>OY293417.1:16642626-19042626 GCA_958502065.1 Chrysolina americana | reverse complement strand
ATGACAAGACATGATATAAGAAGGAAGGAACTGCTGGATTAGTGACAGTTTGGTGAAGTCTACTGGAAGAAAGAAATCTGTCGTAACGAAATAATGAGTAGAAGTTAAACACACAATGTTTTACTTCTCATGGAAACACCTTCGTATCTTATGAAATTTTTGGCGAAGAATCATGAAGTTTTCATGATCGATAGATACACTGAAAATGAACTTACTTTACAAAAGGGGTCATCCTACGTGATATACACTGCACGCCAGCAGCGATGGAACGACACATTTTCCCGAAAAGTTACATTAGGGGGCAAAATTGGCCCGATATTCCTTTGGATTCGTGTTCAGCATCCCTAAATTACTACTAGTACACCTGTCTCCTGGAAAAATTTTCAGCCCTAAAAAATTCTAATTTGTTTTATTCCTCATGGAAAAATGGAATGATGCATTAAATTATTGTTATTGATAATCGTGGAAAACCATTTTCAAGTTTTTATTATCATAAACAGTGCGGAGTTCTAGCACAACTTACCTTCGGTGAGGAGAAATATGTGATAAGAAAATGAAGTTGATAAGTACCAAAACCATATCAAATTAAGTGTTCATTCGAAATGAGATGCATTTGGTGCATATATTCATTTCAATGGTAGTTAGTTACTTCATTTGTTTCATTAGATCGGAAATGCATTCTATGATGTTTAGAAATGTATGATTTTCCAGCACTGACATTTTTTCAAGAGACAAGTGTATTAGTAGTAATTTGGGGATCCTAAATACAAATCCGAAGGAATTTTGGTCCAATTTTGCCCCATAATATAACTTTCGGAAAAATGGGTGGTGTATATTACTTAGGATAACCCCTTTTGTACAGTCAGGTCATTTCTAGTGTATCTATCGATCCTGAGAATTTCAAGGTTCTACGTCGAAAATTATGGAAGATACGGAGGCGTTTCCATAAGGAGTGAAACAAATTAGAATTTTGCAGGAGACAGGTGCACTAGTAGTAATTTGGGAATCCTGAATACGAATCCAAAGGAATTTCGGACCTATTTTGGCCCCTAATACAACTTTTCGGAGAAATGGGTAGTTCCAACGCTGTTGGCGTGCAGTGTATATCACGTAGGAGGACTCCTTTTGTGTATTCCTAGTGTTCCTATCGATCCTGAAAATTCCATGGTTCCACGTTGACAATTACTGAAGATACTAGGGTGCTTCCTTGATAAATAATTTCATAAAAATTGATTACTACAGAAACCAAACAAACAGCTTCAAGAGCTTTTGTGAGACAATAACATCAAGCCCCGCAGCAGCCAGATTGTATAAAACGTTGGCGAGAGGCAGAGAGCAAGGACCAATGTCACTCAGAAGAACAGATGGTAGCTACACAGAGGATGAAGAGCAACGAGCTCTCCTCCTACTGGAGACGCACTTTCCAGGTAGCATACCATTTGAACCCGACAGATAACTGAAAGAACCACGTTGAGCCAGACGAGAAGACTGGGAGGTAGCAAAATCCATATGCACTCCCCGAAGAGTGAAATGGGCAATTGACTCCTTCACACCATTCAAGTCACCCGGAATTGACGGTATATTTTCGGCTCTTTTACAAAAAGGGCAAACGGAACTACTGCCATTTATTATTAAAGCAACCAGATTCAGTCTGGCGCTCGGGTACATACCGAGCAACTGCCTTGGATATGCTGACGAAATAGTTATTATGGCCAAAGGAAAATTCGAAGGAACCCTCTGCGATCTTATAGAAAGGGAGATAGAGACTACCGAAGATGGTGCTTTTCTGTGGGGTTGAGAATTAACTCATCAAAAACCACAGTGGTACCATTCATTAGAACAACAAAGTTTCAGCACCTAAGGGCTCTTCGCCTCGACGGAGGGCTACCTTAGACTCAAAACTACTCTGGAATAGACACGTAGAAAAGATCGTTAACAATGCAATATTATCACTGATGGTGTGAAGGAAAATTGCAGGAAAAACGTGGGGATGTATCCCATCAATACTGCGATGGATGTACACCATGATAGTGAGGCCTATGATCACCTACGAAGCAGTAGTATGGCACCGCAAAGCCGAACTCGCCATAACAAGGAAAATCCTGGAGAAAGTGCAAAGACTAGCATGTCTTTGCTTAACAGGAGCAATGAGGTCGACTCCAGCAGCAATAGAGGTAATTCTGGACCTCACTCCTCTCCATATCATGACTTGAGGAGCAAACCTCAGGTTGGCCAAAGTCTGACTCAAAGGGACAGCACACATCGTAAGGGGCTCAATCCCCACCGTAAGTGCACACCTTGCCGATCTCCCAAATGACGAAATTACCAGGAAATTTAGTTTCGAGAAATTCTTTCGAACGGAATTAAATACCAAGAGGAGATGGAGTGATCGGGCCAGAACCATTTTGCGGACTTGGAAAATCTTACCTCCAAGACGAACTCAATAAAACTGACGAAGCAATGAGAGCAACATACTGGCAAAGACTTCCAGGGCTAAGGCAGGCCAAAGATCTCATCGGTAACTTCAACCGAGCAAGATCGAAGACACTGATTAACCTCAGTAAAACTAGTCTAAAGACAATCACGGGATTTCTTACGGGGCACTGCAGACTCAAAGAACACCTAAGGAAGCTAGGCTCAGAGGAGGACAGCACCTGCAGATTCTGTGGGGAACATTCAGAAACACCACACCATATATCGATGGAGTGTTATGCTGTACATCACAAAAGATTGAATATACTGGGATCACACCAGCTGACTGTGGGAGAAATACCACGAATAGACCCCCTCAAAATCCCTAAATTCCTCAAGGAATTGGGGCTTGAGGGGCTGCTGTGAACGAGAACACCTTGAAATAGCAGAAGGAGATGGGGCACAATAGATCTAATTAGGTCGCAGCGCATCAGTCACCATCCATATTTACCATTACCATTACCATATAAAGGTGAATAAAAATATTGAAAACATTTATGTAACTGTGCGAAAGAAATTACAAACGGCCAACAAACCAACGATGTTCCAAAAGGAATAGAAGCAAAAAAAAAACAATATGTAAAAAATTGAAAAATTTGGTTTAAACTAATCCAATGACTATTTGACCAGTATTGAAAAAACTAGCCGATAAAATAAAACATAAACAAGAACCAAATGAAAATAAAAATGTCCTTCCAAATCCATTGTACTTATCGGACTTACTGAAAGATTACAGACTGAGTGCACGGTGGAACCAAGAACAATAATAGAAAATTGAACATCAACCACCATCAATGTCATCAAAACATAAATGTGTTCGATTCAGTGGTGCATCTTCGGAGGTTGGCAAACAAATTGATGCCATAAATTATAATGGACTGATCTATAATTTTACATGTGTTTTTCCATTTGATATACTAGCATACTTTACTCGATAACTTTTGTGGTTTGGTCATTTGAAAAAAATGTATATCGTACTCTTTACAACAATTGTTGGGTCTGACATTCTGGTTTGAATCTAGCAGACGCAGATGAATACCACGCTTTCAAGCAAACGACTTTAACAATAATTGTGGTAAATGTAAAGGATGAACCACGCTTTCAAACAAACGACTATTACAATTGTGTAAATGTTTGAAAATACTTTGCTGTTGTTTTCGGGATAAATGGTCAAAGCAATAAACTGATATCGAGGAGAGTGCGAATCAGTGTATTATACTAGCAGTAAGTTTTGATTGTTATTCATCTCCTAACAATGGTGGCACCACGTGAGTTCAATGAGAAATGCGAAGCGATTGTTATTTTTGGTGATGCTCTTCGCAATCATTATGATAACAGCAATGTAAAAAAACGTTCTGGGCGATCAACTACTGGGGAAGATAAACAAGTAGACATTATGTATGGTTATAATAGTCTTCAGTTAGTTTGAATAGACCAATCATTGCCGATATTCATATACTTAGCCAGTGAAAATGCAAATTTAAATTAAGTTGTATTCAAATATCAAACAATCAGATATGTATATTCAATATCTGAAATGGTTGCATTTATTATTTTAAATATTTTTATATGTTTCAATTGTAGATAGTTGGAACTTTGCAACCACTCAAACACGACGTATTTCAATGTCCTGTTTTTGCAGGTTTTTGAGATTGAAATGCAGATATGAAATAACCTTTTATTACTTTATATGAAGTAAAAACCCTGAAATACGCCAATGATTAAAATCTGGGCCTCATTACTTTGAAGTATGAAGAGATGATGCACTTGTGTATGAATACACTGTCTGCAGAACCACGAAGCGTAACATTTGTCTCGTAAATTGGAATAAGCCAGGCGTGGATGAAGAATGAATGACTGCAGAGTCTAATAATAGATACTCATTTCACGAAATAGGCACTCAATTTTTCACCATTATTTACATTTCCTTGCTTTCATCAATGATAACGTATAGTGTGTTCCTTGTTTCATGTATTGGTGGTTGGGATATTTCCGAAATATTTGTCGAATTGCATCAAATTACAAAAATATCTTTTGAATGGTTTCCGGTGAATAACCGCAGTATTGAAGGGGGATCATGAAGTGAAAATTGAATGCCTTTTGTGAAACATGAAATACCTATATACCCAGCTGAAACTCTATTTTAAGAGAAGGAATCACTACCAGGAATTTTGGGTTATCCTTTCTTATTCCTGTTGTAAATTGATATGTAAAATTTGTTTTTACGAATCACCCAGATTTTAAAAAGCCTTTGAAAGTAGAGATTGTATGAGCAAGAGACATCCGGGACCCTCAACTTGCATACAAGTTGATTCCGAAGCATTTAGCTCAGTGGCTGGCGGTAGTGATCGATCATGGGCCGCCTGGATGAGAGGCCCACTTTACTTTGATGTTATTCGATCTGAAATTGCCTCTTTTCCTCATCTTTCGCTGTCACAATTATTGATATACGTTGAGAAATGTTTTGCCTTCATCTTTTAACCGAAATCATTTTCTCTACAATGTTTGATTGGTCGATTTCCATTACTATCATGCCTTGTTGCAAATCAAGTGTGATGTGAGTTGCCTGGATAACAATCCCGACGTCTGGTGCTTGCTTGGAGTACGCACCGACCACCCTGGGTTGTGCTGTAGGTTTTTCTAGGTTTTCCTTCAGCTGAAAAAGTGAATACACAACCAAAAATCAGTAAATCACTCTTGAGCGTTACGACGAATAATGATAATAGCCGGCCTCTACCCGCACGGGCTATGCCTTTTTATTATCATTATTATCTCTGTCTTTTGCCCCTTTCATCTTTCATGTCAGAAAATGGTGTATATCCCTGATTCCGCAGTATATGCAGTCATAATTTAGTAATTTACCCTATATGTTCGTAAAGGAATGTCCCGTAAGGAATTTTTTCTACTCCTACATTAATACACATTGTTTCACGTACGGTTCACTCTATAAGTGAATACATTGTTACGCACAACAATAAAAAAACTTTAAAGACCAGAATTATTGGAAATAAAAAAAACATATTAAAATATAATAATATTTCTTTACCTGTCAATATAAACCCCAATGTCCAATGTTACAAAAATTCTGGGAAATTAAAATGAAAAAATATTACGGTGCCTTCTTCTTCATCAGGAATTGAATTAATTGATTTTTCTTTTATGTATATCAATAATAATATTAATTATTTATGTATTTTTTAAAATATTCACCAATAATGCAAGAACTCAATAATTTTTAATTGACAACTGTTCATCAGATGGAATTGCTCCCTAGACTCACTAGAGTGTAATTTTTTTATTATTTTATCATTGTTATTACGTATTTCACTTGAATAACTCAAAACAATAGCTAATATCTAGTCTGCTACCTGGCTGAAATTCTACAAATTATAAACTATATAAAACAGTTCATGTTCAGTATTACATTGAAAATTTGTTTACATTAATTGATATTGCAAATTTGGTATAAAAATTTAAATTTCACTTTCTAGATTTTTTGCATTACAAGTTATTCACCACCCAATTGTGATAACTCACTTGATCATGATACTGTGAAGTATGAGTATCAACATCTCAAAACAATTTTAAAGGTTGATGATCAAGATGTTTATGAATTCATTCAGTACAATAATGATGATACCTACTGATGATAATAAGATTTATAATAATAATTATTACGGATGCATTCTACATCATCTGGATGCCGGAGAGACGTATACCTACCTAGAGGTGGAACAACGCAACACCCAAGAGGTACCTACTATTAAAAACTCTCTCCGCCGCAAGTATCAGCATAAACTTCGACAGATTTGGTCATCAGATCTGTCGGGAAGAACAAAATTGCTACAACTGATATTCTTGCCATTCCGATTCAACTTTATTCCTTTGGAGTAATAAAATGAACTCAGGAAGAGATGTAAAAACTCGCAAAATGATTCATCTTCAGAGGAGCTTGCATCCTAAATCGTCCGTTCCACGGTTATACTTCCCCAGACAACCAGGAGGTCATGGACTTTTGAGTTTGGAGTATCTACACAACAGAATGGTATCTACTGTATGGAACCTGTGAAGTCATCAGGAGTTCAGATCCCCTCCTCTACTAAGTATGCGATCATGAAAAAGCAGGGATTGGTGCATTTTCTTTTCAAGGCAGCAACCCGTGCAGCCGATGAACTCGGTCTCGTATTTGACAGCTGAGGCCATAATGCATTTGCTGTCAGCTGGTCCAGCTCATGCGGCTTCAGCCTATATCCACAGGCAGTGTTGTACTACCATCTACGACACTCGAATGGTGTAAACGAGATACCGGTGTTGACTTATGCTCCGGGGGATATTGTGTCCATTGTGGAGAATGAGAAGTGCCGAATCTATTGGAACTACTCATTTCCCACCCTCAGGTAAATACAAGCCAATGAGCCTGATGTAGTCCTCCTCAACCATCAAAGTAAGACGATTTACGTCATTGAGTATTCAGCTCCTGGCGAAACGAACAGCGTCCGAAAAGAGGAGGAAAAACGGACTGAATATCGAGATCTACTCTTTGAACTCCGCAGGCTTTACCCAAACACTCTGTCAAGATGGTGGTTCTGATAATAGGGATCCTTGGTGGAATGATGGACACACTGCTCTCAAACTTGAAAATCATACCAGCTTGTCATGATGCGACAGAAAACTCATCCGGAAGAATATAGAAGGCCGTAATTCTTGGTTCACTCCGCTTACTCAGGGCACATGATTCTCAGACACAGTAATCACTCACCGCATGGACGTGGGGAGTGTTTACTGGGGTTAATGACACACCAGCGCACCCTCCGGTTGTATCGGAGCTCCGGAGACAGGGCCTGACTGGGATATTCCTTATGGAAGAAAAAAAATAATAGCACACCCTCACACTGAGGAACTTTTTTCCATGCTGTGGTTAATCGATGTTTTGCTAAAATTCTGACGGAAATTACCGCCTCGATAAACTCAACGAACATTTGGAGGTTGTTACGTTTTGCATTGAGAAACCGAAAAACTGTTGTTTCAGTGTTACCGGCTTTTCTAGTCCAGCCATGGTGCCGAATAGTGCTCCTTGCAAACTAGCAACATAGGAATTATGTGATAATGGGTGAAGTGAATGAATATAATCAAATGCTATTACTCAAGTTTTTTCGAGACATTCATATTCGTGATAATGAAGTATGCGGACTATAAATCAATAGTAAGAGCTTCTGCTGAAATTTATTCACCTGACCCATTGTCTTAGAATATATGTTTCATTTTTAAACTTCTTTCTTGTTTGTCATTGTTAGAACACATTCCGACAGACTTTTTGCAATAATGTTTCATTGAAAACTATACAGTTACAGAAATAGATATATGTGTTACCGTACAACTACAACTACAGCAATACCTTTTAGTCATAAGTAGGTGCACTCGCTGGCGATAGCAAAGTTTACCAACTACTACAAAAACATTGTCCACTGGCCACAGGTAAATGCACTCCATAGCGGTAGCAAAGTTCGACAATTTCTATTTATCCCAAGTGAGTTACAATCAGCAAAGTCGACTTTATAACCACAGGTGATAGCTCGCTTGTCCCCTATGCTATTAGAGTTTCTTGCTAGGGTTATTGGATTTCTAGCTATGTTTAATAAAAAATTTCCTCAGTGCAGGCAAATACAACCCAATAAGCCTGATGTAGTCCTCCTCGACCATCAAAGTAGGACGATTTTTGCCATACTGTAAAAATGGTGGTTCTGATCACAGGGGTACTTGGTGGAATGATGGACACGCTGCTCTCGAATCTGAAAATCATAACGGCTTGCCGTGATGCGGCAGAAAACTTAGCCGGAAGAATGCAGAAGGCCATAATTATTGGTTCACTCCTTTTACTCAGGGCAAATGATTTTCGAACCTAGTAATTACTCACCCCTGGAACGTGGGGAGTGTTTACTGGGGTTAATGATACACCAGCGCGCCCTCCATTTGTTTTGGGGCTCCGGAGACAGGTTCTGGCTGGAATATTCCTGATGGATTATTATGAGTGATGAAATTATTTCTTTACGTATTTCTCCATTCTTTCTCTACTGTGTATACAGTATATTACGAGCCCATTCTAATTATTTTTAGTTGTTAATATAAAATATACAACATTTTTTATGATAGATGTAATTATTTTTACTGCTTAATTTTATATTTCATATATTTTATGTTAATTATTATTTAATTACTTGTTTGAAAATCGAAAAATGCTGACAACTAAATATTGGAACATGTTCTGTTTGTCTCACATTTAGTGAGTTTTATAGACGCAAAGAATGCTTTGAAATGAAACATACGAGTAAATGTGTTGCCAACAAAGATTGTCACGCGTCATTTGAGTACTAATATTTAAAGTAAGTAGGTAGGGTCAGTTTTATTAAGGGTAAAATACCATAATGGTACGTGGAAAACCTACTTATACAAAAGTGCGAGAAATTATTATTAATCAATACCATAAAGAAAAAACAATGCGTTAAATTTCCAGTGAATTGACTATAGCAACAACTACTGTGTTTGATGTAATAAAAAAATATGGTGAAACTGCCGGTACTGATGTTCGCGGTAAAAGCTCAGGCCTTCCAAAAGCTGTTTCTCCAAGGAGTGTAAGGCATTTAATTAGAATATGTAAGTCGGGAAGTAGAAATACTGTTCGAGAAGTAACTGCAAGGTTGAATAGACAAACTGGGATGAATGTTTCCAGAGAATGCTGTCGCATATATAACCACAAGTGCGGTCTTAGTTTTAATAAGGTATGTTTGATAGGTACTTCTTTGCGGTATGAGTTTTCTATTCTTTCACTTACAGGCTATAGAAAAACCATTGTTGACGAAAACTCAAAAAAGGAAGCGGTATATTTGGGTCAAATCGAAGCTTTCGTGAATCAAACATGACTGGGACAAAGCTAAATATAGCGACAAAAGCAAATTTGATGTCTGTGTGGGAGATTACCGAAAGCGTGTGATTCGGGACACAACAGAAGCATTCCATAAGGACCGCCTCAAAAGGAGTGTAAAGTTTCCACAGGGCATCATGGTGTGGGGTTGTTTGTCGGCCAAAGGGTTGGGAACTTTACACTTTATTCAAGGCATAGTAAATACCAAGATATTCTTAAACATTCGCTTGTACCAAGTGCAGCAAAGTTATATCCATCCGGAGATTTTTTTTTCAACAGTACGGAGCCTCATGCCATACGGCTAAGTCTACCAAAAAATGGATGGGAGAACATGACATCAAGGTTTTGTCACATCCCTCTAGCAGCCCGGATCTTAATCCAATAGAGACAGTTTGGCACAAAATGAAACAATACCTAAGAAATAATCCTCAGCGTACTTCACCACAACTACGTGCTAAATTGCAAGAAATATGGGATAGTTTCACCCCTGAACTCCGTGAAGGGGTAGTTAATACAATGCCTAATAGAGTTCAGGCTGTTATTCGAGCTAAGGGCGATGTTACGCCTCATTAATTTCTATTTTAATATGTTCAAAACCATTTGTTCCAATATTTAGTCGTCAGCATTTTTCGATTATCAAACAATCAATTAAATAGTAATCAACATGAAATATATGAAATATATGATAAAAATGTAAAAATAATTCCACACATCATAAAAAAATTTTTTCGATAAAGGAAAATTTAATTACTTATTAATATTAATTTTTTACCACACTGAAAGCTAAAAAATGATAAAACGGTAATTTGACATTTCGTTGAAATATTCGTATTTAAGAATGTTCACAGCAGCGTCGCTACTAGATAATGTGTCAAAGAAATGAAAAATACGCGTTGAGAGCTTTTATTTTTTTTCATAAAAATGGCGCCCCACACAAAAGATGCAGGAGAGATTTTTGTCACAAATTGAACGAAGAATCCAAAAATGATTGTTAGTTTGAAATATCTCAGTGGCATACCATTTTTTTCGTAAAAAAATTGAGATCAATACTCGTATGCGCGCCAATGACGAACATAACATTTTTAATTGCATGTCAGAAAATGCACAATAACTACCTCTTAAAAGCGACCAAATTTCATTTACATGTCTTGACCGGTTTCAGGGCAATAAATACATAGTCAGTTTTTAAGTAAAACTTTAACACCCCGTATCTCGGAAAACGAAGCATAAGCGAACAAAAGTTATGAAAAAAAATGTCATTACTTTTTCATATAGAATCACTTTTTGAAGTTTGTCGCTGTCGGGAATTGCACTTTTTCCTCCTCCGTACTGGGGTAGTTGTCCCTGCTAGTTTTCGGCTGCAGTTGATCTCCCATAAGTTATCGGCGGGTTTCTTCATCGTTTGGGAGTGCATCGAAGGATTTTTTGTTGCTGAGGGTGACTCTATCGTGCTGAGGAGGACCTATTTAATATATCTAGCTTTTTTTGGCTTCCGGAATCCCTTCTTCGTCTTCTTCTTTTGCGGGACTTGGTTTTGCCTTTGGTGCCTTAGTGTCTAAGTTGCATTCTGATCGATACCACCCGACATATTTTCGGAAACTCTTTAAACTGAGTTCTTAAAATTTTCCAGATCAACAGAAACTCTGAATCCATTCAAACTAACGTCACGATTCTATAAATACAATACCAGAATTATGAATTGAACGTTTCATGCAATAGCAAGTACCCGGTTAGCGATTTAATTATGTGATCGACGACATAAATGAAAGATATTACGGAAATTTAGATATACATAACACAGGAAAACATTATTCTAATATATTTAACACGTGTGTTTCTATTTAAAAGGGAAGGCAAAGTTTTCCAGGACCATAGTATGTATTTTGAGTTCGAGGGTACCTGTGCTTTGAAATCTATAACAGTGATTTTTTCAAAACCATGGTGAAAATTGTTTATTTTTACACAACCGAGGAAGTTCCTAAGAAAGTCAAAATGAGGATGGTTACGAGAATATCTCAGGTATTTATGAAATCAAATTAATTACCTCTTTCTAACCTGGGAAAATTCATTTATCTCCATATTTTTTGTTCAAAGTTCGAAAGTGTACAAACTTTTAAATGGGGAATGAATGGGAACAGAAATTATATCTCCAAATATTTAAAAATTGTATGCTTTTCACTGCTTTCTTTTGTACGGGTGCAGTAGGTACTACGTTTGGGATGAAACACTTCCTAAAACTCAGTTTACCTATAAACCTCATACATTCATTATTATCGACTAACCATTTGATGAAGAATCTAGGAAAAACTCATTATGATATTCATGAAAATCATCTTTCAACAATCGATAGATGTATGTTACTGGTAACCATTCTCAGTGTCATTAGTAATATAATCAATGAAGTATAATATAGTTATTTAATATTTTGATGAAACACCATCTTGCCAGCGAAATATCGTACAACCCTGGTGATTAACGACAGAAAATTAACTCCAAGTATGCTGAAATTCAGAAGAATATTTGAAAAATATGAAACGTGTACCTTGGAATTCCACAAGGTTTAGAGTTTGGTAGTTGGGGCTACGCATTTTTATATTCCATATATTTTAATATCTTGCCATATATCTGAAAGCTGATTGCGTTACAGTTTTTGCCGATGATTATTTGATGTGAGCTGATGAATCTGGAAACCAAGAAAATAACCGGAATATCAGTTGATACATTTTGTAAAAATTTTCCAATAATATATACTGAAAAATAATAGCTATCGCGTTCAATTTTTGATAAAAAATCAACGATGTTTGTTCACACTCCTCAGAGACAACCAAATTTTCACAAATTGAACTGGACTCCGAACGATGAAGGTAAATAAATAAAAAAGTGACTTTACTTACGTAGGTTCATCTCCTGAACACGAATCCAAAGAAAATTCGAAGGGACCTCAACTTTTTGAGTTACGCTTTTTTAAATCTAGAAAATCGACTATTGTCAAACACGAATTTTTCGATCAAAAGTCACACTTAATGCGTCTTTCTTTATGACGACACTCTTTTATTGCGCTAATGTACCTTATTTCACTATTATTCACACCAAAAACAACCGTTTTGAAAACAAATTTTACCTTCTTATGAACACAACATAACCTTTTTTTAAGTGACATTCATTACGCGGTAAGTTGGTCACTTGGAATTTTTGCTGCCGACTATTCAAATTTAAATATGAACAGAAAACTTTGCCTTATTTATATGTTCTATTGTTTAATTTTTGCCATTGGTTCAAATAATAACAATTTTTTAAATGGATATATGAATTAGAATAGAAAGCGCTTATAGCGAAGCGAGCATGATATTTATATTATTAGGCAGGTTGAATGATAGATTGTATCGTAAAAAATTGTCAACTTATGGCTTGAGGATCCGACAGGAGGTGATTGACGTTACGTTGGCAACGAGAGATATATAAGGTGACATAAGGAACTTGAGGATATCGAAAGACATATCCATGTAAGATCACCGAATGATATATAAGGTTCAATGTCTATGCTGAAGCAGAGGATTTTCCGCAACGCCAAATCTCTAGAGCAACCAACTGAAATACCTTCCTAGAAGGTCTCTCAAGACACGCAGCAAAAGGAATCAGACATATATTCTTTCAGAGAAACAATTCGATCAGGAGGAAGAAAAACTAGGAAACATTATTGACCGAGGCATTTGAAGAGGCATGTCCTTTGAGAGTGGCTCCAAAACGTAGGGATCACTGGTGGGACCAGTCGTTGAAGGGCCTGAGAACAGTGACCCGAAAGGCCCATAACAAAGCCATCAAGGAAGGCAACGAGAAAGCGTGGAAAAACTACAAAACCGCGAAAAGGGAGTTCAAAAAGGAGCTAAGAAAAAGTAAAAGGGCAAACTGGAGGTCTTACTGCGGGGAATTCAACTCCCTAACAGAATTCGCCAGACTCATGAGTAAAAAGACAAAAGGTTTAATAATCTTCAAGAATCCAGAAGAGACATGAGACATGGACAACATACTCCAAAGATTCGCTCAGATATCTGCTGAAGGTATACTTTTCAGGCGGTGTCAAAGACGACCAACGAGCTCTGCCAACACAGCACATGGGGATTGACAACCGGTGGAGAGGGTTATTACACTCGACGCCATAACCTGGGCAGTGAATGAGTTCAACGGCAGCAGGACCCGACATAATTTTCCCAGCAATTCTACAGAGGAGTCTGGAATTTCTTGCCCCAATCTTGGGAAGGATATTTTGTGCCAGCATAGTGTTGGGATACGTTCCAAAGAAACGCGGGAGTAATCTTTATTCCAAAACCGGGAAAAAGAGACTACGCAATAGCGTAGTCCTTCAGACCCATAAGCCTGACACCGTTCCTGCTAAAAACGTTGGAAAAGTTCGTGGATAGGTTTCTGATGGAGGGGCTCCAAACGACAAGCCCCTTTCAACGAAATCAACGTGCATACAGAAAGGTGAGGTCGACTGAATCGGCCCTTCAAACAATAGTGCGAAGGATTGAAAGGATATTAAGGTTCAAAGAGGTAATGTTATGAGTGTTTGTTGTGAAAGGCGTGTTTGACCAGGTGAAGACAGGGACTATACAGGCGGCACCAATGGCCAGAGGAACGCATCACTCGATAGGTTGCATCTTCGCTGACGAGAAGAAAGGTTGAGGTATTCCGGGGTGATCGAGGTGGCCGAGGAGGGAGGGAGGGGGGTGTCTTCAGGGAAGCACCATCTATGGTGCTTAGACATGGTGGAACTCCTAGGTAAACTCACATATGAAGATTTGGAGGCACAAGCATATGCGGATGACGGAGTTGTCCTAGTCAGCGGGCAATTCATTGGAGTCATCTGCTACCGTATGCAAGTATCCTGTTCACCAAACGAAAGAAAAAAGATGGGTTCCATCTACTATTTTTGGTAAAGATCTGGGGCTAGTTAAGTTCACTCAGATACATGGGGGTGGTCCTGGACTCCAAACTTTCATGGACGCTGCATATAAATAGGATTATACAAAAATCGATAGCAATCTCAAGGCACCTGAGGAGAATTGTCGCAAATAACTGGGATACTGACCCACAGTTATGCGCTGGCGGTACATGGCTGCCGTAAGACCAAAGATCCTCTATGGGTCAGCCATGTGGTAGTCAGGCGCACAGAACAGCACAATGAGCCAAAGACTTAGCAAGGGCCAGAAGTTGGCGTGTTTGGTAATAACGGGTGGAATGAGAAGGACTCCAAACGCAGTGTTGGAGAAAGTGCTAAGGCTGCCTCCGCTTCCGGTCTGGATTAAGAAGGAGGCAATGGCAGTTCCCTTGAGGATGCGGTACTCAGAAGTATGGATGAGCAAAGGAACAACGATAGGACATGCGAAAATCGCAAATTGAGCGGAGCAGAAGATTCCTATTTCCGCCCTTAGAGTACAAGATAGATTGCGATTTGACAGAGTTTGCTCTTACAATTCCGAGCAGAGAACAATGAGAAAGAAATACAGTTGAGTTTCGCGCGGAAAGCCTAATATATGTTCATCTACCTTTAAGGAAGATATGTACGAGAAAGCTACGCGCTGGGTAGACACACAACAGTTTTCTAAGCTGAAGTGTTCGTCGTCTTAACCGCAGCTATGAGACAAGAGGTGAAAGAAGGACCCGAGCAGAGAATATACATCTCAGAGCTATATGTTATCCCAAACCAAGCTCAGCACTTGTACCGGAATGCCGAGATGCTCTCGAAAAACTAGCTAAAATGAAGGAAGGCCAGCTGGTATGGGTTCCAGGTCACAGAGGGGTACGCGGAAACGAGATGGCAGTCGAATTTGCTAGAACCGCAGATATTTCTTCCAAGGTGTATGCCCAGTGAAAAGCGGTAAGGTACCACAGGCTCCTTCAATATGTCAAATTTTCTATAAATGATGATTTACCAATTGAGGTAATGTTCATTTTCAAATTCTAAATGGGACATTACTCTGATCAAATAACACAACCTAGAGTAACTCGACGCTCACACCTCAAACTTTGTTTGTAAGGGATATCTTCTGATAATAATAACATTTTTCCTCCCAGCAGTGTCGTGCGTTGTTTACAGAAATATTGAGGTTCAATAAAATAAAAATAATAAACAGCCGATGGATGATCTAATTGACACGTTTTTTAATAATTCATTAATTTTACTCTTTTCCCATTCGGTTTTCCTTTCTCGATAGTAACGACACTGGTAGCTTACCTATGAAATGATATTTTTTGATTTCCAGCTTCAAACTGCCTTTCACATATTTCACAATGCTTAACCAAAAGTAACAATAGTTAAACACAAACTAATTCAGAACTTTGCACTTCAATCACGAAAAAAACACTACTATAAGCCAAAGAATAAAACAAACAGAATTTTTTTGTTGTTTTCTGTCAAATATCAATTGCAGCGTTGCCGCACTGACCAGAGTAATCTCCGTTCGGCGATGGAAATACTATCGTTTTTACATGCTCCCAACAAGCTGCATTGAACGTTTCAATTGCCTTCTTATTGTTATATATTTCATCCAAGACAGTATTTTTGGGTTTTTGTTGACATGAATATATATGACAGAAATCAAAATCTTGCTGACGTGCTTATTATTGCGACATGGCAACAATGTCATGATTTGAGGGATAACATTATAAAAAGATGTTACCTTCAGTAATATTCAAGTATTATTTATCTAGTTTGTGTTACTTGATCGGAGGGACATGGTGAAAAATTTCACTACGTTCGAACGCAAATTATTATCAAATATTGTTTGTTGACCCTTCAACATTTGTTTCTTGTCAATTCTTAAAATAAATCCTACTCATAATTGAGATATCTCTAACAACCACACGAAAATTTTGGTTTTTCCAAGTTTTTACAAAAACCGTTTAATTCAAATATAGGGTTGTAAGCATAAACTCCCTCTATTTAGCGTACAGTAAAAACTTGGGTTGCTATTTGAAAAGTTTCCAAAGAGTTAGGAATCTTCAGGTGTTATTTACGAATATTCTGGCATTTTATTCGTTTCCAATATATATAAACATGATGTTTTCGATTATCAACACTAACATTTCAATTCATTAAAAAAAAGTATGTTAGCATCAGTGGAATAATGATAATAAAAAACATTTTTGGTATATCTCACGGGGTTTTTCATTGTAACGGATACTAACCAGAAAGAAGAGTAGAAAGGGGATGTTTCTTGATGTCATATCACTCACTACTGGTACTTACTCCCTGATTAATATTGCTCGTAGATTAGTTTTTAATTCCACGCATGTGATCTGAATAAGTCCAATGTATCCCAGTGTAGGTAGCTTATGAAATGTTCAACTCGAACGTTATTTTGAAATTAGAAGTCGAATAACTAGAAAACAGGAATTGAGTGGGCATTAATTGAAATAAATCATGGAAATGGCCTAGTAACGTTGTCTTGCACAGTATCGGACTCCAAATAAATAAAATTAATGACACTAAATAATAACACAGCAGCCGCTGTAGCGGGTGTGACAGTTTCATCCTCTTTGACCAAACCAAAAATTGATATCGAACAGTATTGGAGATTTCTGTAGGGAGTCTAATTCAATCGTGGATAAAAAGCCTGGAAATTGATTCCCTTCTACATAAAGTTCCTCAATTTTCAAGTGAAATGAAGAAAAATTGATTTACCGTACAATATTTTTGCCAGATTTAATAGTAAAAAAAAATGGTTAACACGATTTATATTCCAAACTTCATTTATTTCCATTTTGAATAAATTTCACTAATTCTCAAGTCATGCTTTTATAAATCCTATACTTTGTATTGTTAATTATTATTTTGAAAAATGGTTGTTCTTAAAAATAAAAAGCATATTTTATCCAAGTACTACTGTATTTGTCGATTCACCCAGTAGATGCAATACAATAATAATAAATCTCTCATTGTGAAATTACAGAGTGATGAATGGGACAACAGCTTTCCGCATTCATCCGGCTAAGATTTCTGCAATCTTACGGCACTCCGCGCGCCGTAATAATATTTTGGTTTGAGTGAAGTGTGTGTACATCATTCAACTCCATAATAAAATCTACCATTTTTTAATGAATATGTTGGATATAGGCTGCGAACCAACAATCAAACAAATTAACAAACAAGCGTACAAACATTCAAATATACAAAGATACAAGCATATAAACATACAAACATATAAACATACAAACATACAAACATACAATCATACAATCATACAAACATACAAACATACAAACATACAAACATACAAACATACAAACAAACAAACAAGCAAACAAACAAATAAACAAACAAACAAACAAACAAACAAACAAACAAACAAACAAACAAACAAACAAACAAACAAACAAACAAACATACATACATACATACAAACATACATACAAACATAAAAACATACAAACATACAAACATTCAAACATTCAAACACAAACATACAAACAAACAGAAATAAATAAACACGGACAAGAAAACGAGTTAATAAAAGCATGGTAATGAAATTAGTGGAGTTGAAGAAAAAAATTTGGAGTGTTTTTTGTTTCAATGAGTGCAATTCGGGTATAAAGGGAGTTTACGAGTTAGAGAGAGGTGGTGAGTTGCGACGTTTTAAAGAAACTATTTAACATTCGAGCGAGCTCTCATCAGAAATTGCCATATTTTTATGAGAATTTATTTCATTTTGCCCCATTGGGGACTATTGAATGTAAAAATCTTCGGAATGAAATTTGCATTCTGTTTCTTTCAGATATATTTGGGTTGTCATTTTTAGTATAGCTGACACTGTACAGTGCTTTTATTTTATTTGTCCCACTTTTAGAACGCTGTAAAATATTTACTTTTTGAGCTAAAAAGTCAAATAAAAAAAGAAACTGCAGTGTTTTTCGTTAAGTTTTATGTTGTCCAGTCAAAAATCTTATGAAAGGTCAAATGTCAAAATTATTGACGCTACGCACTTTTTTTTTAAATGTACATATCATTTAATATTTAAAAATACTTTTTTTTGTTCTGATTACAAAAATATGTAAACGGCCTTTTTTTCTTGCTGAGTTGGAGGAAATCTTTTATAGAGAAATATTGAGTCTCCAATCTCAATAAATACTGTGAGACTCTTCTTATCAGGCCCTACACAGAGGTGGAGGCTATTGCCTCCGGTGACACTTGACACTTAAGCCTATTGCCCATTGTATCTTACCTATATTGTCACAGTACTTAATCCAATACTTTTGTGCCTTGTATACGAGTTTGTACAGGTTTCGTATTGGGTGGGAACTGTATAGTTCTGGGTTGCCAGATGGCTGCCCGAAAATTGCCTGTCTTTTCACGGTTTCTGAATCCTTACCGCATAGTCTACAGGTCAGGTCTCCATCGTATTGCCCAATTTTTTTAAGGTGCTCCTTCACTGATGCATTTCCAATAAAAAGTCCCGTATCGGTTTTCAACTGGCTCCTGTTCATCTTTAACAGGTCTGCCGTTCTTTTGTTACACGGTCCTTTGATATACTCTTTTCCTTGTTTGTTTCCTGGGACATTATCCCAATGGTTTTTGTGCTTGTCTCTAATCCAGTCTTTTACAGACGTTCTTACTGAAGACACTTCGGTACCCCTAGCATCTGCCCTTGGTTTGGGAGCATTTCCGATCCTCTTCGTGCGAGTTCGTCTGATTTCTCATTGCCTGCAATTCCCTGATAACGGTCTTACTGGGGATATACGAATGCGCGAAATCTGGACGTCCCAGGACGTACATAGGACGTTAACTAAACGTTTACAGTACATACAGTATGTCTCAGTCGAATGTTCTCAGTACAATTTGGGGACGTACTTGTGTTATATAGAATAATGAGTCTTGTTGTGTTATCTTCACTAATATTTCGCCACCATTCTCTTGATATCGCTTCATTAGAGTCCAGGGGTCGATGTATTGTAATTACAGAAATGAACTTCTGCTAAACCCTTCAAAAATAAATGAATCCAGTATTTGTGTCCGACATAGACGCCTCTGCTTCCACCTCATTAAAATAAACTAACAAAATGCTACACTGTATCATACAGGCTATTTTCGGAAATTTACAGTCTCAGTTAAGATTCAATGTCGTCTCTTCCTATTTTTGTAAACACAATGAAAAGCCTTCAGTGAAAATTATGATGAAAATGGAGATTTCCATTTTCAGCTTCTCACTTTGTTAAAAGTACAAAAGGTATACCTATAATCTTTCAGTTTACAACCGAAACATGATATTATTGTATTGATGATTATTCTTGTCTGCCACAACATGGATTCGTATGTTTATTTGGTTTATCATGACGTGAGGTAGAGTGAGGTAAGGAAAAAAAGAAACGTAGGTAGATTGTTGATTTTTAGTAATTATTTACGTAAAGCAAAGTAAGAAATGACGAGTTAGGAATTTCATTGTTGTTAGTTTAAATGCCATAAGATGACAGGAATGTAATTGAAAATAAAACACTTTATTAATTGAATATAATAAAATAGTAGGAGATATGTTAGACAAATATTGTTAGTAGGTACAGTGAGTAAGGGGAAGATTCCATGAGTATCCTTTCACGGAAGGTTGGCATAGTATATCGAATATTTAAAAATAGTCCCAAATGATAAGAAATGACAAAAAAGTGTAAGCCATGCTTGGATTCACGCATTGAAAACAAGGTCTTTGTCATTATGAACACGCACAAATCTCCTGAAATCTTCTGAGGGTTGCTCGTAAGGATACAGCCGGATGATGCAAATAATGCATTTTGGACTAATGAGGATTGCTCTAAAAAAGATTTGAGGAGTGGGATTTGAATTTTGACCCACTATTACTTTCAAAATCCATTTTGAAACTGCTCTCAAATATTTGATTTAGTCATGTGAAGCTAAGGCTTCGCGAGACCAAGAGACTAGTCTTGGTCTTGTATTGGTCTTGATACAATACCAAGACCAAGACCAAGACCAAGACCAAGACCAAGACCAAGACCAAGACCAAGACCAAGACCAAGACCAAGACCAAGACCAAGACCAAGACCAAGACCAAGACCAAGACCAAGACCAAGACCAAGACCAAGACCAAGACCAAGACCAAGACCAAGACCAAGACCAAGACCAAGACCAAGACCAAGACCAAGACCAAGACCAAGACCAAGACCAATAATCTTCCCCAAGAGTATTGGTATTGGTCTTGGTCTCGAAAGAAAAATAGTGAACTTAAATCTACTCAATATTAAGAAAATTTTGATAGAAAAGTTAGAGAATTTTATTTCAATTATTTATTTTTCATATGGTAGGTTTTTCAATTTTGTTCATTCAAAATCAAAAAAACATTTTTCAAAATCTGTATTGCAGTTATACAGTTTACAACAAATAGGAGTTGAAACATCAAGACCAAGACCAAGACTACATTTATTTTTCGAAACCTAGACCAAGACTGATCAGTCTTGGTCTTGGTCTAGCGAAGCCCTATGTAAAGCTTCTTTCCAAGCTATTATCCCATATATCTGTGGTGCGATTCGATTTGAACACAAAAACTTATTAGTAGATGTTTCTTGTTTTGTAAACATATACATTTTTGAAATGATTTGTATAATGTTCATAACCTACATATCAGTTTATGATTTAGGATCAAGTTTATTTCCTTAAGAACAAAAAAAGATCAATTAATAATATTATGAAAACTGCCTGAACAGATTGTTTTATTTGGTCGATTTTGCACGACACTGCCTGAACTTCTTACTCATAATCGCTCAAATAACGATGTACTTATAAAGCCCCGTCTTCAATGAGTCGTCATTGTCGATCGACTCTGTCTATCACCTGTCCACACCAAGTAGACAGAAAGTTGGTCGATCAGTCGAAACGAAAATGTTTAATGAAGAATTAATACGTTATTATTGCTTGTACCGCATTATTTATTATTGTTGCGTTTAAAAAAAAATTAATATTTGCATAAAAAAGATTTTAGGTTAGACCAAGCCTTGAAGGCAGAAATACAGCGGTAGTAATCTGATAGGAGACAAAAAGGAAGGGAGGTACAGCTATAATGGTGGTCTTGGAATTTATTTTCGAATTTCTGATAGTAAATTTGAATATTTGTTGCAAGAAACAACGTCACACGACACGCTCACATTGATTACAGTCTTTCCGTTGATGTCGAATGCCGAATACCACGTGCACCCTCTGGATTCGACTCGACTACCCTTTGATTTTATGGAATACCAATCGATGGGTCGATCGATAGATTTGGTCGATCGACCAAGTCGATTGACGTGTACACACTAAGTCGACATTGTGCACAGACACATTTTTTAATATTGGGCATGTTCGACACTGTCTGAAAATCTTTTTCATTGTCGCTCTTAGGTATATACCCAAGAAAAAAGAACAATGTAATGTAATAACATGAAACTTGCATTAATATAATTATTATAACACTGTAAATAAACTGCATGGACAGATTGTTTCATTTTGAGCATTGCACATGTTCGCTCGTATATAGAAAGAGAAGAAAGAACGATGTAATATAACATAATATCAGCATAAGCAGAATTATCATAACATTGGATGTCTCTGCATGAACAAAAATTCTAATTTAGGATTCGATCAACACTGCTTAAACAGGGTTATCTATTCATCATATTGTATCATTGTTCCTTAGCAGATACGTCATATCTGCATAAACAAATCTGACATAAATTCCTAATAATTTCTGCATAAACAGAAAAAACAATGAATTTATGTAAAAAATCCTGGAAAATTCCCATATCCATTAATACCAATCTGAGATTAACATTCCACGCATCTTATTAGTGAAATTATTCAATTGAAGAACTTTAAACGGATTCTAGTTTCCTAATCTACTATTTGTTCAGATTATGAGATCGTTTGGGCATCTTGAGATATTTATTGAAAGTACACAACTCACAAGAAATATTCGACGTGACCCGCTTCTCACCGGAAAATGTGATGAGTAATCGGCCGATATGATGGGTTCGGGCAAGGAATAGGTCTTTGTTTTTTTGCAGCTTTAAGATAGTGATTTGTGTTCCACCAGAGGCGTAACTACATTTCGGTCTAAGAGGACGTGTTATGAAGTATAATTCTTCCTAGACTCACCTGGCCCCCAAAATGTTCACTAACTACTCTCACGTCTCGAAAAAAGTCTTTACTTATCGATGAACCTATTCATATCAGCTAACTATGTATACCTATTGTATCATATCACTGGATTTCTGAAAATACGTGTATTATTTAAACTACATCTATAGTCAGAAGTAAATGGGGAAATGTTATTGAAATGTGGTGACGTACGTGTCTCAGATTATTTCCGTTTATATGATTCACCCTATTTATTGAATCCCAAGTTATAACCGTGGAAAAACATTTTCGAAATACTATATTAATCACAATATATGTGCGCAGGTGCCAGTTTGGCGTACATATGAAAGATTAATTATTTGTTATACGTATGATAATGATCCGAAGTGTGATATTTTTGTTTAACTTTTTATTCCTCAAATGAAACACTTCGAATTAGGATTGATGTTTGAATTAAAAATAGGGAAAAATAAAAATAGGTAAGTATTGAGACTGCGCCAAAATGTTCTAATTTACATATTTTTATATATAGATATATTTTACTGCGTCTTGTTTGAATTTCGAAAAATTTATTTTTTTGTCACAGGTAGTGTTGAAAACAAATTTTCTTCGATGATATCAATAGTTGTATTTGATAAGATGGATAAAGTAGCTGAAATTCCGAATGATTATTGTTTTGATGCATATTTAAAATTAATTATTTACTCCTTTATCATGGATCTACAGAATTTGTCTAAAGTAAGAATTGTTTTCCAAATGGTTTAACAGGAAGTGGCCTAAATTTTTTTCGAAATTGAACATTTGTTGAAAAATTACGGAGATACGGTTGATTATGTGGTCGAACAAGGTTGACCATGAAAACCACTGTATAATTCATCTCAACTGACGTAACCTTGAAGTAGGATCCAATTGAACATGAGGGTTCTCATGGAATTGCACCTCCTATTTCTCAACAATTACCAATAATTTTCTCAAAACGTTATACCCATAAAGAAAAGCTCACAACTACCATTCCATAAATAGAAGCATGCTCTTTTCACTTCGTCATGTTGAGAAATGATAAATTATCCAATAACTCGTATAAAAAGTTTTAGTGAATTCCGGAAGGAACCGGGGATGTTTCATTTGAATATACGAAGCCTAAGCAAAATATCGAATGTTATCAAAAGCGAGAGTTTGCTGTACATATTGAATACTGGAGAAATGCAAGTTGCTGAATAACATGCCGGTGCAATTAAGCGAAATATTTTTCGCATCGCACGAGCTTTTTATATTTCATAGTCTTGAAAAAACATGAGGTAACCCATTACTCATATTATATTCATTATTAAGAATATACAGAAAAAAAATGTATCAGGAGTTCATTTTAATTTAACGAAAAATCTAAATGATTCAATTCGTTATAAATATTCCATTTTGAGAACACTTTCAATGAAACCTGATTGTATTTTCGGTTCCTTTCAAAATTCTCCAAAACTTTTCATGAAGGTAATCTGATAATTAATCTTTTTTCAACACGATGGAGTGGAAAGAGCTTGTTGCTATATTTGAGAAATGGGTATCTTTCAGTTTTGGGGATATTTTTAATAATTGTTGAAAAATACGGGAAGCGCAACGTCATGAGGATCCCAATTATCAATTAGTGGAATTCACCTTGGAGTTTCCTCTGGTAACTGCCGACACCGTTTTGTAACGATTTCAGTTTAATTTGTATGACCAACCTGGTTCGATTCAACATTCAAGTATATCTTAACATTTTTCAATAGATTTTCCATTTTGAAAATAATATTTTTACAAATTTAAAGCTCTTTCAGATAATTAGAAAAAATATACAAAAAGTCATTCGAAAAAAAAAAATTGAGTCACTTCCGATAAAACCGAAAGTGATAAATTCTCAAATGTATATGGCGTCAAAATGAGCGTATTGAAATACTCCAGCGACATACCAAATTTGAAACCTGTATAAACCATAGAAAAATTGGGGGTACCTCACCTCGTGCTCACCCGGTATATGGTTCACACCATGACCGCAATAGATGGAAAAAATATATAATGTACTCTGGATAAAATGGTATTGACTCTTAGTTCTCCTTCAGGGGTATTTATGATAACTCGCAAATTACTTTACTTTTTTATTTTTCATCTTTTTGAAATTGGGCTCGATAGGTTTCGACAGATTCGAATAAACTTGAAGGCATTTAAAAGATATATTGTACCGTTGATTGATGCTTCAATTATTTCAGAACCAACGATATCTTCTATGGGACCAATTTGCTGCGCATGTTTAGGTGCATTATCCATATTGGTGAATCTTTATTATCATCAATTGAGTTATTGTGGACTATCCAAAGTAATAATTTGCACGATTTCTTGAATGTCGAATGTACCTTAAATCTTATGAATTTTGGATCATCTCTCAATTTATGAAATTCTAGAATTTCGGTCTCATCAGTCCTCTGAAGTGTTTGGAATCACACGTTAAAAGTCGTCATTCCCAGCTCACACTAGTCTTCTGAGGATTGCTCGTGGTGATCCAGCCGAATGACGGTTAGAACAAAGGTTTTCCACACTTATATTGAAATCGCATTTTGGTTTACAAAAGAAAAGTAATACTCTACTCAAAATTGACCTACCACTGAAAGTTATCACCATCTCTTTAGGTATTCCTAGATTCAACAGCAGATACAATCTGACTGATGAATATTCCCATCGCAGATATTATGTTCCCTTCAATTTTATTTCCATCGATTTCATGGAGGAGGGACTCTTCGTTTCCGTTTTGTAGTATGAAAGAGGCAACTGGAAACAATTATTTTTCAATTTCAAATTTTTGACAACCCTTTACCGGGTGATTCACCCAAGAATTCGCGTCCTTGTGACTTTCTTATTTGTAGAAAAAACAATAACATCTCTTATACATTTTTTCAACGGTATATTGAAAGCCATTTAGTATGCCTGATTTTTTCAGGCGTACCTATACGCGCTGTGACAAAAAATATGAATTTTACTCAAGAGTAAAGTACCTATCTTTATATTTGAAAATATCGATAATTCTTATGAAAAAAGTTGTTCAGAATGGACAATTTCATTCAAATATGCAATTACGTCCATAGACATTGGAAAATTGGGTTATGTTACTTTCTACTTTTTTTTTATTTTGAATGAACATTTATCTCTTTTGATTATGTTACACATGATCACCTTTCCGTTTCTCAATGTTTTCTAACAAATTTGCAATTTAAACACATAATGAATACATATGCATTGTTATTGTTGACAAAATAAGAAAAAATAATTTTTTCATGTAAGTGGATGCAATTACATATTTACACGTAATTTTTAGTTCTGAACAACTTTTTTCTTTAAGAATTTTCGATATTTTGAAATATAAAGGTACTTTACTCTAGAGTAAAATTCATATTTTTGTCACACCGCGTATACGACTGATGATTGTATTTTAGATTTTAGAATAAGCAGAACTTTTTATAAAAAATTACTTTTTTCCTAAAATGAATAATAAAAAAGTTTATTCTTAAATTGAACTGAATATATTTTAAGCATAGTTAACAGTCATTTACGGTAAACAGATGTTTGGAAAATGTAACAACATGGAAAACGTTGTTAATTTTTCTTTTGCATAAATGGAACACCAACAAGGAAATACAAATTGATCAGATGTTTGAAGTGACGTCCTCAATTGTTTTCAGAACACAACTTTACTCTGTTATAACAACCTGTTACTTATTATCTTTGGATACTGATGCTGTTCAACGTCTGACAATCATTGCGTATTATGATGAAGAGGACTTCGATATTTGCAAGGGCTCCAATGTAAACACCTTTGAGATAGGGCCAGAGAAAAAATTCTTTTTAACACTTGTTGAAAAAATGTATAATACCTTTCTCTGTAAACTAATGAAAAAAAAACTGAAATTGAATTAATACACACTTTAGGCACTCAAATTGCACACACAAAGTGCACTTATCTTGATCAACTAAAGTTAGTAGTCTAACACAAAAAACTGATAACAGAACTAGAATCATTGATGAGTTCAGTGATCCTGAAATTGCATTACTGGAGGTTTGATTGGGATGAAGAAAAACTATTGTTTTTATTGCCAACATTTCGAACTATATTTAATTCATCGTCAGGGGTCTGTAACAATTAATTTTTTTTGAAAATTTGTATTACGTACCACGATCTACTATACATGAATGCGTTCAAAATACTAAAATTAATTTAAGAATGGACATTTTTAGATACATCGAGTGGTCGGTGGATCAGCGGTCTAATGCACAGGCCGTTCGAAACTCCAGCATAGCGATAGTCAGTTCGAGCCCGATGTAGGTACAAGAGAATTTTTCTCATCTACTTTATATCGGATCGATAGACGACCGCATGCCTTGTTGAAAAGCAAGTGTATTCTGAGCTGTCTGGTGCTAGCTTGGAGAGCACACCGACCACCCGAGGTGGTGCTGTAGATTTTCCGGGTTTTCCTACAGCTGAAAAGTGAATATGCCACCAAAAATCAGTAGGTAAGTCGCCCCGGAGCGCCACGGCAAATAATAATAATAATAGCCGTCCTCTACCCGCACAGGCTATGCCTTTGGGTACACTCAACGAGTGTTTATGAGGGAGTATTATTATTATCAATTAAAACAGTAACACATACAGCTGCTAAATAAAAGATGAATACTGAGAGTACAATGAGTATAAATGTTTTTTTCCCAGAATATTTTATAAAACGGACCAAAAAAGAAGGGAAATAAATGTTGGGTTTGTCAACAAAATATTAAATAGGAATGATCCTGTATTATATATTTTAATTTCTTCTGATATGATTATATAATAGAAACGTTGCAGATATGAATCATATCTGTAATGGAACGACTAGATATTATTTTATATATTAGTTAGTTGCTTTAGAGCATTCATCAAGTGTGATTGTATAACTGAATATAAAATAATTACAGTGAGTCTACCTACTCTAGTTGTTTAAATTTGATGCCCTATCTTAACAATATAAACATAAAAGACATGAATAGATGATTAACTTGGAATCTAATCGATCAAATTAAAAAAAAATCTGTGTTCAAACCTTCAATATCCCTTCTGGTATTCACACTGTTTTGTTTAAATTTGTGAATAATTTCACTAAGTAGTCTTTTGGATAGAAATGGTTGCGTATTAAAAACGGTGGGTGTCGTGAAGTTGAAATCGCGATTTTCCTCTGATGTTTTCTATCAAACCGGAAGGGTTGTTAAAATTTAGTATTTTGCATCTCTTTCGTGTTCAGGTATCCTTGTTTTCAGATAGTGTTTAGTTTGTCCTATATAGAACTGAGGACAGTTCTCACACTCAATTTGGTAAATCACATTTGATGTGATGTTTATAGTGGGGTTTTGGTTTGTCTTTCAATGGCGTTTTATTTTCAACCGCTATATTTGATTGTTCATCTTTAAGAACCGCTGCACATCTTTCTAAAGGTTTTTTACATAATGTGGCATTTTTTCATATGTTGATTTTGTTGTGCTATTCTTTTTTTTTCAGGGTTCTGTTTTTCGCTCAGTATTTTTATGTTGGTACAAGGTGATTCTGTACCATGTTTATGTTTGCTCCTCCCCTAGTTAATTACTGACCGCTGCTTCGCGTCGGCATCAAAAAACACTCGGGTTGGAGATGCTTCATTTTATTTTCTCGATATACAAATATCCATTCTTCACTATTCTCTGAGTAATTGCTCTGTCTCTATGAAACTGTATGCAATCAAACAAAAATAATGACTCTTGGACTGTCGTCCAACGCGCAATGATTCGAAAAATATCTCATTCTAAAAATATAAACGAGCATATTGTTTTGTGAGTTTTATGAGTTGTGACTCGCAAATGTTTATGCAGCACCAACAACTTCATTAGGATAAATGAAAAATATATGTGATGCCTCGTAAAATTTTCACATTTTGAAACAACAAATTTGAGAGAATTCATTGGACGTTTTTATGTCTTTACAATCCATCTGTAAACATGAATATGCATTAGAAAAAATTTGCGGGATTTTACTTTTAAAAATGTTCGCAAATAATTGATAAATACACAATAAGTCCATTATTTTTATTCGAATTTGGAACTCATATTCAAGTGTGTCTTTATTTCCGGATTGGGCATATTTTGTTTACCGAGCTCATTGATTCAAACGGCCTTCGTTCTATTGTGAGTTCGATCCGAATTATACAGGGTGTATCACAACTTATTGGAAATTTTTGAATAATAAGTTCTGTAAAATAATTAGTAAATGTCCACAGTCGATAATATTTGTCTTTGGGATCAGTGCGACGATATTGGATTAGTTGAGCCCAAGTTCGCTTGCAAGTCAAACATTTTCAAACACCTTTTCAAATTTTCATCCCGTTTTCAGTTGCATATTCATAAAAAAATATTTTTTCGATGTACTCGACTTTGAATCTCCAGTTTGTCCGTCTCGTTTGTTCCTAACGCCTAGTGTAGCAGATGAAGTACTGCGTATAGATACTCTGAATGTGAAAAGAATAAGAAATATATTAATCATTAATAATTTTAGCTTCCTACATGGGTGCAAATGCTTCAAAACTAGAAAAATAGGACCTAGCTCAAGAAATTGGCATTAAAATCACCCCTTCACCCCCTTTTTCAAGTGGATGAAATTGATACGGAACATTCATTCTATGTATACAATCTCATCCTGTGAAATTCAAATGTATGCAAACATGTCTTGTGAAATTACAAATTTGTAGGTTTTTTCCGAAGGCATTTTTTGTCAATTTTCGTTCTTGTGAAGGGGTGATTTCAACCCTTCATCCCCTTCACAAGTGGATGAAATTGATACGGAATGTTCATTCCATGTATATAAACTCATCCTGTGAATTTCAAGTTATCAGTTTTTTTTTTTAAAGCATTTATCCATTCCAATTCTTTTGTAGGCTTGATTTTAATCCTTTACCTACTACCAATATGTGATATCAAACATTACGATACTGATATGAGTTTTGTAATGAGATACTTTACCGCACTACTCTGGTGAGTTCAAGTGCAATAGTAGAAAGTTGCTTTTGATTTAAATATTTTTAAAATAGACATAAGAAATGAATAATTATTTTGAACTGGAAGTCTGAATCGCTTAAAACATTTTAAAAATATATATTTTTTTGAAATAGCCCTAAACGTGACTTTTCAATTCAATGACACTTGACACGCTTGAAAGGTGTATTTTTATTGCGTAGTGATAAAAAGTGTACCTAGGCAGAAAAAGTTCGAAGCTATGCAATGAACCTAGTAATAATATCCACTCATTCAAAATTGCAAAGATGGTTAAAAAATGTCTGATACGTTGTGAAACCCCCGTATACTAGCAACCTCGATTATTATTCGAGATGCTTTTATGAACGAAACTGAAATGACAGTAATAAAATTTGCAAAAATAAAAGTTTTCATGACGTGGCGATTCTTATATGATTGTAGGTATGTGATGCGAAAGTTCTGCTGAATGAAATGGTGAAAGAAAATATACGATAACTTGATTTGACTTCATCATAGAAAGTTGGAGAGCCTTTTGTCAATCCCACTTCCGAAGAACTACAAGATGGCGTATGAAATTTACCGATTCAACATTTCTTTTCTTTAGGGCCATCATTAACTTGATATTTTCAAATACATGAACATGAACAACTAATAATAATAATAATAGTACTCCCAAATAAACACTTGCTGAGTGTACCCAAAGGCATAGCCTGTGCGGGTAGAGGCCGGCTATTATTATTATTTGCCGTGGTGCTCCGAGGTAACTTACTGATTTTTCTCGAATGGTCGGTGTGCACTCCAAGCTAAGACCAGCCGAGATTGGCATCTAGACAACTCACAATACACTTGCTTTTCAACAAGGCATGCGATCGTCTATCGATCCGATATAAAGTAGGTAGTTGAGAAAAAAATCTCTTGTACCTACATCACGCTTGAACCGACTATCGCTATGATGGAGTTTCGAACGGCCTGTGCATTAGACCGCTGAGCCACCGACCACCTGTTAATTAACATTCAGGAAGAGTATTTTTTAAGCTGAATGCAAGGACACGTTACATGGCATGAATTAACATTTTTCAGAAAAGAGAGGATGCCACTAGTATTTTTTTTTCGAGTTTACGGTGCAATAAATATTCTGTTTCGAAGGAAAATAAGCTGAAGAGCCAACACTACCTTGGTAAAACGGGAATCGGTTTTACGCCTACAGTTTTTGTTTAAGAATTTTTTTTCTTTATCTAATGATTCACTGTTTTTAGGTAAATTCGGGAACTTCAGTAATTTTTGGTTATGATAATTTTAAAGAAAAAAAATTGAGAAGTTTCCAAATTCTTATGGGACCACCGAGCCCATAGGAAAAAATATCTCTTTCATGAAATCAATGGTATTTGCAAAAAACCGATCCTACGATTGTGAAAGGACCCCGCACTTTTTATAGGTAAAACGGTTCTCGGTGAAATTGTCTGAATTTTTAGTACTTTGTAGTATTCGATGTACTGATTGAACTTGCAGGATTGCAAAGTTCGTTGATGGATAGATTTTGAAATTTTTATTCCATTATTTTCTTGGGATTTCAAAGTGCCAACTTCATTTCTTTTCGCTTTCATCATCAACGTACCTTCATGTTTCTAAATATCATTCAGATGGTATTATATTATTATGTACATAGTGGAAAATAAAAACATTTTAGTAATGTCTGAAAATTCGATGTAATAATGAAATATTGATAAAATTATTTTAGCATACAATATACCATTCTTATTCCATCATTAATCACAATTCATAAATTTTTTACAGGGTGATTTGAAAAATTGGTGAAATATATGGCCGATTCTTTGTACACATCCTGTATATTCAAGTGAATTATCATCCTCCGAAGATAGCTGATACCGTATAAACATGATTTCGTTGGGATATTCAGGATGATAAAAATGACCTAATATCAACGTTTCAGAAATCACCCAGTAATTCACGATCAACTCGGTGAAATTCCTTTATTATGATTTAATATATTCAGTGTTCCAGATTTTTTATATAGAACAGAAACTACTCCAAACAACGTCAATTTCACTATACGCGTGTTTTGTCAACAAGTTGGCATCCTCAAGAGCCCAAAGCGCACTGAACTATTTATGATATTCTTATCCTATTTGTGCTACTTACTTCCCCATAAACACTCATAGAGTGTACCCAAAGATATAGCCTGTGCGGATATAGGACGGCTATTATTATTATTTGCCGTGGCGCTCCGGGGCGATGTACTGATTTTCGATGGCGTATTCACCTTCCAGTTGTAGGAAACCCTACAGCACCACCCCGGGTAGTCGACACGAACTCCAAGCAAACACCAGACGTCGGGATTGGCATCTAGACAACTTACATTGCCTATCGACTTCTATGAAATTGAAAAAAAAACTCGTTTTCCTGGATTCAAACCTGACCAAATGCAAGCGGAAGATTAGAAGGACAGCATCTAATCGCCTCGCTACCGAGCACGGAGCACCCATACCTATATACATTAAATTGTGTAACTAATTCAATTATTTATTTCATCTTATAATTTAGTATAAATATCTTATACCTACTTCGTTTTGGATTCAATGACAAACATTCTTGAACATTTATGTCTAATGATTTCTATATTAGGAGAAACCTTTACTGTACTATGAATTTGAACAAAGGGATGTATGGTACTGGGCTCTTATCCGCATTCATACTACTTTTCCATTTTGGAATTTCCAGACTCTGGAATGCATCAAGAAGTCTATGGCCATGAACATGTCCAATTAATTTCAAACTTGTGTCATCCAATCGGTGGTCGTGATCCAAAGCATGTTGGGTCATACTCCATTTTTCTGGTCTCGAAAAACGGATATAAGCAATGTGCACTTCCAACCGTACTTTCATGGCCCTTCTGGTTTGACCCACATACTACTTCACGTAGTCCTTGCAGCTTATTACATAAATCACTGAATCTGTTTTTTCTTCTGTCCTATTTTTGTAAGAACTCAGGGTCTGTTGTAACTTATACGAGGTTTCTCATAAAACCTTCAAATTGAGGGTTTTGAAAATACTGTTGGAACCCCAAGTAACTCGAGGTTCCTATGGCATAACAATATATTTCGGAAGGTTTTCCTCTCTTTGAAAAGTCGAAAATTTACGAAGGGTTTTCTTAAATCTATGATTCTTGTCTACCAAATCCACAGAGTTACCGTTCAGTTCAGCTACCTCCCTAATAATCATTTCCCAGTTCTGAATCCCCCTTGTTGAGTGGAAACGACAAGAGTTTATTCACCAAGAAATTTAATCCCGCCATTTTTTGCTCTGTGCGATAGTGACTGTACGAGACAAAAATCTCGACAAAAACTCATACCATGCCAATCAGTTACGACACACAGAGAACGGTCCTCAATTGGCAATGGATGCCTCAGTGTGGTGCTCAGATGGATCCAAGATGGACGAAGGGATTGGAGTGGGTGTTACAAGGTCAGATTTCAAGCTCTCAAAACCCCTTGGTAGGACCCCAACCATCCTCCAAAGAGAACTACATGCTATAGAGACATGTGACTTGGGACTGTAAACGAACCCTAAGACAACTGGCAGCAAACAACAAGGTGTCTCTTCTGGTTTGACCCACATACTTCTTCTCGCCAGGTCACAGGGGCATCAAAGGCAATGAGAAAGCAGACTGCCTTGCCAAAGAAGGGGAAAACGCATCACTTCCCGGCCCAGAACTCTTCTATGGACTCTCCAAAGCCCAATAAAAAAAATTGGCGCTGGGAATTCGATGAAATCAAATATCACTGAAATATAGTGCCAGGACAAAAACAAGCGAAAAGGCCAGTGAGCCTATCGCCAAAGGAAGCTAAACAGCTTCTCGAGTTGAACAAAAACACTTTAAATTGGTAACGGGACTACTCACTGGGCACAGCCCTCAGAAAGATACCCGCAGAAAGTGAAAGTTGCCTCTGCTGCGAGAACTTCGCGGAAACTGCAGAACATCTACTTTGCGAATGCCCAGCGCTCTTCTGCAATAGGCTAAAATTCCTGGAAGGGGCATTCGTAACACCCTTCGACATCCTGGAACTTAACTCCTAGGCAACTGACAAACTTCGCACGAAGTCTCAGAAATCCCGAGTCTTGTCTGGATAAACGGTCATGCACAAAAGACCTTGCAGGTCAAGGTGCTTGTGAGGCTGCACAGCTTGCACGCCCCCCGCAGGGATGTATATGAGTGTATTCGTGCCCTTCCTGTATCATATAGACATCGGATTCAAACTGATTTTGGTAGTTTCTAATTACCAAAATATCTAAAAATGGCAGCTGTTTTTCGTTTTCAGTTTCATACATGAACGATATGGTTGGTCTGCATTGATTGATTAATTTGTCTCTGAGTGGCAAAACCTCGAAACCAGTATGCAGGTGGTCCCCATATCCGAATCTTTGCTAGTAGAATGTTTAAAAGCTGGATTATTCATAATCAATTTTCATTTTAGATATGTCCGTTATATACACGTACGACCAAATAGCTCAGTATTATAGGTAACGCAAAGTGATTTTTTGAACTTATGATCGGTAGTACGCAGGAATGGATCCCACCGGTGTTAATTTTTTTTTTATTGTGAACATGAAAAACTTACAATTTTTAGATAGATTGTTTTTATGGTTAGGAATTATAAATTTGACAGGTTATCTTACACGCGTGCGGAAAGTAATTTTCCGGAAAATACTTTCTGTATACGTGTAAATATCTTTTTTTGTGGTAGTAAGGAAAACTAATCTTTGACAACTTTCCTATATTCATCAATAACTGAAATCGTACAATAAGTTAATTGTAATGTAATTTGGTTAATGGCGCATGTGGACCATGTTGGTAGAGGACTGGAAGATGGTGTGTCCCATTGCACCAAATCCACTCAGAGAAATAATTTGCTATAGTAGCATTTTCCTCGAGGAGATTGATTAGCTATTATGTCCTCATTATCGAATCATTCCCATAATTATTTCCATTCTTTGCCTAACCCAATATTATTTGCAGTCTTACCCAATCTATAATTACAGAAATTTTTCCAAAAATAATTTTTTTATTTGATGTCAGGAATCATTGAAGTTTCATTGGCCCCGATAAATTCGAAATTATTACTAGTCATTTTTCCAGCGTTAACTTGCATATACCACGTTGTAAGGATATTTAAAAATATCTGGCATCCTTGATGTTGAATCGTTTATGTGAACACGAGACATTATATATAGCTGACCACATAGGCGTATCTCTGGTGGGAACATTATTTTCTTGTTACTTCTGGATGATATATTTGATAGGTCACCCAATGTCTGATGAAACTCAACAGGTCTGACGAATATGTATGAGAAAACGGTACCTTTCGGCACTGTAGACACCGATTAGCGATGTGGCAAATGTTTTCAATCATTAGTTATCTCCACATTTGAGAAAAAAGTTCTTGTAACACCGAGTAACTTTTGTACCATATTCTTAATTCATTTAAATAGTCGCCGAGCACGCAATTCTATTTACAGTAACTGTTAATCGTAAGACTATACGTTAGGGAAATAAATATCCGGAAGTTTGGTATATGTTCGCTTACTTGTTCATTGAAAATCTTTCTTTTTTTTATATTTCGGTAATTATACTATCATTTCATTATAGCTTGGTAGGATGAGAGATATATCTGTTACATTTCTGAATACTAGGTCCTTGTTCGGCCATTTTGCAGACTTTAAAACACTTTTACTGCATGAAAAATTTGATATTGTAGGTTTATCTGAGACTTGGCTATCAGATAATATTCCAAGTAATTAATTCCATATAAATGGATACGATTTCATTAGGAAAGATAGCAGTTCTCGAGGTGGCGGTGTAGGTATGTATATGAAAAATTGTTTGAATTTCGAAATAATAGATAAAATTCAAATATAATAGGTTGTTGGAACACTTTATCGGCCACCAAAGGACAATATAACAGATTTTCTCAACACTTTGAAAGATTCCTTATCAGAATTAACTATATCATGTGATAAATTCATCTGTGGGGGTGATATTAACATAAATTGTTTAGATGTTTCCAACCAGAATATGATATTTTAGACTCTTTCAACTTACAAGTCATAGAAACTGTTACTAGATCTACCAAAACATCAAATAGTCTTTGAGATATAATTCTATTATCGAAGGTTGATTCTTGTTTTACTTGGGATACAAAAGATGCATCAAATATTTCAGATCACTGCCTGATTTACTGTAAATTATGTAGCGAATCATTGAAAGAGACTGGGAAGTATTTTACAATAAGAGAATAGATAAATCATTGTTGAAACAATTCCTACAGGATGCACCTTTACAATAAAATAAGATAACTCGTATCAATGATTTAATAATGTGCATATTTGATGTATTAGCGCGCCGCTTAAAACAATTTTGATCAAAGAGCAAAAACCTCCATGGATCACTGAAACCATAGAAATCATGATTAACCTCAAAGACAAATCATACCATAGATATAAAAAATCTAAGAATGTAGATCATTGGAATTATTACAAGAAACTTAGGAATCAAGTGAATATAGCGATAAAGAATGAAAAAAGGGTTATCTTAATTTTTGTGCAAATGATAAAAGCGATAATAGAGTGTTGTGGAAAGATTACATAACCTGAATATTCATAATAGGAAATCTTCAGTTACCTTACCAAAATGTCTCGATAATCCGATTAGAATCAATCAACATTTCTTACAATCCTCATTGAACAATTCAGTAACGGATAAAAATTTGTTGGCGTATCATAACCACAATAAAAAATGTCATTTCAATGAACTCTTCCAATTCTCCACTGTACCTATGGAAGAAATTCATAGGCATCTGAAAGAAGTGAAAACACTGGCTACCGGTCCAGACCTTATCAATCTAGAAATGATCCTAAACTGTTGTCCGATGCTATTACCAGTACTAACAAATATAAATTACTGTCTACTGGAAGGTGATTTTCCTGATAGTTGGAAAATATCTCGAATAATTGCGTTGCCCAAAAAAATTATATATTGAGTTAAATCGAGAAAATTATGAACCATCAAATAAGACTCCATCTCGAAAAATATTCAATTTTGCCCGAAGAACAATCAGGTTTCAGGTCAGGATACAGTTGTACAACGGCATTGCTCAATATAACAGATGATATTATCAGAGCCACAGATTCAGGAAAAACGACAGTTCTCGTTCTCTTAAATTATTCAAAAGCATTCGACACTATAATAATAATAATAATACAGAAATCCTAGCCGGGCGAATGCAGAAGGCCGTAATTCTTGGTTCACTCCGCCTACTCAGGGCACATGATTCTCGGACCCAGTAATCACTTACCCCATGGACGTGGGGAGTGTTTACTGGGGTTAATGACACACCAGCGCGCCCTCCGGAATCGGGTCGGGGCTCCGGAGACAGGGCCTGACTGGGTAATTCCTAACGAAAAAAAAAAACGGAGAGGACGTTCAGCTCGTAGACGGAAGCATCCTACATCATCTGGATGCCGGAGAGACGTATACCTACCTAGGGGTGGAACAACGCCACACCCAAGAGGTAGCTACTGTCAAAAGCTCTCTCCGCGGCAAGTATCAGCACAAACTCCGACAGATCTGGTCTTCAGAACAGTCGGGGAAGAACAAAGTTGCTGCAACTAATATGCTTGCCGTTCCGATTCTACTTTACTTCTTTGGAGTAATGAAATGGACTCAGGAAGAGCTGCGACAACTCGACGTAAAAACTCGCAGAATGATGCATCTTCATAGAAGCTTGCATCCTAAATCGTCTGTTCCACGGTTATACATCCCCAGACAACGGGAAGGACGAGGACTTTTGAGTTTGGAGTATCTACATAACAGAATGGTACTGGATAGCCTTCTCTGCTTGGTATGTGATCATGAAAAAGCAGGGATTGGAGCATTTCTTTTCAAGGCAGCAACCCGTGCAGCCGATGAACTCGGTCTCGTATTCGACACTGAACGGACAAACCCAAACTCTATCACCGAGTTGGAACCCGTTCAGCAAAAAGCCCACGTAAAAGCTGCGGAGTGTGAGAGGCTCCTGCAGCTACATAAGGATAAGCCGATGCATGGGGTCTTCTTCAAGAACATTGAAGACCTAGGCTTATCCAGAGACCTGACCTTCTCGTTTCTCAGGTCAAGTGGGCTGAAGTCGGAGACCGAGGGATTCATAATGGCCTGTCAGGATGGTGTCTTCAACACTCTCGTCTACCGCAGTTGCGTGATGGGTATAGAGGTCCCTGACACTATATGCAGAGCGTGTCGTGAGGCAGCTGAGACCATAATGCACTTGCTGTCAGCTTGTCCAGCTTATGCGGTCTCAGCCTATATCCACAGACATAACGCGGCCCTACGAGTGTTGTACTACCATCTACGACACTCGTACGGTTGCCTTATGCTCCGGGGGATATTGAGTCCGTGGTGGAGAATGAGAAGTGCCGAATCTATTGGAACTATTCATTCCCCACCCTCAGGCAAATACAAGCCAATAAGCCTGATGTAGTACTCCTCGGCCATCAAAGTAGGACGATTTTCGTCATTGAGTTTTCAGCTCCTGGCGAAACGAACATCGTCCGAAAAGAGGAGGAAAACGGACTAAATATCGAGATCTTCTCTTTGAACTCCGCAGGCTTTTCCCAAACCATTCTGTCAAGATGGTGGTTCTGATAATAGGGGTCCTTGGTGGAATGATGGACACACTGCTCTCAAACTTAAAAATCATACCGGCTTGCCGTGACTTGGCAGAAATCCTAGCCGGGCGAATGCAGAAGGCTGTAATTCTTGGTTCACTCCGCCTACTCAGGGCACATGATTCTCGGACCCAGTAATCACTTACCCCATGGACGTGGGGAGTGTTTACTGGGGTTAATGACACACCAGCGCGCCCTCCGGAAGTGTCGGGGCTCCGGAAACAGGGTCTGACTGGGTAATTCCTAACGGAAAAAAAAATAATGAAGTAAACATAAACACTCGTAGAGTGTACCCAAAAGCATAGCCTGTGCGGGTAGAGGACGGCTATTATTATTATTTGCCGTGGCGCTCCGAGGCGACTTACTGATATTGTCGGTGATGTAGTCACTTTTCAGCTGTAGGAAAACCCGGAACTCCTACAACACCACCCCGGTTGGTCGCTGCGCACTTCAAGTTAGCACCAGACGTCGGGATTGGCATCCAGGCAACTCACATCACACTTGATTCACAAAAAGGCATGTGGCCACCTAAAGAGACCCGTGTACATGAGACAAAAGATCCCGTACTCGAGCCACGAACTTCTGTCTGATGCGAGCTAGAAGTTGCACTGCTAGAGACCTTAGCCACTGAGCCACCGACCGACCGACCGACCAATTGACTATAAGCCATGAGTTACTGATTTATATTCTGAACTTTGTGGGTTTTCGCGGAAAAAGCTTTAATACTCGTGAGCAGTTATTTACAGAACATATTTGACCAGTCAGGAAAAAAAAAATACTTGTGGTGTGCCTCAAGGATCCATCCTTGGACCTTTGCTTTCAGCATATACATAAATAATTTTGTATCAAGCTTGGATATTGTAAAGCACATTTCTATGCTATGACACACAGTTGTATCATTCATTTTCATCTGGAGAATGGGTAACAGCCCAGGAAGTTATAAATAATGATTTGAACCAGTTAGCAGATCTTTCTGGTAAGCACAATCTGAAGATAAACACTCTCAAATCACATGTGATGACTTTTGGAAGAGACAAAAAGTACATGGAATCTGTTATGGCAGTCAGAATTCAAGGCAATGATTTGGGTTTTACAAATGTAGCTAAGAATCTACGTTTATTTCCGGACACAGAACTTCGATTCAAGAAGCATGTGAGTAGCTGTCTCCAAAGAGCTTACTGCTCTTTGAAAATGCTTTATCCACAACGTCATTTGCTTACACAATCACTCAAAATATTGTTAACTGATCTACTTGTTCCAAGTCATTTCAGTTTCTGCGATGTTCTTTATGGTCCGTGCTCAGATCAATGTGATATCAGACGCATAGAAAAAGTAAAGAAATCCTGTCTGAGATTAATTTATGGCATTAGAAAATTTTAACCTGTGTCACATATGCTGAAACCCACAAAATGGTTGAAAATGGAGGATCGTCGAAATCTCCACTTCCTAGTATTAGTACAGTCTATTATAATGGAACAATGTCCACCGTATCTATGTAATAAAATAAAGTATAGGACTGATATTCATAACCTCAACCTGCGCCATAGAGGTCATATATTGCTACCACCCTATGATACAACCTTATTTAAGCTAAGTTTTCATGTACACGAATTATTCGTTTTTGGTACGAAATCTGTCAAAAGCTGTTCAAATATAAGTATTTCGAGGCGGCAAATTTTAACTGATGTTACGAATAAATTCAAGAAGTTGAAATTAAGTCAGCTTGTCCGAAATTTTAAAATGAAACAATGAACAGTGCAGTTGTTTGTTTCCAGGCATATTAAAAATTTTAATCTAAATATGGACAGCAATATCATAATTAATAATATAAGGATAAGAAAAAGGGCTCCCAAACGTTTTGGGTGAGACCTATTTTCAAACTACGAATATTACATGGCAATTTACCACAGCTTAATTAACGAGCTGAGGAATTTGCTTGATAAAATGGACGGTAAATTAGGGGGTTGACGTTGAATATTTCATTCATTCCGTGAAGGCATTTCGCATAAATGAAAACCGCTCAAAATATCATTCGTACGAAAAAGTGATATTTCTTTAAAATTTCCTACAAAAAATCGAAAATGCGGATGCATGAAAACTTAGCTTTAGAAGAAGTTTCACTTATAATACCTACAAATTATTCAATGATGTTCACTTCAAAAAATGAAACCATTGCTTTTTAAGAAGATAGTCAAGGAACGTTTAAGAAAAAAATGATGAGTATCTGAACACACCCACAACTTACCTATATTTTCCAGTGTAAAATAAAAATTTTATCATGCGAACGCTATATCAATAAGGTATTTATTGGAAGTTCACTTAGAGCTGAACTAGAACTAGTGTAAATTGTTTTCAGACCCATTTTGCATTATTTCTCTTGTTACCACTTACTCTGTACTATTCTGATAAAATGCAAATAAACATTATTATTATTGGATTTATTTTCACGATTTATCTATCATCGTGAATCTACTGACTAGAACGGATTCCAGATCTTACAGGCAATAGATATGCTTCAGGTGTATGTAGTAATTGTATACTGTTCTTAATGAAATACATAATAACATAATCTGTATGCAATTCGATTCCCTGTTCATAAAATTTTTTACAACTCCAACGGATTTTCTACTGGAAATGGCCAAGTCGTCAACATGTGCTTGGAAGCTTGGTATTAGGAAATCATCAGCCTCGCCTCCCTTCTAAAAATAGTTTCGATCTGAATCAGGGATTCGGTAGTAGACCCTGAAAAGTTATCCACATGAACTATCACTCTGGATTTAGGGCCGTTGGAACATGTAAAAAACATTACTGATTCTTCTGACAACTATGAATGGTCATTTCCATTCCAATATCAACTTTGGAGATATTATTTTCTGTCTTCAGTGGTTCCATAACTGAACATTATTGCCTTAACAAAACCCTACCCTCCGTTTGTCAGCGTATTCCTCAACCTCTTGTTCAGCAGTTAACGAAATACCACGTCATAAAGTGATCTGATTTCTCCTTACTGATGGTGTGAGTGCTGTTGGATAATGACTTGCTGTTTTATAGGCTATTGAGAACATAAATAAATATTTATTATTAACTAAATATCATTTAGTTAAAATCGGTGTTAGACTGTTACAAGTGACAACTACAACTCAATTTTGGTATATAGTTGCAGTCTAACAGCTATTTATACTAATTACCTACTACTTTAAGCTCCCTAGAGTTGATATACAACCTTGGAGAAAATATACTCAATGGTATTATTGAAGCGTTCCATCATACCGTCTGACATGAAGTAATGCTTTAGCTTAGGTTCATAAACACCCAGTAGTTGAAGAAATTGAGAATGTAAAATCTACTACACTTTTTCAAACAATTCTCTGGCAACTGGTAGAAACTGTTGATTAAGAATAGCAAAAACTTCCGGGCATTTTCAGAAGTCATCGATAGAAACTAGGATGATTTTCCAGCCTTGTTGCACACAGAAAAATGTCCAGCTATGGATTGTGTGGTTCAATTCTTCTTCTGGATCTTGTTCTTGGTCCTCGAAAAACAGAGCCTTGGATATACGACGAATTCATCTTGGTCGTTGCTGACCCAGCAAAAAATATTGCCAACTTTCCATTACACACTTGTGTCAGAAAAATTTACACTCCATAACATGTTTTAAGTAACTTGAAGAATAACTCACCGAGGTTGTATTTATATTATTGAATAGTTCCTTCAATAATTTGTAATCATAAATTCAAAATGAGATTATGCCCAGTGCAAAAGGTTTGCGGAAAGAAATGTTTTGCAAGGGTAACTAAGGTAACACTCATCACGGCAATATGCTCAGGTGTAAGCCAGATCGTGAGTCGTAATTTATTCATGCTATTATTTTTAAAAAAATATTCTTATAAAATTAATAACTGTTTCCGCGGCAAGTATCAGTATTAACTCCGTCAGATCTGGTCATCAGGACTGTCGAGGACGGACAAAGTTGCTGCAACTAATATGCTTGCCGTTCCAATTCTACTTTACTCCTCGGAGTAATGAAATAGACTCAGAAAGAGCTGCGACAATTCGATGTGAGATCTCGCAAAATTATGCATCCTTATAGGAGCCAGTATCCTAATTCGCCCACGGTTTAACTCCCCCAGACTGTCTACATCACAGAATGGTACTGGATGGAGCCTGTAAAGTCATCAGGAGTTCAGATCCCATTTTCTACTTAGTATATGCTACCATGAAAAAGCAGGAATTGGACATTTATCTTCAAGGCAGCCACACGTGCAGCCGATAAACTCGTTCTCGTATTTGACACCGAATGGACGAACCCAAACTCATCGAGTTGGAACCCGTTCAGCAAAAGGCCCACGTCAAAGCTGCGGAGGGTTAGAGTCTTCTGTAGCTACATGAGGATGACCCAAAGCATGCGGTCTTCTTCAAGAACCAGAAACCTGTTTTTTACATTTCTTAGGTCGAGTGGGCTGAAGTCGGAAACCGAGGGATTCATAATGGCTTGCCAGGATGATGTCTTCAACACCCTCGTCTACCGTAGTCGCGTGATGTGTATAACCTAGATGCAGAGCGTGTTGTTGGGCAGCATAGACCATAATGCTTATGCGGTCTAAGCCTATATCCACAGGCATAACGCGGCCCTACGAGTGTTGTACTACCATCTGTGGCACTCGTACGGTATAGACGAGACACCGGTGTTGCCTAATGCTTCGAGGGATATTGAGTCCGTTGAGGAGAATGAGAAGTGCCGAATCTATTGGAACTCCTCTTTTCCCGCCCTCAGGTAAATACCATCAAAGTAGAACGATTTTCGTCATTGAGTTTTCAGCTCCTGGCGAAACGAACATCATCCGAAAAGAGGAGGAAAAAGGGACTATCTATCGAGACCCCGAAATCCACAGGTTTACCCAAACCATTATGTTAAAATGGTGGTTCTGATAATAGGGGACCTTGTTGGAATGATGGAAACACTGCTCTCAAACGTGAAAATCATACCGGCTTGTCGTAATAAGGCAGAAATCTTAGCCGGACGAATGCCGAAAGTCGTAATTCTTGATTCATTCCACCTACTCAGGGCACATAATTCTCGGACCCAGTAATCACTCACCCCACCGACATGGGGAGTGGTTACTAGGGTTAATGTTACAACAGCGCGCCCTACGGATGTGTCGTTGCTCCGTAGACAGGGCCTGACTATTAAAGTCCTGAATGGAAAAAAATAATACCCCCTCATAAACACTCAGTAGATGAAAATATTGTCTCAATAGTATCTTGAGTTATTTAATGATACAAGTATTAAGCCGCGAGCGCCAGTCGGGAATCGGGAATCCAACGAGTAGAGGATGCTTAGAGTAAACAAGTTATGAAATATAAAATGTTATATTTAATATAGATCAAAAACTATGTTTTTATACACTCACATGCAAAAAAACGCAACAAGTTAATATATATACCGGGTGACCACGAGATGAGGTACGCCCCCCAATTTTTCTATAGTTTTAAAGATACTGGTTTCAATTTTGGTACGTCGAAATATTACTTATATACGCATATTTTGACTCCATTACCGAAGATTCACCACTTCCGATTCAACCGGAAGTGATCCCAAACTTTTTTTTCAAATGACACCCTGTACAATTGTTTTCATTATCCGGAAGAACACGCAATTTGTGATAACACTCTTCTTCAAAATTAACGTCAACATTTACGAGAGGAAGGTTCGAGGTTAGATACAGCTGAAAATTGAGCTTCTCATGTAATTGCAGCAACCAAAATTTTCCAACAAATATAAAAAAAATCTCAAAACGGAGTAGTACCCATAAAGAGATGCTCGCAACTGCCATTTCTCAAATGGCAACATACAAATTTCTGGTTAAGAACCACTCCTTTTCAACATTTTGTTTTTAGGTTCATGCCTTTAAGTGCATTAGTTAATTATTATGAGAGAAATTAACTTGTCATCACCGGTTTACTTTATTAAATATAATTTTTATTGCCCTAATGCCAGTTTGACAGTGAGGGACCTAAAAGAACTTCAACGATGGTTGAAGATTGCGCAAAAACTGTTGCTCTTTTTGAAGATGGACGTAATTATGAATATGTTGCAAGAATACCTACTTCATGTTCATAGCTCTACCAACAAAAGAGTAGTTGAACGTTTTAGACCATCTGGCAGAAATAAGCGTAAGGCAGGTAGTGGCACTACTCTGCGGGATCGTCATTCAACATCAGTGCAGTCTAGAAATCAACTTCAAGAGGTACGAGGTATAAATGTTAGCGTATGGACAGCTCACCGAAGATTGAAAGACTTTGGTTTGAAAACTTGCAGACCAGTAACTGGACCCAAATTATTTTGGCGTCACCGAGTAGCTAGACTGCAATATGCTACTGAACATTTACATTAGAACTTAGAGCAATGGAACAATGTTGTTTTCACTGACGAATCCAGATTTTGCTTATAATCTCCATATGGATGAGCATTTGGAGAAGGAAAGGAGAAAGATTTGCAGAGTGCACGTTGAATCCCCGTCTGAGTTATGGAGAAGGTTCAGTAATGGTTGGGGCAGGAATATCCCGGGAGGCCTGCACTGAGTTGGTGGTCATCGATAGATCCTTGAAGGCCCACCGATATATTGAGGAGATATTGAGCATTTGCGTTGTACCTTTCAGTGGATTTATCGGCGATGACTTTATCCTCATGAATTGGCCAGCATGTTCACCTGACCTCAACTCTATAGAACATGTTTGGGACATGCTTTATGTAGGCTAGTCAGAGATCGCGAAGTAACTCCGGCTATGATAAATGAGCTTCGTTTGGCAATTCAAGAGGAATGGCAAAATATTACTCAAGATGCTATTCGTAATCTAATTGACAATATGAACCGACATATGCAGGCAGTAATAAGAGCTAGAGGTGGTAACAGAAAATATCAAGCTGAATTTGTTGTAAAAAGTACGTTTCTTCACTATGGATCTGTTACCGACGTTTCGACTCATATTAAGTCATCCTCAGGGCAATGAACGGTGGGTTCCTTGTCGCGATAAAACGTGATTTTGAAAGGGACATTTACATATAAAATTGAGTTCCTATCCAAAGGAGAGTATGGTACTGAATACAGAATATATTGTTGCCTTCTCATTGCTGGACTCATAAACTGAGCTGTCAAACTGGCCTTATGGCACAATGAGCAAAGCCATCTCGTCAAAAAATAACATTTCTTAAAATTGGGTAAACTGTTGTTTGGAGTTCATTTCTCTCTTAAAAATGAACTAGTGCACTTAAAGGCATGAACCAAAAAACAAAATGTTGAAAAGGAATGGTTGTTAACAAAAAGTGGTATTTAGAAAGAAGTTAACCACAAAGTTATTCCACAAGATGTTTTGAAATTAGGGTTTAACAACAGACTTCTAATGAACCCTATATAATGACTAATAATCCAGCATCTTACGAAAGACTGAATGTGCAAGTTAAAATTGTTAATTTTATCTACAGTTTCATGAAAAAAAATTGAAAATTGTACCAAAAATTAAAATATTTATTTAACTTGTTGCGTCTTTTTTTCATGTAAGTGTATTTTTGTATAATATCCCTAAAATGATGAATTGGGTTTTAATGGCTATGCACAGTTTAGAATAAATCAATGAATAAATCGACATATAAATAACAGTATCACCTTGGCAGTAACATCCTGATGATAAATGCAAATTAAAATATGACGGCAACGATACGTAACGTGCATTCAAAACACCAAAAAATGTTGGTGCAGTGAACAATGATTACGTAAAGAATATCTTGTCCCTGTGGGAAAATTATTGAAAAGAGTCTCCAGAGTCTCCGGAGTTGTCAGTACTAATTACCCTCGCTTCTAAAGTGAGTGAGGCTTGAATGGATACGCTTCAGCCGGTACGAAGTGGCCGGTTATTGGAAGGATTTCAGCATTGAAGTAAGTTTGAGAAAAAGCAAATCATTACATCAGAAACCACATGAAGCCACTAAACAAAAATGTGCTAAATTGATACTTTCTCTAGAGCACTATTAAAAATCGCATCAGGCACCTTGCCAACTTGCAGTCTTGCAGTTACTGACAGTCAAGTGAAAAGTGCCTTATTTCACATGTTTCTTGACAGATATTTTACTGCTCCAGTGGTACTCACAATTGAGTTTGAAATATTCCGAATTAAAATGCTGGCGATCAAATTAGTGTCTGCATTATCTTCCGTAATTTTTGTTGCAAAAATCATCAGGAAGGTGCAACCATGTCTAAAAAGCTAGTCTTTCTATGAGAGGGTTAAAAAAATTATAATATTCATTTATAGCCAGCAGAACGTATTATTGTTGTTTGCATATCCATCAGAGGAAGTTGATCTACTCATTTTGTCATACGGGGTTCTACGAAAATGGACTGTTACAAATAGTGTTCACACCTTTTTCTCTTCCAAAGCTTTAATGTCAGCCCATGAAACCAGAAAAGAACGTGGGAGAAACCTGAACGACTTAAACGTGGAATACAGCATGTAATAATAATAATAATAGCCGACCTCTTATGAAGGAGTATTATTATTATTATTGTCAATACAGGAAGGTTTTCTCTATCATTTCAGTGCTAGAAAACCGTTACTCCTGAGTCAGTGAAAAATATTGTTTTTTCTGTTGTATTCTTTTTATTTGTATGTGCATGTGTTCTGGCTGAAATGAACAAGAGCAGAGACAAGCTACAGATAAATTTTTGAAGTGAGCGTGTCTAAGCTGAACGTCTGGTTCAACATTCTACACTAGAAACCAAATTATTTTCTGAGGTATACACATATACGTAAATTTTCCCCCGCACGGTCCACTTAGCCAATAAGGCTTATTGTTCTGTCACACACATAAGGTATACTTCATAAATTCAAAGTAAATTGAAGGATTATGAATTTCGTTGGCGAACATGGCAGGCATACATGTGTTCCCGGGCCAAAAATATCGAAACCGGTACTGCGGATCACGATGCCCGATCGCAAATCTATCTCAATCTACCTCAAAGTGCGTCTCCCGAAATAAGGAGACCACTGATTCACAGTTTCAAGATTTAGTTGCTCTATCGCAATACACCCGATAAATGCTATTTTCGTGTGTGTCGACAACGAATTTTCGAAAATTTTGTGGCGTACAGTGTGAGTTTGAGTGTGTTGTTTCTTAGGACGTTGCCCATAGGAGGCTATGGGCCATGGAGTACTTCCAAGAATGGTCGTCTGTCAGAGAGGTACGTTTGAGTTTGAAGTACACGGTACAGCTGGTGTTTACGTTATGGATTGCCAAATACTCACACAACGGTGTTCATATGTTGCGATTTATAAATAATCGACTTTTGATCGTAATTTATCGACGCATATTTCTCTGCCATAACATTTTATAGAGGATCATAAATTGAGACATCAGATTTCAGCTTCAACTTGTGAAAACTACTGCAAATGTATTTTGAGGGGATTCTAAGAGAGGTGATATTATGTAATCATTTTTGAGACAAATAGACCCTTGTGTTGGTTTCCTCAATCCAAAGACAAAGGAAGCGGACGTAGTTACCAACACTTCGGAAATAGAACTGAATACATTCTGGTATTCTAAATTTGAAATTGTACGTGTTGAATCCTGATGAATCAGGTTGTCAGCCGACAATTTAAAAATTCTGGAACGATACAAAATAGTATTCAAGTCGGATTTCGTGAATGCCCTGATCCACCTCAACCTTCGCCTAATTATTTTTTTCATAGCAAGCTCAGTTCCTTCCCAAAATTCTATAGCGATATTGTGAATTCAAAGAGAAGAGAATAAATAACACCATGATTGAAAATATCGCCATTTTCATAAGTTTTATCTTTATTCCTGTACATATTTTTTTGTTGAGACGAGCACTTTTGCTTCAAAAACGGCTTCGCTCAAAACAAATTCGAACAGACCTGTTTACATTCGTGACGTCACTGATAATTTATGTTAGTACACGTATTCTGGACGGTACGGTCGCTTTCTGTACTATTGTTCAAAATGCGGAACTGTAGTGATGGTACATGTGCACGCACATCCCTTTCTTAAAAATGTTACTCAATGATCAATCCTCACAAATTGGTTATATCAATCACTAACCACTAGATATGTCATAGTCAGTATTACTAGCAACTTCAACGTTTGAAATGTTTTTCTTTGACACTGCTTGCGCAAAAAAAATATAATTATATTTGTACCTTGAGAGAAAATTTCCGAAAATGACCGAATGAACGTTTTTCAAGTTTTATGGAATTTAGTGAACATTATCAAAATATATAATATATGGAGGAGACCATGGATGAGTGTGGAACATTCAGTATTTTCTGTCAAATATATCAAAAACATTTTCATCAATTACTTCCCTCGATGATTGTCACGTCCCAATATTTTTACTAACATGTTTTTGAATATACTAGGATGTTTATTTATCAGAAAATAACGTTACCTAGTACAGATGAAACTACTTTCAGCCAATAAACCCGTCATCTTCGTCTGAGACAAATGTTTACTGAACGCCATCTCAAACCGGATTTGGAACAAAAGCTCAAATATAAATTGAAAATATTTGAGTTGAAATAAAAATAAAAAGTTAATTAAAACCAAAATATTGTAAATGCTGTTTGTTATTTCTTCTTTCAACTAATAAGTCTTTTTCTTTTTCTTTATTGACAGTCAAATTACGATTTTTTTATAAAAAACTTATTTCAAATCACATGAATCATAAATTCCATGGTAATTAAACAGTAAAATATAAAATATTTACTAAACCGAGTACCAAACTGTAATTTTACTGCATGACTATGTTTCATCTGGTCATGTTTTCAAAGCTCTTTGTACCTCTACATAAATACCTAGAAGGCTAATTCCAATTTCTATTTATATGTATGTATATATGTTATAGAACTTTTCGCACTGTCTGTCGCTGCCTTCATGCTCTTTCAATCTTTATCAGTTTAGTACTTGATTTCAAGTTCTTAGCAGTGATTGGCCAAAATAAATTATTAACGTGATATCTTCTGAAGAACTTTATATCAGGTTGAATAGACGTATTTCAAGCTGGCACATTGAAAAGATTATTATATTATTGCTGTTTTTTATAAATAATTAATATCAATTTTCTTGCACAACTCCAACTTCATAACTCGTAAGCTGGAACAGCCGTCACGTAACTTTTTTCCTGGTGAATATATTCGAATGATTGAAATGCTGGAAGTCATAATTTAAGATAACTTCCGGGTGATATACAAAGAGTTTCGAAATTGTGCTTCCTAAGGCGCAAACATTACCAAATAATCAAATTAAATTGCATAAATATCACAATTTGACTGCTTCATTTTATAACTTTCGCTAAATTGGACACTGAAGGGATAGTAGAGTAAGAAATATTTCCTTCGGATATATTCATCAGGAATAAAGTTACGTGACGGCTGTGCCAGCTAGAGCATCAAGCCAGCACTATTTCTGGAACCACTAGAGTTATAAAATTGGGAGTTGTGTTAGAAATTAGTTATGAAATACTGCATAATTTTTTTTCAAAGTGTTGGAACGTCTGTGCCATCTTAACATACTTGTTGAACGTACGTTTATTACTATTCTACACTAGCATGGAACAGCATGTTTAAGTTATTACTACAGAACCAAAGAGAGGCGAGTTACATATGCTTACAGAACACATCAACAGATCCAATGATATTAGGAAGGATTTAATGCATACACCATATTACACCTTTATCTTGAATGAAATTTATTCTCACAAATAATCAGGGCATTATAAAGTCTGCAATGTGTCATAATATTGCTAGTGAACTGTCTTTTATTCTGCATGTTCTACTTTTTTCCATGATAGTTCATACTTAATGGAAAGTCTATGAATTAGTAGTAGAATATTGATTCTAATTTGTCAGAACCTAATAGGATGTATTTCAGTACGGTGTATTTCAGTACTCAATTTTCAGCTACTTAATTCTGTACATTGATTGCATGGAATTGAATCGCATATAATCAGTTACAACTTCTCATGAAATTCAATGGATGCAAACATTGTTTTTATGCTTGATTCTGGTGTCATGATGTTTGTTTGTGTCATAACTTCTATAGCCACGAAAATCAAAAGTATCTGGCTTTTCTCGTGAAGCAATAGGCAACCAAGACCACTTTGACTTGAATCAATCACTTTTAATGAATTAATCTCATCTATACCTATTCAATTTCTTAAATTGCTCACAAGAATTCACAAAAAAATATTTTTGGAATATTTCCAGAATGTGGTTTATTAATTTCCCAAAACAATGAGTTTTTACGCATCGAAATTTTGCAATATTTTCTACATATCTGACTATTCAAAATACATTAACGACTCTGGACAAATATCTGAAGTATGTATTCTGAGACATTGAATTCGGATGTTCATCACAAACAAGTTGATTTGAAGTACACACAACTTCTCTTGTTTTTGACATTAAGCCCCCACAGTGAGAATTAAATTATGATATTTGGCTGAAATTTCAATGAATAGTAATATTTCGTCAGATTTCCAACGTTGTTTGCGATACTGAGACAAATTTGATAGCTTGATGACAGGCAGCACAAAGAGTGAAGGACAAAATACCCAGTCAATTTGAAAAATATTTTTTACTGCTGGCGGTATATTTCGACATATCTACTGATGAATAGATGTTTATTATTAATTTTGGCACCTGAACAGTGGATGCCTTTCAAACTATATTTCAAAGAATAGATATCTCCTTCGGAAGTTTAATGCGTTAATTCGTCGCTATTACATCAATAATTTTTCCGAAATCAACAATTTCAGTCTAAGTGGACGCCAAAATTATGGGTTACGAAAAAGACCTGTGCGAATTGAGTATTGGTTCAGGTACATAATTACAATTATTGAATCAATCATTTTTAGCTCTCAGGTATGTCAAATAAACATAGAAATGCGTCAGAAAAGCCATAAAAATATTCTCTACGAATTTCCTTATATACTGATAATGAAAAATTTATCTAATAAAGATTTACTGTAGATGTGATTTAGATGAATTAGTGGTGATTCAAGTACTTGATGGCATAGAATGGATATTTGAGCAGGAATGATTTCACCCCATTTCTGAACGAATTTAGACTTATGTCGTTTGGAAGAATATTATACAATTTTTCAGAAATATTAGACGAAAAGTCTAAAATTTGGTTTGGAGAATCGATATTTTGTTGATTCTGATTGAATTCCGATAGCATATGATGCACTACTTGAGGGTGGAGTGGACATATGCATACCCTAGTAATAATTAAGTAACAAATCCAAAGAAACAGTTTTTCTGAGATTCCATTTAACTGAACAATGTCTGGATAGCTTATTAGTTATACAGTGCGGCTTTTAATAGTCCCCCCCTATCAACTTTTGAATGCTTTGACGTAGAAACATAAAAAACCCGTTTGGAGGGTTTCACCGATACTTTTTGAATTAAAACATATTGTGATTGCTCGATAGAGCATGGGGGGTCATGTGTTACATCGTTGAAAAGATAATTCAATTGTCTTTTCAACCATCTCATTTTTTTGGATTATCGTTTTTACGTTTCTTCACAATATGCATTTGAAATGTCAGAATAAGAAGTGCGGATCTGGCGGGTCTGAATCTCTTTTCTTACCTGACCACGATAACTTTTGAATGGTTTGATGCGAAATAACGGGACAGAAATTTTTTTGAAAGGAACGAGAAATTTTCAGATGGTTGAAAAGAAAATTGAATTACCTTTTCAACGATGTGACACATGACCCCCCATGCCATCTAAACTTTTTTAGTTGATGTGCCCCTGCGCCATCTATCGAGCAATCACAATGAGTTTCATTTCATAAAGTAGTATCGGTGAAATCCTCCAAACGGTTTGTTCAATGTTTCTACGTCAAACCGTTCAAAAGTTAACAGGGGGAGGGACTATTAAAAGCCGCACTGTATAGTCTACCTACATAATGACACCAAGTGAGGTAGGTGTGAGTCGATTTGAACTCCAAGAAATTTAATAAAATCTTTTGTTGTATTGATGTATATTCATGTTTAACTAGAACACTTATACTCGAGGTGAGTACGATGCTATTCGTTTTAGAGTTAGAGTCAAAACAAGACCGATTCTGGAGCAATAAGATTTCAATGTTGATGACTGATTTATTGGCTTTAGATCCAACTAAGTGCGAAGCTTCGCACACCGTGGTCATGTAGCTTACTAAGAAGTAAATCATCATCAACAGTGTGTTTGGCCCTAGATGAAAGCATATGTTCAAGGTTTTATTATCTAGATCAAGAATTTTGAGAATCTAATTATATAGGTATAGGGATTTGCTGATGCCTCTCGAAAGTCGAATTTATATTTATTAAGAATTCCATTTTTTGTAAGTTTCAGTGGAGGTTGATAATATGGCTATGCTCCTGTAATTATTGACAGTTTTGTGTATTCATTCTCATGGATTAGAACCAAGGTAACATCTTTTAGCGAAGAAGGAAAACTACCCTATACAATCAGTTAATCAGATTTTAAGAGGTGTTAAAATGTAAGTAGTCTGCAACTTTATGTGAGAGAAAGCATGGAACTTCATCGAGACCGAAAGAGTGTTTTTGGACAATTGATTTGAGTATGTATAAGTATCACGCAGCTCTGTTTCAACAATGAGAGATAAGAAATGAGAATTTATCTTGATATAATTGTGAGGCTCTCTAGTTGGAAGGCATTGTTTCACAAAGTCATTCCCAATTTACAAAAAATGTATTGAAGTTTTCAGCTACCTATTTCTTTGGGTTCTCCTATGAGTTGATTATTATTATTCATTATTTTCTCCAGCACTCGGTGTTTTGCAATTTTTTTTTATTCATTATTTATCACGCGGCTCTTCATTCATTTTGGGATGATGCGAGCTGGTTTCTGTGATATATTTTCTTTGAATGGGTTATTTTTTATGGTGGGTATTAAGTAACATCTTATATCGGTGCAAAATTTGATCAGTGTATCTATCTATTAGTTTTGCAAATAGAATAAACTTCTCAAGAAGTGGCATTCACTTAGAAACTTTCTGTAATCCAAGGTTTGTGCGTTTTCATATTCTCATTTCTATTCCTATTTTGTCTTAGAGAAAAAGCAATACTGAATAGTTACAAAAAGATATTGTAGAAAATAGTTCAGCCCTGTTAATGAATTCCCAGGATTCACAATTCTGCTGTATCTATCGATTCTGAATATTTCACAGTTCTATAGAAAAATTACGGAAGTTACGGATGTGTCTCATTGAGAGGTAAGATAAATTCAATGAAAAAACCTTGAATGCAGCACAATATAATTAGAAGCCATTTTAGGGAAAGAAATTTGAAATCGGACAAGTACCTACTTTCCAATGATATGATCATTGAAGTCATCATCCGCCATCTTGATCATCATGATTTTTGTTTTCCTCATATAAAAAAATTGCTACCCTTAAATTATACCGAAATCTTTCCTGGACAACAGAAAGTTCTCAAAAACTCAATAAATTTTTTTTCCATGTTTTGTTAATTAACGGCTACAAATATCGAAAATTCAACGAGCTTTAAATATGAAGCACTATATATTTAAAAATCATTTGAGGAAAAGAAATTTGAAATTATACAATGATATGATATGAACGTTTCAATAAAGTAAACATCCGCTATGTAAACTGTGTTAGCAAGAAAAATGAGTATCCACAACATTGGGTGGTATATATTCATAAAAGTTAGCAAGTGCTTGTAGGTTTGTTTCTCTCATAACAAAATGAATAGGTCTGTTTCAGTAAATCCTAGTAAAAGCATTTGCTCAAGGTTTATGCATTCAGCTCATAATCTCGATAACCATAAACGAGTAGAAGTCTTCTTTATCCAAAAGGTTTCATGATTTATTTTATAAACTATGTGTGAAGTTTGCGGAAGGTAAAATGGCGACTTCACCGTAAACTTAAGTTGATAGACCTTTTTAAACTTCACTATGAAACCTAACATATTTCAAAGGAAAATCGAAATCGACTTCACATGAAGTCGGCTTTATTTATGGCCTTGGGTTTCATAGCGGAGATTGAAAAGGTCTACTACCTCAAGTTTACGGAGAAATCTCCATTTTTTTTCCACAATCTTCGCAACTAGTTTATGAGACAGATTTTGAAACCACAAAAGAAGACTTTTTGGATAAAGGAGACCAACTGTAATATGGAACCGGCTGACTGAAGTGATGGATTTTGTATGGGAATTATAGAAAATAATTTTATTGCCAATCGCTGTGTAGAAGGTAAGTGTTGGATAATATTTGGTCATCGTCATCGCTGGTGTGTCATTAACCCCAGTAAACACTCCCCACGTCCATGGGGTAAGTGATTACTGGGTCCGAGAATCATGTGCCCTGAGTAGGCGGAGTGAACCAAGAATGACGGCCTTCTGCATTCGTCCGGCTAGGATTCCTGCCAAGTCACGGCAAGCCGGTATGATTTTTAAGTTTGAGAACAGTGTGTCCATCATTCCACCAAGGACCCCTATTATCAGAACCACCATCTGGACAGAATGATTTGGGTAAAGCCTGCGGAGTTCAAAGAGAAGATCTCGATATTTAGTCCGTTTTTCCTCCTCTTTTCGGACGATGTTCGTTTCGCCAGGAGCTGAAAACTCAATGACGAAAATCGTCCTACTTTGATGGTCGAGGAGTACTACATCAGGCTTATTGGCTTGTATTTGCCTGAGGGTGGGGAATGAATAGTTCCAATAGATTCGGCACTTCTCATTCTCCACCACGGACTCAATATCCCCCGGAGCATAAGGCAACACCGGTGTCTCGTCTACACCGTACGAGTATCGTAGATGGTAGTACAACACTCGTAGGGCCGCGTTATGTCTGTGGATATAGGCTGAGACCGCATAAGCTGGGAAAGTAAGACACAGCATTTCGTGGATGCCATAGGATTCATTGGATATGATTTCTGTGACTCGTTGACAGTCGATATTGCTTGGATAGATTTGACAGTTTGGGAGTCGATTCAGTCGATTTGATAATCAGGAATCATTGTAACTGTTCCGTATTAAGCCGATTTAGGGGGCTTCTGCTGTGTTGTTTTCAGATTCTGTAATCATTGGTGAACTTATTAGATCTGTTGATGGGAAAATTCAACATCGAATTGATATGGATGGGATAATGAAAATCTAAGTGAAGATATTGATGTATATATGTGGGTTTTCTACGCACTGTGATAGTATTTATATCAGTAATATAATTCAATTTTGTATTCATTCCCAGTACCATATCATATATTCTGAATTTATGTATTCTTTGTTGATTGCATGAAACACGTTGAGCATTTATCTAATTTGTGAATCAAATCCCAAAACCTTTGCTGACCAATCAATTTTACCAAGTTGTAGATTCAAAACAATATAAGATCCTTAATGTCCACCATCATTAAACCAGACTCTAAATGTCTGCCCATTCATGACACACCTAATTGAATTGTTGGCAAATTTCCGTATCGTAAACCATCTGCTGATCCAATGTCAATGACCTAGCTTCCTGCATCATCATATGAGTTGATTGCTCAATGGTTTATTAATATATAATCATTACGCAGAAGTTATTAAAGTTTTCAATGGTGGTTATTCATTCAACGTTATGAGAAATTGAATCAAAGTTCGCTAACATTTCAGGAAAAACTTATCTACGTCTATAAAATTGAGTGCCTTTTCTGTTTTCGTTAATAATTTGAACAACAATGTTGCCTTTTTTAAAGGAAAATATGTGCTAATGAGTAAGTTAAGTATGAGTTAGGCACGCACTGACTCAGAGTTCTTTGGTGTTTTAAAATGCAGCAAATATAATTAGAAACCGGTCCATGGGGCACAGTAAATAGAATGGGATATTTGATTTTAATTATGATTATTTCTCAAGTAACTTCCTAATAAAAATTTTTGGAACTTGTATGTTCCATAAAATACGAATAGGTATCGATTAAAAATGTTGTTAGTTTTTACGGAATTCTAAAAAATAAACAAATGTACACGCAGTATGCAAACAAGGAAGGAAAATAATGTTGCGTATTTTTTATGGCAGAATAATCTACCTAAAATTTTCTGCTTCTGGATATCCATGGGAAAATATTAGAAACCGCCGAGATTTTTGAATAGATGAGGATGTCTCTCCTTGTGTTCTCATCTGTTCCGCTACTGAAATGTTTAATGGTAGTGTGAATTGGTTCGAATGGATTCGGAATGTTTGAACAACTCTTTTATCGAGTATAGAGTTTGGATACATTTTCAACTCTTAAAGAAGATGAAGAACGAGGCCGTAATTTATATACCGATATGAGAAATTTACTTTATACACAATTATTTACCTATGGTACTCAGACCCATTTCATAATAGTTTATTAATAATAAGTAATTTCTAAGGTCATGGGTCCAAGCCCAAAAGCTGGGATTTTTTCAATCTAATTTGACTGTAAGTACAGAACATTCCAGACGAGTACAAATCCCGCAAGAAAAATTGATAAATTCTAGTAGCTCAAGTGGGGTGAGTACTGCGTTCACCAAGTGGCATATACGGAAATAACATTATTATTATATTATTTTTAATAATACTCTTCATTGCTCAGAAGAAGTTTCGATACATTGTTTCAAAATAATTGTATGCAATAGGTTGAATAGGTTGGCATATCGCTAGGCGAATTTTTCCTGCCAGCCTTCACAACATTTAAAATACTAACAAAATGACACAATTACAATAAAAATACTCCCTCATAAACACTTGCATCTTGTACCAGAATAAAAAAAAATGTTTTTACAAGTCACCCAGGTTTTCGGAGAAAACCCCTCAAAAACTGAGCTTGTGCGAGGAAAAGAGATCCGGTACCTACACCTAACATAAACGTGGATTCCGAACCAGTTCAGCTCAGTGGTAGGCGGTGGGTGAACTCGGGCTGCCTGGGTGGGAAGGAAACGCTCTTACATCACAACCACTTCGCTACTTTCGGTAAATTGTTATTGTTAATTGTTATTTCCGTCAACCAGCCGCACACCCTTAAGAGTACAACCCTTAAAAGTCTCCGAATGACTTGTCCGAGCTAGGGAAGACGCAGCCTTCACCTTTTAACGTGTGATGCCATGTGTGGCATAAAAAGGCTATTATTTTATGCCGTGGCGCTCCGGGGCGACTCACTAATTATTAGTGGCGAACTCACTTTCCAGCTGTAAACCCGAAATACTAACAGCACCAGCCCAGGTGGTGGGTGCGCATTCCACGCAAGCACCAGACGTTGGGATTGGCATCTAGACAACTCACATCACACTTGCTTTTTGAAACAAGGCATGTGGTCGTCTATTGACTCCGATGAAATTGAGAAAAAAATATCTCATAGTCAGGATTCGAACCTGGCCAAGTGCTAGCAGAAGTTCCAAAAGCCAAACACGAAATAGATATCAATCAATAAAATCAAAAAATAAATGATCATGATACTGGTGGTGCAAGAGTGTTGCGAGGGTGATGCAAGAGTATAGGCATGCTATCGGAATAGAGTTTGGGATCGACAAATGTCCACGGTTCATCTCAAAACAGGACGCTGCGAGGAAAACGGAGAGGACGTTCAGCTCGTAGACGGAAGCATCCTACATCATCTGGATGTCTACATAACAGAATGGTACTGGATAACGCCTGTAAAGTAATCACGAGTTCAGATCCCCTTTTCTGCCTGGTATGCAATCATGAAAAAGCAGAGAATGGAGCATTTTTCTGAATGCAGCAACTCGTGAAGCCGGTGAAGTCGGTCTCGTATTCGACACTGAAAGGACGAATCCAAACTCTGTCACCGAATTGAAACCTGCTCAGTTAAAAGCCCACTTCAAAGCTGAGGAGAGTTGAAGTCTCCTACAGCTACATAAGGATAAGTCAATGCATATATGCTCTCCGTTAAGATCATTGAAGACCCTTGGCTTATCCATAAACCCTACCTTCACTTTTCTCGGGTCAAGTGGGCTGAAGTCGGAAACTGAGGGATTCATAATGGCCTGCCAAGATGGTAGACTCTCATCTACCGTAGTAGCATGATGGGTTCAGAGGTCCCTGACACTGATACAGAGAGTGTCGTGGGGTAGCTCAGGCCATAATGCATTTGCTGTCAACCTGTCCAGCTTATGCGGTCTCACCCTATATCCGCAGACATAACGCGGCGCTACGAGTGTTTTACTACCATCTACGACACTCGTACGGTATTGACAAGAGACCGGTGGATATTGAGTCCGTTGTGGTGAATGAGAAGTGCCGATTCTATTGGATATGTTTTTCTACGATATGTCGAGGAATGCGATTCCAAAGTTGTGAAAATCTCATAGTTGCATTGTTTAGAATAAAATTAGCGACATGTGAAAGTATTCTACAAGGAAACAATTGTATTTGATCTGGAATGCCAATGTCGCCGCCAAGAGGTCAGAGGTTGCAATGCAAGTATGTTGGATTACATGTTTTAATTTCTCAGTAGATTTTTTGGCCCACTCTGTGTATCAGTGCCTATTCCCAAATTTATAATTTTTCGACGTACTTATCGTCTTTTTTCGGAAACATTTGACAGTTACTGCACTATACTCTAAAACAATCATAACAGTAACAGTTGGACATGTGAAATTTCACAAATTTCACAGAATTAATCCTGAAGTCATGAACAAGTCCATCAAATTTTCAAAAATAATTTACAGGGGGGTCAAAAGTTCCACCCAAAATATAATGTCTAAAAAACTAATTAAACACGATTTTTTCAAATGAAAACTATACACTATTCTTACATACTATTATATTGTCATATTACGGAGAAAAATATATCAAATTCATGAAATATACAGTAAGTATATCTAAAATACACCCCTGGCAAAATATATCGGATTTTTGGAAATATTTGAAATATAAATGATTCGAAGCAATACCAAACCAAGAAAATAAATGAAGTGACAATAAATATGTCAGAATTTGAGGCGATGCAATTGACGTGTATATCCTAGATCTTAATTTGTGTGCAAAATGTCTTATTTAGAATATTCCAAAAAAAATTCTGAATTTAATTATTATTTATACGTACCTATAGGTACAACGAAATATTTTACAGAACTTGTTGCGTTTCGCCAAAACATCGCCAAATCTACACAGATGTAATAAAAATATTCTTAGAAGACTTTTAAGTAACTGACGTGATTATGGATCTTTTTCGTCTATCGCCAATAAAAAAAACACTCGTAAACAATGAGGAAAACGAAATTTAATTTTTGGCCAACGTTACAGTTTATCCAAAAAATTCACCTAGTATTTCATGTTCGTCGATAAACCGAATTTCAATCAAACATAAATGGCGTCTTTTTAAATATCACCAGTTTAGTGGTTTGGTAGTTGGTTGTTGAATGGGATTGCTTGAAGATCAGTGGCTTTGTTATAGAGGGCCATTTAAGTTTCCTCCTCGCTCTCCAGACCTGACGCTATTGAACTTCTTCATCTGGAGATATGTCAAAAAAGAATCTATGCGGATTCTGTGAGTGATAAAGAAAACATAACACGAAGGGTTCTGAGAGCTACAAATAGTGGTATGCAAAAAGTAATCACGTCTTGTTTTGAAAAAATGGCAATGTTTTCTAACATCTGTTGAAATGAACTCGAGTTACATTCAATGATTTACATGATTTACATTAAAAAAAATCCTATAATCGAATATATCTCGCCAGTGGTGTATTTTAGGGGTGTGTTCATGACTTCAGATGGGATTCTGTGAAATTTCACTTTTGCAGCTGTTTCTGTCAATTAGTTCTTAGTTATTCGGAGTAGTACTGAAATTTTTCAGAAAACATTTCATATTTCGAAAACTTAAAATTTTGGGCATAAGCATTGTTACTCAAAATGGGTCTAAAATCTGCTGGGAAATTTGAAAATGTAATTAAATATATGGTGTTCCATTTGAAAAAATGAAGTTCCGGTATATCGGAAAGAGACCGGAAGTTTAAAATAGATCAGTAGAAAGCAATGTTGTGAAATCAACAACCACAAAATTTCAAGTTTTTTATTTTCTTTTATATTGCTAACGATCGCTTGTTGTGAAAGAACCTGTCTAAAAAGGTAGAAAATCTTGGACGACAAAAACAATAAAACCAAACCAGATAGAATCTGTATAATCTGAAAGAAGCCGACGTTTCGAACAGGGCCGTATTCAAGCACAGGCTACTTATGCTGCCTATGGGCCCGCACTTCAAAGGGTCCCGCACCACAAAGTTAGTTTTTTTTTTTTATTTTAAAATGATTTGACCTTGATGATTTTCATTTTTTTCCATATTTATTATCTATTTTCTACACTACGTAAATAAAATTTGCTTTCTTTGAAATTTTTAGTTATAAAATTGCCCCAGAATGAGTTGGTTTATTTAAAAAAATCCCCCTCGGTAGAGCCCGCACCACATGTTCAGCCTAAGGGTCTACACATCCTGAATACTGCCCTGGTGTCGAAGGCCGAAATAAAGAGAGAAAGAGAAAGGCTAGAATTGAAGCTGGGACAAAGCTGTAGAAACAAAGGGTTGATATTGTTTTCAACGTACCCATCATTGATAAGATGTTAAAAACACAATGTCGAGAATCAAATGCCGAGGTTTTGATCACTGGATCGTTAATATATTTTGCTTCCATCATCCAGCGAATGTCTATTTTCATATCGTCCATCATTACAAACATTCATGATAAAACAGGCTTCTGAAAACATTTAACATTCGAAATAGATTCAAGTGTTCAATTATATCTTTACCGAGTTGAATGTTTTGCCAAGTCTGTCCGGAATACATCGTCCAAACAAATTTCCTTTGCAAATAATAAATCGCTTTAAGTACGAAGAACGTTGAATCTCGTACAACATAGCGAATATAATCATTTATATCTTTATATGTTCCCATTTGCATTTTCTGGGAATACATGGAGTGTTGATATGCATTTGATTAGGAATATTCCGAAGTACCCGAAGCATATTTATTGTCCAATTCATAATTATTATTGTTGTAAGGAAGACGGGAACTACCGGTATTTCGTTGAAAGTCAGATAATCAATTCTGGCATAATTGTACTTGTTTCTGAAACTCTGGATGGACTGAAAGATGCCTAATATCCCTCTATGAGAATGGGAAAGTGTGTTGGAGATATCTAATGGCTGAAAGTTCATCTACGTTTAGTGCAGATGCCTTTTCCAATTTCAATGTGGCACAGATTTCGGTTACCTTTTCTTTTTCAACTTTTTTCTGTCCCACCTTTTTTCTCTCATATTAAATTTTTTCTCGTCCCCCCAAATCTTATAGTGTCACCTTCCACCTGATTAACAATGTTTGAACATTATAGGACTGTTTTCGAACCCAGAAATGGAAAATTTGCATATTCAGGATCTCATATTTTTTAAAACATTGGCGAAGAAACTGTACGAGGCATGCGTAATTGAGAATTCATGATAATCTAAGTGTCATATTTTTGAACCTATAGAATCCACAAATTATTCAAGGGCTGCAGAGAATATAATAATTTATTCAAATATTTTTTATGGACCTAACGTTCTTTGTAGCTAATCTACAGGGAAGGTGGCTAGGGTAGGATCAAAGTGTGCCATTGAAAAGCTAAAATATATTAAATATTGATATAAGAGAACTTTCGTCATAATCTAATCTAATGTAGTGGTTTGTATCATGGTTGCCATAGTGCGAGCTAGGGCCTTGAGAGTTGCTTTAAAGGAGATTTTGAACAAAACAAATATCTTCGACTCCTCCACGAACTCAGGGTTCAATGCACTTGTGCGGAAAACTTTTCGAACATTTCCTCAAGTTGTGACGGTTGCCATGTTTTTTTACGAAGGGCATCTGTGTAAAAAAGCATGGTGGTCTCCATGACTGGTGTTCTCCTACCGTTTCCTTTGAATAGTTCACTACTATGTAATATAACAAAAACCTTAGCCACTATCAACTTTGTAATATACTCATTTTGTTACAAACTTACAAAAAATAAAAAAAAATTAATTTATTTCTTTTGCATTGATTTTTGCTCAATATCAACGGTAGTAGAAAATCAATCCTACCGTTTCCCTTGGATAGTTTACTACTATGTAATATAACAAAAACCTTAGCCACAGTAACGCGTGGCCGGGTCTGCTAGTAACAGATAAATGAGACTACGTAGGTACGCACTAGAAAAACCAAAATATTTATATTTGATGTTATTATATGTACAAATCATTGAATTTACCTATTTTTTACTATTCAAACTGATGTAAGTTTTATTATTTAATGTTTTATTATTTAATAAACCCAGATTTGTGGAAAATCAATCTTGTGGCCTAGGTCCCAAACAAATCCACTGGATATATGTGGTGGTTGTTAGACCAATTATCACATTTGGTGCCATTGCCTGGTGGCCAAAACACAGCGAACAGCCCAGGTGAAGCTCACAAGTTTACAGAGACAGGCTTGTCTGGCAATCACTGGTGCCATCAGCACCACGCCGTCAGTAGCTACGGCAATCTTACCAGACGTATCTCCTCTCCACATCTTCCTGGAGTGAAAGGCTAGATGGACAACCTACAAAATCATGCATATTGCCAATTGCATGCAACAGACTTATATAGAGCGTAGCAGACTGCTGATTGACACTGACAGTTACTGCATTCTGGTAATCACCTTTGATATAATGTCTCCAACAGTAAATGTTGACCTGTCTTATATCGTTCTAATTCCAAAAAGAGACAACTGGGTCCTCCAAAAAGAGGAACTATTGAGATTAGATTACTGTTGGTTCACATATGGTTCAAAATCACCCACTGGTTCTGGTGCAGGTGTATACAGTCATATACCTAGAACAGAAATATCAACCGGTCTAGGATTACATGCGACAGTATTCCTGGTGACAGGTCTCGCCATACCGGGTGGCTACGGAAGTATTGCCTACGGAATATCTCAGTTATTGTATGAAGTAGGTTTGTGAAATTTGGAGCGTCGATATAATGACATAAGAGCTAGAATTTGAGCATATTGACATATCGAAGTTAACTTCCGGTCTGACCGGAAGTAACATCAACTTTCTTATTTTAAATGGAAACCCTATTTTTTTTCTTTTCGCTTTATTCAGCATTCAATTCCCTTTCTAATGACATATCACAAGTTGGTATCTAACCAGAAACTAGATCAGAAAAAATTATTATTGAAATTCACCGAGTAGGCCGTGGAAGCAAAATGAAAGCCAAAAATTGAAAAGTTGGCTATGGACACCATACGTCACTTGATAACAGTTGCTACTACTGTGATATTTTATTTTCATTCGTCGGCGTTATAAAAAGCCACCAAAAAAAATATTGGAAAAATTGGGAAAAAAACAATACTCTGTAGGTCCATAACTTAAATAGGAACATATAACTTTTTCTTGCCTGTACTATTCAGCATAACCATTCCTTTCTAATGATATAATAGAAAGTAATTTTTTGAAATGAAATACCAAAAAATCCAATTATTATTCTTCAAATAACAAAACAGATTGTCGCCATACGCAAAAATAACATTAAAAATAATGTGGAATGATAAATTATATCCTGTAGGTTCTAGGTTAAATAGGAACATAAACGTACTTGGTCTGTGCCATCGTCCATAGATATTCTAATATCTACCTATGGACGATGTTTGTGCTATTCAGAATAATCATTCCATTGCAATAATCATTCGAACCAAAATATTAACAAGTAGGCTGATTAAGATGTATTTTGGAATGGAACAAAAAAGAAACGAGAGCTCTCACGAACGCTGCTATCCATATTATTTTGACGTTCGAAGTAGTGTTTTTGATGCTGCCATTTTAAAAGGGTTTGGAAATCGAAATCAGTTAGTGAAATATTCAAAAAATGCCCCGTTATTCACGAACCGAACAAATTGACATGCTTCTCATTTATGGTGAATGTTTAAAAAATTCTTATGCCGCTGAACGATTGTATTTAGAGCGATATCCAGGGAGGCAGCAACCGTCAAGAAGGTATTTCCAGTGGCTTGAAGAAAAATTAAGAACTGAGCCTGATGTTCACGAAGACCAAGAAGCATTTGTTATTAATGAGGAAACTGAAATTAATGTATTAGCTTTAGTACAATATGATAGCACAATTTCCTCAAGGCAGATTGGCGCCGAATTAGCTATAAGTAAGGACTCTGCTAGGAAAATTTTGAAAAAACATCGATTTAAATCCTTCAAGTATCAGTTGCATCAACATTTGTATGAAAATGACGGTGAAAGGCACCTGGAATATTGTAATTGGTTTCTTCGACAAAATGCTGAGAATCACCTATTTAACTATTATATCTTGTTTACGGACGAGTCAAGATTTACCAACAATGGATTATTTAACAGGAATAATACAAGGTAGGTACTGTACTTTATTTGGATTATTGTCGATAGTCGAAGTGTAAAGTGCTAAAAGTGTGAACGGTCTTTTGTTTCAGGTACTGGGCGATAGAAAACGAGCACCGGTTTCGACAAGGTGTCTTCCAGGAGAGATTTGGTGTGAATGTTTGGGCAGGAATAGTTGGAACTCATATTGTTGGCCCCATTCTTTTTCAAGGCCAACTAACCGGAGAGAGATACTTTAATTTTTTAACGAATGAAATTTCAGAATTCATTAACAACCTACCAGCGGAAATAACTGAGAGAATGTACTTCCAGCAAGATGGCGCCCCTCCGCATAATTCAAGAATAGCGAGAAATTATCTTCAAAATCGCTTTCAAGAGAGACTTATAACAACCCATGGTCCAGTCAGGTGGCCACCAAGGTCACCTGATCTTACTCCGTGCGACTTTTTTCTATGGGGGCATCTTAAAAATAGGGTGTATTCCACACAGCCTACAACTCTACATGAGCTAGAAGTAAAAATTCGTAGAGGTTTCCAAGATATCCGCCCCAAATGTTGAGAAACGTTTTACATGAAAATATCACCTGAGTCAATAAATGTATTGACGCTGAGGGAATGCATTTCGAAGATTTGTTTTGAATTTATTTTATCTATAATCCTATCAATTTGAATTTTTTTTTTCGATAAATCTGTTTTTTTGTTATTTGAATAATAATAATTGGATTTTTTGATATTTCATTTCAAAAAATTACTTTCTATTATATCATTAGAAAGGAATGGTTATGCTGAATAGTACAGGCAAGAAAAAGTTTTATGTTCCTATTTAAGTTATGGACCTACAGAGTATTGTTTTTTTCCCAATTTTTCCAATATTTTTTTTGGCGGCTTTTTATAACGCCGACGTATGAAAATAAAATATCACAGTAGTAGCAACTGTTATCAAGTGACGTATGGTTTCCATAGCCAACTTTTCAATTTTTGGCTTTCATTTTGCTTCCACGGCCTACTCGATGAATTTCAATAATAATTTTTTTCTGATCTAGTTTCTGGTTAGATACCAACTTGTGATATGTCATTAGAAAGGGAATTGAATGCTGAATAAAACGAAAAGAAAAAAAATAGGGTTTCCATTTAAAATAAGAAAGTTGATGTTACTTCCGGTCAGACCGGAAGGTAACTTCGACATGTCAATATGCTCAAATTCTAGCTCTTATGTCATTATATCGACGCTCCAATTTCCACAAACCTACTTCATACAATAACTGAGATATTCCGTAGGCAATACTTCCGTAGCCACCCGGTATATCTATGTGTAGAGAGACTGGAAGAAATTAACCTCACGTTGCCTATGTAACCCAGAACGTTACACAGGTTACAGATTTAGACGATCGTCGGCAACGTTTCTAGCAGATTCAGGCGAAGTGATAACCAAAATAGAACGTCTTGGAGGCTGTAAGATATCTGCTGACGCTGAAGTTTATATGGAGGACACCGTAAAACAGATGAAAACCATCTCGAATAAAATGTTTTCAACCGATACCGTCTCCGTCATCTTCATGTACTTTGCAACCTAAGAGTGTTACTCTCAACAGCCAGCTACCACCAACTAACTACTCTGGACTGGCTATACTGACTCATTTGCAGAATGCAACAAATTTTGTTTTTAACATTAATATCAATAATAATTAGTGGATTTTTATTGAAAGTTTTGTATGTTGAAATAAAATATATATTTTCAATGTGCTTTTTGAATTTTAACGTAGTCGTTGAAAAAATAATGTTCCCAATTCATGCGTAAAGTGTCTTTCCCGCCCTTCGCGTCATTCGGGTCAACGGAAGTCGCGTGCGAGAAAGTATCACTTTCCGCACTTGTTAGGAAAATAACTATTCTAAGATAGAACAAATTGCGAAACCATTCGACAAAACAGTAATTAAAAAAAACATATTACCTGTGGCTGGAATTATATGAGTCTGGAAAGTATTAGAAATTAAATTGCTGTTGAACGTTTTGATAAGTATTCAGCAAAACGAAGCAATTAAAAAGATTAAAAAGACTCGTTGGCGTTCGAGCCAAACATTTTAAGTTTGGCGGATGCTCCATCTAACGCAACACTCTGGCCCGAGATTAATTAGTGGTGACAAAAAGGCCCCAGAACGGACTCTTGTCAAATGCATCGTCGAATTGTACTGATGTGAGTTTAGTTGAACACGAGTTTTCTTGATACGCAATGACAGTGAATAGTCGTGCCAACTTTGCCTGCTGATTTTATCTAGTTTTTTCAAAATAGTCTGATTTTCTGCTAGTAATATACAGTGCATTCATAAAGTATGGAAACGCTCCATTATCTTACGAGTTGATCATTTTTGCAGATAGAGCTCGGGCAGGCCAATTTTGTATTTTCGTTTTCTCACAAAAAAATTATTGGTTCCCGACCAACTCACAAGATATGACGCCATCAATATTTTTTTTATTGCAAAAATCGATCATGTAAGGAGGTGGGGAAAAATTAATTTTTTGTAAAAAGAGGTGAAAAACTAAAATTCAAAATCGACGACCTGTCCGAGCTTTATACCTACGAAAATGAATAACTTGTAAGATAATGGAGCGTTTCCACACTTTATGAAGGCACTGTAGATTAAACTTTATGCATGCACATACAGACCTTAGCCAAAAGTCTCCTTCCTCCTCTGTATCGTTCAATTTTGTTTCGGTGAGAAGTTCAAAATCATTTACTAAATAACACTTAAATTTTAGTTCAGTATGAAATCAATTACATTTTCAAATGTCCGCCTCCCAATAATAGTGAAAAAAGTTGACTGTAGTTCTCCAACTTGTTTTACTTTTGTACAGCTTTCAGTTCTTGAATCGTTATCTGGAATATTTTTCAACAAGACCATTGAGATATCTGAATATTCAAAATTGTACTTACTTCAAAAGACAGAGTAGCAGCTTCCCTCATATTTGGTGCATGAAAGTGAAAAAAAAATCGCATGCGTCGGAAGGCATTTTTAATGGAAGGTATCGGGATTGCCTATTTGAGGAATATTTTCCATGAGTACGAAACAACACTTGTCGAAAATGAAACACGACCTGGCCGACCAAGAGTTTTTTAAACAAAAAATGGATATATATGCAGGAATGGTACTAAACCTTACTCATTTTACAACCCAAGTTGGATTTACCTGTGAAGTCAGTCAAAGAACAGTGTACAGGGTGTTGAGAGAAAATCTATTTCACCTCTATTAAATGAAAATAATGTATCACTTTCAGACGACAATGACAGCCGAAGTAAAGACTTGATTTCTGTAAACACTAGAATTGGGAGCAAGAATAAGTATAAAAAAATAATTTGGTTTAGTGACGAAAGTCTATCTCTCTGATTATTCTCCCCACGTGTTTTGTGGATAATGAACCAAAAATAGGAATATCTGGGCAGGTGTTTTGATGGGATATGTTTTCACGGCAATTAATTCGTTCATTCTCAAAATTCTGGATGAATTTGATGACTTGGAAATTACATTTGAAGAAGATGGAACTCGTCCGAACTATTATATTTATATGCTGCGATACGATGTTAAAATATGGGAGTTTTTTCTAGGAAAATATTCTGAAAGTTTTTTTCTCAACGGTTTTATATGTACCCTTTACAAAATTAAGATTGATACAATTTATTAAAGTTCACATACATAGAGTCCATTCATATGATGTTCTAAACCACCACTACAGCGCGCTAAAATTTGTCACTTTTTGTCACTTAGTGAAATTATAAAGACAACATTATGAGAGTGCGGTGGAGCCGCTATAATGAACTTTGTATTCCTGAAATCGATTGTAATATGATTACCTGGTTTCCTTATAGACCAGGAGCTGGTGACAGGTGACGTTCTCCCAATTTACACTGCATGCCATTTTAAGGCGCTACTTTCTATGGAGAAAAAACTCTGTAAAAATTTAATACAGGTTTTACGTGATTCCAAACTGGTTTCGGGTGTGATGTATTACAACAAATACTTAATGGTTTCGCTACCACTGTACAAAACATACCATGGAAGGGTGGATGACCGTCGGGTGATGTGAAAAAGAGAAGACGTTGAGAAACCAGCAGAAAGAGTGCAGATTTTTTATTATTGAAATTTTGGGATTGTGCTGATTATTTTTATTGGTGGAACTTCAATTTGGATGATGAAATTAACTGACAGTTTCATCGTAAATGATATATATTATTCATGTTAACGTTACACTATAGAGTTGAAAAGTGTACATCAGTGAAAAAAGTACGACAGAACAAGTGAACTAATCCACTTCACTTAGGTTACCGTGAAATGGGAGCGGAAATCGATGGCAACATCTATTCAAGTGAACCATAAAAACATCAATTAATTGAGATTGTTCTCACTATAAATAGGATTAATGAATACTCAATAATATCTCCACGTAAACCCTATAATCGTTATACACAACTCCCATCATGAATTAACCGTAAACACCTAATTGTTGAATTATGAATTTCACATTTGAATTACACTATATGTTATTCATGTTATCGTCAGTGGGATGAGTAATGAAAGAAGTTGAATTTGTTGACTGAATTGTCATTATGAATTTTGAATTGGGTTGTATGAATTTATACATTAAATCGAGTGATTCTTTCACACGTATTCCAAAGTCTTGAGCTATTCAGTTTAGGTAATCTGCTCGATTCAGTTAGATAAATTTTTCAATAACGCCAGCATTATCTTTCAAATGATTAACTAGATTTTTTTTTCTATACTTACTAATCTCTTATTTTTTTTCAGGTAAGTGTACCACCGAAATGGAGAATTTTGTTCTGATCTGGTCATACCTAATAGAAAGGGGAAACATGGGTAAGAATGTTATTTTCCGCCAATTAATAAGAATTGAATATTGGACACGAACGAAAGTCTTTTTTAAAACAAAGTGTATAAAAACGCCGATGACCATCTCTGATGAAAGTAACAATAAGATGGATTTCTGATTCAACAAGAGTCTCACTATTGGATTATTTCTAACAAGGGTTTCCTAATCAATGTATTCTGAACAGTAAATCAGCATTATTTGAGGTTGAGAATGGTTACAGTCACCACATAACCCCTTCCTCCTCAGGATAGAAACATAAAAGAGTTACTTTCGCGACTTGAAACAATTTTGCCTCATACACAGTGCATTCCATTTAAAACGAGCCACCATGAATACTTTTGGTACAATGATTTTCAGGAAAAATAAAAGAACATATCAACAATAGTATACAGGGGGACACATTTTGACATATTCACATTTGATGTTTTCCCCTATCGCACTTTGAATGAACTTCTGTACAATCTGTTACCTAGGTTTCATAGGTGTTGTTTTGAAGTATATACTTCAAAAAACTCTTATTTTGCCTATATAGTTGAGTTTGAATTCGACATTCTCTTCATTTTGTATTTGTCTCATTCTACAATAACTATTACCTACCAGGTAAAGTTAAAATTCGTGTTTCTGTTTTTGTGAATTCTTGAGAAGCAATGGTTTATACGCTCCGAGAACGGATTGAAATAGTGCTAGAGCTGCTGCCCGTATGTTCAATGATAATCATCCAGGAAGAAATGGGCGACGCATATACGTTTCGGAATTATTGAACAAATTTATGGAAACTGGATCTGTTTACAATAAAAAGCATAACCGTTCAGGAGTTGTCAAAGATGAAGCTATTTCTATTGCAGTTTTAAGGCACGTTGGACTAATGGAAAATACGCAATTTCTTAATAAGTTATCTCGAGAATCAGGAATCAGTCGTATAAATGTTTTCAGGATCCTTCATAAGTACAAATTTCATCCATATAAGATTGGACTAGTTCATGAATTGAACGAAAATGATTTCGATAGACGTATTCTTGTATAAAATTTGTTTTTCGGATGAAAGTACATTTAGTTGTTTGAATGGAGAGGTGAATCGACAAAATTGTCGATATTGAAGTGATACGAACCCTCATGTATAACGTCAAGTTCAAACCCAACGATCTCAAAAACTGAATCTTTGGGCAGGAATTTCAGATAACCACATCATAGGACCTTTTTTTATCGATGATAATTTGACTGGTAAGAAATATTTGGATATGTTGGAGAATCGAATTATACCGTGCATCAATAGGGAAATTGAGGAGGATATGAATTTATTCGAAAACGAAATAGTTTTTCAGCAGGATGGTGCACCTCCTCATTATGCAGCTCCAGTGCGACAATGAATGGATGATCATTTTCCTGGTCACTGGATAAAGTGTATGAGATAGAATCGAAATCATTACATTAAAGATTTGAGAGAGAATCATGAGACATTGCAGAGAAATAACTCCCGAGATTCTCAACCATGTGAGTGCGGCAATGCAAGCTTGTTTGTACCATTGTATGGAAGTTGGTGAAAACGTTTTTGAACATTTACTATAGAAAATGTGTTTCTTCTTATTGTCAAGTCATCAGATTTTGATTGAAGAATTTAACAAAAATCTTTTTCTGATTTATTGCTTCCATATTTGTCTCTAGAACGAATATTTCAAAATGTGGCCTCCTGTATAATTGTTGACATGTTTTTTTATTTTTATTGCAAATCATTGTTTCAAAAGTTATTCAGGGTGGCTCGTTTTCAACTCAAATAATTTGTAGCTCCCGATCGTTTTAAATGGAATACACTGTATAGATATTCCACTAGAGTGTTACATTTTTCTTTCTCCGCCTTGCTTTCCTCGTAGACAGAAAATATTGCTTTGTATAATATGTTATTTTCTATTTAAATAATTGAAGGGGCAAGTGGAAGAAGGAGTTATGTTATAAATATGTGTTTGTGAGAAAAATAGGTTTTAGTAAAGTTAGAGTCCTTAACGTTTAATGTACCACTGTGTATCTGCTCAGATATGAAGAATAGAAGCAAATCCTGACGGGGCAAGTTACATATGCACATAATACCTTCTTTCATGACATAATCGAATATTTTCAGAAAATGTTATTTGACCATTACTGCCTTCTGAGAGGTTACTCTGTTTGAGCAGACTACCTGACTATGCTTGGAAAGATAAGACACATCGTGGAAACCGTAGCAATTTTGTAACTTTCTCTGTAGTACTCTGTGATTCAAACAGTCAAATCCCTTCGATAAATCACAGAACACCACTGCCGCAGCTTCATTATGATCAATCTTCAGATAAATCTATTTATTTATTTGAGTACAAGGGCAGAGGTATAGACTATTGTTCCCTGTAAAATAAAATTTTTATTAGTTTACAAATGTAATAATTTTCATAATATGAAAAAAAGAGAGTAAAATGAAAAATAAAAATATAGTAAACTAAACTATATAACCTGTTTTACAATTCCATTGTATCTCAAAGTGGAGTGGTGATTTTGAGTTTTTCTGCATCGTAATAGTATATTACGTAACAAGAGTTGTAAGTAACCCATTACTCACGGAATGAAAAAGTTTATGCACGAAGACGCGCAGGGGCGAGTGCATAAATTTCATGAGTGCGTAATGGGCTTACAACTCGTGTAACGTACTATACTTTTTCCACGCTCATTCATTTTCTTCCATTAAATAGAAAACATCGCAATCATTTAAACTTTATTACAATAGTTGTTAATTGAATTGAGAAAATGTTCGGATACAATTATATTTTGTTCAAGAATTTGACAATATAAATGACATGACATTTATTTTCATAGCATGCTACTTAAGAAAACGTGTCCTATTTTTGAAGAAATTGCATAACGTGCTACCTTTAGGGGCATCACTCTTTCAATCCTAAATATATCTCGCTAATGCTAAAAGTTTTTATATTTTTTAATTGACTGAATTTGTATAAATAGACCAAATAAAGTCTTACGTAAATAAAAATTTGATTGTAATTCAATTAAACCAAGAAATTTAAGTTTTCTTCTCAAAACGCACGTGTATGTTATGAAATCTCATTACGTGCATGTTATTGTTAAATGTCATTTACAAGGAATGTTGACAGTGCGATTTTTGACGTTTACTGACATGGGCGTAGAAAAACTATATAACATGTTTGCTCTTTGTAGGGAAGAGTCATACCTGTTCTTGAAACTGTTTGTACTACGGTTTGTCACGATATCTGAAGGTAGAGTGTTCCACTTCGTGAAGATTTTGTTTGGAAAGATTTTTTGACGTATAGTTAGTTGTTCTTGGAATGCCCTCAGACATCATGCCCAAAACTATCAACCTTCACACGCCCTACTTCCCTGAAAGAGAAGACTGGGTTCGGAATGAGACTGACCTATGTAGTATCTAGGGCAAATGAACATTGGTTTACCGATGGTTCCAAAACTCTGGAAGGCGTCGGAGCCGGAATATACGGGATGAACCCAGTAGTGAAATGCTCATTCAGTATGGGTAAATTAGCTACGGTATTCCAGGCAGAGGTATATGCCATTAAAATGTGTGCAAGGGAGCTGGAAAATCGACACCACACACTAAAAACAATAAAAACATTTTCAGATAGTCAAGCAGCACTGAAAGCGCTTGAATCCAACTGCTTTAAATCCAGAGCAGTATGGAACTGCAGAGAAAGCTTAAACCGACTGGCACAACGCAACACTGTTAACCTAGTCTGGATACCAGGTCACACGGGCCTAGAAGGGAAGCAAATAGCGGACGCCCTAGCAAAAGGGGGGTCCGAAATAACGTTCACTGGGCCAGAACCGGTAATCGGTATACTGCCTTGTGAAGGAAAAGGGCAGTGAGTAACATTTTTGACACAATGCAGATATTCATGTTGCAGACCTCGGCAGGCAAAGTGGGAGATTTTTTTCTTTTGTGGAAAAATAATAATTATTCAATAACGTCAGTGATTGAAATCGGAATAAAAATAATCACTCTTGCACATACTGCTCTTTACCTTCACACGGCAGTATAGCACAATGAAAGACTCGAATATTGGCGTGGTCTACCGGGCCTAGCCCATTCCAAAGCATTTATTGCTTGCACAAGAAAAAAATAAGACTCCGACAAACTGCTAGAACTCAGTAGAGCACATCACAGAGTTATAGTAGTTTTGCTCACTGCCCACTGCAAACTCAAACACCACATGCATAAAATCGGACTTGCACAAGATGCAGAGTGCCGTCTATGCATGTAGGAGGATGAAACGGCTAAACACATTTTGTTTACATGCCCCGTAGCGGCCAGAACCAGATTTTCAACATTTGACAATTCAACAGTAAGGCCAGAGAACCTGATAAATTATTCTCCCAATGTACTCCCTAATTTCGTTAAGAGATTGGATATACTGGAAGAAATATAACCCTAAGATGAGCCACGATAGGCCATTGGCCGCAGTGGAGGGCCTGATATAGGCCCGCTCACGTTCAAACCTAACCTGGTTGTTCGAAAGGAATCCTGCCTCAGTTTCAAAAGATGTTCACCCAACCTACTATCATCTTGTAGTAGAAATAAGCTCGCGAAATCTACAGAGAAGTCATTGTGCAGTATTCGGTGGGTCAAAATCGCATCGCTTCTGATAGGGTAGATTGAGCTGAGATAGTCGTTGTTCGTAGGAGAGTTTATTGAATCCTCTTACCATCCTGGTGGCGTTGTGTTGGACCCTCTCAAGGAGCTGTTTTTACCAAGTAAACCAGATTTGGACGACAAATTTCAGGGGGGGGTGAATATATGTTTTATAAAGTTTACTGAAGAGTATTTTATCAAGATGGACGAAACTTTTGTTGAGTAGATAAGTACAACTGTTAGCTTTCTCAACAACGGCCGTCGCCTGGTTAGCAGCAGTCATTTTGTTGTTGGAGATAACTCCCAGGTCACTATGGTTGTCTGATAATCGAATGTTGGGTTGTTATAACCGATGTGTAACACACAAAACTTGTCTCAAAACCGAACCTTGTGAAACTCCCGAAATGACTTGTTGTAGATCAGAATGATTAGAACCAAACCTCACTTTGAAAACCCTGTCTGTAAGAAATATTTCGATCCAGTTGAGCAGTTGCCCCTTTATCCCGAAGTGTTCAAGTTTGTCGATGAGTTCAATTCGCGGAACCTCATCAAACGCCTTGGAAAAATTGTGATATATTATGTCAACAGGTAATAGGCGATAGAGTAAGTTCGTTGTTGTTGATCTTCCAGGAATAAAATCATGTTGAGTAGGTGTGATCACATCGTTTCCAAGCAAAAGGGTAAGAGGATATCTACAATTATTCTCTCCATAATTTTGGCATAAACGGACACGAAGATAATAATTGGTCTGTATATAGTTCAAAGGATCGACTTTGTCTCCTTCTTAAAATGTGGGAGTGACCGAGGCTAATCACCATTGAGTGGGAAGGCAGGAGTGTAAAAAGGAGTATTCGAAAATATGGCTAAGAGGTTTTGCGAGAACGGATGCATGTCTCTTCAAAATAAATGCTGGTTATTAACAGGCCCAGGTGAGATTATCCCAGTTGAATTGACTCAAAGTAGCAGGTAGATCGTTTTGGTTAATTCTCTGTGTTCCGATATGGTGTTTCGAAAATCTTTGTTATGTAAGAAAGGAGGTTGAGATCATTCGTTGAAAGTAAGTCGATAAGCGAGTGGTTTTGATTGGATCTATATCGTGTGGGTTCATCGATTAATTGTGAGAGATTGCGATCAACCAATAATTCGGTGAACAGGGTGCTACTTTCTTGAATATCCAAGGTTTACGATGTTTCATTTCAATGAGGCGACATAGGAAAGTTTTTTTGAAATTATTTGTTCTTGTTTGCATTGACTACTATCTAGGAATTGTGTCATCGCATCGCAACGGTTCCACCGGCCACTGTTGTACGCAGTAGTGTTGGGTTGTTGGGTATTTCGTAACACTGCCCCCGCTCCAATTTGAATCGTCCGCATCAACCGCTTCACCAGATGGACGATATCCATATTAGCCCTAGGGTGCATTGGGCTCTGTAAATCACGCCTTCTCTATCCAGTACCCCATGCAATCTTCTCTCGTGTGCGCCATACTAGATTCGTCTCTATATTTTGTTACCAGCCACTCCCTAATGGCATTTAGTCAGTTGGCGGCGCTGTCTGATGCCTGTTTTCGTGCCCAATAAAATGAATTGATTTTAAAGTTATAGTGGGAAATCGCGGTCTCTGGTGGTTGAGACCGCATCAATAATCTGCAGTTGAGTTCGTGATGTCCGTATGGCTCTCACTTATATCATCGGTTGCTCTCATCTCACGGCAACTGCCCCCTTAAAGTTCTCCCCTTTTATAATTTTTCATATGAATTCTGCATGCTGTTCGACGCGATTTCAAAGCCAGTCAACAAAGCACAAGTATCATCGAAACTGCAGCCATTTTTTAGCTTTGGAACCATTCGCTGCAGTTGCAGCGACTGTGAGACGGAGTTTACGAGGATATATTGAAAAATTCTTAGCCTACTATAGAACCAAACAAATTTTCAATGTCAAAATATTTTATTACTCAACATATTCTCCTCTTAATTGGATAAACATTTATTACAGCGAACCTGCAACGTCTCTAGACCTTTCCAAAAAAATGTTTCTTCTTGCTCTGCAAACCAGACCTCCACAGCTTTTATTACCTCCTGATTGGAAGAAAATTTACAACCTTTTAAACTTTTTTTCAGTTGAGGAAAGAGATGATAGTCGGACGGAGCCAAATCTGGTGAATAAGGGGGGTGTTCTAGTAATTCAAACCCTAAATCACGAATTTTTTGCATGGCAACATGAGATATGTGTGCAGGGGCGTTGTCCTGCAGAAACAAAACACCTTTGGATAGCTTTTCGCGTCTTTTCTCTTTAATTTTTTCCTGTATAGTGGTCAGTAATGTCGAATAGTAATCTCCAGTTATTGTTCTACCCTTATCCAAAAAATCAATCATGATTACTCCATGGCAATCTCAAAAAACTGAAGCAAGAACTTTCCCAGCAGATTTTTGGACACGAAACTTCTTAGGTCTTGGAGAACCGGAGTGTCGCCATTCCATCGATAGTTGCTTTGTTTCTGGGTCGTAGAAATGTACCCAAGTCTCATCCATAGTAAAAATTTGGTTTAAGAAGTCTGCATCGTTTTCAAATCGAGCACAGATCGAACGCGATGCTACTGCACGCTTTTGGTCAACATTCAAACATTTGGGGATCCATTTTGTCCAAATCGATGTGAACTGTATGATGAACGCGTTCGTATGTAATATTCAGTGCTTCAGATATCCGTTTTAGCCCAATTCGACGGTCTGTTAAAATCATGTCATGAACTGCATCGATATTTTACGGGACTGACACAGAAACTGGCCTTCCCGATCGGTCATCATCTTCAATGGAAAATTTACCTCTTTTGAAGCTTGCAGTCCAATATTTCACGGTCGCATACGAAGGACATTGATCACCAAGGGTATTAAGCATATCTTCGTAAATCTGCTTACCTCTTAACCCTTTTGAATACAGGTACTTGATGAATACTTCAATTTTTCGATTTTCACAATTTCGGTGGACATATTTTTACTTTTAATTTATTGCGTAACTCTGGTTTACTTTTTTGACGTCAAACTTTACACTGACATTTCTAATAAGTTATTGTTCGTTGCTATGGTAACGCAATATTTTGTTTTTGCAGGGAACTGGTCTAGGCTAACTAGATATCAATACATCCTCGTATTAGTTGTGCAGGACATATGTCTGTCATATGTCAATGAATCTACAGTCAGTCCATACAGACCCGGAATTTTGATTATTTCGACTCCCTTACCCATATTTATGACTTTATCAGCTTTTTGGATTACCCAAGGCATTTTGTAACGGCTAGAAATAATTTTCATAAGATCAGAGATTTTTTCTTGTTGTCGCTAAAACCCATACCTCTCAAATTTCTGCTCTTTTAGAACTTTCGGCAGCTGGATGTGTTCTTATTGTCTTTTTTCATATTTTTCGTACATCTGTTTTTCTGGAATATTCAGAAGTCGGCACTATTCCTGCTGTGTTCTTTTAGTTCTACAGTCTTCTTGTTGTTAGGTTTCCTGTAACAAATCCTGTTCTTCTTGTGTTTCTTCACGTTCTTCGTTCTTCCGTTCTTGTGAAGTTTTCAGTAGCCGATCTTGTTTTCTGCAAAAAGCTCATAGACATTTTTTGAATATCTTCCTACGTTTCATTTCGTTATTTTTTTAAATCTTTCATCATTTTCATTGTTGTAAGCATTTGGCCCCAATTTATTGCCGATTTTTATTCTCTATTTGTTTTTTCTTGCTTTTTTATCTTTCTTCACCTTTTTCTCCCTTTAGCTTTTATTCACGTTGCTCTTCCACTTGTATATGTCGCCGTTACTCCTATTTCTTTTCTTGTGCTACATATTTCTATTTTGCCTTTCGTATTATGGATTCATTATAAACTCAGCAAACGTTCTGCCTAAGTATTCGCTAACAGTCGGCTGCAATCCTATATCCGCCAAAACTGCTTGTATCCAATAACTGCCACTTCCAACACATCTGTATTCTGAATATTTTATATTTTTGAAAAACTCGCTCCCGCTTTCCACTGACAAGGCGATAACAGCATCCATTAGAAAAAATGTTGATTGCTTGTGGCCATTGAAAAGTAATTACTCTGTATAGGTATATGAAATAGAACACTTCTTGGCTCACAATAATTTGAGGTCCATAAAAAATTGTCTCTTCAATTAAAAAAACATGAGGTCAAAAAAATGGATTCCAATAACTCACGTCCTATGGCTTAAATAATTTCATTTTCATACTTGAATATTTCCATCTTTATTTGAACTGTTGACCACGCAAACGATACAAAAATGAAATATCCCACACAGATGATTTTTAAATTTTACTAATGGCTCGGCACTGATAATGAGGGACATTAATTAAAATTATCACGGTAGAAATATTTTCCAGTCTCTTGCCAAAGTCAAAACTTTTAACTTTTTCACGGGCATTGAGTATTTTAAAAACAGTCGAAAAATATTGGCAATGCAATCCAAATTCCTGATTCAAAGTTACTGGTTTTATGGTGAAATTCATAATAGGATATATAGCACCTCGAATATTATCTTCCTGCTACCTACTTTCTTAGAGAAAAATATTTTCTCAGAAATGAATAAATGAGTATCATTAAATTGAAATTCACCATGCCATGTCTGTCTCACTCAATAAACAAAAAGGAACTCCATCAGAAAGTACATTAGGGACCGATGCATATTCAGGCAAAAAGAAAACAACACTCTAATAAATATGCATAGAGAAGACGACAAAGAAAGATGAAACACACGAAAAACTGTTGAACAAATACTTTCCAAAAGAAGAAGCGGACAACCAGGAACAAGAAAACATAAAAGAACAAAAGAATCGACAACTACGAGGCAGGAAAGACCTAAAAGTGACAGGAAAAATTTAGACCTGATAGCGGAACAAATTAAAACTAATAAAGCAGCAGCAAGAACGGCATACCGAGCGAAGCAGCTACACACATCATGAAGGTCATAGGTGGCCACATAATGATATGCTCAACCAAGGAATCTTCCCAATAATGTGGAAAAAGTCTGATATAATATGGATACCTAAGAAGGACAACGGAAGAAGATTGATATCACTACTACCAATGCTGGGAAATCTAATGGATAAGGCAATTACGAGAAGAATCACATAGTACCTGAAGACGAGAAACAAAATTGACAACAGACAACACGGCTTCCGAAAAACAATCAGCACGACGGACGCAATATAAAACATAATAGAAACAATAGGATACAATAAGAGAAGAAAACTCCACACGCATGGACCTCAAAAATGCGTTCAATGTAGCTTGAATACCAAATATTAGGAAAATGGTAACTAAGAAGAACATCCCAATAAATATACTCAAACTGAGTACAAATTTCCTACTAAACAGGACAGTAGTGAGAGGACATACATAGACAAAAAGAGCGTGACTGCCCACAGGCCCACAGGCTTAGGAACCATTCTGTAGACAATGATGATGGAAGACTGGTTCGACGCTGTAGACAGACACTCAGGAAAAGAATAATTCATTACGGTCCAGGCTTTTGCGGACGATCAGGTTATCCAGATCGCAGGCAGAAAAAAAATAACACACGAAGAATTGACACACCTTGCAAAAATCGAGGAAGCACAAAGCTACCACACGTATCAATACACAGACCCTACGAAAAATAAGAAGCAATGAGAAGAAAGAGCATAAAGAATAGAAAAAACTCAAAACCACAGGAATTGGGGAAGTAGAGGGAAAAAATTAAAGACTGGGAAAACTGCGTTAATTTTCATCTCCAGAAGCTGAAGCTTTCTGTGTTGGAAACTTTGTTGGATAAACGCGCATCGAGTGAAATTGACGTAGTTTTGGTGTTTGAATAGTTCCTATTTCTTAAGTTTTATTCACCATTACCAAAAGTTTTGAATATTCATTCATTCGATTCTCTTGGGAATATCATAACTTGTTATTTATCCATGAAAATTGAGTCTATCCACAGAAATGATTCTCAAATCACATGTCTGATTTCAATATCTCATTTGAAGATACTTTTTTTCGTTTATACGAATCACCCAGGTTTTCGGAGAAAACCCCTCAGCATCAGAGCTTGTGCGAGCAAGAGAGACCCGAGACATACAGCTTACATACAAGTGTATTCCGAACCCCTTTATCTCAGTGGCAGGCGGTGGGGATTGAACCCGGGCCGCCCAGTTGAGCGGCAAACGCTGTAACACCACGACAATTTCGCTTATTCATATATTGACAACAATTTCATTTATTTATTTATTCCTTTCCATCAACTTATCCAGAATACACAATACTCACTAGTAATGTTCAATGAATACAAATTTGTAGATAATAAATCGACCAATGCCGATAGTTTTGCAGAATATTATATATCAACAGATCAACCTGATTTTGAACGACATTTTGAAACTGAAATTTCATCAGACATTACTGATTCAACATGGTAATGGTAGGTATGGATGGTGACTGATGCGCTGCGACCTAATTAGATCTATTGTGCCCCATCTTCTTCTGCTATTTCAAGGTGTTCTCGTTTACAGCAGTCCCTCAAGCCCCAATTCCTTGAGAAATTTAAGGATTTTGAGGGGGTCTATTCGTGGTATTTCTCCCACAGTCAGCTGGTGTGATCCCAGTATATTCAATCTCTTGTGATGTACAGCATAACACTCCATCAATATATGGTGTGGTGTTTCTGGATGTTCCCCACAGAGTCTGCAGGTCTTGTCATCTAAGCCTAGCTTCCTTACCCAGACGGCACAATCATATTGCATGAATATCCTAGGCATATTTCACCAGAATATTAACATATTCCAGAGATATGCCATATCCTCCAAAACATGTACTATGCATATTCCATGGATATTCAAGGTCACCATGAATCATGTTCCAGGAATATTCCTTACATCTTCCACTTGCGTATTGGCATATGCCAGAAATATTCCATATCCTCCAAAGCATGTGATATGTATATTCCAGGAATATTCAAAACATATTCCAGGAATGTCCTAAAACACATTCATGGCACATGCTATATATATGTTTTCTTACCATAAAAATATGCCCGAAATATATTTTTGTATGCTTCTTGAAGATGAATGCAGAACATATCCAGGGTGTCTAGTTTATATATGGAATAAACTACCCTTGATATATCAAATATGAGGTCCATTTTGAGCAAGAATGAAATATTAAATACAGAAAAAATTATTTATTGCAAAAACGACAAACACAACATACATATGTATTCTGATACACTCTCTTGGCAATTATCAAGACCTTTGGAAATTCAGTTCTGCATGGACACTAACACAAATTACTTAAATCGGTCTCATGGCACTTTTCAGTTCTTCAGGATCTTTGGTTTTCTTAACCTTAAAAAAAAACAATTACAAGAAAATAAACCTCGTTGTACAATAATTCACTTACAGTGGTTCTATTGCAACTCTCAATAGCTTAGATAAGGAAAATAGTATGTTCTTCTTCGACTTCTCAGAAAATGGCTATGTGAGTGGGATATACATACATAGGTACCCCTAAAAATACTATTAATATATTATAAATTGATGAATTATTTTTATTTTGATAATTAAGCATGTTGATCAATATTTGCAACATATATATATATATATATATATATATATATATATATATATATATATATATATATATGAATGAATACTCTCGTGACTGTGAAAATATATCTTGGAAAATATTTGGGTAGCAGTCAGTTGACCAGTAAAAGTTATTTGATCTTCGTTTTTAAGCCGAGCTTTCGAAAATCTTTATTTTCTTTATCAAGACTATAACTAGAATATAATGTATATATATATTGAATAGAAGCGATATTTTATAAAGGGGTAATACTTGAAAATGATAAGTGAATAGATAATGAATTTGACATTTAAATTAAATTATTACATCTTTTCAGTTATACTGCACTAATAACAATTTAACAACAAGCACTCAGTAAGTTTTCCATCCAACTCCATCAACTCTATTATGAAAGACTCTGCTGGGATATCGATATCTACTCATTTTGGATTATCTTGGATATTATTTCCTTTCTTAGAATTTCTTATACATCATTATATATCATTTCTACATTTTGTGTGGCCCTTCCCTTAAAAAGTCTCATAGTACTTTCAGTAGAATCTCTAAAAACAAAGGAAAGTTCAATGAAAAAAATGCATAAATATACTTTTGAGAGATTTACTTACTTTTACAGGATAAACATTTTTTGTTTTGCTGCGGTGAAATATATTCTTGAGTTCGACAGATCCGAGTTACTGTTCACTCCCTTTTCTTAGTCCACTGATACTGTTACAAACTGAGACGATCTGGCTAGTTGCAAATTATTACCTGGAAAATATATTATTTGTTATACTAACGAATGAAAACTAAAAACAGAAAAGATTTTGGAACTTTTGATAAGGAGTCGTTGGAACATAGTTTTCACTTCAACCCTATCACAGCCACTGAGGTTTTCAATGTTACTGATGAACTATAAAACAAAAATTCTACAAGAATGAATTTCCTTTCTGCAAACATTGTCAAAACAATACCTGAGTAGATTTGTAAATTGGTGACATTTATGATCAACAAATCTGTTGAGAAGGAAACTTTTCCGGATTCACTCAATAGGAAAAAAACAAACCATTGTTCGAGAAAAATCATTCCTTTTTGATTGATAACTACAGACCAGGGACCATTTCCAGTGTCATCAGTAAATAATAATAATGGACTTAACATGATTCGAGCTTTTACAGCTCTGAAGGGCATTATAATTATGAATATGATCTTTTTACACAGATTCATGTAGACCCGTTTTCAAAAGAGAAATATTTTTTGCACAGCTGTTTGCATACCTCTATAAATATTAGTTTACTCTTTCTACCTTCAAGCGGAGGGTCAAAGAATATCTTTTGAAGGATGTTCTTATTCCACCGACGTATATTTTGAGTATCCATTCATTTTCTAGTAGATCTACTTATAATTATGTATTGTATCTCTATCATCAATTTAGGTATCGTGATCGTTATTTATATATTCATATAATCCATGTTCAAACTGATGATTCCTATGTAATTGTTAAATGATCATGCCAAGGAATAGATATTTTTATTATCGTTATTTTTATTATAAATCAGAAGACTGCTGATGGAGTATCTAATCCATTTGTTTGATGATCTTCTGCCAAGTCGTGTCAACAATTTAATCTCAAGATATTCTTTTCAACAATGAAAAAATTTGTATGAGATCAAGAAATATATCAGATTATTTTTTCTAACTAGGTATAATCATTTGGCATGGCACGTTCGCCACGAGGTTTTCTTCTTCAATTTCAGTAAAATATTAAGTATGTGGCCTAATTCAACAAATCATCGAACACTTCCCATTCACTTAATAACTGTTCATGCTAGCAAACGATGAACCACGGATTGTTTGTAAAACAGTCGTTAAGGCGGTTTCTATTTCTGTCCGTTTCTATATGCCATTTACCCACAAAAAGAGTTCTAAAATAGTTAATGTCGGTCTGAAATAGAAATGCCGCTTTGTAGCTTTCGTTTTCTAAACATATTGACAGCCAGCCATTATCAGAACAACAAAACTGCAACATAAATCGAGTAAAAGTGGAACGAGGAAGACCATTCGTTATTTTTTTTACTTTCAATGCACGATTAAAATTATCGAGTGACTAATGAAACATAAATAGAAATTGTTCATTGCAATAGGTGATGTTTTGCAGCAGATGTGAATCTTGTATGCGATCCTTATGGTGCTGTCAGTCTGCAGAGAGAGAAGACTTGTTTGAAGTGACAGCTTCCTTCTGTTTCGATTATGTGTTTGATTTTTATTCAATTACTAATGACAGGTTTTTGGGTTCCGTTGGTAGTACTCAAAACTCAAAAGAAAGTTCTTACTATTGAACTAGGACAGCGGACAGCTTCTTATAGGAATACCTATAGGCAAAAACGTGAAATTTTCACCAATTAGGTATATGGTATCATATCTGATTATAAATTGATCCCATACTCATACTGAACTATTGATATCAAAATATTGAACACTTTAAAAATCAGTAGATATGAATGAACAGAAATAATTCCTTCTTCAGTCGAAAATACCCATCTCTCCACTCATTTCCACAAAGTGTAAAAATGAGACAAATATCTGACAGAAAACAGCTACTTCCCCATACCGACATCGAATTACATCTGTCATCTATTTGTGCCAGGTTCTCGAAGAGGACACTATTGCAAGTGCTGATTATTGTGATGAAGCCATTGAATATTCTTCACTTTGTTGTTAATAACCACCTGCATACATCTTTCGAGGTCTTTTTCCTCTCATCAGTTCAATAATAGGTCAGACAACAATAGAGTCATCTCGTTCCACAAAACCAACGATAAGATTCAAAAGCATTTCCCTACGAATGAGGTCGTGATTTAATAATAAGTCAGTCACAGCATCAACCACTCCAGGAAGAGTTAATGCAATCCACCCATTTCCAAAAAGTGGAAAAAATGAGGCAATTATGTAACAGAAAACAGCTACTTCCCAATACGGACATTGCATTACATCTGTCATTCATTCGTGCAATGCTCCTCAAGGAGGACACTATTGCAAGTATGCTGATTGTAATAAATCATGCTTCTGTGAGACCGTTACTAATGCATTGAGATTCTCATCAATATCTCTCAGTGGAACGAACAGCTGATGCAGTAGGATCGAAGAATTTATAAAACTTATTCATAATTGATGGAAAGTTTGAGGAGTAAATTGTGAACAAAAGAGGTCCAAGAATTGAGCCCTGTGCAATCCATCGTTTTATATTTCCGCTCTCAGATGAAGACCTATTAAAAAAAGTTTTTGCGACCTCTCACACAAATAGTTCCTCAAGAAATTTATGGATGAACGATCGAGCCTCATGAAGTGCATTATAACCAAAAGTAGCTCATGATTCAGTCCCAAGTAGCTCATATTGGCTAAATCTTGATTTCATATTGGGCCAATATGGATATATTGTAAATGTAAAAATAATGTTGATCCAATATGGATGAATATTGGAAATACGATGTCATATTACCAATATGGGCTAAATATTGGCTCAACCGATTCTGACTATATATAGGCATTGTAATATTGGGTCAATATTTGTTGGATGATTTTTAAAAATATCGATAAAACAATATTGTCTATACAGGCCGTTTCTTTTATCATGTGTTAACATTGCTATATTCTGAACCGTAATAGATACAAAGACGATTAAATGGGAAAAAATTTAACTATTGTGGTGAGCATTGGTCAGAGAAAATCTACGGGGACTCTGGCCCTTCCCGACTTATACAGGGAAAACTAAAAATGCTGTTTTCGTTTTTTTACGAATAGAATGGTTATTTCAGAAAATATAAAAAAATTAAAGAAAAAAGTTTTATTGTATTCAAAATGTACTAGAACTACGTAATGATAAATTTTTAATTAAACGTTTCGTGTCTCAACACGGCCACCATCAACAATTTTTTTCAAATACGGACCTGTCTATTTCATCACAAATATTGATAAAGCGATGAAATCACAATTCAGTGGTATATCACACTTGACATTTTTATAGCGTTTCATATAAAATAACTGGCATCATCAGTGACAACAATTTTTAATTACGGTCCTGTGGTTAGTTCTTTTGTGAATTGTTTTGATTTCTTCAAAACTCATTCAACTATAAGGATACTTCAGTCATTACCCAATACTTTCGATAGAAAGATACCCCAACACAACGAACATTCGTATTTTTCCTTTTTGGGGATTTTTGTATCATAGTAATCCTTGATTCAAGGCTGATTTCTCCTGTATCAATTTTTACACGGATTATTTTCATGATTCTCAATCCTGGAAGCAATGAAAATATCAGTTTTTGATCAAAATACAAGTGTTGTCTAATTTGGTACAATTAAATAGCATCTCACTTCTTTCACCCTATTTAAACACGTAGGCTTTGTTTGATTTCTATGGCAGGAAAAATAAATGAGTTGTTGATATCTGTTAAGAACTGTCAGACATTTAAGCACTCGGTTACATATTAAAGATGTATTCGAATGACGAAAGGACTGATATGCTATTTACTTATGCAAAATCAAATAGAAATACTCTTTTGGCAAGAAATATGTATGGTGAGCTATACCCGAATCGTCGCATTCCAAACATTCAAATGTTTAAACGATTAGAAAGAAATTTGAGAGACTGTGGTGCATTTGACAAAAATAAAACTAGAAAATGTAGAAAATGTAGAAAATATTACCTTATAAAGACTAAAAAGTGAAAAATAACGCCTTTTTTAAATCTAGGATTGGTCAGATACAAAAATATTTCTACTCAAGATTGTTCTTTACGAGAAATTGCCCACGAACTTGGGATATCTGTAAAATCTACCAGAAATATTTTGAAAAAGAACAAATACAGATGCTACAGGATACGCAAAGTTCATCACCTTAATGAAAGGGATTACGGAAGGAGAGTACGATTTGCGAAATGGTTAAGACGTAGAAATAGGGAAGTTCGAAATATTTGTATAAAAATATTATGGACGGACGAATCAAAATTCACCAACAATGGTTGGTTTAACAAAAACATCCATTATAGGTGGAATAATACGACTGAACATTTACATAGAGAAAGCAATTTCCAGGAGAGGTTCGGAATAAATCTTTTGTTGGGAATTTTGGGAACAAACATACTAGGTCCTTTCTTTTACGATGAGCATTTGAATGGTGAAATGTATTTAAAGTTTTTATCCAATGAGTTTGATGGCTACTTAGATGAATTGCCATTAAGCACCCGCCGTGAAATACAATATTTTCAAGAAGACGGTGCCCCTTCCCATAATGCAGCAATAGTAAGAGAACATTTAGATGCAATATTCCCAACAAAAGGGGTTGGAAACAATGGACCAATTGCCTGGCCAGCTCGATCCCCAGACGTCACTCCTTTGGATTTTTTTGTCTGGGGATACATAAAGGATAAAGTTTTTTCGACACCTAGTACCGATATCGACTATCTCAAACAGAAAATAAGAGATGCATGTAATAGCATTACAACTATCATGCTAGAAAATTGCCACAGAAATTGTATGGACAGACAACTTTTGTGCATTCAACAAAGAGGTCGTCAATTCGAGCATTTAATGTAGAATTCTTTTTCTGTATTGGTTTTATTCTCTTCCACAAATTCATTTTGAAGTAAAATGTTTTTCTGTTTGTTTGATTTCTTCTCCTCTTAAGTAAGTTTATTTCTGGGGTAAGTTGCTATCGTTCGTCTCTGAAACTGCACAAATATTTTATGAATTTTTATAGTATAAATACAATTTTCATGGATACATTCATTCAAAATGTCACTGATAATTTTTATATCGAAGCGTTAGATTCTGTGGAATTCATAAACAAACTAACGACAGGATCGTAATTAAAAATTGTTGTCACTGATGATGCAAGTTATTTTATATGAAACGTTTTAAAAATATCGAGTGTGATATCACTGAATTGTGATTTTATCGTTCTATCAATATTTGTGATGAAATAGACAGGTACGTATTTGAAAAAAATAGTTGATGATGGCGGTGTTGACACGAAACGTTTGATTAAAAATTTATCGTTACGTAGTTCTAGTACATTTTGAATACAATAAAACTTTCGTTTTTCATTTTTTTATATTTTCTGAAATAACAATTCTATTCGTAAAAAAACGAAAACGGCATTTTCAGTTTTTCTTGTATAAGTTGGGATCAATTTACTGCTCACCGCAATAGTTACCTATTTTTCCATTTATTCGTCTTTGTATCTATTACGGTTTAGAATATAGCAATATTACCACATGATAAAAGAAACGGCCTGTATATTGTTTTCAACATCTAGAATAAATATTGCAATCCCAATATTCCTCTCATATCGAGTCTAGGAATAAAATCAATATTGTGTATCCAAGTTTAATAACATATTGGTTGAATATAATTTTTCCAATATTCAACAAATCAATATAACTTATTTCGGGTCGATATTGGTTGAATAATTTTTGCCAATATTACGTTTTAATATTCTGCCAATATTTTCATAATATTGTACCAATATTATCCCAATATAAGTGTACCAATATCGCTGAATATTTTAAGGCCAATATTGTATTTAGAATATTTTGGCAACATTACACAAGAGATACTGGACCAATATCGCCGAATGTTCACATTTTTTTTCTCGCCAATATTGCATTCGAATATTTTGCCAATATTTTCATAATGTACCAATATTGTCCCAATATGAGTGTGCTACCTGGGTATGTCTAAGACAAAACGAGTGCACCATTTTTACGGTTATCCCGTGCAGCAAAAATATTGGTTATGATCAAGAGAGCCGTTCCACAGCTGTATCCAGGACTAAACTCCAATTTTCTCAAATTTATTGGGGTCGATAAACAACCACATATCTTGTTTGGAAAAGCAAGTGTGATGTTAGGTGTCTAGATGTCAATCCCGAAGTCTGGTGCTTACAATTTCTCCCCTCTGCTAGACAAACTATTTTGTTCTATATCTAGCCTGTATATCTTTTTAATTGGTCTGTACATCTACTACACGAACGCTCTAATCAGGTACCGTCTGTACAGCAGTATTTATTTCCAATCTTCCGGAATAACTTTCTATGTTATCGACCAATATGACAAGATCGTTTAGTCTCGTTGACTGTTAAGGTTTCGTTAAGTTGGCAGATATTCTGTTATTAATTGATCCAAAAAATGTTCCAATATCATATGAAACCTTTTTCACTCTCAGATTAAATAAACAGGAATCTGGATCAAGTCGTATCAATTAACTATCTTCTGTCGCTGATCCAAGAAGGAAGTGGTTGGGCGTGAGTACTTCCAAGTCCATTAGATCGCTTGATACCCGAGTTAAAGGCCTGGAATTTACCATGTGTTCAGCTTATACAAGGTTGGTTTAATTATCAAATCACCTTATGCTGCCCTCTTCTTGCTATCATTCTCAATATAGCCATGACTCACTATTCAGAGAAAGCATCACCAAATGTATTGATCGTATTGATAGGTTAGTGAAAAGAATACCCCATCGTGTATCTCTTCGTCTTCCAATTTTCACATGAATTGTTCAAAAAATCCGTGCCAACATCAACAAATGGTCTCACTTTTCGATTCACTCACTCTTCTGGTAATTATTCTTCCAGATGTGAAATTGGCTTAGCTCTTTGAATACAATTTTCTTTTCCTAACTGCCACTTGGCCGATCACTCAGTATGCATCTTTGTTGGTTCCTTTTCATTGTCGCTTAGGGATCTGGTTAACTTTTTTCTTCCATGAAGTACTATATAACTCAGGATTAAGACTGCTAAGTCTGCTTCGATTTTCAGTATCCTTCTCCACACTCATTCTTTAAACTCAGAAACGTATCGTGAAAACCTCCATACTAGCATTGTATAACCAATATATGTTAAGCTTCCCCAAGATCTTTCACTGATAGCTCCTTCTGAAAAAGTGGTCGAGTTTCTTCAGGAATCTTTCACACAAAGCTGTACTCCTGATGAGTCTCAAATATCCTGAGAATCTTATTTTATCAGGCGAAGGCATTTTCATTTCAGATCATATCAAGCAAACACCATACTCAGTTTTTTTCAGTTTCATCTCATTTTCCTACCAACACATTTTACATTTTTTTTTAAAGTCTGGTCCAGGTATTAATGAGCCCGGTATTATTCTTTCGATCAGGCTATTTTAGGTCGGGTTATTTTACTTCTTGCATAAAAATCTTTGCCTGTATAGTGAAACTGGATATCAAGCCAAGAGGATCGTACATACAGTTCTTAGGACATTTCTTTCAGTTACAGTTGCTTTATGTCCATATTGAACACGAAAATTTTTGTGTATTCCACCATCATAAACCTAGCACTTCACAGAGGAAGGAACCGTCGTCTTCAGCAAGTGTATGATCTGAAGTATATCTATGAATGATTTCGAATTTGACAACTAGTTTACGAATTCGAAACCTGCAGATTTCATCGTATCACAAATCGCAGTGAGAGTTTCAGCAACCTCGTCTTCGGTGGCTTAGGAATCGCCTATAATCTACACAAAGTCTGAAGTCGCTCGTCTTTTTCTTTGCTAGCAGAATTGGACTGGCATGTTCTTAGCTATACTCCCATATGATCCCATTATCCAATTGTCCTTATAGAATTAATTTTTCTTGTGGTAGAGGTTGTAAAGAATTGGCTCATTAGTTCAACTCTTGATACGCATTTCAATCACGTCAGATTTTTTAGGGTAACTATAAAGTTTTTCAATAGTTCATAAATGTAAATATATTTAGCATTGGATTCACTCTATATTAGATTATTTCTTTCATCTATTAAATATCAGTCATCAACCAATCATACGTTTGTTTCCTGTTTGACAGGGCCAATCAACACCCTCTATTAGCGACTATTTACATGATGCACAATAGTCACCGACTATTCAGCATGATACTCATATCAAGGAGCCTGAGCATCTGACAGTACTCTAAATAAATACATATTAAACGTCAAATAGAATCAATCGTGTTAAAGCTGAATAATTATTTGAAAATTAATCGGTTTGGAAAAATCAAAAACGATGAGATATTGAGGCTACAATCCCTGACAATACAGTGTCATTCATATGACAGATATGAAGAAATGGATTCAAGAAATAATCTTCATAAATATAACACGACCTTGATTAATTGTCGACTATTTTATTGCTGATAAATTTCTCTTGTATTTATTAATTTTACTCGACATTATTTTGACATTAATAATTAGAGATGAAAGCCCTCGAGCTTCGCTCTCGGGCCCTCATCAGATTATTAATGCCAAAATAATGTCTCGTTAATTATTATAAAATACAGTCGAAATTTAGATGCAATAAAAATAGTCGACTATTTATCAAGGTCTTGTTATATTACCCTTGATTATATGTACATCATAGTAGTTATTGTCACGGTGATGTTTGTTTATAAAATTTGATATATTGCTTTCACATCTGATAAAAAATGACATCCTAAGTCATACCCAATGTGGATTCGTAAACTCTAAAAGCACAAACAATGCATTTTTCTGCGACTTCTCAAAGGCATTTGATTGTGTAAACCATGCTACAAAAACTACAATTTTACGGCTTCAGATATTCCACATTAGATTGGTTCCGATTCTATTTGTCAGAAAGGAGTCAGGTTGTTCCAGTACAACATGAAAGATCAATCAGTGGAAAAGTCTCTATGGGATCAGTTTTAGGTCCTATCTTATTTTTTATATATATGTAAATGATCTAGCCACCGTTCGCATACAAGGAAAATTCACCATTTTTGCAGTCGCTACCACCATCCTATGGCATAGTAGAGACCCAAATCACTTGAAGGAAACAATTACTCTAGATTTAGTTAAAATTAAGCAATGGTGTAACTCCAATTTTCTATATTCCGACTTGAATAAAACAAAAATAGTCACTTTTGAGCTTGATTTTTATAATTTGTTCTTGGAAAACCAGATTGTAGTGAACAAACCCCAAATAAAGTTTCTTGGACTATTTGTAGACAACAAGTTAAAATTTACTGAGCATGTAACGACCCTGAATAAAAAGGTAGCCTCTGGCTGCTATGCCGTCAAAATAGTCCCAAGAGAATTGAATTCAGCCTCAGCCAAGAAGGTTTACTTTTTCTTAGTTGAGTCCTACTTAAGGTATGGTATTGCCTTATGGGAACTATGCAGTGATCAACTATTTTAATCTGTTTTCGGTTTAAAAAAAGGGCAATGAGATATGTATGCAAAACTCAGTACAGTGATCACTGTAAACCTCTTTTTATTAGCCAGAAAATATCAACAGTTACTTGTTTATTCATTCTTTCTAAACACAGTATGCCATATGGATCAAAGTCTAGTGAAATTAGTGAAGTAAGAAAATGTAAAACAAGAAATGATGGTTGTATTCCCTTACCAAAACCCTCCTTAATACAAAACTCTATCAGTTACAAGAGTAGAAAAAACATGAAGAAAATATTATTAAAGAAAGCTTACTATAACGTTCAAGAATATTACGATGATAAATGGAAGCATTGCATGAATAGTTTGACTCTGTTTTCCTGTTATTATTATAAGTGGACTGTTTAAACTTTGAATTGATTGTATAATTGAAATATGAGAATAATAATTTGTAAGATTTTATTCCCTTCAACTTGACAATTCTTGACTTGTATTAATATTTTCCATGGTAACAATAATGAAGAAAATAGAACAAAATGCATGTACAGAGAGTTCTTAACATACCGCCGGGCATTGACAGGTATGAAATAACTTCAATAAAAAAATATTTCAAACATACAAAAAGTCTTATATTTCCTGATTCTGTCAGGAATCATTTTCACTAGGTTCAATAGGGAGTACACATAGTTTTAACACAACTCAATAAACTGAGAAAATTGGTTTTCCATTTAATACGTGTCTGCAATTCTCCAATATATTCTCGTTGCCATCTTTTCCAAAAGTGTTGAATGGCTTGTTGAAACTTTTCATATTTTCCCAGTCTTGTTGTTACAACTTCAAGAAAATTATTTTCAGGAAGAGTCATCATGGACTTTCCAATCAAAAAGTGTGATGGAGTCAAAGGATTATCGTGACATGGATCTGATGATAGTGTGCTCAAAGGCCTAGAATTGAGTATACCCTCAATTTGAATTAGTACTGTTAGATCCTCATACGTCAATTTCATGTTACCTACAATTATTTCCAAATAATATTTAGTACTGTTTATTCCCGCTTCCAAAATTCTCCCAAAATTTGGTGACGTAGGCGGGATGAAATGCCAAAAAATACCTTCTTTTGACAAATTGTTGCTGATTTCATCTTCTGATGATGTGAGAAACTTATATAAATCGTTCAGTTGAGAATTTGCACCAACAAATGTCGTAGAATTGTCCGAATAAATATGATCTGGTCTACCCCTTCTACCAATGAATCGTCTCAAAACAGACATGAATGCATTTGTTGATAAATCAGTTACAATATCAAGGTGAAATAGCCTTCGTTGAGATACAAATGAAAAGGCATATATAAGATTTCAATAATTTGGAAACTCTCAACTTGCTATCTTTAATCAGAATAGGACTACCGTAATCAATACCCACATTGGAAAAAGGATGAAATCCTGTAACACGACATTCCGGCAAATTTCCCATCAAGTATCGTTCACTGGAAGGCCTTGCACGAAAACAAGTTACACACTGATGTGTAATCTTCCGAGCTATATTTCGACCTGCAAGAGGCCAATATCTTTCTCGTATTGAGCTCAACAATTGTTGAGGTTCGCAATGTCCTAATCGTAAATTTTCATTGGACATAATCAATGCTGTTAACTCATGACTTGAACCAATTACAATTGGATGTTTCTTATTATATTCATAATTAGAATTGTTAATTTTACCACCAACTCTGATTATCTTATCATCATCTATGTACGGAGAAAGTGATAAAATACTACTATTATTATTGATTGGTTTACTATTCTATAAATCATTCTATTCTTGAGGAAACGCTTGATATTGGGGTATTTTAATTAACATATTTAAAAGAAAATTCTGGAATTTCCAAATTGTCGGTTATTCATTGGGAGTTTGTCATTTTTTATAAAACGAAAACAATACGCCACAACTCTTTATAACTTCGACAGACTTGAATAATTTTCAAATAGATTGAAATTGTGACAAGTTGTAGTGGCTGCAGAAACAGAACGTTTTTCTGGAATATTTTCAAAGGAACTTGTAGGAAAATTGACAATATTCCATTCATCTGCATTCAATAACAGCCATTGTGGACCATGCCACCATAGAGAAGAATTCATAATATCTTTTGCATTCATTCCCCGTGATATAAGATCAGCAGGGTTTTCAGACGATTTGACCTAATACCAATCAGAAGGTTCCGTTAATGTTTGGATTTCACCAACACGATTGGCAACAAAGGTTTTCCATTGTCTAGCCGTACCTTTTATCCATGCAAGAGTGATAGTGGAATCACACCAAAAATATTGTTTATTGAACCTGATGGCTGATGAATTGATAATCTTCTCCACGAGATGCGCTAATAAATTTGCGCCACAAAGTTCTAATATTGTCAATGAAATTTGTTTCAGAGGTGCTACTCTTGATTTTACGCATAATAAATAGAAAGAATACCTTCCTGACGTATCTTGACAACGGATATATACACAAGCACCGTATGCACACTCTGAGTAATCCGAGAACCCGTGAAGTTCTATATTGATTGGAAAAGTTAATAGAATAAATCGTGGAATTTTTATATCATTGATATTATGTAGATTATTTAGAAATTGCTTCCACAAGGTGAAAGTTTTTTGTGACACTGCCTCATCCCATGTTAAACTGTCTCTCCACAAATTTTGCTATAATAATTAGGCATAAAAGATTATTGGACCGAGGAGACCCAATTGGTCAAATATTTGGGATGTAATAGATAATATAATTCGTTTAGTAACTAGTTTTTGTTGTGGATGTTGACATATTAAATATTGAATTTGGTCTGCCAATGCATTCCATAAAATACCTAGAGTTTTATTATTTTCAGCTTGGCCTAATTGTAAAATATTCAGTTTTGAAATGTCAGATAAATGAATTTTATTGAGCACTTCAGAATTGTTACTGAGCCATTTTCGTAACCGAAAACCACTAGATAATAATATAGAATAAACATCCTTTTGAATGCGCAAAAGTTCGTTTATTGAATTGGAAACCGTGAGTGAGAAATCGTTTTTTATAACACGAGAAGCTGAAGGATACTGTGTATTTAGTTGAAAACATTGCAACTCGTCTGTTGAATTTTCCCGCCTAAGTATTCTTTGTAATGTCTTTGCTCTTCGTCAATTAGAATCTGACGATACATTTTGGAAACATCTGAGCTAATAATGTATTTATATTGACGAAATCTAATTAATATTGAAAATAAGTCAGACTGTATGGTGGGTCCACAAAATTGTAAATCATTGAGTGATATTCCATTGTCAGTTTTGGCACTAGCATCAAAAACTACTCGCACCTTAGTGGTTAAACTTGACTCTTTCACCACTGCATGATGTGGCAAATAATAAGAGATTCTATCATAATCCAATTGTTTATCAATACTAATCATTTGACCCGAGCTTTGATATTCTCTCATAAATGTATATATTCTAATTTCAAATTGTAATTTTTATCGAGTTTAGGCTCCAAGGTAAAAAATCTATTGAGGGCCATTTTCCTTGAATCGCCCAATTGATTAATATTTTCTTTCAGAGGCATCTTAACCACGAAACGACCATCACTATTCCTTTTAAAATTATTGATAAAATTGGATTCACAACCTTTTTCAGAATCGGTTAAAGTCATTCTTGAGTTGTTGATTTCTTCTATCTTCCAAAAGTTTGTCAAAATATTGTCTATAGAGTTTTCTAATTGAATATTTGAACAAAAAATAGAAAAGTACACCTTATTTGGAAGACATAGACTCCTTGACACTATCCAACCAAGAAGTGTTTTTTGAAGAACAGGTTGTTGCCTACCAAGATGTAATTGACCAAATCTGATTAGATCCCAAAATAGATTTGCTCCAAGCAGAATGTCTACGATGATAAAAGGTGGGATCACTAATTGAATATTTGATGGAATTTTCAGATGATTGATTGCAAAGGATGAACATGGTAATTGTTCTGTGATTCGACTTGAAACTACTATGACAAGACTTGAAACAGATAGTGGTTTGATGATTTATACCAGCTAATGATTCGCCTACGCCATTAACAGCAATATTAACCACCTGTTTTTTCAGGCATAGCTTATTGCATAATTCTTCAGTAATAAATTAATTATGTGAGGCACTATCCAGAAGTGCCCTTGCTTTATGGAATTGACCCCGATAGTCTTTAACTAAGATATTTGCAGTGGGTAATAATATTTGAAAATTCATTGAATTATTGACATGTGAAGTTAGTGTTTGTGTTTCACTCTGTGAAATTGGTTCTTGATAATTATCATTTTTTGATCCCGTTTCATAGCAATTCATTTCGGGACTTGATATATGCAGTAAAGTATTATGTTTACGATTGCATTGCTTGCATTGCACAAAATTGTGATACATCTCCTGGTCTGAAACAGTTCAGGCATAAATGTTTCTTCTTCGATTCACTGATTCTGGAATCTATAGGTAATTTCAATAATTGATCACAACTATAAACAATATGTTGTTTATTGCAAAAATAGCATTTCAATTTATTAACATTAGCGACATAACTATTGCTGTGTGATTTCTTGGTTGATTTTTCACGATATTTAGAAACCTTAATATTTTCATTTGCATTCTCTTCTAATTTTTCAAATAATTCACATCTTCTCTTCAAAATGTATTCATGTCATTGATAGTAGGCAATTCATCTGAAAAATTGTACGATTCCCATTCACGCCTAGTACGAGGGTCAATTTTTGAAGAGAATATAAAAATAATTAGGGTATCCCAAGTATCAACTGGTTGTTTCACACTCTTGAGTGAGCGTAAATATTTTGTTATATTGTCGAATAATTTTCTCAAATCAGAATGATTTTCTTTTTGCAAAGAGGGAAAATTAAAAATTGCTCTGATATGGTTGAAAATGATCAATCTTTTATTTTCAAATCGTTCATTTAGCAACTGCCAAGCTATTTGATAATTGGCTGACGTAACTTCATTGATTGAATTATTTCGCCTGCTTCTTCCTGCAAGGAAGATTTCAACTAATGAAATTTTTCAATGTCATTCATTACGTTATTGTCATGAATCAAGGCTATAAATGCATCTCTGAATTCAAGCCATTTGCCGTAAGCACCATTGAATGTTGGTAATCGAATTGCAGGATACTTCACCTTGTGGATATCTGATTGTGATGGTATATTCAAAACTTGTGATTGTACATTATTATTACCAACAGAAATATCGTTACTTTGTACAATATTGTCGGAAGGTATATTATTACTGAGAGAATCATTGTTAGATGAGATAGTGTTATTGATAGAACTTGAAATTGTATTTAATTTCAAATTGGACATGGCATTCATTACATTGCTGGTGCCAATATTCGCTGAATAGTTAGCTTCGGATTTCGAAAAGTTAGAAATTATAGTTTCTGCCCTACTGATGTAGAGAAAATCGGAATTATCTCGCCCATTTTCCCCGGATCAGTTATAGAATCACCTAATTTAATTTCTATCTCACACTGAATCGAATCAAATTGGTCAAACAAAGGTTTTATTTTGTCCATGCGACATTGCAGCTCTCGTATAATTGTTTCATTCAGATTAGATAAATCAATTGAATCAATAAATTTCTTGAACCTAGTATTGGCAGCCTTAAGATGACCTCTTTTTATATGCAACTTACTGATATTCATTTCAGAGTTTCTCTCAATTGTAAAATGATTATTCGATATACCAGAGTTTCTATGCAAGTATGATTCAAATACTTACACAAATAGGCGTGCTTGTAGAACCAGAATTGGAAGCAGGAACAGATAAATTGGAAAAAACTGCTGAATCTTGTTGTCGTTGCTTGGAAACTGATTACCGATCGCTAATATTTTCTTGGCTTCAGGATATTTTACAAAAATACCTTTTCTTGATTATCCAAATCGATGGACCATGTTTACGATGATTATAAGTGGACTGTTTAAACTTTGAATTGATTGTATAATTGAAATATGAGAATAATAATTTGTAAGATTTTATTCCCTTCAACTTGACAATTCTTGACTTGTATTAATTTTTTTCCATGGTTACAATAATGATGAAAATAGAACAAAATGTATGTACAGAGAGTTTTCATTCATATAAAATATGGATCAAAGTCTATGAAATTAGTGAAGTAAGAAAATATAAAACAAGAAATCCTCCTTGATAAAAAACCCTATCAGTTACAAGAGTAGAAAAATTACATTGTTTTCTTTTATTCTTTATTGGAACATGTTTTTAACAGAACTGAAATTTTATTCGATTGACTTGTGAACCTATAGTGTTCTTTTTTATTATTTATTTAATTTTAATTTGTTTTAAATTGTTTACTAGGGATAAGGGATAAGCTTATATAGAAATTTTATATTGTGACTATCACTAATTTATTTTATAGTATTTTTGATTGTTCATATACATTTTTTTACCATTATTTGCAAATTTACCTTTATATATATATTTAATGGCTTTGTCAATAAGAATAATAATCTTCTTTCGAAAATCAAGCATATTTTGATTTGATTTGATGACTCTCAGAGTTCTGCAAAAATACCTTTATATTTATTTGTATGTCACACCTCTCTAATTTTTTCAATATTTTTTATTCGTGAATAAGACATACTCACATACATGAGAGCCATTCAGAACTATGCTCCGATCAATTAACACAACCTAGATGAGTAACTCGCCGCTCACGCCTCAAACTTTGTAAGGGACATCTTCCCTCACTGGCGTTGTTTTCAGAAATATTGAGGTTTAATAAAAAAGAATTAATGGAAACCCAGTATGGAATAGAAACCTGAAATTATGATGGAAGAATCTCCCCAGGATTTTGAGAACAGCCGATGCTCTGATTGACATATTTTTTCATAATTCATTTTATCTTTTCCAATTCGTTTTCCCTTTCTCGATAGTTACGACAGTAGCTTACATACGAAATGACATATTTTCAGTAATGCTTTACTATTGGTTAATAATAAAAACTAACTATAGTTTAACACAAATTAACTCAGAATTTGCCCTTTATTCGCGAAAAAACACTCCAATTAGCCAAAGACGAAAACAAACAGAAATGGGAGGAATGATATCTTGTTATTCTGTCAAATATCAAATGCAGCGTTGCCGTACTGACCAGACTATATCGACAACGAAGAATCTCCGTTCGGCGATGGGAATACTATCGTTTTTACATGCTCCCAACAATTGCCTTCTTATTGTTATATATTTCATCCAAGACAGTATTTTTGGGTTTTCGTTGCCCTGAATATATCCGACAAAAATCAAAATCTAGCTGACATCCTGGAAAAATTGCGACATAGCAACAATGTCTTGATTTGAGGGATAACGTTATGAAAAGATGTTACCTTCAGTACTATTTGAGTACTCATCTAAGGAACTATGAGTGCCATTCTTAAGCTATTCATAGATGAGTTTTTTCAAATCACTTATTTAGTAAACTTCACGAAGTGAATAGTTATTTATGTCTCATGCACGTTGAGCAGTTATTAGACAGGTCAAATATTGAATTACAGTTGACAGTTGACTATTCTGAAACATTAAGTGATTTTTAAATTAGACCGACTCCTAGTCTAACTAGTAATGTAGTTTTTTTTCCTACACTTAATTGAGATGTTTCCTTATCGACGCAAATGACTATATAACTCTGAGCATATTTGTGGTACACGTGTGTTCATATATGAAAAATAATCTGAGATTAAAGATAAATGCATAAGGTCGAGTGGAAAATTTAAAAACACCTCTCATACTCCTTCTCCCACTATATGACGGTGATAGAGTAGAACGATTGAATTTTTGGTTTCATATTTTTGGTTTCATATACATGAAATATGTAAATTTGTCTCATTTATTTGTTCCGAAATTTAATGCGACCATGAACCCTAACGACCTCTTTCCATAGCTTAGCCGACAGCCAGCTGGCTTGACCTTTAAACAGACGGTTTAAGACTTTTGAAATATAACTTTCTTAATTTATTTGAACCAACTTCAGTAAATTATGTTACTACTGCTAATCCAAATCTATTGTAACGATTTCGAGACCGGCCTCGAGACCTACCCTCATCATCTAATTAATAATGCACACCCGACAATAAACAAGTTCTCCTCTCGCAAACTCATGAGTCACGCGTAGAAGAGACGCGTACTTTCTAAGGAACGAACACGAAGGTTCGAAGAACAACTAAGAAGTCGCCGGATAGACTCGATTGATCGAGAACTGTAGTTGGAATTTGCATGCGGGTACATATTGCCGCTAGCCGTAGAAATAAATTTGAAGTTAGTGAAGTCAATGTTTTAGTGAATAATTGTTTAAGCACTGTAAATAAATTAGAAAAATTAGTTAACTGAATTTTTACTACACTCTATTCTCAATATGCAAACTCTGTCTCTTTAGCTATTGGAGTAACCTTATACAGTCTGTCCATAAAGTAACCCCCACCCCTGTTTACCTTTGAATAGATTGACAGTTCTCATTGATTTATTTTTCTAAAATGGTAGGTAGTTCATAATCTACTTTTTGACTAGAAACATCCATCTTTCAAAATGGCATCGGGCCATCATTTTAGAATATTATTTCGAGTAGTATTGGTGGTCAAAATCCTATTTTAAATCTATATCCATTAATGTTAGAACTTTCCTAATATGATTCTTTGGAATATACGTAGTTATTAACGAGCTCTAGCAATATGCCATAATATTTTTTGGCATCAAAGTTCTCTATCCCTCACAATGACATATGGGAGATGATTTTTATATTTTGTTGAGATTCAATAAAAAGATATTACTCTACCTGTCTTGTAATTTGAATTTATTTCGAAGATGGCAATTATCTGCCATTTTGAGGGGTCATCACTTTTATAAATACCAAAAAATGTATTTTTCATATTGTTAGGATCCTCATATGAGAGTTCTAAATAATCTTCATTAAATATTTTTATTGAGGTCAAAAATTGAAGAATAATGTCAATCCCATCAAAACTTGGCAGGGGGGACATCACAGATCGCCAGTCGGTCAATATATTTCCAATCACGTCGATACCACCTCATCAAGATGCAATTGGAATTCTTGCTTCTGCGGATTGCGATGGTGATAGAGTCATTGTTTAAGCGGTCAGATCCCGCTCTTGGATCATTACACTATCAATTTCTTCGTTTTTTTCGTTTTTCTCTTTTTTTTTGATGATAAAGCATTTTTCCTCTTTCTCAATTTGCTGGTATTTTCAAAATTATAGTCCTTTGTTAGTGAATGGGAATAACCAACTGCAGTCATGCATCTATCGAAGTTTTGCCTCTCATCAGTGCCAGGGTAGGTCGGACAACATTATAATTGTCCAGCCAGGGAAGTAGTTGTTTTCCGACAGATGTTTGCCTTTATTTTTCCACTTGGTGGAAACGCTTGGAGAGAAGGGTACCTCGTATTTATTTCACTATGTTGATACTCTCCGGCACAAAATTTCGAACTTGTTCGAAATATTACAGTTATCTTTTTCTAGAGTCTGTTCTACCTAGGAGTGTTTGTTCTTGATTATCTGTGCGGATGGCGCTGCGACCAACTTAATTTTGGGTCGCAGTTCCATTCGAGAGGAAATATTAGTTAAACTGTTGATTATTATTCATTTGGCAGGGACAGGACAATCATAATGTTGTCTGACCTACCCTGCCACTGATGAGAGGCAAAACTTCGAAACATGCATGTTTGCATCCTCTGTTTAATTACAAGACGAGCAGTTGTAATTGGGTCTTCCTGGAAGAACGTTGCACAAATATCTGTCAGATATAGCCCAATGTCCGTCGTGGTAGTAGCCAGGGAAGTAGTTGTTTTCTGATAATGTTTGCCTCATTTTTCCACTTGGTGGAAACGTGTGGAGAGAAAGGGTACTTCGACTTTGTCGATTTTATTCGTTACATTTCAATAGTAAATTTTCTTTTGAAAAATGAAATTATATTTTCTGAATTTTTTATATATTCTGGTGATTTATTGAATGTTTCTCTGAAGCTGAAAACTAGGTTGGCGTTTTCTTTGTTCGAATGAATATTATCTAAGTGAAAGTTGTTCAAAATCCGAGTATTATGAGGATGTAAGTAATTTGGAATTTTTCTGAATTAGCGTATTACTTTTTTGAATATTCTTGAATAACTTGAATGCGAATTAAGCCTTTTCAAGTTTAATAAGTTAATATTATTTTTGTGCTTTTTTACAATTCCGAGGATCGTGTATCCCAAAGTTTTCCAAATATTACCTTCATTGCATTATTTATTTATCTAAAAATAATTCCTTTTTGTTTTTGACTGCACGATGATCATACCGTAATCATGTATCTTCTTATTTGAGAGTATTATGCGTGTTATATATCAACAATTGAATGTTTTTTTAGAAATTGTATTCTCTTTATTTCTCCTATAGGAATAATAGAATTTTTGATTTTTTTATATGATTTTTAAAATTTAAATAATTGTCAATCATCAGAACCGAAAATTTGTGTGTTAGTAAATATAATAGAAAGGTTTCAATTATTTTATCAATTATCAATTATTTTGCTCCATATTCGGTTACTTTTCGCACTTGTGCAAAAATATATCAGTTTTCACACTGGTGTATTATAAACTGACGTTTTTCACATTGAAATAACAACTAAAAATAGGACTTTCTAGTTGTCAGTGTCAAAAAATTATTATAGGAACCTGTACAATTGAACGCTGAATATTCGCTAGCTTGTTTATTAAAAAAATGAAATCGCGGTCTACTTTCCTAATATTCCGTGATACTTGAATTGCGTGAACCGCCACCGTCGGTTTTCTTGCTAAGGTACATTTTCATGAATGAAGGATCGCACATCAATAATAGTCAATAATATTGCACTACGAAATTTTTTATTCTGCCACAACTATTTTGACTTTCAAATGGTATTTAGATTATTACGGAAAAATAAGACAATTTGTGTGGTGTTGTTTTTCCAAAAAATGTGGTGTTCCACTTCGAGCATGGATACTGTATTACTTTGGAATGATATTTGAAAAGTTTATTGACATTCCGTACAATCACTATGTCCCTGTAATATTTACCCGAGGACGAAGCGTCATCTCTGGATCCGATTACAGAAGTAGACCGCGATTTAATTTGTTTAATCTTCAAAAATATCTGAATGAAATCTGAACAATCCACACTCTAGGGTCAAATCAACCAATCGGTTGTTCTTTATTATTTAAATGGAATTTTCTTCGTATTGTTTCACACGGGATTCAAAGTTTGTTAGAGGTAGTGGATTTTCTTAAGAGCTATGACTCATACCGTCGCAGAGAACAAATTTACGTTTCGGCAGTCGTCTACTGAACGTAGGCTGTTATAGGCTAGGCTAGGCTATGCTATTATTGTAAAGTAGTTGGTTCATGTTTTCGGTTTCCATTTCAATAATTTTGTGAGCTGTTGCCTGTAAGCGACGCGCAGATATATTCAAGGTCATAGCCCTTAAGAAAATCCATTACCTCCACCAAGAAATTTTCAAGGAAATCAGAATTATTCGATAGATTTTCATATAACTTTCCTGAACAGACCAATGTACAAATATTCAATAAAATGTGTTCTCTTTCTTGGTTTCCAAATCCGTATGACTTATGCACATTTCTTTCTTGTATTCATGATTTTTCTTTTGTCTTTTTTCTTACTGATCTTGATTAGGTGTCACTTATCATTTTGTGAAATCGTGTATCATTCTGCAGAATTATTGATTGAAATGAAACCATACCTTTAGTCAAGTCCGTACTCAGAACTTAATTCGAGGGTGGCGTGAAAAAAAAAACAATTTTTGAATTGAACAATTCAATGGGTATATTCTCACAACACGGAATCTTATCATCTGTCCATTTTCAATGCAAACTAATTTATCACTTCTATAGTTATTGTAATATCAATGTAACACATACCTACCTCTCTGCGAGATCTCTGAGAGGTTACTATTAGGAGGATCTTATGCCAACTCCTATTGCGAGGTCTCGGTGATCGCCATGTTGTAAATTAGCGAATTTTTCACTGGTGTCCTTAGGAGAAATCCGGTAGTCCTCACATACTTTAGTTAGGTTTCATCTTATTACTATTTACCAAAGATAACCAGAACGTAACTTGAATAAGAAATTTTTACTACGTGTTCCTAAAGTTATTCCAACTGTAACCAAAATAAGGAATTCTCAATGCGAGTTCGAAAAGTTATCCCGAATGTGACAAGAACAGGACATTCTTAATGTGAGTTCCTAAAGTTATCTCGAATGTAACCAGAATAAGCAATTTTTACAACGAATCTTCAAAGTTATCCCGAACGTTTTGATTGAGATGATTTTTAATCGAATATATATCTGAATGAAAATGCAAATTTTCAGTATCAGATTTTTTCAGGAGAAAAGTTAAGGATTTCACAATATCTTAGATGTGCTGTAGTGGCGGGGAAGTGGTTGTTTTCTGTTAAATGTTACGAAAAGTAACAACATTTTTTAATGCATCGTTTCCTTTTTCAAAATATAAGAATATCTTGAACAACTTTCAATGCGAACTTTTTTGAATACCACGCTAGAAGCACAATCAAATCCAAGAATTTCCCAAAAAACTCGCCAATAGATTTCAGTAAATGAGAATTTCCCAAAGTTCTCGCCACACGATTTCGCAGAGAACTCGACAGTGTATTTGTTCGAGAATTTCCTCTAAAGACATCGCTAAAACCTGGCTGACCGCTGAGGATGTCCCTCTCAGAGAAGTTTCAAAAGGTGTCATAATTTCCCAAAAAGAGGACGCCGGGATAGCTTTAGGTCCTCTTTGTGTTGCTTGTGATGAATTGATATAAGTACTAATCTGTGATATTGTTACGTTTTGGCTAAATAATAGGCCGAGCACACTACTAAACTATTTATGTTCTAACTTCACTATAAACAAACATACAACACTTCACTGACTAATAACACAGTTAGATCTATATAACAATACAACTAGCTAAATATTCCAAACACTTCTGCTTATTATCACTTTCTAATCTTCTTAAATAATTCTCTTCATAAAAACTCTTCTTTAAAACTTCTTCTCCCAGTCAAATGTCTCGCGTTTATATAGGTACTCATCGTGTAGACTGGATTATTCGCGATGATTTCGAGAATACTCAAAACGGAGAACTTCTACACATTTCCAGGAATTGAGCGATGACGCGGCAGCTCCGTTATCTAGACTATTCATGCAGTACAGAAAACGATCCATCCAAATAAACACTTCTTGGAACTGATTATCGCGGAATGGACTCAGCGGCGCAGCTAGGGGGCTTTTATCAATCTCATAACAATATACAAGAGTTTTCGAGAGTTTCCACAGACTGGAATAGTTATTTTCCCAACAAGTGCGCAAAGTGTTACTTTTCCGCACGCAAATACAGTTAGGCGAACGACGCGAAGCGGAGTTCGTATAAGTTTTTGCGTGCGGAAAAGGCACTTTGCGCACGTGTAAGGAACAAAATGTTTCTTACGAGCTTCATATTAGATAACCAAAATAAAAAAATAATATCTTATTGAATAATTTTTAATTAAACTTGAAGAACTACACAACAAACAATTACAAAACAATAAAAAATAATTATAGTAAATCAAATTATTTGTTCGTAATATTTATAATGAACAATCATAAACATTCTGCAAATTGATTGCAGATCCGGTCAGTTCATTTAATGGGTGGCTTATCGGGAAATACAATTGAATGGTAAAACTTACAACGGTTTCTCATATTGCATAAAATAGTCTACAGTTATTAAAATAAATATAAATTTTCGATACCAGTGAGATTTTGAGAAGTTTTACTTTTCCAAACGGCGTGCAGTAGAAAATCTTATCTGCACGGCCTGCGGAAAAGTGTAACTTTGCGCACGCAAATGTATGCAAAAAAGTACTACTTTGTGCACGCTCGTAGGAAAAATGTTTTTTCTGTACCACCTATGTCGTCATCGGCTATGTCGCAATTATTTATAATGTGAATATATTCTGGTACAGGGTACAATTTGCTGTTGCTGTTACACTCTCCAAGAACTTCAATAGCACATGATGGTCGATCAGAATCATGCTTTTTTCCTCAATAAATTATCCAAAGATCAAATGCAACCTTTAGTAAGTCTAGGTCAACTTGATTTTCATATAAAGGTATGAGCAAGTTTTACATAATGTTCAGCAAATTTTTTCCATCAAACACTTGCATAGACACTTTCAGATTTGAACGAAAAGTTGAGGTTTTCGAAAAAAAAATTCTTTTCATTACAAACTTGCGGAAATCACATTTCAATTCAGAAAATGAGCACTAATATTATAAATTCTATAATAAAGATAAGGCAAATCTTGATTATCGAAAATTCTACAAAATGACAACAAAAATAAAAATCTGTAGGCTTCAAAACAAAAGGTTTTTAGCAAAGAAGACATGGCAAATTGTATGCAGACGCCCTCAGATGATATTTATCTACTAATGAAAATATATATACCTATTTACACTAGCAAATGCCGGCTGTAGGGTAGAATTCTAGATAATCCTGGACAATATTTGAGATGGAAGAAGAAGCTTCGTCACTTTAAAAATCTCCTACTCAAAAAAATCCTTATACAAGAGCTATTCTCGAAAGAAGTTGAGAACGGTACATTCTCTGAATTATTCAACACATGCATATTTGCAACCTCAAAGTACCTACTCATCATCGTCGCTATTTATTCAACATTAAAAAGACAAAAGAGTTTTTTTATCGGATAAATTTCGATTTCCAATGAAATAATCTTTAGATGAAAGAAATTAAGCCCGATTTCATAATAAATTCAAAAAGTATTGTAGTAAAAATGCACTTAACTAATTTTTTTCATTCTTTACGTGAAGGCTCATCACCACATCTGGAAATCAATAAAATAATATGAGACCACTGAGAGCTACAATGCCACATAGCAGTGGGACATGAAATAATTCAGACAGTAATGGAATACTTAGTATAATTTGGCACCATTGAACAGCTCAAAATTTTCTGATTTCAAATATCCAGGTCGTGTTTTTTAGGTCATGCCACTATTGGTATCTCGATAACGGTAAATGATACAACGATACTCACTTTTCACACTTGGACACTAAAATTTGCAAATGTGATTAGCTCCAGTTGAAAATATCAGAACATGAACGGTATGCAAAGCATTCGAAGCAACAAAGCTTCGATCTTCCATCAATGCATAGATACAAAGAAGTCAAAGAACAAAGAACTAGAACTAAATTTGGTAGCACTGGGTCACGCCGTCGCACCGTCGCCTCCCGTTTTCAGATTGGCCAACATTGCCTACGATCTTGTGTTGCCAACTTACCGCGTTACTTCAAAATAAACATTTAACACAAATTGAGGATTTGCCTTTCGACCGTGGTGACTCCTGTGGTCGGCAGTCACGTGAATGTGTGTGAAAGTCCTATTATCACCTGATCTGGAGATAACTCAATGAAAATATAGTAGCAAAGATATCTGAGTATAGATTTTGATGAATAAATGATTTCGCAGTATGACGTCTATGGTAACTAAAAATTTGACATCGCAGGGACATCTAAATCCAGCTATCACTAATTTAAATATCACAGGGATGTCGCAGTGTGATATCGTAGTAATGACAACAATATGACATCTCAGAGACATTTATATCCGGCTATTATTGATTTTGATATCTAAGAGGAGTCGCGGTGTAATATCGCAGGAATGTCAACGATATGATATCACAAAGACCTCTAAATCCCATTTTTGACGATATTGACATCCCTGAGATGTGGATGTTTGCCCAGTGTTGTCTGGGCTGTATCACTGTCTTCCCGTCCTCTCCTGTCGAGCGTCTTATATACCGACAAGCCGATTCATTTTACAGTTCTCGAAATGTCCAGACTATAGCGCGACTCACCCAGATGGCTCTCGAAGCGTCAAAGGCATTTGATTTCATTCGGCGATGATCATTGTTGATCCATTAGCAAGCACACGTCGAGGATGCATAATTAATTAGGCAATCAGGGACGGCCTCGAAGACGTTACAGTATTATATTGTTTCAATAGTTGTTACACTGACAAGCTGCCAATTGCAACTCAATTTGGGTAGTTTATATAAGAGCTATATAAACTGAATACTACTTCAAGCTCATTATGAAATTGGGCCTTAATCCAATAACACAAGAGTTTGAGTGTTTTTTTGACAAGCTGAATCAACGACAACATATGAATGCACCACAATAATAATCACTTTCATTGAAACGATTACTTGAAAAAGCAGTTATTTCAAACACAATTTTTATAATGTGACTATTCTGTGATTTGTTTGGACAAAACTTCTCCAAAACGTCTCATATTATGTCAACAATTACTCAGTAATCATAGCTGACAAGCGAGAAATTGAAGTGACAGTCACTTACCAGATTTGAGGAACAGGCATGTTTATCACTGACTCAGACGTCATCATAAAATTAGTTCCTTTCCTTTCTACAGTTAATTTATCAATATAAAAAATAAAATTTTATTTGGAAGGATATAAAGTTGAAATATTTCAACTATCTTGCATCGCAGCTAGTAGGTGTGTTCATATAAATAGTGAATCAAATCGACAATTCGCCAATCAGAATACGTAAAGTGCAACGCGAATGCAAAAACTCACCTTGGATTGCAGCTTACCTCTATCTTTCAGAACCTCAGTGCAACACTGGCCATAGTTAAGGCATTCTTCGACAACTTTTTTGGTCAATTCTGGAAAAGAAATCACTAATATAAAAAGGTTAGGCGACCGGAAGTCGAATATTAGGGTGTAGGGGTATACCTTTGAAACCTGGGAAGTTAAGAAAAAGGTATACACACTAAATAAATGAATGAAACAGAAGGTCGTACTTTGAGTAAAATTTTGTTGCGTTTGTATAAAATATCTTTTGTGTATTTCGAGCAGAAAGTGTAATTTCCGCTCTTTCAAAGATTACTGTAACCCTCTTTGACGAGCAGCAATCTATATCACTTTCCGCTCTACATAAACAAATAGCAATGCGGTGGTCTATGAACTTAACTTTCAGTCATCCAATCAAATCATCAATTGGTGGTATTGCTATAGATATGCAAACATCTGTTTCATTACTGCGATGCTTTTGAAGCAGTCAATCGCGTTATATGAATCTTCATTCATCAACTTCATCATATTGTTTGGCTGTTTCAAACCCCAAGAGTGGCTGAGGCGTTCCAGCCAACGGGAGTAGCGACCAGGAGGCCCTAGCTTACCGTACACCGACGTCAAAAACACACATGTTCCCCCGACATTTGACACATAGCCACTCACACATTACTGAGGGATGCAAGAACTTTGAAAATCCGCCCTCAGTGTGAGCTGAAGAGGGGCCTCGGATTGAGTTCTGCGGGACTGGTATCCGGTGATGAATTACCCGCGGCCGCCGCTCCGTCCGGTTGCGAACCAGCCCTACCAGAGTTTTCACGAGGAGAAGAATCGAAGGAACTCGCTGCGGGAACTGGAAAATCTAGTCTTCGGAGAAGCCTTAGTTCGGGTGCTGTGGGACTGGTAGCCGGTGAATGAATCGCCTGTGGCCGCCGCCTCACCCGTTCGAGAATTAGCCCTACCAGGACTTTACCAAGGATGCAGATGAAACTGTAGTATTATTAGTCTCCAATGAAAGATGAGGAAGGGCGTCGGATCGGATACTGCGGGTCCGGTAGCCGGTGATGGAATCACCCGCGGCCGCCGCACCGCACGAACGAGAACCAGCCCTACCAAGGCTTGAAGAGGATTTGAGGAGAGCAGGTGGAAACCATAGACAGGCAGAATACCAAGCATAAGTAGAGCAGGGGATGAATCGCTGAAACCAAATCATAAAAAGGGGATTGGAGTAGTTTCTATGTAAAAAAACATCTTTGCAAGTAAACAGAGGCTTAATTAATGTAAATTCACTTGAAAGAATCGAATTGAAATCTCTCTATGAGGATCATTAATAGAATTTTACAAAGTTAACACAATAGTGATGTATATTTTTTTTTTATTCCAGAAGGCCATTGTGATTTTTATCCATCTTGTTTCACATATAATAATAATAATAATACTCCCTCATAAACACTCGTTGAATGTACCCAAAGGCAAAGCCTGTGCGGGTAGAGGAGCTATTATTATTATTTGCCGTGGTGCTCCGGGGCGACTTACTGATGTTTCAGGTGATGTATTCACTTTTCAGCTGTAGGAAAACCCGGAAAACCTACAGCACCACCTCGGATGGTCGTTGTGCACTCCAAGCTAGCACTAGACGAGATTGGCATCTAGACAACTAACTCACCATACACTTGCTTTTCAACAAGGCATGCGGTCGCCTATCGATCCGATATAAAGTAGTTGAGAAAAATTCTCGTACCTACATCGGACTCGAACCGACTATCACTATGCTGGAGTTTCGAACGGCCTGTGCCTTAGACCGCTGATCCACCGACCACACTCTGTACATATATATTCAATACTATACTTTCCTGTCGCTGTGGGTAGCAATATTAAGAATGTAACAACAGTTTCACACAAAAACATAAAGAGCGGGTAGATTTTTCTGACGATTGCCTGAATTCCTTTGAACGACATTTTCATAGCAGATGTACGAACAGAACCTTGAACTATGAGATCATGGGGGGATGCAAAGGTAGTATTCACTAGATTCTGGCCAGTTGTACTATCTTTGTTCACAAAATCTTTATTCGTTTTGTACAACTTGTTTATAATTTCTGTATATCGCACAAAAAGACATGTCTGGAGATATCGGCATTATCATGCACCAAAATTGAAAATATTTCGGAATAATTCCCTTTCTTCATAATTTTTTGTCGTATTATACTTTTACAAACATTGATCAATTCAATTAGAATTACGAAGGGTTTATATGTAGAGCAAGATTCTTGACTATTTGGTCTTATTCTCAATTGCTTGGACGTTTCCATCGTTGAATATTGGATTAATTTCCATTGACCAAAATGGGCACTTAATTGTTTGTTCTCTTAATAGAAAGCTCTTGACGACTAGTGTAATTATAGGGATGTTTTTTCCTATTTTCATCGACTTGATTTTTACGAACGTTTTCCGCAAAATTCCAAATGTCCTTTGTTTTCACTAAATTGTTACCAGTGATCACGGAGATCGATGGCGTCTTTCCATTTTTTATATAGTTCGTTAACAAGATTGTTTCTTCTGATTGCATACTTTTTCAATAAATTCTTTTCGGAGAACAATTAATACACAGTAGTTACAAAAGTGACACATCAGTTTTAGTCTATAGAAAAAAGATTGCCTTCGATGAAATCAAAGATTAATTTTGTCACTCCCAGGAAATTCAAATAATAGAAAATTTTTGATGCCTTTCAGAAAGCTTGATAATTCGTAATTGGTAATCGTTTTTTTTTTATTTCTACACCCACTTTGTACATACACTACAAGAACATTCTGTCTGATAAGCACGAAAGAGATATATACTCAGTAAGAATATTTTGTATCAGCATACGTATGCAGACTATTCCATATTTATGCAAGGTGGAAACATAAAAAGACATCCTTTTAGGTGTATTCCTGGAATGTCATTTTGAAGACCTTACCGGTTCGGTACCTGAAGGAATATTATTGGCATGAATGGATATGAAACGGATTTTAACAATACTTCAGTCGTATACCTATACTTGGCACATACTACAGAATATTCAGGTTCAGGATTTGTATAGAATGTAGATATATATTAAGTTCATACGGAAAAGAAACAGAGGATATTCGTCTCGATACATTCGAAACACTTACTTACATCACAAGAATATTTTTACTGTTTAATACGTCTACAAAATTTTACATAAATTAATTCTTGATATATGATACACCAGAACATCAGGATTCAGTAACTGCCAATGATGTTAGCTACATTTGATCAGGGAATATTCTCAGTTATCACATTTTATCGGCAATATCGGCTTTATTGGAAAAAATTTAATAAATTGCCATCTTCGTCCCAGTAGAAATCGTAAGCAGGTACGCCTCTGTGTCCATGGTGTCCGATCCATCAGCTGATCTCTACGGAAGCCTGAAATCCAGGAATCACCGGGAAAACAGCGTTAAACCGAATAGTCGTCAGCGGCGTCCTTTGATCGTTCACCTTATTTACCTCCTCAGGAAATTTGTCATTTATACTGAATGAAACTCATCGTCTAGGTCACGGGCGTAGCCGTTTCGATCGAGAAGGCCAGTGGCCGCATATGCAACGTTGCCAAATCATAACAAAAAAATTTACAAATTTTCTTCGAGGTAGGTACTCTGTTAGTTGCATTCAATAACTACCTTTTAGTCCTATAAACAAACACAGAAGAATTCAACGAGAGTGTAATGATTGCTATTACGCATGAGTATGCAGTTGGTGAGGCGAGCCGTAGGCATCTTTCCTAAATCATTCAAGTGAATAAATATCATCACATGAAAGTAGAATACTATACTTTTCCAATGACTTTAATCGGTGTTCACCATTTAATTCGAACAGACGATGTGTTTCTTCGAGTAGAAAACTGAGCCTCGAATCTCTGCTAAAGGTTCTGATTTTCTGATCTATAAATATTTTCTATTACTTTTATCTCGTGTAGAGCTGTTGAGTAATGAATTTGCTTGTCGCTGATTGGCCAAAGCCCGTGAGCCATGATTTGTTACTCGCGGAACGTGGTTTGTATGTGATTAAACTTGTAACTCAACAAAAATGTCTCATATAAATGGTTCTCATTTCAATAATCGTAGAAAAATTACTGTAACAACACTAGTTCTATTGAAAAATTCCTAACGATACTGTTTTATAAACGAGTTGTGTCAAGGCACATTCAATAACACTAGTACTTTTAAACCAGTCTTAACAAAATTGTTTTTTATTAGTTCAAATCATGTACAATACATAAAGAATAGATTTACGGAATGCACTACCTACTACAATACTTTTGACATAGCATTTCGTGGTTTATAGTATATAAATGTCACAACCTAACAGTAATTAATTGATGCACTTATTGAATTTTTAGGATAAGGTAAAACATGTTACAAAATACATAATGTCATTAGGTTATATATTATTCAGATATCCAAACATATTTAGTCCAGAAATATTAGTTTTCACCTCGGAATGGGAGATAGTCAGCTATAAACTGGTGTACCCTGAAACTCGTCTCAAATGCTACTTATCGTTGGGTGTCCGCGACTACAGATATTCCAAGGTCAAAAAATCGAATTTTTACACATTTATTGCAAATATTTCGTTTCCTATGGGTTTTATGCTAGTTATTTGTATTCATTATAAATATTGTAGAGGATTAAATTCCCTGAGTACAAATTTTGTTTAAATGTTTTTTTTTTATCTAGAACCATTTTCGAGATAGAGAGCGCGCGCAGTGTTCAAATATTTCTTCAGTGTTTTTCAACCTGTGCGTCGTGACTCCCAGGGAAGTCGCCAATCCTTACGCAGGGGGGGTCGCGGGTAAAAAAATAGGCAAGTGTTTATAGGTCCCACAATACAAAAAAAAAAACTACAGTTTCAGTGAGAAGGCTGTGCCGGTTTATTTTTTATCAATTTGTCGACACGTAGTTCTATTTTTGAGACACAAACAATCAAATAATTTCCTAACAAAGTTAAGAAGTGGCAAATAGCCCTAATAATTTTTAAAGCGTCATTCTTGTTTTCTCTTCATCCATATATTTCATCAATCGATATTTAGTTTCCAACAGAAAGAAATTTAAATAAGTAGCTTTTAAAATCAGATACATAATATAGTAAATAGGGACCTGGGGGGTCGCCAGAATTTTTTTACTTGTGAAGAGGTCGCATATTCAAAAAGGTTGAAAAACATTGATTTAGAGTATCATTCGAGGTCAACCTGTAGTCCCGATTAAAAACATGTCTTATAGAGTTTATAAATTATTGATAAATATGATATTCTGAATAAGTTGCATTTTTCATTTAAAATTTCTCTCAAATCAAAATAATTAAAAAAATCTGATTATTATGCTTATTGAAATATTACAGAGCTGTTAATATCACAACAAAACAGGCCAGACTGATGCGGAAGTTCTTATTATTGAAATAGCTATTGATGAATGTAAACGTCAAAAAATTGCTGTTATAAAAGAAGAGATTTACTTATCATTTTAATTGGGCGTACCCTATCTCATCGAAAAGAAATTTTCTATAAACAGTTGGCAAAGGAAATGTAAAAACTGAGATATACTCTTCCAAAAGTTTTCATAAATATCTTCGTTCTAAAAAACACATATTTTCTCTGCACACAATAAGTGGCTGTGACACGACTTCTGCGCTTTAGAAAAGGAAAAAAACTTTTGCAAAATCACTCGAGAAACTTCCGAATTTGAATCAAATTGCTGCAGCATTTGAAGAAGAAAACCCCCGCTTCAATCATTATTTGAGAAAGAGGTGCGAAACATATTGGCAATCTATAATGCTCCAAAATCTGAAGACTGTATCGATCGTCTTCGCTTTGCACAGTTCATCAAGTTCACATAACTGAATAGACCTGTGCAGTTGATCGATCTTCCACCGGCGACGAGTGCAGCAGCTCACCAACATTTAATCGTGTTTATTATCAAGTTCACACTTTGTCAGGGCATGATTTAGAACCTCAGAATTGGGGTTGGATGATGCGTGATGAATTCCAACTCATTAGCTCTGGAGGAATTGCCCAACACAATATTCTGCAACTGCTAGAAAGGTTGTGGTTCGCGATGTGAATGCAGGAAGGCAGGGTTGCAGTGCTCTTTAGCTTGCGGTCAGTGTAATGGGCAAAGTTGTCTTAATGCTTCACCATATCAGAGTGATATTAATGAAAACGGTATTTTTGACCGCGAAATCTTGAAAGAACTGTAGACGAATGTCGTTGAGAACGAGAACAAAGCGGAAGTTGAAGTCTTACAGCGACTGGAAGACAATGATGAAGAAGAAGAGAAAAATTGAAATTAGAATGCGTATTATTATTGAATTTTTTAAATTTCATCGTTTATAAATGTATTGAATTGTATTTTTCAATAAAAACATTAATTAAAGGTTTGATTCTTTTCTTTTTATTTAGTCAGGAAGTAATTAGTAAATAAGATTAGAATTAAAAAATTATTGAAGTATTTTCCACAATAACTCTAAATTACACGAGTAGGTGGATGTTATTTATTTTTTTTTATTGAATGAATAGATACTGAATTATTGAAAAATATTATTAATCATAACTTAATAGTTAATAAATTATATATTTATCAATAATTTATAAACTTTATATGGCGTGTGTGTTTTCAATCGGGACTACAGGTTGACCTGGAATGATAGGTACTCTAAATAGTTAAACACTGCGCGCGCTCTGTCCTCTATCTCGAAAATGGTTCAAAATACCTATAGAAAAAATGTTTCAACAAAAGTTGTAGAAAATGTAATCGTCTACAATATTTATGATTATTATAAATAGCATAGAACTCATAGGAAACGAGATATTTGCAATAAATATGTAGAAATTTGATTTTTTGACCTTTGGCCTTGAAATATCGGTAGTCGACAATACCCTACGATAAGTAGGTTTTTAGACAAGATTTAGGGTGCCAAAATAAAGGTTATACAAGTTTATAGCTGACTATCTCTTATTCCGAGATGCTTGCCCTTATTTGACTAACGAAGCTTGGCTAATTCTCTCGCGTAATGTAAAAACCATAATAATTGTTCTTATTATGTAAACGACCAAGTATGACGAATCACTATTTTTTTTTGGAATGGATTCCGACCATGAAGAATACTCTTTCAAATGCAACAAATTTGGCTTTTTATTGAGAGTTGTTATACCACAAAAGTCTCGTGAGCGGAAGAGGAAGGTAGAAAAAAGATTTTAAAGGAAAAATTAACAATCTTAGGCTTTAGCGAGCTTGAGGAAAAATATAAAAAAGCCCCTGGGGATTAATATTTTCAAAACATCGTTACAGAAGAGAAAATAATGGGTCCTTACAAAATGTTGAAAAAAATAAATATTTTTCCAATACTGATATTTCACAATTAAAGCCCAAAACACAGTCAACTAAGGTTGTTGACCTTGTATCAGTATATAACTTTAGCAGTAGATATGGTGAATTTTAGCACTATATAGTTATGCATAACAGTATCAGGATTCTTCAAGATGGCTTCAAGTCAGGTTGCTGTTTGTTAATTGCCCTCATATAAAACAGATATACCAAGTAGTTTTTATTGAAATTATTTCTGGTATAGATGAGAAAATTTATCAAATGAATAATACCATTTGAATATCGATGACAACACACATATTTTTTCCGGTATCTTTTAATTTCCTCATGATTTATTATAAGAAATTATTTCACAAATTACCCGATCCTCTGTCGATCACGGTTTCCTGGAATATTCTACATATTAGTGAAACCGGCAACACGGCACATCGTGCATCCTATAAATAATTTATTCACATCAAATCTCCAACTCCAAGTATAGCGTGTTGGAGCTTTGCCAAGGAGGCTGTTCCGTGGCCCCCGGACCACACACTCGTGTGGACATAGAATTGATAAGGCGCCCTGTGTATATCGAAATGACCTTGAATTCACATGTTATTTTTCGAGTTATTTTGTTGGTGTCTGAAAGTGGTTTCATGTCAGCTGATTTTTTCCAGATGGATATTTGTTATTCAGTTATTATTATTTAGTATATGCACTTCATCCTTCCTATACATGTTAGTGATGAACAACTTATGTATTTCGGTTTCGATGGGAATTGTTGGCTTCAACTTCCTCAGTTGTTTAATACGAAAGAAAGTAATCAATATACCATTCTTAAATGAGTCAAAAGTAACTACATTTTTACGGTACGAGTAAGATGATTCCGGACGAGGCGATTAGCCGAGTCTGGCATTTCGAAACGAGTGGTACGGGACAAAGTTTACCGGACTTGTGACGTACAACATTTCATTTCATACCTTTGCCAGAACTTGTCGGGTCCAATAGAAACATTTTATTGATGGGCTAGTCCGGTTAAAAGATATTTTACAAGACTAGTATTTTTAACAAGTTTTATCTGTACTTTTAGGCGTTAGAATCTGTTTCTGTTCAGCTATCTTTCTCAAAAGGACCTCCAGGTGCCCAGATTCTTGGCATGTACCGCACCTTACAATATCCACAGGTCAAGCTGCGAAAATTATTCGACAATTCGATGTTTTCAATAATTTCTGTTGATTTTTCCGATTTTACTTTTAAAAGTTTTCATTTGAAACAAAATTGTTTTCGCGCTTCAGCAATTTTGGTCCAGCTTTTCTAGACCATGTGAATTATAATTTTACTGACTACTGACAAAGTTTTATGCCCGACCTAGACTTTCTTCAGTTGAAAACTATAACTAAACCAAAATTCAGAAGAGCACTGATTTTATTTTGATTAAAAATTATATACTTCATTTTATATACTTATAGCCAATGGTTTACCTTCTGAAAATGTTTGTATAGGTAACTGTTTTGAACCATGATTATCATGACAACGGAGTTGCCAGAACATCACAATGTCATTTAAATCTGAACAATTTTCTACATCTTTACCAAATTCTGGCAACATTTTATACCCAACCTAGACTTCTATATTCCACGCAATATTTTCTACTGTTGAAAACTATAACCACACCAAATTTCAGAACTGCCATGAAGTTATTCTGATACTTAGCCATAGGTTATATTATCCTTTTGGCAATTTTTGTATAACTTTTGAACCATACATATCATAACCACGAAATTATCGGAACAGCACAATGTCATTAAAATCTAAACAATTTTCTACAACTTTACCGAAACTACACCAAATTTCAGAACTGCAATGGATTAATTCTGATTAAAAACCTCCGATAAAATAACACAACCTAGATGAGTAACTCGCCGCTCATGCCTTAAACTTTGTAAGGGACATCTCCCCTCATCGGCAGTGTCGTGCGCTGTTAACCGAAATATTGAGGTTTACTAAAATAGAAATGATGGAAACCCAATATAGAATGGAAACTGGAAATTATGATTTTGAGAACAGCAGGTGCTCTAAATTGACATGTTTTTTCATTATTCATTTATATTTTACTCTTTTCCAATCCGGTTTACCTTCCTCGATAGTTACGACACTGGTAGCTTAGAATACCTATGAAATGACATTTGATTTACAGCTTCAAATGGTCTTTTACACATTTCACAATGCTTACTAATGAAAACGAACGATAGCTTAACACAAATTAACTCAATTAACGAATAAACACTCCAATAAGCCAAAGACGAAAACAAATAGACATGTTTTGTTGTTGTTCTGTCAAATATCAAATGCAGCGTTGCCGTACTACTATATCGACAACGAAGAATCTCCGATCGGCGATGAAAATACTATCGTTTTTACATGCTCCCAACAAGGTGCAATGAGCGTTTCATTTGTCTTCTTATTGTTATATATTTCATCCAAGACAGTATTTTTCCATTAGTCCTTTGGATTCTTATTCAGGATCCCCAAATTACTACTAATACATCTGTCTCCTGAAAAAAATTCGGTTCTGAATAATTCCAAATTGTTTCACTTCCCATGGAAACGCCCCCGTGTATATCAGGTATGATGACCACTTTTGTGCAGTTAGTTCATTAATTCTAGTGTAAATATTTATCCTAAAAATTTCATGGTTCTCCGTCGAAAATTACGGAAGATACGGGGGCGTTTCCATGAGAAGTGAAACACACTGTATATAATCTGTTAATAACAGAAACCCATCGAATAGAGGACATCGGATAAGGATTGAGTCATGCCACCACACAACTTTTGGCTTTAAAACTACTGACACGTTTTTCGATAACTTTCTTCATGTCGAGGTTCGGGATAGCCTCACTAGTTTTGAAAAAGTGCATAACAGTGAAAATATTAAGATTTGCCTTAAAATGCAGAACACTAGGGACTTTTGATTTCTTAGGTTTTTTTGTATAATAAGGGCGCTAATTTCAAAATGTTCAAACCTTCATCACCATTCATCACCTGTTTGACAGCCTTTCATTTAATAACATAACCTAACTTCGAGAGGTGAAGTTCGTTCGTTAATCGTTAGTTATAAATAATTGAATGTTGTTGTAAAGGAATTGGTACGTAGCGATATATGTGACCCCATTATAACGGAAACTTGGGATGGAAAGAAATACTTCGTTACCTTCATCAATGATTACACCCATTTTTCTATGGTGTACCTACTCTGAAGTGAAGATGAAGTTTACAAATATTTTAAACAGTATGAAGCAGTGACCATGCACTGCCCATTTTGGAGCTAAAATTTCAAAATTGAGAAGTGAGAGCGGAGGCTAGCGCAAATTTTCAGAATTTTATGATTTTTGCAAGCAAAAAGATATAGAGGCGATACAAACTGGTTACTATACCCCGCAGTAAAACAGAGTTAGTGAACGCATGAACAGAACTCTCTTAGAAAAAGCAAGATCCATGATTCATTATATGTCTAGGTTCATGTGTGGAGAAGCTGCAACCTATGTCACAAATCGAAGTCCTTGCAGAGAAAAATTTCTTTGTCATCAATGAAAGCTGAATATATTTCACTTAGTACTGCTAGCTGTTTGCGAAGGAATATGGATTCAAAATATTTCAACAGATTTGAACATGAGATTGAAAATAGTTGTCACTAGAAAATCTTTGTGTTGTCAAAAGTAAATCTAGAAAAGCAAAAGTTGCCCATTCACTAAATAGTATTTCTATGGTAATCAGTATTTCAAAAGTTCTTTCCTTGCTTCTTTTATATACATTTTATATTATAAAATATTGTATACAAATAATATTCCAGTACTTTCTGGACATACAAACAAAATATTCATGAACAGCACGTAAAACATTTCTATATTTGAATTTATTTTCTGGAACAATAGAAACAACCCTACACTATACTATTCCTCTTTGTCTCTTTCGATACGGATGACCTAGCACGTCTTATCTTTTTTTGTAAAATTTGTTCTTACGAATCTCCTTGGTATACGGAGAAAACCCTTCCAAATAAGCAGAGCTTGTGCGAGCAAGGGATATCTGGAACCTACAGCTTACGTACAAGTGGAATCTGAACCACTTTAGCTCATGGCAGGCGGTGGGATTCGAACCGGGGCGGCCTGGATGAAAGACAAAGTCCTTAGTGTTTTATATTTTATGGAAAATCTTGATATTTCCACGGTTATGCACTGTTTCAATCCAAGTACGGGGTTCCTGAGTCTGCCCGGAACCTCGACATTAAAAAAAATTGTTGAAAAACGTGTCAGTAGTTTCAAAGCTAAAAGTTGTGTGGTGGCATGAATAAATCCTTATCCAAAGGCCTTTATTAAAAAACTGACGAAATCTAGCAGAAATAAGTGTGAAGGGCATAAGCGAATAATAAACGATCCTTGTAGAGAACGATCAACTCGTTATGAAATTTACCTCCTAAATGACGCTCACTTGTGACCGTTGTCAAATTGAATCACGTTATACGAATTCATAACAATTCGTTCATTGTATATAGGATGTTCCTTTCACGATTTAATTGAAGATTCATATTATTTCTTTGATAATTCTGGTAATCTAATATGAGCCTTTCCATTTCGGCAATATTAGGTGATGGGAAAAAAATAAACAGGAATTTGATCCCTACATCAGGATTTATTTATAATGACCGCACGCTGTGCCATCACTGAGACAGTAGAGCAACCCGCCTTCCATTTTCTGATAGTTTTCGGTTCTGTATATTTCGGTTTTACCATTTTTTCTTCTGATGACTTTCAATATGTCAATTTCAAATCTTGTGATTAGACAATTTCAATTCTTATGGCTTCTGAATATTATGCTTTGCAGACTTACGATTTTCTGTTATGATATTTTGTAATTTTTGCAAAGTTTTATTTTTGTAATATGTTTGATTGAATATCCGTCTTCACATTTTCGTTTATTCTCATTTTATGGAATTACAGATTCATCTTCTTGTGAGATTCAGTTCATCGAACTTCGGTTCTTCAAAAGTCTGATGTGATAATTTCGAGTTCCGACATAAGTAATTCGTTTTGATGAAAATTTGTTATTGTAATGTTTTAGTTTTACAAAGTTATTTTTACATTCGTTTCCATTTCTTCAATGTTATTTCTTATCTAATTCGGTTCTCCAGTTTATTGTTACTGAACTTTAAAGCCCGATACTTTCCATTCATAGACTGGTTTCAGTTATAAATTGTACCGTTCTGATAAATATGTATTCTAAATTATCACATCAATAAACCTAGATTAGTGTATCAAGTTTCATGCAATTCTTTTCCTTTAAGTCTAGTTCATACCCTAGCGAACTTCACAATTTTTCTGGGAATAAAATGGCTCCCAGTCATACCGGACCAATCGTTGATGCAGAACCATGTCGGCAGAGCAGAAAAATTGCGATGTTCGCGAGAGTATGAACTAGACTTTAGAAGTTTTGAACCAAAAAAATTGAATCTTATTTTTTTCGGACTTTCGACACCCTATATCTCATCAGAGGGGATGCATTTTAGGATATTAATAGAAACTTTTCGAAATGGAGCAAGAAATCTGTGTACGATGTTAGTTAGTACCTATTATTCTAACTCTCCCTGTATATGTTCCGTTATTATTCCATTTTCAGGGTTTCACTGGAACTGATATTGTTCCGTTACTGCTGATCTGTGGCATCAGTAGTATCAGTGTCAGAACGCATTAACTTTAGGTTTGTTCTGGTTCTGAAAATTATCAGTCCTAGGACTTCAGGATCATGCGCAGTTGACGAGAAGTGTGCTCTTTAGGCTCATATTCGCTCACTTTTTCTCAACTGCGCATAATCCTGACGTCCCAGGACCAATAATTTTCAGAACCAGAACAAAGCTTTTGAAATGGAAAACCATATGAATTACGAAAGCACAGGGAAGGTATCGCGGTGACATAGGGCCAATAGGGTCAACCTCTACAAAAAATAGTGTTCAAATATCTTCGATGTTTGCATCACAAAGTTCAAACTTTTTCCGCTAGAGCTCTTGAAGTCTGTGCAATATTTAATACCCAGACAGCACTAGATATTCCATGAATAATCCTAGACCATTCTTTTTGGAATATTGAAATATTCTAGGAATATACTTGGATATTCTAGGATATTGGGGGAATATTCTCTGAACATGCTTATGGGAATTCCTCAGATAATCGTAGAATATTCCCAAGAGAATATTTCATGAATATCTAGAATATTTCTGGGATATTCCACGGACATTCCATACAAAATATTCCTATAATATTACCAATGAATATCCTCAGAATATTTGGAATATTCCAAGATTATCCAAGGAATATAAATGAAGAATAATCATAGAATATTCTTATTAAATATTCAATGAGTATTCTTTGAATATATGGTATGATCCAGGAATATTACTGTAATATTCCCAGAAATACCTTTTCGAATATTCGAATCTATATAATCCTCAAATTGTAGAGCAACCATAGACACATGTTCAAGACTGTTGGTCATCAGTACAGGGAAGCAAAGTTAAAAAGTTTTATACATCTTTGCACTTAGCTACACCTTACTCATGATGCCAACAGTCTGAAACACGTGTCTACAGTTGTTCTACAATTTGAGGGTTATATATTATTCAGGAAGAAAAGTTCATCTCTACAAAGGTACAATTACTTTATTTTCAAATTTCAACAGAGTGTGATATCTAATTTTAAAATAAGAAAAGAATCAAATCCTATTTACTCGTCCATTTCTGGGACATCCGTTAAGGCTGCTGAATTGAGAACTCTGAAAAAAAAAATTAATTGTGTGATTCGATATTTGGTATGTTGGTAAATGAAATATATGTTCATTTGTACGTTTAATGTGTAGAATTCGAAACTGAACAATGCCTCTTAAATCTCAAAATGAATGGGAGGTTGTTCATTTATAAAGGTTTTGAATTAACTCTTGAGATGAGTCTTCAGTGAATATATGTGAAAAATATGAGGCAAATATATTGGTCTTCTTCGAATTTTACTAGGAACCATAATCTATCAATAATGGAGAAATATACAAGTTTATAACTTCTATGCATACTTACTAATTTATTTTCAATCGGTCGGAGGATTTTGCGAGGTAACAGTTACCACCACTTCAATGTCCTTCAGAGATGTTCTATTGAGGCAGCGTTGAATTGCATCTAGAAATGAAAAATTCATTGATAGTGTGTGATTGACTAGACTGTTATATTTTCCTGATAATCTAATTCAGTGTGAACATTTCAAATACATTAAAAACTTGTAGATTTTATACTGTATTTATAAAACTACTTCTATTTATATGGTAATAATGGTTCGAAGCAGAACCTAAATCTATACTGCTATTATCATTTTCGATTTGCTTCTCTGAATGGCGTTCGTCAGAATCTTCTGAATCATTATGACACAGGAATTCTTGAAAATTAAATGAAAATGATGCAATCAACAGCTACAATGTTAGGCCAGAACGGTGAGACATAACCTAAAAATTTTAGCATAATTATTGTTCCCAATATTAATTATAATCAGATTATAATGAATGCTTTCAAATTTCGTTGAATCATCTCATGAACAGAAATTATTGGACATAACTTCAGATGGTTTCTATCATCGAAGAGAAGATAGGTATATGGCTCACCTACCCGTAGCGATAAAAATTCCTATTTTGTTACCAGCCATTCCATTCTGAAGAAAATTATTATTCAAAAACTACTTACGTTTTATATGATAATACTACACAAATCACTAAATAAAAAAAACAGCTCAAATACTCATTAAAACAAGTTGAAATGAAATATTAAACCTGAAACTTCCCAGACGACAGACGACACTTGTTGAAATGCACGGAATAACATGAGATCTGTGGCAATAACTTATACTGAATGAGTGCTGTGTGATTGGTCACTGTAATGGCGGGAAGTTTAAATAACAAGGCAGCTGCATGCAAACTAAGTTGAAATGTATAAATTATTAGTAATTATCTGTCAAATGTGAAGTTTGCTAAGTACTTATCAAAATAGAGATTAGGCCATAGAGAAACGAAAATCATTTATGAATCAAGCATCAGCGCGCTAGTATGGAAACATTAATAATATTTGGTCCAAATATGGAAACGTCTTGTATAGAATAATCCACGAATATTCCTTGCATATCATTCCCTGAATGTACTATAAAGAATATGCAATAAGTAATATTCCAGATATATTCTTTCAAGAATGTTCTTGAAATATTCTACTTTGTATATTCCTTGAATGTGTCCAGGGTATATAGATATTCCAGGAATATTCCATGATTATTCGGAATATATATATCCTATCTGAGACATCTGAGGAATATTCCAGGGATATACCATGCTGTCTGGGTGTTTGCCTAAACTGCCAAAGGCATGTTTTTTATTCACCGGTGGCTCCACCCGTCCACCAACTGCGCTCTTATATTAAAAGAATATAAAGGCGAAGTTCGTAGACAGGTGAATCCACCGGCGAAGAAAGAAATTTGGATAAATCAGTATGTATTCTTTCGTGTTGATCAAACTGAACACGGGAAGTGACCCAATGAGTTGAAGTGGTGTTCTGTCGTTTCAGCTTTCTTTTCCCACGATTGTCTCGCGGCAGGAATGAATTTTGGTGCAATGACGTCATACGTCACCAGCAACTTGGATTGCTAGGTTAGTTAGGTTAGGTTAGATTGTTTCCCTTCCTTTTACTTCAAGAAATTAGGTCTATTAAACAATTGAACATATAGAATAGACAGTCCCTTTAATTACACTATGATCCTATATTTCGGAAATGATGTATATGTTTTATAACTCTGAGAATGTAAAAACGGAAAAATAAATAAACAATCTCCAAAGGTTAATGCATTACGTCAACGTCGTCAACACATATGCCATGACGTCATTGCACCAAATTTCATTCCTGCCGCGAAACAATCGTCTTTTCCCACCATAGACCAGTTTAGTGTGACGTCACGCCGAATGAGTGTCACGAACCATTATTCAAACAAACCGTATTTACCATTGAAAGAATGTGTATGTGGTATATTTTTTGTGTTTTTGTCAAAATTTGTGCAGAGAAATGAGTGAAATGATCAAAAACATTCCATTCTCTACCATTTTCAACCAACAAATGGAAGTTATATAACAATATATTATGTTTGAATTTCACTATAGGTACTTTGTTACAGTATTATTTACACATAAGATAATTACGGTATCCGCTTTGAAACCTTTTAATAAATCAAATATTCAAAATAATCCAACAGCTTATATAGGAATCAAACACAAAACAAGTTTGTTTGGATAATGCTTATGATATCACTCAACAAAATTGACAGCTCTGACGTCAGCACTAAAATGGTGTATTAAGGCGAAACCATACCCCTGCAAATTTCGCGATTTTTCTGCAAATAAAATGGCTGTCAGACTTGCCGCAAGAAAGTTCAGATATTCTTTAACTTGCGAATTCGCGCAAACCACGGAACAACAGAATAAATATCAAATTATTCCATGCATTCATTGCCTTCGCCATATTGATTCAACTAACTTGAAAGTTTGGATGCTGAATCTTTTATATTGATTGCAAAAAGATTTCATTTGAATTTATTAGATTTCACAGTCAATTATTATGAAAGTCTGTAGTATTTGTCAAATATTCCATGCTAGAAAAGTTCAGCAAGATTATTACAGGGAGATGGGGATGTATATGATTCCAATAAATATTCTTTTTACTTTCGGGTGACGAATTGTTGTCCACAGTGGGGACAAAACTGAAGAGAAGAGGGTGTCTTCAGGTTTGGAACCATTGCACTCTGCAAGAAATGCTCTGGTTGTGTCTGATATAATATGTATTATAAAGAATTTACATAATACTTATATTATTCTCCCATTCAACATTAATGCCATTTTGAAAAACCAAACACTAGGAAAGCATTATTTGACCTGTATTTTGTGGTGACTGAACAGTGACCACAACATGTACATTTCAAAGTAAATTTGAGTTGAGGAACAAAATGCATTCATGAAGTCAGGTGCAGTTCACTTCAGGTTCAGTTCAGGGGTAGATAACAAGCTCTATTGGGTGCTACTCCCCCAACAGTACCTAGACCACTATTCTGTAGCATTTTCAAATATTTTTTTTTTAATCAAATCTCGCTTCGACAATGATCTAATAACATCTTAATGCCGACTACCTAGTATATGTATCTTTAAGAACTCCTGAGCATCTTGCTGGGCGTTACTGTTGAAACAGAGTGTGTAAAACTTTGGATCTGACTTTTTAAGGACACTGTAATAAACACTCAATCTCTGCTGAATCATCCGACCACAGATCCTTGATACTAGTTATACTCTGTAATTGCATTGTTGTTGAAGATACTTGGCTTCTGGAGATAACAATAACATGATATCGATATTATTTGCATGCCGAATTGAAAAATACTCCGTATTTCGAATTATATTGGAAACATATGTAGGTAATGTTATTTGGGAAACATTGAACTTTTTCCATGTTCAAAGTTATTTTAGAAAAAGGAAAAAACGAACAATTCCTGTCCCCAAATACCGAAAAAGGACATGTTATGATTCATCATTTACCTCAATTTTTCTGCCGCTCATGCGGCGATTTTCTTGCGATTTGCGAATCGCACAAAACCTGCGAATATTCGCGAGGGTATGAACTAGCCTTTAGTCGTCAAGTGAACTAAACTGATAATTATTCACAAATCCCCTTTCCCCTCAAGTACCAAGTCTTTTAACTTTTCAGTAGGTTCACTTGTTGACCTTGATTTCGAAGATTAACCTCAAAAAGGTGTTTTTTTTGTGGTGATTTGCATCAGTCCGATTCTAACGATCGATTTATTAAAAATCACTTAAGTCTCTAAACAAAAGATCTTCGTTCTGATCTCTTTGATCAGAAAGAAAGAATATTGTTACTTTTTTATCGTTATACCCGCCAACTGGCTGCCCCCTTACGAGCAACCCTCAGAAGTCAGGGACTTGTGCGAGCTAGGGAAGACGTAGCCCTTATACCTTTTAACATGTGATTCCATGTGCAGTGACCATGCTGGGAATCAAACCCAAGCCCCTGTGATTGAGAGACAAGAGCTCTACCATTACGACCATCACGGCCCATATACCTATTACTCATTACACAGAACGCTTGCATTGCTTTGTGCTCCTTTTTTATAAACAACTACAAGGAGCGCCATTTTGGAGGCCCAAATGAAGACAGAAAATCCATAATCCATATAATAAAAATGCATGTACTTTGCATTGCATAATACTTTGTTTCCCGGTACAGGTAGTTTAGACAAAAATAATTACCATCAGTCGGCTTTTGAATAGTCACGGTAATATACGTCATGTTTGATTTTATTGATTCTGTCAGTCAGTATCAATTGTTTGGGTGAAGTGAAGAGTTGAGGAGGGGTTTTGTGGGTTTTGGTCTGAATTATACACAACTATTCTCAATTAAAAATTGAGGTCACTAAATTTTGGGTGTGAATAAAATAGCTAATTTTCTTCAGATACGAATTGAATTAGGTATGACTTTCGTTCATTTGTTACAGCTTAATCATATCGAAATTGAGGTTACGCCCTTCTAACCAGTTCTCATTCACAGTATTCACACTTCTATTTTATTTATTTCTCTTGTTTCAGACGTCCACAAAGACGACAACTACTACAATGACTACGCCTGCAAAATTATATGGCAAAGATTTGAGTGTTTATGATGATATAGATGTAGATGAGCTCCTAAATAAGTTGACTGCTGAGGAAATAAGTGTTTTAGCTAAAGAAGTTGATCCTGATGTTAGTATATCATTCATATTTTGACAATTATATACCTTGATACATTCTATATTTTCAGGACACGTTTTTACCCCCTTCACAACGGAACAGCTATGAATGCGAGAAGGATCCCACAGGCCCTTTGAATAGAAAAAAACTGATTGAACACATAAATAAGGAGGCAATTGAGACTCCAGACATACCTGAAATCAAACCTTATGTTGCTGGAACCGTTCGAGGGAAAAAAGTGAGTGCTTCCAGTAAATTGGGAAAATTCAAATGGGTTGAAAAATAACTGACACATTTACACTTCGTAAACATAGGTTTATTGTTGAAGATGATTTTATTCATAATAGAGAGCGAGCTATTATTCCACTTGGGATAATGTCCTATAAACATTACATTTCATGCAAAAAGCAATTTTTTTTGTCAATAATCAATTAACTCAATTGTCAGTATTGCCAATGATTTCATAAACAGTGGACTACAACAATAATAAAAAATGTTTGCATGAATTTAGAATAATTGGTAAAGGTAAGTTTACTGGGCTTCGCCTTGAATCAAAGTGATATAACTTATGTAGTTTTATCCCCTGAACACGAATCAGAAGAATATTTAAAGGTGTCTCAATTACTTTTTGACTTATGCTCTTCTGAATTTTGAAAATCGACAATTTTCAAACACGAATTTTTCGATTAAATATCACACAAAATGCCTTTTTCTTTCTGAGGATACTTTTTTAAGACGCAAATCTACCTAATTTCACAATTACTAGCACCAAAAACAACCGTTTTATGCTACAATTTCACCTTATAATCACAAACATAACCTAATTTTTTTAATAACTTTCATTTTCGCGGTAAGTTGGTCACTTTGAAAATGCGCTGCCAAAAATTCTTTAAATTTGAGCAAATAACTTCATTTTATAAGTTTGACAATTTTAAAAATGGATATGAGAAAGAGACTTGAGAGCTTATGAGCTTGCAATCAACAATACTCTTCTCGCTCACTATATCTTATGGCTTGTGGAAGAAAAAAGATGAGAAAATAACCTAATGTGAGCTAACTAACCTAAGTTGATCTTGCTCTCCAAGTTGAGTGTAGTTCTTTTACACTACAATTGGTCAGCTAACTTTACTGATAAAAATTCGTGTTTGAAAGTGGTCGATTTCCAAGATTCAAAAGGGCATAACCCGAAAAGTATTTTTGAGAACCCCTCGAAATTTCTTCGGATTCGTGTTCAGGAGATGAAACTACATTGGTAAATCTTGCTTACTCACCAATAATTTTTATTAATTTCATCAGTAAAATACTATGGTACAATACAAATAAGATTATTATTCCTAATCGAATCTTGTTCACAAATGAAACATTTTTTCCAACCACTAAGTTGAAAAAATATTTTATGGGCTGAAAATTAATACCTGCATTAACTTTTAAACATCAGATTAATTAGCCCTTTCTTTTTCATTGAAGTACTTACATGATATTTCACTGCTGCTATCTATCATTATCCATATTTCTGTACATCGGAACTATAAGACACTATGTCCACTTTTTTGAGAAAATGAGTTTTATGTATATCCATATCTACTTTTCAATACCCTTTCTAGAGATATATAACACTATTGCTTTGCTATATGACGTATAGCTTTTATAATAAAATTTAAGAGATAATTTGTAAAGTTGATGCACACAAATATAGAAGCAATCAAATGGTTTTTGGCCTGTTACCACACTGTTTGTTTATGTGACATAGTGTCTTATAGTTCCGACGTACAGATTTATACTTTTTCAATCAAAAGTAATTTATGATAATACTTTTTAGGTTCTGCAATTTCCATACAATTTGTAATATTATTGTCTTCGTGAAAATAAAATATTATTATTATTTTTCCACTCAATTTTTTTTTTAATTTTGACATGTGTGATATTTTTATGTAATGAAACAGAAAATATATTTTTGAACACGGTTCTTTTGGGGTTTTAACCTTCCACAGTTTGAACCTGAAAAAAATATTAAGTGAATCAAAGAAATCTGTGCAAGTGTAAAAGGGCAAATAAATCAATTTGCCACTATAACTTACGTACGTTTGTATTGCCTAAAAAAATTTCTTATCCCCAGATATAATACAAAAAGAGTGATCAACAAGTTTTGATAGGGAGACAGATTAGTCTCGTTTTAAAAAAAGAGAAGGTTATTCAGTTATTTCGAACCTACTTTGCAAAATAAGGAAAGCTACTGACAAAATGAAATAATTTTAAAAAGTTCTACACTTGTATCGATTACCTTGATTTATTTTTTTCCTTTTCAGATTGTATAATATTGAAATCTCCAAAAAACATGTTAAGAAGCGAATTTGCTCAAAAAACTTAAATTTTCAGTTATTAATAATTTTTTGTAGTTACTTTAAAAACTGTCACAACTGTGTAGCTGGTCTTTGGTATGAGAAACCTTGAAATATCAACGTCATTTTGGAGTTTTTTTTCAGCATGTAAGAAGTGACACCAAAAAGTTTCAATTCAATATTTTTCTATGACTTGAAGATTTTAGTAGGTATTATTTCATTATATTAGAATAATTATTCTTCTTGTTAGTTTTTTGTTGAAGGTATGGTAATCTATTTTTGAGTACAATGCAAACTGTATACATATTCATTGATTTGCATTTTTTTTCATAATCATGGATCAATACCTAGGTGACAGTCATTTTGGGTTTAGTAGAAACTTAACACCGCTCTTTATTTTATTTCAACAAATTATGTCAATCGTACCTAAAAACTTTTCAATATCTGGATTTTCTGAGCTGTCATTCAGTTTCATATTGATCTTATTTTACAAAAAATATGTCGTTTTATAGTGGATACCTCCTCCACCTCCAGTGAAAGAACAGGAAGCCGAGGAACAAATTGCAGTAGATTTAGGCGACGAATATGAACAGGCACTTTCCTCAGCAACACAAGATGAAATAATAGACTTAGCAGGTAAGATATTCCAGAGAGTGATTTAAGGCTTTGCACATGCAGTAGTTTACTTGCCTGATCATGCCATATACTTTTCTCCTTATACTTGTTGGGTTTACAGTACATTAACTAGTAATAAGTGATAATTTTATTATGCTAATGCAATACAAGATATTAAGTATAGTAATAGCTAAGCAAAGAAACGAACATCTTGGCCATATCTGTCAAGACAGCTCAATAATTTTTCATTTATTGTTTTTTATGTGGAGACGACTTTGCATTATTTTCCCATACAAAAAAAATATTTTTTGCATTGCTTGATTCATGTGTCTTTAGGAATAGTATATATCTTGAATCAAGAAAAGAATAAAAATTCGATGCTAGTGGGAAAATCCAATTGCAAGCTGAAGGAACTGTTATGTCTGGTTTAGGTTTTAGGTTAGGAACATAGGAACTTGGAAGGACGACACAAAAGTAAAACGAACCTTACTTCTGCAGATGGGTTTATTGACTCCCCTTCTGTCATGCGGTGATCTCATTGGTTGTCCGAGCATGCGCTCTCCGTTCAATCATACCAACCTGGTATTTACATAGTTGCCTACCTTACAGGAACCACAAGTATCGCGAATCTTCATTCTAACCATATAACGGACTGTAACAATAAATTTTTTCGTATAGTAGCAAATGGAAATGCAACAAACAGTAAATTTCAAACAAATTCTAAAATTGTGAATATGATGGCAGTCAAAGCCAATGCTATTATTGCTACAAAAGTGTGAGAATATTTTTCTGTCACTACAGAGAGAATAGAATATACAGGCCGTTTCTTTTATCATGTGGTAACATTGCTATATTCTAAACCGTAATAGATACAAATACGATTAAATGGGAAAAAATGTAACTATTGTGGTGAGCAGTACATTGGTCAGAGAAAATCTACGGGGACTCTCGCCCTTCCCGACTTATACAGGGAAAACTAAAAATGCTATTTTCGGTTTTTTACGAATAGAATGGTTATTTCAGAACATATTAAAAAATTAAAGAGGAAAGTTTTATTGTATTCAGAATGTACTAGAACTACGTAATAATAAATTTTTAATTAAACGTAAAAAACCGAAAACAGCATTTTCAGTTTTCCCTGTATAAGTTGGGAAGGGCAAGAATCCCCATAAATTTTCTATGACCAATTTACTGCTCACCACAATAGTTACCTTTTTTCCCATTTAATCGTCTTTGTATCTATTACGGTTTAGAATATAGCAATGTTACCACATGATAAAAGAAACGGCCTGTATTTAGATTGCATAGAAACAGGTATTCACTCTCAAGAGAGCAAAACCATCTTATTTCAGAATTGGCAAATTCTGTGAGGGTCGTGGAGAAACTATTGTATGTATCCACTAAATTGAAGCAACAGAGTGTAAATAATGTCGCTTCTTTGGTGAGAGGAGGAAATTACCTGGAAGGGTAATTTTGGCAGTTTGGGCAAAAGACGAAAATGAATGTTACCTATACAAATATTCAACAATGGAAGTATTGTATTTTGGCTTTCAGTAGAAATTTCCTAATTTTTATTAGTAAAATATAATAATCTACTTTTATTAATGCTTGAGATAAATAGGTATCTAGCATATCTACTTGACCCTTTAAGATAATCAATATTTTTTGTTCATTATTTAAAACTATTGATACAGATCATTCAGAGATGAATCATGTGTGTGATTGATCAAACTTCAGTTGCAGACAATAATTAAAATTTTCACCATTTTCTTAATTCAATAAATTGATGTTTACTGGTCGTCATATTGAAATATTTCACTAAACAATTTGCTTTTAATTTGGTACAGAAAATTTAGTGGTATATAATCAGACTACATTGAACAAAGGTTGAATTATGGAAAATAACGTCTCACGCATGATTGGATAAATATATAGACTCGAATCTAAAGTGTCACCTAAAGTTCACCAGTTTGATAACTTCTGAGTTCACCAAAAATATAAATCAGCAGTATGCAAAAATGAGAAACTCCTTATATAAACGTTTTTATATTTAATTTTCTAAAGTAAGACGTTTCATGCATCATAAAGTATATATGCATTAAGTATATATTTTGATAGCTATCTGTTCTTATGAAATATATATGTATTAATTTTTATTATCATGATTATGTCAAGCCGCACATATATTGGAAAATTTGGAAAATACTTTGACAAAGGATATAAAATTGTAAAAAAGAGGGTGGGTTTTGCCATAGTGTAGGCTAGCTGGGATCCCCCATAACTTTGCAAGAAAATCAATTTTTTTTTCGTTACCTTGATTTCTACTCAATTGATGAGTTCCTTGAAAGTGTCTGAATGTATTTTCGTTGTATTGTTTTATATGTTATATATCTGCATTAGGTAATTTACACTGCTCCAAAAAGTTTACAATTAAACTTTTTATACTTGTACAATGTGACTGAAAACGCCCTAATATTTAATATTTCCAAAACACTCTGTAGTTCAGATGGAAATTCTACGCCAATATGAAACGTGAATTTTAGCATTGGAAAACATGCAATAAAAATACTGGTCCGTATTTGAAAATGACAAGTTGAGGGTGGCCTAATTTGTACGATACTATTTATCTAATTTTTTACATATTTAAATAGTCTACAAAAAAGTTGCGTTGGAAAAGTGCCAGAAGATTTGAAAAATCTTCACAAATAAAAAAAATAGGGCCGAAATAAAAATTTCGAAATTTTCGATTTTTTCTGTAAAACTCCAGAACTAAATAAGCTAGATCAGGTTTTCTTTCTTTCAACGAAATTGGCCACTGAAATACGCAAGTTTGCCCCCATCTAACCACCCCTCTATCTTTTACCGTTATCGAGATCCCAATGCATAGACTCGAATTTGAATAGCCCTTCATAAAAGCATTGTAGTAGACTACAATTTCCTAAATCTGTACTGTGTATTGGGAAGTAGTTAGAAGGATTCTAGATATTTAGTAAATCTTTGACAATGAGCTGATTCAAACATTTTTGAGATTTGATATCTCTGGCAGATCTCTTAGTTTTGAAGATAGGTATACCTTTAGATTGTTTTACCTCCTTTTTTTTTTTTAAAAGTGATAATTTTTGTCATGCTGCTGAATATGATTTGTTTCATATTTGGTAGGCTGTTATAAACAAGTGCAACAACATCCTTCACTTGTTAGATACCAAGCAAGCTACTTTTTTGGTACTACTATACTTATCTGAAGCATTTGACATGCAATTGTTGAATGTACAAACACATAAGTTTGAACAAAGTTTAAAAAGTGTGTCTGAAAGTTTAAAATAAATGAAACGAATAATTTCGACCCAGTCGAAATCTCCTAAACAGTACAGGACGACTCTAATGTTATCTGATCTATTTTTGCTAGCACTGATGAGGGAAAACAACCTTGAAACATTTCATGTATGCAGGTGGTCATTCCCAACCAGATGGGGGATAGTATTCAATGCTCAATTACAATTAGCGCTTGCAATATTGTCCTCCTGGAGGAACATTGCACAAATAGATGTCAGATGTAATTTAATGCTCGTAGGGGAAAGTAAATGTTTCATGAGGAGGGGTTTCAGACGTTGTGGAAATTACTTGTTTCATTTGTTGAATGTTCAATCATAAGATAATTCACAGTGAACAATGACTGGGTAAAGCTTCAATGGCATTCCGGTAAAGTGAGGTGATGATTCGTTGTCGAAGTACACTGGTTATCTTAATACTGGCAGCTAGATTGACCATGTTCTGTGATAGTATTGTCATGAACAACTTTTCAGAGAAATAGGGAAATGAGAGCTGCAATTCATACTATACTGGAACTCAAATTGACTATTGTAGTAGTTATTTCCAAGGAGCAAAATGAATATTTCCAAACCCCACCTATAAAAATCCTGCAGTATGGCTGATGTAATTGAAAAATAATCATTTTATAGTTTGTTTCTTGAAATTATCTCATTATAAGCATGTAATTGTACTTCAACTTTCGTATGTTTTCAGCTATTCTTGGCTTTCATTCTATGATGAACCAAGATCAGTACCATGCATCACTACTCAATAAAGGACAACCACTTGGTCTGGGATGGGATGGCATCACAAAAGCCTCAAAACAAAAAATCTACCCCATGGATCCGCCCAATATGACAAATCCAGAAGAGACCATAAAGAAAGTTCAAGATGATGAAAGTAAATTTATAGACTTGAACTGGAATAATATTAAGGTAACTATAATGTCGTTGATATGTATTCAAGAATATCAACCCACAACCACGGTCTGTCAGATTGTTACGAATTTTAGAAGGCAATGTTATTTATGCATTTCTTCACCAATCGGTGTGAATCCCTTTTTTCCTTCCGCTAATCCCATATCTACACAGTATGTGGTAAAGAAAAACTAGTTTTCAATTAGAAGTTTTATAGAAAATGACGTCAAAACGCGAGTCAGTTCAGGAGACCCAGCTTTTGAAGACACCCTCCTGCAAATATTAAATGAAGAGGAAAATAATTTGAAAGTGGTTAACCATTCAGACATATAATTACAACATAATTTGTTAAAAATTTTGATGAGGCATATATTTATAGATGATGATATAGTAACCAAAATTGAATATTGCACCACCCACCTCTTAATTCCAGAAAAACTATGAAATTTATGGCTTTTTCTTCTATTTAATGATCCTGCAACAAGCAAAGAACAAACAAAGACGGATATTGCTGCCAAAATATCATTTATTTTCACTAAATTGGAGTTGCTGCAGTATCAAAATGTATATGCCCAATGCATTGAACGTTTTATTCCTCACTAATGCCAACGGTTCCTTTTGCTAGAACTAGTGTGTCTCAGAAGTAGTTGGAGCAATGAAAAAACAAGGACTTACATAATAATTCCCACACCTGTGAAGCTTTTAACTTGAGTGCAGTCTTGACAATACCACTTTTAAAGCCTTCCTGCTTTTTTCCTGTTGCAACAATCTTATCCATATATTCCACAATACCTTCTAGAACCTGTAAAAGTTGTTTCAGATATTTTAAGAGATTGCAGTTGCTGGTGCGATTCCAAATAATAGACGTTAAATTTTAAATTGTCTTATCAGTACTTAATGTTATCAAAAATTGGGTTTCATGTCCAAAAGAAATTTATGAGAAGACTTCCTCAATCCTTGGTAATAGCTATATTACCAGTTTAATTGGTTTAATAATTACCACACCACATATTCGAACCAGTCGTGTTATTGGCCTTGGTACAGGAGTTATAGGAGTTCCTCAATCAAAAGTGCATAGTTGTCGAGATCATGCATCATTTCCTGAAGCTGTTGTTCAAATTGTTTTTGATAAGCAAGAAGCAATGAACTAAGTTTGTTAACGAGTAGTTTTGTGGAATCTTTGATGACCAACTCAACCTGTACAGAAATAGCTCTACCAATTTTCTTGATACACCAGGTATTTAGACACATTCAAGCCAACATTGAACAATTTTAGGAAATCTCTTCTCAATTTATTTTGAGATTCTTCGGAATATATCTCATAATCTGTATCTTTATCTTTATTGAAAATACATCTTTCAAACAGAATAAGTTCTGATGTAAGGAAGACAATTGCATAAATATAAACATAAGTTTGAAGAATTTCAAAATGAATAAAAAAATAACAAATTTAACAACTGCATATTCATAGATTGATGAACATCAGTATGACAGCAAATTTTGTTTGAGTTTTTTCAAAAAATATTCATTGATTTTAATTTTTTTATTTCGTCTGAAAGTTTGTTGAACGTATCTATCTCCGATCAAGTAACACAACCTAGATGAGTAATACTCGAATATGACTGAAGGTTACATATTTTCATGATCCTTCAAGTCATGACATTGTTGCCATGTCGCAATTTCTTAAGGATGCAATGAGCACGTCAGCTAGATTTTCATTTCTGTTGGGTATATTCATGGCAACGACAACCCAAAAATACTGTCTTGGATGAAATATATAACAATAAGAAGTCAATTGAAACGTTCGTTGCAGCTTGTTGGGAGCATGTATAAACGATAGTATTTCCATCGCCGAGCGGAGATTCTTCGTTGTCGATATACTCTGGTCAGTACGGCAACGCTGAATTTGATAATTGACAGAACAACAACAAAACATCTGTGTTTGTTTTCGTGGTTGGATTATAGGAGTGTTTTTTCGTGAGTAAAGGGCAAATTCTCAGTTAATTTGTGTTTAACTATCGTTAGTTTTTATTATTAAGCAATGGTGAAGCATTGTAAAATGTGTAAAAGACCATTTGAAACTGGAAATCAAAATATATAATTTCTTAGGTACCAGTGTCGTAACTATCGAGAAAGGGAAACCGAATTGAAAAAGAGTAAAATGAATGAATTATGAAAAAATATGTCAATTAGAGCATCGGCTGTTTTCAAAATCCTGTGGAGATTCTTCCATCATAATTTCAGGTTTCCATTCTATATTGGGTTTTCATTATGTCTATTTCATTGAACCTCAATATTTCTGTAAACAAAGCACGACATTGCCGGCGAGGGGAAAAGGCTATTGTTATCTTCGTCTATAATAGGCCTCTCTCTCAGAAGATGTCCCTTACTAACAAAGTTTAAGGCGTGAGTCGTGTTACTCATCTAGTATGTGATAGAGGTTTCTATAGAACGAGAAACAGGATTGTTTTTGCCTTTATTTGAATGAATTTTATTCAAATGGAAGTTCACTCACTGTCATCATTTCTTGGATTAGCTTCCCCACGGCGCTATACTCCAGCTCTCCTTCCACTACGTAGAGATCCGCTCTACCCTAGCCTGGTTACTGGCGTGAATAGTGGGGACTTCGTCAGGGTCGTCAGGGGTTGGAGAGGAGGTCTTGCTCTATGCAATACCTCCACTTAAAAAAAAAATTTAAGACACGTTTTACCACGGTTGTGGTATACGGCAGACGTCACAAACACTTTTAACTTGGGTCGTTGCACGTACTAAAGACGGCGGACATCACAACACAAACTGAAACCGTCCCTATGTGGCATCATCGTACCATTTTGAGGAGCAGACATAATCAGGTGTCTACCCTCTAAACCACGGCATAAATAAGACTCCCCAAATGGAAGTTATTGGCATTTTTGATGTTATAGTCCTGTAACTTAAATTTTTTTTAACTGTTACTTTTTTTTTAATTATTTTTATTCCCATAACTTTTGTTGTTGTTTCAAATGTGTATCTAGATTATTGGCAATGTGGTAGTGGTAGGAAGTTTTTACAATATTAAAGATATAAACTGGAAATCCTGTACTAGTATAATTCGATACATATGTATTTATGTGTGAAATTTCGTTTAATTTTTAAAGGATTTTAGATAAAACACAAAATTCTTAATAAGGGCTTAATGATTCCACCAATGGCAATAAATGATCATAACAATTTATTATCAGTCGATAAGTGATGAAATGTCAGCCTAGATGAGAGGGAACACCATCACTATATGCACTCCAAGCGACTTCACAATATATGTAGCGCATTTGCCATTCCAACTGCAGGGAAAACCCACATTACCAACATAGAGCTGCAACAATTTTAAAAAAAAAATCCGTTAACCAGCTTTCCCTCTACGAACGACAGCCCTCAAAAGTCGAAACTTGTGCTAGCTAAGGATTAATGAGGTCTTACCTTTTAACGTGCGATTCCTAACACGAGACCAGTGACCATGCTGGGAATCGAACCCACGTCCGCGTCCCTCTGATTGATAGACTAGCTCTCTACCATCATGACCACTGCGGCCCATAATATAATATAGCCCAATATAATGATAAAACACATAAACATGTGCATCCATCATCACACCAAGTACCTCTACATCTGTCACTCTAGATAGCCTTGAAGTAACAAATTGGTTTGCTTGAAGTTATATAGACAGTCCATGTACCTCATAAGTTAGGAGTGTGTCATGTCATAATAAGAAAGATCATCAGGCATTCTTAGTTCAATTTCTTGAGTTTCCTATCACTGTCACAAGTCGGTAGGTATTTTATAAGAAATCAATAGGTTTATATATCAATATGAAAATGAAGAAAACCTCATATAGTTTTTCAGAAAAGGCACAGAATAATTCACAGATGATTTCTGTTCCTTAGAGGCTTTTTCCTTCAGTTCAAAAAAGCCTAGCAATATCAATAAAAATATTTGCAAGTCTCAGTAAAAATACTACTTAAATATAACAATAAATGAAACGCTTATTAGTGGGAGAATACTTTTGTTTCTCCATTATTTGTTTGTTACTTAGTCTTTGTCTTGCTTGGTCCATTTTTCCCATTCCCCCTTGAATCTTATTCATAAATCCATATTTACTTGCATCTAAAGTTTCAAAATATTAATCATTGGATTGGGTATTTGAATTTGGCATGAAAGCTTATTCAAATTCATCAAAACCAGAATTATCATTATTAAAATTTATTAGTTGTTCTTTCAATATTTTCTCAAAAATTTTGGAAAAACATCCAAAAGAACTATTGGTCGATAGTTGAAAATGTTATTCTTCTCTCCTCCTTTTTAAATTGGTTTTAAAATTGTTCTTTTTAGGTTTTTTGTCTTCATTTTATCTTCCATTACGGAGTTCGTGAAACCTAAACCATCCTCCTGTGTACCACTTATGATAAAATCATCACCAACTATGCAGAACCTCCACCTCCTGATACAATTCTAAAATCCTCAATACCTAATGGAGGGCAATTTATACTTATTAATGCACCACCATCAACTCGTCGCTCAGATGATGGCCCCTTGTGTCGAAACCAATTTGTCAGCTTAATATAGTATACAGTAAATATATATATTCTTCAGTGTAAATTTGGGAGTTTTTATTTCCTCTCTATGTATCACTGTATTACAGGTCAGGTCAAGCGTTGTAGTATTCTTCTTTTATGTTGTCTGACAAAGAAAAGTGTTCGGAATAATTTGTTGGACAGGGACAGAACATGTTGGTGCTTACTCAATGAATATATGTTGGTTTGATTTCGCATTTGAATTGGCTACTTTTTTAGAAATTCCAAACCATGAAAAAAACCATTGGTAGCTCTATTTCTAGATTGTCACTTCTGAATGGTGGAATGAAAATTCATCCAAATTCATCCCCATTATAATTGGACACTCGAACATAACTCTTCCCACCAAAGTAATAATTTTGAATTGAAATGCTCAATTTAAAGTTTTTTCATTTCCTTTATATAATTACCTTCTCATCTGTATTTGTATTTTCTATCATTTCAGAATATATCTGATGAAAAATTCGATAGCTTGTTCAAAGCTCTGAGCAGCAACACGCATTTGGAGACTTTATCCTTGGCGAACTCCGGTCTGACTGACAAGCATGTAGAAAAACTAGCACAAGCCATCGAAACAAATGATACGCTGAAGGTGGTGAATGTAGAAACAAATTTCATCTCTCCGTCTGGCGTTGTGAGGCTGATCAAATCCCTACTTAAGAAGAAAAGTGTGGAGGAATTTAGAGCAACCAATCAAGTAAGTTGATTTAGTGCCGCGGTAGTTGAAGTGTTGAAGTTGTTGATTTTTTTCTCAACTAATTCTGCATACAGTTTCTCATATTTACGACTGCTGTCTTGAACAATAATTTGTATTTCTTACACCAAAAGTGAGAAGGTCATATAAACCCATTAGTCTGTCCCCATTCTCCTCAACATTGAGAAAATATGCTTTGCTTATGTATCATAAGAGAGACAGCTGTAAAAATAATGATATAAAACTTTATATGGTCTCATTTAATAATTTTTCAATTTATAGTCATACAGTGTGACCCATTTAAGATGGAAGCACCCTTATAAAACTTAAATTTTTCAACCGATTGGAATGATTTTTTTTTGTTAGGTAGATATTCAAAAAGTCTATTAGGACACCAAATATCATGAATAAATCTCAATTTCCAGGGCCAACTAATCTTATTTTTCAAGGTCAAAAATCTAAAAAAATTACTAGCGATTTTTTTAGAAGAAATCTGACTACACCACTGGATTCGTGACATTTTCAAATGATTTACATGTAAATTACGTTGGAATGCGTCAATCAATAAAAAAGTTATAAAGGAATGAAATTTGAAAAATATGCCGTTTAATCAATCCACCAATTCGAATTCATGAATTTTATGAAAATTCTGAATACACCACTGGATTCAGGATGTCTTGAAATATCACTGGTCACAGTTTCATCGAAATCTGTTCAGTAATAAAAAAGTTATAAGGGAATGAAATTTGAAAATATGTTGTAAAATAAAATTTTAACAACGTTCCTACTACACCACTGTTGATTATTGAAAAAATTATTGGGGTGATTATTGCAATGTCGTACAATTATAACATCTGAAAATCATGATGGTAAAAATAGTCTATAGGTATTTCTCGAAGTGGAGTGGATACATAAACAAGTACAATCAGGAGAGAACTCCTGGTTAATCTTCATGAAAACAATTTCAACAATATAAGACAAGTCTAATGTACTCCCAATAGAAATTATAACGAAAAAAATATGCAATGGATAATAATTATTATCATTCCAGTAGGTAACATCAGCTGTGATTTTTTCCTTTTGTTGAATAGCAAAAAATGAGAGTTGCAATTTTAACTGCCTGTTATTCAGAATGCATTAATGAAATAAACAAGTTAGCTGTGACTTACAGTTTCTCATCTATTTATTTGCGCATGAATTGTCATTTTGTTACGCACCATTAGTGAACTGAATAATTTGTGTTCCAAAATAAAAACAGATAATGGCTCAATTGTCAATTCAAGAAAAAATCGAAATTATACGTCTTTCCGGTGATGATTACCGGAGTGAAAGAGAAGTAACTAGAATATTCAATGAAAGACACCCAAATCGTCCAGCCATAAATAACAGCACGGTACATAAAATAAACCAAGTTTTCAATCGGACTGGAGCAGTAACCACATATATTTTAAAGAACAATATACGAAGAAGGAACGAAAATAACCAGACTATATTAGATTACTTCAGAAATAATCCAAATAGTAGTTTGAGGGTTGCCAGCTTAGATTTAAACTTACCTAGGGAGAATATTAGGCGATGTCTGAAGAAAAATAAATTGAGGCCATTTAAACCAAAGTTTTTACATACTCTGGTGATCAAGAAAAACGATTGGAATTCTGCTTATGGGCCCAGGGCGAGTATCTTAATGACAGGCAATTTTTAAAGAAAATTTTATTTAGTGATGAAGCTAGTTTCACAACAAATGGAGTGGTTTCATCACAAAATATTCGCTATTGGGCCACTGAAAATCCTAACTGGGTGATAAACTGTAAAAGGCAGTATTCAGAAAAAGTGAACGTTTGGTGTGGAATACTGAATGAAAGGATAATTGGACCATTCTTTTTCGACGGCAACATGAATGGCGCAATTTTCCTACAATTTTTAAGGAATGAATTTTCGGACGCAATAGATGAACTTCCCCTTGCAGAAAGAAGAAATTTATATTTTCAGTTAGATGGTTGTTCCATACATAATGCGGGAATTGTGAAGAATTGGCTGAATCAAAATTACCCTAATCGTTGGATAGGAAGGGGGAGTACATTAATTGGATGGCCACCAAGATCGCCTGACCTTACTTCACTCGATTTTTTCCTTTGGGGTTATGTTACACAAAAGGTTTACAAATCACGACCAAGGAATCGAGTGGAACTGTGCACCAGAATTCAGCAAGCTTGCGATGCAATTACTCCACAACAATTGAGGAATACTTTAAAAAATATTCGTAAGCGATATGATAAATGCATTGAATTGGATGGAAGTTTGGTGGAGGCCACCAGAATATGAATTGCACTCATTTATTTTTCAATTTGGTATCTTCTTGGTTTCTATTTTTACATTGATTGTGAATAAAAGATTGTTTTCCGCTAGTTTGTAGCAATTAGAAAAATGTACTTACAGATATTTTTTTGTAGATTCATTTGAAATTATTGACACTAAAGTTTGTTGTGATAAACTGATTGATTGATATGGTTCGACATACATATGAAAGGAAATTGATTCTCCCATAAACGTTTCATGAATTTTATATGAATAATATTTTGTTGAATATTGCCCCTAATCCAGTGGTGTAGTAAGAACGTTGCTAAAATTCCATTGAACAACATATTTATCAAATTTTATTCCTTTATAACTTTTTTATTACCTAACAGATTTCGATGAAACTGTGATCAGTAATATTTCAAGACATCCTGAATCCAGTGGAGTATACAGAATTTTCATAAAATTCCTGAACATGAATTGGTGGGTTGATTAAACGGCATATTTTTCAAATTTCATTCCTTTATAACTTTTTTATTGATTGACGCATTCCAACGTAATTTACATGTAAATCATTTGAAAATGTCGCAAATCCAGTGGTGTAGTCAGATTTTTTCTAAAAAAATTGCTAGTAACTTTTTTAGATTTTTGACCTTGAAAAATAAGATTAGTTGGCCCTGGAAATTGAGATTTATTCATGATATTTGGTGTCCTAATAGACTTTTTGAATATCTACCTAACAAAAAAAAAAAAATCATTCCAATCGGTTGAAAAATATAAATTTTATAAGGGTGCTTCCATCTTAAATGGGTCACACTCTAAAGGCCGGTTGGCCCAGAGGTCTTTCTTGATGTCAGCTATTTGAAATTCAGCTAGCACTGGATATGAGTTAGAGATATGGTACCGAAATAAATATTTTTCAAATGTATTTTTCCCGATAGATTTCCACACTCTTTGTTCTAAAGCAAGTGTGATGTGGGTTACCTGGGGCGGTATCCTCAACTCGCTACCCTACTAAAGAGCGATCCCTCAAGATAGCGATTTGATTTTCGGCGATATGCAAATCCACGATTCTTAACTAGCGCAATCCCTGGATTTTTTTTAAATGTGAATTTAAAGTTACGGCAACAGCACTAGTTGAGAATCGGGAATTTGCATCAAATTGAGGATACCGCCCCTGGATGCAAATTCTGACGTCTAATGCTAGGCTTAGAATGCTCACCAATCACCTGGTGTATATGAGGGAATATCATTATTACTATATGTATTTCATATTTGGTGGACTTAAGTTAGTTTTGCATGCCTTGCAATTTGCAATAACTGTTCACTTGTTATCTGTATCTCTTTGAGCAATATTGTATCTGTTATCACTCAATAATGAAGTGAAATTTGAGGAATTTTTAAAAGAATGACAAGACATGCAGATGCTATGATTGTTGAGCTTAACTCAGAAGGGCCTTTTGATGTAGTTATTCCCGACTCCTACATGTGGGGTCTGGGGGAATTAGGAAATTGAAGAATGAGCACTCATTCAGTGTCAAGATTACTCAGTAGAATGAATCTTTGACAGTGCCTGACAGAAGGCTGGGGAAATTGATTTAAATTGCAACCTTACACTACATTCTATACAATTAACGAAATTGAATTGAGAAATACTAAATTTAAATTATACATAAAACAATATTAATGATAAAAACTTATTTACTGAATACAAAATTCAAAGAAATAAAGTCAATGCTATGATAAAAAGAGCTAAAGCTGAATCAATAGAAAATTTGAGTCCTCTCAAGGTATTAAATAAAAAAATTTCAGTACAATAAACTACTGCCTTAGAAATATCAAATCAAATGAAAATAGTGGCCGGTAGATGCCAATACCGACGTCTAGTCAAAGTCAAAATATACTTTATTGTCGGAAGTTATAAAAAACTTATTGACAAAGCTTTTTGGTTTTGGATTAATATTGAAATTGTCCTGTCCTATACATTCATTGTCTGAAAGGATTAATGAAGATTATTATTATTATTATTATTATCGCAGAGCACGTTTTTGTAAAATTAGGATACTCTATAAATGATGAACTACAGCAAACTCCCCAAAATGCAATACGATATTGTAGATGAGATTCAATAAGAGAATGATAAACTGGTTTAGAAACTGAAAATCCTAATTCATTTGGGACAACTCTCAATGCGTAGCAATCCGAAGAGAGTTTTTTACACAATATTTTAACATGCTCCTCAAATTTCAACGAATTATCCAGATAAACAAAGATATTTTCAAAGTCACTTTATTTTCAATGATGTTATTGTCTAACGGAATGTCTTCAAGATGACATCTGAAAGATATTATGTTAGTTTTCCTTATGTTGGAAGATAATAAATTTGAATCACACCAATCTTTCACTTTTTTAAGATCATAATATATTAATTGATCAAGATCTTGCTTGTTTTTGTGATGCCAAAGTATAGTATTGTCATCTGCAAACACAGTAAAAGAACCTGAAATTTGGATATTTAATAGGTCATTTATATATAATAAAAAGAGAATTATAGAACCTTGTATAGAACCTTGAGGTACTCCACAATTGATATTCTTTGATTTTGAATATCCTGAATATCATACAATCTGATTTCGTTCGGATAAATAAGATTCAAACCATTTGAGAGTCATATTCCTGAACCATAGTGATAGTAATGATGGAGTTTAAGCAAAAGTATCTCATGATTTACACAATCAAAAGCTTTGGAAAATCACAAAAAACTGCAGCCGCTACCTCCCCATCATTAATTCGAGAATATACTTCGTGTAAAAGAGACAACATTGCATCTGATGTATTTTTGTTTTTCTGAAATCCGAATTGAAGATTGTTGATGAAATTATGACATTTCAAAAATTCCGTAATTCTCGAATGAATCAGTTTTTCGATAATATTTGCTAGGATACGTATAAGTGAAATAGGACGAAAGTTAGATAGATCATTAAAATCACCACCTTCATATTTCGGAATAACCAGGGACGTTTTCAGAAAAGATGGTGCTAGCTTGGAGTACGCGCCGACCACCAATTGTGGTGCTGTAGGTTTTCCTACAGCTAAAAAGTGAATACATCACCAAACATCAGTAAGTTGCCCTGGAGTTCCACGGCAAATAATAGTAGCTGTCCTCTACCCGCACAGGCTATGCTTTTGGGTACAATCTATGAGTGTTTATGAGGGAGTATTATTATTATTATATATTATTATTTAAAATCATAAATTCAGACGGTTATATATTATTACGGATGAATTGAAAATAGCAGAGGTGATGAATAATCACTTTTCAACTATTGGTAAAAGTAGAGAAATAGTTACGAACTACAAAAATGTTAGGAGAAAAGATTTTTCTCTAAAAATAATGATAATTGTTCAATACTTCTCTTTCCCACTAATGAAGAAGAAATTAATAATCAATACTTAGAAAAAAACTTCTTTCCACCAAATAAGTAAACCAAAAAATAATCTCAATTTGAAAATAAAGAATGATTTTTTTATCAAACTTTGCAGATAAGGTATCTAGGAATATGGATTGATGAAAATTTGAAGTGGAACAAATGTATTGAAGTACTTATGAAAAATTTTCTCTCTTTATTTGGGCCCTGCAGAGATGTCTCAAACTCAATCCAAAAACTGCAAATACTATTCTAAATCATCTATCTCATAAACTTTTGTTGTAATGTTTATATATCATAAACAGTCTTCATACCAGTTTTATGTAACTGACTCTACAGATAGAGTCCACTTGTAAGCTTTTCATGAACGAGTAGGTTCGACACATTTGATTTATTAGCAACAAATCCATGTTGCTGTGGAGATATTAGACTTTTGCCTGTTTACTAAAAAGTCAAAAAATGTGGGTATTTCTGATTGGGTGCAAACAGCTCTATAATTGCCAATGTAGTCTTTTGCCCCTGATTAATGTATGGGTTTCAGAAATTTTTGTTTCAAAAAATCTGGGAAAATACCAGAACTAAGAGACAGATCAAAAAGTTGAGTAAGAGGAGTTGCTAAAGTATAAATACAATTCTTTAAAAAAATCGATGGAATAGTATCTGGGCCGGAGGAAAACTTGGAGGGTATAAAGTTGAATCTGTCAATTACTTCTACAACGCTTATCTCAACATTACCGAAGTTGATGCATTTATCAAATGTATAATTAGGCATATGTACTTTATCATGTGAAGTGAACACAGAGGGAAAATGCTTTGCAGAAAGATCAATAACACCGTCTAGAGAGTTTTCATATTGGTTCTGTAAGTGCATTCTGCCTGGAAGATCATAATTTTTTCGCTCATCATTGACAAATCTCCAGAATGATTTTGGATTAAAATTTATATTGTTTTCAATATTGGTATTATAACGTTTGTAGCAATAATCACTAACTTGTTTACATTGATTGCCAACTTATGAAAAACTCTGTAATCATCATAATCACCAGATTGCTTGAACCGTTTGTGAAGTTTTGTTTTATCTTTCACTAGATGTTTCAATTCTGGGATGAACCAAGCAGGAAAGTGTGAAGTTTTGTACAACTTCACAGGAAAAAAAGGTTAATTGCATCATAAATTGAATTGTAAAGCATGTTAGTGGTTCCATTAACGTCTAAGTGACACTGCTGATTCCAATCAAAGTTTGCGAAAAAATTGTCGATTACCAGGTAATCAGCATTTTTAAAGTCATGGTAATATTCTCGATAGTGGAGTTTTTTCCCTTCACTGGCACTAAAACTAATAGATGCATACTACTTGAAAACAATATGTCATTTGCTTTCGATACCTCTAAATGAAAGATATTTGAAAAAACAAATCCACTATTTCTATTATTTTTTATGAAGTTGCTTTGATACATATGTAAATACCCAAAGGTATTTGCAAGTTCTAACGCTCCTGGGTGACTGAAATCATTGACTGTAACACCTAAGTTATTATTTTTCCAATTAGCATTTGATACATTGTAGTCACCACATATAATGAATTTGCTATTTGCATATGTCATAACTAAAGATTCAACACACTCACAGTGGGTATTATATAATAGAATATCATATGCAGGAGGGATATAACTTTTGAATTATTGGCAGAGTTTCTATAAGGAATACTTCGCAATAGAGATGATGGCATTATTAACGCTAACATGAGGAGAGAAGAATACCTATCTCAAAAATTGAAAATCTGATATTTTTTTGGAGTTATGTACAAAACTATATACCCGGTGCTAAGTTATGTTTTTTGTTTATTTGCAGAGGTCGCAAGTTTTGGGTAACAAAATAGAAATGGAAATCACCCAGCTCATCGAGAAAAACCCCACAATACTTAGGTTGGGCTTGCATTTAGAATACAACGATGCCCGCCACCGTATTGCCTCACATTTACAAAGAAATATTGACACAAGTAAGTTATGATTTCACATTTTTTTTATAAGTATTGAAGTGTATTAATATAAAAATGTGAAATTTTTTTCTATTTGTAACTCATTCGAATTTACAGCGACTAGTCAATTTTATGATTCTTTATTCATTAGTGTCTGCTCCATCGAATATATTTTAGTGCAATTCCATTATTTATATTATTTTGAAAATCTCTTATTTTCAAATTCACTGTTCCTTCATGAAAGTTTATAGCTATGGAAATATACCTGGTGACTAGGAGTTTGACTATACATTGTATTCGTAGATTTGTTGAATTGCAATCCTGAAATTTATATTTATGTTATGAGTACAATATTTGCAATACCTCATATCTGTAAATCGTTAAAAACTTGGTGAAATTATTCCACAAATTACCTCTTTAAAAATCTTCAAACAAATTATATAAACTGAATAACTTACATTATATGAATTAAAAATGTCAGGTAATCCTAATTCATTCATTTTATGAATTATAAAATTCAGTTTTTTTGATATCTATTATTTGCGGAAACGTTTTGATGCACAAAAATGAGATAAGTAATAAGAAACAAAAGATATTTATCCTTAACAAACATCATCACTCTTTTTTCTTTATTTATTTTGTTGTTCATTCATTTTTGTTTATTATCAATGTATTATTGCCATTATTATTTGCAAAAAAGTTGTATTTATAACTATCATTATTTTTCTTTAGGTATCATATTTTTTATCATTATGAACATCAATTTTTTTTGGCTGCAACGAAAAAAAATAGCAATATTGCTATCTGTTGGATCTCTAATGATATTATTATTAAGGAGCAAGATTTATAGAGAGACTATGGAAACTCAAAATTGTTTAATTAATAACCAATTACCAATGACTATACATGATTTTTCGAACTCTGTATGATTTTTCGACCTCTGTATTTTAATTTGATCAGAAGTTAATAGGAGGACCTTCAAGTTTGTGTTGCACAGCAGTTTGACAGTAGTTGCATCATTTTTAGATCGCCGTATAGTGAAAGCAAACTATCAAATCACTCTCGGCCCACATGGTGATGCTATAACCATTATTCGTACGGACTAGGTGTTAATGATGTTGTGAGTACGGTGTTTGTTAGATGAATTTGACGGTATGCCTGTTATGACATTGAAATAGTTTTTTAATTCACTGTTTCAAATATATCACAATTTTTTTTTACAATAAATCTAATTACTAAACTAATGTAATTATAAATACACAAAAAGGATAACTTATAACTTCAGGAAGATAAATGTATGATAGTAATGATGGATAAAGAAATATTTGTCTTGCTTTTAAGTAGAGTTATCCAACGTCACTATAATAAATTAATAACTTCTTTACCTTCGATATTTTCTCAATTATTGATATCAAAATCATGAAAGACGTTGTCCTTCATAATATCTCAGGCAGTTGACACATTTTTTCTATATATTTGCTGATAATTATACTGACTGAGAATGTAATTTGGCTTGGTCGAATTATTCAGTTGTTTCTGTTTGAATTTGATAATTTCTTGAAGTCATTAAAGCTTAATTCAGTATATCTGTTTTATTTAATCTCTTTTTTGTAATGGAACACCTAATACATTTTTGCATATCTGAAATCTGTGTACAATTCTGAAAAACATCCGAGGTCGATCAAATATTAATGTGGTGCTTGCTTAGAGTTCGCACCCACCACCCAGGGTGGTGCTGTAGGTTTTCCTACAGCTGAAAAGTGAATACGCCACCAAAAATCAGGTCGATCCGGAGCGCCACGGCAAATAATAATAATAGCCTTTTTATACCCGCACAGGCTATGCCTTTGGGTACACTATGAGTGTCTCTCAGCAATACTTATGTAGCACTAATAACTGGATCACTTTGAGATAGTCAAAATTACGCTTCTATCCAGAATATTTATCATTTTGATTGGAATGGTACTGGAGCATGCATGCAAACCTAAAGAGGCTTTCAAATGTCCTATGTCTTGTTATCTTACAGAATGAATGAACGTGTTGAATTGTATGGTCGATAATAATACCATTAAGTATATTTGAATGTGTGTAGTAGTTTGAACATCAGTTATTCATTCTATAATTTTTCAATGAACCGCGTTGATATCAATAAAATTGACTCTTTACAGATCATCATTAATTGTACATAGATTTTGAATATGTTGATGTATATGAAATATCAAATATGCAAACTTGACAAAAAATGTAATTGATCAAGCCGTATCTTCATAGCGTATTGTTTGTATACTCATAGAAGTATTGAGCTTATTCATAAGTTAAAATTTTCCTTAGCATTAATGAAAAATTTGAGTGAAATTGTTGCGGACTACTATTGCATAAATAAGGAAGAAATTAGTTCTCGACGGTTTAAATTATAACGTTTTGATTGTTCGCATCTACAATCGTTTTAAATTTCAAGTGATTGTGGCAAATTTCTTGGAAACTCGAGTATTCATGGACCATGTGTGATCCTTATGGTTATCAACGTCGGAGTTATCTACCTGGTCAGTAACCAATAGTGGAGAAGAAGAGGTCTCAAAACTCTACAACTAAATAATCATTAGCGTGGCACGTTGGCGGGCGAAGCTGTTTTTTGGCGCGGACGACTGATGGATGTTCGTAATGCTGATCGATGGCTTGTGATGCTATTTGATGTTTTGTAATTGTGATCGATGACGTTGTTTCACTGATCCTGTTGACCAATCAGGGGTTTCCTCACATTTAAAATTTTCTATGCTCGGTTGACTCGAAATGTGTGGAAACCCCAGATCGGTCAACTGGATCAGTTGCAATTTCATTAAAGCAACGCCACTGATCAACATTACAACTTCGTTCGTCAACGTGCCACGCTAATTTATTTATTTATTACGACTCAAACCGTACCCAGTACCAAAGCAAGTAGATAGTAGATTATTTATGGAAATACTCGAGTTTCTAATCAATTTGTCACACTAACTTGGGAACTAGGGCGATATCGGTTTCTAGAACCGCATCACCTATTAATATGTTCGTGGGTAACTAGTACTTTTGTGGTAGAGTCGAGCACTTAAGGTAATGTTGAAGAAATATATTTCATTAATTATCAACTATCAGCCAAGGCGAATTCTATTTAGTACTGAGTGAGCCTGTTGAGTTGCAGAGGAATCTATCTGAACTACCTTGGATAACTGACTGTGTCAGACTGAAAAATACCAACCGCCCGTATCGCTTTCTAAAGGTATCGTCCATTTTGAAAGGTTGTCTGTAGGCTTCTTGTAACTTGACGTTGTACTGAATAATTAATTAATTGATAAATTTTTGAAAATGAACCGATTCTAGAAAGGTTGGTCTTGTTTCTCAGGAATTGGTGATAGTATTGGATTGAAGGGTTACTTGTTGAATAACTGGTTTAATGGGACAAATTTAATAGATATAAAGTTCAGGTTGTTTGTAAGATTCCATAGAAAACCTCATCTGGATTATATTAAAAATTATACAGTTGATAAAATAGTAGTAGAAATTCATATTTATTTGAATGTATGATTATGTAAGTGGGATAATTTTCCACAGAACTATTGTAAATATGAACAATCAACACATCGTGGCTTAAATCGTAGAGAATTAATTTATTCAGGTAACTGAATAATTGTAAACCAATTTTAAACTTTTGCGGCAAAGTCCTCATATTCAATATGAAAATTACAGGAAATTTAATTTCCTCCAGTTACCAGCAATTTCAATCTTCTAATTGGATTATGAAAAAGAGTAAAAATATTTATACCTTTGAAACAGTTGAATATTTTGCCCAATACTACCACAGTCGTACCGTCACTTTTTTCTTATAAACACTTTAGATGTGTGAAACCATTTCAGTGGTTTGAGTGTATTTTTATTTTTTATTTGTCGATATAATGGCCTATCTAACGCTTCTGTCAAAATGGAATAAAATTTTACGAATTTCAATGTTTTATGTTACCAGCCAAATGGGCAATCAGCTGGCAAATTCTACACGCTGAAACTCACGTGAAAAATAAGATTACACACTTCACACACACACATAGAAGGAGAAATTCCTCGGTCAAAATGAAAACACCAGATTTGAAGTTTTTATTCTGTTGTAATTAAAATATTAATATTTATAATTGTTAGTAATCAGGGTATGAATATTTCATCGACCTTGATACTCAAGTAAGAACTGATCAACAAACATTTGATCTCACTCTTACTTTTTGTATCAATACTTCTGAACAGATTAGAGAACCACACAAATCTGAAAGAGTAAAATTCGAATTGTTTGTGCTTGCATCACTATAACCGATTGATCATCAGCTCATCATTTGATCATTAAGATTGAAAATACGGCTTCCCCGTTTACATCCTATATAAAGGTCGCAGAAACTGTAGAATGAAAAATAAAACAGTTGGTGATTTTTTCGTATTTGTGTGTATTTCTCTGATTTGTTTTTGTACAAAGTATGATCACTTGAATCCCTCCCATGGATTTTTTTATCGTAATGATGAGACACGAAAAACTTTATCATACATATTTAATGACGATATATTGTTTTAAAAATGTATGTATGGTTTTTATAAAATAGAATAATGCATTTACTACAGTTTTTTAAATAGCGAAAGGCGAAAAAACTAAGGACCCTTAATATATCTCTGTGAAACACCTTAGGATTGTCAAATTATTAAAATATATATTCAAAATCGACCGCTAACAATGGGGCGCCATTACTGTCAAAAATAGCTGTTCTCGTTTATTTCATTTCTCTAAAATATATTTATTAGTTAACACTGATATATTGGAACTGATCGAACACTTTAAACGTTTATTCATACACAATACACAAAATTATCGTCAATACAATTAGCCATTACTCGTTACCAATGCATATGTGGAAATGACCTTTCGAGTTCCACTACTAGATGGCAATAACATAATTTTTTGGAATTTTGTAACGTTGATCTGCATTGCATTCATACTTTTTGAAGATAATTGAAACTCACACTCGGAACACAAAAGCCCATTTCCATATATAATAATAATAATAATAATAATAATAATAATAAATCGTTTATTATTTACCAGTACAAGTAAATAAAGGGCTACAGCACCTAAGCTCACAATTGAATATAATAGAAAATTAATATGAAAATGAATAATATACATACTTGTTACTAGTGACATGAAAGAAAGTGAACGGAAAAAGTGAAGAAAGAAAGACGGAAACGGGAAGAAAAGTAAGAAAAGAAAGTGAGGTAGATGAAAGATAACAAAGCTTATGATTCTTTAATTACGATAATTGGCTATCAAGGAGGTATAACTTATATTTTATCTTGAAAGATGGTGGCGATATTCCAAGTAGATTGGGTATTATGATAACGAGGTCGTTGACAAGGGATGCAATGCAGTAAGTGAAAGAGCGTTTTGAAGATGTGCTTATAATGTTGTGGTAGAGTAAGGAGTGATTTACGACGAATGTTCAGATTATGTACATCAGTTTTGAAGCACAGTTTACTAAATAAATAACGAGGAGTTTTAAAAAGTAGAATTCTATGAAATATGCAAGCCATGTGATGTAGGCGACGATTATACATGTTCAACCATTTGATTTCCTTGAGTTTACCTCTGATGCTTTGACGTTTCCTTATACCAAAAATTAGTTTAATACAGCAATTTTGCACTTTTTGTAAACGTCTGGTATCCATATCATCGATACAAGGGCCATACACAGCATCACAGTGATTAAAGTGTGAGAGAACAAGTGAGTCACACAGATTTTTTTTAGTAGCTGAATCCAGATAGTGCCTTTGCGTGAATATTAGCTTCAAGGACCCGTAAGCATTTCTTAATTTGTTTGTGACGTGATGTTTGAATCTTAAATTTGAGTCAATTATCAGACCCAAATTTTTTATTTCTGACTTGAAAGGAATTTCTTCGTTAGCCATTTTCAAAATTACATTATTTAGAATATAATCTCTCACGCTTTCTTTGCAAAACAGTAAAGTAGCAGATTTTTTAGGGTTAAGCTTCAGAGAATGCTCCTGGGAAATGTTTAATAATGCACTCAAGTCTGAATTAATGTATGCAATTGATTCATTAACGTTTTGGTAATTGAAGGAAAAGTATAACTAGGTGTCATCTGCGTAAAAATGACATTTGCACCACTGTAGAGAATTGGAGAAATTAGCAGTATACAATGTATAAAGAAAGGGACGTAGAATGCTTCCTTGGGGCACTCCTGATTTCACTTCTAACGAAGCAGAAGATTGATTTTCGATTTCAACAATTTGAATTCAATTTTCTAAATATGAAAACATATTGCGGGCTGTGTCACCAAACCCTAGAAAGTGTAATAGAGCTAACAGAGTTTTATGATTTATCATATCGAAGGCTTTTGAATAGTCTAACAAAATCAAAATACAGATTTCGCCATTAGGATATCATCGACAACATCAGCAAGAGCAGTAGCACAACTATATCCGCCTCTACCCAGATTGTTTAAGTGGTAGAATGTTATTATCAGAAAGATGCTGACTGATTTGAACCTCCATAATTTTTAATTATTTAGAAAGTGTGGGGAGAATGCTTATGGATCTTAAATCATTGAAACTTTCTGGTTTATTTTTTTTTGGTAATGGGATGACATTAGCAGATTTCCACGATAAAGGAAAATAACTACTTCATTTATAATGTGAGTAATATAGGGTATTATTAGAGGACCACACATTTTCAAAATGGTTATATTTAAATCATCAGTGCCATATGATTGTGTTTTTATATTGTTTAAAATTTTTATAGTTTCTCCTTCAGATGTTCTCTTGAAAGCAAAAGTATTATTAATGCCATTTCTTACATTTGAGAAGTAGTGTTCAATAAGATGTTGATATGTTGATGAAATGATTATTTAAAGCATTTACATTCTTGAGAGCGTCAGGTATTACTCTTTTTATTGTAGTTGTAACAGAATTTTTTTTAGTTCTTTCCATTGCTCCTTCATGTTGGAGTTTTTTAATTTATTATTAAGGTATGCTCTTTTTTCTCTTTTTGTTGCAGAGTTCACAAAGTTCCTAAGTTGTTTGGAATAAGTCCAATGATGTGCTGAACAAAAATATTTAAATCTTTTGAGAGCTTTATCTCGCAACTTGTGTATACATTGGTAACAAGTAATAAATATAATACTCTTGACTGCTGATGAATGAACGTCTTTTGAAATATTTGTACATGTTCAATATATATCGATGTTAACTAAGGAATTCTTATATGGGCTTGAGCAAATATATCTTTGATAAAATGAAATATATGAGAACAACTATTTTGGACCTTAATCCCTATAGGTAACGAACTACCTAAAGGACTAAAACGTGACATTAATGCCATGAATGAGTTTTTCTAGGAGACTGTTTATAGTTCTGTAGTCTATTAAATCGAAGAACGTAGAAGAAAGATTTCATTGGAATGAAGAGATCGATATATTCACATATTAAAAAAAAACATCATCTATACAGTGTGCCCAAGATAAGAATGAACAGCATGGGGATATCGGAAACGGTAAGTGATACGGGGTCGATTAAATTAGAGAAAAGTAGCGCATTTATGTGCCTAATAATATGCCATTTAGAAAGTTTTAATATTCCGAGTAGTTTCGGAGATATCCGAGAAAAACCGAAATTTGAGAATTTCGTTTTTATTTTCTCCTAGCTTTATTTTCAAAGGAAATGTAAAACAAATAGCACTTTGCCATGGCCACTTTTTGAGGACTACACGATAACGTAAGCAGAATTTTTCTGCGACGTTTCGTCTTTTAGAAAACATCATCAACTTTGTATTTTTATATGGGCCGAAACTAAAGTATACCCTGTATACGACTCCATATTTCATTGTGAATACAGCAACGTATCAAACAATATGATTTCGGAACAATTTCTCGCGCAAAATGTAATTTAGTGATTACTTAATATGTTTTTCTTCAATTTTAGATAGTAGGCGCTGGAAAAAATGACACATATTGTTCCGTTGTCATAATAATACTGTAGTTTGGTAGAATTTTTGACACATTTTCGTTCCTACTTTTACATCTCGCTACCTACCTAATTTGTGTTAAAAATGGAAAACGGCAGCTTTTCGAATACTGAAAAATTTGATATGTTGTCATGTTACATTGTGTGCCAAAGAAATTGTGTTGATGCTGAACGTGCGTACTCTAATAAGTATCCAGAGAGGCGACAACCTGGTAAATCAATATTTAGACGGTTAGTTTTTAATTTAAAAGAATACGGATCATTTAAAAAACCTGTGGTTTCCCGACAAAAGCAATCTAATGAAGAAAGTCAGCGTGATGTGTTACAGGCCGTTGTTGAAAATCCTGAGATATCTACTCGCACCATTGAAGATAATACCGGAGTTGCCAAATCCACCGCTCACTTCATTTTAAAAAAAAATAAATATCATCCTTATAAATTTAGGATTTGTCATGGACTCAGGCCAGGTGATGATGCAAGGCGAAGAACCTTTTGTGAATGGTACACTAGAAAATGCCAAGACGATGAAAATTTCCCTTTCAAAATAATTTGGTCTGATGAAAGTATGATCACCAACAATGGCATTTTTAACAGGCGGAATGTTCATTATTGGTCACAACAAAATCCGCGGGTACACAAAGTGTCCAGACACCAACATCGTTTCGGTTTTAACATGTGGGTTGGGATTCTCGGTACGAATGTAATTGGGCCTTTTATCTACCGAAACAATTTAACAAAAGAGCGGTACATAAATTTGTTAGTAAATGATTTGGAAGATGCTCTAGATAATTTGCCTTTAGCGGTTACTCACAGCTGCTGGTTTCAACAAGATGGTGCTCCAGCACATAACGCTATAATTGTACGTGATTATTTGAACCGTCGCTTCCCAGGACAGTGGATAGGTACTCATAGTGATACACCCTGGCCTGCAAGGGCCCCCGACCTAACCCCACTAGACTTTTTCCTTTGGGGACATATCAAGAATCAAGTGTACTCTAATCATAATTTTCAAAATGAAGAAGATTTGCTAAGATTGGTAACTGCTTCCTTTAACAATATTTGTCCGAATATGTTAACTCAAGTTTTAAATTCGTCTGTGAGACGAGCGTACTTGTGCTTAGAAAATAACGGCGGGTTATTTGAACACTTGTTATAAGTTTCTGTTTGTTTCCTGTAATACATATCAGCTCCTTGTTATTACATTACAATTACATTTATAAAGTAAACTTTTGATTTGGCGACTCATCTTTGTATTCAACAACGCAAAAATTCTGGAAAGTGGTAAGTTTAAATTTAGTATAAATAGGACTAATCAATTTATTTCATGTACCAAAATATGTCATTTTTTCCAGCGCCTACTATCTAAAATTGAAGAAAAACATATTAAGTAATCACTAAATTACATTTTGCGCGAGAAATTGTTCCGAAATCATATTGTTTGATACGTTGCTGTATTCACAATGAAATATGGAGTCGTATACAGGGTATACTTTAGTTTCGGCCCATATAAAAATACAAAGTTGATGATGTTTTCTAAAAGACGAAACGTCGCAGAAAAATTCTGCTTACGTTATCGTGTAGTCCTCAAAAAGTGGCCATGGCAAAGTGCTATTTGTTTTACATTTCCTTTGAAAATAAAGCTAGGAGAAAATAAAAACGAAATTCTCAAATTTCGGTTTTTCTCGGATATCTCCGAAACTACTCGGAATATTAAAACTTTCTAAATGGCATATTATTAGGCACATAAATGCGCTACTTTTCTCTAATTTAATCGACCCCGTATCACTTACCGTTTCCGATATCCCCATGCTGTTCATTCTTATCTTGGGCACACTGTATAGACACAGTTTGCTTCCTGAGAATCAGTCTGTCTTTGAATCGAATGCAAAATTAAAACTAGTGTATTTACTAGTTATAGACACTATTTAAGAGACGTTAATTTACTATCATAATTATTTACATTTGTCCTGAATAATATTAAGTTCAGATAGATTTATTTCTTGTTGTGGGATGTTTTGTTTGCACCCGATATATTGTGACATGACCACTTCTGGGGTAGAATGTCTTTGTCGGCGAGATATGCATTGTTGCGGTTTTATTAAATTTTTCAGTCGCAGTCCACCGATTTAATTTTGGCAGCGCGCTCACTGTTTCCCGTTCAATACCCAATTTTCCCGAGAAAGAGAAAACAGCATAAATAATCTGATGGAATTTCATTAACGCCCTTAACGTTTGACTGGAGAGAAGGGAGCTGCCGCAGCGAGTAAAAATTTACATTATTTTTTAAACAGATTTGCTTTTGTTTTTTTATGTATAATCTTGTTCGGAAAACGTCCTTTGTTTGTAATAAAGTCCGAGCCGGGCTAGAGTTTTTTTCGTGACGGCAACCCGGGGCGATTTTGAAGGAAGAATTCAGGAAATTAAGTAATATTTTTAATTTTATGATAATTAGACTTTCAGTAAGCCTCATGATTTGTTGAGACGTATTTGCAGAGAAAAACTGTTATATGAGAATTAATCTTGTCAATTTGGCGCAAAAAATAGACCCATTTTTAGTGTATAAAGATTTGCATTTTCTCGAGTATTTTTAGAGATTCGGAAATTAGATAATTTAGGCACACAAATCATTTGAAAAATCGCTTTTATGAAACACAATCTACTTATTAATACACTCAATGTTAGTGATACTGATACACTGCTCTCAAATCTATCATGCTTCTCAATGACAGCCCATAAAATCACTCGTCACTGATATTTATTTTAAGGCGGCGCCGCTGTCATATAATTCAAATAGGGACCAGCAGAGGCGCTTTCTTCGCGAATTCTTTCATAAAATGATTATAGCAAAATCTCAGCTTTCACTATTTCAAAACAGATGGTCTCTCATTACACTGATCATTTCTTTTTTTTATTCGGTAATATTGTCGATGTGTTGAACATTCCATTAGACAAAGTTGCATTGTTACTTTTATAGCGAAAAAGGTCCACTCTAACTTTTAAATCGACAATATTCTCTGTCTCCTATTTGACAACTTAACTTGCGCCATCTATTAACTATTATCAACATCTTGTGACAATACCATCACCATCTGTGGCTGACATAACAATCAGTTGCTTGGAGGATAAACATTGATGGCGGTTGTTTGTTTTCCTTATATCTTTGAGCATGGACTTTATCCAAGTTTGTATATAATGTTCGCTTGCCATTGCTCTTTCAGACACTAGAAAAAATATACTTAGCACTTCAAAACGTTAGATCACACTCAAATAACACACTGTATCTTCATCAGCACAAATATAAAATGAATGATAATAATATGAAATATCTCATTTATTCATGAATCTAATTTGAAAGTTATAATTAAAAACTAATGAATATGTAATAGAGATGATGAATTAAAATATTTTAATTACTTATGTTGAAAATGGTTTATAATAAGATCAAGATTGATATTAAGCCACGTAATTTTTTCCTTCAATACACCTTTTTCACGGTTGGAAACAGGTACTTGCATACGTAGGTAATGGCAGGCATGGACGATATCGCTCCCGCCAGAGAGCGCTAGTGTGAGTGGAGGTCATGAGTGACAGTAATAACAAGTAATAATATACAATAACACTTTAATTAGTTGATGTTATGGAGAAATACGGCCCTATAAGTGTAAAAAGCCTCATTTATGAATTGAAAAAAGGAAAAATGAAAACTTCCAGCCGTAAAGAACAGTTGATACGAAAATGAGTGGATGGAATCGGTGCATATACGTCAGTTTGTAAGTTAACTTGTCTATATTTGGTGAAATTTTTTTACTGTCTATAAATCTTATTCTTTCAGATTACTCGATTATGATAGGAATACACTTTTCATGTCCGTTATGCACTTATCAACTACTCCAATCTGACCTCCACTAACAATTGCGCCATCTACGTTAAGCTTGCCAGAATACATGCCATTGGACTACAAAACTTCTTATCCAATTTATCTGGTTTCATTTACAAAGACTTACTTTTGATCATGAATATTCTCCAAGATGTTTTAATCCTGATTTACATGAGTTCCGTTGAATTTTTGATTAAAATAGCAACTTGAAAACTTGGAAAAGGCGTTTGAAAAACATTCCATCCATTGAAACAGCGTGGAAACAGTTTGGATGGTTATCCTTCAAGCACGGACTCGCCCACTTGGCCGCAGATGGTCTGTGCTCGAAGCCATTGGCGTTTTTCACGCAAAATTACGTTTTTTTCGGAAATGAAAGACCTGAATTCATGCGTTTTTGAAGAAATGCAGATAACCTCACTCGATAAGGAATTAATTCTTGAACACAAATTCTAGTTCCTTGGCAATCGAACTCAGTTTTGTTGAACATCCCGCCCAAAGTTATACCGGGTGGCTACGGAAGTATTGCCTACGGAATATCTCAGTTATTGTATGAAGTAGGTTTGTGAAATTTGGAGCGTCGATATAATGACATAAGAGCTAGAATTTGAGCATATTGACATGTCGAAGTTAACTTCCGGTCTGACCGGAAGTAACATCAACTTTCTTATTTTAAATGGAAACCCTATTTTTTTTTCTTTTCGCTTTATTCAGCATTCAATTCCCTTTCTACTGACATATCACAAGTTGATATCTAACCAGAAACTAGATCAGAAAAAAATTATTATTGAAATTCACCGAGTAGGCCGTGGAAGCAAAATGAAAGCCAAAAATTGAAAAGTTGGCTATGGAAACCATACGTCACTTGATAACAGTTGCTACTACTGTGATATTTTATTTTAATTCGTCGGCGTTATAAAAAGCCGCCAAAAAAAATATTGGAAAAATTGGGGAAAAAACAATACTCTGTAGGTCCATAACTTAAATAGGAACATACAACTTTTTCTTGCCTGTACTATTCAGCATAACCATTCCTTTCTAATGATATAATAGAAAGTAATTTTTTGAAATGAAATACCAAAAAATCCAATTATTATTCTTCAAATAACAAAAAAACAGATTTATGGAAAAAAAAATTCAATTTGATAGGATTAAAGATAAAATAAATTCAAAACAAATGTTCGAAATGCATTCCCTCAGCGTCAATACATTTATTGACTCTGGTGATATTTTCATGTAAAACGTTTCTCAACATTTGGGGCGTGATATCTTGGAAAGCTCTACGAATTTTTACTTCTAGCTCATGTAGAGTTGTAGGCTGTGTGGAATACACCCTATTTTTAAGATGCCCCCATAGAAAAAAGTCGCACGGAGTAAGATCAGGTGACCTTGGTGGCCACCTGACTGGACCATGGGTTGTTATAAGTCTCTTTTGAAAGCGATTTTGAAGATAATTTCTCGCTATTCATGAATTATGCGGAGGGGCGCCATCTTGCTGGAAGTACATTCTCTCAGTTATTTCCGCTGGTAGGTTGTTAATGAATTCCGAAATTTCGTTAAAAAATTAAAGTATCTCTTTCCGGTTAGTTGGCCTTGAAAAAGAATGGGGCCAACAATATGAGTTCCAACTATTCCTGCCCAAACATTCACACCAAATCTCTCCTGGAAGCCACCTTGTCGAAACAGGTGCTCGTTTTCTATCGCCCAGTACCTGAAACAAAAGACCGTTCACACTTTTAGCACTTTCCACTTCGACTATCGACAATAATCCAAATAAAGTACAGTACCTACCTTGTATTACTCCTGTTAAATAATCCATTGTTGGTAAATCTTTACTCGTCCGTAAACAAGATATAATGGTTGAATAGGTGATTCTCAGCATTTTGTCGAAGAAACCAATTACAATATTCCAGGCGCCTTTCACCGTCATTTTCAAACAAATGTTGATGCAACTGATACTTGAAGGATTTAAATCGATGTTTTTTCAAAATTTTCCTAGCAGAGTCCTTACTTATAGCTAATTCGGCGCCAATCTGCCTTGAGGAAATTGTGCTATCATATTGTACTAAAGCTAATACATTAATTTCAGTTTCCTCATTAATAACAAATGCTTCTTGGTCTTCGTGAACATCAGGCTCAGTCCTTAATTTTTCTTCAAGCCACTGGAAATACCTTCTTGACGTTTGCTGCCTCCCTGGATATCGCTCTAAATACAATCGTTCAGCGGCATAAGAATTTTTTAAACATTCAACATAAATGAGATGCATGTCAATTTGTTCGGTTCGTGAATAACGGGGCATTTTTTGAATATTCCACTAACTGATTTCGATTTCCAAACACTTTTAAAATGGCAGAATCAAAAACACTACTTCGAACGTCAAAATAATATGGATAGCAGCGTTCGTGAGAGCTCTCGTTTCTTTTTTGTTTAATTCCAAAATACATCTTAATCAGCCTACTTGTTAATATTTTGGTTCGAATGATTATTGCAATGGAATGATTATTCTGAATAGCACAAACATCGTCCATAGGTAGATATTAGAATATCTATGGACGATGGCACAGACCAAGTACGTTTATTTTCCTATTCAACCTAGAACCTAGATGATATAATTTATCGTTCCACATTATTTTTAATGTTATTTTTGCGTATGGCGATAATCTGTTTTGTTATTTGAAGAATAATAATTGGATTTTTTGGTATTTAATTTCAAAAAATTACTTTCTATTATATCATTAGAAAGGAATGGTTATGCTGAATAGTACAGGCAAGAAAAAGTTGTATGTTCCTATTTAAGTTATGGACCTACAGAGTATTGTTTTTTTCCCAATTTTTCCAATATTTTTTTTGTCGGCTTTTTATATCGCCGACGAATGAAAATAAAATATCACAGTAGTAGCAACTGTTATCAAGTGACGTATGGTTTCCATAGCCAACTTTTCAATTTTCGGCTTTCATTTTGCTTCCACGGCCTACTCGGTGAATTTCAATAATAATTTTTTTCTGATCTAGTTTCTGGTTAGATACCAACTTGTGATATGTCATTAGAAAGGGAAGTGAATGCTGAATAAAGCGAAAAGAAAAAAAAAATAGGGTTTCCATTTAAAATAAGAAAGTTGATGTTATTTCCGGTCAGACCGGAAGTTAACTTCGACATGTCAATATGCTCAAATTCTAGCTCTTATGTCATTATATCGACGCTCCAAATTTTACAAACCTACTTTATACAATAACTGAGATATTCCGTAGGCAATACTTCCGTAGCCACCCGGTATATTACTAAATTATTAGACGGTCAGATATCTTTCACCATTTTTTACGGATTTTTCAGATTTTGATTTCACTTATTTTGCAACTTATTTTGAGGAGGGGAAGCCTCCCGAACGACGATTTTTTTCGCCGTAATTTTCGATTCCTGAAACTATCGGAATTTTTTTGAATGCCTATGCCTATGTGGCCTTGAGACCGTCAAATAATTTTGATAAAAAAAATTTGATAAAAAAAGCTAGTGTTAGAGAACGCGTAGTAGGACTTCGGAATTTTGTCAATGGTTTCCGACAAACAAAAAAGTTTGATAAGGGTCTCTTGCCTCCTCGATAAAAGTTGCAAAATATCATGAGAATTAAATTGGAAAAATCCATACAAATAATGAAAAACATCGGACAGCCGAATAACTCAATTTCAAAACATTTTACCACCCTGTACCCCTGAAGACTAGAAAGAGAATGAGTAGAAATTCGGAAAAAATTCCGATTGTTTCAGGCGTGGACAGTTGGGACAAAAAAAAATCGGTTGGTGACTCGAAAACCCCTACTTTTAGGAGTTCCGAAAACTCACGAAAATATACCATAAAAATTGTAAAAAACATGCAATTGCTTGATAATTTTCTTGCTACAAGATTTTATATCATGTAAACTTATATAATGTAACGAAATGATGAGTTTGATTCACTTCAGAGTTCATTTTCTGTTTTTTAGTGCTAATAAATGGAAGTTTGTTAACGTTTTATGTGTGTATTGTATAAGGATTCTGCGACAAATACCGTTCATTAGAACGCAGGGCTACAATAAAAAATAAGTGAAAAAATTCAAAAACCCTTTGGACTATGTGGCAGTGAATTCATATTTAATATCTCCCTTGAACCCTCATTCTGTAAATTTGTATGCATGCTTTACGAAGAAGTTAGATTCGAGTCACTCGCGAAATAACGTGAATACGTTTTTTCATTGTTTTTCTTTCTTACAGTTCGGCGTACATCGGAATGTATCTTTTACCGATTGAAATTTTCTCTCTCACTATATCCCTTGTGAAAGCTGGCTGGTTCCCGAATACACTTTCACGGCAAATAAACTGCATGATCCAAATTTTCCACCCGAGTTTTTCGCCAGACTCGCGTACGTTTTTTACGGACCGTTTATTTTTCGATGTCGGAAAAGGAACTGAAGGCCACGGATACAGCATAACTTTTACGTTGAACATTCTCTGAAATACTTGGAAAATAATAAAAGGACACCGTCAGGTTTGTTAGGAGTATAGGAAACTATTTTGCGTAAAGTGGATATATTTTGATGTTTTATTGACACTGTGAGGTACAAATGTAATTGTGCGTATTATATGCACTGTAGGTATACCTGGTGACCACGAGGTGAGGTACGCCCCCCAATTTTTCTATAGTTTTAAAGATACAGGTTTCAAATTTGGTACGTCAATATGGTACTCAAATACGGACATTTTAACTCCATTACCGAAAATTTTACACTTCTGGTCTAACTGGAAGTGATCCCAAACTTTTCTTTTCAAAGTACACCCAGTACAATTTTTTTTATAATCCGGAAAAACACCCAATTCGAGATAACACTGTTCTTCAAAATTGAAAATCGGTTGAAAAATGGCGGAGATAAAGTTGATTGTTCAATCGAACAAAGTTGGACATGAACATCAAATCATCACAACAGACGAACGGCTTCAGCATTTACGAGAGGAAGGTTCGAGAGGTAAGATACAGCTGAAAATTGAGCTTCTCATGTAATTGCAGCAACTATATTTTCCAACAATTATCAAAAATTTCCTCAAAATGGAGTAGTACCCATAAAGAAATGCTCAAAACTGCTATTTCTCAAGGCAACATACTATTTTCATATTGTCGTATTGAAAAGTTATGAATTATCCAAATAATTGTGTTGAAAGTTTTGGAGAATTCTGAAAGGAATCGAAGATACGGGATGTTTCATTATGAGTGTTTTCAAAATTGAATATTCTTAAACAGAGGCGGCTTGAACCTACGAAAGCTAAGCAAAAAATCAAATCTTTTCATTTGAGTAATCTGACAATTCATAATTTTCCAATACGACAATGTGAAATGAGAATGTTGCCATTTGAGAAATAGCAGTTGTGAGCATTTCTTCATGGGTACTACTCCGTTTTGGGGAAATTTTTGATAATCTTTATTAAATATGGTTGCTGCAATTACACGAGAAGCTCAATTTTTAGCTGTATCTTACCTCGAACCTTCCTCTCGTCAGTTGTGATGATTTGAGTTTGATGTTCATGGCCAACTTTTTTCGATTGAACAATCAACTGTATCTCCACCATTTTCCAACCGATTTTCAATTTTGAAGAACAATGTTATCACAAATTGCGTGTTCTTCCGGATAATGAACAAAATTGTATAGGGTGTCATTTGAAAAAAAAAAGTTGGGGTTACTTCCGGTTAAATCGGAAGTGGTGAATTTTCGGTAATGGAGTCAAAATATGCGTATTTGAGTAATATATCGACGTACCAAGTTTGAAACCTGTATCTTTAAAACTATAGAAAAATTGGGGGGGAGGGGTGGTCACCCGGTATAGTTATGATTCGTATTTATATACGTCCTTTCAGTCACGAGTATTTTAATCGGGAGCATAGCGGGGCTGTCTGGAGTTTATAAACGTGTTAACTACCGTATTTTTTTCTAAGAACTCTCCGAAACAGAAAAGTTATATTTTTTTAAGTAATTTTAATTTTCTTTTCTGTCATTATGACTGTTTCGATTCACAGATCAAATGCTAACGTGTGGCGGAATTTCAACCATTGAAATCAAACAGATCAATAGTGATGTATTTACAGAATGGAGTTATCATCGTAATGTTTTAAAAAATATACTTTAAACACAGATTGTGATTATGTGAATAACCGATCATTTAGCGTGATACCTATAGATATCGCTAAATGTCCTTTTAGCTATGCGAGTAGAATAAAACTATATTCATGAAAATGTATTGTACGAAGTTTTTCTACATTTTATTCTTTTGACAAATTGTAGTAATTGTTTCATTAATTTGAATGTTTTTCATATGAAGTTTTGAAAAATTGTTGTAATTTTAAACGACGGCTTCCGCATCGATTGACAGAATACTTACATGGACGCGTAAATGTATGAACAGTGTGTAAAAGTAACTTTTTGTAGTAATTTACGTAATTATTCTGGAAATTACTGTTTTTTGGACGAGTAGACAAAATTGTAGGATGAGCCTTAGGTGAGTCCTGGAAGTCTGCGAGTCCAAAAAACAAACAGTTTTTGGACGTGTTGCGTACACTATTTTTTCGACAACTACCCGGGAAGTAAGTATCCACTTCTCGGACGCTTTTTCTTTGAGAAAGTATCATTTTTTCAATAGCGTCTACCTAGAAAGTATCACTGATATTTCCTGAAATATTTTCATGCGCGCGCAATCTTCAGCTGATGATAATCTCGCATTTTTAGCGAATTTAATCCGATATGGTAGAACTGTGATGTTTATTGTTCATGGACTATGTTTTTCATTTGCCAACTACCAAAAAATGTTTTTACTAATATAATCGCAAAATTTCATATTTTGAGATATTACCCGTGAAAATAGGAATGAAGTATTCTTTCTACGTTAGGTTAGTCAGGTCAGGTTAGATCAGCTAATAATTTACGCATATTCGACTAACAATAATTGTAACTTTTTTGCTCGTAGACGTAAGTTTTCCAGGTGAATTTGCCCGTCTTTCGTCTATTTACACGACTCATTTTCAATAGTACCTAAAGCCTGTGTCATAGTTGTACATACAAGGTTTGTTTTGGTTCTGAAAATTATCAGTCCTGGGACGTCAGGATCATGCGCAGTTGACGAGAAGTGTGCTCTTTAGGTTCATATTCGCTCACTTTTTCTCAAATGCGCATGATCCTGACGTCCCAGGACTGATAATTTTCAGAACCAGAACAAAGCTATTAATACATTCATTAAATTCGATAAAAATTCGGATATCATCAGCTGATGCGCACGCAGGGTAATACCTCAGGGAATATCGGTGATACTTTCTAGGTAGACGCTAGTCATTTATTCGGCTTAGTCCGGGAAGTACGTACCGGAAAATAATCTTGAAAACTTCAATGCTCTGAAATCTTGATACTGATTTTGAAAAACCCTGTATATTATTGCAGTACAAATTTGTAATTTTCCAAAGCAATTTTTTCTTTGCTTTACAATCTGATTCGCAGTTCCCCCTTTTAAAGGTTGAATCACAGACACTGCTGCCCTGCATCTCAATAACAGATTAAATTCGCAACTGCCTTCCGATTGGTAACTTACAAATCATTAATTCTTAAACATTACTCGTCTTGTCATAATTTTATTCGTGAATATGTCAAACTGCGTGGACGTGCGTAAACGTTTCGGGTGTATAATGAAAGATTGAGGGTTTTGTTGTTTCAAAATGTTTAGAGAACGAATAAGGCTATGGTGATCACTACTTGGAAAATTCTGTCATTCTGCATTCTTTCAATATTGCGACCCGTCGATTCTGAGGACAGAAACCCATCAAAAATGTTACGTATGGAAGTGATTATGGAACTGCATATACAAGGTGTTTTACGTAGGCTGTGAATCAGAAATTTTTCACTTGCTATTAGATAGAAACTTGAAATTTGGTATGCTGTCATAATAGGTCATGTTCGTTCTACCTGATATATTTTCAGTTCAGCTATAAAGGGTATGCCAAAAGTCGGTACTAACATTTTTTTTTTTGAAATTGTTCGATTGGCTTTCTGATTACGAGTTTATACCACCTAAGTTATGTCAACTTATCAATTACAGTTTTTCATATATTTCCATTTTTCTGAAAAAAATTATCGCCTTTGTAGGTAAGGAAAAAACGGTGGCTCGCAAACCGTTCAAAATTAGGAAAACAAATTTGTGGAGCAGTTATTTGGTAGTCAGGCTAACCTCAGGTCTCATCGATGGTCCCATTTCGTACCATACGGGCGCAGGCGATTTTCGATGTCTCATTTAACTGAATTTTTTCAAATAGAACCTACTATTTTTTGTTGACACTATTCAAAAGAAAATTAATTTTAGGATGAATTACCTAAGCTTTTCCTATACCTAACTTCAATAAAAATCAAGCTTTTTGTCAAGATATTTCGTGCTTTTCGCACTGGAAACAAAAGATAATTGTAATAATTTAATCAAAAATATGGGGTCATATTCGAGACAAATCATCATTAATGAACAATAACAATATTGACAGAACTCTGAAGTAAATGTTCAATATGACCATTCCATAGCTCTTCTTATTTCGTTAGAATCGAGAATTTATTATTAAATCACAAGTGCCTTAGCCTTTGTCTCATTTCTTTCAATTGCAGAGAGAGCCCGTCGTATTTATCAATCATCAAAGTATTGTAAAAGTTTGGATTGAGTTTGAGAGCTAATGTACGATATTAGGTGATATATTCCTGGAACTCCAAAAGTCTAAAGGAGTGAGATCTGGAGATCTTGCAGGTTACAGAAATGGTCCTCAATTTCCCCATCAACGGTGATCGAACAAGGATGTCAATTTGGTATTCGCAGTTCTTGAATTGTACGGTGGTGAACCATCAATCTGGGACCACGAACGTGCAGCTCTTGTCAGTAGCAAATTTTCAAGAAATGTTTCTACCACGTGTTGAATACTTTCTGAGTATCTCTCGCTATTAAAATTTTCATGGCATAAAAGTAGCGTACCTCTTGATTCATCACCGTACAGAATCCATTTATTCAAAATTGTACAGTGCTTTTATATTTATCCCCAGGTGACTTTCTTCGTAGAGTAAACTTTTGCGCATCTGAAAATCCACATATGGGACTCGAAGTTGAAAATCATGTACAGTGCTTTCATTTTAATTTGTCCCACTTTCAAAAGGCTGTAAAATATTTATTTTTTGAGCTGAAAGGTCGAACAAAAGAAGAACTTGTAGTGTTACGTTTCATACTGTCCAGTCAAAAATTTTATAAATTGTCAAATGTCAAAATTATTGATACAACTTCCTTTTATTCGAATGCAACACCCTGTATTTCATTAATTATTTAAAAATACTTTTTTTTTCTGATTACAAAAATATGCCACACTTGCCCTTTCCATTATTTTAGCACAAATTGGTGTAAATATAATTGAAATTGTCTCCGATCAAGTAACACAACCTAGATGAGTAATACTCAAAAAGTACTGAAGGTAATATCTTTTCATAATGTTTTCCTCAAATCATGACATTATTGCCATGTCTCAATTTTTTTAGGATACAATGAGCACGTCAGCTAGATTTTGATATATGTCGGGTATATTCATGGCAACGAAAACCCAAAAATATTTTGGATGAAATATATAGCAATAAGAAGGCAATTGAAACGTTCATCACAGCTTGTTGGGAGCATGTAAAAACAATAGTATTTCCATCGCTTGACGGAGATTCTTCGTTGTCGATATAGTCTGGTCAGTACGGCAATGCTGCATTTGAAATGTCAAATATGACAGAACAACAACAAAACATCTCTGTTTGTTTTCGTATTTGGCTTATTGGAGTGTTTTTTCGTAAATAAAGGGCAAATTCTGAGTTAATTTGTGTTAAACTATCGTTAGTTTTTATTATTGAGCAATGTTGAAGCATTATGAAATGTGTAAAAGACCATTTGAAGCTGGAAATCAAAATATGTCATTTCATAGATAAGCTACAAGTGTCGTGACTATTGAGAAAAGGAAACCAAATTAGAAAAAGGAAAAATGAATGAATTACGAAAAAATATGCCAATTAGAGCATCGACTGTTCTCAAAATCTTGTGGAGATTATTCCATCATAATTTCAGATTTCCATTCTATTGGGTTTACATTATTTCTATTTTATCGAACCTCAATATTTCTGTTGTCAACGCACGACACTGCTGTTGGGGGAAGATGTACCTTGCACATAAATTTTAATGCGTGTGCGGTGAGTTACTCATCTAGGTTGTGTTATTTTGTCGGAGGAAATTGTGATTTTTATAGAATTTCAAGATAGCCGCGTTTATTATTTTGTTTCCAAGAATTGTCATGGTTTTTATGAATATAATTCTTGGGCATTTATTATGATATCAAAGATTTTCTGGTTTGAAAACTGACCCGCCGAGTAAATTACTCAAGTCTAACAACAACAGATTTATTGAAAAATAAACAATTTGATTAATGGATGGAATACCTCGACATTTCTTGATTTCTGTTGAATAACTCGATAGAGGTTGAAGTCAGGTATAGAGAAAGCTTGAGTAACTTAACCTAAAATTTATTTTTCTTTCGAATGGTGTGAAAAAGAATAGTAGGTACCATCTGAAAAAATTGAGTATTTGTCAATTTTTTAACGCGACATTAAAAAATCGCTTACGCCCATATGGGACATCAGGTGTAAGCCTGGACTACCAGCCAACTGCATCACAAATTGGGTTTCTCAATTTTGAACGGTTTGCGAGCTCTACATTTCTTCAGAAACTATTACGTCGATAATTTTTTTCAGAAAAATGAACGTGTATCAAAAACTGTATAGACAAGTAATCATAACTTAGGTTGTTTAAACTCATAATTAGAATAATAGAACCTTGTAAAAAAATGTAGGTACCTGTAAAATAAGAAAGTTGGTACCGACTTCTGGCATACCCTGTGTGGCTGTGGGACTATAGATATTTTAGGTAGAACGTATATGATCGATTATGACAGCATATCAAATTTTAGGTCTCTAATCGAAATGCAAGTTGAACAACCTCTATTGTACGCCTACGTAAGTCACCTTGTATATTATTGAAGTTTTATGAACCATCGAAGAGCGTCTCTTCAGAAAAACTGTCGCTTCCCAAAGTTAACTTGTCTCCTGTGCAGTAATTCAAGCTTCAAACAATTCTGTCTATAGAACTAGTAGGGTGGTTACCATCCCTCTCTGTATTTTGTTATTTGATGTTATACAGGGTGTTCCTTAAAGATATGCTAATATTTGAGGGGGTGATTCTTTGTTATTTTAAGGAAAAAACTTTCTATAAACGTATGTCCTAAAAGTCCTAACTTTTGAAATACAAGGTGATAAACTTTTGAAAAAATTTTAATAATAACAGATAATATTGTAGAAGTTTTTATAAAATTTGGTACATGTCTTCTATGCATCAAGGTGCATTTTGTTATGCACAAACATTTTCATTTTCTCAACCAGTGGTGCCCGTACGGGTTTTGCATTGAATATTTTTGGAGAAAAAAATACTACGTCACTGCTCTCTCCTGAAAAAAAAAAAAATTCTTTTGAGATCCTCATTCATTTTTGAGCAAATTTGATCTCATGAGTTTTCTTTGTCCGACGCATGGTTAAAAAAATTAAAATCGTTTCATTTCAGGATCAATTCTTCAAAAATCTGATGCGGTGTGGAAATGTTTGTGCATCGACTGAAAGCAAATTAAGAGATCAGATTTGTTCCAAAATGAATGAGAATCCAGGAAATATGTTTTTCTTGTCAGATGCTCTGTTCTTGATTGAAATAATCAAATTAAAATTGCTTCATATCGCAGTACCGATTAATTATTTTTGAAAACATAAATCTAGTTGTCCTGGAATAAATGACGTTTTTACAAACGTCGATGAAAACAATAGCTGTTGACTAAAAGTAAGTTGTTGCTGTTAGAAAAAATCACACCGCGTAATTAATTTGATTTTTAAGTGTGTTATTGGAGTTATTTTGGTTGTCTGCTGTTTTTCTGAATATCGGAAAATATGGTGAATTACACGAATGCAGAAATGGCGGCAATGCATTACGTATATGGCCTCGCTGATGGTAATGCAACAGAAGCCAGACGCATTTATCAGGAAAGATATCGTAATCATGCCTTACCAGATAGCCATACCTTTTCAAATATTCATTGCCGACATAGGGAAGCTGGTAGTTTCAAGAAAGGTTCTTTGGAAGGTAGACCTCTAAACGTCAGAACTCTTGAAATTGATGATGCGGTTCTGAAAGAAACCGAAGAACATCCTGAGACGAGTACGAGGAAGATCGCTAGAACTCTGAATATTTGTCATCAAATTGTTTGGCGTATTTTGGTTGATACCCATACCATATTTTACTAGTACAGGCATTACTCCCTTGAGATTTTCCACAGCGTGTGAACTTCTGTCAGTGGTATCTTCAGAGTATTGCACTAAATCCGCAGTTTGAGTCACAAATTTTGTTCACAGACGAAGCAAATTTTTCTCTGAATGCTATTCAAACAATCATATGTGGGCGGAAGAAAACCCCCATACCATAACCGAAACCCATTTTCATCACCAATTTTCGGTTAATGTATGGACAGGAATTATTGGTGATTATCTTATAGGCCCATTTTTTCTACCAGGACGCCTTGATGGTCGGTCTTATTTACACTTTCTCGAAGAACTTAATGGGTTGCTTGAAGATGTGCCAATTGCGTTAAGGAATCGAATATGGTACATGCACTATGGAGCCCCTGCTCATTTCAATGTAATTGTCCGAAACCATTTAAATACAGTTTATCATAATCGTTGGATAGGTCGCAGAGGACCTCAGCAATGGCCAGCAAGATCCCCTGATCTCAACAGTTTAGATTTATTTTTATGGGTGCACCTTAAAATTCTAGTGTATAAAACTCCCGTCAATACTTAAGAAGATTTAAGAGAGCGAATACTTGCCTCGTGTGAAACTATTCGAAATACGCCGGGAATATTTGAACGTGTGCGTAATTCCATGCGTAGACGGGCGGAAGCAAGCCTATTAAGTGAAGGTGGCCATTTCCAACAATTTTTATAATCAGTGTTAGTATTGTCAATAATTAATGAATTTGATCCGTTCATTTAAACATACTTTTATAAAATAAAATAAAATTCGTTTCTGTACAAGCTGAAATCTATATTTTCGGATTCTCATTAATTTTTGAACAAATCTGATCCCTTAATTTGCTTTAAGTCGATGCACAATAATTTCCACACCACATCAGATTTTTGAGGAATTGATCCTGAAGTAAAACGATTTTTATTTTTTTAAGCGAAAACCATGCGTCGGACAAAGAAAACCCAATATATTAAATTTGCTCAAAAATGAATGGGAATCTCAAAAGTATTTTTTATCTCGAGGAAAAGTAGTGGCGCAGTATTTTTTCTTCAAAAATATTCAATACAAAACCCGCGCGGACGCCACTGGCAGAGAAAACGAAATTTTTTTTACATCACAAAATGCACCTTGATGCACAGAAGACATGTACCTAATTTTATGAAGATGCGTACAATATTATCCCAGTTATTAAAAACTGTTTTTTTTTCAAAACTTTATCACCCTGTATCTTAAAAGTTAGGACTTTTAGGACATACGTTTATAAAAAGTTTTTTCCTTAAAATAAGTCAAAGAGTCACCCCCTCAAATATTAGCATGTATTTAAGGAACACCCTGTATATCAAGCGTCTTATGTTATGGTTCCCACGAAACGATTTTGTTATGATTATGTTCTTTCAACATTTAGATTTATATTCTGATTTCTATGTTTTTTTGTCTGACAGTTCGAAAAGACTTAACACTGCGACTGCAATTCAGGTTCTTTAACCACAGGAAAACACCCCTTATCAAGTGAAGGTATCAGTATACCGCAGTCAACGCAAATCTAACCTATACAGTGTCTGCCAAAAAGTACGTAATGTTCCGTTGCACCTTTTTTCTTCACGTTCGTGAGGAATCTTCAAATTTCCAAATATAACCCGTTGCTTAGATAGTAAGGGCTTCGAATCATTGCTAATTTTGGAGCAGATGCTGTATACAGCTCCTTTTGGTTTTTAAATTATAGTCGCTTATTAACTTTGAAGTTTATCGATGTTTGGCTGAAAATATACGGTAGATATATAGAAATAACCTTCACGATTATTGTTGTTGAATTATATTGGCACGTTTTTTAAACATTGAGTAAGGAGAAATTCCGCAGCAGAATTTCAAAAATGTTAACGCTGAAAGTACAGTTTTTTGCTATCTGTGCTCATTAGAATTAAAAAAATGAGGTTTCTTGATATAAAAGAGATGTAATCAACTCATATACCCAGTGACAATAATATCACTAGCATTTTCTCCCTTCGTTTTTCAAGGTGTCAAAGTTATACTCGACACAGTAAAAAGTCAAATACCACATTTTTTTCACTTACGGCCTTGCTGAAAGAGATACGAATTTTTTATTTTCAAATGTCAATTCTACATTTTCAGAATCCTGAAAAAATCTGAATTGTTTGAGAATACTGTAATTTTTACAGTTACTTGATTATTTTGATGATAGGTTTTGGTTTCAATCTATTATCGTGATGTTTTATTATTATTATTAACCCATCACAATCACAAGAAATTATAAGAAAATGCAAATTCGAATATTAACCAAGAGTTTCAATGACTTGGTGCAATTTAAAACTTCGAATTTTGCATATATTTTTTATTAATTAAAGTTGTTGGAAATTTGCCCACCGCCAACTGAGCTAGACAGTGTCTTGGTTCCGTAACAGGGACTGAGGCACTTAAAATAACTCATGTGTCCAAAAGTTTCATACCATGGTGAAGGCATTAATAAATCCTTTATATAACCTGGGTGAATACTTTTCACATAAATGGAAAATTTCGTATCAAATTTGCCTTGTATATATTTTAATTATGGCTTTTTACAAGGCTCCATTTGTCTTCCAACTTGAATCATCTTGTACGTTAACCAATCTTGTTTTTTTTTTTAATATTGTTTGCATTATCTATGTATCATTCATTTATTCATATACTCGTATGGTTATGTATATTTTCGTCTACGAGTAGTGTACAGTGCAGCTTTTAATATAGTGTTAACTTTTAAATGGTTTCACGTAGAAACATAAAACTAAACCGTTTAGGGGGTTTCACCGATACTACTTTTTGAAATAAAACACATTGTTATTGCTCGATAAATGGCGCGGGGGGCACATCAACTAAAACATTTTAAATGGCATGGAGGGTCATGTGGAACATTGTTGAAAAGATAATTCAATTCTATTTTCAACCATCAGAATTTTGTTTTCACGTTTTTTCACAATATGCATTTGAAATGTCAGAAATAAGTACGGATCTGACGGATCTGAATCCCTTACCTTACCTGACCACGATAACTTTTGAATGGTTTGATGTGAAATAACGGGACAGAATTTTTTTTAAATTAAACAAAATTCGAAAAAATATTAATGGTTGAAACGAGAATTGAATTGTCTTTTCAACGATGTGACACATATGTCATTTACATTTTTTTAGTTGATGTGCGCTATCTATCAAGCAATAACATTGTGTTTCATTTCAAAAAGTAGTATCGGTGATATCCTCCAAAATTTTTTTTATGTTTGTACGTCAAACCGTTCAAAAGTTAAAAGAGGGGACTATTGAGAGCCGCACTGTATACTTATGACAAAAAATTATAATTTGAATTTATTGCAGACGTATTCTAACCTCCAGCACATATTTTCAAACTTTGTTCGAATTGATACTGCCCCCCACATATTTTGCAATTTTAAATTTAGAAGTTATTGAAATATATCAGAATTATCTGTCTATTTCTATTTAAAATATTTTCCCAGTATCTCAAAAATATTTCATACATTTTTAGGAATTTTATAACACAACGAATCAAATGAACGATACAAAATGTATCCATGGAATGGGGAATGGCACGTTTGATAAAAAGTTTTTGGAAATTGAATATATTGGAAGAAGACATCAAAATAATGACACCACTGAATTATTTTCTTCAGGCGATGCATCATTATATACAATAAACAATTTTTACTGCATGTGACGTCATTTGATCACAAAGTCAATATGGCAACGGTGCTTACTGAATTTGCGGTTCGGGTTCGTTCGTGTGTTGGTGTCACTCGTCAGCGACCATCGAGCAAGAATCATGGTGTCAAAACTGATGGAATACATATTTTCGGCATGCGACGTTGCCAAATGTGGTTTTACTACATTATGACGTCACAATTTGATTTTTCGCTTTTTTTAACAAAGATCATGAAAAAAATGATAAAATACAAAATACGTATACCTTATTTTTGGAAAATATATGCATTCATGACGAAATCGTTTATAGTGGCATTGCCCATTTGAACCCATTCCTTTGTATTATTTATGACTGGTATAGCAGTCACTTTATTAGTAGTATTTCATTAGAGTTGAACTTGGGAGTTTTTGAACTTCAAATTTGTACATGTGGCGTCACGAAGCTTATAACTCGTTGTCACACTTTGTTGATCCCCACCCTCCCTCTTAACGTGTGACAGTTTCTGTATGGCCCCCAACTACAAATGCTATCAAATATCGATAAACTCCTTTAACTCCGAAACTGGGCGGCCTGGGTGGAAAGCAGCTTGTTTTTTCAAAATGGATATTTTTCTACTGCGGAAAAAATATACATTTGTTTCTTTTTTATTCTTCTTTAAAAACATTAATAATAATAAGAATAATAATAATACTCCCTCATAATGAGTGTACCCAAAGGCATAGCCTGTGCGGGTAAAGGACGGCTATCATTATTATTTGCCGTGGCGCTCCGGGCGACTTACTGATGTTTCAGGTGATGTATTCACTTTTCAGCTGTAGGAAAACCCAGAAAACCTACAGCACCACCTCGGGTGGTCGGTGTGCACTCCGAGCTAGCACTAGACGAGATTGGCATCTAGACAACTCACAATACACTTGCTTTTCAACAAGGCATGCAGTCGCCAACGATCCGATATAAAGTAGTTGAGAAAAATTCTCGTACCTACATCGGACTCGAACCGACTATCGCTATGCTGGAGTTTCGAACGGCCTGTGCCTTAGACCGCTGATCCACCGACCGACCGTCTGTTCTAATTGTGTGTAATAGCTGTTACTCACCCGAATGATTTACGACGCTAGCATACGGTTTGCGTCGAAAACTTCATTCTCATGAGTTATAACCATCATTGAATAATTTTTCCATTTTCAGCTTTATTATATTTAAAGTCGCCTTCGTTGAATAATATTCAATTTTGATAACACTCAAATTTAAATCTAATTGTATATCTTAATATGACGATTTTTCGGGTTGTAAGTCTGACGTTGATAACGAGTTTGACTCGACGTTTCGCCAACACGACTGATTGGCATTCTCAAGAAAGATTTTTTTCAGTTGACAGCTACTCAATTCACTGTCGATTGCTTGACATTTGACATTCGTTGTCACAATAGGTATTTGTGAGTTGACGTTCTTACCTTGATTGGTCCATAGCGTTAGGTAACATTATCGAGTCGTTCATACTGTTCCTTTAAAAATTCTCCAAAACTTTTCACACGAGTAATGTGATAATAATTCGTCATTTTCCATGACGAAGTTGAAAGATTTTGTTGCTATTCAAGAAAATGTAGTTGGAAGCGATCCTTTAAGAGCCACCCATCAGCGAGACACACCGAACGGTCGAATTTATTCATCACCCCGTGCAGCAAAGATTTGTAGGCATATATTTATGATGCATGTTAAGGTGCGTACTAACTGAGCGAACGAAGGACGAACGAAGGAAAAACGAAGGACGAACGAACAACGAACTCCGAAAAACGAAGGTTCCGAGTTCGTTCGGCTACAAGTTGTCGATTTACCTTTGATGAAGGGATCTCAGAAACGAATATATTATTTTAAAAAATCGCTGTTTGCTTGGCATTCGACTACGTCTCCAGTACTCCAGTTATCGCAAAAATGTGTGACAAAATTATCGCGGCATCGTTTTTCATAAAAACCAGTAGAAAACAAAAAAGAAGACGAAGATATTGGATGTCAAAAATGTTTCAAAGTAGAAATCGATATAGGGGATTGGACCTTTTAACTGATTTAAGCAATGATCTGGGGAAGTTTAGCAATTTTTGTAGAATATCCTCTTCAGATTTGAAATTTTTACTTCGAAAAATTTGTGAAAAAATGTGTAAAAAGTCAACACATTTTCGAGAACCAATTCCACCTAAGGAAAGACCGGCACTAACCCTCCGATTTTTGGCAACTGGAGATTCTTATATAAGTCTTATGTATCTTTTTAGCAATTTTTGTAAAATATCCCCTTCAGATTTCAAATTATAACTTCGAAAAATATGTGAAAAATTTTGTAAAAAGTCAACAAATTTTCGAGAACCAATTCCACCTAAGGAAAGACTGGCACTAGCCACTAACCCTCAGATTTTTGGCAACTGGAGATTATTATAGAAGTCTTATGTATCTTTTTAAGATATCCAGCAAGCGATTTCAAAAATTATTCCTGAAGTCTGAAGAGTACGTGAAGGTGAGCAATAAAACATGGCATGTTTAACCTTATTTAAAAAAAAACTCAAAAATATTCTCATTACAAATTCGAAGTTCGGACTGAAACTAGATGATTCTCATCAACACCGAATAGCGAATCTCTTTGATGTACCGCTCTCGGAGCGAACGGCAGCGAAGGCGAACCGAACGTAAATAGGCCATTCGATTCGCCTTCGCTTCAACGTACACATTGACCGAATTCAAATTCGGGGATCGGAGTTCGTTGTTCGTTCGGCATTCGTTCGCTCAGTGAGTACGCAACTTTAGTGAAGATATTAAACTCGTCAAAGCTTAATTCAATGCTAATATAATAGGTAGGGGGCAGCGCTAATCAGGTACAAATTTCACGATAGTATAGAATTGATTTTTTGCATGATTTTTGTATGATTTGGTGGTCCCAGGAGAATTCAGGATCTCCCATTTTTTTTAAATTCATCAGGTCATTTAATTTTTTTTATAACCAAAAATCACTGAAGTTCCCAAATTTACACTAAGAAAAGAGTAATTTACTGAAGAAAAAAAACTTCCTAAAAATTGTAGGAGTAAAAACCGAATTCCCTTTTATTAAGGTAGTATTTGTTCTTAGGAGTATTTTTCAGTTTTGAGTCAATTGTCAATAATTGTTGAAAAATATGGACGGTGTAATTTCATGAGAATCCTAATTTCCAATTTATCTTACCTAGACGTTTCCTCTAACTACCAATGCCATCCGTTAGTTGAGATGATTTAAGTTTGGTTCTCTTTGGTAATTTTGTGATAATCAACTATCTCCTTGATTCTTCAACTTATTTTCAATCTTGTCACAAATTTGAAGAACATTCGTATAATCATAATAGCTTAAAGGGTGTGAATTGAAAAAGAGTTTCACTTTCGGTCAGCCTCGTATAACCGGAAGTGGAAAATTCTCAATTGTGGTGTCAAAATAAGCCTAGTACCAAATTTGAAACATGTATTTTCAAAACATTCGAAAAATTGGGCAGCGTACTTCACCTTGTGATCACCCGGTATTTATACTTTCATTCATCAGGCGAGAGAGTTTTCGACTAACTGTTACCTACAACCTACACACAAAAAAATAATTTCTTGGAATAAGCATGACTGCATTGACTCAAGTAAATAATTTGTTTGTATATAACGAAAGAGATGGTTGTTTTGTTTCAAAGAATTAATTTTCTCAACAAATTTCTCAATTGAAAACAAATATATGCTTATATGAAAACATTTTATATCTCGAGTGGAAAATATAATTAATTCATAGTAAGAAAATTATTTACTTACTTCAATAAAACAATTGTTTTGAAGTAGAAACAAAAAATATCCATTGAAGATGGATATTTTCTTGATTTGAAACTATGAATTTCTCGTAATGAAGATTACATTCATTCACTTCAAGAGGAACGGTTTATTTAGTTACACAATGGTTACTTCGACTTGATGAAAGGATATTATTGATCTGAATATATACATTGATCAGAATGAAACTTAGGTTCGTTTTCTTTAACAAAATTACTCGTTTGAGGCAACATATCTATTACTTAGATTATGTTAAATATTGGTATTGATCCGAAAATATGAATTATTTATTATAAAACTTTGAATATATAGAGTAATATTGTGGAATCAAATATATTAACTAATCAGAATGAATCTTTCGTTCATTCCCTTCAACAAAAACATTCAATGAATTAATTCAATGAATTATAAATAATGAATTCCATCGTACGAAAATAATTGAAACAAAAAGGTCAATGAAAAAAGTTTTATTCAACATAATTATCATTCTTACATGAATCAAAACAATTCTTTGGTTAACAATATTCTAACATATGATTCAAAAATCCTTATTATCAGTAACTTTGGATATGAACTGAGAAAAAATAAAAAAACCTTATTTCACCAGAAAAAAAAATAAACACAAATAAAATTTTCTACATATCGATGCCTTAATTCGCAAACCCGCTAACTCCACGTTTTATCAATGGAGCAACTGGTTTGCGAGTTAGGGCATCGATATGTGATCAAAAATATGAGAAAAACATCAAGATCTTCAATAAAAACAGAATTTTCTGTCCATAAATCTCCACCTCAGTATTTCAGTCATCGGCTCAGTCTTTCAGTCTTAGGCTTGATTGAGTCTTTGAGTCACTTGGATTTGATTATGAGTCTTTTCAGTCCCACTTTCGAGTCTCTAGTCTTTCAAATATCTCGAGTCTTGTATATATTTTAGCTAGATGTTTCCTCCTTGCTCTGTATATATACCGTAACATGTACAAGAATGCTTCTTGGCATTCTACAGTAGAAAATTTCTGTTTCATTATTCAGCTTCACTTTGCCCCTAGGTGGAATCGTTGAGGCAGCAGCAAAATCTGTTCGATGAAGTTGACGTCTAAAAAAAATTTGCACCTATTACCTACTATTGACAAACTTGACATTACAAGGAATTAGAAATAATTGAAAACCCAAAAATTCCAAACCGAAAAATTGATTAAGTTTAGTTCAATTAAGTTTACGGAAAAAATAATTTAAAAATATTTTCTGGTACACTGTTTCTTTTGAAATAAAACGAAGAAATGCACTATTGTTCTCTAAATCATGTCTTTCAATAGAGCGTGAATTTCTCTGAATAAATAATACACATAAAATTACCTGTATTTTCGGTGGAATCAATTTTTTCGATCAGACTCCCAACACTTTTTCTCTTGCAGTTATTTTCTTATATTGCATAATGGGGTTGTAAAATGGTGCCTATTTTACATAAAAGTTCATAATCGATGCAGGGTAGAGCCTCTCAAAGTCCATGTCTATCTAAAATGATAGACAAGTTAATGAAGATGAAACAGTTTTGAAGAAGTAACAACAATTCTATCGATACCAATTTTTATTTCACTTATTCATCCCGTAGAAGGATCCTGTTACGTTGTCCTATGAGAGGAAACTAGCTAACTTCTTCAAATATTCCTCATTCAGGAAAGGCAAATCTTCGATAGTTACTTTGTTATCTGAAATAATGCTTATTTAATAAATTCAAAATTCAAATGAAATCATCAATAGTTTCTCAGAAATGTTTGTTCTTCATGAAAGTTTGAATACCTAAATTCTCAAACGTAGAGCTCATCTAAATAATTAAGGATTCAAAAGAGGTATTTTTCTAGCTTTCTAACTTCAACAGTTTCTCAAGAAATGAAAATAATTCTTTAACCACTGAATAATTTTGATTCTATACAGAATGGCTTCATTATCCCCATAATACATTTTATTTTCTTTTCAATAATATGTTTGTGTTCAAAGAAATACATATTTATAGTTTTGAATCAAGAATATAGAAGTATCAAAATACACTGACGCAAGTGCGTCTTATTCCCATGTAGGTACATACCTACACTTTCCTCTACTTTTTATACCTATCGATGCAAAGTTATTTCTTCACATTTGTTGGTTAGGTATAATGCCGAAGTACTATGAATTATTTACCCATTAACTTTTCTATAAAACTGTAAAACAGCCTACCACCTTTTGTAATCCAGTATCCATGGGGTTGTGCCGGTCATCTTTTAATACTCACCTACCAAGGAAGTTTGATACAAGTACTTAATCCTTCCATCAAGGTTGCACAGTTTCAGAAGTTTTTGGATATCCATGTTTTTGTTTTCATAACTGTTTCTCACAATTAATATGAAATATACCAACTCCAGTCCGAATGTATGTAAACGCACAATGGCACAATAAGCACATTAACCTCAACGAGACCTGTAACCTGCGAACGGCGAGATCCGAAAAACACTTCTAACTACAATACTAAAGCAGACATTACACCCCTCACCCCCCTCACCAATTGCACAACAGCCTATGGAATCCGTCAGGGCCGGTCCTAGAAGAATGATGTCAGTCAACAATGTTAGAAATGTATTGAACATTTGCTGCACCTATCTGGGATCCACCTCAGATCTCTATAATTTTTGTGGGACTCAACATGTTTTTAACTGCTGAACAAGGCTATGGAAACAAAACCCTGCACTTCAGCATACTATCGGAATAATGGCCCTTTAGACGTCTATAAGGGTAATTCGAGAAATTTTTTACAACAATTTAATCACAATTTAGCAATACTTACTGTGGTTTTACCATCCAATTTTAATAGTATCTCAGCTTCAAATGTAATGTATGAAGTTGAAGACATTTAATTTTTTCATTGAAAGAAATCAAAATGTATATACTATTATTGAGAAAATGAAGTACTGAAATAAAATTTTATATTTTTTCAATTGAAAAGAGTCAGTAATATCAACTTTAAGTATTTCCGTTTTTTAATTTGAAGAAATGTATATTTATATTCTTAAATCAAAAAGAGGAAGCATTAAATCAATAAATTAGGTTTATTCATTCCGAAAAATCAACCATATCAAGCTGAAGAAATTACATTTTTAATTTTATAATGGTGTTCTTGGATTGAGCAAATATTTCAATAAAATTATATCCTTGGCTTGAAAATAACAGATGTTTCGATTCAAAGAAATATGCTCAATTGAAAAAAGAGTTTTACTTGAATTTTCAAAGAAATGCGTTTTGTCAATCTGAGATAATTTTTTTTTGTGTGTAGTAATGTCAATTAATTAGCCGATTTTTATTGGTTTTCAAATGGCCCATTAAGTTAGAATTTATTGGGACATTATCGTTATTGAGCAATTGTTTATGCGAATTACCAATTTAACATTTTGAAGATTGATTTTATGGTGTGTTTCCAATAAATTGTCTATAATAGATTCGTTTTCTCCTTGGGTTTGACTCATTAGCCCTATTAGCAGTAGAACATTTCTACCGATGAAGATAACTCAATTTTGAAATAATGAAATAACACATCTGGAGCCATATTCTGGAAACAGTACGAATTCGAATTCGATTTACTTTTTCACAACAATTCACATTGGTATACGAATTGGAAATCCCCTGGAAGTAAATAGAAGTGCTTGAACAAAGGGAAATACGTTATTTTTGTTTACAATGTGTAACACCACTGTCGATTTTGATAGTTTAATCCATTAAAGTTTATAGGTCGTGTGATATACGACAAGATTATTTCTTGAATGATGATGTTTATTCATTACTTTTTGTACTTCCGGGACTAAAGTGCCAACTTTAGACCCGTTTAACAGGGACTAAAGTTGCATTTCAAATTTTGTTGATACTGTTGCTATAACGTTACCTACTGAGTAATCCAAGTAGGTACCGTGTTTCAATATTGAAATTTATAATACTGGGAAGTGCAAAAAATAGCGTATATGCCTCAGGACTAACCCTCTGACTCTACGAGCCCTCAGGCAATAAACATCACGTGCGGGATTAAAACATTCACTTTACTCCCTTGTTATATAATATACTATTGGTTAAGCATCCCAACAATGCATTGAAGAAGCCTTTGCTGCGAATTTTGCATGTAAACATTTCAAATTCTGACGTATTTTCGTTGCCTTATGTCAAAATATTTATCTAGAACCCCTATCGAAAATGGAGTTTTCTCTGAAGAAAATCAACATTAGGTCATTCAAACGATTAAGAAACTATTGTTTTTTTATAAACTGTTTCCAATAATTGTAAGAATCACTGAAAACCGACCCAACGAAAACCAATATGGAGGACAGAAATATAATAGCGATCAAAAAGCTCTTGTGAAATAGTAACATTCAAACAAGATATTTCGAAAAATAGTGGTGTCTGATTGGTCCATTTCATCATGAATGAAATAATCTAAGAAATTAAATATTTGTTTTTGGCAGATAAGTCTCTATTCAACCCTCCAGTATATTTGAAATAGAGGGGTATTTTTTAGAAATGAAATACAACTATCAAACAATAGGAAGACTTCAGAAAGGGAATTTTTGATTTGACGCATTGCATAGAATTCGCGAAGTGCAAGGTTTATCGAGTAGTTCCTCAAAGTGATTCGCCCGGTGTATACTATACATGTCTATAGCAGTAAAGTTAATAAGGACGTGCTCTTGCGAACTTTGGTCTCCTCTTCAAACATTTAACAAGGCATGAAGCAGATTTCCAATTTCAGTCTTGCACGTTGATTATATCCATTCAAATATACTCTGGGATGTCTGAAACTTGAGAGCAAAAGGAAAGTTCCGAGTAAGTGTATAGGTAGGTGAGGTACCTAATTTAATCAAAAATGCATGTGCCGTTTCCTGCTTCAGATGTGAGGTATTTTGTGAAATTCGCTGTTCGGACCTAAATTCGATGAAATTGAATCAGGCAGGGCGTCAATCGAGTGTCATACCTCTATGGAAAATTAATGTCTCGATGTTTGAATTTTGAATATGTCGGTTGTTCAACTTCAATAGTGTTACGTACTCTGTTTTTCAATAATTTGGAAGGTTTGAGCATAAATAACTACAAGAAGACTAGTGTTACGGGAGACAGTTATACAGATCTGGTAATATATTATCGGCATAGAGCATAAAAAATATACGCGATCGAGATTCAAGAAATCCCTTCCTGCAAACTGTTTGCCTCGAGTACAATTTACGTGTTGGTGTCACTCTATCAATCGCAGTCGTGATATTACTAAGGCTGTAAATATGAAAGACGTTTTTGTGAATTCTAAAATGCTCACGTCGCAAAGGAAAAATATATACAAATTCTAAAGTAGTTCCCGAGGCAAACAGTCCTGCAAACTGAAGAAGAATAGTAGTGCATTTGAATAATTGAGAATCTCCATCGCGTATATTCGTTATAATTTGTACTGGTCGACTGGCTAGAGAAAGTATCAAGCAAACGTAATGGCTATATGCCGATAATACTTTACCAGATCTGACATGGGTATGAATCGTAGAAGTTGGACTATTTCAATATCTTTAAATTTTTAAACAAAGCTTTTCATATTTGAGTGTTTACATGCAGACTTCGGTAAAATTCCCTCAAATAATAGCCAGGAGCTATAAAAAAAAATTTAGATCTCACATATTTTGGTCTCATGAACAAAAAATCCCCATACAGTTTTTAGCGGTCTCAAATAATTTCGAAGATATCGGCACATTTTTGAGTAAAGACTGGCACTTTTTAGAACAGACACATTTCTACCGCGAAAAAACAAAACTAAAAATTTTTCCTTCTCTACCCTAATACAGTGTACACACCCCAATTTACCCGTTTCACATAATATTTTTTTTTTAACGGAACTGTTTTTAAGATAACCGAAATGTCAACCTCTATAAGACCCAGTATATTCGAAACTGTGGCATAAGAATATTTTTTTATTATGGTTGTGCCAGATTTTCTTTTTGTTGACATATTTTGTCCAATATTTTGTTGTATATGGTATAATTTTTCTCTTAACATTTCAATATGAATACTGTAAGGAGTTCAGAAGTCTTGAAAACTTGAATCAATTCTTTATCAAGACGATTTAATTCTGGTAATAAAGGGCGATAATCCTTCGATGATTTCAAGGAAAAATTGTCATGACCATAGGTCCACAACTGCTTTATTTCGGAAATACAGGTTGTTGCAATTTAACAAGAATAAAAATGATAGGCCACTGTGTTTTGTTAACAAATAAATTTTATTTTTATAATTTTCATCTGATATCTCTTAAAATTGGTTTCTTGCCTTTTTTTCGTCCGGCGGATATAATAAAATCAGTAGCGTATCAATAATTGTATTAAAGAAATTGCTCGGCATGCTAACAGGGACGCCACTGATGCAAATAAAAAAAACTCATTGCTGTAAAAAAATTATTGTGATGCGTATTTTGAATGTACCAAAATTGAAAGAAATTTAGAAATATTGGGAAAAACTGATTCTTTCGTCATCAACATCTTGTATTTCAGAAATGAAGCGGTCGCGGACCTACGTTCATATGAAGAATTCTCATTGAAATCATACAAGGATTGTCGTATTGTCGTCCTTTAAGATTAGCACTCAATTATGAAACATCCTATATAAAGAGCTGCCTTGATGCTAATCGATCAATTCGACTCTTTCTTAGCAACAAGTTTTTTCATTTTGTCAAACGGATTGTCATCGTAACGAGTTCATTGGAATTGAAATATTTCCATTATACTTCCTCATTGTGTTTCATTTAATTTGATGTTGAAGTCATTTTATCCTTTGTAGAATAGTATTCCCGTTGTTCGAAGATCCATTGGGATTTTTCTTCATTGAGAATTCATCACTTCTGCCAACTTTTTAAATAACTCCGATTGAATTCTTGAACATTCCGCTTATACCGGAAACTTATGCCAACCAGTTTCACTTCACGAGTACTGAAATGAATGGGTTATATTGTACGAACAACTATACCCAGAAGACTTGATATAAAGAACTCTGTGGAGTTTCAAGTAACCGCTGAGTTCTGCAATCAATATTCGACAATATTCAGTAATAGAAATCTAATTTTAGGTCTGGATTGTTTGTTATGTTAGAAGCACGTCATTTATAAAGTGAAATTTCCATTAGATTTTGTTTGAGAAGTCATGAAAGTGCATATGATTCACCTCCAATAAAATCACATTCATGGTATATAAAATTGCATCAGATTTTTATAATGTATTTTATACGTTTATTTTTTGACAAGAATTTCATTTCATTTCCTTCTGATTTTCATTTTCTGGAATAATGTCTCATTAATAAATAATGGTATGGTTCAGATTTCACATAGAATATTTTGTGTAAAATGGATAGACCCTTGTTTTTCATAATCAAAAATAATGCGTATTTTGATTGACTTTAATAAACTCTACTTGGTGTATTAATTAAATTTTGTTCTTCACTCCAAAACGCCTTATATTCAAGTGAGTGCCTTTTAGGCTTGAGTCCCCTCTGGCTTTTTGGCCTGCATATTTACTTCCTGACTACTGTCTCCAAGGATGAAGTCCCTTAAACCGGATCTTTGTAGGTTGCTTATGGGACAAAAAAAGATACAAAAGGCAAAATGCACCACTCTGATTTTTTGTTATTAGGGTTGTTATAACTTAACTAAAAGAATGAGACTGGCTGGGGGGTACCAGCTAGCAGTTCTTTTATCTGGAGCTACTTTTCCAAAACGAGAGGAAATTCGTGATTCTCGCGCGAAGGAGTAGCCTTGAAGTAATACGGTGTTTCTGGACTGTCAAATCAAACACAGAGGTTGTACAAACAATATATAGTAATTAATTAAATGAATGAAATAATTTGCAAAAAGTTGGCACTTTAGTCCCGGAAGTACAAAAAACTCATTAATCATTATAATTGAGGATATGTGGATTGAGTATGTAACGGAGAGTTGTTTGAAAAGGTAAATCTCGTTTCATATCGGCCTCATAACCGCTGAAAAAGATAGTTAGGTGGTAGTGATTAGTGATGTATTTTTGTCTCCTGAACACATACCCGAAGTAACGCGGCGATCTTAAAGTCTTTCAGGCATGAATCTAGAAGTTTTTGAAATTGGGGCATCTTCTCAGGAATTATAGTATGAAAATATAAACTTTGTTAATCTCCTCCTTTGAATAGAAATCTCCTGGCGCAAGCGCATTAATTCAGCGTCGTCCAATTTGAGGTAGATGTTCATTTGTTTCGGCATCGCATAGAGGCTGTCTTTATTATGCATATTCGTAGTTATCAGATATATGGTACCGTCCCGTTCATCAACTGCTGATCTAAGATCTGAGCCCACTTATTATTCTAAGATAATGAAATAAATGAATATCAGTTTCGTAAATCGATTTTTTTTAGCCGGATAAATTGAAACAACCACGAGTCGAAAGATATTTTTTTCATTGACAAAATATCCGTTCGGGAAAGTCATAACATCTAAAAAATATTTCTATGTGGGCGCGGTTACAGGACAATCTTTTAAAAATGTATTTTTATTAAATCATAAGAGCTTTTTCATTTGTTACATGACAATAGTAAGAACTGCCAAAAAATAACGTTAAATCCATAACAATTTCATCATATTTTGTTCTGCCGAACTTTACTGGGCTTCCAGGGTTCTCCACACTTACTGTGACATGCATCAGATTCATTTCCGCTCGACTATGAGAAACAATGTACATCTCTGTATACGGGAAGCACACTGTCCTAAGTCAATTTCGTTATTTCTCTAAAGAACTATAAATCATGACAATCATCACAATGTGCCCTTAAAAAACGAATTGAGCATATTTTTACGTTTGTCTGTATTTTTTTAATGTCTACATAGTATTTATACTTACTCTAAATATGTAAATCGAAAATCTTTGAGTAAAACTAAAGTAACGTAAAAATTACCTGAAATGGACTTAGGACAGTGTGTTTCCGATATGCAGACCTGTTCATTCACATTATATTATATTATTATCCTCATCATATTCTCACAGATACATTGTTTTTCTCTTTCTTGGTTTTTCACAGTATATTCGAAATTATGTTCCATTTTCAGTAGGTTGGCGAAAGTGGTCGTGGTGTTAGAGCGTTTGCTTCCCATCCAGGCGTCGCGGGTTCGATTTCCACCGCCTGCCACTGAGCTAAAGTGGTTCGGCTCTAGGTCCCGGATATCTCCCTTGCTCGCACAAGCTCTGCTTTTGAAGGGTTTTCTTTGAAAACCTGGGTGATTCGTAAAAACAAATTTTACATAATATTTTTTTCACATTGTGAACAACTTCAGGCTTCTGAAAATGTATTCTGGCATTTAATTTTTTTATTTTGCGGGAGCAGTTACATACCTGATGCGTTATTATTGGAATGAAAATTTACACCGTGAAGTCTTGGTATGAAATTGGGAAACACCCGTATAATAAAATTAATTGCAGTATTCCATTCATCATTCAAAATAATGAATGCATCGCGCAGTCAGGTCGATGGCGCGGAATTTGGAGTTGAATCTCAACGGGAAACCATCCCTGGCAATAAATTTCATGGAAAAAATATTAAACAAAAGAGTATTCCCTCAACAATATGTTGGGATATGGTGCATGCGAAGCGATAATAATAATTTTTAAGCATCATACGTCCGCATGCGAATAAAATAATGCCAGAGTGAAGTTGTGCTCGGCAATTTTTCAATTTAACCCGATCCTGGTTTGGAATTTATTCATATCGTTCAGCAGGATTTTTTTTCAACTTGACGTCTGTTATATGCACTTGATGCATATTTTATGGGTTGGCATCTCTTCTTGTTGGTGAAATACAAACATGAAGATGCAATAAATTTCAAATAAAAAAAAATCTATGAGCAAAATTCATAGAAAATAAGATATGCTATTTTGCTCGAAAATGAATTTGACAGGGTCGTAATGAGAGACAAACAAGAATCGTATACGTGTCAAGAGTCTGAATAATGGTGTTTACAGATATTCGTGTAGTGTCAGCTGTAGGTATTTCAAGAATCCCGACCAGACCTCTTCAGCTTTTCCACTACTACTTGGTTTCTTGTCGATTTTTGTCAAAAAGTTATTAGGTATCTCCGTAATTCTATCATCGTCAGCATGTAGACCGTACAGTATGATGAAAAATTATGTACCCTCTTTTCGGGCGTTACCAAAAAAACCCTATACAATTTTGTTAATAAGACTTCCCAATGAGAATGTTTCAACTACCTGATTTAATTGGTCTTATGGCCATAGTTCACCAATCACCTCTGCGAAGGATTTCATTAAAGCTCCTTTCATACTAGAGGTAGGTACTCCTGTTATGTCTCATATAGACATCATTTTTCGAACACTTTATCAATCATCTTGTATTGGATAAGCACTGGATAAGTTAGTCGGACCGAGTAATTTGACGGTAGTTCATAATTTAGGCCTCATAATGTTGAAGCTGAAAACAACTAATGGGTATTTATAATATTCCCATTGGTCTTCGAAATCACTCTTGGTTAATGCACGAGGAAGCCCCTGCTCAAATTAGTCTGGTAGCAAGAAATTTCTTGGATGTGGTATATCCCCAACGATGGATAGGCAGAGAATGAAAGCACTCAGGATTGGTCACCAGACCTCAATCCCTTTGATTTTTTCTTTTGGGTACACCTACAGTCACTGGTTTATGCTAGCCCCATTGCAAACGAGGAAATGATAAGGGATCGCATTATAGCTTGCATTTTCCAACGGGTGCAGAATTCTTTGATGAGAACAGCAGAAGCTTGGTTACTGTTGGGGGTATTCACTTTAAACAGTTGTTTCTTTCCATTTTCATATGTTCACTGTACAACTTTCATATTGACGTTACAATTTTTTCTAATTTGGATCGATTAAGCAGTCTGATAAGGCTCAGTTTCAAAAAAGTCTTTTCGGGAAAACTGCTTATGAAGTTTGATGAAAATAACTGCAGTTGCAAAAAACTTGTGACGAAAACCAAACATGTTTTGGAAAATTTCAACAACCTATATTTCGAAAACGAATATTTTTTTGATGAACATTATATGAGTTTTTACTACAACATACATAGTTTTTGAAATATTCTCATCAACTTCACTTGGCGCCCTAGGATACTCTCCATCGATATAGAAAATTGTAAATCTCGAAAGAAATCACCTTCAGTATTGTTAAGGAAGTGTTCTTTTTTACTTCAAAAAGGTGTGAAAATACGTTTTTTTCATGAAAAGTGCCAAAATTACTGTCTAAAAAGTTAATGCAATTTTAAATAAATATTGAGAGCGTAGGCAGCACCGTCTAAGCGCCACATTATGATTTTCCACCTCAAAAAAAACTTATTTTTTGCAAATATTAATAAAAAAATCGATTATTTCGGAAAACAATCATTCAAATATTTTAACGTACTTATGTTACACTTTACATATAAAAGCGTATGATGGTATTGCTTGATTCACAAACTCAATTGTATGATTGTGTAACTTCCGTTTGTCTACCTTTGACGGTTCGGATAAGTGAGCATCTGAATGAATCTGGAATCTTAGCATTTGGACATCATATAAATAAAATTCAGTGGAAATAACATTAGCCCCAATCGCAATTCAAACATTAAAAAGAAGTCAGATCCACAAACTACAATAAATTAAATTTTCTGTTGGATTAATAAATAGAAAAAGAATCACACAGTAGTAACCGTTGTTTAAATACACAAGTTCAAGTGAATAGAACATAGGAGATTACTTCACTTTGAAGATTAAAATGATAGTTTTTTTTTTCACAATTAATTTTCCAAATTGTTAGTTCTGCGGTCACTAATATTGTCAATTGTCGAATTAAATATTCAAAATTCGTTGGCATGACACATTTCAATTCTTTTCTTATTTCTGTCAGAACCTCGTTTCTGATAATCCAGAACGAATATGGAAATTACACTCCAAAATGTACTTTCATATATTTACCCTAATGGGCATTTTGAATGTATACCTGTTCAGGCAAGTGTTAACCATGGTTATGTCGAATTTTATGGGACCTTTTTGTTTGGCGAATAATTTATTATTATTATGCGGCGGGGCTGGCCATCGGCCAAAATTCAGGTAGTTCTGCGTAGAACCTTTCTGCTCCCCGCTGTCAGGTTTATCTCGTGAGTGCTCTGGATCTTCTGATGAACTCCTAAAAATTTCTCACGAGGTTTTCCTGTAGGATGATATCTTCTGCACTATACAGTGTCCAAACATATCCATCCTTATACGAGCCAGGGTTTCGCCTTCAAAAAGTATGTGTGAGGCTGAGTCTTGGTGTATCCCCAACATGTGCAAGTTTTTTCTCAGGTGGCAGTGTCCTGTTAATAGTCCTACCACCTTCCTGAGGAAGTTTTGGCTCAGTTCAAGAAGATGCCTTGATAACCGGTCATGTCGGCTAGTATTGTCTGTGACGTCTTCCCAGGAAGATTGATGATAGTTCTTGACCCATTTCTTCGTGCCCTACTAAATGTCCCCAAATGGTATTCCACAGGCTGGTTCTGGTCCAATGAGAGCTGTTGCTGTCCCCGCTCTCGCTAGGGCATCTGCGTTCTTATTTCCCTGAATGCTCTCGTGACCTGGTACCCAGATAAGTTTCACCCTATTTTGTGCTCCTAGGTCGTTAAGGTCTTTGTGAGTCAGTCTCCCTAACTAATTTGGAAGTAAATCTACATGATTACAAAGCATTTATTGTCGCTAGGATGTCTGAGATAATGACTATGGGTTGGTTACTAGGACCTCTCCTTAGAATCTCTCTTATGTAGATGGAAAACGCTGTTACTTTACTCGACGAATAAGTTTTTTCATAGCCTTTTTCCAATATTTCAGACTATAACTTACTTGCAGGTATCGCACTGACGATGGCCTAATAGCCGAAAGCACGGTGCAAGTGTATTCACTACATGAAATAAAACTTTTTCATTCTATTATTACTAAAACTTAGTAGAAGAAGAATGAAACCTTTGGTTTCATTAGAAAAAATAATCTCGGTCATAATATGTAAGCTGAATCGACTCGTTTCATCGAGGAACCGTCACTTACTCAAATGCTGACCGTAGCATCTTTGCTTAAATTACTTGTGATGTAAACGGCAACATTTTCATGTTATTGTGATGCCCGACAACATCGTTCCTTATCTGTATTATTTATTCGAATGTCTGAGAATTTGGAGCAAAAGGAGCCACAATTATTATAGCCCCAAAGGGCGATATGAGATAATCCTGAGTTGCAATTTCCCTTGATTTCTTTCGCCCCCATCTCTATAATAATTTCTACTATATGGGTAGTAAGTTGAGATTTCTTGTTGCCAACGAGATAAGAAGGGATGCGTGAAATTACCGAAGCATTACGGTACGATGAATTTTCTGAATGAAATGAACTGTATTCAATTATACAAAGTTCTGTATGGGGTGGATCACAGTTGGTGGATGCGACATTCGAAAGAAAGTGGACACGAAAACTTTATTCACTACATGGTACGAATGATTCAATTGGCGAGAGACACCCCTGAAAAAAGTGTATTAATCAGAGACGGTGCAGTGTAGTACTAGGTACTCAATATTTTTTTCATGATATGTATGAATATGATGAATATTTATAAATAGCTACTTGTCTATTTAGAGCGCAAAGTGATAATAATAATGATAATTTTTATTCGCCGGAAGTGATACCAACTTTCGATTTTTAAATGAAACACTCTGTATATTAGTACATTTCTGAAATCTGCATAGTTTTCTGAATACAATAATACGACATATGTGAAATATCAAACGTCAAAATTTTCAATAATTTCATTTTTAGTTTTCCATTTACTTCAGTGTGCCATGATGGTTCCGATTTATTCCAGTTGACCCGTCTAATGTTAGAAAAGTCGAAATCCCGTCAAAAATTTTTAATTGAATTTTTAAATTCACTAGATATACCTGGAATGCCACCACATAATCTTCGATTAAAGATTGGTTCACCTATTATTCTCCTGCGTAATTTGAATTCACCTCGATTATGCAACGGCACGCGTTTGATCATCAAAAAGATCACCGGAAATATGCTTGAAGCTACCATTTTAACTGGAATGTTTGAAGAAGAAGTGGTCCTGTTGCCACGTATTCCGATGATACCATCAGAATCTATGATACCTTTCAATAGGTTACAGATTCCAATTCGTTTTGCTTTTGCCATTAATGAGTCTCAAGGCCAAACGATGTCCATTTGTGGTTTAGATTTGGAAAATCCATATTTTTCTCATGGGCAACTATATGTTGCCTGTTCACATATAGAAAAACCGTCGAATCCATTTGCGTTAGCTAAAGACAGGTTAACCAAAGATATTGTACACCGATTAGTGCTAAATTAAATTGAAATCAAAAGTACAAATTAGTTAACATTATTGTTAAAGAATTAAAACTATCTGCGCTACTTACCTCATTTACAAAATGAAGTGTCACTTGTTATTTACCAACAACTTTGTTATATACTCATTTGAACACAAAAAATAAAAAAAATGTATTTCTTCTGTATTGATTTTTGCTCAATATCAACGGTAGTAGAAAATCAATCATGGAGGTCGCCATGTTCTTTTTTACAAATGACATCTGTGTAAAAGAGCATGGTGGTCCCCATGACTGGTGTTTTCCTTGAATACTCTACTACTATGTGATATAACAAAAACCTTAGCCACAGCAACGCGTGGCCGGGTCTGCAGATAAAACTGCCTACATTTGAAACGCAGTTGAAGCTGTATAGTTGAAGTGACAGTATACTTATTGTACATACAACCACGTATAGCTTACGTTATCTGACCTTTCCTAGCACTGGTGGGAGGAAAAAAACTTGAGACATGGCATGTATGCAGCTGGTCATTCTCAACGAAATGAAGGATGATATTCAATGTTATATTACTATTAACAATAGTGTCTTCTTTGGTTCATCCTAAGAAAGATTTGAATTTCGTCAAAACAGCGACTCATTGTCTGTATGTAAAATAACCCAAGACCTCTTAGACTAGTCGGTAATTATACTGCGTCATATGCTGAACTTTCTAGTTGCCATTAAATTTAATTTGCAATGCGGGCACAAGGACTTGTATCAGCGATATACAGTATCATAAGAACTAGACAATTCAGAAACAAGAATTGCTCCACATAATCTCTCGTCTAACGGAATTGGGTAAATTGCATTTCCGAGTTTCGAAAATAAAAGCTTTTATTAGCTTCTGCCAAGTCAACCGCAACTTTTTTCGTTTTGTTTAATTTACATCGTGAAAATCACGAATCGCGTTAGAACCACAGCACAATCTGACGGTTGTTAGGTCCGCGTTACTCTTTTCCCGAGTTGACTCTAATTACGAGTGTGCCGTTGAAAGAAACAAAAAAGAGGGAAATAGGACAAAATGTAGGAAGAGCAAGCACATTGCCTGATGCAGCTAATTGCTACTTTTTTGTTACAATTGTTCAGGAATAGAAACGTTACAGTAGCGCACTCTACGACATAAAAAGGACTTGACAATCCAAACATTCTGAAAGAAAATTAGTGTTGACGTTCAATTTCTTTCTGAATCTTTCTTTCTGTTGAAAAAGATTATCAACATTTTGTGAAATTCATGGATTTTGTTGAATTTTCTCAAGTCTTGATAAAATCAACCAAAATTGCGAAAAATCCTTTTTATTTTTCCGGCATTATTTGACGGTATACCTACATATCAAAGTGAATGGCACATTGCAGCAACTTATAGTTATTTTTTTCCCGCATCACCATTATCAATTCTCAATTTTGTCTCATGGGTGCCATACTTGAATATGTATCACAAATTCGAAAAGAGTTTTTATTCTGTTTTCAACGATTGTCCAATACTTTGTTTCATATTTTTCACAAAAACTATTATTTTCAAGTTGATCCCTCCAGCTCTGACTTGTCAAACAAATCGATTCGTTATAACTTCATTATCAATCACGTCGGCTGTCACAGATTCAAAGTGATAGTAAACTATTTCATAAACAAGAACACGATTTTGAAAACATCCAGCGAAACCATACTGAGTATGATTTCGAATTTGATTCTAGTGGTAGATTTGATTCAAAATTCTTCATACTGACCAGGAAGTTGTCCACCATTCACTGTTGGATTCAAATCGACATATTATTCTGAAAATCGTAGCATTCTAAAAGGTGTCCCTCAAGGTAGTGTCCTGGGCCATACTCTCTTTCTTTCATTTGTAAATGACACATCTAAAATTAATAAACCAAATTGCACTGTAACTTTGCTGATAACAGATATTTATTTATCTGTCTGATCCAGCTGGTATTGCACTTGCGAATATGCAAAATAACTGTACCAGAAAACGAAATTGTTGAAAAAATTGTTTAAATTGTTTTTTCCGTTAACCAGCTGTCATCCCCCTACAAACGACAGCCCTTCGAAGTCGAAACTTGTGCGAGCCAAGGATTAACTAGGTCTTGCCTTTTAACGTGCGATTTCTAGCACGAGACCAGGGAACATGCTGGGAATCGGACCCAGGCCCCTCTGATTGGTAGACAAGCGCTCTACCATCATTACCACTGCGGCCCAAAAACAGAACAAAATGAATACTATTTTCTCTCTTAAAGAAATGGATTGTAGTATATTGGTTGAATCAGGTACTGAAAATGTTGAACAAAGAAATCAGTTGAATTCCTAGGGTTGAGCATTGACTCGCAGTTGTCTAGGAATGACAATATTGACTTTGTTTCTAGTGGATTGTCGAAACATTGTTTCGTTATCTGGAATTTCGACAAGGACTCCGCACGAAAACATATGGAAAATTGGCTCTCGGTCAGTAAAAATTGACTGAAATTGTATTATGTTGTAGTAGCATGGGTCGTAAGAAAAATGTCTAAGTTTAAATGGATTTTGTATGTGTCGTAGCTGATATATAAGCGATGAAACTTCGTAAAAACGTCAGTTGGGTGGAATCTACATCGAAATAGGACAAAATTCAGGATGAAAATTGATTTATCGGAACTCGTTAACATGTCCAATTATAATCTCATCAATGATAGTAAATTATGGTCTATACGGGGCATAGTTTTTCGATTTTTTTTTAGCATTATATCAGAACAAACAAGTCATCATATAGTTTGTTATTGATTGGTCTATTTGTGCAATCTTAAACTTTACCGAATAGTTCCTGGCTATGGTACTTTATTGTTCCTTATTGGCCGGTATATCCTATTCACAATTTGTCCTTGAGTTTGCATGTATTGTTGAGTTCAATCTTGTTATTGAGTCCAGTTTGGGTGGTTTGTTTTATCAAACAATTGATTTCGAGAAGTAATGTAATGGAATTTATTTTATCCCTAAAATTTTGTTTAATCGATAGTTACAACCCCAAATATTGTGATACCGTAAACTTAAACATTGTATATCTTAAAAATGCAACATACAAAGTTAAAGAACTTTCCATAGATGATTCGACATATTGAGATATTCAATAAGAATATGAGTGAACTTAAAAAAAAAATTAACACACCCTGTATTTAAATGAAAGGTAATATTGAACAACTGAATTCATCACAATCAATCAACTGTTTAATCAAAATAGTACCAATGAATTATTTTTTTTGTAGTAAAAAATGATCTGTCAATTTTTTTCTTTTTAGAATTACCTATTTCCAAAATTTTAAAAATTTATATTTCAAACAGGATTATCAAGAAACAAAATACGTTTTAATCGACTAGAATAGACTGAAACTATGATGTCTTACAAAAATATGACTTGTTTGTTCTAATGTACTATCATTCATAAGATTACAATTGAACATGATATCGAGTTCTGATAAATACATTTTCATCTTGAATTTGTTCTATATCTACCAGCAAGACAGTAGTTGGGTCGATCCCACCCAACTACGACGTTTCTACGAAATTTTATCGGTTATATTTCAGAAACGACACAAACGAAATCTTTTAAATTCACACATTTTTCTAACAACCCATGCTGCTTCAACATAATACAATTCCAGCCAATTTGACCGAGAGACAATTTCTCATTATGTTTTCGTGCGGTGTTCTAATCATATCCATATACTCCACCGCCATCGTTTTGGTCTTTTTCTGTAATAAGTTGATCAATAAATCTTGTGGATTTTGCACGTCTTTTAGTGCAGTTGCGAAGGATTATGATACAGCTATGATGAAAAAGTATAGCGCATGCGTTGTTTGAATAAAACGTTTTTTATGCACTAGCGGGCGGTAAAGTACACTTTACCGCCCGGTTCGCCGGGCGTAAAGTGGCACATTACCGCCCGTGGGCGCATCATGGCCCGCGGGCGGTAAAGTAGACAATATACTAAAATTGTCCATATATACCTACGCACATCATTTCACGGAAGACCTACCACGAAACAATGAATTCAGTTCAATAAAGAAATACTCATTTAGCAACTTTTATTCATAATCTACATTTTTGCTCCATAACCCTGAAAATTAGAATTTTATATTAACTATGCAATTGTTACAATTTTGAATATTGAGGGTGGGATATTCACTTTTCTCTTGAAAATAATTATTCCCTTTTGAAACATCCTCACCACTCATTTTAGATGTGGATGGTAGGTCCAAATAATAATTATTTGGTATCGGTCCATCACCATCGCCGGCAATTTTTTTTGGCAATTTATTTGAAATCGATTGTTCAATGTAGCTCTCTGCTACTGTAGTTGATTTCCAACCAGCGTGTCTTTTGATATTGGTGATACTTTCCCCAGCATCAGCCAATAAAGTGGCTGAAGAACGCCTGAAACAATGACCCGTATATTCTTCTGGGCCTGGTAGCTTCAAAAATGCTGCAATTTTACTTGGAATTTGACCGAGGATATTCTTCCCAACAACTTATTTTGTATATTTGTTGTTCTTATAGAATATAAAAAAACGCCCATGTTCAGTATTTGCGGGACGTAGACTAGCATATCTTCTATAAATATCTAGATGGTAAATGTTCGTTGTATTTTAGTTTTTGACTCTCGAATTGTAATCAATAAAGCATAAGTTAGGTCTTGAATGTCATCAAGCTTGAGATTTGTTAATTCTTCTCTACGACAACCTATAAAAGAATCAATAAGTTTTTTAATTACTTTACGCCCTTGATACATAAATAACTATTAATGCTGATTATTTTTTGAGTTTATTTGTTGTTTAATAACAATGAATATGAAGATTATGGAAAAGTACGTTAATATTGACTTAACTTTCTAATCAAGACGTGATTTGATGAAGTGAAGTCAGAGAGTTTCTTTATACAGTGTGTGCGATTTGAAACCGCAACACCCTGTTATTTTGGAACCCTTGGACCAATTCTGAAAAATAAAAATTTCAAGTTATAGCACTCGACGAGCTCTATTCAAATAATATGTTAACAGATATAAATTATTCTCATTTTCAAGGAATTTTTCTCGAAAAAGTCGATAGCCTATTCGATTTGGGCATATTTTGAACACCTACATATCAATTATCAGCCCAATATCTCATATAGGGTACTAGTTATATGATAACAAATTTCAAAATACATGCTTTTTTGACTGGTACTGTTATTTTCAAAATGTGCAGTATTAATTTTGTTCAGAATTTTGAGCAGAATTGAAATATGAAATGATATATAGGGTTTTTCATTACTTTCTGACTGATCTTTCTGACTGATCTTCTATACTTAATATTTCTTCATTGTAATAGATTTTTAAAAACACATAAACTTTTGTGTTTTTCATTTTTCTTTAGCTATATTACTGTAGGAGATAATCGACTGTTTCCATAAAAAACAGCGACCCTGTATCATCTCTACTTTCTTGGTTAATAAATAACAAGCTACGTAAATTACCTAATACTCTGAGCGTGGCCGGTAATGGAGTACACAAATCGATTAGTTTGGCAAGCCTATTTCATGAAGTCAATCAAGGCCATCTAAAAATATGAGTTTTATGCTATACGTCGTTGAAACCAAAATGAAATATTTTTATTATAAACCATTAGAAAAAAATTAAGTTGATAATAATGGCAAAAAGACAAAACTTCAGATGGTAAATATGAAAATATAAGTATCAAGTTTATTTTCATATTCTTCACCAAATAATGTTTTTAAAAAAAACTCAAATGAGTTCTAAAACTTCGTGTTTTTTGTATATCTTCGTAAGAACTCGGAATTTACAATATTTCTTAGTTACGTGATAGCGAAACCTTGCAACATTGCATTTGGTTCTTTCTACCTCATTAAATTTCAACATAAAAATATAACATGTTGCCAGATGCAATAACTCAGAAAGTTCCTATTAATGAGGAAGTTTTGTTCTACTTTGATGTACCTATGTACTCACTGAAAACAAGGTTTGAGATGGAGTCGTTAGAAATAGGATTGCATTAAATGTTCAAAATATCCACCATTCACCTCATCATGAGTATATTTGAAGAGATCTATTTGAATGAATGAAACTGACACACATCAATGGAAATTAAAAATCCATATTTGCTGACACAATCGTTGTTATCAGTAACACTGCGTAACTATAATATTTTTTTTCTCAACATACGGATTAGTATAAAAAGTATTCAGTTAATGGCTAAAGTGAGGAAAACCATGGCTTCAAAACTCCATATTATCGTCGTACTTTTATCGTCGAATACAATTTTTTTGCGAAATGGCTACCCGGAACGCTACAGCAAATAATAATACCTGCTGTCGTTACCCGCACAGGTTATACATTTAGTTACACTCATATGATTTTTTGAGGAAGTATTAATATCATTATTGTGTTGTAATTATTATAATATTGACTACATACGTTTACTCGTTGTTTCGTCATGGAAAATGAAAATTGTTAATTTTAAATTAATGTTTAATTCTCAACAATTTTATATTATAGAACCCTGAGAATGGCGAAATGTATTGCTGAAACGTTGAGTTGTTCAAAAATACTTGGTATTCTTAACAATTTCTAATCAGTATTCATTATAATTTTTAATTATTTTTTTTAAGGAATTTTCCATATATTCGTCATTTTTGGCCCGCGTAATCCTGCTGAAAAAGTTGAACGCCCTCGAATTACAATTTCCTAAATTTCTGAACTGTGACTGCATAGTTTGGTACCTTCTGATTCATTCATATACAGAGTGCGTTAGTGACTAAGTGCAGCAAACATCAGGGCGTGATTTTGCATGAAAAAATAATGACAGTTTGCTTTATAACTTTTGTCCGAAAATGCTTCGTTTTCCGAGATACTGGGTTGAAAACTTTTTCTTAAAAACTGACTATTTATTGCTCTGAAACAGGTCGATATGTGCAAATGAAATTTGGTTATTGCACATTTTCATACATGCTTACGGGTAATGATCTCAGTTTGAAAAAAATGGTACGCCACTGGGATATTCCAAACTAAAACTCATTTTTGAATTCCTCGTTAAATTTGTAAAAAAAATCTCTCTTATACAAAAGATATACAATTGAGATTTTTTGTAACAAATTGAACGAGGAACTCAAAAAGGAGTTTTAGTTTGAAAGATCTGTGGCGTACCATTCTTTCTTTAAAAAGATTAAGGTCACTACCCGTATGATGAACATAAAGTTCTTAATTGCATATCTATAAAAAATGCGAAATAACTACCTCGAAAAACCCACCACATTTCATTTGCATATCTTTATCGGTTTCAGAGCAATAAATAAATAGTTTTAGAAACGAACATTTGCGGACAAGAGTTATATTGCAAACTGTCAATATTTTTTTACGCAGAATCACCCCCTGAAGTTTGTCGTACTTGGTCACTATCACCCTAAATATTTTTTTTCTGTGAGGGAAGGTAAAGATAATTACAAAACAGACACACACCAGCCTTTGCAGTTCCAACTGGACGCGTTTCCGAACAAATGTATCTTTAAAAACCCCATTCCATGTTTAATTCATCTCCTACTGTTATATTTAGTTTGGCGATTGAAGCTCGTCCAAATGTGCTATTGATATTTCTTGGGACCCATCGTCCCTAAAAAGGGTTTCTCGCTAACTAATAGACGTTCAGCACTTTTTTCAACCTTATGATCTGTTCACAGAACGACGGCTGTCTCGGTTGGGTGCGACCAGCTCATAGGGTCGTGATTTAACGTATGTACCACCATTATTGCGATTAGAGCAACTTAATTCACTCACTTGGTTGCTTTGCACTTCATAGCAGGGTCAATTAAGATAAAACTGTTATATTAACTGGAATATAATTCGATTTTGAGATTTTGAAATGCCTATACAGATATCCAAATATTGAATGAGATGATGAAAATTAATTGAAAGATATGAAACACTTAAGTGATCAGTCAGATTTGAGTTCCTGTGGTTCCCATGGAGAAGTACAATGTTTGTCGAGTAATCACGAAAGACAGAGTGCATGGTATTATTATCCAACGAAAGTCACCACTAAGGCGACATTTTCTCATTGAATATCTCTAATATACAGATTCTTCCAATGTTTTTTGATGTAAAGCACCGTATCGCACAAGCTGAGAGCACATAAGTCAGAAACGCAAAAACTTTACTAACGTGCAGCTCCTGATGATGTGAAACTACATAATTTTATTCCTATCAAAGAGCTGAAAATCACATAAGGTTAGAGCGGTCAGAGGTGAGGGTACTTCACCCTACTCTCACTTCCCTTGAGATAACTCTGGCCTATCGACTACTTCTGCTTTAGTCAATTATTATTGGCTATGTTACGCATAAATTTGACGAAATCTGGATACAATAAAAAAACACGTTGGTTTCGGGAGATTTGTCATTAAATACTTTCAAAAAACGCAAATTCAAGTTTGGAGCAATGTATATAGACATTAGTAAAAGAAACATTTCAAGTGAAAAATGTGGACCAACGAAGGTTCGATCCAGGAAACTCTGGATTTGTGCTAACCTGTCGGGCCTCCGATTTGTAATCAGTCAATTCGCATTTCCAATTGTGTTTTCGACTGTGGTAATCAGGAAATGAGCTAAAAACCGATGGTCTTATATCTGCAGATTCTCAAGATTCCAAGAATGAGGGCGAAAGATCGAGTCTCTAGCGTGTTTTCTTTTCATTGTCATTTTTATTTTATTATTTTATTATGCCCGTTTGTGCAATGGTCAGTGCACAGCGTGTGCAGATCCATTTTTCGAATCCTTGTTGGTTTACATTTTCAATTCAGTTTTAATGTTCGAAGTGCCAAAATATTTCATTCCTCATCAAAAAGATATAAGGTTAGGTATGAAATTAGTAGGTCTGCTCCGCGCTGTAGTAGTACAGGTTGGATTTCGTTTGGCCCTGCTGATTTCGATGGACTGAAGGTTGCTATACCTCATTGTAATGTGTCGTGGGGTTTCTTGCGTATTTGCTCGAAATTTCGCCACTAAAACTCTAGGTTGATTTTGAATATTACACCAACTCAATTAACTCAATAACTGCATATATTTTAATTGAAATCAACTGGTATAATAATGTGACGTTTCAACAAATTATTAAAAATTATTCTGACGTTTCTTCTTGTCACCTCTTTTCCCTGTCTGGAACCTGGATATCTTGATGTAAATTGATAAATGTTTCAATATTGGGGTGATCCCAACATGCCGCCCTCTTTGAAAGCTTTAGGAATTTAACGTTTCAAGAAAAAAAAATATTTGCAATGAAATGAAATAAATGTTATTGCATATCAAGGTTGTTCTGCACCATTAGGTAACACACATAACTTTGTAACAGGCCTTTTATACACGCCACTCGATGTCTTCACTGTTGCCACACGTACTATGCCATCGGAACCTGTGTGGAGTTGCAAGACTCGTCCTAAGCTCCATTTCAGCGGAGGAAGATTATCCTCCTTGGCTATGACCACGGTATCAGGTTTCAACAGCTGGGGATGATGTTGCTTCCATTTATGTCTTATCTGGAGTTCAGAGATATACTCCTTCGACCAACGTTGCCATACATCTTGAACGATTTTTTGACACCTCTTGAAGCGGGACATGATGGACTCCTTCACGCCAGTGAAATCTTCATAAGGTACCGTTTGCAGTGGTTCTCCAATAAGGAAGTGTGCGGGGGTAATGGGATTAGGATCGTTAGGATCACTGGAGAGAGGATATAAAGGTCTTTTAAACAAGCCTCTATCTGAGCCAGAACAGTGGAATACTCTTCAAAAGTTAACTTCGATTCCCCTATTACACGTTTGAGATGATGTTTGACCGATTTGACAGCAGCCTCCCATAATCTTCCAAAATGCGGGGATTTGGGAGGTATAAAATGCCATTGAATACCCTCCTGATTTAATTCGGTTTGAACATCTACATTTATGGATGTCAAGAATTTTTTAAGCTCTGCATTAGCACCAACAAAATTGGTTCCGTTATCGGAAAAGACATGGTTGCATTTACCTCTTCTGGCCATGAATCTATGCAAACAAGCTAAAAATGCTTGAGATGTCATATCACTAACAAGCTCAAGATGAGCCGCCTTAGTAGCACAACAAATAAAGACGCAAACATATGTCTTGGTCACCTTGAAATTTCTAGTTTTTCGGTCTCGTAAATTAAATGGACCACAATAATCAATTCCTACATGGACGAAAGGTCTTGCAGGAGACACTCTTAGTTCTGGTAAATCGGCCATAAGATTCTCTGTTTTCAAATTAGGATTTGTTTTGTAACAAGTTACGCAATTATGCACAATTTTGCGAATCAAATTACGCCCTTTTATTACCCAATACTTTTCCCGTAGAGATGCAAGTAATAATTGAGGACCCGCATGACATAAAAGTTTATGTTGATAATTTACAAGTAGTTGTGACATCTTATGATTGTTCGGTAAAACGATTGGATGTTTTTTATCGATATCATAATTCGAATATTTTAGCCGCCCTCCCACACGTATTAGCTCATCACTATCAAGAAAGGGGTTGAGTTGCAATAATTTACTCTTTTTCTCGATTGATCTATTCATCTTGAGATTTTTTAATTCAGATGAAAATGATTCCTTCTGAACCAGTCTTAATAAAACAACTAACGAGTGCTTTAGCTCTTGAGGATTAAGAGGTCCCCCATTCTTGATTGAATTTTTACTTGAATTATTTTTGAAACGTAATAGGTAAGCCACGGTACGCTGTAGTTGATTTCGATGGACTGAAGGTTGCTATACCTCATTCTACCTTCCTGCAGGTGATAATCTCTTTCACTGTTATGGGTTTCTTTTGTGGGCCTAGCCTCGACTATTTGTACTCTCTGGGTTTGCTCCCCTGTATTCAGGAAAGTGAATATCAAGGAGTATCTCTATAAATTCTTTCCTTGATTTGATATAGCGTATCGACAAAATTCACCGGATCTTTTGACAGGATCTTGTTGAGTCATAGCATTCAGCCGTGCCCTAGACTTCCTCTGAAAAATTCATCCGGGCCTTCCTTTTCTTTGTATGGCTATCTTCTACAGAGAGATGGTTTCATTGTGTTCTCCCTACTGCGCGTTTGTCTATAAGCCTTATTTGAGAGAGATCTGGTTCTTTTCCTCTGGGTTTACAACTCTTTGGTCCAGAATTCCTTTGGAAAGAGGGCAGCTTCTTTGGAATATGGAGACTATCGCATCCTGAAGACAGATTGACACCTCCTTAATTCCCTCAGAGAGAATTCCACAGCTTCGAAGTTAACCGTATGTCGCCAAGTCGGTTTTGCTCGGGATTCTGAAGGAGGTAGAACCTTCATTGCTTTCGGAGAATTGGAAGCTCGTTGGATACATGCCAACCTTTGATGAATGGTCTGACTCGTAAGGTTGCCAAGGAGATGTCAATGATCTTGGATCCATCTCTATCTGTTTGTGTCACTGCTGTCCAATGTTGTGTTGTAGGCATTGACCTCATATCCCTTTTCTCTACTGTAGACCTTGAACTCTTTCAGCTCCTGGTGGATGGTTGCGCCCTCGAAACTGATGATGGATTTCGCCTTCTCATCCAGTGAAAGCTTCATCTTTGCTGGCACCAAGTCTCTGGCGCAGAAGTCATGTTTGTGATCATATATCAACTTACCTCCAAGTCCTCCTAGTCCTCTCACATATCCTTTGGAAGCCCATAGTTGTTGAATTCTTTTTACAGGCAATAATTCAGTGAGCTGAAGCAGCTGTGGTGCTCTACTGTGTTGAAGGTTCTTCTGCAGCACGTTTTTCTTATACCTGTCTCCGAGGTAGGTTGGTCGATTGGTTTCACTTTGTGGTTTTCCATATTGTTCCAGAGTAATGTCGGAAGGCGGTCGATCTCAGCAGATCTGCTTGGTGACTTCTGACACTGTTGGTCTTCGCTTCAGCTCCTTTCTGAAAAACCTCTGAAACGAAGTTCCCCTGCCGCGACGTGGATGCCGGTGTCATACCTGCTCACGAATTGGTTACGCGAACTCGGCCATTACCAGGTGCCGATACCTAACACTGGAGGGGGTTGGACGAGGAGAAAACAACCTACAACCTCTTGCATGCGGTCCACTGCATAACAAGCGCAACAGAAAATTAAGTCAAATCAATCTAATAACAGACACGCATCTGAAACACACAGGTAATAGACTACTGAACCTGATGAAAGATACTGACCTATTCAACTAGGAACCACTGATGACAGAACAATAAAATAGACTCCAGGAGGTATCAGTATAAAGGAACACTCCAAGGGTAAACCCGGTATCTCGCTCGTCAGTCTTAAACCAACTAACCAATTTATTGTTTTGAAATTTTCATTATTTATCACTAGTCTTTACCGAACTGAACAAATATGCCATAATGATCGGTGATGTATTGTTTTGGAGAATGTTCACATTGTTCATCAACTATTGGGAAAAGATATTCCACTGCAAACTATATAAAATCATTACCATCTTTTAAAATTTCGTTCATTATGACTTTAATAATATAACTCATAGAATTTATACATAAACATCGTGAAATGTATAGGTATTTCCATTATTTCATTCAAGTATGCTGAATTAATTTTTATCTTAATTGACCATTCTATTCGATTAGTTTGGCTTGGTGTAGGTACTGTTTGGTCTCCAGGGTGTAATTAGACACTGATAATTGATGGGCACTTTGGGTAGATTGTTTCTTGCTGTTAGCTTTGTTTGTTAAGGTATGCATACGATCACGTGTGTACTATATTGCACGATGGTTACAACCTCTTATTACTGAAGTATATTTATTAGATGTAATGAAATGAGTTGGTTTTAGATGTACTCTCAGCATTATTTATAGGTATTGCTCAATTATTGTGAAATGTTTTACACATTGTTACAACCTCTTATTACCGAAGTATATTTATTAGATGTAATGAAATGAGTTGGTCTTAGATGTACTCTCAGCATTATTTATAGGTATTGATCAATTATTGTGAAATATTTTACACATGATACATTTTTAATTCATTGGTTCCTAATGAAAGTCCCTGCATTTTTTGATCTCACAATTATTGATCCACCAATTTTGTGAAATGTCACAATGTTAGGAAAAATAAAAATGTGAGATTATGCGGAGATTTTTATTATGAATGAAACTTCACCAGATATTGATGGTTCTGCTTATTTGGTAAACACTTTAACAAAAAATAATAATTATTTTCCTAAGGTGAGTATACTTTATTGTTTCTTTCGCTGAATAAATTCGGTATAGTATATCAAGTATTAAAAACAGTAAGGATTGTTTACCAACCGAAAAAATCGGTAAACTTCTGACTGATCTATTACATGCCTAAATAAATGAAGAAATTTGCTGCAGCCATTATGTTATTGGCTCGTTTTGTATCTAGTAGCTATAACAAACGTTCAATTGTTGTTATGGATGGTTTTGTGATTATATTTCTCGTGCGGGACTAGCTGTTAAAAATTGACTTTTACTGATTAATGTACACGCCTATTCTAGCAGCCAGTAAGATTCCTAAATTTTTTTATAATCGGCCAATCTGAGCTATAGGTACACTTATTCCAATAACAGATAAATGAACCTAGATCATGTGAACAATCGTGTAATGATTCTCCATTAAAGTTGAAATTACACATGCATTTAAAGATAGATTATCTTTCATGTATTCACCCCTGATAAAAATATGAGTATACGTAAACTCACCGTCGTGTTAGAATACCCAAACAGCTAGTAAACGCACACGTTCTAGAAATAAATACGGTAAATCATTCAAAATATCATGGTCGTACAAAAATATTTTGACAGTAGTTCATGGCTCTGAAATACCTACAACTTCTGCGAAATGACAACAAATATTTAAATTAAAATGATGAAATCTGATAGCATATTTTCGTAGTATGCAGCGAGGATTTCGAGCAGTGAAAATTCAAGAAAGTTTCTGGCGTTTAACGAACTTTCTTCAGTATTCATTATGTCTTGTATATAGCAGAAGTATTTTTATTTTCAGTTTTAGTAACCTATTCATTGAATTGTTTTCATTTTGTTTACATTACAATAGTCTTCATAGTAACAAAAAATATCTAAAGTGATGACGCGTCTTCTTTGGCCTTTGTAATTTATCAAAAGATGAACTTTTGGTGAAGGCGCCGTAAACAACAGTGTCCTTCCTCATTACTTTGGTCTCAACTTCGATTTGTCTGAAGGGTTCGGAAGATATTCGTCGGCAAGTATCCAACAAAAACAAATATCTATTGTGAAGAGTTTTTATGGAAGAGATTATACAGTGTGGGTCATAAACGATCACATGGGAAACATTTTTTTTATCAGAGTTACAAAATATAAGTTATAGGGGATCGTTTCTGCATATTGGAAAACCTAATAATCGGTTTTTAAATATGTCACTCGACTACCAATATGACGGCAATTTGGAAAAATTGATTACAAATTGGCCAAAGTAGGGTTCCACATGTGGAATCTGCAAAAAATTGAAAATCTTGAAAAACGTTCCTTTTTTGGTATTAAATAATTTTTATAGATCATTATAAACTTATGTAATTGATGAACTGGTACTTTTTGGGTTTGTTCCCAAATGGTAGTGCATAATTTCAAAAACCAGTTTTTACTATGACTCCTGCTTTCGCAATGGTCGATATCTTCCAACTTCAATCGATTTTTTTCAAACTTTTTCAACTTGAAGAGTCAACATAGACCACTCTTCTCGCCCGTAATCAAGTTTTGTGGAAAAATGAGGAAAATGATATGTACATTCCGTAATTTACCTATCTACTTCATTTTTATTATTTACCCAAAAATATTCTCATTTTTATATGCATCAGATAATTTTTTTTCAATAAAATGAAAAAGAAAGAAATATTGTTGTATTTCGGGAACCAAAACAAATATGAAAAATAAAAAGGATCACAATATTTATATATCAGACTGCCGAAGGCTAGAATCCTACACTAATTAGCAAATCATAATCATCATCATCCCTAATTAACTTAATTTCAAGTATAATCGAACAGAAATATCACTTAAATTTCACATATCCACCTAGGCGCTCCATGCACAACATTGTCCTAGACGACATTTCTCTCCGAAAATTTTGCAACATAGGAAGAGCAATTAACGCAGCGCAATCTCTTATACACTGTTCCAAATCGTGTGTATCTCTGAAGGGTCTGAACTTGTGAACACTATTTCTTAAATATCCCCCAAAAAAAAACTAGGAGTATGAGATATGGTGGCCTAGCTGGCCAAGGGTTAACTGAATATCGCCCAATCCATTTTTCACCAAATTCACTATCCAACCATTTCCTGACTTGTGATGTTGAGTGGATTGAAGCATCATCCTTTGGAAATACAGTGTCATTCGCTGAGACAGTGGAAAATTATCTTAGAACTCCGACAATTCGGTTTTAAAATTTTTTAAATATCTTCGAGAATTGAGGTTTTCTCTAAAATAAATGTCCCTATAATTTTCTTTTGAAATATCCCGCACCAAACATTAACTTTAAAATAAAATTGGTCTTTGCATTGCACAATGAAAGGGGGATTCTTAGTTGCCACCACCGACAATTTTCTAATATGCCCATTAGAAGTACATGTGGTTTCATTCGTGAATAAAACATTTTTAATAAAATTCCAATTATCTTCAATTAAACTTCGAAGTCAGGCACAGAAATCAAACCTAAAATCGTATAATCTCGGTCTTTTAAAATTTGCACAAATCTGTGTCGATAAGGGGAGAATTTTTCCTTTTTCAAAATTTGCGTATCAGACGTTCTATCAACGCCTGTTTCCACAGCAAGTTTCCTTGTTGAGGTTTTCGGATTCTTGATAACTGCTAATAATATATTAAAAGCATATTCTTTATTGGTAATGGTCTTTTCATAGAAAACTTTCAATAAATTATCAACAGAACCAGTTTCTTCGAATTTTCTCCAAACTTTAAATTAAATATTTCGCCAACTTTTCTGCTACTTTTGTAGTGTTTCCCGTATATCAAAATCGATTGAATCTTATCTTGTTCTGTAAGTGTAAGTGGCATTTTAAAAAAGATTTAAATTTTCTTACTGTTTAGGTCTTGTAAATAGAACTATCACAAACTCTTCACTATTTACTATTTGACACAAACCAAAACAAATTTCATTTTGGCATTTACAAATCAGTCGAGCAATATTATTGATTTTAAGGCTAATTTGACTTTATTTCTGACAAAATACAAAAATGTCGTTCAGGACAATGTTCTCTGTGGAGCTAGAAGGTATACATGTATGTGGGATTTCAGTGATATCTTTGTTCAATGATAACACTTGAAAGCAATTAGGAATGATAATGATTATGATTTGCTAATTAGTGTAGGATTTTAGCCCTCAGCAGTCTGATAGATAAATATCGTATTTCTTGTTACTTTTCATGTTTGTTCTGGTCCCTAAATTGAAACATCATTTGTTTCTTTTTCACTTTATTGGAAAAAAAATTATTTGATGAAATTGAGAATATTTTTGGGGAAATAATAAAAATGAAGTAGATGAATAAGAATATCCCAGGTTTGTACGTTGTACTTCGGAATACATATTGGTTTTCTTCTTTTCCCACAAAAACTGATTACGGTCATGAAAAGTGGTCTATGTTAACTCTTCAAGTTGAAAAAGTTTCAAAGAAATCGAACGAAGATGGAAGATATGAAACATTGCAACAGCAGGAATCATACTAAAAACGGTTTTTGAAATTTTGCATTACCATTTTGATCCAAACCTTAAAAGTAACATTTCATTAAATTCATGAATTTATAATGATCCCTAAAAATTTGTTGATACCAAAAAAGGAGCGTTTTTAAATCAATAAAAACAGATATTTCAAATTCCGCATGTGGGCCTAAAATTAAATTATAAAAAACTTTCTCAAAAACCTTTTTTTGCTATCTTTACAAATAACCCCTCTTTTGTTAATTTGTGATCAATTGTTCCAAATTGCCGCCATATTGATAGTCGCGTAACATATGTCGAAATCGATTATTGGGTTTTCCAATATACCGAAACGTTCCCCTATAACGTATTTTTTGTAACTATGATAATAAAAAAAATCCCATATGCTGCAATCGTTATAGCCCACACTGTATTATCCATTTTTTATTATTAGTTTGATGGTTTTCCGCCAAGTAGTGCCTTTTCATCTACAGACAACATATATTCGAAGTGATTTTTTCTGAAATCTAGAGATGGTGCTGGATATATACTTCAGTATTTATCTTAGGGATTCCCAAAAAAAGCTGAAAGGTACATAGGCGATCCTCCGTTTAAATCGAAAAATAATTTCAGGTATGATGTTTGAAGAACATTGCCAACTGGTTCTTGTGGAGAACTTGGCCACTTATCAGAAATATATAATTCAGCTGTCGCAGGAGGCAGTAGTTGTTTTCTGTTGGAGACTCGCCGACGAAAATATCAATTGTATAATGTTTTTTTTGCGGAAGATTGGATTATATAATCCTTTTTCAATTATTCAATTATTAGTATAATGTTCTCATGATATTGGCAATTCACTTGATCGATCGAATTACCTCTGACTCATCCTTCAATCACAAAATTCAGAACTGGAACAAGAATGATGACTAGAGTTCCTATACCATAGTCGTAGGAGCAGAAGAAAGAGCAAATATACTTCATTCATTTTGTTGTTCTAAACAATTCTGTTTAGGTGATTTACATATGCATGAAAAAATGGTAAACCGTCTATGGGAATTTTTGTAACAAATGATTTCGACAGTAAGTGTTTAGATGTCCTGCATCTTCCCCCTTTTAAAACTTTTTTTAAATATAAATAAATATTTTCTATGACGAATAATATCCAACTCGTAATCTATTATCTACTGGAAAACCCGAAACAATTCGTTCCTATTTTTTTTTTGATACATGTTCACTACCTACATTGAAATATTCTTGGGTGGAACACACATATTCACTACTCCTCAGACTATAACTATTTGATTTATAATTGTTTGAAAGGTTTACTATAATCTACGTTTTCAGATACTTTGGTAAGCATATAGCTTTCGCGAAATAAATGCCTAATGCACTGTTTCTTCAGTAATATTTTTTTCAGCTTGATGCTATTGCTATTTATAAAAAGCTGCTTACAAATTGTTTTCTTTCTTCACAGAGAATATTGCTCTCTAGCTGCTAGCAATGATATTGTTTATTTGCATTATTAGATTACGATATTTGAGAAAGGGATTCCATTAATTGCTATAGAACTGAGTCGATATATCTTGATATTCTTTGTTTCCAATATACGTAGGTGTCAAACTTTTCAAAGAAATCATTGTTTAGAGCACTTGACGTTTTGCTTATGCTGAGCCCACCGTGATAACAAAGTGATATCCTTGTGTTACAGTCATTTTGTTCACTCACTCCGTGTAGATTTTCTCAGTATGGATCTAAACTTCATTATTGTGGATCTTGGGTGTAAAACAAAAAATTTTTCTTTCAAGGCCTGTTTTGAAGTCATTGCTGTTGGCTTTGAATAATCCCCAAATCCTGAAAGAATTATTTCTACAAAATTAAATTTTTAATCAATACTATCTCTAGTAATTTTGACACCTATTTGGCAATGAAGAATATCCATACGGATATGAAATTCTAATTCAGTGGTATTGAAAACGAATAACGATCAATTCACATTGATGGATTGTACATTGCCTCTAGATGGATGGGATTGAAATCAATTGTCCCTTCTCGAAAGCATAATTTTTCTGAATATCATAGTTCTCTGTGAGGGAAATGTCGGTGTTGTGTGGCTTCAAATTTCATTTTATAAATCACGGTGGAATTGTTTGAATATTTCACAAAACATGTGCTCGATAGTGCAACTGACATCGCTTTAGAGCTGATTGAAGTTTATTTGTAGTCAATTAAATGTATTTACTAGTAATTATTCGACATGTTGATACGTACTTTATTAACGATGTTCAAATATTGGTTGGATTCCCGATTCGATCAATTTTGGTAATATTATTTCCCGAATCCAAATATTCGGATGGCTTTGTGAAATTTTCAGTTGATTCTGTGTACCCCAGCATTGAGCGAGTTTCGATAGTATTGTACCCAATGATTTTAGATTTATGTATTATTATTAGTTGTTGTTGTCATGTTGGCCCACCGTGACCTTGTTTTTTTAAAGTTCCCATAGGTTTGTGCCTCCGCACATCGTTGTGAACTTGGCAACGATTTCTGAATTTTTTTCGATTTTTCGAATATGCCATTACCTTATGCATTTAGGTTATACAAGGGTTTCAAAGAATGAGAATATTTTTGGTTAAATTTTGACATAACACTCAACTATTGTGTTTACGACAAAAGGTTGTGAAATCAATATTATCTATATACTGGGTGACAATGAAATCATTGGTTGTTTCCCAGGTTAGACTTTTGGATCAAAGATATTGTTCCTTAAAAACCGCATTTTCAATGAAAAAACAATTGAATATCACTTCCGGTTTTATCGAAAATAGACCTAGGTCGAAAATTTTAGACGGAAACCTGAGGATATTTTCACGCCATTCGATAAAGCAAAACATTCTAGATTCAATGACGCATCACATAAAAGGCATTTGCTATCGAAGTGGCGGCGCTGGATAAATTTCTGCTGAAATCAATATGCGACACTGTAATGTCATCCATCGAATTTCCACCAAGAAACCTCATAAAATAGCTATTAAATGAAATACTTGGATTAGTTTTTGATGAAACGTGCAAACATTTTGAATAATTGCCAATCAGAATTTGTTCTATGCATTTCTCAAATGACATCCTTTCTTTTGAATTTTTTCGAACATTGGAAATGGTACTTTCTCTGAAATAAACATTAAAATGTAAGTCAGTATCTACAAATTAACGCCCCTTTTTGTATTTTCCATTAAATAATCATTGATGGATGTATTTTTCCTGTTGAAAAGAGGGAAACATTCCCAATTGAAAATTTATAAATATGATTCATCTGTAAATGGAAAAACCTATTCACCCCGTTTATAATTCCAAAAAAATCAGAATTGTGTTTTTAATTACACCCAAATGAATAAATATGTCTAAGAAAATTTTGAGTTGCATTGATTCAATTTGAAACAAATTTCCTATTTCAATCAGTTACATTAGAAAAAACTCTAAGGTAGAAATACTCATCCCATAAAATGACCTACACAATTGAATTCTTCTGATATTTTCAGTGAGTTTCTTAAATGTTGTTCCGAAATCTTGTTCGATTTTCAAGGATGTTTAGATTTGGTGAATGAGTTGCATAAGCTTTCTTCGAGAAGACCTCATATGGAAAAGTATATTGGAGTCAAATCTGGTGATCTGGCTGGCCACCGAATTGGACCATTTGTACCCAACCAATTATCTCCAACTCGTTCATTAATGTAGTTCGTTACAGCTCTTGTATATGGGCGGAGAGCCATCTTGTTGAAACAATATTCCATCATATATATCTAAATGCAAGTTACCCAAAAAAAATTCAATTTTTTTCGAAAAAATTTCAACTTTATTTCACCATTTAATGACCGTTAATTGAAAATAGAAACAAGAGGCGTAGTGTGTCAAGTATTTGTCTGTAGATACTTAAGTACATTTTGATTTTGATTTAAAGAAAGTACAATTTTATGTTCAAAATGTTCGGGAAAATTCAAAAGAATGTCAGTTGAAAAAATAAATAAACGAAATCCTGATTGGCAGTGACTGACAATTTCGCATATATTTCATCAAAACCTAATCAAAGTGCTTCGTTTATTTGCTATTTTATGAGTTTGTCTGATGACAATTCGATGGATGACTTCAGTGCCGTCATATTGAAAAAATGTATTCCGCGCTATCATTTCAAAAAAAATGCTTCTTTGGTATATGTCATTGCTAAGTGATTTTTTGCTTTATCGAATAGCGTAAAAATACCTACAGAGTTCCATTTGGAATATTTGACCTAGGTCTATTTCTAATTGTTTTTTATGGAAAATATTGGTTCTAAAGAACCTATCTACCCAAATATCAAAAATCTAACTTAAAAAAACTGAATAACGCTCTGGTCATTGATTTCGTTGTCACTCAGTACAGTTACATTTTTTTGACGAGGCGATCAAAGCCGTATATCTTCACCAACTATGTTATAATTGATAATATTAAAGTGCAATAAAAAAATAAAATTATGAAAATGTTTTATGAAAAAGTGTATTTTCAGAATATTCAAAGAGTTCGTCAATTATGCTTATAAATGAATATTTTTCGAAATTATTTTTAGTGGTTCAATGGCATCCATTTCTGTATTATACTGATGAAATCAATCTCGTTGTATTTATACGATTGTAAGGAAAATAGTTGCGAATGAATTGATTCGCTTGTGCTCAATCACTAAACATCTGTGTAATCATTTCCTTGTATACGCTGAACTGTTATGTTTGTACACCACTGACAATGGTAATTTCTAATCGAAAACGAGTCGTTTACAGAATATCGAAAAAAGAACCAAAATACACGGATGATCTTAGCATTTTTTTCAGAATAGACTCACTTGATTTAAATTCATATACCTACCTACATTACATGTGATTTGAAGACGAAATACAAGACAAAAGAAATGGACATTCAACACTCTGATTTTGGGTTCTATTCAGTACGCAAATTTTTATCGTCGGGACATTTTCATATACACTCAGATATATTACGTCAATCCTATGAAAATGTTCGTCTACTATTGGAAACATAAAAATTCTCATACTTTGAACAATCGTATACCACAAATCATGGACAATTTTGATGACAATAACATTGAAGTCTCCAACATCATACTGAGATTTCAGTTTCCTGAGACATTTATAACCTCAAGATTAGTGCGAAATCCTTTGATAAATTCGTGTACTTACATCGAAATAATCCAACAAAAAATGTCTTTTAATAACGAAATTATTATCACCTATACGATTTTTTTCGCAAGGAGGTGAACGTCCTCTCACATATATCTTATCGATACTGTTGAACCTCAGTGGTATGTATATGTATACAGGGTGTCCCATGAATACTGGGCCATACTTGGGAATCATGACGTTATTCACTATAATGCCTCATGAAAAACATACAATAATTATAGATATCTAGTAATATTTTTTCATTATGTAAAAATTATACTGAAGAAATTACTTTATTTTTGAGTTTAACAATGAAGAAACTAATCCTTTTCCAAAAAAATAAAAATATTAGTCTGTAATATCAGCACCTTCGCCATATTTTGAGTATGAGATCAGTTTCATCAAAGTAGAACAGATTTGTCTTAGGAAATCGATTCCATGAAAGATATAACAGAATGATCAAGACGACAAATATGTTTCTCCTTTACTTACTATGCACTATTTTGTTCACATTTTTCATGGAATCGACTTTCACTCTTCTTTTTTTCGTCAGCATAAAGACTTGCAGAGTGTTTTTATCAGAATATGTTCTTTCGACGAAAGAAAAAGCTTCAAAACTAATTGAAAAATACTCCAATTTTTTTACTTAATTTTTTCTTGCTTTCTCATGATGTTTGCCGAATTTTCTTTTCTTCTTCTTGAAGGTAAAAAAAATTGTAAATTACAATGCGACACGAAATCGCTACATGCATTCTCCGTTTAACATATTGATCATATTTTTTAAATTATTTAGGAAAATATTTTTATTCACGAATAAGAAAAATTAGCTCTTCGAAATTCATCTTAAAATAAGTTCTAGGTGTTAATCATTTCGATATAATCTTCCAATACCTACATGGAAACTTGGTTATAACATTCCTCTTATGGAGTTATCGGTGAGAAGTTAAAAATCAAATACTAAAAAGTTAAGTAGTACGGAGCCAAAGTCAACCATTTAACCCCCGACTGGTTTTGAATGTGGCCGGTTAAAGGGAAAAATATGAAAAGTTTCTGGAAGTAGGGGGCATCATCATTCACTATATTTCCCACATTGCAGATCAAAACTCGGTTTTTGAATTTTACTAGTTTTTTAGAAGGGTCAAATTCTCGTTGGTTTCTGAAAAAATCTTAGATATCCATTCGCTGAAATATTTTCCTATGAAGGCACCCAAAAAAAAATGTAAGAGAATGTTTGCTTTTGAGACTTCAAGAAATGAAGCTGATGGACTTGGGTGCATTAAGAATCTCTGAGGAAATTAATTTTCATATCGAGTAACGAAGGCTCTTTGGTTGTACGAACTGTCATTGAAGGGATGTACAAGTAACCCAATTTTATTCGAAAACATCTATTCCAGTGAATACATCCTCAATGCTGGGGTACTGAACTTTCATGTCTTATGCAAAAGGTGTTTGTTTTTCTGAATGATGATGTAAATTTTCTTTTTCTTAGCTCGAAGACGTCGTATGGGAATGCTGCCCAAAAACTATTTGGTAGGATATATTGCTTGAAGCTGTCTGCGCTATTGCCACATCTGATCGAGGCTATCACTTCACTTGAGAAAGAATATGTTGGATTGACTTGTTCGACTTTGTCTATGTTAGTGACTTTACGTATGTGTCCTTATTATTTTAGGTAGTGTTTACCTCTTTAAAGAAATGAAAAAAAAAGGTTTGTTCGTAGTTATAAGTACAATAATAGTCCTGAAATATTTTAACATCCCTATGATTATTACTGAACGACTGGTTATGGAGTTTGAGACGTTTGAGTCCTCGCTACCGTTTTAAACGATAGGGGGATGAAAAGTGAGTTTTCTTTATACCACTCGCCAAATAATTCGTTGAAAATAAAAATAATTATCAAGTTTGAACTTTTATTCGAATAACTGCGGAAATACTAACTGTATCACCTTTTGGCATTTAGTATAGTTCGCAGGGTTTTGTGGATTTGTACATCCACAGTACCTACATATTTTCCGAAAACAGATAAAGACACACATCCTAGATTTGTATTAAACTCACCATTCGTTCAGTGTTTTGAAATAAAATCTTCCACGTTTCATACATAGTTTATCACTGCCAAAGATGCTCGGTATTACATAAACTATCAAACTGTTGAAGAAAAGTATGAATTTGTGATAAACTTTCGAAATTTAATATAAAGTTTTGGAATTCAAGCTTGTTAATTCGAAACGAACTAGAAATATATTTTGAAGACCGATTGATATTGGGGAATTTTGGACAAATTTGACAAAGAACAAAGCTAATTCAAACTCTTTCTCAAAAGGGGCATTCAGAAATGAATAATTACAAAACTTTCTGAATATTCAACATTATCTACCTTATAATTTTGATTTCGATTAGATTTTGTTGCCAATCAATAATTTTCCCAAAAATTCCCAACTATTCTATACCCTATTCATCAATATATTAATATATAACAATATTTTAATAATTTTAGCGATTTGAATCTTTTGATTGGTCTGTAAATATTGTTTGCAATGTAATTTAATTATCGTATGTCATCACCCACCTTCACGCGAAGCATCCACAGGTTTTACGTAAAAGGGGATGCAGTTGCAGGATGGACAATTTATCCTTTGCCAATAAACAAACCAATAGGAATATATTACTGATAACAGAAGCAAAATACTCCCAATGTCGCTAGAGGATGTTCCTATATAATATTTCCTTCTAACTATGAAATACCTTCCATCATTTTGAATAGAAACATTTCTTTCATTCAAAATTTTGACAGGCCTATTCGGTATATATTGAATTATGGGGCATTTTTATATTATCGTTTCAGTTTTGAAGGAAAGATTGTTTAGAGGAACAAGGAGTTGTAAATATTTATCAATGCTCTGTTTTCTATTTTTTAACTGAAATTATATTTTTAAATATATACACCTATGCTTTCTTCGATCTGAATTAATACTGACAAATGTTTCTTACAATGAAAGCAATTTGTTGAAAATAATTACCCTTTACACACTTCTAATGAAGCATTAAGTTTTATGGGGGCAAATGAAACATTTGTTATGCCAAACATCTCAATAAATTTCAGTGGGGGCGTTTATATTCCGAAACAAAACTTCCAGGGGGTAAGTTTTTCACCTCTACATCTCGCTACCCTAATGGTTAAACCTAGGGGCTGTACCCACTACTTAAGGCATTTTGCAATATGATATATGGATTTTAATGACATTTAGATTTTAACATATTATCATTTGTTATTAATTTTATTTTGTAAATATTTTTACTTCACGATGGTTTTTATCATTATCTTTCAATAGTACAGCATTTGAAGTTACTTAGTAATGACCCGCTACCACAAACAGAAGACTAAATAAATTATCTTGGAATTGAATCTTTGAGTGCAACAATCTAATGATTGCCAAGGACATTGATTGGAAAATTCATATTCTGTTTGTGGATCGCGGTTATTTTCCTGGAAATATAGCTGTTATATATCCGTACATTTTGTTCTCTATTGTTTTCTTCATTGTAAAGAAATTATATAGTTTTATAATTATTATCAAAATCTGCAATCGCATTGAATGTGATTACAATTATAGTATTGTAATTTTCACAAATAAAAACTGAAATAGTGAAAATGTTTTTGTTTTTTCTAATCCTGGTCGTTTTCATATCACATGAATACATCAAATCCTAGATGAATATAAAAATTATTGGATGAAACCACATTGACGACGAATTTTTCAAAAAAAAAGAGAAATAAAATTTCAATTTTATGTAAAATAAAAAAAAAATGTGAAATTCATTTATTTATTTCATTAATTGCATTTTTTTGTTTAATTGATCCATCTGGCTGAGGAAATATTTCATATCTGATATCTGTACAGATCTTTGAAAAAAGCAGTCAAATTTCATCATGCATGGATGGTTGCGTATGTATGTTACATTCTCACTTAATGTTCTGCAACTGATTAATCAGAATAATATCCCATATGATTAATTACATCTAATTCAAGAAGTTGATCGAAATCTGTATTTTTAAGATGGGGGATTTCATAAGTTGTTTTTGTTCTTGAATATTCTGGTTGTTGAAAAGGAAGATATACAGAAAATATTACAGATTATGGACAAATGAAAGTATCCGCATAAATGAGATTCAAAATGTATTTACAATTTATAACATTTATTAATTAAGTGTATATTGCTGTTTGGTGCGTTACATTTCTGAAAATAAAACTGTTAAAAACTTTCAGAAAAATATCTTCACGAAATGTATTATTCGAAGTTAAGGAATAAATTCTTGAAGATACTTCAAGTCGTCTTCAAATATTCTTCTAGCTACTATCGAGAATGACTAGACTCACAGGTCGTCCTTACAGTGTTTTCAATTTCGTCATCATAGAGTAAGAAGGCTATGCTTATGATCTATTATGTACAGATCAGATCTGTCATAGAATGTTAGCTGTTTTCATTATATGGGAACTTATATGAAACCCAACTGCTAAAAGATGCACAGAGCCTTTCAATTTTATTTTCAGTGAATCAATTCGTTTCGTCTGTGATACCTCGCTCATTTCTCTAGAACGAAAATATACAGGGTTTTTCATAATTGAATGCTGATCTTAAAGTGCGATAATCCTTGGATGATTTTAAGATAAATTCTTCATATGAATGTAGGCCTACAACCTCTTTATATCTGTGATACAACTAGGGTGACGAAATTCAACAAAAAATCAGTTTTTTCCCAATATTTCTGAAACTTTGAATTTTTTGTTACTTTGATTTTTTCAGGATGAAGTTTTTTTAGTTTGCATCAGTTGTGACCCTGTTACGATAACATGCCCAGCAATTTTTTAATGAACATATTGATACGCAACTTGTTTTTTGTTAAATGAATATTTTTCATAATTATCTTCTATCCTCTAATAAATACGGTCTCATGACTGAAAAAAGTCACCGACGGACGGTTTTGGATTAAAAACAATAAATTCTGCAGTTATGAACCGTAGTTAGGAAACACCCTGTATAAACGCATTCTCAGTCTGCAATTTAGATTATCGAAATAAGCAGAGCATTCTTCAACTAGTGACGTACCTAGGCTACAAAAATTACGCTTACTCTTGAACATGGGGTTACTCTTGAACATGGAGGGTGCTCGGTAGCGAGGCGGTTAGATGCCGGCCTTCTAAACTTCCGCTTGTATTTGGCCAGGTTCGAATCCTGGAAAAGGAGAAATTTTTTCTCAATTTCATAGGAGTCGATAGGCAATGTAAGTTGTCTAGATGCCAATCCCGACGTCTGGTGTTTGCTTAAAGTGCGCACCGACAACCCGCGGTGGTGCTGCAGGTGTTCCGGATTTTCCTATAGCTAAAAAGTGAATACGCCACCGAAAATCATCAAGTTGCTCCGGAGCGCCACGGCAAATAATAATAATAGCCGTCCTCCACCCGCACAGGCTATGCCTTTTTGGGTACACTCTATTGTACTCTATTGAACACAGTTCTCCACGCAATGATAAAACAAAGGCCGTTCAGAAGAAATATAATAATATAAAACCTAAAAAATGGTGCAAACTGTTGAACTCATTGCTGAAATCAAAAGGTTCGGTCTCTTCACATTTGTCGGAGTGTGGATAATTTGCTGACGTAATTATAGCTCTGTCGACTATAACCTTAAGAAATATACTACGATTCCTAACTGCAGGGGATGATTCGCTAGGTCATTTTAAGAAAAAAATATTATCGATTAGGTTATCAAATTATTACGGATGATGAAAAATAACAACCAATAATCCAAAACAAAAATTACCTTCTTCAATTTGACATGCAATATGTGTAGAAAAAACCCAACTCTCAATTTCAGCTGGTCTCCAATGGATGTGTTCGTGATATGCAATAGAGGGAGAAAATACAAGAGATCAAAGAAAATTATCTTCTGTTGCTTGACAAAGAAAAACAGTTTTTTATATTGTTGTTGGCTGTGGTGCCCACTGAGACGCCACTGGCCCTAATAATTTCAATCTAGTTAAGGCAAAATGAGCGCCTTATTAGTTCAAATAAATGTATCGAATTTCAACCAAATCGATTCTAGAATATTCATGACATTTTATAAACACCGTTTTTTTTAATTTTCAACGCCTTGTATCTCAGAAACGAAGCAACAACTCCGGAAATATGTTCATAAGTACTTTTTCACTTAAAATGACCTAACGAATCATCCCCTGCAGTTAGTAAACACCCGGTATAATCTAACTAAAATCAAATAATGAGTTGTGTATGCTGAGATGTTTGTAGCACCGTAGAAAAAATTCTAACCAACCCCTTTCATAAGGGTAGTTTATAAATTTTTCCAAAAACTTGTGCAGATATTTTATCAGACTTTTCAACAGACTGTGATTGCCCAAAGTATACTGTTTGTGCCACCATAAAGAAATTTTGAATCAACCCTCTCTCAAAGGTAGTATGTTCTTGCGATATTTCGAAAAAAAAATCGACTGGGGGGGTTCCAGTGAAGGTACCTATCTCATTGAGACAGTAGATTATGATTGTTTGAGATGTACTTTTTGTGCTACCATCGAAAACATTCGGATTATACTACTCGTAAAATTGAAGTTTTTTCCTGTGATTTTTCTATAACTTTGCTGACCGGTGTTTCTGGAGATATTTAATTACAACTGAAGATTATGATTGCTCAAAATATACTTTTTGTGCAACAAAGTTTTTCGAAAAGTAACAGGGGAATATTACCCTTATATGGGAGCTGATTAGAATTTTTTTCTATGGTAGCAGAAAAAGTACGTTTTGAGAAATCCTAATTTACCGTTTTAATTAAATATCTCATGGAAATCTTCCAGTCAGCAAAGTTCTTGAAAAAATGATTGGAATAAACTACCCTTATATGGAGGATAATCTGAATTTTTTCTATGGTGATAGAAAAAGTGCGTTTTGAGAAATCATTATCTTCCGTTACAATGAAATATCATCACTGGAAACTCACGGTTAGCTAAATTTGTAGAAAAATCGCAAAACTACCCCTAAATTCATTTCATGGTGGCAGAAAAAGTACGTGCCTATCGAGAAATCATGATATACCGTTTCAATGAAATATCTTCCCTGGAAACCTATTAACTGTTAGCAAAGTTTTCAGAAAAATCACAAGAATAAACTACTCTAATGTGGGGGCTGGACTGATTTTTTTTCTGTTGTGGTAGATAAAGTACATTTCTTCTTTCTTATCTTCTCACGAAACCTTCCGGTCAGCAATGTTCTTAGAAAAATCAAAGGAAAAAACGTTTTAAGAAATCATAATCTTTTGTTTCATTCAAATATTTCCACTGGAAAATACACGGCCATCAAAATGTTTAGAATAATAAACTACCCCTATGACGGGAATGATCCAATTTTTTTTCTGTGGTGGACAAAAAGCATATTTTGAGCATCCATAATCTTCTGCTTGATTTCAGTATCTCCACTATGATGCCTATTCAGCAAAGTTTTTCGTCAAACTACATGTAGGTATAATAACTACCCCCAAATAGGGATGATTTTGAAAGTTGATTATGATGGCAAGGAGGTATTCCTCTATAGATATCTGTTTTGCATCATGAACTCAATATTTACAGAACGAAATAATAGATTTTGGTCAGCTAAGTATCTTCTGAAATAAATGAATATTTGGAACCTTTGTTGTGAATAAAATTCAAGAAAGGAAAAACTACCCAAAACACCAAAACAACGTCAAAATTACTCGACGCGTGTTTCGCCAACAAAGTTCAATTTCTTGAAAAGTATCTTTTCCCATCTGTCATGCCCCGTACTATAATTTTCTGCAAAGTGCGGTACCTATATGAGTATGTTTGTGCACCAATTAGAATAATTCGCAGTGAAGTAATTTGCGTCAGACCCCTATTAATTATGCTACAATAACACTTCCCAATATTTGGAAATTGTTGTATTTACGATAAATAGTTAACTATCACTTCACTATACTAGCCAAAAAAACTATCGATTTTCGACAGATACTTTGTTGACAAACTTGCTCCCCTTTCTGAAACATTGCAAAAATGGTGTCGATTTGTTTTGTTCTATACATTTTCAGGTCCAATGCTATTGCAATGTTATTTGTTGCACCATCTTCAGTTCAATTATAGTCGGCACACTGAACATTCTCTTATACTCAGTGAACAGACATCGAATTTCATGATCTACCAATGTGATTCATGGATCTCATTGTAATATTCCAGCCTACGTTGCTGTTGGACTAGATGGTACGACCTAGTCAGATTTATACACCTTGGTCGAATACAAGTGATACGTCAAACTGACAAAAAAACATCGTTCACAAAACGTCTGACATTGACAGGCCACCACGGTGGAAAGGCTATCTGTGTTTTGTTCTCAGTTATTGAAATGTCGCGTATTGTATATTGTAAATTATTTTGGTTTCGTAAAGTTCGTCCATCTACTTATTTTAACAGAATGAACATTTTAGACATGAATACTAAAACATTACTGGAAGAAACAGTGAAGTGTTTTTATTGTGACTGAAATCAGTGTGAAAACTCTCAAGACGCTTTATCAAAAATGGAGAAAGAAGGTAAGTCATTAATTTTTGCTTACAGCACCCAATAATTTCTTGCAAGAACGACATAGTTTCAGCTAGTTGCAGCTGATTACTTGTGTTGCTCTTGATGATTACCTTGAAGCAGTTTAAATGGTAATATTTTCATTGGATACGTAATTATTTCTTCGGTAAACAAATCCCTTACTCTATAGATTGTTCATAGAGAAAGAATAAATACCTAAAACATCTATGTTGAAAAATGTGGCAGTCTAGGACCATTAGGTATTCTTATGCGTGATCTAATTGAAAACACCATTTCCTGACTATAAACTTCATCGCTCCAACTCTCCAAACGGCAATGCGGTATTTACAAGCTTTTTTAATCAAATCCACGCCGTCACACAAATTAATGAATAGGTGTTAATAAAAAGTAGTCCTTTTCATCTCGTCTGGTCATAATCCTGGCATCCCAGGACCAACCGGAATTTCTTGGGTTCTGCAAAGATGAACCGGACATTATTTACAAAAGTAATGTTCCGGTGAAAATTATTTTTTTGAGAGAATGTTTTTGGGTATCGACAGGTTTATACAAAATTAACTTTTCGTGTGAAGCCGAAGATGAAATAGACATAATAGGTGAGTACCTACTTAGATAATACGTTAGATAATTTTGAGGTTTTTTATTTCAACGTTATAATGTACGTTGTCACCAGTGATATACAGATTTGCACAGGGTATATATTTATGTGGTAACGCTATCTACAGTGTCCGCCATAGAGTTAGTTATATACAATGCTACCCAAAAAGTTTGAAACATGGAAGTTTTTGTATTAAAAGATGTTGTGATGAAACTTTTACTTCGCAGTTACTTTGTGCTTGAAAATTGAGTGAAAAACGGCACCTTCTCCTTTGTCATGTGCTACTCTGAATCTGTTTTTGAATTTTTTTTCGAAAATCCTCAAAAAATCTTTTTTTTAAACGACCCCGCTCCATCATTATGGAAAATTTCCCGAATTTTTGATATGTTGTAGATTTTAAATTCCCAGCAAGTGTCCATGGTCACAAAAAAATTGACCTGCAGTTTTCGAGATAAACGGTGGCAAAGATGAAAAGTAGGGCTTTCCGTTAGAATTATTACCAGTTCGAAAATTTGAAAAAACTCCTATTTATTCTAGGGATACCATGCCCTAAAATGATGGTACAAAGTCACCTTGGTCTCTTATCCATTATAATTACTCATTCGTATTGTGCTCTACAATAGGATGAACAAAAAAAAGTCCAATTCGAATAATTTCAAACCAACCAGTGTGAGTTCTCCGATGAGAATTAAAGATTCAATTTAGCCTGGATGAACTTCCTCAATCTTGTAGAAGTTAGCTGACATTATTTTGTCTTATACAGGGTGGTTCAAAAATAGGGGTTCGTTAACCCCTTGGTTTTTAGATCATACAGGGGAAAGCATGTCATATATAAGTATGTATATCAAACATTATCCAATGTTGAGAACGTTGCATAGTCATTTCATGTATACAGAGGCAGTAAAGAGAAACAGTTCAAGTTTCATAGAAGAACGCGGGTTTTCTTCAATAAATACCGTGATGGTCGTGTGGTAGAGCGCTCGCCTTATAAGCATAAGGTCGTGGGTTCAAAGCCCAGCACGGCCATCGGTCCCGGATCTTTTCCTTGCTCGCACAAGCTCCTAGGAGCTTCTGAGGGGTTTCTCTCTGGAAACCTGGAAGATTCGTTACAAAATAAAATAAAAAAAATTTCGAAAATAAATCGGTTAATTTTCATGAATTTTTGAAATAAGATACGGTTTGAGGTCCAAGATATTTTCATCTATATCAGCATAGGTCTGCGGACTAGTTTGTCGGCTACATACTTTTAAATGCATGGATTTTATTGATACCACATATACATCGGAGACGGAAGTGGACTATTTTCATGCAATTCTTGTTGTTGAAAAATATCTGAAGTAGATTAGTGCGGTACCAATTCCGAAAAAGCAATATCTTATGTTCATGGAGAATGAAATGTCTTTCACAAGAAAGCTCTGTTTCCGAAGAAACTTGAGAAAATTTAAATGTATCAGAAGCAAAAGCCCTCTCAAGGTTGGAACTAATTTTCAATTACTTTAAAGGTAGTTTAATTCAGATGAGAAATATTTCATACAATTTTTGTGGTTTCTACAGAATATTTGGCATACAATCAACATATTAATTGAAAAGCTATTATACTTCCCAAAATTCTACAAGAAAGTCCGTATTAGTAAATATCTACGTTTTGTGGACATTTATACAATAAACTAATTTTAAAATATATTTGAATACTAATTTCACAGAAAAAATTTGAATGAATTGAATAAAAAACGCTTCAAAGGCAAGCTTTCATTGAATTGCACTAATAAGGAAAAATCATTTCTTTCTTTGATCCATTTCAATTTTCTCTAGTTTCTTTGGAAACAAGGCTTTCCAATGAAAAACATTTCATTTAACATGTACATAAGGTATTTCATTTTTGGAATTGGTACCGCACTCATCTATTGAATTGCTCTGATGGCGTGTATATGGAATCAATAAAATCCGTATATTCAAAAGTTTGTAGCCGACAAACGAGTCCGGAAACCTAGGCAAATATTTATGGCAATATGTCAGACTCCTCGAACTGTACATTATATCAAAAATTCATGAAAATTAACCGATTCTTTTTCGAAATACAGGGTATTTATTAAAAAACGCATTTTTCCATTAAACTGAGACTTTTCATTTTATATTATTTATATATGACATGCACTTCCCTATCCGATCTAAAAAACAAGGGGTTAACGTACCTCTGTTTTTGAACCGCCCTGTATAAAATGAAATAATGCCAGTTGACTTTGTTCAAAACTGAAGGAGTTCATCCAGGCTAAATTGAATCTTCAATTTTCATCAGAGAATCACACTGATTGGTTAAAAATTATTCGAATTTGACTTTTCTTGGTCATCCTGTAGTAGAGAACAAAACGAAAAAGTATAATGTATACGAAGTCGAAGTGACATTGTACCATCATTGAGGCATGGTGTTCCTAGAATAAATGGGAGTTTTGTCAATTCTCGGAATTGTTAAAAATTCTTGACACCCAGTATCTCGAAAACAAGTCTCCTGATTTTTTGTGACCAGGGACACTTTTTCTGATGAAGTCAAAATGTACAACTAACCAAAAGTTTAGGAAATTTTACGAAAAACCATTTTCCATAAGGACGGTGCGAGGTCCTTTAAAAAAATGACAAAGAAAAAAGTTGCTCTGCTTCAAATTTTATAACCTATTAAAATTTTCAGTCTCTACTGTCACTACGACTTTTTCTCAACTTTTCAAATATTTTGTCGTAGTTTATTTACACCCAACAGTGTGACTGTTGGATGTAAACTGTTAGATGCAGTTTTCGAGCAAATATTAATTTTTCGCAAAGTTTTTTGAATTAATTTTATAAAACTCATATTCTTTATTTTCATCATTAGATGTGTAAAAAACATTAAACCAGAATATCTATAACCAAATTCACGGCAAAACATCGTAACATTCATTGATTCATCACAATTATCTCATAGAGAACCCGGATTCATCATTCAGTATGTCGTCTTTCCCGTTCTGTATAATTATAATAGTGCTTTTATTCACAGACTTTGTGGCATTTTCAATGAACAGCACAACTCTCCTGAACGGTATTCTCAGAATGTTCTTTATTTGCAAAAGGTCTGTGCTTATACACTATTTGTTTCAGATAACCCCATAAAAAAAGTCCATTGGACATAAGTCCGGTAATCTTGGTGGCCAATAATCTTCCCAATCTCTTTCTGTAAACATCTAACTGAGAAAGTTTCACTTCTACCGTTTGGTGGATCAGTGCCCCGCCAAGCTAATACCACAAATTTCATCTAATACTTAGAGGCAGATTATTCAAAACTTCAGACAACTGATTCATGATGAAATTTCTGTAAATGTCTGTTTCAAATTTTCTCTAAAAAATATGGTCCGATTATTTGGTTGTGTAATAAACCACACCACACATTTGTCTTGAATGAATATTGGTTACGGCATTTTATTAGAAATTTTGGATTATTGTTGGACTTGTTGTCTCGTTTGTCTATGAAATTCTGTAGAGAACTGTGATATAATTTTCTCTCTCACCTTGGAACCAAAATCCTACTCCAATATCGAAATCTCTCTCTTTGAGAGTGTGTACGAACTTTGGCTTATAGGGATGGAAATTATTTTCAGTTTCTCTGCCATCTCCTCTATTTTCACTAATACACCTAATATTATTTGTTTCGTTTTGAATAACGCTCGAACAAACATTGAATTGTTCTTCTTCATTATACCTTATTGTGGTTTCTTGAAACGATTGTCCACAGAGCCAGTTTGTTTGAATGTTTTCAATATCCTTCCCACGATACTGAAGCGGATATTTCTTTCTGGATGCCGGTGATTGAAAATACAAGCATGAACTCGATATGGTACATTCTCACCAAATAAAAGAACCATGTCCACTTTGTCTTCTGTGGATAACATTATACATATGAACATGAAACTTATTTGTGAATTATAAATGTACCATAGTCTGCACACAAAACAATTCGATTTATTAAACGCAATAATTTGACATTAACCAAAACTAAAAATTTGTTTCAAATGCTTCCTAAGGAAAAATTTTGTTTCAACTCGGTCGATAGTACCTACTATCTTTTCACAAGATGTGGTATAAGTTTTGTATTGTTCAAAATCACGATATTTTATATCATAGGTATATTATTTAGTACAAATCGCTAGAACGAAAGTTGTTTGAATAGTTATGAAACTGTAGGTCATTGTTTAGTTTACAGAATAGTATGATATTTCGGGATAGTTTGTAACTGAATTATTGATGAGAAAAATTATCATATTGGATGAAAAATTGTTAAAAAAAGCAATATGAGTGAAATAAGAATGAAGAAAAATTCGTTTATTCGATTACTGACATATTAACGTTCGAAAATCCGAATCAGAAAAAACTAGAAGGACTCTGCAACAACAAAGACGATTTTCTGGAGGTGCATTTATTTGTTTTTTCTGGTAACAGGCCAATATGTGGGTATATTCTGGGCAAAATATGACATTGAAGTTTCGTTCTCATCAAAATTACGAAATCCGTTTCCGATTCGGTAGAGCGAAAAATTTAAAAAAATTGAAAAAATAGTCGAAGTGACAGTAGAGAGTAAAAATTTTAAGTAAAGGTATGAAATTAGAAACCGAGCAAATTTTTTCCTTGTCATTTTTCAAATTTTCAAACAACCTGATTTTTGAGGATTTTCGAAAAAAATGCCAAATTTGACAGGTTTAGAGTAGCACATGACGAAAGAAAAGAGGCTGTTCACTAATTCATCAAGCACAACTAACTGCGAAGTAAAATTCTCATCATATCTATTAATAAAAAAAAATTCCAAATATTGCGAACTTTACCTGTGATACTATATGGGTAAAAAAATTGTTTTCGAAATTTCTGAATAACTCTAACGGTGGCGGTTTGTTTCTGCATGTGACCTCAGATTTGGTGAGGATTAAAAAAATATCGAAAAATTTCATGAAGAAAATGTATTTGGAATTCAACGAGGACCTTATATACCAGGTTTGAAATGAAGATTGCAAAAAAATCAAAAATACCATTTCATTCTTCTACCGTTAACGAACCGTTATAGATTCTTGTTTTATTTGGAAACAGCAATTTTCGACATCTTTAGCACGCCCTATTCTTCTGACTGCTCATTCCGCTTATCAAAGATTTAAGCTCATCCAGAACCTTCTTGAATGAACTAGTAACTGTGCTTGCTCGTTGTTCGGGTTCTTCTATTGATACTGCCCGTACTTTCGGCCTCGAGGTGCTAAAGGCTGCCTCTACTTCTAGAGATCGTACCGAGGCATTGCTACTCCTCTTGAAGTGTGTTAGTCGCAGAGTCCTTTGGAATTCGGTGTGTCTCAGTCCATCTATGAATAACTGAATAACTGCGTAACTGGACAATTCATCAATTTTCAATACGACAAAGTGAAAAGAGTTTATTATCATTTGAGAAATGGCAGTTGTGAACATTTCTTTATGGGTACTATTCCATTTTGAGTAAATTTTTGATAATTGTTGGGAAATATGGTTGCTGCAATTACATGAGAAGCTCAATTTTCAGCTGTATCTTACCTCGAACCATCCTCTCGTAAATGTTGACGCCGTTCGTCAGTTGTGATGATTTGAGTTTGATGACAAACTTTGTTCGATTTTCAATTTTGAAGAACAGTGTTATCACAAATTGCGTGTTCTTCCGGATAATGAAAAAAATTGTACCTACAGGGTGTCATTTGAAAAAAATTGTTGAATCACTTCCGTTTAAACCGGTTAGTAATTGAGTCAAAATATGCGTATTTAAGTAATATATCGACGTACCAAATTTGAAACCTGTTTCTTTGAAACTATAGAAAAATTGGGGGACGTACCTCACCTAGTATGGTCACTCGGTATGGCGAAAATTATTATAGCATAAGAAAAATAGCTGAAATTTTCAATAGAAGACACCCATACAAAAATATTCATTTCACTACGGTGGAAAAGATATTGCAAAAATTTAAGGAAACTGGTTCGGTTGAAAACAAATATAAATAAATAATATTCCGGCTGAACTCATTGCTTGATTTGCTTGATCAAATTTATTTTTGTAGATTGTCTATTCTAAGATGAATAGTTTATGAATCTACCATAGTTGATAGGTTTTTTAAACCAATCAACCAGTATTTTGTTACAGGAAGTACCTATGATTCTTGTGTCCGTAAAAAGAACACTACACTCATCGTCCTCCTTTCGATGGTAATTGATTAGTGAAGGAATAGTATAGCTATCATTGAAATCTAAAATTTCCGTAATCCATGACAATTATCAAAATCAACAACTTTTTTTATGCCACTTGTTACCATGAACATAAATCAACATACAGGATGTAGTATCAACAAATATAAAATATAAAGGAAAAACTCCAACAGCTAGGATATAATAAATTGATTCATGAACTAAATCAAAATTTATTGAAATGTTTGTTCATTGTTTATTTAGCTATAACACTAATTACATGTCGATTTACAATTTACAATTTTTGTCAATTTACAATTAATACAACACAAGTATAAATTTCAAGATAAAACACATTACAACAATAATATCAATCCAACAAGATATATTAGAGACAAATAGTTTGTCAATTGACCATCATCACTGCTGGGAGTAGCATTGATTCATCAAATATCTCTTTAACTTAATTTTGAATATATTCACTGAATCAGCACCTCTAATGTCATTTGGTAATTCATTATAATGTATGAGGCCTTTGAAGAATACCGAGTTTTGCGTTGCACTTTTAGAAACAGAACTAACACAGAAGTTGTTTCTATTTCGCCACGGCAAATAATAATAATAGCCGTCCTCTACCCGCACAGGCTATGCCTTTGGGTACACTCTACGAGTGTTTATGAGGGAGTATTATTATTATTATTATTATTATTTCTAGTTGGGTAGCTATGCACATTGTAATGATGCTTTTGTTGTAAGTAAGGAGGTGATAAGCCTGTTTTCATTTTATGCACAAATATCATGGCATTATACAAGAGACATTCCTTGACTGGTAACCACTGTAATGTTAGTTGCATGTCCAGGATGGGAGTATACTTAAAGCAGGACAATAGTATTCTCATTGCCCTATTTTACATTTTTTGCAATCTGGAGATTTCATTTTGATTCAACAAGAACAGTACTGTAGAACAGTAGTTGAAGTGTGGAAGAATTATAGTGTTGAAGATTACTTCTTTAGTCCATTTTGATAATCCATAGGAACACCTAAATAGGTACCTAGTTGAGCTTGTATGATATGATTTTAATGATATAGTTTGCATGATCTTTGAATTTTAACTGCCGGTCTATGATTACACCTAGATATTTGAATTTATCTACCATATTTATTTTATTCTTACCTATTTGTATAGTGTAGTTTTTATCGATAAATTGTGAATGAATAGGACTATTTCCAATAACCATATATTTTGTTTTATTTGAGTTCACCTTCAGTAGGTTACTAGAGCACCATTTATTTATATTTTTCAATGTGTCATTGACAGTTCCAACTAGAGATTCAGTGTCTTTCGATGAGAAGTATATAAGTGTGTCATCAGCAAATTTATGAATAATATAATGACCTCTGACATCAACAATGTCATTTATATAAATAATAAAAAAAGTGGGCCCAATACATTTCCTTGTGGTACGCCTCTATCACAATTTATTTCATCAGATATGATGCTGTTCAGTTTCAGTTTCTGTTTCCTATTCGTCAGGTAGTCTATGCACCATTTTAAAGCCATTCCCATAATTCCTACTCTTTGTAACTTTTTTATCAGTATATTTCGATCCACTGTTTCAAAAGCCCTCTGTAAATCAAGGAAAACTGTGAAATTGTGAAAGCTATGTCTACCTGCGGTATCTTACCAGTCATATACTTTATTTTTGAACGAATACGATGATTTTCTTGGTTTAACAGCTGGTAAATATTAAATAACTTTTCGAAAAAAAATCACAAGTCTTATTTAAGAGTTCATCGAGAAAACCACGTTGCAAACAATCGACTGAGGAGTCTCGAATTGAGTATTAAGACACGTTTTGGGCATTAGTAATCATTTGAGTACAGCTTCAAGTTACTAAAGGAACAAAGAGATTGAGCTCAGTTCTGTTCGGAAAGGAGAATAAAATCGTTGGAAAAATGTCGTATTTTATATTTCGAGGGGTGCTAATGCAGTAGTGGACACTTCAAAGAGAAATGAGTTGGGAACAATCGAGTTAGGAGTTTCATCCCCAATTGCCGGCGGAGTGTTTTTAAGCTCGGCGGTAAGTGCCTGACCACGCTTATTGAATTGGGAGCTCACAGAATCTTGAATCTGAGCGTCTATGTGATTCAGGGATATAAGTTATACCTACTGTCTGCTATTTGAAAGTATCTTCATTGAATGTGTGAATATTGCATAGAGTGAAAATGTGGATGTACAGAGTGGGCCAAATTGGACACTTTTAAAGCGAAATTTTATGACAAACTTAATGGTGAAAACCGCATATCGATATCTATCATCGTTTCTGAGTTAAGGCATGTTTTTCAAAAATGTTCATTTTCGAAAAGTTGCTGTAACTTTTTTCCTGCCAGAATAGTATGAGTAACTTATTTTTTCAAATAAGATATCCATAGTTATTGATGGAAAAATATGTTTTTTGAATGAGACTCCCTGTATAGTCTTGCATATATCAATAGAGCTTAAAATCACCTGTCCAAAAATGTAGCACACTCGATGTTTTGCTAGAGTCATCTTTGAAATACAGAGCTTTTACGTTTTTTCATGTAGTCTTTGAACAAGAAGGCTTTGGACGTCGCGGCGATAAAACAAAATGCAAACGTTTACTGGTAGCTGCCAAATTTTGATTTAATCAGTTAAGACGCTCTTTAATTCGTAGTTTCTGTTCAATTTTCGAACACATTCGCAATGAAGTATGAGAATTATGAAAAATGGGATATGATAGTCTGTTCTATACAAACCGGGGAAAATGCAAAAGCAGCAAGCGATTTGTATCATGAGAGGTTTCCAGAAAGAAGACAACCTTTCAGAGACATTTTCACAAGATTGTGACACAACCTAATTGATGGTGGTCAATTTGAAAAGAAAAGGCCAAAATTATATGAATCAAGTAGGGATAAGGAGTTGGAAGAAATAGTCTTTTTAGGAGCTGTTGAAAATAATTCCAAAACGTCAACGCGAAATTTGAAAATATTAACCAAGAACTAACGTAAGGAGGATTTTGAGAGAACACAAATACAAGCCATACAGGACCAGAATAGTTCATAAACAAAGACCAGGAGATTTTGAACGCCGCATGGATTTTGCCAGTGGTTCCAGAAAAATTGTAACCAAGAGCGAGATTTTTCGTTAAATTGTATTTGGACAGACGAAGCTTATGTGAGCAGTGCCGTCATTTTCAACCGCTACAATTCTTATACTTGGGCACAAAAAAATCCTCATTCTATTGTGGAGCAGACAAGTCAGGGAAGATTTGGATTTAGTGTATGGGCAGGTGTTTTCAGGAGTAGAATTATCTGCCCGTTCATTTATAATGTCACTCTAACATCTCAGAGGTATGTTGAAATTTTAAGGCAAATATTGAACACCTTGTTGATGAATTTCCACTAATGGAACTCAAAAAATATATTTTCAACAAGTCGGGGCTACACCTCACAGTACTGCAATTGTCACCAACTTTTTGATATTAATTGGATAGCCAACCAAGGACACAACCGTTGGCCGGCCAGGTCACCGGACCTAAGGCCTATGGACTTTTACCTTTGGGGAAGGTTGAAAGATCTTATTTTTAAATTGCCAACCAATTCTAGATAAGAATTGGAAGCGGAGTGATGCAAAGTTTTGCCTCTCTCACTACTATTCAACTAATTAAGTCGGCAAAAAACGTTCAGAAATGGTTTCATTGTTTGTTCTTTATCATTCGTATTATTATTGTTGGAGTTTAATTTATTAGTAGTCAATATAGTATAAATTATTATTAGGTTTGTTGAAACTATGAGTTTTAATTACTGTTTTGAAAAGCTTTCTCAACATTTCGTACACTGTCCTCAATAACGTCCCAACTCAAAATGAGCCGATTACATATGAGATACATGATAAGTCTGGACGTTTTATATCTACTCTTTATTTCACCGGTCAACTCCAACTTTTAGTAATTTTCACAATTGTACCGAATTTGTTTGTGCTCTTTCAGAAAAATCTTAATTTTTGAGTTGTGACGTTATTGAAGAAAGTGTGCGATTTGATAGCTAAGCATGACTAAGCACAACATCAAGTGTGCTGCATTTTTGGAAAGGTAATTTTAAGATTTATTGAAATATGCAAGAATATAATCTCGTTCAAAAAAATTAATTTTTCCATCAATAACTACGGATATCTTATTTGAAAAAATGAGTTAGTACTTAAAAAAATGCTCTGAAAATGTTATTCAAAAAACATGAAATTTTTGACAGGAATAAAGTTTCAGCATCTTCTCGAAAATGCACATTTATCGAAAAACATGCCTTGACTCAGACACGATGATAGATATCGATATGCGGTTCATCATTGAGTTTGTCATAAAATTTGACCCTCAGAAACAGCCATCAGTTCTCATCTATCTAGTTTGAGAACAGGACTTTCTTTCCCTTTAGAAGTGTATCATTTGGCACACTGTACTCAATACAGTGTCTTTTAAAGAGTTGACATCATACGAGAAAAACAAATAGTAATTTATTTAAAAATTCAACTTGGGCATTGAATCGTGCTTTGAAATATATGAAAAATAGCCTTCTCGGACGGTGTCGCATGACTTTCGCTATGTGTCAAAGGTCAACCTCTTTCAAAGTAATCTCTTAAAATAGACTTGTTCGAAAACCAAAAAAATTCAAAGATAAAAGTTGTTTCCATTTACCAAATTTGAGAGTTTTATTTTATCATTAAGAATCTGCCATTTTTTTAATATCCGTGAAAAGGGGGCGATAATAGTTGACGAAATACAATTAAACTAATTATGAAAAATGATAGATTACGTAATCTAAATCTTCCGTAAGAATCCTATCCAACAGAAAATAGATACTGCCCCTTACGAACATTGAATAATATCTGTTCAGAACTACTTTGCAATGCTCTTTAAATATGAAAGCTGAAATAGTTTTCGATTTAATGGTCTATCTACAGTGTCATTCCCAAAGTTCGCACCATATGGGAAACATGCACCAACAAAATGAATCAAAATTTCCGTAATGTATGTAATTTAGAAAAGATCAAAAAATGTTCAGCATTGAAAAATACATCTGAATTTGAAGTCATGGCTATCTAAGAGAGGTTATGTTATGTTTTCACCATTTTTTTTTAATAGTTTCTTCAAAAAATAAAATCAGCTCAAAACGATGAATAAACGACATCCTATACATAACGATTCATTATAAAAGCGTGTAATAATATGAATTGCCCAACTATTATGTTAACTAAGGTCATTTTTTTCTTTTAGTAAATTGAATATCAAAATATTTGGTGCAGTCTTTTTATTTTGTGTTAACACCTAAAATTGCTCAAAATAATACAGTATTGTAACTAGAAAATACCGTTCAATAATATCGACTGATAAAATATCAAAATAAAAGTAATATCTCAGCACAAATTGATTAAATTTTTTTTGTGGAGGTTTTCATACCCAAAATAACTTTTTAAACTTGGCTTTGAATTCAAACGAATGTTTGACATTAAGTGCTTGACATATTTGCTAAATATTTATTACGCAGTTGTCATTGCTTACTTTTTACTCTTTGATAATAAGAGCCATTTGAATAATAATAATATGTTTACAGAAGAAGAAAAAGTTTCGATTATTTTGTTGTGTGGTGAAAGTAATCCAAGCAGACAAGTTGCGGACATTTTTAATGGCAGGAATCCTAATCGCAATGTCAATCATACTACAGTAACACCTCTTTTGAATAAATTTAAAGAAACAGGCAGTATTGACAACCATTTCAAAAAACCTTACACAGCTGGAAGAGTATCTACAGAAGTAGAAGAGGAAGTGTGTTTAACGGTTGAGGAAAATGGTAAGACATCAATAAAACAGATATCGACATGTCTTGATATACCCGTTACTACTGTACAAAAAATCTTAAAAAGAAATAAAGTCAAAGCCTTTAAACAAAAATTCATAAATACTTTGAAGGAAAAGAGATTTTATTCCAAGATTTGAGTTTTCCACATGGTATCAAGGAGGATACGAAAAAAAATTACATTTCCGAATATAGTATTATTCAACGAGCGGTAATGTAGGTCATAACTCACGCAGATGAAGTTTGCGGCACGAGCTGCAGGCGAGTGTTGTAATTCATCAAGTGAGTTATGACCATTGCCGCAAGTAGAATACTATGCTTTATCTACGACTATAACAATAAATACTAAGATACAAGTACAGAGAAAGAACTGTATTCACAAATCTTAATAGTTACCTATAACAATGCTATAAAAATGTTAATTGTAATTACTCATTTTGTTTATTAATAAAATCAACTGTAAAGTTTGAACAACCAGTAAACTGAATATGTGGGACTGAATTATGCAAGTATGGTAACATGAGCTACTTGTCTTATTTCTGATGGAGGTGTATATATTAATTCATCTTCACTATCTCAAGTTCGGAAATTGTAAATAGTGACTCATCGTCAGTTTACGGAGTTTCCTAGGCAATCCGCACTCTGAAACCCCGCGAACCGACGATGAGCCACTATCTACAATTTCCGAACTCAAGTATATCTGAATTAATCTTTTTCAGTAGAAAATTCACAATATTATTAATTTAATTTGAAAACGTCAAAATTTTTAAAGGAACATTACTCCCCTCAATATCAATAGGTAATAGACTGTTCCATTTCGACCAACCGGCTTGTACAGAAGTACAAGCCACCTCTTGATATTCGGTTCGTAAATAATTCCAAGAATGTTTTCACTTATAATATCCCTAGTGCTTGAATTATTGCCGGAAATTTTTCGAGTACATGAATTTTTTGAAAATTACACGAGTCGCGAAATTTACACTAGATTCGGTAAGAACATTTCACACCAAGAAATGAAAATCATCCAACAATTCATAATAACTATGGGAAGCCCAACCTCGCCCAATGTTGCCACGTCAAATATTTGACAGAAAAATTTCCACTCACATTAATTTCGCCGAGGGTCCCTGGGAGGATAAAAATTTCCGGAAGATTTTTGGGTTGCCATAGCATCTAAACAAGAACGAATTTTTTGATTGGCTAAGAGTGAGGTGTGAAATTTTCCGATTTATTAGCGTGAGTTATAGCAGTGAGTAATTATAACTCACGCTGTTTGTTCATAGACACTATTAATTGCTCAAAAGCAGTTGAATAATTAATATATAACTTAATAGGAGTAGATAAAATATTTTATGTACTGATGAATCAACATTTACAGCTACTGGAACAGTAAGTTCACAGAACTGTAGGTTTTTACTATAGAGGGCAGAGACTAATAGTCATTTAAGGTAAATGTCTTATGTGGACTATTAAACAATACTGTGATTGGCCCCTTCTTCTTTGATGAAAACCTTACTGCCACCTATATTTGCAATTTTTACGACAAGATTTAATACCAATTTTAAATCAAATGCCACGTAGACGAAGAGAAAGAATTTGGTATCAGTTAGATGGAGCGACTGTACATTGTAGTAGTGCAACAATACGACAATTTTTAAATGAATGGATTGGACGTTACTCACAGTACCCCATGCCACCATGCTCATCATACAATGGATTTCTTCTTATGGGGTAAATTGAAGAATGTTTACAAATATCGTCCTTTTGGGGAGAAAATTTGAAAACTACTGATTACTGATTGTGCACTGATAAAATCGGAGCACATTACGAATGCTGTCAACGATGTTGTAAGGAGAACTGAACTGTGCATGTTGCGTGATGGACATCATACTGAGATAGTAAAATAGTAACAGGTGTACTTATTTGACAAGCATATCAATCATTCGTTTGTATTCAAAGCCAACTTGAAATACCTAGTTATTTTTGGTATGAAAACCTCCACAAAATAAATGTAATCAATTTGTGCTGATAGATTACTTTTATTTTGATGTTTTATCAGTCGATATTATTGAACGGTATTTTCTAGTTACAATACTGTATTATTTTGAGCAATTTTAGCTGTTAACACATAATAAAAATGACTTTGCACCAAATATTTTGATATTCAATTAACTAAAAGAAAAAAATTACCTTAGTTAACATACTAGTTGGGCAATTTGTATTATTACACGCTTTTATAATAAATCGTTGTATACAGGATGTCGTTTATTCATCGTTTTAAGCTAATTTAAATTTTTGAAGACTCCATTTAAAAAAAAACTGGTGAAAACATAAAACCTTTCTTAGATGGCAATGACTTCAAATCCAGATGTATTTTTCAATGCTGAACAACTTTTCCAAATAACATTTTTTGATATTCTCTAAAATGAGGGTACTTTAGTTTTGGCTCAAAATCAAGTTTTCCAATGCGCCTCGTACATTACGCATATTTTGCTTCATATCGTTGGTGCATGTTTAGATTGAAGTGATGCACAAACTTTTATCAAGAATAACTTTTTGTTGAAAATCCAATAATAAAGAAGTTTTCCATATGGTGCGTACTTTGGGGATGCCACTGTATATGAATTCAAGAACACCATGAAATTTCTGAGGTACATATGAAAAGATGTATAACTTTTAAGAACCCCCTTTTACCACTATCATACGTTTTAATCACTAAATATCAATGAAAACATTTTTCTTTGAGAAAATGAGAGAATCGTTTGAAATTTCTGTTGTGTTCGATGCAAAGTTTATATATAGTCGAGCACTTCAGAAATAAATTTTAATAGATTTTTGTCAGTACTGAAACGATGTCAAGCTCATTAATGAAAGGTTTATCGAACTATGAAGCCAAATTTTAGGACCGTCTGCAAAAAACATTTCAAGCGATTATTTTAAATAAATGTATATTTTGGAGGACACTGTAGAAACTACTGCGGCTAGTATTCAGAAAATTTGTATAAGAAAATTTTTCGAAAAGCTCGTTTCAGTTTTCTGCAACTTTCAGTTAATCAATCAAAATATATCAAATAATAGGGTCTATACGGGAAATAGTCAAAAAGTTCGTTTTCCAAAATTTTTTTTCTAGCACTATGACAAAATGAACAGGTCATATTTTTGGTGAGAAATCATAGTTTCAGTCTCTAGTCGATTGAAACGTTCGTATTCGACACTGAACTGGAACTGAGTTGGAAACCGTTCACGAAGAGCCGCATAAGGATGAGATAATTCATAGGGTCTTCTTCAAGGACATTGACATTGGTCAAGTGGGCTGAAGCCGAAAACCGAGGGATTTATAATGGCCTGTCAAGATGGTGTCTTAAACACCCTTGTCTACCGTGGTCGCGTTATGGGTATAGAGGTCCCAGACAGTTGACATATTCACATTTGATCTAACTTTCCCTATCGCACCCCAAGAGCATGTCACCAATTTCTTTCTCAAATGGATTACCCTACCTATATTATTTTGCATTATCAGATGCTCCATGATGAGCAGATTTCAACACAGCATAAAACATATGGACTGAAAATTATGGTTCGGGAGCTACAAATTATTTGAGTTGAAAACTAGCCACCCTGGATATCTTTTGAAACAATAATTTGCAGTAAAAATAAAAAACATTCAGGAGGCCACATTTTGAAATAATCGTTCTAGAGACAAATATGGAAGCAATAAATCAGAAAAAGAGATTTTTTGTTAAATTCTGAGTTATTTTTCTGCAATGCCCCATGACATTCTCTCTCAAATCTCCTAATTTTGTTGATTTTATCTCATACACTTTAGACTTCAAATGACCCCATAGAAAGAAATCTAAAGGAGTGAGATCCCGAGACCTTGGTGGCCATTCTGTAGGACCTCTTCGTCCAATCCAGCGACCAGGAAAATGATCATCCGACAATTGTCGCACTGGAGCTGAATAATGAGGAGGTGCACCATCCTGCTGAAAATTTTTTTTCGAATAAATTCATATCCTCCTCAATTGCCCTATTGATGTACGGTATTAGGTATGCGATTCTCCAACATATCCAAATATTTCTCACCAGTCAAATTATTATCGATAAAAAAAGTTCTATAAGGTGGTCACCTAAAATTCCTGCCCAAACATTCAGTTTAGGTCGTTGGGTATGAACTTTACGTTATAAATGAGGATTTGAATCACTCCAATATCGACAATTTTGTCGATTCATCTTTCCATTCAAACTAAACGTACTTTCATCCGAAAAACAAATCTCATACAAGAAATTCTGATGCAAGTTGATCCGTTCAGTGAGACTTTTACATAACTCGATACGTCTATCGAAATCATCTTCGTTCAATTCATGAATTAGTCTAATCTTATATGGATGAAATGTGTACTTATGAAGGATCCTGAAAACATTTGAACGACTTATTCCTGATTCTCGAGATAACTTAGTAAGAGATAGCGTATATATTTTCCATTAGTCCAACGTGCCCTAAAACTGCAAAAGAAATAGCTTCATCGTTGACAACTCCTGAACGGTTATGCTTTTTATTGTTAACAGATCCAGTTTCCATACATTTTTTCAATAATTCCGAAACGTATTTGTTTCGTACATTTCTTCCTGGATGATTATCATTGAACATACAGGCAGCAGCTCTAGCACTATTTCCATTCTGGTAGTACAATCCATTCTCGAAACGTATAAACCATTGCTTCTTAAGAATTCACAAAAACAGAGACACCAATTTTAATTTCACCAGGTAGGTAATCGTTATTGTAGAATGAGACAAGTACAAAATGAAGAGAATATCGAATTCAAACTCAGCTGGGCAAAATAAGACTTTTTTGAAGTATACTTCAAAAAACACATATGAAACCTAGCTAACAGATTGTACAGAAGTTAATTTTATTCAGGGTGGCTCGTTTTCAACTCAAATAATTTTTGGCTTCCAAACTATGAGCTTCAGACTATAATGTATTCTACTTTGTTGAAATCTGTTCATCATGGAACATGTGATGATGCAAAACAATATAGGGTGATCTATTAAAAAAATGATGACATGCTCTGGGGGTGCGATAGGAGAAGTAACATCAAATGTGAATGTGTCAAAATGTATCCCCCTGTATAATGTTTTCAACGTGTTTTTTTAATTTTCCTGAAAATCATTTTACTAAAAGTTATTCAGGGTGGTTCGTTTTAAATAGAATGCACTGTATACACAGACATAACGCGGCGCTACGTGTGTTGTACTACCATCTACGATACTCGCGCTCTAAAGACAAGACTCATATGTTGCCTCATCGTCCTAGAGATATTGAGTCCTTTGTGGAAAATGAGAAGTGCCGAATCTATTGGAATTACACATTTCTCACTCTCTGGCAAATATAAATCCTCCTCGACCAACAGACTGAGACGATTTTGGTCATTGAATTTTTGGCTCATGAAGAAACGAGCTCCGTCCAAAAAGAGGAAAATAAACAGATTAAATTCTATTAAAATGGTGATTCTCGAAGTCAAAAATCATACCGGCTTGCCGTAATATGACAGAAATCTTAGCCGCACGAATGCAGAAGGCCGTCAACCTTGCTTCACTCCGCCTGCTCAGAGCACATGATTCTCGGATCTAATGGTCACTTTACCCACGTTGTGGTTATTGGGACAAACGATCGAGCGCGCCCTCCAAAAGTATCGGAGCTTCGGAAACAGAGCCTGATAGGAGAATTCTTAGCGGAAAAAAAATCAATTCACCATATATAATTATACACATATTACACACATTATTGCATTACACATATTATTGAGGATATTATTACGTTACGAAATCTATATGTAATGAAGAAAAGAAGAAAAGTATAAGTTGATTTACTAAAATAATAATTTGAAGCTATTTCAATTTTGTTTCTGTTTGGGATCTTTTCTTCTGCGATATAATCTCAGAATTGACCTGTACAAGAATTTGAGTAGAATAAAGGCCATAAAAATAATCAACAGTGCAACTAACGATAAGAATCCAATCACATCTAACATAAAATACTTCCAGTCCGACATTCCAGTTGCAGGACTTCTCAGATGCCTCGCGCCCTTGTGCCTAATGACATATTCAGTCCAATAAACTGCCCTTTGTAGGCTAGATATTTCTTCGTCTCTGTAAATTTCTCCCATCTCTTTGGCTTTTTCCTGGTATCTGCATCAAGAGAAAAAAACTTGTTAACACGTCAGGGACAACTTTCCGACAGATTATCTCAAAAAAAGCTGAAACATTCAGTGAGTCTGCTTAAGTTGGCTACAAATGGGAAACTTTTTTATTATTGATTTTACGGAAAAAAGTTATTCTTCATAAAAAGTTCTGCATAGTCTAAAACCCAAGATGCGATCATCATATATCAAATTTCATCAATCTTATACGAGGTATGTCAAAAAATATGAAATTTTCTCAAAAGTAAAGTAACTCTATATTTCACAACATCAAAAACCATGTTTCAATATGCAATTACATCCTTCTAATTGGAAAAATAATTTTTTTACAAATTTTTCTCAAATCATCAATACCGAACACTTATCATTTACAATTTATTACAAACATGGAAACCTTTCCGGTCTGTTTGGTAATTAATAAGCAAATTTTCATAAAACCAAATTTTTATGTAATATTGATAATTTCAAAAACAAATTTTTTCCAATTGGAAGGATGTGATTGCATATTGAAACATAGTTTTTAATTCCGAACAACTTTCCATAATAACAATTTTCGATACTGTTGAATATAAAGTTACTTTACTCCTGGGTAAAATTCTTAAGTTTTGACATACCTCGTATAAGATCGATCAAATTCAATATCTGATGGTTGCTTCATGGGTTTCAGACCATGCAGAACTTTTTATGAAGAATAACTTTTTTTCGTAAAATCGATAGTAAAAAAGTTTCCCATATGTAGCCAACTTAAGCAGACTCGTATGAAGTAGGTTTGTGAAATTTGGAGCGTCGATATAATGACATAAGAGCTAGAATTTGAGCATATTGACATGTCGAAGTTAACTTCCAGTCTGACCGGAAGTAACATCAACTTTCTTATTTTAAATGGAAACCCTATTTTTTTTCTTTTCGCTTTATTCAGCATTCAATTCCCTTTCTAATGACATCACAAGTTGGTATCTAACCAGAAACTAATCAGAAAAAAATTATTATTGAAATTCACCGAGTAGGCCGTGGAAGCAAAACGAAAGGCAAAAATTGAAAAGTTGGCTATGGAAACCATACGTCACTTGATAACAGTTGCTACTACTGTGATATTTTATTTTCATTCGTCGGCGTTATAAAAAGCCGCCAAAAAAAATATTGGAAAAATTGGGAAAAAAACAATACTCTGTAGGTCCATAACTCAAATAGGAACATACAACTTTTTCTTGCCTGTACTATTCAGCATAACCATTCCTTTCTAATGATATAATAGAAAGTAATTTTTTGAAATGAAATACCAAGAAATCCAATTATTATTATTCAAATAACAAAAAAACAGATTTATCGAAAAAAAAAAATTCAAATTGATAGGATTGAAGATAAAATAAATTCAAAACAAATGTTCGAAATGCATTCCCTCAGTGTCAATACATTTATTGACTCTGGTGATATTTTCATGTAAAACGTTTCTCAACATTTGGGGAGTGATATCTTGGAAAGCTCTACGAATTTTTACTTCTAGCTCATGTAGAGTTGTAGGCTGTGTGGAATACACCCTATTTTTAAGATGCCCCCATAGAAAAAAGTCGCACGGAGTAAGATCAGGTGACCTTGGTGGCCACCTGACTGGACCATGGGTTGTTATAAGTCTCTCTTGAAAGCGATTTTGAAGATAATTTCTCGCTATTCTTGAATTATGCGGAGGGGCGCCATCTTGCTGGAAGTACATTCTCTCAGTTATTTCCGCTGGTAGGTTGTTAATGAATTCCGAAATTTCATTCGTTAAAAAATTAAAGTATCTCTCTCCGGTTAGTTGGCCTTGAAAAAGAATGGGGCCAACAATATGAGTTCCAACTATTCCTGCCCAAACATTCACACCAAATCTCTCCTGGAAGCCACCTTGTCGATACCGGTGCTCGTTTTCTATCGCCCAGTACCTGAAACAAAAGACCGTTCACACTTTTAGCACTTTACACTTCGACTATCGACTGTAATCCAAATAAAGTACAGTACCTACCTTGTATCATTCCTGTTAAATAATCCATTGTTGGTAAATCTTGACTCGTCCGTAAACAAGATTTGATGGTTAAATAGGTGATTCTCAGCATTTTGCCAAAGAAACCAATTACAATATTCCAGGCGCCTTTCACCGTCATTTTCATACAAATGTTGATGCAACTGATACTTGAAGGATTTAAATCGATGTTTTTTCAAAATTTTCCTAGCAGAGTCCTTACTTATAGCTAATTCGGCGCCAATCTGCCTTGAGGAATTTGTGCTATCATATTGTACTAAAGCTAATACATTAATTTCAGTTTCCTCATTAATAACAAATGCTTCTTGGTCTTCGTGAACATCAGGCTCAGTTCTTAATTTTTCTTCAATACACTGGAAATACCTTCTTGACGGTTGCTGCCTCCCTGGATATCGCTCTAAATACAATCGTTTAGCGGCATAAGAATTTTTTAAACATTCACCATTAATGAGAAGCATGTCAATTTGTTCGGTTAGTGAATAACGGGGCATTTTTTGAATATTTCACTGACTGATTTCGATTTCCAAACCCTTTTAAAATGGCAGAATCAAAAACACTACTTCGAACGTCAAAATAATATGGATAGCAGCGTTCGTGAGAGCTCTCGTTTGTTTTTTGTTTCATTCCAAAATACATCTTAACCAGCCTACTTGTTAATATTTTGGTTCGAATGATTATTGCAATGGAATGATTATTCTGAATAGCACAAACATCGTCCATAGGTAGATATTAGAATATCTATGGACGATGGCACAGACCAAGTACGTTTATGTTCCCATTTAACCTAGAACCTACAGGATATAATTTATCATTCCACATTATTTTTAATGTTATTTTTGCGTATGGCGATAATCTGTTTTGTTATTTGAAGAATAATAATTGGATTTTTTGGTATTTCATTTCAAAAAATTACTTTCTATTATATCATTAGAAAGGAATGGTTATGCTGAATAGTACAGGCAAGAAAAAGTTGTATGTTCCTATTTAAGTTATGGACCTACAGAGTATTGTTTTTTCCAAATTTTTCCAATATTTTTTTTGGCGTCTTTTTATAACGCCGACGAATGAAAATAAAATATCACCGTAGTAGCAACTGTTATCAAGTGACGTATGGTTTCCATAGCCAACTTTTCAATTTTTGGCTTTCATTTTGCTTCCACGGCCTACTCGGTGAATTTCAATAATAATTTTTTTCTGATCTATTGTCTGATTAGATACCAACTTGTGATATGTCATTAGAAAGGGAATTGAATGCTGAATAAAGCGAAAAGAAAAAAAAATAGGGTTTCCATTTAAAATAAGAAAGTTGATGTTACTTCCGGTCAGACCGGAAGTTAACTTCGACATGTCAATATGCTCAAATTCTAGCTCTTATGTCATTATATCGACGCTCCAAATTTCACAAACCTACTTCATACAATAACTGAGATATTCCGTAGGTAATACTTCCGTAGCCACCCGGTATAGTAATTCTATGTTTTCGTATAGTCAATTGATGAGGAAACATAGTGAAATGCAGGGTGTTTATTAAGTACTTGTACCAACTTTGAAAGGTACATTTTTGATGTTGAGATAAAAGGTTTATATAAACATGTTTTCGCAAATGTTTCGTTTCGGAGATACAGGGTGTTGAAGTTGATAATTAATTTTCAATTATTTGGTATAACTTTTGCAAAAAATAATAATTTCGCACAAAGTTTGGTGAACGGGATTATTTTGAGGTGAGAAATCTAATTTGGTATTAATTTTTATGTAGCTCTCAGAGGGTGCTGAGTACTGGGGTGGTACTTATTTGTTCACAAAATTTTTTTATTGGTATGTTGTTGGGGAACCCTCGCAAAGTGATATATAGGCTTAGAAAGAATCATGATATTTTCTTTAGAATTTATTATTAATGTTTTGGGGTCGAGACGGGAAAAATCAATACTTCTTTTATAAATTACCATATTTATTCATAGCAGAGAAAACAAAAAGAAATTAAATGTCAATAGTAATAGTAAATAGTTGAGTTTAAACATACAATACACAAGCCAAATAAAAAAAATTACTTAACAAGGGTTGATTTTTTAGAGCCGGGATATTTTTTTCTAAATTCTTTGACAATCAAAAGTAGATACTGCTTTTGCTCTTCATTCATGGTGATCAACTTAAATTCTTCCATCGATGCAACACCATGTTCTGCAATATTATTGACTAGTCTCACTGACCAAACTATGTCTCTTCCAGCTTTATACTCCTCATCGGCTGGCCAGTCAGCAACATCTTTTTTTTTTTAATTGGATGATATTCCAAGTATCTCAAAAAAACGGAATGAATCACTAGACACGAAGTCTTCGATATTTTTTTTGCAATATCTTTGGTACTCAGACCCAGACTTATTCGCTTCGGAGAGAAATCGTGACCTTCGTTATCTAATGCCTGTTCCATTTTTTGTTTGGTATCTAAAGCAATTTATAATCAGGTCTTTTAATAGCTGCAAGTCATTTTTGGGAGCTGGCGAAGCAACAGAAGCTTAATACCAGTATTTAACGTAAATCATGGCTGAAAATCTTTAATTCTTTTCTTCTCTTTTGGTCAATTTGAACTGGTGTCTAAATGAGAATATTTTCAAGCAATACATAGCTTTTGCCATCCATCGAGCCATGTGCAGTCCTGCTGGCATTCTAAACAATGTTCGTTTCTCAGGAACCCCTCCTAGGTGAATAATGCTGAGATTGAGTAGCTCTTTATAATCATCTCGAAGCTGATTTGATGATAATGTTGTTCCTTAGAAGTCACGCAATGAAAACTAATACAAATTTATAAAGTTAAGAAACTATAGTTGCACTATTCGAAGTCAATTCAACATACTGAAGTTTCAGGGTTGAGAAAAATTTAATATAAAATATATCCAACTGCAAATAATTGAAGACAGTTCTCATGTTTACCATGTAAAGTACCACTAATTTCAACAATGACGAAGAAAGGATATAGAAAAATTGAAAATTCTATATTGATTCGGATTCACAAAATTCAAATAATTGTTTCTTCTATGAGTCCTCCCTCGTAGAGAATACAGTTTTCTGTTCGTTTTCTATTATTTACAACCACTTTTCTTATTTTCTCAGGTGTAACTTCCTGGCTTGCCTCGATTATTCTCTCGCGGAGATCTTCAGTAGTAGTGGGCCTATTCCTATACATTTCATTTTTCAACGTTCCCCATGAATAAAAGTCTAGGGGGTGAGATCAGGGGAACGTGGGGGCCACAGCACGAGGGGGCTATTAGGTCCAATCCATTTCTTAGGTAGGTTTCTGTTGAGCCATTCCCTGCTTGTCCCATAATTGTGAACGGGTGAACCGTCCAACTGAAAAATTTATTTATTCTGTACATGCAGAGGCAATTCTTCCAGGAAGTCAGAGAACTCATTCTCCAGAAAATTAACGAATAATTCTAAATTCAGGTTTCGTTCAAAAAAGGTCCTATTAAACTTTCATTTAGTATACCACACTACACATTCACTTTTTGGGATATTACATTTCGATAATTCTCCACCCAGTGCGGATTTTGGTCTGACCAATATTTCAAATTCTGAGAAGATACCACCCCAAATCACTGAATAAAATATTTTTCAAGAAATTCCTGTCATTCAGAAAATTGCCTTAGGCCCACAAGCAGTATTCCTTTCTTCTTTGTTCGTCTCCACCGTGTAAAGTGTGAAGAAATTTAGGTTTGAAGGAATGCATTTTATGCCTTTTCAAGCATCTCCGAAATTTACTTCGGCCTATATTGAGTTGGACTGACAAAAATTATATGGGGATCAGCTTGATATGCTGCCAAAATGGTATCATCATCAACATGATTTTTTTCGAATTTTCTCATCTTCATTACTTGGCCGGTTCTCTTGAACTGGTTGTACATTTTTGGAAACTGTTCCAGAGTGTACAGGAGTATCAAGTGGGTGTCTTCGATTCAATTCAGAAGCTGCTTCGCGATATGACTTCCCACCTTCTCCAATCATCAGTATTATTTCAATTTTCTCTTGTATAGTTCGTCGGGACATGTTTCAGATTAAATCGATGAAAAAATCAATAGATATGTATCAGAAAGGAAACATACGGGAACACACAAACAACAGGATCAATAGGATCAACAGGAACAACAGGAATAACAAAAACAACAGCAACAACAAAAGCAACAAGAACAATAACAGAATTAAAACTAGGAAGTGAGAATGAATTTAATTACGCTCTATCAATATAGTTGGTTAATATCAATCCTCATTTGTTTTCCACGGCAACGTCAGGACATTCCTTGATTTTTATTGAATATAGGAATTTGAATTCGCAAAAGAGAATGGCAATGATTCATTATAGTGAACAAATATTGAGAGGTTATGAAATGTGATATTGTCCCAAAAAAACATTTTCAATGGATATTTCCGTTGGTTAAATTTATTTATTTCTAAACTGAGAGCCCCATAAGGTAATGCTCAGATTTTATCGCTCAATCCCCATTGCAATGTTGTACCATAGACAGCTGACGCACATACCTCTCCTCTCCACAGTCCAGTTTTGGGACCGATAGTAGCTGATCAATTCCTTGCCCTGACACCAATATAGGAAGACGATCCACGGTTTCATGCCCAGTGATATCTTCGACTAACTTTCCATCCCAGTGAACAGTCAAAGGCAAACAAATGAATTCACGTTTTAACGACTCTGCCATCTCCTTACGATGCTTTTGACGCTGATGACGAATAGAGGTCAGAGCCTGCACTTTTCAGTATAGATGTGATTACAATCGTAGCTTTTCAGTCACTTAATTTGGCGGCGTCAAGACTTGAAGCTAAATGACTATCTACCAACTTTACCCGTCCTTCACACTCGCGAATTCTCTTCTGCCGTTCTAGTTTCTTTTGAATGTTTGCCTTTTTAATTAATCTCGCTTTGTCCACTGCACTGATTATACTCCTACGGCCCTCCTCACGTTGTACAAGCAAAAACTGTTTATCTTCTTCTCAACCTTCATGATATTTAAGGCATTAGCATGAGCAATATCGAAGATTCCGTCTAGTTTTTGCTGCCATTGCTTCTCTTTTTGTCTCATTGCTTGCGAACGTTTTTCCTTACTCTTTTTAATATTTTGCCACTCTTTGAAGTATTGTTCCACTTTAGCAATCACATGTTTCTTCAACCTGGTCGGTACTCCAGCCTTTTTCCATATTTCCAAGACGTCGCACAGCGGGACAGAATTCCCAAAACGTTGGCAAAAAATAAAAAATGGAAATTAGTAGAGATTTTTTTTGTATTGAACACATAGTAAATAGTCCTACGGATCAGATAATACCCTTATTCTCCTCACCGAGCTTTGTAATAACGTGTCAGTTGACTATGTCACCGTATCAAAATGTTTCGGTCATCAGTCAAGCACTGAAGATGACGAAAGTCGAAAGCGCTATGCTATAAATTTTACAATATACACTTTAATACGAAATTATTGGATTCATCCATCAGTCAACGTTATTTTTTGATTACTCAACTTTTGAATAATTAGTTGGATATTATGTTGTGAACATTTCATAAAACCAAATATGGAAGCTTCAACTTCAGGTAATTGACAATAATTTTACTATTTAAATGTTACAATATATTTAAAATGAGTTGGTTAATAATGCATTTATATATTACATGTTGAGAGTGTTGATATTTTTGAATTTCACGGAAATATCTTGGAACCTTTTTTATTGAGTTCCACCAGATACCGCTTTTATTTTAAATCCAGTAGAAAGCTTGAAGAGTCTTCTTTAAAATATGCTATTCCGTGTTTGCCTTTTCTTGCTTTTTAAATCAATTAGATATTAGTTTCGTATGAGTAATTTTGATGATTACTGGAAATACAACGTATCCCGCCCCGAGGTTCATACAACTAGCTTGTAGATATTTCCTTCCGATTCATTCTCATGTTGAGAAAGTTGTAGGGAAAGATGAATAAAAAGTGTTTGGGAATTATAATAATAATTGGCGGCCCAAAATGTAGCCCGAAAAATATTTTACATTTGAATCCCATCATAGAGTGTATCAAAGGAAAGGTCTCGATACCATGATGAAGGAGCGAGATAAAAATTTTGAAAAAATTGTTACTCTAAATATATTTAAGCGACAGAAACATCAGTGGATGTACCTTTACAGAATTGACTGAACCATACTGTACAAAGTTTATTGCAAATTATCGATGAAGTTGTGGCAACTCATGTTGCGTACTTGGATCAAGTTTGTTGCATAACGTAATGAAAGCTGTCGCAAGTAGTATTAAAACTGATTTTGATGAAATTCGATATTATTTTCATGAAATGGCTAGGTACTTTTCTTACCGATGGACCGTGGTGGCAGGCGGGTTAAGCGCTCGCTTCTTAATTAATTCAACTGTAGGTGCATGGGTTCGAACCTCAGCACGGTCACCGGTCTCGTGCGTGGCATCAAATATTTGAAAAAGGAGGTCTACGTCTTCCCTAACTCACACAAGTCTCTCAGAGACTTCTGAGAGTTGCTCGTAAAGGTGCAGACGGTTGACAGAAATAACAATTTTATCAAACAGTTACAACGTCTCAGATTCTTTGGTACAGTGTGTCACCAACCATGCATAAATATTCAATACATGAACCTGAGCACTGATACCTATTGGACATTGAGTGAGGAAGCCCAGAAAGCAAGGAATAAAGCTAAAAGATACAGAGAACATCATTCTAGGAAGTGTAATAGATCCAAAAGTAATATAGCTATTTCCAACAAAAGCTAAATTTTTGACGACATAATAATGCAATAAACGACGAAAACAAAACCGACGACTTTGCGGTCTCACTTACGGTCGGAACGGAACTAACTTGAGCGAGTTGCGGTGCGTGTCCTTGAGAATGTCAGCTAGGAGGGGGCGAGGGGAGTCAAATTGAGAACAAGTGCTCGTTAACGTGTCATATAAACAAACAAAACTCATACCCTTTTGTGAATTTCTTCATAATCATTTATCTTGATAGTTTGTCTTATTTTAAGGTTTTTTTTAATTTTAAAATGTCGTCGCGACCCCCAAAACGTAATTTAAAAAAAATCAAATAAAAAATCTGTATTCATATTAAAGCACAGAGAACATAATTAGAGGGTGCCCCGTTGATATCTTTCACTTTGAAAAATAAAGACCACCCCACAGAGTACGCTATCATTATTTTGACAGTAAACTTTTGGGATTTATTATATTCCAATCTTATTCCTACAAGTATTTTTTAGCAATAAAGAGAATACTTCAACAACGCTAGGGGCAACCGTTTTTGAGATATTTGCAAATTTTTGCATCGATACATGTTCATGGGGTCACTTAGGCGCCAGACGAAGTTGCCCAGAATTTGACAAAAACTGAGAATGTCATAGATCTCGCTGTTATAAATAATTCTTCTTCCATGAAGATGCATCAAAAAATTATTCATTCTTCTGATAAAGAGTGTTGAATTAGCGTTGTTAAACAAATATACCTTTTTTGCTTAGAAAAGGTATAGAAATAAGATTATATTATAATATAAATAATATCAAAAGTTCGCTGTCAAAAGAGTTAAAACAAGTTATTCAAAATTATTAAAAATATAAAATCAACTTCAACATCCTGTATCTTCTAAACAAAATATTTTTGTACACATATTTATATAAACTTTTTATCTTGAATTTAGTCAAATATTTCCCATTTAAAGTTTGTACAAGTAGGTACTGAGTATATTGTACAATGAACATGAAATGACATGCATTTCCTATCTGTACATTTATACATGTTTATTGTACACTACAGTTTTTCTACGACTATCTTAATGATACATGAAATTCGTTTTTCCATAAAAAGGGTAAAATTCTGTGTACCGTAGAATTCTACTTTTCATCAAATGAGAGAGATAACTTTGAATATGGTCGAATTCATGGGAGAGATAGAGAGACATAACTGTCGACTATAGAATTCAATGGTACACAGAATACTATTTCTGTTTCTATCATTAACTTCCATGCCGTCATTAAAAATACAAATATTGAAAAATATTTCAAAAATCGAACTTTACTCCAATTGATTTCATGAAGAAATATAATATGATCAGGATTTGAAGCCCCTACCTTCCGCGTGACAAAAGAGATCAAAAATTATTTGTTAGCTTATTTGGTGAAATCATTTCACTATTTACAATATATTTTATTTTACATCCGCTACACCGGTCCGATATACCTGACCGTTGCGCACACTTGCAAAGAATGCCCAAAGTCATCGCTCTAGCCATTTCGAGAGCGGACGGAAGCCATCCAGATTCGAGGAGCCGAATAATGAACGTCAAAAATTGGAACTCCATAAACTCTCAGAACAACTCTCACTGCACCTATATAAGATTTTGCAGTAGCAAGACGAACAGTCTGAGTTCAACAATCAAGAGAATAGACAACTTGTTGTGAATACAGAAAGAAGCTGGGTTGCACAGTAGTATCCGTGTGATATAAATTATAATCCTAATAGGTGAAAATGAATTAGGCGTGATATTAATAATAGTGGCAAATGATAATGATAGCCGTCCTCTACCCGCATAGGTTATGCCTTTGGGTACACTCTGTAAGTGTTTATGAGGGAGTATTATATTTTTTCCATAAGGAATATCTCAGTCAGGCCCTATCTCCGACGCTCCGATACAACCGATACTTTTATGTATCTACCCTATACATTTCGCAAAATCAATCTACATAACAATCAAACTAAGCTGAGTCAAGTGGTTTGGTGTGGCAACCAAAGATTTGTTGTGACAACCAAGTTGTCATCAAAACGTCAAAGTTTAAAGTCGAAGGGTTGTCAAAGTGACAAATTCTGCATTTTACAAATTATTTTTTATAGAAGTAATATTTAAATAAACTAGTAAATCACGAGGAAGATACGAACAGCAATTCAATCAATTTCAAACTGGTGTAAGGATAAATAAGTGAATGTGTCACAAAAGAGTTTTTTCTGCTCATCTATATGAAAATGATCATTTTTCAACCGGATAACCTACATGAAAATGATAGTTTTCCACTCTAGAGATGAAAATGAAGCAAATGAACATTATCCTACGACCCGATGGGAATATACCTACTAAAACAATTTGATGGATTTTTGACACTAATGACAGTAAATCTGAGTACTTGGCACTTCAATCAGCAAACGAACAACACTTCGTTTGACAGTTTATACACATTTTCACGATTAATACTAATACTACCTCATAAACACTAATAGAGTGTACCCAAAGGCATGGCCTGTGTGGGTAGAGGACAGCTATTATTATTATTATTTGCCGTGGCGCTCCGAGGCGACTTACTGACGTTTTTGGTGGTGTATTCACTTTTCAGCTGTAAGAAAACCTACAGCACCACCCCGGGTGTCGGTGTGCACTTCAAGCTAGCACCAGACGTTTGATTATATTTGAACTTCCAGTATTTTATAAACAACATCTATAGTAGAAAAAATTGCAAATATAATATTTTTTGCATATTTTTGAGAGCTGAGTAAGGTATTGAAATCTAATATCCTATGGTCGCGTTACTCGATAATGAAATGTTTAGTTGAAATAAAACAAAACCTGGTTGTAAGCAAGTTTCATGAGTTAACGTCGTTCCTAAAAAAGCAAAACGTTGGTTTTCGACCACATGAAGTGTAAATTTTTACCCCTGATGAGATTGTATCTTTAATCAAACTAGGTATCATTTTTGCCGGTGCTCTTCGCAGAGCCGAGCATATGAAAATCACGCTTGACGATATTGAAGATGAAGGAAACCTATTTATTATGAAAATTTCCGATTCGAAAAACCATACTTCAAGATCCTTTGTGAGATCTGAAGACATAAATAATGGAACCTTATTGAAGCTCTATAGGAGGTACGCAAATTTACGGCCTCCTACCACCATGCACCGTCGTTTTTTATAACTTATAAAAAAGGCAAATGCTCTGTTCAGTGAATAAGTTTATTTGCAATCGAGTCTTTCTCTTTGCTACAAAGTGCTTCACAGTTCGATTTCTCGAGTTCTATGGTATCTAGCAAGATGTTCCTAATATCAAAGTGAAGTTAATCTATATCCAGAAAAACAGGGTATACCGAGGAGAATCTACAGATTCGAATACTTCTTATTAATGGAATGCTATTATAACGGTTGACAACGAAATTATTGGCTAGAGCGTCATTAAGTTGTTTGTCAAGTTAGACTTTTGACATTGGGATCGAGGATATAGTTCCTTAGATCCCATAGTTTCCATGCAAAAACAATTGAATACCACTTCTAGTTCTACCGGAAATTGATCTAGGTCGAGAGTTTGGAATGGAATTCTGTAGATATTTTTACGTCATTCGATAAACCAAAAGTTCCTTTTTCAAGTAGGCATTTGTTTTTAAGATAGCGGCATAGGAAACATTTTTATGGCCCTGTGCTGTCATCAATCGAATTTTTATCAAGCAAATGCATTAAGTACACAATGAACGAAGTGCTTTGATTGGTTTTTGATGGAACAGCAAAAATTTTGATTAATCGCCAATCAATATTCCTTTCAGTATTTTTTCAAATGATATAACACACAACCACACATTTTTTTTTTAATCTTGATCAAATCTTGCCACTTTGATACGATTTTGTTGAAAATTCGAAAATAATCTGAGTGACAATCGTCAAGGTAGAAATTAAGTTCGATACTACCATGTACGGCATGATTGGTCACATGATCAAGGTGCATATTTATCAGTTATTTCATTGGGAAATCTTTAAAATGTGCAAAATTACAGTTGAATTTCCGATTCGAAGAAATTGCTCATTCGCTGTCTCTCTGTCAAACTCTTATAACTTAAACTGATCTTTCTACTGTTTGGTCGTGAATCGAGTGCACCGAATATACTCACTTTGGGTTATTTATCACTTCGTTAATAGCAGAAACTAATATATCCTTGGTTATTGTGTCCTTATTCAGTTTGATTCCATTTCCGTTTCTAATCATCCTATCGATATTAATCCTCTGATCCCCAAAGAATGGAATTCCGATAAAAGTTACGTCACTGAACAAGATTTCTTGACTAGATAGAATTCCTCCATGTGTTATGAAACATTTCAGGTTGGGATGTCCTGTAAAAAATAATTAAACTCATTTCAGAACACTTAATATGCAAACGCAACTATTTGTCTGAATCGATTATACGTTTTTTTTTCTGTAACGAATCTTACAGGTTGTCAGAGAGAGAAACTCCTCAGAAGCTTCTAGGAGCTTGTGCGATCAAGGAAAAGATCTGGGACCGGTGGCCATGCTGGGCATTGAACCCACGACTTTATTACTAGTAGATACGAGTAAATGAATTTGCAACAACTCCGAACTACCAGAGAATTTTAGAACTTGGTTACGGATACACGGCGACCAGGTTGAAAATCACAAAGCAATTCTGATTACCTATCTCAACTGCACTCATAATAAAAATCTCTTCCTCCCTTCGGAACCTCCTATTGCCTTTGTTTCAATTCTCATTACCGGTCTCATTAGTTGATGTTGACCGGATAATGACGGGACCGTGATCCATGGAGAGATTGAGTAATAAACTACTAGATGTTTAGAACTGTATTTTCATAGGCCGCGAGATCTTCAAAGATAATTTCCGTATCAAAATGTTACTCCTAACTACTGGCCGTCGATCGTTCGCTTGGTCGCCAGCACAGCATACCAAACAATCAGCACTAACATGAAAGTACGCCTTGGGGACTTGAAAGTTTTCGAATTAAAGCAGGAATTGAATGAAAGGGAACATCTGACAAGAAGCCCGCAACCCAGAAATTATCACCAGAAAGACTAATTGAAGAAAGAGGAGACCCTGAACTATTCATTCGAAGATTTGAGTTCGATACTGAACAACTCGATTCCAACAAAAACGTTTTGAACATTCTCTATTAAAAAATATTCATCATAATGCAGCAGGTGAATTATAAAATTATTTAATTTCAAACGGTCTTTGACAATGCCACTGCCAGAGCTAGTGAGGGCAATGAGGGGAGTTTGGAAGTACGAAGGTAGAGTACAGGAAAAATGGCTCAAAAAGTTATCTGACCGTTTTCATTGTAAGTATAAGTATAATAGTATATTTTTCAACAAGAGATGAAAAAACAATTTTTTTCTTACGTGAGGTGAGAGTTTGTCCACGAGCGAAGATGAGCGGAGCGTTTGGCTTTGAAGTTTTGTAAAATAGCTTTTGGTTCGATTCACAATCTTTTTCCATTTTTTCTCCAAATTCTTTCCACTGATTTCTCTTTGACTGTTTTTGTCTTTTCTTCTTGTATACTTGATTTTTGTTTTTTTCTCTTGTCCAGATACATTTTCCATGACATATTTTTCAGTTTCATTGTTTAATATATTTTACAAATTGTTTTCAACCATAAGAGATCAGACTCTGTCTATAGTTAGTCATTGAAATCCCCCAATTCACGACAATACCAAAGCCTTAAAGAAAGAACTTCAAGAAAATAAGAAAAATCTCCAGAAATGTTTTGAGAAACTTCGAAAAGTTTGAAGAAGGCTTCAATCAAATTCGAAGAAACTCGATGATTAACTTCTAGAAAATCTAGACGACGCGACGCACCGCTTATAACAGAAGGTGAAGTTCTTGAAGCTGTGTACACGTAACTATTCAATGCAATGAAAGAGTTGTATTTCGTGTAAAATTTAATAAAATCGCAAAGCGCTTTCGGCTATTAGGCCATCATCGGTGCTATACCTGCAAGTAAGTAGTCGAGGAAAAATAAGGTAAAGAAATTTTGAATTACTTACTCGTCAGGTATTTATACAGGAGCAATACTTCTAAAAAGTCACCAAAACCATGGTTAACATTGGTGTTTGGTATTGGGGATTTTGTGGACTGTATTAAAATATGGGTTGAATTGAGAGGTGGAAAATGCCCCGTGGATTTATAACGAATATATACTAATTATTATGAGGGGGAGCGTGTCTGTGTTTTCCTTACCTTTTTCTTCATCTCCAGGAAGAACGAGGGATCTGTCAGCTTGTGTCTCCCCAGGTCACAGATTGTCTATGTTGAGTTTATTGGGTCTTGCATTAACACCTTTTCCAACGAAAAACTGGAGGTCTCGCGATTTGACTTTTCTAGTGGGCCTTTTCGAACATGACACGAACGTCGACGTGTTGATTGAGAGTCGTTGGTCTCTCGCTGCATGGTGGCAAGCGCGCGCACCTCGAGCTCAGGAATACACAGTCGGGTTCGCGAATAGGGGAATAGGGGAAATCTCAGACAAACACAAATACTTATATATATACAAATTTTACAAAAAAGGGAGGTGAAGACGGAACACCCACCCAAAATGTTATGACATTTTATGAGAAATCAGCAAGAGGTTAAGGACAAATGTTTACCACCGACCGTTTGAGGAAACCCTGAAGGGTTTTTACAGTGACCACTCGCACTATCCCATCAGGTCCAGGGTGTATTTCCGTCACGGCCAAGTTGCCATCGTGAGGGAGGTAGAAAGTCGTGTTTTTTGAGAACCATAGTGCCTATCTCAATAGTTTCAGAAGGTTCAGTCCACTTGGCTCGCTGAAATAAGGTATGCAGGTATTCCCTACTCCATCGAGACCAGATATCTTGTACAAAACGCTGAACAATCTGCCACCGGCTGAGTCTATTCACGTTTAAAAGCATTAAATTGTCATCGGGGGGTGAATTTAACGGTTCCAGTGTCAAAAAATTACCTGGAGTGAGGACGGAGAGATCATTTGGGTCGGAGCTGGTAGGACAGATTGGCCTCGAATTCAAAACCGCCTCGACCTGTACTAGTAGAGTATTGAACTCTTCATAAGTGAGTATTTGAGCACCAATTACTCGCGAAAGATGAGATTTAACGGATTTTATTCCCGCCTCCCATAATCCTCCAAAGTGAGGACTGGAGGGGGGAATAAACTCCCATTCGATGAGCTCATGATGGGCTGCATCTTGCATTTCTTTTAGGATCCGTGAAGCTCCCACGAAATTAGTGGCATTGTCGCTGATTTTTTTGTTACCCTCCCACGGCGAGAGATAAAGCGCCTTAGTGCTGCTAGGAAGGTGTCAGTGGAAAGATCGGTAGCTAGTTCCAAATGTAGTGCTTTCGTTGAGAAACAAACGTAAAGACATATATTCGATTTATGGCTCTTGGATGCACGGTATCTACCGAGAGAAATATTATACGGTCCCCCAAAATCGATGCCAACAATGGAAAATGCTTTCACCTGAGAAACCCGACTGGCGGGAAGATTGCCCATTGGAGGCTGGGCACAAATGGGGTTCTGTTTCCAGCAAATTAAACATTTAGAAATAATCCTGCGAATGACCCTTTTAGCAGAAAGGATCCAATATTTTTGACGGAGAAGAAAATGGAGAGTTTGGAAGCCAGGGTGCAGATACTGACGATGGGTATCCTCTATGATTAATACTGTAATTCTATGGTGACTGGGCAATAATAGGGGATGACGTTTATCATACGACAGTTGAGAGTGAACCAGACGGCCACCCACCCTCAGAAGACCCTTCTCATCAAGAAAGAGATTTAACTTGCGGAGGACTTTACATAGGAGTTTTCCGCTGGAAAGAGATGAAATCTCGTGCTGGAATGCGGAACCTTGAACGTGTTTAATGAGTGAAAGGGAAGCGTGGTGGAGTTCATGATACGTGAGGTATGACAACCGTCGTTGAGACCGAATAATACGACAGTTTTCAATGAAACGCTTAACATACCCTACTATTCTTTGGATCTTCACAAAGGAGGAGAATTTGTCCAAAAGGGCGTCAAAAAAATGGACCTCCACTTGCGTGACAAGGACGATTCGTTACTCTTCAGAGAAGCAGTTTCTGTTGATTTCGACGGGATTGTCATAGGAGGGCCAGGTTGAGGGGGGCCCTAGAAGCCAAGATGGTGGAGGAGTCCGACCAAGCAAACATGTCATCAACTAACATGTGCTTACTGAATATTGGGAGAATAAATGAAAAAAGATCAGAGAGCATAGTTGCTGCACATAATTCCAACCGGGGTATGGATATAGTTTTCAACGGTGAGACCTTCGATTTTGCACAGATTAGTTGAAGACAGACGCCCTCGACACCCATAAATCTGCAATATATGACAACCGAGTAACCCTGTTCACTGCCATCAGCGAACCCATGAAGCGTGCAGGATGTTACTTGAAAATGGTGGAATAAATGCCGAGAGATCTTAATGTCTGATATAAAGTGAAGTTCTGATTTGAATCGAGTCCATGTGGCCACAACATCGGCTGGAGGAGAGTCGTCCCAGCTAATTCCAAGAGTCCAGAGGTGTTGAATGAGTTTTTTAGCGAATAATGTGAGGGGACTGAGGAACCCAAGTGGGTCGAAAATGCGAGCGAGTTCAGAGAGAATGTTTCTTTTGGTACAAGGTAGCTTATGGGACGAGAGGCTAAATGTGAAAATATCAAGGGAAGAGTTCCACTGCAAACTCAAGACTTTAATAGGAGAAGTGTTATCAAAATCGAGAGATATGGACTGTGTGGGTTTCTCTGGAGAGAGCAAGACTAAAGAATTACTGTTCCATTTATGAAGCTCGAATCCTCCTCGGGCAAGGAGTGAAATCAGTTGTGATATCAGGGCTTGAGCTTCGTCAACGGATTTGCAAATAGTGACAATATCGTCCACATAAGATGAGGTTTGTATGGCTGTGGCAGCTAACGGAAAGTTTTTCCCCTCTTCCTCCTCCAGATAAAGAAGAGTTCTGAGTGCAAGAAAAGGAGATGAACTAACACCATAAGTTACCGTGTTTAGGATGAAGTCTTGGACGGGTTGATCTGATGCAAATCGCCACAAAATCTTTTGATATTTTCGGTGGTTCACCGACACTAGAATTTGGCGGTACATTTGGCGAATGTCAACGATCAACGAGATAGGATGCATTCTAAAATTGAGCATGAGTGTCACTATATCACTCTGTAATTTGGGACCGACAAATAAAGTGTCATTGAGAGATGTGCCATCCGAAGTTTTAGAGGAAGCATCAAATACCACTCTGAGTTTGGTACTTGCACATTCTGGACGAATTATACAATGATGAGGAATGAAAAAACTATCGGAAGTGTCCTCAGGTTGTTCGATAAGTGACATGTGTTGTTGAGCGAGGTAATCTCGCATGAAATCACAATACTGTTGATTCAATTGAGGATCTTTCTTTAAACGGCGTTCCAGCGAGAAAAAACGACGAAGGGCAATTTCACGTGAATTGGGAAACATCGGTTCGAATGAACGAAAAGGAAGTGAAACAATCAACCTACCTAACGGAGTGCGAGAAACAGTCAAGGTAAATAATTTCTCACATAGATCATCTTCAGGAGTGGTTTTGCATATTCTGGGCATTTCTTCAATCTCCCAGAAACGTTTAAAAGAGTTGTCCAAAGGTGGATCACACGAACAATGTAATGAATTCAGTGAGTAAGAGCTAGGCTTGCAAGAAACTGAACCCATGAGTATCCATCCGAAAACAGTATGCAAAGCACTGAGTTCATGTTCATTTCCAGGGAGCTAACCACTGTCCAATATGTGAGGAAAGATATCAGCTCCCAATAAAATATCAATTTCGCGGGAAATATGAAAATTGGGATCTGCGAGTTTCAAATTCGAAATGTGGGACCAAGACGTTATATCAATATCATGATTGGGTATGTTATTACATACTTTGGGCATCACGATGGCATTGAGAGTGAGAACAGGATTTGTGCTATTACAAGGTCGGATTTGAAGGGGGACTGTCTTAGAAGCAGATGAATTCATATCACTAATGCCTTGTATAAACAAAGATATATTTTTTCTGCGGAAATTCAGTCCAAGACGACTGCAACATTTCTGACTGATAATGCTTATTTGAGAACCGGTATCAAGCAATGCACGAACTGTCTGATAGAAATCACCGGCATCAAGAACTTCGATTAGTGCTGTTGATAACAAAATTGTTTTCATTGGTGTCATCGATGGCGAGAGGGCTTCAGAAGTGATTGCAATTCTATTCGTATAAGAAGAGACAGGAGGTTGAAACTCTTTTGAAGAAGTGCCTGCTGCAAAAGTGTTGAGTAAAGGGTTATCGTTGAAAGGCTGGGGAACAAGAGGAGTAGTAGCAATACCTTTCGCAGAAACTTGTATTGGAATTTGAGAGTGTTGAGAAGAGGGATTAGTAACGTCCTTGAAATGTAATAGAGTATGGTGAGGCTGTCCACATTTTGAACAATGTGACTTCGAAGAACAATCCCGAATCACATGTCGGGAACCGAGACAGTTCACACACCATTTTTGAGCTTTGACCATGTTATACCTATCATAAGCATTCATGGCCAAAAATTGAGGGCATTTATAAATAAGGTGATCGGCATGACATCCGGAACATACATTTTGTTTCACTTGAGTATGAGAAGATCGCCAGGGAGAGAAATTCGAGTGAGAGTGAGATTGAGAGTGCGAAGGAGAAGGTCTTGTAGGTTCAATTAACTCGAAGGACCATGTTTGGTATTGGGGATTTTGTGGACTGTATTAAAATATGGCTTGAATTGAGAGGTGGAAAATGCCCCGTGGATTTATAACGAATATGTACTAATTATTATGAGGGGGAGCGTGTCTGTGTTTTCCTTACCTTTTTCTTCATCTCCAGGAAGAACGAGGGATCTATCAGCTTGTGTCTCCCCAGGTCACAGATTGTCTATGTTGAGTTTATTGGGTCTTGCATTAACACCTTTTCCAACGAAAAACTGGAGGTCTCGCGTTTTGACTTTTCCAGTGGGCCTTTTCGAACATGACACGAACGACGACGTGTTGATTGAGAGTCGTTCGTCTCTCGCTGCATGGTGGCAAGCGCGCGCACCTCGAGCTCAGGAATACACAGTCGGGTTCGCGAATAGGGGAATAGGGGAAATCTCAGACAAACACAAATATTTATATATATATATAAAAATTTTAGAAAAAAAGGGAGGTCTAGACGGAACAATTGGTTTTAATCGGACGCACATACGTGTTAAAATTAAGTACTTAATATATATATATATATATATATATATATATATATATATATATATATATATATATATATATATATATATATATATATATACCAAGCTAGGGAACTTGTTGGGTAAGCAGCATGCAGGAAAGTATACTCTTATAACACTTTATTCCATGCTGCTTACCCAACAAGTTCCCTAGCTTGATCTTAACTAGTCAGCAACGACACTACCTCTCTCCTATATATATATATATATATATATATATATATACCCATTTAAGGGGTTTTAATTTAAAATTTCTGGTTTTTTCACTTTTTTCCAGGCAATGCAGAGCCTACTCGTGTTAAACTATCAACCACGAGAAACCGGAATGGATAAAAATGTTTGAGATTTTACATGTGAAATTAAAAGCTGACAGAAACCAATGTTAACCATGGTTACCTGACGAGTAATTCAAAATTTCTTAACCTTATTTTTCCACGACTACTATAGGTATAGCAGTCGATAAACAATGCCGAAGCTGGGACCGAAGAGTGTCCGAGAATCGGCATTGCTCCACACGGTGAATCTCTCGATGGCCGCGTCCATCGAGTTCTTGCCGTTGGAGGAGGGTTGGTGCTGAAGAAGATGACGTGTTCGTCTAAGAGTTTCGGGGTGGGGGGGTTCAAAACGTTTCACCCTAAGTGGCGCGCGTCTTTTCTGCAAAAAAACATGGCGGCGATGCTGCGGAAGGCAAAAAAACATGGCGGCAATGCAGCGGAACGCAAAAAACATGGCGGCGATGGAGCGGAAGGCAAAAAACATGGCGGCTATGGAGCGGAACGCAAAAAACATGGTGGTGATGGAGCGGAAGGCAAAGAAACATGGCGGCGATGGAGCGGAAGGCAAAAAACATGGCGGCGATGGAGCGGAAGGCAAAAAAACATGGCGGCGATGGAGCGGAAGGCAAAAAAACATGGCGCGATGGCGGAAGTTATGAAAAAACTTTCCCTCACGTGATTCGCTGAGAGCAATTGGCTGGAAGAGAAAAAAACATGGCCGCCGCCGCCACCTTAATTGACAAAACAAAAAAATTAAACATGAAAAATGTCTACTGTCTTAGAACACACACACACAACAGAAAATTATGATGGACGACTTATTATTAATTCACTCGCTCTCGAATGAAATTCCAAAAGAAAAAAATACGTCTCCGCCGCCGTGAAATAGCGATAAAGCACGTATCTTGAATGTTTACTGTCTGCTCTCTCAAGTTGAACGAAATTCTCAGTAAACACGACGATGATCCATTTTTGACCTTGAATTTGTTTTTCAGATTTAATCGCACATCCGGTATCTGTTTACGCTGCTCGAGCTAAATTGACCTTGGAGTTGTTTTTGTTATTGCGCAATTTGGGTTTTCCCCAGATCGACCGTTGCATACATTTGCAGCGTGGGTTACGCGAACTCGGCGTGGAGGTGGACGGCGTGGGTCACGTGACACAGAGAGTTAATACGTACGTCCACAGCAAGCCTGCGTCATTTCATTATCTGCGTTCGAAGCAACAACAAGTGCCTCTCTGCCGCTCATCTGTCTCTCGCTTTTTTTCTATACAAGTGCATTGTTTTTATTGTGAGTGCCATTTAATTCGTGATTTGCAAAGTTCAGTAGTAGTAGTAGTTATTATTTTTTAATTTTTCGCGATTGTTTCAAGTGTGCCTATTTCTTTCGATTCACTTTTTGTTGTTTCTTTTTCAAAAAAAAAATTCAGAAAAGTTCATTTGTCATATTTGTATTTCGTCTCGTACAGAGTGTCTCTCCCACAAAACGTCATATTTTTTTTGTTTTGTGTGGATTGCATTTTTTATCATAATTCCTTCTCATACAGGGTGTCCCTCACAAAGTTCCATTTGCTATATACAGTGTGATTGGAATATTTTATTTTTATCATATTTATTTCTCATACACGGGGTGAATCATAACCATCATTTTTTCATTTTGAGTGAGTGAGTGAGAGTTATACAGCGTGTATGATTTTTTTTTAATTTTTCAAATGATTTTGCAGATGTCTCATCTTCTCGACGAAATTAACAAGATTTCGTTGACTTGCAGGAAGAACCTGCGGAAGTTGTCTGAGATGCCGAAGGACGAACTCCATCTGATCCTCGGTGCTGAAGCGAAAACAACCAAATTTGGAGAGTCCATCCTAGTGGAGTTGGAGGAGTGTAAAGTATTCCTACCAAATCGAGTGACTGGTGCATTCAAACCCATCCTCGACAAATTAACCGAGTCCCAGCATATGCTCATCTACAGGGGCGAGCAGAAAATTGCCAAACAAAATCATCCGCAGCAGCTGCTTGAGATCGCTAAACCCTGAAGACGCTGACGCCGCCGCCGTTGGAAACAAAGAGTGAGTTTCTTGTATTTTCATTTGACATTTTCTTGAAATTTTGTGTGTCTGTTGAATAATCATCATCATCATCATCATCATCATGTCATCTGACGCTATTGTTGCACACAGTATGGAGATGGTAGCCAAGTTGCGTAAGGCCAAAAAAATCCTCAAAAAGGGTTGTACTGATGAAAAACGCAAACATTGGCTGGCCCATTGCAAGTACACCGCCCGCCTGATCAATAGTGCGATCGCGGCAGTGGATTGCGTAGGCTCTCTGAGAAAATTACAAACTTTATGCGGACACTTGAAAATTATACGAAATTCAATCAAAAAGTTAGGTCAACAACAGTCAGGCGTCGACGTGGTAGTGGGAGAGGGTGTCAAATCAAAATTAACATCTCGAGTAAAGTGGGAGGACTTGAAATCGGCATTTTCTTCGCGTTTACGCACCGGTATAATTATAAATTTGAAACATAAAGATATTGGGCAATTTTTTGGTGATGCATTCATTCTATTCAAAAGCAGAATTTAAAATTTATTGAAAAAACATCCAAGCATCAAAGTCAATGCGACATTTTGTGGTAAATTCGTGAAAAATTCCTTGAATCAAGAACAAATAATAAGCGACTATAAATATGTCAACACTAAAAACGTTGTTATCGATAGGGGTACAACTTTGAAAAAGTGGTTCCTAGAAAATGTCATCGATCAAATTCAAAACAAACTGTCGGAATTCGCGGACAAAGAAAGTGGCTGGAGTCTTCAGAAAATTGTTAGTTTGGAAATCAATACGAATAAATCGGACGTGGGAAACGGTTCGTCTTTCATCGAGCTGCCAAAATCTATTGCGAATAAAAAAGCTTGCATTAATATGAAAAATGAAGATTATGCGTGTTTCGCTTGGGCCGTCGTTTCGGCCTTGTACCCTGTTGAATCGGGTAATCATTGTGCTAGAACATCATCATACCGTCACTATTCAAATGTACTGAACTTGGATGGAATCGACTTTCCTATGAAATTAAAACAAATTACCAAATTTGAGCGATTGAACAACATATCTGTGAATGTGTACACCTTGGAATTGATTCAGCAGCAGGCGAACAAGGAGGCATTTTTCGTTACTGTTCCGAGCCGACTAACGAAACAAAAATTAGACAAACATGTCAATCTTCTCCTAATTCAAAATGAATATCACCCGAAATTAAATGATTACGAGGCACCACCACTGGAAATCGCCAACGCCGATGATGCCGTCGGCGATGACATAAAATTCCATTATGTTTGGATAAAGGATTTATCTCACCTACTCAGTCGCCAACTCAGTAAAAATGGACATAAAACATTCATTTGCGACAGGTGTTTAAATTATTTTACGAGTGAGGAGAAACTCGACAGTCATACTGTTGATTGTCAAAAATTAAACGAGAGCAAAATTTCATTTCCTTCGTATGATCATGTAGAATTTCGGGATTTTGTACATAAAGAAATAGTGCCCTTTGTAATTTACGCGGATTTTGAGTCAATTTTGGAACAGTTTACTGACGAAGAATGCACCTCACATACGACAAAGTACCAAAAACACATTCCTGTCAGCGCTGGATTTTATTTCAAGTGTGCGTATGACGATACTTTGTCATTTTATGATAGTCATCGGGTCCTCGACTCGATGAATTCGTTTGCGGAGAGAATGGGGGCCATAGCCAAATTTGTGGAAGCCAAAACTTTGGATATTGTCCCCATGATCGTCTCACTTCCAGATAGAGCGACAGCGCCATGTTGCCACATCTGCGAAAAACCTTGGAAAACTGACGACAAAATTGTAATAGATCATAATCACTACAAGGGAGCGTTCCGTGGATATGCGCATTGCAATTTGAACTACAAAAAGTCGTTCGTTGTGCCAATCATTTTCCACAATTTATCCGGATACAACAGTCATTTTATTATTCGAGATATAGCAAAAAGGGGTCGAGTCAGCCTGTTGCATGTCAACAAAGAAAAATACATTTCTTTCACCCAGTACGACGGCAACACTGACATTAAATTTCGATTCATTGACTCTTTTCGCTTCGTGGGCATGAGCTTAGAGCATTTGGTGCAAACACTGACCATCTATGACTTGAATATTTCAAGGCGCGAATTTGCCCATTTCGATGCCGACCGGTACGAGTTACTTACTCGAAAAGGGGTATTCCCATACGATTTCATCGATTCGATAGAGAAATTGAAATGCCCAAGTTTGCCGACGCGCGATCAGTTCTACAACAAGTTGAACGATTGTGGCATCACCGATGCCGAATACGAGCATGCGCAGAACGTGTGGCGGTCGTTCAACTTGACAACACTGGGCGAGTACTCTGACCTATACATGAAAACCGACATATGGCTCTTGGCGGATATTTTCGAAAATTTTCGAAATATCGGCCACGAGACGTATGGGTTGGATCCTGCGTGGTATTACACCCTCCCGGGATATACGTGGTCCTGTATGTTGAAGTACACCCAGTGCAAATTGCAGATACTGAAAGACGTCGACATGCTTCTCTTTGTCGAGCGAGGAATTCGTGGCGGCATCAGATGCTGTAACAGATTCTCCTCGGCCAGTAACAAGCACATGGGTGAAAGGTATGACGCCTCCAAACCGTCGACCTATTTGCTATATCTCGACGTGAATAATCTGTACGGTTGGGCCATGATGGAATATCTTCCGTACGATGGCTATAATTGGCTCGAAAATGCAGCCGATTTCGATGTGTCGGAAGTGTCGGACACCTTACCCATCGGCTACATTCTCGAAGTCGATTTGGATTACCCCGAACATCTGCATGACAAACACAAAGATTTACCCTTGTGTGCCGATCACCGTACACCGCCATGCTCGAAATTACCAAAATTGATGACCACGCTGTACAACAAGGAAAAATATGTTGTGCACTACAGGGTATTGAAACAAGCACTCAAACACGGCCTTGTACTCAGGAAAATCCACAAGGTGTTGCAATTCAATCAGTCGGCGTGGCTGCGTCCCTACATTGAATTAAATACGAAATTACGCTCTCAAGCAAAAACTACTTTTGACAAAACTAACTACAAACTAGCCAATAACGCAGTGTTCGGGAAAACCATGGAAAACATACGGAAGCACCGTGTGGTGAAAATGGTCTCCAAGTGGGGGGGACGATATGGCGCAAAAAATCTGATTGCCAGTCCAAATTTCAGGAGTCGCACCATTTCCGACGAGAGCCTCGTCGCTATCGAGATGGCAAAGACGGATTTGTTATTCTATAAGCCCTTGTACATGGGAATGTCAATTCTCGATATTTCCAAGGTATGCGTGTACGATTTCCATTACGGCTTCATGCTGGAAAAGTACACGCACGATCAGTGCAAATTGATGTATACGGATACTGATTCGTTCATTTATGAAATTAAGTGCGATGATATTTATCGGGATTTGATTAGCAGTCACATTGAAACATTCGATACGAGCGACTACCCAAGCGACAACCCATTTGACATCCCCCTCGAAAATAAAAAAGTACCCGGCTTGATGAAGGACGAAGCCAATGGTCGTATCATGACACATTTCGTGGGGCTTCAATAAAAGTTGTACACCTATAAGATAAAAGGTGGAAAAACCGTAAAAAAATCCAAAGGGGTCAAATACAGCGTTGTCGAAAATCACATCACTTTTGAAGATTATGTGGAATGTCTGAAATACAATGTGGAAAAAATAACTTCGCAACGCTGTATTCGATCCTTTTCACACAAAGTTTTTAGTGTAGAGCAAACAAAGATCGCTCTCAACCCCCACGACGACAAGCGCTGTTTGATTGTCGGCTCTCATGACACTCTGCCGTGGGGTCATTACAGTCAGTTAGATATCTAATAGAATTTAAAAGTTTTTTCAGAGAGCACATACCCACACAAGCACACACACACACCACCACCATGGTAGACACTTTGAAAAATGTATGCTGTCTGCAAGTAGTCAGATATACATCATCAATAGTTGAATTCATCGAGGCCTCAACTCTACCATGGACGCTCACTGATCGAATTTTGAAAATGTTTGCCGATGAAAAATGGGTACAAATCTATAAGCAGGCTCAGAGCGTCAAATGAAATTTCAATGATTATAGTCACTTAGAGTACACGAGAGAAATCAGCTTTGAAGATAGGTGTGAAGCTCTCAAAAATCAAGACTGGGAGGGTTATTTGCACGAAGACCAATACTGTGTGTGGGCGAATGCATATCGTATTCCAAAATATAATTTACGATTTTGCCGCACTTGCTATAAAGCATTCAGAAGGGCTATGCAAAACCATCCGGTTCACAGCATCAGAGACCATCAACATATGGTGTTCGGTGTGAAGCACATGGACAATATATCAATGTTGCAAATTCTGGTGTCACAACAGATTTGATGAAGTACTGTTCACTTTGAAAACGAGCAGCCAATGCTACTGTGACCTACATCTGCGTGGTGGTGGTGAGCCCTACGGATTAGATCTCACATATAAACGCTTCATAGGCTCAGGAGATGAGGATTCAGAATTCGATGAATGAGATTGCCAAACACACACACACACACACACACACACACACACACACACACACACACACACACACAAAATTTCAAGAAAAATGTTAAATTAAAATTCTAGAAATTGTGCTCTTGTTTGTTTCTTTCCACACACACACTACATATATTATTAATCAAATAATAGTCGATTATGTTTTATATTTATGATTGAATAAAATCAATATGTAATCCGTGTCTGGATATTATTATATGCCACTTTTTTTTCTGCAAAAAAAGTGTCACTTTTTCATGCAAAAAAATAACACTTTTATTGACATGGTGGAATAAGCTGAGTGAAAGCTGAGTGATTCACTCAGCCACTCAGCTTTCACTGATAATGCTTCACTCAGCTTTTACCACCATGTCACTTTTTTCATTCAAAAATACATGTATTCTTATGGGAAAATGGCAATTTTTTTTATAAAAAAAATGACCGAAAATTGACATGGTGGAAAAAGCTGAGTGAATGCTGAGTGAAAGCTGAGTGAATGCTGAGTGACTCAAAATTCACTGAAAATGCTTCACTGAAATCCTTCCACCATGTCAATTTTGGGTGTTTTTTTTTAATCGTAAAAAGTGTCACTTTTTGCATAAAAAAAGAGCACGTTTTTGCACCAAAATTGAAAGAATAATTCAATCAAAAATGTGATACTTTTTAACATAAAAATTGGCATGTTTTTTGAAGCAAAAAATGGGGAAGGGTATTTTCGAGTAGCAAAATTAAAATCAAAAATATTCTAAGATATATATATTTTCATGAACGTATTGATGGGTGATCTACAAACTACGCATGTGTCGCACCTGATGGCGCACTGTGAGCAGCACGCCAAGTGTCTACATGGCATAAACAATACATTTAGTTCATTCACAAGACTTACACGACACATCATCACCGTGTTCTGTGAGTCTATGTTTATGACATCTGTGGTCACTTTGCTGCTCATGTCACCTTTCACTTGTCGTTCTTCTGGAGCAACATCAGCGCCATCTGTCGGTGGTGGTGGTGGCGGTGTCATCCATGTGTCATCTGTCACTCTGCTAATGACATCTGACACTCTTGGTTCTGGAGGGACATCAGCGCCATCTGTCGTCGGTCTGTGTCTGTGCTCAGAGTAATAACTACGAAAGAAATCACAATGGGGGCTCCATCGACGATGGTCAGCCATAGGATCGTCATTGGGCAGCCATCTGAACCCTTCTACTTGGCACGAAAGACATGCAACTACATCTTCCGAACCGGTATACGTAAAGCTTGCTTCGGCTAACTTACTTGCAGGAAATGTCCAGCTTCGATACGAGTCGAGTCTTGTTTCGTACTGCTGCATCTCTCTCTCTCTCTCGGTATACACACAGACACACTACACACTGCATACTGAATTAAAACGCCAACTCTACTCTCAATATATAAATTTATTTCGTTTCGTAATCAAACATTAGTTTATCCGGCAAATAGCATAGGTATTCACGAAAACATAGATGTTTATCATCTTTTGATGATATAGTACACAAGTTTATAGCCTCATCGAATAACAAACCATTGTTTTTAGCTAGAGTTTTTGCACTGCTTAATAAATCGTGATAATATTGACTAAAGTTCATATTCAATAGATATTCAAATCTTGTCGCCATCACAGTAGCATCTAGATGTAGGATTTCTTGAACATCCGCTTCCGTCAGGTAGAAGTAGGTGTCATTCTTGGAAACTCGCACTTGTTGACTCTCTGCATACGTGTGTAATTCCAAATCCATAACATCGTCCCAGTTGAGTTTGATTCCGATAGTCTTGGCTGCTGCTGCTGCTGCAGTCGATCCATTTCGGCTGGTGTAAAGCAACTGATTAATGGCCCCCACGAATTGGCCCCATTCAAACATGCTAAAGGACAGGCTGGAGCATATGGTGTATTGGACCTTGCACACGAGTTTCACTGCAGGCACGAAACTCCGAGCAAAACTTATGCCGCATTGCAAGCTCAAAACGTCGGTGTTGCGAAACTCGTAGGTGGCGTTGCACGCGAAGAAACGTTCCGCTTTGATGGCCTCCTTGTACATGTCACATATTCGATCTAAATCTGCCATTCGATCTGCCCACTCTCGGTCCGATGATGATGATGATGATGATAATGATGATGATGAAGCTGACGCCGCCGACGCCACCGACGCCGACTCGTAACCAGAGGACTCTTCAGAAGACTCGACATCGACGTTGTTCCCTGCACCAAACATGTTGACTGACTAATCTCTCTGCACCGTTTGGCATCGGTTTATTTCTCCGCTGCCGCCGCTGCCAATCAACTCCCACCCTCTCCCCATACACCGGCTCGAGTGTCTACGTCGTCGAGAGCTGAGAGACGACGACGATGAAAGGCCCCCTCTTCCATTTGAGATTGTGCCAATTTTCCATTGAATTACATGCGATTTGTCGCATCAATCCAACTATTGTGCGTACTATCGAACCCCAGCCATTTCACAAGTACTTTACGACCCTCACGCCTGTTAATTTTTTCCACAAGATTTTTTGTTTTTTTTTTAATTCTTGTTCGTAGAAAGCGCCGCTGATTGGTCGCCCTTCCAAGTCCTCCAGCAAATACCTGATTGGTTGGGTGATTTTCACTTTGACAACTTTGAATAGTTCCGTAGTCCAATTAGGCGTATACCCTTTTTCGAAAACATGCTTGGCCTTGCTAATTCTCACGAAATCGGCAGTTTTGAATTTTTTTCGACCAGCACGTTCGGCATAATCATACGTTGACTTATACACCTGTTTTTCATTGTCTTTGATGTTTGCGCTGGTTGTAGTTTTTGGCAATGTCCGGCAAAATGTCCTGCCATTTGTAAGTACCGTTCAAACTGAAATACTTGAAGAGATTCTCCTTGAGAGTACGTATAACCCTCTCTGCGATCGCGGCTTTCTTCACGGTATACGTGCTGTAGTGTTCAATGTTGTACTTTATCAGGAGAGTCTGAAAGCTGGAATTGTAAAATTCAGTTCCGAGATCTGACTGGAGGAGCTTGGGACATCTTTTCGCTTTCGACAATATGTCACTCATCGCTTCGGTGACGTCTCGACCTGTTTTGGTCTTCAGGGGGCGCACCTAGGTACTTGGAAAAGGTGTCAATCACCACGAGAATATAATTGAAGTTTTCATTGGCTTTGGAGTATTTTTGAAGATCGGCCAAGTCCATCTGCCACAGATCGTCGAGTCCTTTGATGATGGTACGTCTGCGAGAAAAATTCCTTCTGGCTGGAGCATGGAGCTCATCAACCAATTGTTTCTTCTCAGATGATGATGATGACGTCATTTCGCTAATGGCGGAGTCAATACACTAACTGCACTGGGCGTTACACCTTCTACTTAAGAGGCTGGAATATCAACAATATCCAGTGCCAATTTATCCAAGCGTTTCTTGGTATTTTCATGCTTTTTCATCGAAAGTGACATTAATTTCATCACTCGAATATCCAAGGCTGTTAGATTGTTTTTGGTGGTGTCCAGCTCGTCTTTGAGTTTGTGTATGACGTCATCTTTGAGCATCTGTATGACGTCATCAACGTATTTTTTGTTGGCAACATCATGGAGTGCACTTGGCGTTTCCACATTACATATTTTCACATGTTCAGCATAAATGTCCCCATTTGTCGTATAGTTGAGTATAACACCAGGAAAATGATAGGGCTGTTGCTGCTGCCGTGCACGGCGAGCTGACGAAGTTTGACCGAACTTGTTGATGCTCATGATGCGACTGTGGCATGAAAAAAAAAGAGCAACGCTTTTATTTATCGAATATAGCCTGCTTCTCTCAATTCATTGATGATGGCCACGATCTCGTTGTCGGTAGAGGTGCTGCCGGCATTTTTGGCGGCTACCAGAAGTCTATACCTGTCAACGAGCTCGTTCACATCGTCCCAGTACACGTATTCTATGGGTTTCGTGTTGTATGTCAACTGATCTGGGATACCACTGCCGTTTGTGAAACGACCTCGACCTCGACCTCCACCACCTCCACCACCACCTATTTTTGATTGAGGATCTTTGAACATAGGTCGAATCAACTGTTCGTATTTTTCGCACAATTTTCGACAACTGATTGACTTGACGTTTGCGTTCAGCTTTAGCAATCTCCGTCTCGATGCGGGGTGATGAGGTCGGCGCCATGGCTTCAGTACGAATGCCGTGCCACCTCGCATCACATTTGTATATATTTGTCAAAGCCCAGGCGGTAGCGCCCTTTGTTCACATCAAAGTCTTTGACAATGACCAGAGATCCGAATTTTTCTTTCCAACAGGTGGCGCACATGCGGCGAAATTCCTCAAAGGTGTATTCCGGAGAGACGTGCTCGTCGAAGGCGTGCTTCAAATTCATATCGTCTTGCCGAAAAAGCACTATAATGTTGCAATTGTCCCTGATCAGCTGTTTGGGTATTTTCGAGTAGGTTTGACACAAGTAGGTTGGGTCAATATCCTTGTGGCGTGCCATGGCATAGAACTCTCTGATTTTATTCTGTTTGTTACACGCCACATCGTCAAATATGAAAACTGAGTTTTCTTTCGCCTTTGACAGATCGATTACCTCGTCGTTGTCCCTGTATGGAAAATAACCTACGCCCTTGACTTGTTTGAGTACATCGTGCAGTAGCTGATATTTAGGTTGGTACAGCGACTTTGAATAAACGTAAACATTCTCGAAGCGTGCTCCGTTCGGGCTGAACAGCAGACTGAGTACAGCGTTGGTCTTGCCACATCCGCTGGGGCCACAAAATATCGCTCGGAATGAATTCGGTAGCAGGGAGCCGTGTTTACGTATACCGTCGTCGTCACCGCCAATACCTCTTCCACCTATGGTATCCAAATTGACTATTTCCAGAGCCGGCTCTTGTTGCACCACTTTCATGTTTGAGTTGATTGATTTTTTGCAGAAGTGTGTGTGTGTGACCACGCCCACATCTGACATTCGAATGACATTTTGAGTGGAGTACAGTTATGTAAGTAGGTGTGCAACATCATTCGCGTCAGTGTCATGCTGACTGTCGAGCACGAAGGTCGTGGTGTGGTGAACAAATTTGGTGAGAAAGCTTCTGCTTGGCTGGTCATCACAACCATGAAGGCAAAACGTAATTTGGGAATGGGTCTGAAGAAGAAGAAGAAGACTGCTGCTGCTGCTGCAAAGCCAAAGTCTTTCCGTCGAGATGTGGTTAAGAAAATTACCAAGACTCTGCGAAAAACACTGAAACCTGATCAGCTGAAAGATTTGAGAGCGAAGGCTCTGCGAAAATCCTCCTTGGTGGCACTGCGTGCTGCCCGTGCTCAAGTGAAAAAATTGGGTGGCCGCAAAAAAATTAGAGTACCCCGAATAATACCGTTCGAAGCGAAGAGCGGTGGTGTGCTGCCTCTGCTTCCGATATTCGCCGCTCTGGGAGCACTGGGCTCGTTGGCAGGCGGTGCCAGCACCATAGCCAGGACCATCATCTCCTCGGCCAATGCCAAAAATAAATTGGAGGAAGACAAGCATCATAATACCGCAATATAGAGCATTGGTGGCGGCGGTGACAACAAAAATGTAGAAGGTTCCGGTTTGTTTCTGCGCAAGACCGCTAAAGGCGGCTACGGTTTGTTTCTCAAGAAGAAATTTTCAAAAAACTCCCGCTGAAGCTGCCCAATAGAGCGTTGTACGATGAGGAATTACTTAAATAAGTGAAGCGTTTGAAAATACCTCATTTCATTGGTTTTTCATGCGAGACAACTTACCTCGATCCTCATCATTATCATCGAAATTTCCCAAGTACAAAGAATACGCAATCATCAATCTGGACTTGAGCAGGAATCACGGAACGCATTGGGTAGCTTACGTTAAACGCGGACATGTGGTGAAATACTTTGACAGTTTCGGCAATTTGAAGCAGCCGGTGGAATTGGTGCGATATCTGGGTAAAAAAGTGAAAATCTTCTACAACAACGATCGCTATCAGACATTCAACTAAGTTAATTGCGGTCATTTGTGTTTGAATTTTCTATACGAGAACACACTCTGAGTGTGTGTGTGCGCGCGCGCGCGAAAATGAATAGAAAAGTGGTGACCTTTAATGACGACCGCAATGTGGTTCAATATATGGTGACGTGGCATTTTGCATACAAAACTTCGCGCAAATTGTATTGGATGCAAGTGGCCATGGACAGGATACGTTTCGCCAGATGAATAGCGCGAGCCTCACGCGTCTTGAATCCCATACTAGACTCTGAGCACAGAGCGCGCATATGGAATGGTTTAAATAGAAGTACATAACCCCATCCAGTGTCAGTCATGTCTTTGCTGTTGACAGTGACAGGTCAAACGTCGACGCTAACCGCAGACTTTTCTCCGCCGCTCCAATTGGACGAAGATAGCACTTACGGCTTGGCATTGATTGGTTTCCATTCATACAACAGCATACCGAGAATATCGAGTGGTCGATTGAATTATTCTGTCAAAGGAGCGCCATCTATTAGCATCATCCAAATACCGACTGGGTGTTACGAAATAAGCGACATTGCCAAGTTTATACATAAACACATCGAGAGGCCGAAAGAAGCAAAGATGAAGAAGAAGAGAGCCGTAGTGTCTAGTAGCGTTGGCAACGTCCTTGACGACGATAACGACGACGACGACGACGATGGTACCAACAAAAGCAAGGCTTTGTTCTCTCTCAAACCCAACACCAATACGCTGCAGTGTGAGATATACAGCAAGCTCTATAACATCGATTTTCGTCCCAAGGATTCCATAGGACGATTACTGGGTTTTTCCCCGAGACTATTGGAGGCTGGAAGCGTTCACTCATCCGACCTACCTGTGAACATTATCAAAGTTCGAACTGTTCACATTGATCGGGTGCCTTCTTCAACAATCGTCCGGCTCACACCATATACGAGTTTGCCGTTCGAGAAGACCCCGGCTTTGCCATCGACGAAACGCCCTCGAATTTGATTTACCTGCCTGTGAACAAGACGGAAATATACAACATAACCTTGAATATTTTCGACCAGGACTGTTGCAGTGTGAATTTCCGTGGAGATACCATCATTATACGACTTGTGCTGCGCAAGCTGTCATAAAAATGGGGTTGGTATTTGATCAGAATGATGATCATGATGCCTTTGGGCATAAAAGTGCAGAGGGTGCTGGCATCAATTCATTCGCGCAGACGCAGTCGAAGAGAGCAGACGCACACACTCTGTCTCACTCCAGCATACACTTTCAGCAATCGCAAGGACATCATGTTATCAAGACAAGTGTTCGACGTGTACAATCATCCAAAGTTCGACCAATCCATCAACAGAGTTGAGACTCGAATGCACCACCCGTACGTCAAGTCCTTTCAAAATAATGACATCATGTGTGGATACTGATGAACGATGCCCTTGTGTGCATAGAGGGCTCTCTGACTCGTACCGCAGGAATGGGCACTGTTAAATGCCGGCGCATACCTTTTCGAGGCCATCTACTATGAAATCAATGGCAAAGAGGTGGACTCTGTTCGATCGCCGGGTATAGTGAGCACCCTTCGCGGCTATACTTGTTACGAGGAAAATGATGTGCGACACTTGAGCACAGCCGGCTGGACCTATCCTGGCGGAACGGTTCACAACGCCCCCGACGGTTCGTTTGCCATGTGGATCCCGCTTAAGCATTTGTTGGGCATATTCCATGACTATAGATATGCCACCATTGGACGACAGTGCATTCGCTTGGTTAGAAGTAGAAATGATAATAATTGCATGCTGATAGAGAAGGTGGCGAATCCAGTAGTCGAAGCCACCACAGCCACACTGACGATCACGAGCGTTGTACTCAGAGTCAAACATGTGGTGCCCAATGACGACATTCGCCTGAAATTGCTGCAGTCCATCAAAACAGACGCTCCTGTAGTGATTTCGTATCGCAAGTGGGACATACACGAGTTGCCTGCACTCACTCAGGGTTCCACCAAGGAAGTTTGGGCTGTGAAAACTTGCACGGCCATGGAGAGTCCCCGATTCGTCATTGTGGCCTTTCAAACAAATCGGATTGGCAATGCGGCTCGAGATGCGTCCTATTTCGATCACATCGACATCAGCGACATACGCCTAACCATGAACAGCGATACTTACCCGCATGAACGTATGCACTTGGAATTCAACAGAAACAACTTTGTCAAAGCCCATCGAGCCTACACGGAATTCTATCCGAGGTATGCCAATTGTCTGAAGAAGCGCCCTCTACTCGATTACGGAGCATTCAAAAGCAGAGCGACCGTGTTCGTAATAGATTGTTCCCGCAGAGCGGAGTTCATGAAATCCTCCACTGTCGATGTCAAACTTGACATCGAGGCCAGAGTTGGATTTCCCGCCAATACTCGAGCCTATTGCATCATCATTCACGACTGTATGCTGAAACACTTGCCCTTGAGCGAGATTGTAGGCCGTCTGTCATAAAAAAAATAGTGACATACAGTAGTAGCAGTAAGTAGTGGGGGAATCCACTCTTTGTTTATGTGTATGTATGTAATGCAGGCATCGACAGGTCGAGAGCGTCAGTTGTGAGCCAAACGTTCAGTTGTTCAGTCGGTGTTTATTAATCTCGCTCTCTCTCTCCGAGTGTGTGTCTCTCAGTTAATCAAAGCAGTGAATCAGTTCAACAATCATCAAACAAACAAAAAACAACAAGATGAAACTCGTAGCCTGTGACATTCAGGGTTTCACTGTGGGCAGTGAATTCCAACCCAAAGAGCTTGCCATCACCGACGGGCATCGCACAAACCACTTTTTATTCAAAGCCGTAGTGCCATTCCATGACCTGAGCGAAGCAGATAAACGGCAAGTACGATATTTGGAGAGAAATATCCACGGCATTCCATACTCTGATGGCTATGTCGAATTCAACGAGATCCAGGAAGTGCTGCGCCTCATCATCGAGGCTGATGTGGTTTACGTGAAGGGTAATCAAAAATTCGATTTTTTGCTGAAGTGTGTGCTCGATCTGCCTAAGAGACCACATATCGTCGATATTGCGGCTACTACAAGTACAGTCGTCACAACGCCTTCACCGACACTCGAGAAGCAAAGCCCGCTCTGTTTGAATCATATAGCATCCGGAGAAATAGAAGTGCATTGTGCCGTGAGACACTGTTTCGATATCTGGCAATGGATATCATCACACCTGATATGGTGAGGCCCCACGGCGATCACGACGACGACGACCACGACACTCCTATCAATCGGCACTTGCAAAATTTGCGCGAGCTCAACGCGCACATAGCAGAGTACGAGCACAAGCTGTGTATTTTCAAACGCTTCCAAAATATGTAAATTAACGATGGTAAATGGATGGGGCAGCAGCAGCAGCAGCAGCATTCACCGATCCACCACGTTCCGCCGCCGTCACCGCCAGTACCAAGTCCATGACGTCAGCCACACCAAGACTAGCCGAAAACACACGAAATATTATTATTCATATTGTATTATTATTCATATTGTAATATTATTATTATGTATTAATATATGTATAAAACCAATTTTTTTCGATTTATTTTGCGGATCAAATGAATGAGAGAGAGAGAGACTGAAAGAAATACGAGTCATGTACATTGAGCAATGGTGTATGTGTGTGTGTGTGTTCCTCTCATTGTATATATTTGAGTGACATATACGCTGTTTCTCAGTGTACATTGAGCTGTCGTCACGATGACAACAAATTATATAATTCTACTAGCCGTTCTGTCGAACGTACTGTATATTAGCCCGCCATATGAGTACGGTGAGGTATTGGTATCGTATTTGCACGACGATGATTCGAGTACTTAGAAATGGACGAAAATGACTCAGGCGCTAACCAATGATGGATATTTGCCTGTGTTGAGAGCCGAAATCCCGATGAACACCTCATCGTACAGACTGCGGAAGATTTATACAAATCTCACCTATAGTGATACGCAGTGGTTTCCGCTGAAGATGACTTGCCCCTCTAGCAGCAGCACTTCGAGACCATCGTTGTCTTCGTCGTCGTCCCACCCAACTACCAACCCGTGGACGTCAAGATGCAAGCCCCTGCTGCTGCTGCTGCTGCTGATCGAGAAAGTAAGGATTCCAAATGTGAGCTGCCGCCGCCGCCAACACTGCACGATTGGTTTATGTTTTTCGTGTCAATGGTTTCAAATATTCGAATCCATATATAGGTTTATTAAATCCATGCATCAAAAATATTTTTTAATCGATAATGATAATGTATCTTCATACTACGCCACTGGCACTGAAGTGTAATTTTTTATGTGAAAAATAAATGTATTTTTCTCGAACTGACGTTATTCATTTCAATAAATGCAAACAGACAAAGACAGACATACAATGCCAAGGTCAATTTAGCTCGAGCAGCGTAAACAGACACCGGATGTGTGAGATAAATCTGAAAAACAAATTTAAGGTCAAAAATGGATCATCGTCGTGTTTACTGATAATTTCGTTCAACTTGATAGAGCAGACAGTAAACAGTCCTTTATCGCTATTTCTTAGAATTTCATTGGAGAGAGAGTAAACACCAGATGTGGCTTATCGCTGTTTACGACTACAGCGCGCGGAGACGTATTTTTTTTTTGGAATTTCATTCGAGAGCGAGTGAATTAATAATAAGTCGTCCATCATAATTTTCTGTTGTGTGTGTGTGTTCTAAGACAGTAGACATTTTTCATATTTAATTTTTTTGTTTTGTCAATTAAGGTGGCGGCGGCGGCGGCGGAGGCCTTGTTTTTTTCTCTTCCAGCCAATTGCTCTCAGCGAATCACGTGAGGGAAAGAAGTTTTTTCATAACTTCCGCCATCGCGCCTTTTTTTTGCCTTCCGCTCCATCGCCGCCATGTTTTTTGCGTTCCGCTCCATCGCCGCCATGTTTTTTGCGTTCCGCTCCATCGCCGCCATGTTCTTTGCCTTCCGCTCCATCGCCGCCATGTTTTTGTGCCTTCCGCTGCATCGCCGCCATGTTTTTTTGCCTTCCGCTGCATCGCCGCCATGTTTTTTTGCAGAAAAGACGCGCGCCACTTAGGGTGAAACGTTTTGAACCCCCCCACCCCGAAACTCTTCGGCGAACACGTCATCTTCTTCAGCACCAACCCTCCACCAACGGCAAGAACTCGATGGACGCGGCCATCGAGAGAATCACCGTGTGGAGCAATGCCGATTCTGGGACACTCTTCGGTCCCAGCTTTGGCATTGTTTATCTACTTATATCACCGATGATGGCCTAATAGCCGAAAGCGCTTTGCGATTTTATTAAATATTACACGAAATTCTTTAATTGCATTTTATAACAGAAGAACTTTAAGAAAATTCTAAGGGTCTGGTGGAAGATCTAGAAAATTTAAATTATTATTATTTTCTATTCGATCTTGGCCAACAAACCTATAGTATATGAAATTAGCGAAGGGCTGGATTATTTATATTCGATTTTCATTTTAATTAGAAATAAATTGTTCAAACTAAGATACAAGTCATGCAATGACATTTGTTCCTATGATACAGTTCTCAAAATCCCACAAATTCCTCACCTTTCGAAATTTCCCACACAAATACCACGTGAGGCAAAAATTACCCACAAGTGAAAATCAACCCCCACATCTGGCAACACTGAGTCTGGCACCTCCTAAAATGTCAGATTCATGGATCGTTTTGGTTGTTGCTTGTTATGTAGTGTATGGATTTCCTCTTTGTTTCTGTGTTGTGTTTTGTATTCTGGGTTTTTCAAATGTTCTCCTTTTGTTTTCGTTTCATCCACCTATCTTCTTGCCATTCCTTTCTTGATTTGTTGGTTTTCATTCTGTGTTCAGCTATTTCTTCTAATCACCAGATTTGTTGTTTTATTCTGGATGGTTTTTTCCTCTGGTATGGCTCATATCCATGCTTTCTTGCAGACTTATTGTAGTTTCCTGACGCTTTCGTGTCTATGTGGTCTCCTGGGTTCATTTTGTATATTGCTAATGCTTGTTTGAATTTGATCCAGTTTGCTCTCTTCGTATCATAATGTGTTTGTATTAAGTTGGGTTTGTGTGTCCTGTATTGAATGTGATATACCTGTGTAACTAAGTTTTTTTTGTCTTGTACTGTCAAGTTTCGTAGCAGTGATCTCGAGCCAGCTTTTGCCCTTGCTTCAGTTGCAGGTGGCTATGTCATTCCTGTTATTTTTTGTTATGTAGTCTTGTGGACTTTCCACCTCATGAAGTTCTCTCCTCTTTTTTCAGTTTCCTGACCTCCACAAACGGTTCATCGTGTTTGTGAAGTGTACGTTCATTGTGAATGTCATTTTTTATAAATTTCCTGGGTGATGGCTATGCCAATGTTCTCGTCCTTGATTTTTTTGTAGAAGTTGATCCATGGCGTTTTTTCCCTTCTCTTTGTTGATTTGTATCACCTTCATATTCATCTGTTTTTATTTATTGTATTTGAATGTTGTTTTCAGGTGGCATTGATGTTATTCATGTTTGTTAGATTGGATTCAACTCAAATCCGTTTTCAAAAACTTTACTTTATTTTACAAACAATAAAATATTCAAATACAATAATTTAACGTGAACTTGCACGGACTAAAGCTTGCAGCAGTAATAGTGATGCGTCGATCTTGGAGGTTTCATTTATAAGCTTGGAGATGCTGACTGGGCGTCTTCTGGCTTCTACGTCTTCAATAAATAACTGGAATTGCGTTACAGGATAACCTTGATAGTCGGCGACATCCTGGCATCATTGGGATTAACTGCGTAGATAACTGCGCAATTTGAAATAAAGGTCCATTGTATTTTTTCATATAACATGTATGACGTGAGACGTCTGCTGTGTTCTGTGAATGTATATCGGGGCATTGGGGGTTGGCTTTGTTTCCTCGTGAGGTTAGCCATATCTGCTCGCAGTTGGTGCAGTTGGCTGGACGTTCGCATGATAGCAGATTGTGCCAGGGTGACCTCCTCCTCACCTGTAGCATCTTTCGATGTCCCTTCAATGTTTGGCAACGTGTCCAAATGTGCTACACTTATAGCACATGGCTACTCGCACGTATTTTTCAGACTCAATTGCCTTGAGGTCAATGCTGACCGTGGCTAATTTTAGAATTGTTCTAAGTATGTCTGATGTCGTTTGGATAATTAATAATAATAATAAATGCTTTTATTGCTAGGATACTAGGTACAGATACCTAACCTAACAAAAGGCAGGATTCAATCTCCGCACATGAATAATCATGATCAAATGATCTTCTTCCCCTATATCTTTTCTTTGTAATGCTGGGTTGGTTTTTGATGCCTGATGAATTTTGATAATTTTTCCTTGGTTTTTTGCTTCTATTATGATCCTCCTTCATTTGTCTGTCTAACTCCTTCAAGAGCTTCAGTGTCTTTTGTCTTGGTCAATATTTCCTGTCACTCTTGCGTCTGTGTTTTGTTCTTGTCTAATTTTCATGTTTTTTTCTTAAATTTTGTACTTTTGTCATAACTTTTGCATTATTGGTGTTGTTGCTGTGCTGACTTGTGTTACTATTCGTTGGTATGTTTGTGTAATATTTTAGATTCCTTTTTGTTCCAAATCTTGTATCAAAGTAGGACGATAGAGGTTTCGGTTCCTGCGCAAAACGTACATCGTCCAAAAAAAAATTCGAAAAATCTTTTCTGCCTTATTGGAAATCCCTGAGACAATTACCGAAGTATGAATTCAGCGTAATCTCTGGGTTCCAGAATTAAAATACACTCCGACTGCGTGTCGACTTCAATATCAAACCAAAACATCATGAAGAGGACTTCTTCATGATGTTTTATGTTATAGAGAATAGTACTTCTGATAAGTGATCTGTCGATTGAAGGCTGCCCAGTAGGCACCTAAGACCAATAGGAACAGTGGATTCAATCTAAAACTCTGATAGGCAAGTGATGCGATTAGCGACGAACAAGAAACGTAGGCACGTATAAGAACTTTGTCACGTTAATATTTTTTCTCTATTCCTGAGCAATATTGCTCTCTTTAGCAAGTAATGAACCGTGACCTGTTTGTATATACCGCGGCTTGATTTTAGACAGTGGAGACGGGGTGGGTAGATAGATTGGGTAGAAAAAGTGATTGAAAAATTTCATTTATTCTTTAATCGAAAGTAAAATGAGAAAGATGGAATAGTAGAGAGAATTTCGGTGGCTGTGGCCAACCTAATGTAGAAGAAGAAGAAGGGGAATGGTGAAGAACAACTTGGTTGCCAATTCAGACTACCGTGGCCAACCGACGGAAATATATGAATTAATATCCACACATTAGAGGTTTGGTGACTTTCAGCAAGGCTTCCTATAAATACTTTCCTTCAAGAGTAAAACGTTCACGTTCAAAATTACTCTCTATTGATGGGATTATTGGTTCGTACCTACTGGGCAGCTAGATAGTTCGGGCAGATAGTGAAAGCTACAAGCAGGTTTCGTTCAAAGCTTAGCTACGGTGTTAGTCATCTACAGGATGAACTGGATAATAAGCTCAAGAGTGTGCTTTTGGATGCAGTTATAATTAGCGTAACGATATAAGCAGAATGTGGTGGTTGGTGGACCAGTGGCTAAGGTATCTAGCAGTCAAACTTCTGACTCGCATCAGACAGACGGCAACTGATACCTCAATTGAAAGGTATTTTCGTTCTTAATATCAAAAAATAAAAATGGATTTATTCTATCGATTTGTTTTCGTAATTCTACTTCGTTAATCTTCCAGAAATTCCGGTTTCGGTTGTATAGATTTTGTTCTGACCCCACAAGAAAGAGTCGAGTGGGGTTGAATCTGAAGATCTGGCTGGCCACTCTATAAGTAGAGCCTCTTCTTCCAGTTCAACTTCTAGGAAACATTCTATCGAAAAACCCCTAACAGGCTGTGAATAATATGCAGGTGCCCCGTGAAATATCAATTGGTCTTCATGGTTACGATAGTCATTTTCAATGATGTCTACTAATTGTGGATGAAAAAATTCATTCAATAACTCCAAATAAGTTCCTCCTATCAGATTACCGTCAAAAAATACTGGTTCAATCAAACGGTCCCAAAAAATACCGGCCCAGCTTTTGAGTTTTTAGGCCGTTTGAGCATGGACTTTGTGGAAAACATGTGGATTGACATCTGAGCAATCACAATAATTATGATGATTCACAGTCGAATTCAAAATGAATGTAGACTCGTCAGAAATGCAGATGTTGAAAGGGAAATTCTCATCAGCATCTATTCTCGTAATCAAAATTTCACAAAATTCCTGTCGCCTATCAATATAATTTTCATTCAATCTGTGTACCAAATATATGTTGTAGGGGTAGAATATATGATGACAAAATTGCCTGTTATTTGTTGGTAAACAGTTAGATCGTTTGATTCCTTGAAAATGATAATTATCTTTAAACAGTTGCATCGTTTGATCTTATTTTCATTGATTGAGTAAATAAAAAGTGATTGCCCAACTTCAATTTCCTATATCTCGAAAACGAATTGAAAGAATTAATTAATTTTTGTTGTCGTGAGTTCTTCGATTTGTTTGCCGTAGGCTAGCATGAAATTCAACCTGCACGCTAAAGTGCAAGAAGTATAATAACTCAAAATAGGGGCCAGCCTAGTGAAGACTATAGTAGACATCTTTAAAATTTTATTGGCAGTAACTTTTTCAAATCAAGATTGTCTTTCAATAAGAAACTGTCATTGGCATTATTATTCTGATCACGCCTCAAACAAACAAAGCTTGTGTCTGCGGCTTAACAAAAACCGTTTTTTCAACTTGCGAGTTGGAGATAAGAATGTATCACTGCAGTGTGATAAATCTAATTGGATGTGACAAACCAAGTCCTTTAATTAATAAGAGTCGATTCTTCTTGCAAATGCGCAAGTTTTAGATTTTCACGTTCCCTACGAATTTTTCATCGAGGTTACCCAAAAATCCACCAAATTTCAAAATTTTATTGATATTTATCACTGATAACAGTGTGGACGTTCATTCATATACTGAATATGCTGTTCTTTAGGTATTATACAGTCTTTCAAAAGTATAGTATCGGAACGATCTCATATTTTAGAAACGGCCCAGAGAAAATTTACGAAAATTTTGACAGGGTGGTTTTTGATGATGCCCGATTAAATGGTGTCATCGGCAATGTTGTCAAATCAACAATTTTTCAGATATTGAGGGTAACTCAATTTTTTTCAAATAGATCACCCTATTTGTTTTCATTGCAATCAATTCAGCGACGCCTCATTATTTATGTCTCCAAATATCAGATTTTAAATTAACGAATTTTTCGAAATATGACATGTCTTTTTCGTTCAAAAGTCTGGGAACGTTCCAATATTTCCAATACGGTTCAAGGAAAATTCGTGAAATTTTATAAAAGATGGTTTTTGATGATGCCCGATTCAATGGTGATATCGGCAATGTTGCCAAATCAACAGTTTATCAGATATTGAGGATGTCTCAATTTTTTCATATGGATCACCCTATTTTTTTTTCATTGCAATCAATTCAGCGACGCCTCATTACTTATGTCTCCAAATATCAGATTTCAAATTAATGTAGTTTGAGCAACCAACCAATTTAGAAATCTTAAAAAATTAAATATGTTAGGCAGCACTTTTAATCACGCCTCAAATGCTAACTAGGTAATACCTTGAAGGAATTTTATTACCGCTTGGGCTATTGTTTAGCAAATGATGGCAAACATTTTGAGCACTTGGTCAGATAGTTTTCAGTTTTTGTTATTTGATTCAAAACTCTATTAGAAAAGTATTCAATTATTAAATAGTTGTTTTTACAAAAACCATTTTGTATGAAATTTCATGATATTTTCTCGAGCCCCTTTGAAAATATTGGTCCGTTCGCAGACATTTCAACGAACCATGTTCTCATATTACAAAAACCACATTAATTCACAATCTGGTATTTAGAGACATAAGTAAAGACGGGGCGTTGAATTGATTGCAATGAAAAAAAATAGGGTGATCCATATGAAAAAATTGAGTTATCCTCAATATCTGAATAACTGTTGATTTGGTATAAAATTTCACGAATTTTCCTTGAACCTTAGTGGAAATATTGGAACGATCCCAGACTTTTGAACGAAAAAGCCATGTTGTCATATTTCGAAAACTGCATTAATTCAAAATCTGATATTTGGAGATATAAGTAACGAGGCGTCGCCGAATGATTGCAATGAAAACAAATAGGGTGTTCCATTTGAAAAATTTTTACTAATCTCAAAATCGGAAAAACTGTTGATTTGGCAACATTGCCTATATCACCACTGAATCGGGTATCATCAAAAACCATCTTGTACAAAATTTTACGAATTTTCCTTGAACCGTATTGAAAATATTGGAACGTTCCCAGACTTTTGAATGAAAAAGACATGTTGTCATATTTCGAAAATTACGTTAATTTTAAATCTGATATTTGGAGACATAAGTTATGACGGGGCGCTAAATTGATTGCACTGAAAATAAATATGGTTTTTCATTTGAAAAAATTGAGTTACACTCAATATTTGAAAAACTGTTTATTTGGCAACATTGCCGATAACACCGTTGAATCGGGCATCATCAAAAACCACTCTGTCGAAATTTTCATACATTTTCTCTGGGCCGTTTCTGAAATATGAGACCGTTCCGATACTTTTGAAAGACATTGAAATGGTATGGCTTAGTCGAAATTTAAATGAAAAACTTAACGATTTGAATCAAATTTTCAAGTGAGAAATTGTGACTTACTGAGGACGTCTAGCTGAGGCACCCATTTCTTAACCAAGACATTGTCGGAAATACCTTCTAATTCGATATCTATCTTCAGCAAAACCTTGTACGGTATCTCAGTGAATGCCTCCTTGATGGCGGTCATGAATTCCGTTGTCAGGACTTTGGAATTCAAGAAACTACCCAGACTGAATAAAATAGCCCCGTTTTCAGCTCCGTCTAGAAATTGCTTCAGGTCCTTGAAAATAAAAAAAAAACATCCAATTGAAAATGAGAAAAATATTTGAAATGTGATTTATAATATTTTAACAATTTTCAGGCTATATTTTTTCATTCGATTTACATATAAAAAACAGGTAATTTTTTTTTTAAGGGGGACACTTTTAATGAATATTTGTAGACCTCGTGGTTGAACCCCCTAGGAGGGGTATATGTCACCCTTAGAATCCTAAATGGGAATGCGGATCGAGTGGACTTATTATTTTTGATGAGCAGCTCTCAAAACATAGCGTTCTAAACTTGCAGAAATAATAACAACTTGCCTGAACCTAGATGCATGGTTTTCAGGTTATCATTCAAATAAAAATTATTGAATCGAGTCTTCTTTCAGAAGAACTGGTTAGAAGATTAGGTAGTACTGTTCCAACCCTTCATCAGGAGCAACATTCAAAGAGTAATCTCATAGAAAAATATATATGGTAGTTGAGTTGAATTCCTCAAATGTTTGATATTTAATTCTTATTGCTGAAAGGACATGGCACTGGATACATGTATTCCTGGGGCTCGATAGATTTTTTTGATTTTTGGATATATCATTCTACAGGTCAAAACAAGCAACTTTCTTCATTGGGCTTTTTTTCTGGCTCTACATCGTGAGCTACAAATATGGGTTGATTGTCTAACGCCAATTATGGAAAATCTTTTCTGCGAATGGATTTTTCTTGATTTTTGTGTATAATATCATGTGAAAAATATTAATTTCCTTTGATATATCAATTCTGCTGTACATTACTATAGGACAAGGCAGAAAACGCGATTTTTCTGAAACTCGTTTATTGACTTCTCGCCCAATTGTGGGCTTTTCGTTGAATTTCTTGAGGCATATTGTGTAGATGAACCCAACGAACTGCTCTAAATACATTTCACAACGTTTCTACACAGTGAGCAAAAAATAAGGTGGTTGATTAATGGGATATGATGGGATAGTGGATTAATTGTTGATATCTGAGTTTGATTTTTCACAGAGAATGAAAATCAAGTTTTGTCTACTCTTTTTGTGTGACGCTACAGAGTGACTCCAAAAAGACGAATTCTCAAATACCTATATATAAACGAAATTATGGGAGAATACTTATTTATTTCTGTTGATATGAAAGCTATGAATACATTAATTGATCTAACCTGATCTAATAACTAATCTAGATATTACCTGCCTCCTTTCGAGGAGTAATTGATCGACGGATATCTGGTATTGAGCATATGGTTTATCACATATATAGCAACAAACCATGACTTTTCAATGATGAGGAACTATTGTCAATTTTGACAGATTATATAGTCACCATAACAACAATCTTTTTGTTTTATAGTTAAACACTTTATAGGCCAATACGTTGATCATCGATACACTTAGGGGTATGTTGCAAGAGATGGTGAAGTGAGTTTAATTTTTTTAACTTGTATATATACCGAGTGTCCCACATTTTATGTGACAGGCAATATCTGCTTTGTCAGAGGAGATATACAAAAGTGTTTCATACAAAAGTTTTATGAGTTCATGAGAGCTATTTTTTGATATAATTTTCAAATATGCATGGTGTTTGGTGTAGGTGCTACAGACCAAAACGCCATTTTTAAAATAGAACACACTGTATATCATTACATATTCAGATTCTACGCTTAATTCTGATATCATTTCATGTTTAGTTTTTGAAATTCGGTTACGGCGTTGTTGAGTTATTGGACTTTAAATACGGTTTAATATAAGGTTTCAGAAAAACTTTCCACAATAATGGAGTTGTGAATCGACATAACAGTCACTATTGGTCTCAAGAAAATCCCCACTGGATCCGTGAAAGTAATTTTCAAACTACTTGGGGTATTAATGTATGGTGTGGATTGTTCAATGGCCGCATCATAGGACCTTACTTTTTCAATGAAAACCTCAATGGATTGCGATATTTACATTTTCTAGAAAATGATTCGATCCAGTTGATGAAAGATATTCCCATAGCAGAACGACAAGGAATTTGGTGGCAACAAGATGGTGCTCCTCCTCACTATTCACAGGTTGTTACTGAATATCTGGATAGAATGTACCCAAATAGATGGATTGATAATAAGGGTCCAATTCGGTGGCCGGCTCGTTCCCCAGATTTATCACCGCTTGATTTTTTCCTATGGGGTTATTAAAAGGTATTATTTTCATTTTATTTGAAAGTGAATGATCTGAAAATGAAAATTCGACTAACGTGCAGTGATATTACGCCTGATATTATAAGAGCGACTTGTTCGAGAAGTAATTCGACGTTTCGAAGACTGTATAATATCTAATGGGCGTCACTTTGAACAATTTTCATGACATATCTAGGTACTATTCTTATGAAATGATTCATCAGGTTATATTACATTGTTATTGACGATTTGTTCCTGAATACACCTCTTTCAATTTCGCAATTGTTTCATATTTAAAATGATTCTTGACTGAATTCCACAACTCAAAATTGAAACCATTTCTTCGAACACCCATAGTTTTGACTAATTTTCATGTGATCTGATGCAGAGAGAATAGTTATTGCATGAGATATTTTTAAAAATAATAGACGTTCTCAAGACTTTACATTTTAAACAATAACTCAACAACGCCGTAACCGCATTTCAAAAACTAAACATGAAATGATATCAGAATTAAGCGTAGAATCTGAATATGTAATGATATACAGTGCGTTCTATTTTAAAAAACGGCATTTTGGTCTGTAGCACCTACACCAAACACCCTGTATATTTGAAAATTATATCAAAATATAGCTCTCATGAACTCACAAAACTTTTGTATGAATCATTTTTGTATATCTCCTCTGACAAACCAGATATTCTCTGACACATAAAATGTGGGACACCCGGTATGTACAAACATGTAAAAAACAAAATTGTTAACACGAGCAACTTCGGGAGAACTTATGGTTCCGAAAAATTGAAGGAAAAGCCCACAATTGGGCGAGAAGTCAATAAACGAGTTTCAGAAAAATCGCGTTTTCTGCCTCGTCCTGTAGTAATGTACACCATAATTGATATAATCGAAGGAAATTATATTTTTCACACGATATTATACTCAAAAATCAAGAAAAATCAATTTGCAGAAAATATTTTCCATAATTAGCGTTGGACAATCAACCCATTTTTGTAGCTCACGCTGTAGAGTCAGAAAAAAAGTCTAATGAAGAAAGTTGCTTGTTTTGACCTGTAGAATGATATATCCTAAAATTAAAAAAATCTATTGTGCCCCAGGAATACATTGTATCCAGTACCATGTCCTTTCTCAGACTGCCTTTTTTTTACTTGTGGTATAGAAAGCTTAGAAAAGCTATGCAAATGCATAAATTTCATTCATATAGAATGCAGATTCTTCATGAGCTCCAACAAAGTTGCTGCTGTTATTGGAGTGACAAAAATCCGTAGATGGACATTCACAACACTCACAAAAAGTATATGTTTGATCTGGTATTCTTGGAAATACCATTATTGGTCCTTCATTTCTCAAAGAAAACTTGACTGGCAATCTTCGTACTAGACGAGCTCGATTACTATGACCAGTACATCGTAGGTCAGCTTGGAGATTTGACGTTGATCTGTTGCCACGTATTGATTTGTTTGCAAAAGCTTCAGTCATCAACATTAAATACTTACAAATTAGTTTTGGTGACTCACAAAAACCTCAACGACCTAGGAGTACAGTACACGGTGAAACTTATCTGGGTACCAGGTCATAAGGGCATCCAGGGAAATGAGAACGCAGATGCCCTAGCAAGAGCGGGGGCAGCAACAACGTTCATTGGACCAGAACCAGCCTGTGGAATCCCATTTGGGGACATTGAGCAAGACACGAAGAAATTGATCAGGAACCATCATCAATCATCCTGGGAAATACTCGTATGTTATATCACAAGACCTATGAATTTAATCGATTAAACTATCAAAATATTTTGAGCATGATTTAGCTTGGAAAATAGTTAATCAAAAAGCAAAATCATAAAAAAAATATTTTGATAGTTTAATCCGTTAAAATTCATTCAAACGATTGTAAGAATCCCTGAAAAACGAAACAGCGAAAACCAATATGGAGGACGAAAATTTTATCGCGATTAAACAGCTCTTGTGAAATAATGACTTATTTAAACAAAATATATTCAAAAAATGGTGGTGTCTGATTGGTCTATTTCATCATGAATGAAATAATCACAGGAAAATGATGATGAGGGAGACAATAACTGACCGGTTCTCAAGGCATCTTCTTGAACTGAGCCGGAACTCTCTCTTGAAGGTAGTAGTTCCGCCGCGTAATAACAATAATAAAAAATCAACAATAATAAAATTAACTTATGAGAATAACTTCTCGAATTCTGAATATAATTACAAAAATATTTTATATGCATATTCTTGTTATTGACATAGCTACGCTACTGCTTTGCCTAATTTATAGTTGTACTGCAACTAACTAATTTCTGGTTGCACTTGCAACACACAATTTTATTTTTTATCATTCCGTTTGATTAGTAATTCGACGAGGTTGAGTCTGATAACGCAGGTCATTTTACTGGACCGTGAGAACTGATAATCCTGTCAAATATTTTGTAACTGGATGGTTACTGCGATGAGACACAGAGTCTTGCTGATAATGGTAATGAATTATGAACCAATAGTGCCCTACTATTACTAAATAGAGGCTTATTTCATCATGAAAAATATTTAAATATTCTGGATAATTAATGTCTTATGAATGAATGTCAAGAAATTTTTCGTGGTCGATGTAAAAGTCCGCCATGAAGATGGGGATGGTTTTGCTAGGGGAAAGCAATCTAAGATCGAAAAATATAGACAACTCCGGCAGAGGTTTAGTGCTACCGAAGCCGAATGCCCATGGAGAGTGTCAAGTGTCTTTAAAAAGAAGGAGACATTAAAGATCATGTCTCTAATAACTCTCTGTAGTTCGATAGAAATCTACCACGATTTCATGGACTACAATGCCCCTCTCCGATTGGCAACCCCCATAGCATCCCTGGTAACCAGAGACCTCCCAGAGGTCCTGGGCCAACTGCCGTTCTCCTAGAGGAGACCTGTTTGAACTAATTTTTGCGAGCATAGCCTTCCTTTCCTGGCAAACACAGGGGTTTCCCCAACCAAGAGTGCTTGACAGTGTGGTGACCTGGGGTTACGGCAAATTGTGGTACCACTAAAGACTTAGGTCTGAACGGTCCCAGCCGTGGCTTCCCCAAGCACTAATGCTGGCGACCGCGCCAACCGCAGGAAAGTCCTCATGAGAATGAGCAGAATGTAGTGGAGCAGTGGAAGTTTAAGTTTCTTTGTATTTCGAAATGACTGGCTATTCGGATCAAGCTTACGAATACCTAGGTAGAACCTCATGCAAGAGTTTTATATCCTTTGCAATCTTATTTGATCTTGTTTCAGAAGCGCAGGGCCATATAATATGCAATCTGGGTATAGCTGCGTGTCATAAGCGTATTGATGTACTTGATAACAATTCATGAATTCGATGAAATCTGATATATAAATTGAGAATAATAGCGGGACAAGAATGGAGCCCTGAGGTACCCCAAGACTTCGCTCTTGTACGTCGGATATCTAGTCTGCGATCTGTTCCTGATTTTATTTCAAATTCAACGTACGCTTAGGCACAACAGACGAAGTGAGGTATTCGCTTAAGAATCGTAATCAGCGAGAAAAAACTTTGGTACGTTTTTATGTTGCGCCAATTCAGGTTGAACTGATATCTTACTGATGTTACCACGAGGTGAATCATATGGTTACGCCGACTCGAAGAATAATAATAATATCTTTTATTCACATAATACCAACAAGTCAAGGATACAGTTATAAGTAATAATAATAATAATAAACACTTTTATTGGTAGAAGGGAACAAGAATACATATACAGTTATTTCAGATAACAGTATCCTACCAAAAAGCAGAGTTAGCTTTTGTCTGATCCACAAGGAATCAGACAAGTGCTTTCTTCCACTTAACCTTAAAAACAAAACAAACAAATAAATAAAAAATACAAAACAAACAAACGAAGAAATGTTTTGTATACTTAGTAAAAGAAAGAAATATTTCCACATAAGTCGCTCATTTTCCACTTTAGGAGGAAAGGTGATATGAGCTTTGTTGTTGAGAATGTTATTACGAATCGAAATGCATAAAAAATATATTGGAAGAAATATCATTTTATGAAATATTCTGAAAACGCGACTGTAATTTTTTTTGTTTTCGGCATCGAGAAGGCCATTGAAAATGCTACTAGTTTGCCCATTTAACCGAATTCGTAGCATCAATAATAACGGAGTTGGCAATGGTGCCGACTTAATTTGGAACACCCTGTATATGCACCAAAATGCAAAAGTCCTAAGATGGAACTTTGCGGCACACCGCACTCTCTTAAGAATATATAGAAGTCTCAACAAATTTATACCGAATTTGTAAAAGGCTTTCGTAGCCATCGTTACTTACATGAAAACTTTTCGGGATGTAAGGCCGACGTTGAGTGCGAGTTTGACTCGACGTTTCGCCAACACAAGTGGCTGGCATTCTCAAGAGAGATTTTTTTTCCATGACAGCTACTCAATATACCGTCCAATGATTGACATTTGATATATATTTCTGATAATTGTTCTCTTACTTTATCAATAGCAAATGTCAATCATTCGATAGTGAATTGAGTAGCTGTTAAATCCAAAAAAAAAATCTCTTGAAAATGCCAACCAGTCGTGTTGGCGGAACGTCGAGTCAAACTCTCAATCAACGTCGGTCTCAGATCCCAAAAAGTCTTCATGTAAATTGATACCTACCTGTTACTCTAGTAACTTTCTTTAAAAGAAATTGCGTTGACCGAAAACCCAACAATTTGCAAAATGGCGCAAAGTATCAAATACCTTTGAGTAATCAAGGAGAATGAGTACGGTAGCTTTTCCTGAATCAGTTGCTTTTATTATGTCGGTGAAGCTGTAACACATCAAGCTATAGCCAAGTCTGAAACCTGATTGATTTAATCATTTTTTTTTTATATCTTCTTCCCATCTCAGCTTCAGTCTTCTTCTATCTACATTTGTTTACACCTCTCCATCCTAGTCCAAACTTTTTCTTTCCCGATTTCCTCGTTCGCAAGCATCAGATTTTTGTATCTGCTAGCAATGAGATCTTCGCTAATGAGTATTTTACTATGTATGAGCCTGCTTTTTCTCATGTAAAACATATTTTTCTGAGAAATGCTACCAAGTTTGTTTTACTATAAGTACCCTTGTTTTGGATGTTTTCTGTCCATTTTGCTTTCCAATGTGAAAACATTGTTCTACAGTATAGTATTTCTAATCCCAATTGGAATAGCAATAAAAATATTAGCACTACGAGGAGAGTTCATGTGCCATACCCTGCGAATGGGAAACTCACATAATACCAGCATTTACACTTCCGAAGCATTCCTGATAAAATCATAAAAAAGTTCTAGTCGCCCAGATCGTTATTAAAAGCGCTATCAAATATATGTGAGGAATAAATGCTCCGATAGCTTTTATCTGAAGCCGAATGATTATGCATTTCACAATATTCCTCAAGCAGTGCCGTGTGTGTTTCACATGGGGCGAATTGCTGTGATTGTGAGAATGAGTAACTAAAACAATACTACTGAAAAATTATATATCGACGCCTATGTCAAGACGGCAAAAAAAGATAATTCCTTATCGAAACTTTTTGTTCCGATCCAATAGGTATTAGAAATGCTTTAACATCACTAACCCCCAAATGATTTTCGAACATTTGTAATACTGTCGACTTCAAGTTACTATTACTATTCTCTGGAAATCCATAGATACGTAGATGAAGCAGTTTATATCTTAGTTCCAAGTCATCCAGTCTCAACTGCATTTCACCTTTTCACCCAGTATTTTATTTATTTTATATTCCTATATTTATAGCTTTGACTGTTAAATTATTAAAAAAAATTGAGCATTTTAACCACTTTTACAGCTGCCGAACCGGACCGCCACAATTTACGTGCTGCTCAACAAATTGAAAAATTGATTCGATCATGATATTACCACTAAAACATTTTGACAGATAGAAAAATAATCAAAGAAATTCGAGTTCAGTACTAGTGAGAACCACAATTGTTAAATACCAATAAATCTGACCCTTCCAAAGATTGGTCTGATAATTTGGAAGTTGTTGAAGTGAATTGTGGATATTGATGAAAAAAAAAACTAGAGTTCGTGTTAAAACATTTGATCAATGAACCTTCCCATTTCCATTTGACTCAATAAATTCCAGTTGTTCGAAAATAATTCAAAATTATAAACGATTCAGAAATACTAAACAAAATTTCGATTTTCAGGCAGAGGCATGGAAAATTGTCAAATCGGCATTTGGAATGATTTGAGTATGATAACAGCCATAAGTTCTTTTTTGCATCACCATCTTGACTCAACGTTTATTTGCCATTAGTCTGGTTCACAAGTTCCATTTCATCAACCTAGGCTGGACCACCGAACATTATGATTTTGGTCTCATTCGATTCTAAATGGCTTCAAAAAAAAAATATTAGGAAAGAAAATTTGGCCCGTCAAAACTTGCAAGAGTTATAAACTATAACAAGACAAGACAATAGAATGGTTTGGGTTTTTGCAAGTGTTTAAAAAATTATTTGAGGTCATTTTAAAAAAAATCCTGAAAGAGCAGAAAATTTACTAATCAAAGTCCAAGTCCCCCGAACAATATTTATAATTTAAATTCAGAGGTGTAAATTGAGCTAAAAACGGGTAGCGGCTCTTGCGGGTGCGTTGAATGAATTGAAAACTTGATCAGAAAAAATATTTTAACTATTAAATACACAAGTTTGGTACTATCTAAACACACAAATGAACGATAATTTGAAAGTTTATAAAAACGCCGATTATTTCAGAACTGATAGCCAAGACTTTTTTTACTTTATGGAGCTTGAAAGGGGTTAGAAACGAACCCCGTTGATTGCAACATTTAGATTTTTCACTCTTTTATTAACAATCAAAAGTATTAACAAATAAAACAATCAGGATTTTTTTTCCAATGATTCTAATTATTTTGGTTTTTTATTACTGGAAGCTATATAACTATAATTTTTTTAACTTTCAACTTCCATTATTTGAATAATTGCTTTTTACAAATGCATTGATAATAAAACTTTCAAAACAATCTTGATAAAAACGATAATTTTTAAGAAAAAAATCCTTTCTTAAAAATATATTGATATTGATAAAAAAAGAACTTGTTATTTCACAATGTTTTTGTTACTAAATATTGATATTAAAGAACTATTCTTTTTTATTAATTTTTCATAACGTTTATTTAATTCGGAAAAAAAAAATTTGGAATGTTGTTCTTGACGAAAATAACGACTTTGAAAAAAAAATTATTTTGTTTTGATTCTGTTATTGACAAAAAACGCACTTGTTAATTAACAATCATTTTGTTATTAAATATTAATATTGAAGAATAATTTTTTTAAAATCATTATTCTCCTTCTTTCAAATCCTGAAAAAAATGTACTTTTCTTTTGTTTATCAAACAAACAATTTGTTATAAACGAGTAAATTTTTGCGCATTTTTTTTCATATACTGAAAAATATTATAGAATAAGTAGGGGAGACTAGGGAAGCTTGATACACTCAACACTCCATCCAAAATAACTAAAAAAGTATTCATCGTGCAAATTCTCTAAAAGGGTACCCACACCTTGCAGTCAATTTCGGATACTTTACAGATGTCAGTTTAGAATGTGCATTGAGTTATTAACTGTTTTGCTAAAATATGCAGTGTATCAGTCCTCCCATAGTGAGGGAGCATTGATACAATATATGGGAGCTTTGATACGTGACTAGGTTTTTACAATTATTATAGACATTACTTTATATAGAGCGGCTTTAACCTCTGAAAGTTTGGAATTTTGAATAATCTAAATCATCCAGCACTTTAAATTTTTGTGGGTAAGGGTAACTCTAAGTAAACCCGAAAAATTATTTACAAAACATTTTTTATTCTTGAAAACATTATAAACTACTATGCAAAACTTTCACAGAACATTATTATATTTTGAAAAATTTATGGGAAATCTCAACTCTTTGAAGATCTAGCAGTTCCGCCCACAAAACTCAGGAGCAGGTTTCTTGCGATGCATAAAATTTATATCATATTCATCCTCGACTTTTTGTAAGACAATAATGTAGTATGCTATTGTCTTTTTTGTTCCAAATCATACTAGCACGTAATTATTTTCATTTGCTACTCCTGCAACAAAATTTTCTTCTTCTATTTCTTTCCTAACTTGATTATCTATATCAATGAGCTCATCAGATGATCCGTCGAATTTTGGCTCCTCCGATGTGTCAGAATCTTGGTCAAAAATATTCTTTTGTTTCTTGTTTATTTTACCTTTATTTTTTGTCTTATTTACTGTATCGTCCACAATTTTTCTTTTAAAGTTCTTTTTATATTGCGCTTCCTGTTTCTTTCATTCCGATCTCTTTTAATGCTTGCGTTAATTTCCTCCATGTTAGGTGTGTCTGTTAGAATTTTAGTTATTGTGGGTTTACTGCTTGAGCTGTACTGTTTCCTTGGCGGAGCCTGAGGAAGTGGTCGTATCCACTCAAGCATCTTCTTATGTGTAATCTGTGCAAAATCAGATTACAGTGTATGGTATGTATGATCTGAAGTTGATGGTGTGTGTGATGTTCAACAAGTATGCTGCTTCTACTTCTGGGTATGCTCTTCAGTAAGTGAAAGAGCTATTTCAGGCGATGTTACTGTTTGTTTTCTTTTCCCATTTGAATGGCATCTGAAGTGATAAGGAATATTATTGTTTGAATGCCACTATTGAGGAAGGCATGATACATGTATCAGGTCTCCCTCACATAACATGTATCAAGCCTCCCTAATGTGGAATATTTTACAAAACATCGTATTAGGAAAACTCTAATTATATTGCAAATCTAAATCATATGATAAATTAAAGCTAATTCTATATATTATCACATATAAATTGAATAAACAGGATATTATGAAACAGTTGTCTACAAAAGATTTACACTTACCTTTACAAAATGCACAAAATATGTAACCAATAACGAATTTTTGTCACCGACAAGTTATCTTTGCGCCTAACGAAAACAAACTGATATTAAGTGTAAGCTGTTGCCAAATTTAGTAATGGCGAAATATTTTAGGCGGTTAATTTAAACGTGTATCATACCTCCCACAGTCTTCCCTATACCTCTTTTTTATGTAATTTTTTTTTTCTATATTTTATTATAATTTTCAACCTCTACTCTTGGACTTATCACTTTCTTCTTTTATTCATTTTTGTTGAAATAACTTGAAAAAAATTGAAGATTCGACAATAACACAAGTATTTTTTTATTCTTCATCATTCAATCCAAATGAAAAGTAAAAACAAAATTCAGAATATGAAAGAAGGTGATAAATAATGATTGAAGAAAAAAATTGTTTCTTAATATTATTATTATTTAGAAACAAGAAAAAAAATTAATTAACATGTGTGGGTTTTTTCAATAAAAATTTTTTTTAAGAAACAATTCTCTTCTTAAAAGTCGTTTTTTTCATCAACAATAAAATAAAAAGAAATTAGTTATTGAGTCTTCAGTAATATAAAAACAAAGTAATTAAAATAGTTGAAAAAAAATCCTAATTGCTTTATTTAAATTCTTCATTTATTTATACCATTGATTGTTAATAAAGGAGAGTAAAATCTGAACATTTCAATTTTTCAACGGAACTCCAAAAAGTTAAAAAAAAATTATAATTTCAACTCTGATATAATCAGCGTTTGTATGTTAACGTTCAACCGGTAAAAATCAACTGATTAATTAAAGCATTGTTAATTGAAAAATTGAGTTAAAAACTTTTCGTTGACAAATTATTGTTCATTTGTGTGTTTCAATAATACTTACATTTTTTATTTATCGGTTAAAACGTTTTTTTATTAAGCTTCTGATTCGGTTGACGCGCCCGCTAGAGCACCAGTTTTTATAGAAAATATTGTCGGTACAGTTCGGGGAGGTAGGAATTTAAGTAAATTTTTTGCCCTTTCAAGATTTTTCTTCTTTTGTCTTTTACGTTATTGTTTACAAATTTTGCAATTTTTGTCGGTCGTAGTTTTTCTTCTTAACTTTTTTTTAAATGCCATTTCGAACCAAAGAGCCGAGTTATTGACGAAATGGAAATTGTGAAGCAGAACTGCTTTTTTGCAAAGAAGCCATTTGAATAATGTGGAGTTTTAGATCAGATTGTGAACAAAGCATGCATTACTATTTATGCTCAATAGACAAATAATCATGTGAGCCTTAAAGATTTAGAAATAATTTCTGTTAAAATTTTTATGGTTAAATATTGACTATTTGTCCGCTTTCCTGGTTGAGATATCAGCGAAGTAGCTGAAGGCTGGGTAGATCTAAAAGAAATAAATATTACTCACATGTGGTAGAGGTTTCGGTTTTTCCAAATGCATTCCTCCTCCAATAGTGATAGTGTTCGGATTTATAGGTCTTGGTTTGTGAATGAGCGGGTGAGTACCAATCATCAGCAGGCTTATGTTGTTCCGAATATCTAATAGTGGCGGTGTATCTTTGCCAAAATAGTGTTTTGCAACATCAGTCAGTTGTTGTAGATAATAATGGTAGTAAAATTTATTAAACATCACATAATTGATAAAACTGAACAATCTATCTATGAAAAACATGTCCTCTGCATCACCAACTTGTAAATAATTATCAGGGTATAGCACAGGATGGACAGGATTCCCTAAGGCAATATGGTTGTCTATAGTACAGTCGAAGGGAAATATCACTACTATAGGACATTGAAACCTCCAGGCTAAATATAACATAAGAGGTGAATCTCCTTCTACGATCAAGATATCGAAATGATGATCCTCATTATGGATCAGCTCTTGTACTTCAGTCGATGCTACCTGTACGCGTTGTATTTCTACCGCGAGCTTTATCATATTGATATCAGTTTTGATGTACTTCTTACCATAGTCGATGACTTGTTCTCCAAAGTTGATTTTCTCGATCAGTTCATAGGTGAAGCCTAAGTCAATCTCTGTGATATTAGTATTCGATTCATTTTTGCGAGGGTTTGTGGTCAAAATAGTCAATTCATGACCCCTCGAAGACAGTTCATTCCATAGCGGTTGCACAGCAAACTGGTGACTATAAAAGGGAGTCGGTATTACACCCAATATTCTCGAAGAATGAATTTGTAAAACGTATGAGACAACATATAATGACGCGATTAACATGTTTACGAATAGATACTGAATTGCATCTGAACCACAAATTTTTTTTCTATTTATAGTATTATTCCTATCGTACAGTGGCGTACGTATTGATGCAGCTCTTTTGCTTTGACGGCTTCGCGGTAAAAACAGACATTAAATTATCACATTGAAAACTACTGGGGGTACCTAGTAGAATAATTCTGATTATGAATTTTTCATGAGGGAATTTGAATTATTCTGAATACTTGGGTTTATAAGAAACATTAAACAAGTCTAGCCGCAATAAATGTTTCTATCAAGAAGTTATTCCGGGTGAACCCCCATCCTCGTCGGACCATTGTTACTAATGAGGAAAATTGAGGAAAAATATGATTGCAAGTTACTCGAAACTTGAAATCATTTGCACCCTGCATATTCCTTCATTTTCCTCGCAGCAGCGACAACTATCACTCACTGACTTGCCCATCTTTTTGAGGTGATACCCCCGAGGATAATGCCCTGTGAGTAGTTCTGTTACCAATTTCAAGACTTTGTGCCACTCGAGAAGCTGTTCAGCTTTCCTCGGCAATAGGCTCACTAGCCTTTTAGCCCCTCTTTTTCCTGACACTTTACTCCAATGAGAATGTATTTTATCAAGTCCCATCGTCGGAATTCTTTTTTTAACTAGGCTTTGGAGACTCCACAGAAGGGTTCTGTGCCGGGAAGTGGTGTGGTTGCCACTTCTTTGGCAAGGCAGTCTGCTTCCTCATTGCTATGATACCCCTGTGACCTGGCACCCACATCAGGTTCACCTGATTGTTTGCTGCCAGTTGTCCCAGGGTTTGTTTACAATCCCTAGTCAGCTTTGACTCACAAGTGTGTGACTTCAGAGCTTTTAGTGCTGCTTGGCGATCTGATAGTTTATATATCTCCACTCCATTGAATTCATTTGAAAGAATGTTCCTCAAAAATTCCTCCTCATTTAGGACGATGTTCATTTTGCCAGGAGCTGAAAATTCTATGACGAAAATCGTCGTACTTTGATGATCGAGGAAGACTACATCAGGCTTATTGGCTTGTATTTGCCTGAGGGTAGGGTATGAGTAGTTCCAATGGATTCGACACTTCTCATTCTCCACAACGGACTCAATATCCCACAGAGAATAAGACAACACCGGTATCTATACCGTACGAGTGTCGTAGGTGGTAGTACAATACTCGTGTTGTCGCGTTATGCCTGTGGAAATAGGCTGAGAGCACATCAGCTGGACAAGCTGACAGCAAATGCATTATGTTCTCATCTGCCCCACGAGAAGCTCTGCATCTAGTTTCAAAAATCTCTTTACTCATCAGGCGACTACGGTAGACGAGGTGTTGAAGACACTATTTTGGCAGGCCAATATGAATCCCTCGGTTTCCGACTTCAGCCCACTTGACTTGAGAAGAACAAATGTCAGGTTTCTGGATAAGCCTAGGTCTTCACTGTTCTTGAAGAAGACCCCATGCATTGGCTTATTCTTATGTAGCTGTAGGAGCCACTCGTACTCCGCAGCTTTGACGTGGGCCTTTTGCTGAACGGGTTCCAACTCGGTGACAGAGTTTGGATTCGTCTGTTCAGAGTCCAATACAAGACCGAGTTCATCGGCTGCACGGGTTGCTGCCTTGAAGAGAAATGCTCCAATCCCTGGTTTTTTATGATCGCATACTAATCAGAGAAGGGAATCTGAACTTCTGATGACTTCACAGACTCCATCCAGTACCATTCTGTTATATAGACACTCCAAACTTAAAAGTCCACGGCCTCCTCGTTGTCTGGGAAAGTAAAACTGTGGAACAGGAGATTTAGGATGCAAGCTCCTATAAAGATTCATCTTTTGCGATTTTTTACGTCGAGTTGTCGCAGCTCTTCCTGAATCTATTTCATTACTCCAAAGAAGTAAGTAAGAAGCATCGGAATGGCAAGCATATTAGTTGCAGCAACTTTGTTCTTCCCCGACAGTTCTGATGACCAGATGTGTCGGATTTTATGATGATGCTTGCCGCGGATAGCATTTTTCACAGTGGTTACTTCTTGGATGTGGCATTGTTCCACCCCTAGGTAGGTATATGTCTTTTCGGCATCCAGATGATGTAGGCTTCTACGAGCTGAACGTGCTCTCCGTATAGCTCGCAACGTCCTCTTTTGAGATGAACCGTGGCACATTTGTCGATCCCAAACTCCATTCCGATAGCATGCGTGCACTCTTGCACCACCCTTAAGAGCTGATGATCCTTTTTTCCGGAAGCATATAATTCGAGATCATCCATGTAAAACAGATGGGTGACTTTATGTCTCCGGTTGCTGGGGGTGCCGCAGTTGTATATGCGGGTTTTCCGTATTGCAACGGACAATGGCAGTAGTGATATGCAGAAGAGAAGAGGGCTGAGGCAGTCTTCCTGAAACACGCCCCTTCTAAAGATAACCTGCTCTGTTTGGACTCTGACTTGACCAGATGTTATGGTGAAGCGAATCATCCAGAATGGCATCAGCTGTTCAATGCATCTCACCATTTGATCGGGTACTGCAAGGCATCTGAGCAAATGCATGATGAGCTTATACGATGTTGTATCAAATGCCTTGCAAAATAATCGATCAAGGCCATTGAAAGGTTACGCTTATACTGCACGGAGTCTTGCGTGATGCATCTGTCGATCAGCAGGTTCTCCTTGCAGCCAGCGACCTCTTTCTTTGACGCTCTTTGCTCATATATCTGTTCATATACTGGCTCAACTGTGGAGAGTATTCGCATGTACAAGATGCGGGTAAAAATTTTATAACATTATTTCAAGCATGTTAGCTGTCTGTAGTTTTTCGGATCAGATGAATCTTCGTTTCTGGAGATTAGCACGGATCGACCCTCGACAAACCAATCCAAAATCTGCTGCTCCCTATCTAGGCATGAGTTGAAAACTCTTGCTAGATGGTGGTGGGAACATGGGAATCTTTTCCACCAATAGATATTTAGTAAATAAGGACCTGAGCAGCAAAGTTCTTCGAGCCTTGGGGACCCGTCGAACTTCTTCCGGAGTTATCGGATTGCGCAGTTCATTGAGCTCAGGCTGACGAAGCCTCCTGCAGAAAGCTTCGAACTGAGCTAGGGCTGGAGTATCTACGTTGAGTGGTTGCGGAACCTCATTTATGTTTGTCCAGAAGCCTTCCATCCGATCAGCTTCTGGCGGGTTATCTACAACACGTAGAGACTCTTGGAATAGGCGAGAAGGTTCATCGCGGAACTTTATGTTTTCCGCGATGCTTTTTGCCCGCCTCACTGGTGAATTTTTTGCAGCCACTAGCATTCGTATCCTTTCATGACAGTGCTCTCTGCTTATTTTGTTTTCTTATTACTCAAAGGAATTTTACAAAAAAATGCATTGTTAATAAGACTTGAAAAAAACAATCTAAATATTTCCATATCAGTGAATGAACGTGTGTTGTATGTTTACAAGTATTGAAACTTATATTCATTTCTAAATGAATTAGGTGTCTTGTATTTGATCTCATTAGGCATGTTAGTTCGTATCATTAACTTCTAGTATTCTACTAATTGTTTGATAATACGATAAAACCAAATGAATGAATATATTGTTTCAGTGGATGTGAAATGTGCCACTGATATGAGCTATAGAAATAATCGACATTTATGAAATTTGCATTTTGTCCCTGTCCCTGTATAGGATACTTGAATATTTTGTTGTGCTGTCAATTCCAATGGAGAACCGACTGTGTTTTGAAATATAAACAAGTGGGAAATTCAAAACGCTATATCCAATCACAGTGCGCTATTGAACACCTTCAACGAGTTAGTAAGTTCCAATGATAATCTAAGGTAAGTTCCAAAGAGATTCTAATCGGATGGCAAACTATTCAGGTAGAAATATATTTACAGAATGAAATGATCAGTTTGGTTGGCAATAAGATAAAGAACAACATTTAGGAGATGGTTATAAAATTGAAATACTCTATCATTCTCGACAGTACAATACACCAGTTCTACGCAAACAAGATCAGAAACAGTAGTCATTAGGAGAAGGACGTTTTAACTTTATAATCAACTATTCTGAAGAACAGAACATAGATTTTCTGAATATTCGCCATTACGCTATAAAATTGGAGAAATTTATGACGCACTAAGTAATTGAATTGATGGAAGATTATATTATCGATCGAAATGTGAATTATTAAGCACATGAATTTGCAACAATAAATACAAGCTATACATTACTGGGTTCCAGCAATATTTGGCATGAAATTTTATTCAATGTCAAGAAAGTTAGCAAGATGGTACAGGATCCTATAATAGACTTGAACAAGTGTAGAAAATAAAAACAAAACAATTCAATTACGAACATGAAGATGAGACACTGGTTTAACCTGCAATTATCTTTCATTTTCAATAAATAGATCAGACATAATGTCCCTCAAAGAGACATCTGCGAAAATATAATGATAGGTATATGTGTTTTTTATTTAAATTTTCTAGAATGTCGGTGGAATAATTATTGAAATATTTCAATAACCTCTCTTTACGAATAAATTATCACTGCGCAAAATCATTTCAGAGAACGCCGGAATATATTTTCGAAAGATATTTAGTTTATTTGTTTCCCAATGTAGCGATAGCTTTAAGAATATTACTTACACTGCCAGTATCTCTTGCAACAGGTCTTTTTCTAAATTAAAGATGATAAAAATTATTTTTGGTTGACCCAAAGAAGACTGTCTAGTTTAGCAACCATAAAAATAGAATCGAATATATTGAAAACTTGGAGATTTTGCTACTCAAAAAGCCCAAGAAAGTAGGTGGTTGGAGGAACATTGACCTTTCCTGGATTCAGGAAGGATACGTTTTCTCGTTGACAAAGACCCGTGAGGATGACCAACAGGTCGATGTCCTCTACAACCACAGTCTCACTAACGTAAAACAACGATTGTAGACTCGAAAGGGACAAACTGTCACACGTCTGGCTACTGGCGCAATCAATGTATTCGACAGTATTCGCACCTCGCGAACTGAGGGACCAATCAGAACAGTTGTTTGGATGGTTTATACAATTTGCACGATTATTCTGTCCACGCTAGGTTACTCAGGTAAGGTTAAGGTTTGCAATTGATTTTTTTTCATGCGTTTTTATAGTGGCATCAACTGCTATGGTCATTAGCCACTATACCGGGTGACCACGAAGTGAGGTACGCCCCTTCAATTTTTCTATAATTTCAAAGATACAGGTTTCAAGTCGATATATTACTCAAATACGCATATTTTTACTCCATTACCGAAAATTCACCACTTCCGGTTTAACAGGAAGAACACGCAATTTGTGATAACATTGTTATTCAGAATTGAAAATTGGTTGAAAAATGGCGAAGATACAGTCGATTGTTCAATAGAACAAAGTTGGCCATGAACGTCAAACTCAAATCATCACAACTGACGAACGGCGTCAACATTCATAAGAGGTGAGATACAGCTGATTATTTTTTGACAATTCTTGCAACCAATCGAAACCATCAATTGAAAGCATTCATGTACGTTCAGGCCAATCACAGCATTACTATAGTGGGAATTTTCTACTATGAAAATTGCCGCGGGAATTTTTTGTGGTATTTTGTTTTTATTATGTGACAACTGATACTTTTGATCTGACGTCTGTCATCAGTTTGCATGAAAAGTGAAAAATGATTCGAAAACGGTTTAGTAGATCATCATTCGATGAAATTTTAAGAAAATCAACGAAAATGCATGTAAGAATACTATTTTGAGTAATGTGTCAATTTGGAAACAGTTTCAATTGATAACCTAGGGACAGAGAGAAAGCAATAGCTTTCAATCCAACAGAACAAAACAATGTTACGGAATCCTCCAGCCAAGGACAAAATATCCATAATAATTGTATATTTCATGATGAGAACTTCAAATTCCAAACTTCATTCTGTTTATAGTGATTCAAGTAAATTGTTGAAATAAAAATGTTATATGTATAGAGAATAGGTCTATGATTGGGACATCAAAAAATAATCTATCGAATACCGCACGAGAGTTCGATAAAGTTGAAAATAATTCTCCAGATTTTTTCTCAAACTTGTTGCCATTTGGCAATAGCCACTCGAGCCCTTCGGGCTCTCGTGTCTATTGCCTGGCAACAAGTTTTCGAAAAATCTGTCAAATTCTTTTCACTTTATTCTCACTTTCTTGTGATATTACAACTGAAAATTGAGCTTCTCATGTAATTGCAGCCACCATATTTTCCAACAATTATCAAAACAACTGCCATTTCTCAAATGACAATATACTCTTTTCACATTGTCGTAGTGAAAAATGATGAATTATTACATTACTCGAATGAAAAGATTTGATTTTTTGCTTAGCTTTCGTAGGTTCAAGCCACCTCTGTTTAAGAATATTCAATTTTGAGTAACATTCCGTATCGTCGATTCCTTTCAGAATTCTCCGAAACTTTTAACACGATTATTTGGATAATTCGTAACTTTTCAATACGACAATATGAAAAGAGTATGTTGCCGTTTGAGAAATGGCAGTTGTGAGCATTTCTTTATGGGTACTACTCCGTTTTGAGTAAATTTTTGATATTTGTTGGAAGATATGGTTGCTGCAATTACATGAGAAGCCCAATTTTCAGCTGTATCTTACCTCAACCTTCCTCTCGTAAATGTTGACGCCGTCCATCAGTTGTGATGATTTGAGTTTGATGATCTTGCCAACTTTGTTCCATTGAACAATCAACTGTATCTCCGCCATTTTCAACCGATTTTCAATTTTGAAGAACAGTGTTATTACAAATTGCGTGTTCTTCCGGAAAATGAAGAAAATTGTACAGGGTGTCATTGGAAAAAAAAAGTTTAGGGTCACTTCCGGTTAAACCGGATGTGGTGAATTTTCGGTAATGAAATCAAAATATGCGTATTTGAGTAACATATTGACGTACCAAATTTGAAACTTGTATCTTCAAAACTTTAGAAAAATACGGGGGCCTACCTCACCTCGTGGTCACCCGGTATGTTCTGTGTAGGCTGTGTAACTAACTCACTCCATACGCCATCTTAGGAGCAGCAATGTTAATTTGAGCGCAACTGTGAATCGTGCAGTACTCACTCCTGTTAAGCCACGAAATTTCAACAATTTATTCTGTCAAATTAAATAAAAAAAAATCCCAGCCGCGACTGGAGTTCGAAATTTACGCATATTCAACTAACAATACTAGTTACTTTTTTGCCCGTAGATGCAAGTTTTTTTAGGTGAATCGTCCTGTTGTAGATGAGAACATCTGCGTCCCGTACAGCTCACGAGGGATCTACAACAAACAAAGACTAGGGAAAAAGACCAAATTTGGAACTTTATATTCATACGAAACACGAGTTCATTGAATCATTTACAATCAACAGTATCAGTGAATTTCACTAGATATGGGAATGTGGCCATTTTTGGCACGCTCTTGCGGCGGAACAATTACTTTTTCAAAAAAATTATATTCATGAAAAAAATTTGTAGAGAATGGGCTTGTCAAAAAAACGCTTTCTTTCTGAGATATAGGCCAAAAACTGAAAAAAGGGCTAGAATTTGGGCAAAAAGTGCCAAAAAAAAAACAAGTTCTGGGCCAAAATTTTGCCAGCAAACTTCAAATTCATGATCAGTGACCCGACAAACATGGAAGGTGGGAAAATCAAAACTATAGCAAAACTTTCCTCCGACCCCCCTTTATTTTCTCAATATGCTGAGCCAAACAGCTTTTTTTTGTTACCAACTGATAGGCTTTTGAGTTCGTTCATTTTCAAGGACTACATTAATAAATAATATTAATCATTAATAAACAATTTGAATATATTTTTTTTCATTTCTATTTGAACTTTCACATAGCTTTTTGTCAAAACTCTTCAAATCTGAGTTATTGTCTTTTTGCAGTAATGCGATGTTATGCTCAATGAAATGGTTGAAATAATCAAATTTGATTTTATCTCATCAGGTTTAATTTTTTTATTTCAATGAATGACTTCAATGGGGGCGCTATTTTGGGATTTGCTCACTGGTGGACAATCCTCTAGGACACACCTTGTACCTGCTCCACTTCAATAGTAGAAAGATCATCATTAGTACAGTCTACTCAGTTTTGAGACGAGGATCGGTTGTAACACTACCAAATTTGGCATGCTAGTAGTTGACACCATATCAAATAAGAAAAAAAATTGTTTACCAAAATTCCGGGGGTGAAACCCAAAAAAATAGATTTGAAAAAAAATTGTTTTTATTTGTTTCATCTTGGAAAAAATTGAGTTCAAAAAATATGGTTGAAGTCCATTCAATTCTCTACAAGAATGATACTCAGTAATTCCCTTTAAAATGAGCCCGTATTCTCAGAAAACGTGCTTGAACGCCGACATCAAATTTCAGGCTCGTGACTTCTTCTTTTTCATGCAAATATAACATGTGGGTATCTGAGTACCTGAGTGGTTGTTTTCACCAATTCACATAATCCAACTGCGTTTATTACGGAGGATGCAGAAATCATAGATATTTCAGTTAATCCGGAATAATTGCACTGAAGCAGGAACCATTACCCTCTTTAGACACTTTGCAATGATTTAAGAGTAGTGGGACAGGTCTCACTTACACACGCCAAAAAAAAACTAGGTTTTATTCCTGCCTCATTTTCAACTCCCTCAAAATTCCGCCAGTAAATGATGAAAATAATCGCTTACACACAACCTGTATGAAATATAAAGTATGCAATTTCAATCTGGAGGTTTGCACTCCACATTTCTGTTGTTGAATTCACAAAAACAACTCCAAAATGAGTTATAATTTTTAAAATCTCAGCGGCTATCCAAAAACTCATTCTTTTTAAACGATAGATAATTTTGTCGAACCACGGGATTTTCAGAAACCCCTGACCATCCGAAACGAAAGAAGATAAATTTATCTGTTCATTCCATATATGAAGCATAGTCCAGGATCATCGAGCGATAATATCAGTCAACAAAGTCAACAATGGCCACTTTTGGAGCAGTTTTCTCAGTATGATGTCATTTCAGCTCATGAGCTGCGAGCGTAGTATCTCGAGTCCGGTTTCCGGTTTATTATAGATATGTCACACCCTACTGCCATGCGAAGTATTTTGTTCTTGTTGTGAAAATTTAAGTTTATTATTGAGAAATTTCATGGTTAAAGACACTAATTGAGATTATATTAGATCCAGCTGCGATTGTCCGTCTGAAAGTTAGTAGAAATTTATAAATTCTTAGAGTGGATTGAAATGTGTCAGAGTATTGAATTATTTTGGCAAAGAACAAGTGTGTTTGTCAAGTGCATATACCACAATTTTATCTCTCCCAAAGTAGTGATATTCCATTTGAATTTGTTATGTAGAAGTTTTTCCTCAAGGAATTATTTGAGTTGATAACTAAGTCATACGAATATTCTCTCCCCAGGGGTATTTGAAGTAAGAATAATGGAATCTTATATATTATCATGCACTGATTTTTTAGACGTAAACGCAAGTATATTAGCTGTGTGCCAACAAATCTGTTTTCAGGTTATGTCCTGTTTGACTCTTTTTTATGCAAGTCAAGACTCGGCTATCAAAACGGCCTATCGAGTAGATTAAAAACCTACCGATAGGCAGTACCAATTTTATGCCCGATCACATCGGAACTCTCTCTGTCAAAATATATTTATTTGGCAGTGATCACGTTACGCAGAATCCGCCCGGAAACGTATGGTGTATGCTCCCCTAGGACCCCCTAGTTCACTACGCCAACAATACAGTCCACACCCGTCCCCCCGGAGAACGGTAGTTGCAACCCGAAAAGAAAACCGGCTAAGTAGGAAGCCAGAAAAGGAACCAGGTAGGCATATATGTCAGTCGTTTTTCTTGACTTTGAAAATAAATACTCATATTGCAACCCTAACCAGTCTCAAAGTATAACACATCATAGGGATTTTTCCATCCCAGGACAATTATATGAATACATACGTTTTCAATATATTTTCATGAATAATAATAATATATAATTTTTTTGAGTTGTTTGAGAGAATGTTATATAGAAATAAATGTCGGTCGAATAAGAGGGAACATAATAGGGGTAGATTTAAAAATGGTTGAATCTTAAAAATTGCATTTGTGGGATGTCACAAAAGAAAGGGATTTGTTTTATTTGCAATACAGAAAAACTTTGGTGTCTTTTCACTCCAGCAGGGCTGGAGTGAAAAGATGAACTGGCGGACGTCAAAAGTAAATGAAAAATTTCGACAGATATACACACTCAAGGCTTCAAGCTCTAAGAAGTTCAAGTATGGCAATGAAAAATTCCATAGCCCTGACCCTCGAATTGGTTCATATTCTCCAATGGAATCCAAAATCAGGAACAGTTCAGAAAAGCTTCGATTCCTGGCATTGTTGTTTGATCTGTGTACAAGAATGAAATCGACCGCTCAGGACAGTTTCTAAAGCACCAAATGAAACTATTAAAAAATTGGCAACTACTTGTTAGGATGAAGTTTCGAAAGCAGTTATGAAGAGCCTATGCATATTGAGTAGCGGTTTTTGCAAAATATCACAGAGACTGGCCTTTCTCATAATTCTCATTCATGACGTGATAAGAAGCTGTGTATCGATTTTGCGAGGCAGCCTCGCGAGGCATGCTTCACAAAATCGATACCTGCCTAGCACAGTCGGTTTTTGGTCGTGCTCAAAGGCGCCTCGACACTCTCGCCTCGCGCTGTTTATACCGTGCTTTGTCGTTATTTCTGCCGCGCCATGGTGAAGTGCCTCGCACTGACTGGCGGCTCGCTCTGCCTCGCGTGCTTGCCTCATTTTCGTTCAAAATCATCCGTTGAGGGCGGCCGCATATTCAGACAACGATTGTCGGATCAGGGCATCTGAAACTCAAATACCTATAAGTTTATGCGATTATATCGCACACCTACGATCAGATATCGGATCGGAAGTCCGACTCGGAAGCAAGAGCAGTGCGTCCTACCAATCGGACCCATTAAAAATCTGATCCGACTACCGGAACGCAAGCCGTGCATTGTTTCTGCATAGTCTACCGCAAACATACGATCGTTTCTGTCAGTTTCATCCTTGATTTCATCAGTTTTGTCTAATGTCTAGTTCATACCCTCGCGAACTTCGCAATTTTTCTGCGAATAAAATGGCTGCCGACATGGTTCTGCATCAACGATTGGTCCGGCATGAGTGTAGAGAAAAGACTTAAGATGCAAGGTGTTAAACTGACTTTGATGCATTCTTCTTATATACATGAAATGTATCCAATAGCGTCGCTTTATTTATTTGTTTTCGTTGTGAGAGTTGAAAAGCAATTGGCAATTAATAACTCTTCCTTGTTTATTTTCTATGCGGTGTGAGAGAACATACCTTCTGTAATGTAATTGTACAACGACATTCGAATAAAATCGGAAATATTTTGTCGGCAGTATGCGATAGTGGTCCGATTTGAAATCATTTCAGCCAATTTGTTCCGACTGTAGTAAATGTGCGGCCGCCCTGAGGCAGCCTCGCGAGGTCGCCGCGCGAGGCTGCCTCGGAAAATCGATACGCGGCTTGAGGCTCATCCATAATCTCATAAAATATTGTCACCTTTTGTCTACAATGGCCGCTATTCCTTATCGCAATTTCAGGACGATTAACACTTTTTTCAGGGCTCGAAAAGACGGATATGCTTCAAATATGAAGCATTAACCTCACCGAACCTAACCTAACCCAGCCTCCTGAAAGTATCACAAGACTACTTCGTAATTTAATTTATTCTATCGAAGCCGTTTTCCGATAGCCTTTTTACTTTCCGAGAAATCTCCAATTTTTTTAAATGTTTATTGAAGTCAAAATTTTTTTTGTGTTCCACCCCTGATTTTTTGGTAAACAATTTTTTTTCAACTAAACATGATGTCAAGAAGTCACGTGCCAAGTTTCATACTGTTACAATTCATCCTTCAGTTATGGCACAAAATTGTCTGTGAATATTGGACTACATCAGTATTACGTCGCTCTTTGAGAAAACAAAATCCACGCTAAAGATGCTCACCGCAGTGGTGTACGCTATATTTGGAAAGTAAGGGCGTGGAAGAAAGGGAGAGAGTGAAAAGGGCGATAGAAAATGATGACAGGGTGAGAGTTGAGGAAATTAAGGGAAGGAAACCGTCGCTACTTCTTACAGGGGTGGAAAAGGGATATAAGGATGAAGAGCTACCGAGGCTGATAAGGGAACAAAACTTGGATTTGAATAATGAGACGAATGATGAGGACTGGGAGGGGATGATTGTGAGAAGCAGGAGAGAATGTAGGACGAATAGTTGGAAGGAGAACATAGTGGTGGAAGTAGGAGCGAAACTGTTTAGGAAGATGATGACTGTGGGAGTTATATTTATTGATTTAACGAGAATATTTGTGGAAGAACATGCGAGTGTAGCAGTATGCTACAAATGCTGCCATTATGGACATACCGCTAAACACTGCACGGAGACGGCGGTATGTAATAAATGTGGAGGTAGACACGAAGGCAAGGAGTGCTTGGGTATCCGGCCACTTGACTGCATAAACTGCAAAAGGGCGGGGGTAAGTGAAAGAAGACATCCGGCGATAGACCCGAAATGCCCGGTATATATGAGGAGGGTAGAGCTTAGCAGAAGGCGGACAGAGTATTAAAGTCCTGCAATTCAACGCAGGACGGGGCAGGGAGGCCACACACCTCATAAGAGGTATGGCAGAGGAAAAAGGGGCGGATATAGTATGTTTACAGGAACCGTGGCAGAGAGAGGGGAACTGGGAAGGGTGGCATAAACATGACGGGGGTAAAGGTACCAAGGTCAGAACATGGATAAGGACAAAGATAGACAGCTCTGCCCTCATGGCAGTGAGGAGCATAAATGGGGTCGGAGTGATATTAAGGATGCAAGATGGGCAGGATGTCAAGATAATGAATGTGTATGAGGAACCTGGAAGGAGGAGGAATGATGAATGGAAAAAGGTGAGAAGGAATTTTGATAAATGGACAGGCGGGAAGATCATCCTAGGGGACTTCAACGCCAAGCATGTCGCATGGGGAGGAATGGTGACGGATGAAAGAGGAGAGGATATACTGGACTGGATAGTGGAGAAGGGTTATCAGATTGAGAATGATGCGAACAGCCTGGCGACGTTCTCTAGTGGAAGAGGCGAGAGCTGGATTGACCTAACCATTTGCAGCAAGAGCTGGGTGAGAGACTGGGAGGTAAGCGAGGATGAGTCACTGAGCGATCATCGAGTGATACGTTTCCTAATAGCCGGAGAGCCGACAACGCGAAAAAGGACATTTTTGAATGTGGGAAGGACAAATTGGGCCGTGGTGGAGGAGATACTCTCGACATATGATATGGGGAAAATAGATAGCAGTGAAGAGGTAGAAGCAGAAGCGGGGAAACTCCAGTCCTTGATTGTTCGGGCGTGTCGCAAGGCAATACCCAGGAGTACAAAAGAGGAGCAAGAGGAGAGAGAATGGTGGAATGATGAGTTGGGTAGGATGAGAAGAAGAGTGAGGAAACTCAGGAGGGAGTACCAGGAAGAAAGATTAGAGGATGAAAGAATCAGAAAACAGGGTATATTTAGGAGAGAGAGGAATGAGTACAAGAGGGGGATTGCAAGGGCAAGAATCGAGTGGCTGAAAGAAAGGGTCGAGAGGTTGCAATCGGAGAAACCGTGGAACAGAGTGTTTGGGCTCCTGAGGAAAGAAAGGGCAGAGGAAATACCGGGCACGGCTAAGAGGGAGGATGGCACATACACCGAGGGGAAGCACGAAACCAGCAGATACCTGCTGGACAAGTACTTCCCGAACGATGACAGGGGAAAAGACACCATGGGTAGACGCTGCATTAGGGAGGACGGAGATGAAGGATGGGGACCGGAGCAGCCCAACTTCACGGTGAGGGAGGTACAAGAGGTAATGGAAGGATTAAAGGACAACAAAGCGACGGGAACAGACGGCATACCTAATGAGGTGATGAAACACGTGGCGAACCTAATAAGCGAAGATCTTACGGATATACTCAACGCATGCCTTAGGCTGAGGTATTTCCCTGCAGTATGGAAGGTGATGAAGGTTGTGTGGATTCCTAAGAAGGATAGTAGCCTAAGGCCGATCAGCTTGCTGACCGCGTTAGGGCGAACTTTCGACCGGCTTCTCAGCGGAAGAGTACAGGTGTGGTGTGAAAGAGGACAGAAGTTCTCGCCCTGCCAATTTGGCTTCAGGGCGGGATTGGACACATCGACTGCTGTTGAGAATATGGTGGAGAGAATAAAGAGAAGTAAGAACGAGGGTATGCATAGCATGGTGATGGCGCTGGATTTGTCGAACGCTTTCAACACGGCATGGGGACCTGCGATAGGATGGAATATGAGGAAGATGGGGCTACCGGAGAACATTGGCAAGTTGTGCATGGAATTTGTAGGCGAAAGAAGAGTCAAGAGTGGAGGCGTGGAAGCAATCGTGGACAGGGGGTGCCCGCAGGGATCCAGCCTGGGACCCACGCTATGGCTTATTGTCATGGAAGCGTGGTTCGAGAGGATGAGGGCAGTAAACGAAAAGGAATATGACAGGATAAATGAAGGGGTGCCAGTAGCGCACAGAGTAAGTAGTGGGACGAAGGTGTGGGCCCAGGCCTACGCCGACGACCAACTGATAGTGGTGGTTGGCCCGTCGGTAAAGAAAATAGAAAGGATGTGGAAGGAGGTGTGGAAAGAATGTCAAGAATGGGAGGATGAAATGTGGCTGAGGTATAACGAAAACAAGACCGAATGCATGTTTGTCCCGGCCAGGAAACTGGACAAGGAACCGGTGGTTAGGGTGAGAGAGCAACGGATTGAGTGCGGCGGTAACATCACATACTTGGGCATGATAGTAGACAAGGGCCTACTGTACATTGATCATCTTAAGGAGGTAAGAAGGAGAACGGCTATAGTTGCAGGAAAACTAAGAAGATGGACGGGCCGTGACGTAAGGCTAAGGAGAGGATGTGTCAGACTGATTTTCGAAAGAGTGGTTAAGCCGGCGGTGATGTATGGCGTCCAAGTGTGGGGAGCAAGAGCGAAGGACTCTAGGGTGATCAGACAATTGGGGGCGATACAGAGACCGTTTACGCTATCGGCCAGCGGGGCATATAGAACGGCGCCGTCAGCCGCGTTATGCGTGCTGACTGGGATGGCGCCTCTATACATAGAGGCAGCAACGAGGTATGAAGAATGGAAGGCGCACGGAAAAGAAAAAGTAAGAGGACGGATAAACGGGTGCGACAGAATATACCCATGGATGATCGGAACAATTCTGGAGAACCGAGAAGGGCTAAAAGAGGTATTTGTGGACGCGGTTAAGAGAGAGGATGGACGAGTGGGTATAGGATGGGCGCATAAGGAGGGGAGCGAGTGGAGAATGGGTCGGGAAAGAATCAGTGAGCTGGGAAGCGTACAGGAAGCCGAAATGGTGGCTATAGGTAAAGGGGTACTGATGGGTGGAGAGATGGACATAAGAATAATAAGTGACTCGCCTGGAGCAGTGGAGACCATTAGGAATGCGAGATCGAAGAGCAAAAGGGCAGCTCGTATTAGGAGAATGCTTGAAAACAGAAGGGTAGCGGGATTGGTGACGGAAATTGAGTGGAGGAAAGGGCATGTTAGGGAGAATGAGGGTAACAGAAGAGCAGATGAAGAGAGTAGAAGAGGTGCGGAACTGCAAGAGATCACATGGCAAATAGACTTGGGACATAGCAGAATGGAGGAGAGGGAAAGGATTAGGAGAATGGTGATGGAAAAATGGCAGGGTGAATGGGACAGCGGCAGGACCGGCAGAAGCGTACATGGTATGTGCAACAGGGTAGGGATGGGGTGTATACCATTAGCAAGGAAGGCAGTGCAACTGGTCACAGGGCATGGGAACTTTCGGGGTTACCTGGCAAGGTTCGGAATTGCACAAGAGACCCCATGCCAGTGTGGAACTGGCGGGACTGACACGGCGGAGCACATCAGGAACGATTGCATGCGGAGAGAAAGGGTAGAATGGAGAAGGAGGATCGAGGAAGAGGAGGATAGACTTGGAGCGTTACAGCTAAGGGATACGAATGGTGTGAAGGATGAATGGGTAAGGATATTGAATGAATGGGCGGGGGCTGTGGTCGAGGATGAAGAAGTATGAGAACCAACATAGTGTCAATGCGACGGTAATAGTGGCCTGGCTTCGGGATAAACGAGCGACGAAAGTAAATCGGGAGAGCAGGCGCTCGGATAGAATAAGACTGCCGACCAGGGAGGGCGCTGTTTGAATGTGGAGGATGAGCGGAATAAAGAAGGAAGGATCTTCCCCGCTGATTGCCCGCCCGGTATTCGGTGGGTCATGACCCAACGGTGGTGGGGGGGTGTGGCGGGGCGGAGGAGCGAGGGATATCGTGACGTGGACGTTGGAATGGGATGTAGGTGCAGCTTTATGGCCTAACGGCTTGGCAAGTGCAGCACACCTGGGGTGGTTTTAGTCAGTAAGAGTCTGACACTACTGATACGCGATGGACACCGAGCGATCAGAGTCCATGAGGATTTCCACCCCACTGAAAAAAAAGAAAAAAAAAAAAAAAAAAAGTGGTGAGCGAAACGTGCGTCTCCTCCTCAGAGGTGAACCGACTACGGCCTCAAATCCCGGAAACCATACTCCTTGATTAGTAGAATGATCAGTGAACAACACATACTTTGTGCTTCTTAAATTTCTCATTGATATTTTTTCAGTTTTTCATTCCTCCCTGATTCAAATGGTACAGATTTGAGTAGCAAAAGTATAAGTAAAGGAAAAATAACTCACTTGCGGAAGAGGTTTTGGTGTTTTCAGATGCACTCCTCCTCCTATAGCAACAGTGTTCGAACTTAAAGGCCTAGGTCTGTGAATGAGCGGGTGAGTACCAATCATCAGTAAGCTTATGTTGTTCTGAATCTCTACTAGAGGCGGCGGTTCCTTCCCAAAATATTGTCTTGCCACTTCGTTCAGTTTCACGAAATAATAATTGTAGTTTAAGTAATTGAACAAAGCAACATTAATAAAACTAAATAATCTATCCACAAAAGTCATATCCTCTACATCGCCAACATGTAAAAAATGATCAGGGTACAGCACTGGATGAATAGGATTTCCTACTGCAATATGGTTATCCAAGGAACAATCAAAGGGTACTACCACTATTATAGGGCACTGAAACCTCCAGCCGAAATATAACATGCCGGAGTATATTCCTTCTACGATCAAGAGATCGAATTGAAGACCTTCGTCATGAATCACCTCTTGTACTTCAGGCATGGCTAGCTGCGCGCGCTGCATTTCTACGGATACATGTATCTCATGGTAATCAAGCTTGATGTACCTCTTAGTAAGGTTGATGACATGTTCGCCGAGATTGAATTTGTCGAAAATTTCGTAGTAATGGCTTATGTCAATTTCTCTGATATTAGGCATCGACTTGTTCTTCTGAGGGTTAGTGGTTATGATGGTCAATTCATGACCTCTTGATGAAAGTTCATTCCATAACGGTTGAAAAGCAGACTGGTGACTATAGAATGGTGTTGATACTATCCCTAGAATTTTCGAAGAATTAATCTGAAGAACGTATGATGCAGCACATAATAATACGACGAACATGTTGATGTATACTGGCTCCGTTCTGAATAATATCATTTTATTTATAGTATTATTCTTATCTCAATATGTTTATCTAAGTGTGTCAACCTTCCTCAATGTGAAATTCAAATTGATTTTTTTAAATTTTCAGTCTGTGGAATGTTAAAACACCCAGATGTCATGTCAATAAACGAGTTCCCTCAACAAAATCAAACTTTCAATGCATAATGATTATTTTAATTGTTGTATAAGTTCACCAATAGTCCAACTGAACTGAGTTCAGTTGCTAAGGAACTAGAAATTTTATTGGCTAATCAGTAACTGACGCGAGTTTACTTACTCTTGGTGAACTTGTTTTGTACAACCAACCCACCTCTCATAATTTTTATTGGAACCTAGGCAGTGACGTACTCATCATATATTCCTATTGGTGTTTTGGTTGGTATGAAGGTATCTTCGCGGTAAAAGAAACATTTTTCAAAACTCTCAAATATCTAATCAGAAACCAGCTCAGAGAATAAATGTTTCATAGAGGAATTTTAAGCTCAGAACACTTACACTTAGAACGGAATTTGACGTGTCGTATTCTGGGCTACAGTTTCTATCGCCACAGTTCAGGAAACTGTTGGAATTTGGTTCTTTCATGTAGGAATCTACTAGGGACATTTGGTGGTGCCATCTTGTGGCTATAGCTATGACCATATGAAAAGAAATGGGACGTCCAAAAATCTCATTTGTGTGACTCGCTCACCAACAATACTGTGCCTATCATAAAGTGCGCATCGTATGGAAAATCTTCAACGCTAGGGGTATAAAATTTTATATTTTAGAAAAAAGCGACAAGCATAACTTTTGATGGATACAGTGATTTTCTGAAGAATCTGAAAATAAAACGTTTTTTTCCATATGAAGCTGTACTTTATGGTGGCCACTGGACTATATGACAAATGAGGCAAATATCTATAGATCAATAACTGTTTTTCTTGTTAGTAGTCTTAGTACTGCTAACAGAATAACTATACTTGATAAAATAAGGCACATTTTTTTAATCACCATAGAACAACCAATCCACCAACTTCGTCCTTATATTCATAGTTTCCATAGTTTTTGTATTTATTGATAGTCATATCATGTTCTATTAATATCTTAGATCTCAGCATTGAGTATGTAGACCAAAATGTAGAGGATTTCATTACCTTTCTCTGCAAAATACGCGAGTAGCTATCAAATGTTGAGAAAGCTTTTCACAGCAGTAATTAAAATTCATAGTTTCAATAAAACAAATAACAAATTATACTGACTAATAATAAATGAAACTCCAACAATAATAATACTATTGATAAAGAACAAACAATGGAATACATTTCTTCAGATAAGGTGTTCAAAATATCTACCAGCTTCTCCTACACACAGGCGACACCTTTTCTGAAATTTTTTTTGCCGAATTAATTAGTTCAATAGGAGTGAGAGAAGCAAAACATCCCCAGAGGTAAAAGTCTATAGGCGTGAGGTCCGGTGACCAGGTCGGCCAACGGTTGGGACCTTTGTTGGCTATCCAATTATTAACAAAATTTGCAGCCAAAAAGTTGATGACAATTGTAGTGTTGTGAGGCGAGGCTCCGTCTTCTTGAAAATATATTTTTCTGAACTCTATTAGTGGTAATTCAAAAACAATGGGTTCAGTATTTTGCCTTAAAATTTCTAGATACCTCTGAGATGTGAGAGTACCATTATAAATGAACGGGCTGATGATTCTAGCCCTGAAAACATCTGCCTACACACTGAATCCAAATTTTCCATGACTTTTCTGCTCCACAATAGATTGAGGATTTTGTTGTGCCCGAGTATAAGAATTGTAGAGGTTGAAAATGCAGGCACTGCTTACATAAGCTTCGTCTGTCCAAATACAATTAAACGAAAAATCACACTGTTTTACAATTTTCCAGAAACCATTGGCAAAAATCCATACGGCGTTCAAAATCTCCTGGTCTGAGTTTATGAACTTCTGATCCTGTATGGCTTGTATTTGTGCTTTCTCAAAATCCGCCTAACGTTAATTCTTGGTAGGCCTGTTGATATTTTCAAATTTCGCTTAGACGTTTATCCCTATTTGATTCATATAATTTTGACCTTTTTTCTTCAAATCAACCACCATCAGTCAGGTTGTATCGCAATCTTACGAAAATATCTCTTCTCTTGTCTTCTTTCTGGAAACCTCTCGTGATACAAATTGCTTGCTTCTTCTGCATTTTCCCCGGTTTGTATAAAACAGACTTTCATATCCCATTTTCCATAATTCTCATAATTCATCATTTGTTTGAAAAATTAACAGACACCACGAATTAAAGAGCATCTTTACTGCTTGAATCAAAAATCAAAATTTGACAGCTACTAGTAAACATCGAGTAAACAATTGCATTCTGTTTTATCGCCGCGTCGTCCAAAGCCTACTTGTTCAAAATGTGCGTTTTAAAGTCGACATGAAAAAACCTAAAAGCTCTGAATTTCAAATATGACTCTAGCAAAACATCAAGTGTGTTCATCTATCTAGTTTGAAAATAGGATTTTATCTTCAAAAGTGTTCAATTTGGCCCACTCTGTACAACATAAAAAATACGGCCTGTACATACCCTTACTAATCATCTATTTTCTATTTCCAGTTAGGCACTACTCATAACTTCACAGAAAAAATATAGGTGTGACCTGATTAATTACATTAATATAATCACATCCAAGATTCATTCATTCAGTCTTTTAAAAAACCAGTCCAGGCAAGACTTTATGCAGATGATTTGATAATTTTTGCGAAAGGGAAAAACGTCGATAACCTAGCAACCACTCTACAGGAACACATTAATTTACTCGAAACATGGGCAAAGACTACAGGCTTTACTTTTTCCCCCAGTAAGACGAAGTGCATATTATTTTCGAAAAGAATCATAGCGGACATACCAACACTTACATTATATAACACAAATTTAACTTTCACAGACAACATAAAATTTTTGGGAATGATATTTGATCAGCAGCTGAACTGGAAATCACACATCAACTATCTCACTCTTTCATGTCAAAAAAGGCTCAATGTCATGAAATACCTAGCCCATAAACAATGGGGAGCAGCCGGATCGACCCTTCTCACTCTATACAGAGCTCTCATACGCTCTAAAATCGATTATGGTTGTATTGCGTATGCCTCTGCATAATCCTCAATACTGAAAACTCTGGACATCCTCCACTATTCACCCTTACGTATCATCCTAGGAGCCTACAAAACTACCCCAATTGAAAGTATGGAATGCGAACTCGGAGAACCACCCCTACAGCATAGAAGACAATAACTGAGTTTATCCTATGCCGCCAGAATAGCTTCGCTCGACAATGTTCCAACATACAGAAATACAATCACATCACGCTTCCTGTCAGCATATGAGCAACCCAGAACTGATCCAACATTCTATGAGAGGATTCGAAGGTACCTAAGATCACTCCAAATGCAAGAATTTCCATCCCTGTTTTCCTTAAATATAAACACTCCACCTCCCTGGCAGATATTCCAACCAATCACAAACAAGTACCTGTCTCAATTCAACAAAAATTACATAAACACCTAAATTATAGAACAGAACTTCCGTAAAATTCTACACCAATATCAAGAATTTTTGGAAATATATACAGATGCTTCCAAATCACATCTTGGGGTTGGAGCAGCAGTAGTAACACCTCAAACTACCCTAACCTATAGCCTACCAGAAACCAACACGATTCTAACAGGGGAACTATTTGCAATCCTCCAAGCATTACGTTACGCAAAACTGAGAGATTCTGAAACGTTCATAATCATTTCGGATTCACTAGTCAATCACCCGATAGGAAAACTGATCAAAAGGGAATTTCACGCAATCCAATCATTGGGAAAAGAAGTAGTACCACTTTGGGTTCCTTCACACATAGGAATACCTGGAAACGCAACAGCTGATATGAGTTCACGAGAAGCAATCAATAATTCTAATCAGGTAGCGTTGCAATACACTCCTTCGATTGACATGAAATCTTACTTCAAAAACAAGATGAGAAACATTTGGAACACTTCCTGGCAAACCTCACAATCAAAACTACGAGAAATCAAATCAAGCGTTGGGCCGTGGCAAAATCAAACATAAAATAGGAGAAAACATGTGATGATGACTCGACTCCGCTTAGGACACACGAGGCTCACCCACGAATACCTTATATCTGGACAAACTGAACCAACCTGTGATATCTGTGAAGTTCGGCTATCAGTGAAACATATTATAGTGCAATGTCCCATGTTCCAAATTCAGAGAGACACATTCAACATATCCCATAACTTACAAGAAATGTTAGACTATAGTAATTGTAACAGATTCGTATCATTTTTGTATGCCATGGATTTGATTACGAAAATATAACATCCACCACTAATGACCCAAAGGATTGATGCGGTTATTTGTAATAAAAAAAAGATTCAATTCAAATCAATTCAAAGACCATGAAAATAAATTAAAAAAAGGAGAATTATTCAAATTCAATTGGTCGTCAAGTAATGTGTTTGAATATGTAAATTTAATAATTTCTGATAATTCCAAATGATTAAGCATTAGTCCTTTACTCGATATGTAAAATTTTTGGTTCTTTTAAATTGTCCCTAAAAGATGTTTAAATGTGTTGTATTAGTTTTCTTGTTCACATAACTCGTATGATATTCAACAGTGCAGTTTCTGAATTTTTTACCAGTTTGACTAATATATACCTTCCAATGAATTTTAAAAACTTCTGATTTCTTGAATTTGGAAGTTGTCTTTATTTTTTTTGATTAACTATCCCAACGAAGTATCTGTTCTCTACACGATTCGTATATCTGTTTAAAAGCGTTGAAAAGGAAAATATAATTTTATGAAATTTACTTGAATGTGACTTCATGAAATTCTACAGCAGCCTCTCTAAACTATCAGTTAATTTACCGTACTCAATGTGTAATTATATTGTTCTGTAAAGAAATCTTAGAATTTTACAAATAGGATGATATAATTTCGAAATTTATTTTCATAATAATCTGTGTTATCTGGTAAAAGCCCATCCATTTACATATTGAGGTACTTCCACATATTGCGGCAAGTAGTTCCAAGATTCAATAAATGTGATATCTTGTGAATTTGTGAAACTTCCCTTTGTTCACAAATTGGGACATTCACTCTGATATATATGTAAAAAAGTAAATATGCGTACTTTTTTGTCTTTGCACGTTGGAAGCTGATTTTTATTGAACACTTATTCACATATTCAATTGGAGAAAATGTTATGAAAACCCAATATTACGACGAGATTCAGATAGAATCAATCTCAGAATTTGCAGAGAAATTCTCGACGAGAAAGAAGCCAGAAAATTTCTCGCCCGAGTTTTGTTCGGCGTCCGAGAGCGCGATTGGTCGAAGCCAGGCCACGCCCTCCGGACCGCGATTTTAAATATAGAGCGTTTTTCGCGTCTCGACACAGTGTTCCTCACTTACGCTATTTAACGAACACAAGCCAACGTATCCTCAGCTGAGTGAAAAGTATAGTGAAATATTAGTTAAATATTAATATTTCTGAAAAGTTTTTAAAGTATTGAAAAGTATTACAATTTCAAAGTTCCAGAAAAGTCATAGAAGATTTTCCTGCAATTGTTTGTTGAAATATTGGAGAATAGAAATTCTAGAAAAGTCCTTCAACCTGGGAAGGTGAAGACTAGAAAACTGAGAGAGAAAAATCGAGAAGTCCAAATATTGGGTATTCAAGAAGAAAGAAGATTCCAGAAGGTGTCAAAGCTCAAGAAAGAAGATCTTCAGCCAACATTTTTCTGTTAGTGTGACTTGTGTTTCTTGGAGGGATATCAAGAAAACCCAAGATCCCTCCAAAAAGAATTCGATTTGACTGCATGTCAGTTAGCACACTTATGTTCTTTTCAGAACAAACATAAAGTGTGAAACATTTGGGACTCAGTACGAGCCCACTACAAAAGAGTTCGATATTGACTTTGACATCAAATTTACTAATTATAAATTTTCTCTTTCAGCCTAGCCTGGCCTCCACCGCCGGTGGAAGCAGCGGCTTCGTATTGCCTGGATTAGATTGCGTGGTCCCGGAATCTATGCCAGGTGATGCCTACCGGATCACTGGGGTGAGTCTTCCGTTATAAGACAAGCCATTGCACTAAGGTGAGACGGGGCGGTGAATCGCAACTTCTCTCCCGGGAGAGACACGGGTAAACTCCATGGATAGGCGCGTTAAAATATATCATTTTATTTGTTGTATCAGATTTTCTTAGCTATTTACTAATCTGATTTTCTTTCAGCTATCTGGTAAGTTCTGTTAGGGATTTTAGGGCTTGCTAGGTATAGGCTATTTTATAGACAAAATTACTGATATTTTCCCTATCAAATAAAATTCTCTTTGTTAAAAATGGAGAGACTCTGGGCGGCGAGAATGCGGTCGAACCCGGAGCTGGCCGAGGCACCTGAAAATAATTCATTATATTTTTTTGATAATTTCACCATTCCACATTCTCGACAAAAACTCAATTTTGTATAGTCAGCGGAATGTGTGCCATGCGAATGAAAACGTCACGCCAACATTACGTCCCTCATACAAAATTGGACATTTTTACGACGGCGTGTTAGCGCCACCACGATTCATAAATTATTTTTGAAAATCTCAAAATTTTGAGATTATTTCTCAAAATTTTAAGATTATTCCTCAAAATTTTGAGATTATTTTCTTCTCAATAAAGACATTGATAATTCAGGACAATTACATGGATAAAAGTGGATGCATTTGAAATGCCAACAAAATGGACTTGTTCTTGGACAAGAATCTGTTCGCCTTGCTCTAAATATTCTTGATCATGAAGGAATCACTTTACGCAAGAGAAACAGGTTGCGAAGAAGAGCGAATATTTCAGCAAATGCCCTAATTTCTTATGGCACATCGATTCATATAATAAACTGGAGCCATACGGAATCATTGATGGATTTTATCGACAAGTCTTATGGCTCAAATCAGCATTCACAAACAATGATCCAGCTGTTATTGGTGGTTACTTCATGGATATACGGTTGAGACATTAGGGGGGTGTCCGAAAATGGTTCGTATATATATATGGGTACTGAAAATGGTTACATAAAACAAATACAAACTTTTTTTAGCCAACAAAGATGTTTGAAGAATATATTGTTCATTTATGGAAAGAGTACAGCAAATCAGAGGATAGAATGTTGGTAGTGTATAAAGCATTCAGCTCAGTTTTGGATGAATTTATTCCAGAGTCTCTAAGATAATTGTTTTTCCAGCGGTTCTATTATTGACAAGTCATTAATACAGTTTGTCTTCATGGATATCATTCAGTTAAGGATTCAATGACGTGTTCACACGCTCTTTTGATACTTTCTTATAAACAGCTATATGAATTCAATGCCCAAAAACCCATTCTGGGGTGTCTACGCCAATAAAGTTATTGATTTTATGGTGTGTCCTTATAGCCATATAAAACACGAAAGAAAAGGAACACAACAGCGCAGCTCGAATGTTGTTTTTTTGAGTATTTTATATGATAATAACACATGAAGTGCAATACAACATTGTATCCACAGCTGATATGTTATGAACACGAATACTTTTCCTGTCAGTATCCAATGTTTATATTTTTTATTTTTTTCAGAGACCTTGATCAAGTTTTTTTCGAATGGAACACCCATCGTATAACAGGAAAAAAATCATTTGTAACTCCCAAAGGTAGACCATTGGTTATGTTTGAACTGCCAGAGGTATATATGTGGAACAAGAGACTATTCAATTTCAATTTCACAAAATAAGATGAGACTTTGTCAAGATGAATATAAAATAGAATATCCCTGTGATGAAGATGTTTGCGGTTTGTGTAAAATTATAATAAGAATAGGGTTATACTTTACAGGAGGATCCATATGAAGCCGTTGAATAAACAGCTTGATATAATATAATATTATCTAATTATATGATCAGAAATTGTATTTATCCTTGGTATAAGTACTTGAAAGTCTGCCTTCGATATTATTAGAAATTGAGAAAAAATTTGGCTGAAAATGATTTTTTTTGTGTGGGATGACTTGACTCGACTCAAACGTCCAGTAAATACAATTTAGCATCTACTCTTCTCGTTTTATTTTCTATTTGAGTGAATTGTTTCTCCTAAACATGAGTAATTGCCACAAAACGACTACCATCCTGTTTGTGTTCCAATATGTTGATATTGAAGAAGACAATTCCTTGGCTTATTCCATAAAAAGAAGTTCCTAGAAACATACATGACGAAGTATTTTTGAATTCATATCTACAGGTTATAATTCCAATAATATTTTTCGGAAGTGCAAAAAGAAGTACATGGTTACTTTATTATAATAATAATAATTATAATAATAATACTCCCTCATAAACACTCGTTGAGTGTACCCAAAGGCATAGCCTGTGCGGGTAGAGGACGGCTACTATTATTATTATTTGCCGTGGCGCTCCGGGGCGACTTACTGATGTTTTAGGTGATGTATTCACTTTTCAGCTGCAGGAAAACATGGAAAACCTACAGCACCACCTTGGGTTAATAGTTAATATAGCAAATAACGGTTATTCTCACCTTAAAAAGCTATTATACGGGTATTGCCGTGGTCTTCTTTGCTCAAAGTCTCCAAACGTTTCATCATCTGCAACTACGGCAGACATCTTCAGTGGCGTGCTGAAGTTGATACTGCCGCAGTTGCAGCTGAAACGTTTGGAAATTTTGACCACCGTACAAGCCTACATTCCTATATTCATTTGAACAGTAGAATATCATTTCCATTTGATCTCTACCTACTTTTCTTCGACTATTATGTATCTGTAGTAATTTGATTCGAAATTTTAAGTATAAACCAGTTCAACATTCTGTCAAACTTAAAAAATAATAACAATATATTATAATATAGGAACTTAGTTATCTTCACATGTTCTGAACACACAAATGATATCAGAAGAAGAATTGGAAATAAAAATAGTAGACCAAAAATACTTTCTGTAAAAATACATTGACAAAGAAATACCATTAAAGAATATCCATCACCCAAATGTTCGAGTGAGAATACATTGAAACTCGTTTCTAAAGAACGGATATGATTCATAATTATCAGTAGTAATACTATAAGTTCTTCAAAATATATACATCGATAACTTGTTGCATAATTATAAAGAGTGACACGATTTGTAATTATGCAGGAAGTTTTTATTGTACATTTTGAGTACTAGAACTACGCAACGATAAATTTTTAATCAAACATTTTCGTGTCAACACCGCCATTATCAACTATTTTTTTCAATATTTTTTTCAAATACGGACCTGTCTATTTCATCACAAATATTGATAGAGCGATAAAATCACAATTCCGTGGTATATCATACTCGACATTTTTATAACGTTTCATATAAAATAACTAGCATCATCAGTGACAACAATTTTTAATTACGGTCTCGTCGTTAGTTTGTTTATGAATTCCACAGAATTTAACGCTTCGATATAAAAATTATCAGTGACGTTTTGAATGAATGTATCTATGAAAATTGTATTTATACTATAAAAATTCATAAAAGATTTCTGCAGTTTCAGAGACGAACGATAGCAATTTACCCCAGAAATAAACTTACTTAAGAGGAGAAGAAATCAAACAAACAGAAAAACAATTTATTTCATAATGAATTTGTGGAAGAAAATAACCATACAATTTCTGTGGCAATTTTTTAGCATGATGGTTGTAATGCTATTACATGCATCTCTTATTTTCTGTTTGAGATGGTCGATATCGGTACTAGGTGTCGAAAAAACTTTATCCTTTATGTATCCCCAGACAAAAAAATCCAAAGGAGTAAGGTCTGGGGATCGAGCTGGTCAGGCAATGGGTCCATTGTTTCCAATCCACTTTGTTGGGAATATTGCATCTAAATGTTCCCTTACTATTGCTGAATTATGGGGAGGGGCACCGTCTTGTTGAAAATATTGTATTTCACGGCGGGTGCCTAATAACAATTCATCTAAGTAGCCATCAAGCTCATTTAATAAAATATTCAAATATATTTCACCATTCAAATGCTCATCGTAAAAGAAAGGACCTAGTATGTTTTATCCCAAAATTCCCAACCAAACATTTATTATTTACTTGTGCAAAATCAAATAGAAATCCTCTTTTGGCAAGAAATATGTATGGTGAGCTATAGCCGAATCGTCTCATTCCAAACATTCAAATGTTTAGACGATTAGAAAGAAATTTGAGAGACTGTGGTGCATTTGACAGAAATAAAACTAGAAAATGTGTTTTTACTGGAAGTATAAGGAACCAAATAATATGGACGGCTAATCAAAATTCCCCAACAATGGTTGGTTTAACAGAAACATCCATTATAGGTGGAATAATATGAATGAACATTTACATAGAGAAACCCATTTCCAGGAGAGGTTCGACGTCTGATGCTTGATTGGGTTGCGCACGAACCGTCGGTAGTAGTGCTGTAGGTTTTCTGGGTTTTCTTACAGCAGAAAAGTGAATACACAACCAAACATCAGCAATTTGCCCAGAGCGCTAGTGCACAGGCTTTGCCTTTGGGTACATTCTATGAGTATTCATGATTTTTTATAAATGTAATCATTAGTATTTGAAGGTCCAGTGAATTTGATAGAGGATTATTTAATTTTAATCTATAGCCTAATGTCTCCTCTATGATGGCTGAAAAATATAACTGAATTATAATTATTATTTTTTTTATCTCGTCGTTTTTTTTTATTTTCACTTTATAACAGAATGAGGCATTGTTTTATATTCATTTTTCATCTTTCATTTGAATAATTATTACCATATCATTTTGTGTATAAATGTGCAATCACACATGTGCAATTTCATTATGATACTTCAATTTATTTTCATACTCTTTCTTGGCTTCGATTTCCTCTACAACTCCAGATACATTTCAATAACCCTTATTACTTTCTATTTTGCTTAATTATTTTTCAGTTTCTCCATTCTTCACCACCTTTTAATTTTTTTCATTAATTGTCATTACTTATCATTATTTTTCAGCACATTTTATTAATGGTAATTTTCTCTTATTGCTAGTATTTGTATTTCATTACTGGTAATTATCTATCATTACCAATAATTATCTTTCATTGCTGGTAACGTAACTATATTTCATCGATAACTTTCTATCGATCTGCGCATTCGCGAACTCGATACGGGGAAAGATATGCGTTACGGGCGACGTATCAATACGGATCCTTTCGGTATACGTATCCGGAGACGGATCTGTCAAAAATATTCATATTTAAATGTCATCGAGAGGAATATTTTGAATGTTCCTTCCATATACGTTTGGGTTGATGAATGGCTTTAGGGGCTTATTTCCCCCACCAACGTAAATCGATGCTATATGTATACGTATACGGATATGTATAAATATATGCACGATTGGCTTTAAGTGCCTACTATTTTCAATTACAGGTAATTACTGCACTACTTTCAATAGGTGTACAAAAATGACTTCGGGTATAGGACATTTTACATAAAAATGTAATAATATACAGGACGTAATATTCAAAGTAAGGAAAATGGGGTGCACTTCAGGTACAATCACAAGTGTCACAATCTTGAAAATATCTCAGCCGGACAGCCCCACCAACACTAGTAAACTAGCAAAGGATAGGGCACAAAACCCGAAAAAAATGGCTTTCAGCCTAATTTTGATATTTTTTTGATATTTTGTTTGATTCAAGGACCTAATCAATTTTGAGGAGTTATAAGAGGATCGTATGATTGGGACAACCGTTAGAGGGCGGCAAAGTTGAATAATTAAAAATTTATTATTATGGTTTTTTCCGTTGAAAAATCATGATTCACATGATGGCGATACATTTACCATGAAAATATCTTATTAAATGAAGGATCATTAAAATTCATACAGTGGAGCCATGGAAACACCGCCATAAAATTTGAATTTGTAAACCGATTTTAACACTTTTTTTTGAAATGTCAAGCACTTAAAGGTCTACCTTGGGACAAAATTTAAAATGTTTATTCCAATTTTCAGAGCATATTTTTTCTTAGTCGAAAATCGGGATTTTTTATTAGCGGTTTTTTTTTATTGAAAAAATCATTACGCCACTGGATTCAGAGTGGCTCTAAACAAGTATGACCAAAATTTCATGAAAAAATATTCATTAATAACAAAGTTATGACAAATAAAAAATTCCAAAACTAACACAGCTAACAGTCACAAAAAATATTCAACTTACAGTTCTTCGAATTATTTCGTGTCATGGCTGTGAGATTGAGCGTAACAGAGCGTAACAGAGCGTAACAAGAAAAAGAAACTGAAAGCCTTTCGGGAGATGACGTTAGAAGTTCTAGAGAGGTTTGTAGAGTATTTAATGATAGACATCCAGATCGTCCTCATATTAGCTGCGGTACGGTAAATAAAATAAATAAAATATTCAATGAAACTGGTGCAGTATCAAAATTGATGTTGGAAAGTAATCCTGTACAAAGACGAAACAGGAATGACAGGAATGATCAAATCATATTAGACTATTTCGGAAATAATCCTAATGCCAGTATAAGGAATGCCGCTTTAGATTTGAATATTAGTAGTATGGCAACCTATGTTCTACGCCACTTAGAAAATGGTTGCTCCACACGGTGTATCTCTCGATGGCCGCGTCCATCGAGTTCTTGCCGTTGGTGGAGGGTTGCTGAAGAAGATGACGTGTTCGCCGAAGAGTTTCGGGGGTATGTGGAAGAGAGGGGGGGTTCAAAACGTTTCACCTGGAGTGGCGCGCGACTTTTGTGCAAAAAAACATGGCGGCGATAGAACGGGAGGCAAAAAAACATGGCGGCGATGGCGGAAGTTATGAAAAAACTTCCCCGCAAAAAAAACATGGTGGCGATGGAGCGGAAGGCGAAAAAACATGGCGGCGATGGCTGAAGTTATGAAAAAACGTCCCCTCACGTGATTCGCTGAGAGCAATTGGTTGGAAGTTATGAAAAAAACGTCCCCTCACGTGATTCGCTGAGAGTAATTGGCTGGAAGAGAAAAGAGGCGCCGCCTTAATTGACAAAACGAAAAAATTAATATGGAAAATGTCTACTGTCTTAAAACAACAGAAAATTATGATGGATTTATTATTAATTCAGTCTCTTGAATGAAATTCCAAAAGAAAAAAAATACGTCTCCGCCGCCGTGACATAGCGATAAGGCACGTTCCGTGCTTGTCTACTGTCTGCTCCAGTTGAATGAAATTCTCAGAAAACACGATGATCCATTTGACCTTGAATTTGTTTTTCAGAGTTACTCGCACAGATTTATCTCACACATACGGTGTTTGTTTACGCTGCTCAAGCTAAATTGACCTTGGAGTTGTTTACTGTTTCGATTTTAAATTTGCACACATCAGCTGCCGTTGTGTGACTCACGACAGTCAGATGTTTGTTTTTCCAGGAAAATGATGAGTCAGCAGAGATCAGAGAGTTGAGTTTGAAGCCAAATTGATCGATTCAAGGCATTTTAAGTGTCTCACTACAACCCATGGCAATGTATGTCTGTCTTTGTCTGTTTGCATTTATTGAAATGATTAGCGTCAGTTCGAGAAAAACACATTTATTTTTCACATAAAAAATTACACTTCAGTGCCAGTGGCGTAGTATGAAGATACATTATCATTATCGATCAAAAAAAATTTTTGATGCATGGATTTAATAAACTTATATATGGATTCGGATATTTGAACAATCAGAACCATTGACATGAAAAACATAAACCAATCGTGTAGTGTCGGCGGCGGCTTGCATTTGGAATCCTTACTCTCTCGATCAGCAGCAGCAGATCTTGACGTCCACGGGTTGGGTAGTTGGGTGGGACGACGACGACGACGACGGCCTCAAAGTGCTGCTAGAGGGACATGACATCTTCAGCGGAAGCCACTGCGTATCGCTATAGGTGTGATTTGTATATATCTTCCGCAGTCTGTACGATGAGGTGTTCATCGGAATTTTGGCTCTCAACACAAGCAAATATCCATCATTGGCTAGCGCCTGAGTCATTTTCATCCAGTTCGAAGTACTCGAATCATCGTCGTGCAAATACGATACCAATACCTCGCCGTAATCATATGGCGGGCTAATATACAGTACGTTCGACAGAACGGCTGCTAGAATTATATCATTTGTTATCATCGCGACGACAGCTCAATGTACACTGAGAAACAGCGTATATGTCACTCGAATATATACACTGAGAGGAACATACACACACACATACACCATTGCTCAATGTACATGACTCGTATTTCTTTCAGTCTCTCTCTCTCTCTCTCTAATTTATTCGATCTGCAAAATAAATCGAGAAAAATTGGTTTTATACATCTATTAATACATAATAATAATAATAATACAATATGAATAATAATGCAATATGAATAATAATACAATATGAATAATAATGCAATATGAATAATAATACAATATGAATAATAATATTTCGTGTGTTTCGGCAAGTCTTGGTGTGGCTGACGTCATGATTTTGGTGCTGGCGGTGACGGCGGCGGTACGTGGTGGATAGGTGAATGCTGCTGCTGCTGCTACTGCCCCATCCATTTACCATCGTCAATTTGCATATTTTGGAAGCGTTTGAAAATACACAGCTTGTGCTCGTACTCTGCTATGTGTGCCTTGAGCACGCGCAAATTTTGCAAGTGCCGATTGATAGGAGTGTTGTGGTAGTCGTCGTGTGGCCCCCCCATATCAGGTGTGACGATATCCATTGCCAGATCTCGAAACAGTGTCTCACGGCACAATGCACTTCTATTTTTCCGGATGCTATATGATTCAAACAGAGCGGGCTTTGCTTCTCGAGTGTCGGTGGAGGCGTTGTGACGACTGTACTTGTAGTAGCCGCAATATCGACGATGTGTGGCCTCTTAGGCAGATCGATTACACACTTCAGCAAAAAATCGAATTTTTGATTACCCTTCACGTATACCACATCAGCCTCGATGATGGGGCGCAGCACTTCCTGGATCTCGTTGAATTCGACATAGCCATCAGAGTATGGAATGCCGTGGATATTGCTCTCCAAATATCGTACTTGCCGTTTATCAGCTTCGCTCAGGTCATGGATTGGCACTACGGCTTTGAATAAAAAGTGGTTTGTGCGATGTCCGTCGGTGATGTCGAGCTCTTTGGGTTGGAATTCACCGCCCTCAGTGAAACCCTGGATGTCACAGGCTACAAGCTTCATCTCGTTGTTTGTTTGCTGATTGAACTGATTCACTGCTGTGATTAACTGTGACACACACACAAACAGAGAGCGAGATCAACCACCGACTGAACGACTGAACGTTTGGCTTACAACTGACGCTCTCGACCTGTCGAAGCCTTCCCCCACTACCCACTGCTACTACTGTATGTCGCTATTTTTTTTATGACAGACGACGTACAATCTCGATCAAGGGCAAGTGTTCCAGCATACAGTCGTGAATGATGATGCAATAGGCTCAAGTATTGGCGGGAAATCCGACTCTGACCTCGATGTCAAGTTTGACATCAACAGTGGAGGATTTCATGAATTCCGCTCTGCGGGAACAGTCTATTACGAACACGGTGGCTGTGTTTTTGAATACTCCGTAATCAAGTAGAGGGCGCTTCTTCGGACAATTGGCATAGCTCGGATAGAATTCCGTGTAGGCTCGATGGGCTTCGACAAAGTTGTTTCTGTTGCATTCTGTTGCATCGTTCATCAGTATCCACACATCGCTCTGCTAAATGACAATTTCGATGATGTCATTATTTTGAAAGGACTTGACGTACGGGTGGTGCGTTCGAGTCTCAACTCTGTTAATGGATTCGTCGAACTTTGGTTGATTGTACACGTCGAACCCTTGTCTTGATAACATGATGTCCTTGTGATTTGAGAAAGTGTATGCTGGAGTGAGACAGAGTGTGTGCGTCTGCTCTCTTCGACTGCGTCTGCGCCCTCTGCACTTTTATGCCCAAGGGCATCATCATCATCATCATTCTGATCAAATACCAACCCCATTTTTATGATAGCTTGCGCAGCACAAGTCATATAATGATGGTCTCTCCACGGAAATTCACACTGCAACAGTCCTGATCGAGAATATTCAAGGTTATGTTTTGTATTTCCGTCTTTTTCACAGGCAGGTAAATCAAATTTGAGAGCGTTTCCTCGATGGCAAAGCCGGGGTCTACTCGAACGGCAAACTCGTATATGGTGTGAGCCAGGCGATTGCTGAAAAAAGCACCCGATGTGATGTTGCTATCGATGTGAACAGTTCGAACTTTGATAATGTTCACAGGTAGGTCGAATGAGTGAATAGTCTCGGGGAAAAACCCAGTAATCGTCCTATGGAATCCTTGGGACCATAATCGATGTTATAGAGCTGCAGCGCATTGCTGTTGGGTTTGAGGGAGAACAAAGCCTTGCTTTTGTTGGTGCCGTCGTCGTCGACGTCGCCAATGTCACTAGACACTACGGCTCTCTTCTTCTTCTTTGCTTCTTTCGGCCTCTCGATGTGTTTGTGTATAAACTTGGCAATGTCGCTTATTTTGTAACACCCAGTCGGTATTTGGATGATGCTAACAGATGGCGCTCCTCTGACAGAATAATAGAATCGGCCACTCGATATGTTCGGTATGCTGTTGTATGAATGGAAACCAATCAATGCCAAGCCGTAAGTGCTATCTTTCTCCAATTGGAGCGGCGGAGAAAAGTCTGCAGTTAGTGTCGACGTTTGACCTGTCACTATCAACAGTAAAGACATGACTGACACTGGAAGGGGTTATGTACTTCTATTTAAACTATTCCATATGCGCGCTCTGTGCTCAGAGTCTAGTATGGGATTCAAGACGCGTGAGGCTCGCTCTATTCGTCTAGCGAAACGTATCCTGTTCATGGCCACTTGCATCCAATAAAATTTGCGCGAAGTTTCGTATGCAAAATGCCACGCCACCATATAATGAACCTCATTGCTCTCGTCATTAAAGGTCACCACTTTTCTATTCATTTTCGTGCGCGCACGCTCGCGCACACTCAGAGTGTGTTCTCGCATAGAAAATTCAAATACAAATGACCGCAATTAACTTGGTTGAATGTCTGATACCGATAGTAGAAGATTTTCACTTTTTTACCCAGATATCGCACCAATTCCACTGGCGGCTTCAAATTGCCGAAACTGTCAAAGTATTTCACCACATGTGCGCGTTTCACATAAGTTACCTAATGCATTTTCAATGAGGATCGAGGTAAGTTGTCTCGCATGAAAACATCAATAAAATGAGGTATTTTCAGACGTTTCACATATTTAAGCAATTCCTCATCATACAACGCTCTATTGGGCAGCTTCAGCGGGAGTTTTTTGAAAATTTCTTCTTGAGAAACAAACCGTAGCCGCCTTTAGCGGTCTTGCGCAGAAACAAACCGGAACCTCCATGTTTGTTGTCACCGCCGCCAATGATCTACATTGTGGTATTATGACGCTTGTCTTCCTCCAATTTCTTTTTGGCATTGGTCGAGGAGATGATGATCCTGGCTATGGTGCTGGCCCCACCTGCCAACGAGCCCAGCGCCCCCAGAGCGGCGAATATCGGAAGCAGAGGTAGCGCACCGCTCTTCGCTTCGAACGGTATTATTCGGGATACTCTGATTTTTTTGCGGCTACCCAATTGTTTCACTTGAGCACCGGCAGCACGCAGTGCTACTAAGGAGGATTTTTGTAGAGTCTTCGCACTCAAATCTTTCAGCTGATCAGGTTTCAGAGTTTTTCGCAGAGTCTTGGTGATTTTCTTGACCAAATCTCTGCGGAAAGACTTTGGCTTTGCAGCAGCAGCAGCAGCAGCATTCTTCTTCAGACCCATTCCCGAATTACGTTTTGCCTTCATGGTTGTAGTGACCAGCCAAGCAGCAGCTTTCTCACCAAATTTGGCGTCTTTTGATTTGACACGTTCCGAAGCTCGATTTTCCAGCGCCCAGTCAGCCTTGTGCCTCTTCTTCAAAGACTTGTTTTGCGAGTATGCAATATCGTGAGTCTTACAAGCCGAATCCAAAGGGTTTACATCAGGGTCTCCACGTGCCAATCTCTTCTGTAGTTTGGCTGTACTCCACTCAAAATGTCATTCGAATGTCAGATGTGGGCGTGGTCACACACACAAACAAACATTCAATCAACTCAAACATGAAAGTGGTGCAACAAGAGCCGGCTCTGGAAATTGTCAATTTGGATACCATAAGTGTAGGAGGTATTGGCGGTGACGATGACGGTATACGTAAACACGGTCCCCTACTACCGAATTCATTCCGAGCGATATTTTGTGGCCCCAGTGGATGTGGCAAGACCAACGCTATACTCAGTCTGCTGTTCAGCCCGAACAGAGCACGTTTCGAGAATGTTTACGTTTATTCAAAGTCGCTGTACCATCCTAAATACCAGCTGTTGCACGATGTACTGAAACAAACCAAAGGCGTGGGTTATTTTCCATACAGGGACAACGACGAGGTAATCGATCTGTCAAAGGTGAAAGAAAACTCAATTTTCATATTTGACGATGTGGCGTGTGACAAACAGAATAAAATCAGAGAGTTCTATGCCATGGCACGCCACAAGGGTATTGACAAGACATACTTGTGTCAAACCTACTCGAAAATACCCAAACAGCTGATCAGGGACAATTGCAACATTATAGAAGCACACCTTCGACGGGCACGTCTCTCCTGATTACACCTTTGAGGAATTTCGCCGCATGTGCGCCACCTGTTGGAAGGAAAAATTCGGATCTTTGGTCATTGTCAAAGACTTTGATGTGAACAAAGGGCTCTACCGCCTGGGCTTTGACAAATATATACAAATGTGATGCGAGGTGGCACGGCATTCGTACTGAAGCCATGGCGCTGACCACATCACCCCGCATCGAGACGGAGATTGCTAAAGCTGAATGCAAACGTCAAGTCAATCAGTTGTCGAAAATTGTGCGAAAAAAGTATCTGAGTCTGAAACTCGGAAAATCCGAGCATGATGAAGCACTGAGTAAATTATTCGAACCCATTACGGTACCGCTGAAAAGATTGAGTGCGGCAATGCCGCCACCACCACTCACCAAGCGATCACGACTAACAGTGAAAAAAGAAGAGAAACAGGAACCGGCACCATCGACTCCAGACTTCATGAAAAAGGAAGAAGACGAAGAAAGCTACCACACAGATGATGGTGATGGTGATGGTAATTATGATGATGATGATGATGAGGTTGACTACTTGGAAGATATTTTCTGAAATAACAATTCTATTCGTAAAAAACCGAAAACAGCATTTTCAGTTTTCCCTGTATAAGTTGGGAAGGGCGAGAATCCCCGTAAATTTTCTATGACCAATTTACTGGTCACCACAATAGTTATCTTTTTTCCCATTTAATCGTCTTTGTATCTATTACGGTTTAGAATATAGCAATGTTACCACATGATAAAAGAAACGACCTGAGTTTGATTTTCTACAAGAATCCCAAATACGCCAAAGCCGATTTGGTGGCATACAAGCAAATTTTGACAGCTACAGGTACGCATGTAGATGCGCGAGACTGCCAAATTCGAAAATTTGATTCGACCAATGTTCAAAGACCCTCAATCAAAAATAGGTGGTGGTGGTGGTGGTGGTGTAGGTCGAGGACGTTTCACCGACGGCAGTGGTATCCCAGATCAGTTGACATACAACACGAAACCCATAGAATACGTGTACTGAGACGATGTGAACGAGCTCGTTGACAGGTATAGGCTTCTGGTAGCCGCCAAAAATGCCGGCAGCACCTCTACCGACAACGAGATCGTGGCCATCATCAATGAGCTTAGAGAAGCAGGCTATATTCGATAAATAAAAGCATAGACGTTTTCTGGCATGCCACAGTCGCATCATGAGCATCAACAAGTTCGGTCAAACTTCGTCAGCTCGCCGTGCACGGCAGCAGCAGCAGCAGCAGCCCTACCATTTCCCTGGCGTTATACTCAACTATACGACAAATGGAGACATTGATGCTGAACATGTGAAAATATGTAATGTGGAAACGCCAAGTGCACTCAATGATGTTGCCAACAAAAAATACGTTGATGACGTCATACAGAAGCTCAAAGATGACGTCATACACAAACTCAAAAACGAGCTGGACACCACCAAAAACAATCTAACGGCATTGGATATTCGAGTGATGAAATTCATGTCACTTTCGATGAAAAAGCATGAAAATGCCAAGAAACGCTTGGATAAATTGACACCACCACTGGATGTTGTTGATATTACAGCCTCTTGAGTAGAGGTCCATAGAGCAGTTAGTGTTTTGACTCCGCCAATAGCGAAATGACGTCATCATCTTCATCATCATCATCATCATCATCATCTGAGAAAAAACAATTGGTTGATGACCTCCATGCTCCAGCCAGAACGAATTTTCCTCGCAGACGTACCATCATCAACGGACTCGACGATCTGTGGCAGATGGACTTGGCTGATCTTCAAAAATACTCCAAAGCCAATAAAAACTTCAATTATATTCTCGTGGTGATTGACACCTTTTCCAAGTACCTATGGGTGCGCCCCTTGAAGACCAAAACTGGTCGAGACGTCACCGAAGCGATGAGTGACATATTGTCGAAAGCGAAAAGATGTCCCAAGCTCCTCCAATCAGATCTCGGAATTCCAGCTTTCAGACTCTCCTGAAAAAGTACAACATCAAACACTACAGCACGTATACCGTGAAGAAAGCCGCGATCGCGGAGAGGGCTATACGTACTTTCAAGGAGAATCTCTTCAAGTATTTCAGTTTGAACGGTACCTACAAATGGCTGGACATTTTGCCGGACATTGCCAAAAACTACAACCAGCGCAAACATCGAACGATCGGCATGAAACCGTGTGACGTCACCAAAGACAATGAAAAACAGGTGTATAAGTCAACGTATGATTATGCCGAACGTGCTGGTCGAAAAAAGTTCAAAATTGGTGATTTCGTGAGAATCAGCATGTTTTCGAAAAAGGGTGTACGCCTAATTGGACTACGGAACTATTCAAAGTTGTCAAAGTGAAAATCACCCAATCAATCACGTATTTGCTGGAGGACTTGAAAGGGTGACCAATCAGCGGCGCTTTCTACGAACAAGAACTACAAAAACAAAAAATCCCGAAGTCTATCTAGTGGAAAAAATCATCAGGCGTAAGGGTCGTAAAGCAAATGGCTGGGGTTCGATAGTACGCACAATAGTTGGATTGATGCGACAAATCGCATGTAATTCAATGGAAAATTGGCACAATCTCAACTGAAAGAGGGGGCAGTGCAAAAACTCTAGCTAAAAACAATGGTTTGTCATTTGATGAGGCCATAAACTTGTGTACTATATCATCAAAAGATGATAAACATCTATGTTTTCGTGAATACCTATGCTATTTGCCGGACAAAGTACTGTTTTATTACGAAACGAAATAAATAAATGTATATATTGAGAGCAAAGTTGGCGTTTCAATTCAGTATGCAGTGTGTAGTGTGTCTGTGGGTATGCCGAGAGAGACGGAGAGATGCAGTACGAAACAAGACTCGACCTGTTTGTCATGTAGTTGCAAGTCTTTCGTGCCAAGTAGAAGGGTTCAGATGGCTACCCAGTGACGATCCTATAGCTGACCATCGACGATGGAGCCCCCATTGCGATTTCGTTCACAGTTATTACTCTGAGCACAGACACAGACCGACGACAGATGGCGCTGATGTGCCTCCAGAACCAAGAGTGTCAGATGTCATTAGCAGAGTGACAGATGAAACATGGATGAAACCGCCGCCGCCGCCATCACCACCACCACCACCACCACCACCACCACCACCACCACCAACACCACCACCACCAACACCACCACCACCACCACCACCACCAATTCAGTAAATGCGTTGGTGGATCCTTTTTACGCTCTTCATATCTGGAATATCCAAAGTACCATAGAGCAATTTCTTTATGAGCGCATGTATGCACCCGTCCAAGCTCTAGATTTACGTGATCACTTATGTGATTTTCATTCCCGTTATTGAAATGTTTCACTGCATTCTGAACCTTTCATACTTTTAATCGTGTTGTTAAATACACAACCTAATAAATTGTTATTGATTTGAGTGTTTTGATTCCAAACTTTTTTATTTCCGTCTTTACTAGAAATTAGGCCAACAAATGAGTTTTGGTATTCGCTGTACATTTGAATATTACTGACCCCTGATTTGATTAAGATGTTTCCATAGTAAATACTTCGCAATCATATTAATCATTATTGTTCTATGGAAAATACCACAACAATTAATTTTGAATAAATCGACTTTGCCGTCCTCTAGCGGCTGTCCCAATCATACGATCCTCTTATAACTCCTCAAAATTGATAAACCTTAAACCATATAAAATTTAAAAAAATTATCAAAATTTGCTAAAATCCATTTTTTTAGGGTTTTGTGCCCTGTCAAATTCGGCTCACCTATAATTTCCACATATTGAACAACGCAGGTCCCGGACAGACTCCCTGTATAGTTTAAGCAGTTGAAATCCAATAATAAAATTACACTTTCATTCAGAATTAAGTCGATTTCTTCGAAATAGAGAATAGAAAACAATTTATTGAATGGAGGTAGGTTTGTTATTTCTGGCTCAATATAAGATCTACAGGCAGGCATTACTCCACATTCCCGTGCACGATGTGTAAAGGTGCGTATTACATACCGGTTTCGAGGTGTATTGTCTCTCTTCAATGCAAGGTAGGTCCGACAACATTTGCAGTCGTCGACGTCCTTGGTCATGCCATGCAATTCACTGATACTTGAAGTGATTCTCTGACGTGGATACGGAGTCTCGTAAGAAGACAGTCGCAGGCTGTGTGCCAACAAATCTGTTTTCAGGATTTTGCAATTTGTACAGAACTGAGAGTACGTATCTACACAAATCATAGGAATTTTCCGTCCCAGGACAATTATATGAGTAAAAACGTTTTATATTTTCATGAATAATAATATGTAATTTTTTTGAGTTGTTTGAGAGAATGTTTTGTTGAACTGGCGCACGTCAAAGTTGATGAAAAATTTCTACAGATATACACACTCAGGACTTCAAGCTCTAAGAAGTTCAAGTATGGCAATGAAAAATTCCATAGCCCTGACCCTCGAATTGGTTCATATTCAACAATGGATTCCAAACTCAGGAATAGTTCAGAAAGCTTCGATTCCTTGCATTGCTGTTTGATCTGTGTCCAAAAATGTGTACAAGAATGAAATCGACCGCTCAGGACAGTTTCTAAAGCACCAAACGAAATTATTAAAAAAGTGGCAACTACTTGTTAGGATGAAGTTTCGAAAGCAGTTATGAAGAGCCCATGTACAAGCACAGTACAAGCACAGAGACAAGTCATTCTCATAATATTCATGTATGAGATGTGAGGCTCATCCATAATCTCAAAAAATATTCTCACCTTTTGTCTACAATGGCAGCTATTCCTAATCGCAATTTTAGGACGATTAACACTGTTTCCAGGGCTCGAAAAGACGAATATGCTTCAAATATGAAGTATTAACCTCACCGAACCGTACCTAACCCAGCCTCCTGAAAGTATCACAAGAATACTTTGTAATTTCACTTATTCTTTGGGAGCCGTTTTTGATGGCCTTTTTACTTTCCAAGAAAATTCCAATTTTTCTATTAATTTTTATTGAAGTCAAAATTTTTTTGTATTCCACCACTGATTTTTTGGTAAACAATTTTTTTTCAACTAAACATGATGTCAAGAAGTCACGTACCAAGTTTCATAGTGTTACAATTATTCATCCTTCGGTTTTGGCACAAATTTGTCTGTGGATATTGGACTTATTATTTATAAACTTGTGCGGATTTACCAGCCAAGCAGCAGCTTTCTCACCAAATTTGGCGTCTTTTGATTTGACACGTTCCGAAGCTCGATTTTCCAGCGCCCAGTCAGCCTTGTGCCTCTTCTTCAAAGACTTGTTTTGCGAGTATGCAATATCGTGAGTCTTACAAGCCGAATCCAAAGGTTTTAGATCAGGGTCTCCACGTGCCAATCTCTTCTGTAGTTTGGCTGTACTCCACTCAAAATGTCATTCGAATGTCAGATGTGGGCGTGGTCACACACACAAACAAACATTCAATCAACTCAAACATGAAAGTGGTGCAACAAGAGCCGGCTCTGGAAATTGTCAATTTGGATACCATAAGTGTAGGAGGTATTGGCGGTGACGATGACGGTATACGTAAACACGGTCCCCTACTACCGAATTCATTCCGAGCGATATTTTGTGGCCCCAGCGGATGTGGCAAGACCAACGCTGTACTCAGTCTGCTGTTCAGCCCGAACAGAGCACGTTTCGAGAATGTTTACGTTTATTCAAAGTCGCTGTACCATCCTAAATACCAGCTGTTGCACGATGTACTGAAACAAACCAAAGGCGTGGGTTATTTTCCATACAGGGACAACGACGAGGTAATCGATCTGTCAAAGGTGAAAGAAAACTCAATTTTCATATTTGACGATGTGGCGTGTGACAAACAGAATAAAATCAGAGAGTTCTATGCCATGGCACGCCACAAGGGTATTGACAAGACATACTTGTGTCAAACCTACTCGAAAATACCCAAACAGCTGATCAGGGACAATTGCAACATTATAGAAGCACACCTTCGACGGGCACGTCTCTCCTGATTACACCTTTGAGGAATTTCGCCGCATGTGCGCCACCTGTTGGAAGGAAAAATTCGGATCTTTGGTCATTGTCAAAGACTTTGAGGTGAACAAAGGGCTCTACCGCCTGGGCTTTGACAAATATATACAAATGTGATGCGAGGTGGCACGGCATTCGTACTGAAGCCATGGCGCCGACCACATCACCCCGCATCGAGACGGAGATTGCTAAAGCTGAATGCAAACGTCAAGTCAATCAGTTGTCGAAAATTGTGCGAAAAAAGTATCTGAGTCTGAAACTCGGAAAATCCGAGCATGATGAAGCACTGAGTAAATTATTCGAACCCATTACGGTACCGCTGAAAAGATTGAGTGCGGCAATGCCGCCACCACCACTCACCAAGCGATCACGACTAACAGTGAAAAAAGAAGAGAAACAGGAACCGGCACCATCGACTCCAGACTTCATGAAAAAGGAAGAAGACGAAGAAAGCTACCACACAGATGATGGTGATGGTGATGGTAATTATGATGATGATGATGATGAGGTTGACTACTTGGAAGATATTTTCTGAAATAACAATTCTATTCGTAAAAAACCGAAAACAGCATTTTCAGTTTTCCCTGTATAAGTTGGGAAGGGCGAGAATCCCCGTAAATTTTCTATGACCAATTTACTGGTCACCACAATAGTTATCTTTTTTCCCATTTAATCGTCTTTGTATCTATTACGGTTTAGAATATAGCAATGTTACCACATGATAAAAGAAACGACCTGAGTTTGAGCATTAGCAGAGTGACAGATGAAACATGGATGAAACCGCCGCCGCCGCCATCACCACCACCACCTCCACCACCACCACCACCACCACCACCACCACCACCACCACCAACACCACCACCACCACCACCACCAATTCAGTAAATGCGTTGGTGGATCCTTTTTACGCTCTTCATATCTGGAATATCCAAAGTACCATAGAGCAATTTCTTTATGAGCGCATGTATGCACCCGTCCAAGCTCTAGATTTACGTGATCACTTATGTGATTTTCATTCCCGTTATTGAAATGTTTCACTGCATTCTGAACCTTTCATACTTTTAATCGTGTTGTTAAATACACAACCTAATAAATTGTTATTGATTTGAGTGTTTTGATTCCAAACTTTTTTATTTCCGTCTTTCCTAGTAATTAGGCCAACAAATGAGTTTTGGTATTCGCTGTACATTTGAATATTACTGACCCCTGATTTGATTAAGATGTTTCCATAGTAAATACTTCGCAATCATATTAATCATTATTGTTCTATGGAAAATACCACAACAATTAATTTTGAATAAATCGACTTTGCCGTCCTCTAGCGGCTGTCCCAATCATACGATCCTCTTATAACTCCTCAAAATTGATAAACCTTAAACCATATAAAATTTAAAAAAATTATCAAAATTTGCTAAAATCCATTTTTTTAGGGTTTTGTGCCCTGTCAAATTCGGCTCACCTATAATTTCCACATATTGAACAACGCAGGTCCCGGACAGACTCCCTGTATAGTTTAAGCAGTTGAAATCCAATAAAAAAATTACACTTTCATTCAGAATTAAGTCGATTTCTTCGAAATAGAGAATAGAAAACAATTTATTGAATGGAGGTAGGTTTGTTATTTCTGGCTCAATATAAGATCTACAGGCAGGCATTACTCCACATTCCCGTGCACGATGTGTAAAGGTGCGTATTACATACCGGTTTCGAGGTGTATTGTCTCTCTTCAATGCAAGGTAGGTCCGACAACATTTGCAGTCGTCGACGTCCTTGGTCATGCCATGCAATTCACTGATACTTGAAGTGATTCTCTGACGTGGATACGGAGTCTCGTAAGAAGACAGTCGCAGGCTGTGTGCCAACAAATCTGTTTTCAGGATTTTGCAATTTGTACAGAACTGAGAGTACTTATCTACACAAATCATAGGAATTTTCCGTCCCAGGACAATTATATGAGTAAAAACGTTTTATATTTTCAAGAATAATAATATGTAATTTTTTTGAGTTGTTTGAGAGAATGTTTTGTTGAACTGGCGCACGTCAAAGTTGATGAAAAATTTCTACAGATATACACACTCAGGACTTCAAGCTCTAAGAAGTTCAAGTATGGCAATGAAAAATTCCATAGCCCTGACCCTCGAATTGGTTCATATTCAACAATGGATTCCAAACTCAGGAATAGTTCAGAAAGCTTCGATTCCTTGCATTGCTGTTTGATCTGTGTCCAAAAATGTGTACAAGAATGAAATCGACCGCTCAGGACAGTTTCTAAAGCACCAAACGAAATTATTAAAAAAGTGGCAACTACTTGTTAGGATGAAGTTTCGAAAGCAGTTATGAAGAGCCCATGTACAAGCACAGTACAAGCACAGAGACAAGTCATTCTCATAATATTCATGTATGAGATGTGAGGCTCATCCATAATCTCAAAAAATATTCTCACCTTTTGTCTACAATGGCAGCTATTCCTAATCGCAATTTTAGGACGATTAACACTGTTTCCAGGGCTCGAAAAGACGAATATGCTTCAAATATGAAGTATTAACCTCACCGAACCGTACCTAACCCAGCCTCCTGAAAGTATCACAAGAATACTTTGTAATTTCACTTATTCTTTGGGAGCCGTTTTTTGATGGCCTTTTTACTTTCCAAGAAAATTCCAATTTTTCTATTAATTTTTATTGAAGTCAAAATTTTTTTGTATTCCACCCCTGATTTTTTGGTAAACAATTTTTTTTCAACTAAACATGATGTCAAGAAGTCACGTACCAAGTTTCATAGTGTTACAATTATTCATCCTTCGGTTTTGGCACAAATTTGTCTGTGGATATTGGACTTATTATTTATAAACTTGTGCGGATTTACGTGCAACTTTTTGAATAGGAAGAAGTGATAAAGAGTTCTTTTTTCTGTCTTGTCTCCAACTGCCTTCCACAATTTTCCCGCCCATCTCTTCATCAATGATGCCATGTTTTGTATATTTGTATTGGGATGATTTACTCCTTCGTAGATAATTAAGCAAATGAATACATGCCATAACAACTTTTGTTGCTTTATGTGGTTCCAGTAGCATAGGTTTTCTCAATACCCTTAATACAATAGAAAGAATGCCGAACGCCTTTTCGACTACTCTTCGGGCTCTCTCTATAATTATTAATACGTTTAATAGAATCTTTCTGATGTGAACCTGGATAAGGTTTTAAAATATGTTCTTCCAACGGGAACGCATCATCAGCTAGAAAAACGTACGGTAATGATTTGTTCGTATGTGGTAAAGCTTTATTGGGAGGTAAATGCAATTTGTCGCCTTGCAGTTTCTTGTAATACGATGTATTCTTTATTACAACACCATCTGATATTCTCCCCTGACATCCAACATCAGCGAAAATGAAACAATAATAGTCTGGATCGACAATAGCCATCAAGACGATACTAAATGTGGACTTATAGTTGAAGAATTCACTTCCTGTATTCATTGGAGCTTGAAGCACTACGTGTTTGCCATCTATTGATTTCACGCAATTCGGAAAATTCCATGATTCATCAAATTCTCCCATTGAAGTAGCCATCTTCAGTTGATCAGTATCTGTATATTTTGTCTCCATAAAATTGAAATTGATTTTATGTCATCTGCTTTTCCGAAGGATTTAGTTCATCAATGAACTTGAATCACGGGTGACACGAATCTTTTTACTCTTAAAAGTCACAAAATTTTTTATTTGCTTCAATTCTAGGTTGCATTGACAATATCAAGTCTGATCTGGCATTAAGATCTAATTCTTTCCTTACGATTATATCTGCTGGTTCATATGGTTTTTTCTTGGTATCATTAACTTAATTCCAGAAATAACTCTTGATCAGAAGCGCTTGCATTTGAATTTTCCAAGTATCGAAATTCTCTCGACCACGTAGTTAAATTCTTGTAGCCAAACTCATGGTAATATCGCACGGTGAATACTATTATTCAAAAAATCACTACTAGACCAGGTAATGATTCAGAACTCCAACTGTATATCTGTTAGTGTTTGTATATCTTCAGAACTGAAATACAATAGAGTCATTGGCAAAAAAATGAAATCGACAGTTTTCAACCGAATGAACAATATCGTTGATACACAGCAGAAATAGCAATGGTCCCAAATGTACTTCCTTGAGGTACGCTGTTTTTATTTAAGACTTCATTTGATGTAGTGTCGTTGATTTTACTCACATGTTTTCTATTCTGCAAGTAATCAGTGAACAAGTCTAGTGCTATTCCTGTTATACCATATTTCTCGAGTTAGATAATTAATTTGGCTCTGTCAAACTCAAATAGGAGTTTACTTCAATGATGGTAGACAAATTATTTTTATATTAAAATGACAATCAAGGTTTTTTTTTATTACAACTCAGTAAACGAAAACAAGAAATTGATCATTCTATCAAATAAGTTTACAAGGTGAATGACGATTATGCATATCTTCAACATCTAGTGACAGCACCTTTTTTTTGTTAATTCCAAGGATTAGAAGATTGCACTTCCGCTTTCACCGTTCAACTACTACATTAACGATTTCTTCAAAGTCTTTTCGGACTTTCCATTTTTATTGATGTTGCTTGTAGTTTTCAAAGTTTTCAATTCCTCCATTAGGTGATGAATCATTATCTTGAGTTCCTTGATTAATGTGATTTTTCAAATTTTTACACCCTAGACAAGACCAGTCATAGTCCTTATTAGATGCCTTGAGTCTAATCTCGCATACGAGTTACATCAAAGCAAGCGGTTTTGAACCATTTTTGGCATATTGTACATTGAAACTTCAATAGCATATCCTGATTAAATATTATTATTCGTCATTTTGAAACTTGTGGTACGCCAATGGAATGTTATGTTCTTATCTGGCACTGTTAGGTTAACTGAAGTTCACAACAATATTGATGTTATAAATTTTGGATACTTTTTAAAGCAAGCTGAATTTTTGAATATTTATTTGATAAAATCAATGATTGATGTCATAACATACAGGGTGTATCACCGATGCGTGGATGAACGATGGCTGCTTTCCTATTTGAGAAAGAAAATTTTTTTTTCAAATGAAGGTTTGAGAGAGCAATTGTTTTATTTTGTTGTTGTTTTTTCGTTAACCAGCTGTTGTCCCTCTACGAACGACAGCCATCAGAAATCAAAACTTGTGCGTGCCAAGGATTAACGAGGTCTCACCTTTTAACGTGCGATTCCTAGCAATAAAAGCTATGTTCCAAAATCAAGTACCAACATGAAAGGTGTTCGATGAATGTGTGACTCATCAAAGTTAGTATTTTATAAATGAAACACCCTATATATTATCACTCCCATGAAATTGTCATAAAAGCCATAATGATATTTGTATTCAATGATGGACAAGCACGGAAAAAAAATGATCTCAAAAAATTTTAAAAAGCGTTAATTCACAGGAGATGTTCAAACAATGTCCCATTTTGACCTATACATAAATTGAGTCTATCTGCAATGCCTCTTTAGCCTTCAGTTGATATTGATCTCGTAAGAGAATGAAAAATTCATCTAGTTCTATTCTTCTTTCAACGTCATTATGTAGCTTCTCACTGTGGATCTATTCTTTAAGATATCTCCAAATGATCTGAGTACATGAGGTCTTGGGACATTGCTGCCCCTCCCCCTAAAAATGTATCGTTGGCAACTTACCTTTTACTTAAAAACAATTCGGACAACTCGAATGATAATTTCTTCAAATATTACTACAATAAGTTCAAATCGAGATACAATCAAGAGATAAAAAAAATGCAAAGTCGAAGATTATAATCAGTTGATATTGAAATCTGACAATTTAGCAAAAACATGCTGGAATTTGATAAACACAGAAAGCAATAGAGGTAAAAAAAAGATAACGAAAGAGGTGAATATAACTCCTGACGAGTTCAATAATTTTTTTATTAATGTTTCTAGTGATATTATAAGTTCACTACCTGATTGCGATCAGAATGCAATAAACTTTCTTGACCTCCTGAAATCACCTAAAGACTCACTTTTTCATCATCCAATAACTGAATATGAAGTTCCTGAAGCCATTCTACAACTGAAAAACTCATCTTGTCCTGATATGTATGAAATGACGAGCAAAATAATAAAATGCACTTGTTTTTTTCTGCTAGAACCTCTTTAATCATTGTATCTCCAATGGAAAATTCCCTGATGAGTTCAAGTTAACTAAAGTGATACCTATATTTAAAAAAGAGGACAAAAATACTATTCATAACTACCGACCAATATCGATAATACCAATTTTCGGTAAAATTTTTGAAATTATTCTAAAAGGCCGTTTAATTTCGTTCTTTCCTATAAAGTAAACTCTACATGAAGGCCAGTTCGGTTTCAGACAGGGCTGTTCCACTGTTCAAGCAATACAAAGACTTGTGGCTGATATAGTCGAGGGTTTTGAGGCTGGTCAACATACGGTTGTACCTATGTGTCACACAGTACTATTAGACTAACTCCAATTTTATGCTATACGCGGTACTGCATGGAAATTATTCGAATCATACTTGAATGGCAGGAAACAAGTTGTCCTTATTGACAACAGCTATTCTGAAATTGAAAACATTCATTTTGGGGTACCTCAAGGTTCTATCCTTGGCCCACTTTCATTTATTGTCTATATCAATGACATATTCCATTACATGTGTCCAACTAAATGTATTCGTTATGCAGATGATTGCTCTCTTTATGCTTCTGACAAGAAACTAGATTGCTTGGTAAAAACTTCACAAGATTTTTCAGGAAAAGCCGAAACATGGTTCATTGCTTGAAACTCAATAAAAACAAAACAAAAAATATTGTTTTTTAAACCAACAATACGATTGCCAACAGTTCAGAAGTTAAACTACTTGGAATTGTTATGGATGACAAATTAAAATGGTCAGCGCATATTGCGCACCTAAGTAAAAAATTAAACTCAACTATCTTCATTCTACGGAATCTGAGCAGATTTGCTAACCTGACAGTTTTGAAAACAGCCTACTTTGGCTTATTTCACTCCCACATTAACTACGGTGTAAAGGCTAGTTCATGTTAGAACGATTGCGATAAAGTTTTTGCGATTTCGCAAATTTGTTTCAACTGTCAAAAAATCCTGTTCATGTTAAAGCGGGTAATATCCACAGAACTCATACTTATATCTTAAGATCCAAAAGATCACAAGTTCGAAATATGGGTTCGGTGATAATATCTAGGGATTAAATTTATATTTTAACTAGCAGACCCGGCCACGCGTTGCTGTGGCTAAGGTTTTTATTATATTACATAGTAGTAAATTATTCAAGGGAAACGGTACACAGATGCCATTTGTTAAAATACATGGCGACCGCCATCATTGATTTTCTACTACCGTTGATATTGATTCTGGAGCCTTGAGTACCTCATAATCATCAAAATACATATATCGTACATCGTGATTTGATGTATAGCAAATATATAATAATAAAATATATAATAATATAACTACGTGGTAATACTTACATGTATATACTTTAATTAAAGATTGTTAAATAATGAAGCACTAATAATTAAAAAGCAAGAAGGATTCAACTGTATTACTTTTACTATAATATGAATTCAATTTATAATTCAGTCTAAATAACACGTGGCCGGCTATAGTAATACCAAAAATTAAGAACGTAAGAACAATTGAATTTCACTGTATTGCGTTTACTACGAAATAAATTTAAGTTATACTTTAGCCTCAGCAACACGTGGTGGTTATGCCATTGTAACTTCTGTGAAACGTTAGTACTTTTAACACTGCGCCATCTGTTAGAATACTTACTCAATCCAGTCAGCAGATACCGCCATCTGTTAGAATCATTTGGGACTGACAGATAATTGTGACTGTCGAATAATAAACAAATAATGCTTAGAAGATGATAGTGTGGAACCTACGAAGCATCGCACAAAGAGGAGACCGAGAACGTGTAATGTGTTCTGTCTCACTCTCTCGCCATCAACAAATAATTTGCAATAAAATAATATTGCGGCTATAAATTGAGATGTGAGCTATGCTATCTGTTAAGTTAGATCGAACTGCACACGGTGAGCAAATTTGATTGAAATCGGTTAAGTAGTTTGGGAGTCTATAGCGGACGAACAACGTGACACGTAATTTATATACAGTGAGGACCAAAAGTCCGTCGCCCCCCCTGTAACTTCTTTATTCTACATATTACAAAAAAATGTTAAATACATAAGTTGTAGGGTTTCATTCGATCTCTTTAATGGTTTGAGTTTCATTCATACAGAGTGTCTCAAAAAAGCACGGTGACTTAGAAGTTAATTTTTTTAAATGGGACACCCTGTATTTCATTGCATTATTACATTCTACGTTGAATTCTGAACAAGTTTGATGAATGGTTTTCTATCAAAAAAGTTAATAGTTTTGGACTTATGAACACTTGTAAATAATTATTTCGACTACTTTTGCACCAGTTCACGAATAAATTAATGAGGTAGGCTATGCACGCTAGGCGCGTTTATTTTATCCATGACAACGAAAAAAACTCTTATCTGTTTTTGCCAAATGTCATTGACATTTTGTAGGTTTTCAAAACTTTGTTTCAAACGGTTTTCAATTTCTCTTGTTGATTAATATGGCTCGTTCAGTAGCAGACAAAGTTGAAGCCGTTATCATATTTGGTGATGCTAACCGAAATTACCACGCTGCTATTCGCATTTTCAATGAACGGTTTCCAGAACGTCCGATGTGTCGAAAATATCTGCAGAAATTGGTGGCAAAATTTAACCAAACTGGCACCGTGAAAGATGCTCCGAGATCTGAGAGGCCGAAAATAATTACGGAAGATGTTGAAATTCATGTACTAGCCGAAATGGTAAATAACCCACAACAATCAACTAAGCAAGTAGCTGAGACATGTGATGTTTCTAAAACATCAGTAAAGAGGGTTTTGAAACAAAATAAATTCCATCCTTACAAAATAAAAATTTTGCACCAATTGGTTGAAGATGATCCAGACCGGCGACTTGAATTTTGCGAGACCATGGCAGAAAGAATTGTTGCAAATCGACTTTATTTGCAACACATCTGCTTTAGTGATGAAAGCACTTTTTACCTAAATGGAAATGTGAATACCCAGAATTGTAGATATTGGAGTAATGAGAATCCCCATGAATTCCGCGAGGGGCATACTCAATTTCCCCAGAAAATTAATGTTTGGGCTGGTATTTTAGGTAACCACATTGTAGGTCCCATATTCTTGGAAGAAAATTTTAATGGTCCCAGATACCTCCAAATGCTGCAAGACACAATAAGTCCCAGTATCGATGAGATCGTTGCGCAAAACCCACATGAATTTTACTTGGATGTAACATTTCAGAAAGATGGAGCGCCACCACACTATTTTCGGGAGGTGAGAAATTACATAGATGAAAGGTATTCAGGTAGGTGGATTGGACGTCGAGGTACAACAGAGTGGCCAGCTCGCTCACCGGACCTCTCACCGCTTGATTTCTTTCTCTGGGGCTATTTGAAATCCGTAGTTTTTAAGACAGTTTGTGGGTCGTTAGATGAACTGCGCCGTCGAATTATTGAAGTGTGTGTTATTTCAGTAAAAATATAGGAAGAATTTCAACATGGATTCCGAAACAGAAGATGTAGGTTAATATATCAATAAATATAAATGATTTTTAAACATATTTTTTTTTGTGGTTATCTGAAACTGGATGATTTGTGTGAACACATCAGTATAGAAGTACAAAAAAATGAATCAGTAAGTGGATTCAGTGTTGACAATTCTGCTTGTGAGTCCACTCAAGGAGAAACATTCGAGGAACTATTAATTTCTCTAGTAGAATGTTGCCCTCCTTTATGAAATATAAGACTACCAATATGTGACAGAAGTAAAGGGATCAGGGACAATCTATAGATTAAAATTCATAATACCCTGAATGGCCAATATATAATTGAATTTCTCCAGAAGAAATGGAGAAATCTCCGTGATCAATACATTTAGCAAAAATCAGAATGTGAGGACTATGTCCCAAGTGGTTCAGCAACAACCAATAAGAAGAAGAAGCCTTGGAAACATTATCATCAACTCAAATTTCTATCAGACACGACTATTCGAAGGTTCTAATGTAATATACTTTTAAGTTTCATTGCTATCCTATTTCTCTACTGTTTTCAGGAAAACAACTACACGTTCAGATAAAGAATCAATTTCTTCCTCCACCTCTTCTTCATCAACAAAGATGGCATCCAAGAAGAAAGTAGGCCCCAGTAGTAGAGTGGAAGAAGTATTGATCGAGGCAATAAATAAAGTAAAGCCTTCGGCACAAATCCCAGAGAAACAGCCTTATGAGATTAACACTATTTGTTTAAAGATATCGCACGTACTTGATAGAATGGAAGATCCAGAAAAAGCAAAATTAGAAATTCAACTTTTGTCACAGACTCATTTTGCTTCATACCCAAATTCAGATATGTAAGTATTAGCTCTTGAAGTATTGAAAACAGTCACTCACAGGTCTCGCTCAGAATTAAGAAAAACTTTTTATTTTTTGCTGATATGAATTTGAAGAATAAAATTGTGTTTCAGTTGATATTTATTTATTTCTTTCAATACCTATTCACAATTTCTAATGTAATAATGGAAATGATTTATTAGTCACTACAACTATATTATAGGAAAGTTTATAGGAAGAGTTTATTATTTATCCCACTGAAAGTCAACTGCACCTCCAGACATAAAATATGATGCTAAATCTTCCCTTTCTTGAGATGCGTTTTGAGCGTAGGTATTAGTACCAAAGCGTCTGTTAATGTTGTTGAGTGAATGTTGCTCTTCTCCCTTCCTCTGTAATGGTGGAGCTCCATTGGTCTCTCTTCGAATAATAAATTGTCTTTCAGAGGGAAAGCTTCATCACCAACTATAAAAGAGGGTATTTTCTTTCCATTTTCCTCAATAGGAACTGGCTGTGGAATTTTCAACAAGTTATTGTACAGGCGTCTTCCAATTTCAGAATTCCGCAGAACTCCTCCATCACTCTGCCTTCCTTGGGCACCTATACCGGGTGGCTACGGAAGTATTGCCTATCTCAGTTATTGTATGAAGTAGGTTTGTGAAATTTGGAGCATCGATATAATGACATAAGAGCTAGAATTTGAGCATATTGACATGTCGAAGTTAACTTCCGGTCTGACCGGAAGTAACATCAACTTTCTTATTTTAAATGGAAACCCTATTTTTTTTCTTTTCGCTTTATTCAGCATTCAATTCCCTTTCTAATGACATATCACAAGTTGGTATCTAACCAGAAACTAGATCAGAAAAAAATTATTATTGAAATTCACCGAGTAGGCCGTGGAAGCAAAATGAAAGCCAAAAATTGAAAAGTTGGCTATGGAAACCATACGTCACTTGATAACAGTTGCTACTACTGTGATATTTTATTTTCATTCGTCGGCGTTATAAAAAGCCGCCAAAAAAAATATTGGAAAAATTGGGAAAAAAACTACTCTGTAGGTCCATAACTTGAATAGGAACATACAACTTTTTCTTGCCTGTACTATTCAGCATAACCATTCCTTTCTAATGATATAATAGAAAGTAATTTTTTGAAATGAAATACCAAAAAATCCAATTATTATTATTCAAATAACAAAAAAACAGATTTATCGAAAAAAAAAATTCAAATTGATAGGATTAAAGATAAAATAAATTCAAAACAAATGTTCGAAATGCATTCCCTCAGCGTCAATACATTTATTGACTCTGGTGATATTTTCATGTAAAACGTTTCTCAACATTTGGGGCGTGATATCTTGGAAAGCTCTACGAATTTTTACTTCTAGCTCATGTAGAGTTGTAGGCTGTGTGGAATACACCCTATTTTTAAGATGCCCCCATAGAAAAAAGTCGCACGGAGTAAGATCAGGTGACCTTGGTGGCCACCTGACTGGACCATAATTTCTCGCTATTCTTGAATTATGCGGAGGGGCGCCATCTTGCTGGAAGTACATTCTCTCAGTTATTTCCGCTGGTAGGTTGTTAATGAATTCCGAAATTTCATTCGTTAAAAAATTAAAGTATCTCTCTCCGGTTAGTTGGCCTTGAAAAAGAATGGGGCCAACAATATGAGTTCCAACTATTCCTGCCCAAACATTCACACCAAATCTCTCCTGGAAGCCACCTTGTCGAAACCGGTGCTCGTTTTCTATCGCCCAGTACCTGAAACAAAAGACCGTTCACACTTTTAGCACTTTACACTTCGACTATCGACAATAATCCAAATAAAGTACAGTACCTACCTTGTATTATTCCTGTTAAATAATCCATTGTTGTTAAATCTTGACTCGTCCGTAAACAAGATATAATAGTTAAACTGGTGATTCTCAGCATTTTGTCGAAGAAACCAATTACAATATTCCAGTCGCCTTTCACCGTCATTTTCATACAAATGTTGATGCAACTGATACTTGAAGGATTTAAATCGATGTCTTTTCAAAATTCTCCTAGCAGAGTCCTTACTTATAGCTAATTCGGCGCCAATCTGCCTTGACGAAATTGTGCTATCATATTGTACTAAAGCCAATACATTAATTTCAGTTTCCTCAATAATAACAAATGCTTCTTGGTCTTCGTGAACATCAGGCTCAGTTCTTAATTTTTCTTCAAGCCACTGGAAATACCTTCTTGACGGTTGCTGCCTCCCTGGATATCGCTCTAAATACAATCGTTCAGCGGCATAAGAATTTTTTAAACATTCACCATAAATGAGAAACATGTCAATTTGTTCGGTTCGTGAATAACGGGGCATTTTTTGAATATTCCACTAACTGATATCGATTTCCAAACCCTTTTAAAATGGCAGAATCAAAAACACTACTTCGAACGTCAAAAAAATATGGATAGCAGCGTTCGTGAGAGCTCTCGTTTCTTTTTTGTTTCATTCCAAAATACATCTTAATCAGCCTACTTGTTAATAGGTATTTTGGTTCGAATGATTATTGCAATGGAATGAATATTCTGAATAGCACAAACATCGTCCATAGTAGTAGATAGAATATCTATGGACGATGGCACAGACCAAGGACGTTTATGTTCCTATTTAACCTAGAGCCTACAGGATATAATTTATCATTCCACATTATTTTTAATGTTATTTTTGCGTATGGCGATAATAGAGCAAGAGCAACTGTTATCAAGTGACGTATGGTTTCCATAGCCAACTTTTCAATTTTTGGCTTTCATTTTGCTTCCACGGCCTACTCGGTGAATTTCAATAATAATTTTTTTCTGATCTAGTTTCTGGTTAGATACCAACTTGTGATATGTCATTAGAAAGGTAATTGAATGCTGAATAAAGCGAAAAGAAAAAAAATAGGGTTTCCATTTAAAATAAGAAATTTGATGTTACTTCCGGTCAGACCGGAAGTTAACTTCGACAATAACTGAGATATTCCGTAGGCAATACTTCTGTAGCCACCCAGTATACAGGGTGTCCCAGAATAAAGGGGACAAACTCCGATGGTAGAATCCTCACTTCATTTCAGGACTAAAAGTTCCAATAAACATATATCCTAAGATGAGTATTAATCGAGTTACAGGGTGTTGAAAGTGGTAAAAAAAATATGTTTTCCTAAATAACTCCGTAACGGCTCAAATTTTCTCAATGAAATTTGGTATGTCACTTGACAGCAATCGTTTCCAAATTTCAATGCAAATCACGTGTTTGTAACTCAAAACAGGGGCGTACGGCAGATGGGTACCCCCAATTGCCCCTCCCTAACTTCCACGACACTGGAATAATATCGATTTCGTCTTCTTTTTCTTAATTCTCAATATTTCCCATACAAAAAAGGAATAGGTTTCGTTTTCGAAATATCAACGATTTTCGAGATATTTGAAGTTGAATAAGTGCGTGCGTATGTGATTATGGAAAGTCACTGTTGATTATTTTATTGAAGGTTGCTGTCTTTTTCATTATAAATCATGGCATTATGGTAAATTTTCAAATGGATTGTGTCCACAGTCGTATTTCTAGAAGAATTTCAGAAAAATGCAGGAAAATTAAAGCATTACTCAATTAGGGTTAGCAATCAATTTCTCCTTATTTTCTAAAAAACATTTGGGTTGCAATGAGGTTATTTTGTTCACAATAATATCCATAATTCTTCATTGGTTTGTACTGCTGAACAGTTCTGAACACAAGTTATTCAAATTGAATTCTTGTATAATAATCCAACCACGAAAAATAGTGTGCATTGAAAATGACAGTAGTCAAATAATATTATTCTGACATATCGACGGTTTTCAGTTAAAGCGTCACTACCTGAAACCAGCAATTAATATTATAACTAAGAGTATGTGTATACGACATGAACCCATATACGGCTGCAGAATATACAGATATAATATACACCTATGGAGAAGCTAGAGGAAATGCCAGATTATACGCACAAAAATTCCCGAATATGCGCCAACCGACTCATAAAACTTTTGCAGCAGTTACTGAAAAAGCTAAGGAAAGAGGAACTTTTGAGCCTTACAAAAACAACTGTGGAGCTAGAAGAATTGTTAAAAATAATGATTTAGAAGATGACGTTTTACATCAAATAGAAAACAATCCATCTACCAGCATTCGGACACTTGCCGCAACAATGAATATTTCAAAATTGACAATATGGAGAGTGGCTCATGAAGAGAAGCTTTATCCTTTTCATTTAAATAAAGTAATGGCTTTAGGACCAGTCGATTTCAGACCCCGCTTAACCTCTGAATGGTACCGAAACAGATGCGAAGAGTGAAATGATTTCCCCAGATACGTTCTATTTACTGATGAGGCGCATTTCACCAGAGAAGGCTGTTTCAACAGTCACAATAGCCACATTTGGTAAGAAGAAAATCCATATGGCGTTCATTTTAGGGGATACCAAAAAAAAATTCGGGGTAAATATTTGGGCTGGAATTGTAGAGAACCAATTAATTGGACCATATTTGTTTCCTCAACGACTGAATGGAGATATTCACACCACATTTTTACGATACACCCTGCAGGAATTATTGGAAGATGTGCCAATTTGGGTTCGCCAGAGAATGTGGTACCAATATGATGGTGCACCCGCCCATTTCCAAAGAACTGTGCGCGACCAATTGAACATCACTTTCCCTAACAGATGGATTGGAAGAAGTGGTCCAATACACTGGCCGGCACGCTCACCCGATCCAACCCCATTAGATTTTTTCCTCTGGGGATACCTCAAGTCAATGGTATATGAAACTCCAGTGGAAAGTGAAGACGATTTGGTTGCTAGAATTTTAGCAGCTTGTAGCCATATTCAAAATATGCCTGGAATTTTCGAGAGAGTACGTCAGTCTCTATAACATCGTTGCAATATTTGAATTGACCACCAAGGCGGCCCGTTTGAACAATATTTATGATTTGATAGTTTATGTACGTTTTTGATTTATTGTTATCTTGTCATTTTTCTGTTCAGTTTGTTTATTTTTTGTCGAGAAATGTATTTTTTAAGTGACCCATTAAAACATGCTTTTGAATGAACTTCTCCATTTCTTTCGAAATTATTTCCAAATTTATTGCTTGACAGACACATACTTTTACTGCCCGATGTACTACGATATGCTTTCGTTTGAAGTTATTTTAACGATTTACCATCCTGTTCGTTTCTCTGAAAGTAGTTTTTCTGCAAAACATAGTGCAACTAACAAAATAACATTTAAAATTTAATCAAAATCTCCTGAATTCTTGAAGGAATGATAACTGCTTATGACAAAATAACCAACATATTTAATAACATGCAATGATTACAAATTGAAATATTTCGAAAATTGTTGGCATTTATGAAGGATTTTTTTTCAAAATTTCCTGATATTCAAAACAAATTACATAACAACTTTTAATAAAATAATCAACAGTGACTTTCCATAATCACATACGCTTATTCCACTTCAAATATCTCGAAAATCGTTGATATTTCGAAAACGAAACCTATTCCTTTTTTGTATGTTAAATATTGAGAATTAAGAAAAAGAAGACGAAATCGATATTATTCCAGTGTCGTGGAAGTTAGGGAGGGACAATTGGGGGTACCCATCTGCCGTACGCCCCTGTTTTGAGTTACAAACACGTGATTTGTATTGAAATTTGGAACTGATTGCTGTCAAGTGACATGCCAAATTTCATTAAGAAAAGTTGAGCCGTTACGGAGTTATTTATGAAAACATATTTTTTTTGCCACTTTCAACACCCTGTAACTCGGTTAATACTCATCTTAGGATATTTGTTTATTGGAACTTTTAGTCCTAAAATGAAGTAAGGATTCTACCATCGGAGTTTCTCCCTTTTATTCTGGGAAACTCTGTATATCATAGTGAAGTTATATTTTGCATCACAAACAGCCAAGAGGTATCTTTCTCTTGAAAGTATTTTCATAATTGAAAAATTCTGACCCTGAATTGGGTGGTGCCTAAAATAATAATGTTATAACAAATATATCACACAGCTATTTACTGTTTTACCTGAATAATACAGTGTTTGCCATCTATAGCACCATCTTTCTCTGAATTCGTCTGATATGTCATACCATGTCTGTTCATTAGGTTGTGGGAAACACTGCTCATGTAGAACATCCCATAAAATACTACGTTTCAGATATTATTTCAGAAATTGTTGATTTACCGATACGGTATGTATAGGACATTGAAGTCATGCTATCACCAGATGCTAAATAACTTTTAATAAACAAGATTCATATATAGTCCTAGGATACACTGGTACCTCTTACCTTAACGTAACTGCTAGTTTCAGTGCAGGAGCAAGAGTCTCTTTTGCAAAATGAATTTTCTTTAATGAAGGGCCAACAAAGTTCAATAATTTATTGAACAATGGGAGAGTCCGCCTAAAATAGTTGAAATATTTCTCTGGATCACTGACTTTCATTTCGGCCACAAGGTTGTGATATTCTCCATATTTCCTTCTGTTTCTGAAAATCTTTCGCACCCCATATTGACGAGATTTTCTTAATGAAGCTTTATATATACGGAAAAGTTGATATAATCTGTACAACCTGATACATTCGTCCATTTTAATGTGTGAATTTGAAAATCGATTGGTAAATAAGAGCTATATAACCTCAATTCTAAAAATCAAATCTAAAATTTTGCGAAAATCGCAAAAAAGTTCAATTTTTTTCGACTTTTTAACGATAACCTCGACGCCATTTTAAATCGCATTTGAAGCATATAATTAGAGAAGTTATTCGTGTTATTACAAGATCAGCTTCAACTGAAGTTCGAAGAGTCATTGTAGATAGACTCAATTTGTGCATAGGTCAAAATGGAAGATTGTATGAACATCACCTGTTAATTGACGCTTTTCAGCATTTTTTGAGATATTTTGTTGCTGTGTTTGTCTATCATTGAATACAAATACAGTGTCACACATAAAGTTCGCGATATATAGAAGTTTTTTTATTAATAGATATATAGAAAATTTGACTTCGCATTTAGTTTATGCTTGAAAAATGAGTAAAATACAGGATCTTTCCTTTTTTCATGTGCTACTCCAAACCTGTCAAATTTGATATTGTTTTCGAAAATCCTCAAAATATCAGTTTTTTTTTTGGAAATTTCGAAAAAGGCCAAAGAAAAAATTTGCTCAGTTTCCAATTTTATACATCTGCTCCAAATTTGGATTCTCTACTGTCACTTCGACTTTTTTACATTTTTTTTAAATGTTTGAATCTTTCGCTCTATCGATTCGACCGAAACATGATTCAAATTTCATAACTTTGATGAACATGAGACTTCAATGTCATATCTTGCCCAGAAAATACCCACATTGGCTTCTTACCAGAAAATAAAAAAATGCACCTCCAGAAATTCGTCTTTGTTGTTGCAAGTTCATCTAGTTTTTTCATTTCATTGTTAAACTGATTTGCATTTTCAATGCATGGACGTTGATATGTCAGTAATCGAATTAACGAATTTCTCTTCATTCTTATTACACTCATATTTTTTTAAAGATTTTTATCCAGTTAGATTATTCTTTTGACCAAACAAACAAACCCGAAATATCATACTTTTCTGTAAACTGACCCACAGTTTCATAACTATTCAAAATACTTACGTTCTAGCGATTTGTACTAAACATGAATAATTTTTCGTTTTTTGAATTAATTTCATAAATCTCATATTCTTTATTTCCACCATTAGATGTGTAAAGAACATTAAACCAAAATAACTATAACCAAATTTACAACAAAACATCGTAACATTCATCTCAATAATCTCATTCTGTATACCGCCCTTCCCTTCTATACAAATTATAGCCCTTTCATTCACAGACTTTGTGGCATTTTGAATAAATAGGGGATTTATGTTAGCACAACACTCTCGAATGGTATTCTCTAAATCTTCTTTGTTTGCAAATGGTCTGTATTTATACACTTTTTGTTTCAGATAACCCTATAGAGAAAAGTCCGGTGATCTTGGTGGCCAATAATCTTCCCAATCACTTTTCCCCTAAACATCTTACCGAGACACTGTTTCACTGCTACCGTTTGGTGTATCGGTACCCCGTCAAGCTGATACCACAAATTTCGTCTAACGCTTAGAGGCAGATTATCCAAAACTTCAGACAACTGGTTCATATAGAAATTTTTGTACATTTCTGTGTTCAAGTTTTCTCTAAAAAAAGATGGTCCAATTATTTGGTTATGTAATAAACCACACCACACATTTGTCTTGAATGAATATTGGTAACGGCATTCTATTACAAAATTTGGATTATTGTTGGACCACCAGCGACAATTTTAGGAACTAACTGTTCCGTTCGACGTGAAAGTTGCCTCGTCAGTCCATAAAATCCTGTAGGGAAATGCGATATCATATTCTTTCTCACCTTGGAACCAATATGGAAATTCTACTCGAATATCGAAATCTCTTTCTTTGAGAGTGTGTATGAACTTTGGCTTATAGGGATGGAAATTATTTTTGTACAAAATTCTTCTCACAGTTTCTCTGCCAACCCCTGTATATTCACTAATACTGCTAATATTAATTTTTCCGTTTTCAACAACGCTCAAACAAACATTGAGTTGTTCTTCTTCATTATACTTCATTGGATTATGTGGTTTCTTGAAACGATTGTCCACAGAGCCAGTTTCTTTGAATGTTTTCAATATCGTTCTCACGGTACTAAAGTGAATATTTGTTTCTGGATGCCAGTGATTGAAAATACAAGCAACATCTCGATATGGCACATTCTCACCACATAAAAGAACGAATTCCACTTCGTCTTATATGGATAACATGGTAAATAAAACTTTTTGTGAATTATAAATGTAAGAAAATCTGTACACAAAACAACTCGATTTATTTGACATTAACCAAAACTAAAAATTTGTTTCGAAAGCCTACTAAGTGAAAATGTTATCAGTATATACTATTTTCTTCCAGAGATTAGTCTTGTATTGTTTAAAATCTCGAAATTTTATATAATGTTTAGTACAAATCGCTAGTACGAAAGTCTTTTGAATTGTTATGAAACTGTAGTTCATTGTTTAGTTCACAGAAAAGTATGATATTTCGGGTTTGTTTGTAACTGAATTATTGATCAGAAGAATAATCTAACTGGATTAAAATCTATTAAAAAAAGAAATACGAGTATAATAAGAATGAAGAGAATTTCGATTATTCGATTACTGACATATTAACGTCCATACATTGAAAATCCATATCAGTTTAACAATAAAATGAAAAAACTAGATGAACTTTGCAACAACAAAGACAAATTTCTGGAGGTGCATTTTTTAAATTTTCTGGTAACAGGTCAATGTGGGTATTTTCTGGCCAAGATATGACATTAAAGTCTCATTTTCATCAAAATTATGAAATTTGAATCATGTTTCGTTCGAATCGATAGAGCGAAAGATTCGAAAAATAAAAAAAAATTGAAAAAGTCGAAGTGACAGTAGAGAGTCCAAATTTAAAGCAAATGTATAAAATTGGAAACCGAGCAACTTTTTTCTAAGGCATATTTCGAAATTTCCAATAAAAACCGATTTTTTGAGGATTTTCGAAAAATATGTCAAATTTGACAGGTTTAGAGTAGCACATGAAAAAATATGTATTTTACCAATATTTCAAGCATAAACTAACTGCGAAGTAAAATTTTCTTTATATATATAAAAGAAACTTCCATATGTCGCGTACTTTATGTGTGACACCGTATAATCATGGCTTCTATGAGATTTTTGATATTTTCCTTAAGAATTGGATAAATTTTCCATGGAAATCAAGTAGGCAAACCCTAGATTTTCTGGAAGTTCATAGTATGAACTATTCTGGTATGGCCTCATTGAAAAAAATGAGGAAAGATCACAAGTTTTGGTTGCCCATGTGTGGGAAAAGTGCCATCCGGTAAATTTCGTCATTCCTAGTAATTGATTTTGGGATATTTGGTGTTGAATGAACCCATTTTGGGACATAAATATCACTGTGATTTCAGAACTACCCGCTATAAACCCATACATTCCTATATTATTGAGAAACATTCTTTCAACGAAATATAATGGAGTTAAAATAAAAAAAAACCATAACTTTGGTAAGACACACATATATCGGACAACTTGTATGTTGGTAGTCATTTTTGGAACATACGTTTCATTGCTCTCTACAACTTTTTTCAAAAAAATTATCGTCTATCCACGCATCGTTTATACACCCTGTATAACAAACTGTCAGAGCAATGGATATGCAACTTAAATTGAAACAGTCATTACATAACGAATGGAAATGTAAACTCGAGTGCTTCGAGATAATCTTCAATAGGTTTCCAGAAATGCTTAAACCCATATATAGGGTGTTTATTAAGTATTTGTACAAACATTGAAGGGAAAATATTTGACTAATTTCAAAATAAGAAGTTCATATGAATATGTGTCCGAAAATGTTTTATTTCGGAGATGCAGGGTGTTGACGTTGAAATTTTACTCCGAATCTGCTTGGGGTGCAACTTTCAAAACAGCCAACAGTCCATTACAAACCTCTCAAAACATTCTATTGAGAATTATCTTCAAAAAAATAGACTTTTCTCCACAAAAGAGTTGTATGAAGAAAGGAACATGTTCAATCTTCACTCACTGTACACTTACCATTGCTTGATAAGAATGTTCCAGACACGAACAAATTTCACACAGAAACAATCGAGAGAAACTCGGTCAAAAATGAACCTGGATGTACAAACTGAATTTCCCAATAAAACAGTTACACAAAATTCTTTTATGTTCTATGGTCCAAAAATGTTCAACATTCTACCCAAAAATTTGAATGATTCAAAATCCCTTAAAATATTCAAGAAAGAGGTAAAAAAGTACTTGAAACAGCACTTTATAATTTAATAATAATAATTTAAAATTTCTTGCTGAAATGTGCATAGCTCATATGTGTTTCAGATTGTCCAATATCTTTTGAACCTCAATCTTGGTTTCTATAATTTTATTAATTTTTCTCATTAATTTATTATTAAAATATAACTCAACTCCGCTTGCTATAAGAATGCCATTATTAAAGATATATACTTGTAGAAATGCCTTGCTGATTTAGATATCATAACATAGGCTTCAGAGCCTAGCATGAGTCTACTTCAGCGAGGCATTTCAATTTCTGTAATTATATCCACTCGTCTATAAAGAAATCTATTTAGAGATTAACCTCACTAACAAATTTAAGAATGGTAACAATGATAATTACTGTATTCAATCTATACTGAATAAATCTGAATCTGACTTCATCTGACGCCTAATTGACCCCATAACCTTCATCAATGCTGAAATTTGCAAATTTCTTAATAACGGTAAGAAAATGTGTAGAAATGAGATTTAAATATGAAATATCTCGAACGTTTACCGACAAAAGAGTTGGAGCAAATTAAAATAAGTGATAATAGCGTACGCTGCAACCTCGAAGATATTCATATATAAAAATTAATACCAAATTTTGATTTCTTACCTCAAAAAACCCTGTTCACCAAAATGTGTTAAAAAATTTGTTTTTTGCAAAATTTTCTCAAAATAATTGAAAATAAAATTTCAACTTCAACACCTTTTATCTTCGAAACGATACATTGACCGATACATATTCATATGAACGTTCAACATTAAAATTAGTCAAATTACCTTTTAGAGTTTATACGATAAACACCCTGTATAATGGAAATTTTCAATCTTGAAAAAAATATCACTAGGTAAGAATCAGGATGAGCGAAGCTAATAGTTTTTCAAACTCGCCTTCGGCTCGCGCCACAACTTCCCACTCTCATTGAATTTTCATTCTAACTTCGTTAGAGTATACTAAACTGTGCGTGACTGAGGGCAATTTTTATCCCTGCTGTCTAGGATCTAAATATAGATAAATATGGGGTTTGAGTATAATGCACTATTTTGCACGATCAATAATTCAGGATTGGAGTATTTGGTCGTAATGAAAACGAGTTCAGATGAATTCCATTATGATCAGTAGTATCAGAATTTGTGAAATAGAATGTTAATAATTGTTTTAGAAACCCCAAAAATCAAACATGTCAGTTGAAACCTCAAATGCAATTGAAAATTGTTATTTATATGAGAGATTGTTTATTGTATGTGGATAAAACCTTTTATATCAGTCTAGTTCCTGAAGAAATTTTGGGTGTGATTAGATCTCTTAAAAATACAAACGCTTTAGGGGCAGACTTTATCTCCACTTAGTTATTGAAGTAAATGGATATCTACATAGCTAAACCACTATACCATATCATTGATCAATCAGTATGTAATGGTGAGTTCCCTGTTTCTCTCAAAATAGGTAGAATTGTCCCAATACAAAAAAAAGACGACATCATCCATCTAAATAACTACAGACCGATTACGATACCATCGATGATAAGTAATGTAATTGAAAAATGTGTCTACAATCAGATTCTGAATTTTTTAGTTACTTTTAAGATTGTATCTGAACATCAACAAGGTTTTTTCCCAGGCAGATCAACAGAGAGTGCTTCAATCTCATTTTTCAATTTCATTCACTATTCACTAGATCAAAGAAAGTATGTGGGAGCACTTTTCTTCGATCTAACAAAGGCATTTGATACCATTAGCATCAACATAATTCGAAACTATATTCTCTAGGATTCAGAGGTACAATACTTAAATGGCTAGCATCATACCTGCAGTGCAGGAGAGTATTTGTTGAAATAGACCATGAAAAATCAAATATTTACAAAGTGGATAGTGGGGTTTCCCAGGGCTCTATCTTAGGACCAGTCATATTTCTTTTATTCGTGAATAATAATAATATTAATAATAATACTTCCTCATAAACACTCATTGAGTGCACTCAAAGGCATAGCCTGTGCGGGTTGAGGACGGCTATTATTATTATTTGCCGTAGCGCTCCGGGGCGACTTACTGATGTTTCAGGTGATGTATTCACTTTTCAGCTGTTGGAAAACCCGGAAAACCTACAGCACCACCTCGGGTGGTCGGTGTGCACTCCAAGCTAGCACTAGACGTGATTGGCATCTAGACAACACACCATACACTTGCTTTTCAACAAGGCATGTGGTCGCCTATCGATCCGATATAAAGTAGTTGAGAAAAATTCTCGTACCTACATCGGACTCGAACCGACTATCGCTATGCTGGAGTTTCGAACGGCCTGTGCCTTAGACCGCTGATCCACCGACCACACGTTGAATGATCTCCCACTTTAGTTGAATACCGCAATATTTTCCTATATGCTGATGACAACGCTAGCTGACGATGCCAATACCACCGATGAACTCCAAATGAAACTGAATGCCCTCCCTTACGAATTTGAAGAGTGATGTGGAAGAAATTCATTGATAGTCAATACAAGCAAAACAGTATGTATGCAATTTCTCTTAACAGTCGCAAGATGAATCCCCATTTACAAATGAAAGTAAAAAACCAAACTGTTCAAGTCCGGGAAGATACAGTCAACATTTTGAAGAATTCATAAAGACATTACATTTTCTCCTCTATTCATTTCGGTAAAAGAAACTAACCAATCCAAATTTTATAGTATAGTTGTTCACATTTGTTTAAATATAAATGAGGTAATCAAGTATTGTATGTATGTATTTCATTTGTGTGATAAAAGAAGTTGAATTATGTTAATCTATTATACAGTGTCACCGTTAAAGTCCTCATCATATGGGACTTTTCTTTATTATTCAGTTATTGCAAATTTAAAGTTCTTGAACAGTTTTTGCTTTGAAAATAATGCGAAATGACGTTTACGATGTTTTCCATCGATTGTCTACACCTGTCAAATATTTCAAAATGTTAGGTTATTTCTCAATTTTTCGAAAAATATTATAAGAAAAAGTTGTTAATTTTTCGGTTTCCTACACACCTACCAAATCTGAACCAGTTTTAAAAACTTTGATTTTTTTCGCGTTTTCTTAACCTTACACTTTTTCGGAAAATTTAAATTTGGTAAAACCTGAAATAACCAGTTGAAATGTTTTTACTTGGATATTTTCAAAAAAATACAAATATGCTAAAAAAATTATGTTATAGTTGATGCAAAGTGGCTCTAGTTTCGAATTATCGAATTGTTTTCTAAACCAATAGACCTAAAGTATTTTCTACTTCACTGATGTATTGTGATAAAAATAATTGAAGAAAATTTTGCTATGGAATATTGAAACTAGAGCCACTTTGCATCAAGTATGATGTTATTTTCTTGACATATTTTAATTTTTTTGAAAATATCCATTTAGAAATATTTATAAACAGAAAAAAATCTTTCAGCAGATGGGTGTATTACATCTCAACTGTTTTTTTCCAGATTTCATCAAATTTAAATTATCCGAAATAAAAGTTGTTCAAACTGGTTCAAATTTGGTAGGTGGGTAGGAAACCGAAAAATAAACATCTTTTTCATAAAATATTTTTCTAAATATTGAGAAATAACCTAACACTCTGAGATTTTTTTGAAAAAATGTCAAATTTGCCAGGTGTAGCCCATAGATAGAAAATAATCATGAACGTCATTTTGCATTATTTTCAAAGCACAAACTGTTCACGAACTCTAAATTTGCAATAAGTGAATAATAAATAAAAATCCCATTGACCTCTGACCTTGATGTCAAATTGCTTTAATTTTCGTGGTCCTTGTCCAGTCTTCAGTTATATTGATACATAAAAGTCATTAACGTTTGATGTTTGTGAAGGTTTGCTCTCAAGTATAGCTATCTTTTCACTGTCATAATGATGATAACTTGATAACAATTTAAATATGCAGAATTTAAACTTCGTTTTCCACTTTACAATACAAAAACTTACCCCAACTATTCAGTTTATTAATGGTTATGCTTTCATACTGGACCTAGTCAAATAATCCAACAGGTCTCCCGGAGACTTCTAAGGGTTGTTCATGAGGATGCAGCTTCTTAACGGAAAGGACAAATTTCCAACAAAACTGCTACTGATTTTTCATCAGTTCTGGAACCAGCAAACCTCAATGCAAAAATTATCAGAGAAACATTTGTACATATTTCTAACCCAGCTACACACAATTACGATGACCAGTTAGGATTGCTCCGTTTTCATATACATTGAAAAGTCTTTGGGAGTGGCAAACCTAATGAGATTAGTCTCAGACAGAACTAAAATCATATTTACTTTTCCAACGATAACACAGTATATTATTCAATTTTCAGATATTTCTACCATTTGCATGCCAAATGCGCAAAGGCGTCCATCTCTTATGCTTTAATTTAAAAATAATTTGAAAGGCTCATACTGAAGAGAAAGTTATATAGAATCGTATTTTATTGAAACCCTTGGAATTTTGTCCAATGCTGTAACAAAATCAGACGATTCCAAGATGTATGTATATAAAATCCAATTTTATGATGTGATCAGGCCATTCCTCAAACACAGGAATTTTGGATTATAAAAATCATGTGAAGTAAAGGTTTCACTCGCCATTTCAGTGCCAAATATCACAAATCTTCCAAGGGGACAAGAATAAAATAATATTTTCACCAAAGAGAACAAAACAAAAGCGAAGATTTTAGTAAAATTAGTCGATTTCTCATATGAAAAAAGGGACTATTACAATATATTATCAAAAAGTAGGACTCATGAATGTATGTAAAGTTTTTAAAAATCGCAATTAACCACTAACAACAACAAAATACCAAATTCCTTCTCATACACAAATGCTTTGTTTGTCTCCCCATCAGCTGATGACCGCCACAGAACACAATGACCGCCATGTTGTGACGTCAGCTGACAGTGCTCTATTGAACACATTTCATAAGTATATCAACACTATTCATCCAAACAGAATTCCCAATTGAAATAAAAGCATTTTAGATTTAACAGTGGGTAAATCCAGTACAAACACCATTTTGAAATTTATCATAAACCTTCCCAAACGTACCTAACCACATATAATAAATCTATACATACATACATGATACATAGATTAGTAAATGTTCATCTGTTCAAAGAAAATTGCAACAAAGAAATTAAACAAGTAGCAGTTAACAATGGATATCGCGTTGGTTCGATAAATAGAATATTGGTTTAAATAATTCATAGGAACAAGAAGTTTACCCCACTATCAGAATCATTGACAATAATAAGTAAATAAATTCAACTTATTCAAGACCAGGCTACAGAAAAATAAGGATAGCCTATAGGACAAATGATACGTTGGGAAAGTTTATGGAAATCAATAAGGACAAGACACAAAAATCAGAAAAATCAGGATTTTATAAATTGAACTGTGGGCCTTGCCCTGAAGTATATGTGGGTCATACAGGTAGGCCGTTCAAAAACCCCATAGCTACGTCAATATCGTATGAATTATGAATAGTGATGCGTACGAGAGTCTCGCAAGGTCTCGTCTCGTTTTCGAGACGATACTCGGACAAGACAAGACGAGACTTTTATTGGTCCCTTCTCGAGTATCGTGCATGAGGTTTCGCGTCTCGTATGAGAGTCTCGCAGGTGAATATTTTTACGTGCGGACTTGAGAACTTGATAAAAATCGGATTTTGTAATTGATTATGATATTTTGTATTCAGTAAATCCTACGCTTTCCGACGGAGAATGGATGCAGGAGCATCAAAAATATTATTCTATGCCTCGGAGTAATGAAGAAACATATATATTTCAATAGTGGAAAATTCACTCTTCTGAATTTTCTATTATAGATATGTTTAATGACACGAGTTCTCTTAAACATACCGGCTGTCCCGACGGAAAGATAAGTCTCGTTAACGTAAGAAACCATCGAAATCATCTCAATAATGAATCTGCTCGATGTTTGTTATGCCTAAACAACTGGGTGAAAAATGAGGGCTGTCTGTTGTTGTTTTTTTTTTCAACTTTGATTTTTCAACTTATTTCATTGCCAAAATGATTTAATAATGCTAAGTTTTTATTTTGTTTAGATGTATTACTTAATAATAATCTTCTTTTCCGACTCTTACATTAGGGCAAGTATTTAAGCATTCCTTATTGCACTGAAAAAATAAGATTATGCATGGCGATATTTCGATTCTTTTACGAGACTCTCGTACGAGAAGCGAGACGAGACGAGAATGGAGGCTGCGAGACGAGACGAGAATGGAGGCTGCGAGACGAGACTCGATACGAGATTTATCATTTCATCGGCGAGACGAGACAAGACTTTATGGAAATCTCGTCTCGTTAGTCTCGTGCGAACCACTAATTATGAAAAAATTTAACATACGCTAATCATATTCCAGAAGATGAAATCTTTTATGGAAATTTCTGAATTCTTCATTGAAAGTAGTGTAGAATTCTCACAAATTAATTAATTAACGAACCCATTGGATCCTTATAATTCTCGTTTGTTGATTTTATTTTCTGGATTAACTGGTTTTTCCGGGAACATTGTTATTGATTTTTGAATTTATTTTCTCAACAATGAGTTATTAATGAGATTTTCCAGTACATTGTTCTTGATGTAAGTTTTATCGATTCTAGGAATTGGAGATAGGAAAAGGTAGATTTCCATTATCTTAATTGGTCAAAAATTTATCGAAATTATGTTCCGAAGAAAAATCAGTGTACTAATCGCTCAATAAAGCTTATTTTTATAGAACCTCTCATAAATTTACAATGAGAAATTTCCTCGTGACTTTTTTCTTGTGAATTTAGCAAATTCCTGCATAAAAATCAAATTTCCGAAGAGGATTCAAAAATTTCCCATTAAAATTGTAAATTCATAAGTATACGGTTACCATACGTGCTCAGGTCTGATCTCTTGGTGGAATAATGCTAACTAGCTACTTCGCCATTTATTAGAATTTCTATAGAGTGGCGAAGGCTCGTGGAGGAACATCCATAAATTTTCATTGAAACAAAAGAAAATATATTTATGAATAACTGAAAACTTGTGACATCTACAAGTTACTTTTCATATATGATGTCTTTACCTTGCGGTACTAATCCAGAGTGCCTTCGTTTCAAGTTCTAGAGATCTCATAAAGCCGTGCTGATGAGTGGGTAACTACGAAACAGCGCTGTCCACGGATGATGGGTTTTCGGAATTCATTAGAAAACACTCTATTCACTTTATAAATAACCGTACATTCAGTCCTTTTGAAACCAGATGAAAATAAGTTGCAACTAAAGATAAACACTTATCCTTATTTGCTTGCTCTTTTTTTACAGCAATGCCTATGAGCTGCTCAGATTGTTACGGGAGGTCGTGGGTATCGTTATCTGATAGTACAACAGATATATCCTTTGACAAATGTAAGGTACAAAGATAAATGATATTAGGTATGCATGGGCACCAGGTTCTTTTTTTTATTAAATGAAAATACCAAAAACATTGATTTGTCAAAAGATGATCTTTGTGCTTCTCAACAATAAAAAAAAACAAAGTTCAGAAAACACTATATTCACACAAGTCCCATGTGACAAAACATGTTTGACAAGATTCTAATGAAGTGACAAAGTTACAATCGAATTTGTTATTTTAAAGTTACAAAAGATTCTGGTCTCTCAATATTTGCCTTGAAATGACTGGTTGGTTTATTCACATTTTATGATCAGTTCTTGCGATGAGAAAGACTTATTCCAGAGCTCTACTTTATCGAAGAATGTAGGAGCCTTGTATGGTCTCTCGAGACAATGGCTGCTCTACTAGCAGGATACAATCTGGATACAATCTGTAGTCGGTCTGGGGTCTTTCCTGGATCTCATAAGATGTTCGAACGATGAGGTAACGCTGTGAAAAATAAACACAAACCAGTATCTTGTGGCAGGTTGAGTCACACGACTCGAGATATGACCATGATTGTACAAATCTAATCTAGATTTACTTATAGATTACCAAATGAATGATGATGAAATTTACAATAAATAGTTTATTCAGGGAATATATAAATGAGATAAAGAATTTAAATTTACAATAAATGTAAGATTTGCTGAGTTAAACAATGATTGAAATATTCAATAGGTATGGAAAGAATTCAACTTTACAGTGAAGCTCAAATTTAGTAATTTCTCAAGCAATGTTAGAGAAGAGTTCAATCTCAAGCGAGCATTAGAAAAAGATTTTCATAAAGATATTGTTTTCTATTATTTTTCAATTTAATAGTCAATTTCCAACATTCAGTGGAACTGACAAGCAAAATAATGATAAGAAACTTGATCTATCTCATCAAGGATGAAAAGGAAATGTGTATCTCCTGACTGAGGAGAAACAGAGAGAGAGAGAAAGCAAGAGGGTTGAGATAATGCTTTCTTATAAAGTCACAAAGAAAGCAGATGGCTTTATTTGTGTCCAGAACTACTGAAAACGAAAGGTTATAAAAATATATCAAACTTCTTTTGGCTAGGCATCTAAACATGGGTAGTGATGTAGAAGAGAGCGAAAGATCTTACCAAGAGCTCAAAGCTTCATGAGTGAGTGTAGCTTCTTCTGATTAAAATAAAGAAATGAGGAATTCAAAGCATTTACTCACCCATGAATCCTGTTCTCCAAGCTGCCAGATCAGACTTTCTCACCGATCACCATCCAGGTTCAGGAATTTAGTTCCTAGTTTACTGTTCTTGCCTTTTAAGCAGATTGATAACTTCTGAACATTCAGGAAAAACTTGTGGAAACACTTGTATCACTGAAAACCATAAAGCACAAACAGAAACAGATCTAATTCATAATCTTTTAACTTCGAGATTGATAGAATTAATGAAAATTGTCTCGACTTTCACAGGTTAGAATTCATTTCAGCTGTGAGCTGTGACATTTCAGGATTCAGAACCGACTCGTCAAAAGAGGGTACGAGTACAAAATGACATTCGATTATGATCACGCATAATACTCAAACTTTGAATATTTTCAAATTAATCATGAAATTCATGAGTGACAGAGTGACGCACATGCGGCCATTTTACAATGTATCAAAATTGAATTTTCAAAGTTGAAATTAAACGTACCAAAAGAATATCGATTCGATCAGTGAAATAGATAAAAGTTAATTGTGTTTAAGTTAATTATTTGAAGTTTTGGAGATTTCAAAGATAATCATGAATGACGCACTTACGGCCATTTTGCATTCATGTTAGAAAGTAGCAAAAATGAATTTTAAATTTCAAATAAAACGTGCCAAAAGAATATCGATTCGATTAACGAATCAGATAGAAGTTAATCATTTTAAAGATAATAATACTTATATACGACCTTTCATTTCCTCGCTCTAGAAAAATTTTAAATTTCCGGATGGGAAAACTGAGAAAACAAACCACCGCTTCGAATGCTCACTTCAGAAAGGGACGATAGAAGTTCTCTAAGGGAGGAAGTCAATCTCTCTCACTCTGTCTATCATCAGTGTTACCAATCGCATAGCACAATTGAATAAATTGGAACAGCTCAATGAGATGGTGTTACCAACATGAAATTCAACAAATCGAAAAAATGGTAACGCAATGTTTTACATTTCGTTACAAAGTCTTTTAATCCAGTGATGAAGTTAAAATTTTCAGTGTGAATTACTATTGGTGAAACCATATTGTTTCAACCATACCTTTAGCTCATTTCATTACAACGAAATAAAATTCTGATCTCAACATTATTGCTTAATATGGTAGAATTCAATGCAGCTTTTGTTGTCGTTCGCAAAATAAATATGAGAGTTCACCTGAAAAAATAAGTGAACGTTTAAATCTTTTTACTTAGGTTTAGAACGTCCATTGTTTGATCGGGTTGAAAGATCTTACACTTTTTGACAACGTCAAAATCGTTTTTAGGTGAATACTGTATTCACAAGCAATTGAAACGATGTGAAAACGTGAAAGAAGTTAAACATTTTTCAATTTATCAAGACGATAGACTTTCGTTACTTGAAAATTAAGTAACTACAACCTCTAAAACCTTCAAACAAATGTAAATCTTTGATAGGTGGAAATATCCTTCAACTGTATTAAAACAATAAGATAAAACCATATGTTTGATTGTGGATTTGAATCTACCAATATTATTCTATAATTCAATACACCTGTTAAATGCGGTGTACCTCAAGGCACAGCTTTGGAGCCGTTATTGCGAAAACATAGATGAAGTAATCTGAAGCGGAAAACTGAATTTGATATAACTAGCTATCATTGAGTGGTTCAACTTCAATGTACTTAAAATATCAACTTTGAAAAAACCATGTTTTTTTCCAATTTGTAGCTACAATAGTTGCTATCCGAAATACCGTGAATTACAAATTCTGAATAATTATGCTGGTAATTTTATCATCATGAAATTTTCGTGAAATTCACATATGATATTGATATGAACGTGCTAGACTTCTGAGGGATGTCGTTCGTACGGGGATGACAGATGGTTTAGGGAAAAAATTTAATACTCAATACGTAGGGGTAACTCTTGACTGTTACTTAAAATGGATTCATTATGTGGAAAATGACTCTAAAATACTTGAAAGTTTTGAATCTGACTCACCTCGAAATGTATTATTCACTTATAGAGTCTAGATTCTGGATATATAAGTACTCAAAAAAACTGCAAATACTACAGAAATATTTTTTAATTGATACCCAAAAAAACAAAAATTTACTGTAACGAATAAATAATTCGGGAAATATCTGTGTTGGACTTCCACCAAGTGTTTTTTCTAAAAACACTTACATATACATTTACATACATAAAATAATACCTTCTATTCGCATTCGACAAGATCTGAAGAAAAAAACTTAACTTCAAGTTCCTACTCAAAAAATTAATGGCCTTTCTTTGTATTTGGGCCGTCGATTTTACAATTACATCCCAGAAACCATCGCAAATACGAATACATTGCGTCATTTCAAGAAGGGAGTATTTTTTTTCCTTCACAACACATTTTTTATGAACTTCCAGAGTTCAACCCTTTCTTTTATTATTCTCCATTGCCTATACTATTTGTTCGTTATTTATCGATCATTTCTATAGAAGTGTTAGTATTACGTAATAACTCAATTATGTTATAGAGTAACTTCTGATACCACCGCAACCACTGACAGCCATTGGGCTCCGGAATAATATAGCGATAAACAAAATGACGATCTTTAAAACGACTATGTTGAAATAGCGATGATTTGAAACAGCGATTTACTAGAAACCATTTATTGAACTATGTATGCTTAACAACTTCATTTTGATATCTGAATATATCAATATTCATAATATACATATGGGTCCATTATTATATTGACAAATTAAAAGCAATAGCCGCTAAATAATCCTTAACACACCACAATGTGTAACCTTGCGTGATAAATTGAAGGCGTTTCTTCAACTGAATATACTTGCTTTTGACGGACTCTGTACTCCTAAAACCAGATCGGTATCCCAAGATAACGTTCTCTGTTTAGTTTTGTTCCAATTGAAATCAGTCCTAAAGTTTAGCTAACGAAGGACGATGGCAATCCAAAGTCCTTTTTCCAACGAATTATCGGTTCTCGGAATATTATCATTAATCCGATCATACCTGTTCCACATGGAGATATGATATCGTGGCATAATTCCGTCTAATCTTCTTTCTGCATACGTATTTTCCCAGATATCTGTTATAGATGTAATTTTGACGGGAAACCCTTCTTCTTAAAGGAATTTGTACGCAAATGGTACATCCTTTGGTCGTACAAAACTCAGTGATATCAGATTTTTATATTTCAATCTGACTTCTTGCCTGTTCACATATGTATTAGTTAGTCCTGGTGTTCTCTGAATTTGACTCTAAAGATTTTGAGAAAGATGAAAAAACATCCACTTAAATCCGATTTTGAAAAGATTTCTTTAAAGGCAACATTCTCTAGTAAGTCTTCTCATTACCAAGAATTGCATACAGCATCGGAATTGCTTTATTTTCAATGAAAGTATGTATTGTGTAGATTTGAAACAGAAAGTCAGTTGCTATCTTGTTTATCCCGTCCCGTGTTTTGCATCCATACCAAACAACATAATTCTATCAATTGGCTCTCACCAGAATCCCACAATACGAAATCAGCACCATTCAACTTTTTACTTATAGGAATTTTTTTATTCAAAGTTGAATGAATTAGAATTTTTAGATTATTTTCTTCGTCGATGATGAATATTCTGTCTTGCGGCATCATGATTAGGTAAAGCAAACACACCTTCAGGGTTAACATTTTGTTGTAAAATCACTATAGGACGATCCTGAGTCATTCTTGCTCTTTTTCTAATTTGATATTTTACTATATCAGCTTCATTGCTCCCTATATCCGGTCCATATGTGTATGTTCACAAGTGGGGGTTGGATGATCGACATCTTTTATCCTTACTATTAGGGCCGGTTGCATAAATAATTTAACAGATGATTGAAGATTCATTTTGTTTATTCCTATGGCAACGCAAGCTCTATGCAATTGGCCCTTAGTCTTTGCGCATCGCCAATTTTCAGAATTGATACCTATACGTTTTATCTTTTCTGTATTTGTAACCTTCGATAAGAAGTATTCGACCACCTTTCTGCGAGTCTATAAATTGCAATTTATTAATATTAATAGCAGTGTTAGAACTCATGGGTGCCTAGTTCAAATGTTACGGCGACATTGCATAACATTGTATTTATTTTTACATAGTTTTCTTATTACTATTTCATTTTATTACATCGCTCTTTCGTTACACGTTGTTTTGATATATCGCTACTTTAAAAGGCGCGAATTCGTAACCCGCTATTTTAACAATCGTCATTTTGTTCATTGCTATATCATTCCGAAGCCATGCCATTGATTAGGCTTTGTGGGTTTTCAGTTTATTTGCAGGCAACTGAATAATTTTTTCGATAAATTCATACACTTATATTGAAATTCTGTCAATTTTGTACAATTCAGTAGTTTCTGCGAATGAACATTATTATCATATTGAAGCAACGTGCCGTAACTAAGATGAGATAGATAACTGTTCACTAAAATTTTGTAGCAAGAATATAGATCTTGAGAGTTGTCGGTATAGTTGTTGGGTATGACAAGCAATCGAATTGATGAGCTGTCAACTACAAAAATTTCTCTTGAGAATGCCAATCACGCGTGTTGGCAAAAATTCGAGTTTAACTTGTAATGAACATAGGCCTAACAACCCGGATTAGGAATCGTTCTGAACAGGTTTTCTTCATTATTTGAATGACATATTCATTCATTCGACATTGTTCTAGTGGAAAATGTTGTTCCAAGAGGGATTAAAAGTTTGTTACCAAGGAACTCGTAGGGAAATCAGAAATATTCTATGGAATATTACTAATAGACTCCTTATTTTTCTAGATATGTTTTCAGTTTGTCGTAGCCACGGGAACAACACATAATTCTACGCCAGACAGAAGTGTTTTTTCTCCCAAATTTCGAAGTCGTAATCTAAACTCGATGATCAGCTTTGCAAGCATCTAGTACTTGAGTTCCATAATGGTATACAGGGTATACCACAATGAGATGAGTCGCTATGTATAAGGAATTCAGTTTTCTTCACCATAAGATACGCTATTTGCGAGCTTTGCGGTTTTTTTAAAACTGGCGGACTCGCCAATTACGCACCTCGCAGACAAAGTGACAAAAAGTGACCATTCTTATCGCGTTCCAGCGGCGGTTTGCAACATCTTAGGGATTAAGTCGATATGAGTGAATTTAATGAAATGTAAACTACTTTAATTTTGTTTGGAATAGTCATTAATAGAGAAACAGCGGTTTCTCTCGCGCGATTAATGAAGTTAACTTGTCTCTTATGCGGTGGCCAAGTTTAAGATCAAATTTATCGACCATAAATACATATTGAAATAAGAAAGGAAGAAAAATTTTTATAACTTTTGTCCAGTTTCCACTAACACTTTACTACTTTATTACGACCGGTTTCGGCTCTTACACCATTTTCAAGTAACTACAGATTTCATCAAGTTAGTGAATACTTATACATAAGAAAGTAATTAAAGAAAGGTTGGGTTTAAATTACCTAACTGATGTTTCAAAACAAATTGGGAAAAACTAATTTATCTAATAGGGGTTCATACAATCGTTGAGTCCAACTTTGTTATCAAAAGTCACAAATTCAGAAGTGGAGAGCTACATAAATCTAACTGGTCATTGAGGGTATTAAAATTGGGGTTTTTATTTAATTTGTTTATTTCCAAGGCTTCCAACAAGTTCATTTCTCTTCCTTTATTACACGTATGAAGGATTTTCATGTTATTTTTATTTATTGTATGATTCGTTTCTTGCAAATGTCTATATATGGCTGATTTGTTATCTGATAACACATGTTCACGGTACCTTATTTCAAAATTTCTTCCCGTTTGTCCTGAATGAGCTGCTATACAATCACCACGTTCCAGTCTATATATACCTGATTTTTTTCATTTATCCTTTTTGGGTTTTGCATTGAATAGTATATTCCCTAAATTACTCTTACTAGTGAATGAAGTTATTATATTAAGTTTTGAAAAATAGTTTTTAATATTTTCTGAGAGTTTTCCCGAGTAGCTTATACTAACATATTTTTTTATCTCCTTTATCTTATTTGATTTGGATATAATTCATTCCTGATCATTGTCTGCTGTCTATTGGAGATGATCTTATCAATTAAGTAGACTGGAATTTGGTTATTTATTGCAATCTGTTTTATGACTTTCATTTCTTCATAAAACAGATTGCTCCTCCTCGTGAAAACCCTGGTACTGATAGGGCCGCGGGTGATTCACCACCATCTAACAGCCCAGCAGCACCAAATCCGAGCCCCATCCTTGGCTTCCACTGAAAGCAAATTATCAAGTTCTCGCATCCCTCTGTTATGTGTGAGTGGTTGTGTGTTAAGTGTCGGGGGAGTATATGTGTTTTTAAAGTAGATCTACGGTAAGCTAGGCCACTAGTCGCTACTTCCGTTGGCTGCGGTGCCTCAGCCACCATTGGGATCAGAGACGATGTTACAGGTCATTTTTAAATGAGGTATAAATTTTTTTGATAACACAATCTACATTGGGGTCAGAGATCCATAGGAGCCGAAATAAGCAAACAATCAGCAAATTAGGTGCTTCTCGCTTCCTCCGAACCCTTCTCACTAGTAGCATCTATGCCAGAGCGAAACCAATTAGCTACCCTCAAGAATTTCATGTTCACCCTGTTTAATGAGAATACCCCCTTACTTTATTCAGTCCCATTCATATTTCAGAAAGCAAGGTGATTGTATCCAACCAGCATTGTTTTCAATAATATAACCTGCATTTTGCCTCAACAGACAGATGTCAATGTCAGTCAGCTGTGCTGTTCATGACATTTCGACTTTTGTCACAAAAAGCTAGAGAGTCTTATCAGCTGCACATTTTCCGAAACGATAAGAGATTTTATCCACGCGCATTCGCGGATTTTCTTGGTGAAAACTCAGTTAGTTTGGTAATGTTTCTTCAAGGAAGAATATTCTCAATCACCAAATTATTACTGAATTTCATCACAGCATCGATAACCGATATACCACTTTGAGGTCACACATCATCTCAGGCATGTTACAATTTTATAGCATATTACAGCTATACGAACCTTCGTTGCTCATGCATATTGTTGAAAATCATCAAGATTTGAGAAGATCACCAGTTCATTTATTGTTTCATCACTCGGTGTTTGAGTTTCTTTATGATTTTGAATGTTTTTTTGATTTGTCAATTTTTGATGTAACACGTCAGATAATTAAAAATATTATAGTTGTTTCTACAAGTTATTTTGAGCCGTAACTGGAGTATTATTCCGTTGGAAACCTTCTTTGAGACGTATTCTTCACCGGTTAGGTGCTGCATTACGAATTTTAACATTTGGCGATTGTGACAGGACCATGGAAAAATTACTCAAGGCTTTGGATGTCCACCGAACTTCGTTCATGCGAATATATCTAGAAACGGTGGGACTGTTGGAGAATGCAGATTTCGATATGGGTGATGTACAGTGGAACACCAGAGTACTCGACCAGAAAATGGAGGTGATTCAAGGATTGGATAAGCAGCTGCTAGAAGAAATGTTGGACGAGGATACATCAGGAGATGACGTGGATGCAGAAGTAGCAAGGTCGGATGAACTATTAGGTAGATATAACAGACTCAAGGCTAAAATTGATCAATATTCATTAACTAATTCATACTGATGATTCCATGTCCACTGAAGATAAGTTTCAGTATTTAATTCAATCCACTGTATCTAATTCCCGTGCCCATCAATTGGTGAAAAGCTACCCGCCAACAGCTGAAAATTAGAGAGACTCAATTCTCGTTTTGGCCGTGAAGACCTACTGATAGAAGTTTACGTTCGAGAACTTTTGAAATTAATTTTGACAAATCTGAATTCTAAAGTATAGCTCAGTTTTTTATATGATCAAATCGAATCGCAGTTAAGATCTTCAGAATCTCTTGGAATAACATCTGATAAATGTGCAGCTATGATTTTTCCTCTAGTCGAATCATGTTTACCGGAAGATGTTTTAAGAGTTTGGCAACGTAGTTGTAATTTTGATTCATCGACTCTTTTGAAATCGAAATTGGATAAATTGATGAATTTTTTGAGAAGAGAAGTGGAAAATGAACAAAAAATTTCTCTTGTCACATCGAGTTTTGATATTCATCAAAGAAAGACAGTTGAAAATAATTCACCAAGCTCATCAATGTCGATACCAACAGCATCTACTCTGTCGACTGCAGCTAAAACAGTCAAATGTATATTTTGTAAGAAAACATCCCATACGTCAACTAATTGTGATGATAGTAACACAAAAAAGCTATCATTTGATGAAAAACGGAAAATTTTGATAAAAGGTGGTCGATGTTATTTATGTTTGAAATTCGGACATGTTGCTCGCAAATGTAATGTTAATATCAAATGTGATAGATGTGGGAAAAAACATGCTACTTTAATGTGCCATTCGGTACCAGAACCCGATGAAAGATCTCCGAATTCTCATAACAATCTAGAAGTACCTATTACTGTTGAAACTTTGTCCAATTCTTCATTTGACAGAATTTTTTTGCAAACTCTAGCTGTAAAAATTTGTGGGTTTGGCACATCACGAATTGCAAGGGTCATCATAGATACAGGTTCCCAGCGTTCTTATATTTCCAAAAATCTAGCAGTCGAAATGGGATATGAGTCAATAGGTCGAGAAGAAATCATTCATGCACTTTTTGGAGGAGTTCATTCAGAGGCTGTGAATCATTGTCGCTACAAAGTCTCTTTGAAAGATGTTGCTGAAAAATATCTATGTAATTTCGAGGCTCTCAGTCAGACAGTCATTTGTAATCAAATTATGTCAATTCGAGATGGTCCATGGAAAATAGAACTTGATGAATTAGGAATTTCTATATCTGATACTGAAGAAGGGCCAATTGAAATTTTATTAGGTGCATATATTGTCGGCAAACTCTTCACTGGCAGTAAACATATTTTGAAATGCGGATTGGTTGCTATTGAAACAAAATTGGGTTGGACGCTTATGGGTAAAATTTCCTGTAGATATTCTGATATTCAAAGATCATCGTCATAGTTACTTCTTTGTTTTGTCAGAACAATATTTCCAATCTATGGAATCTCGACATATTGGGTATTGCTGATCCTGGCCAACAAAAAACCAAAAAACAGCATGAAACATATATTTTTTAATCATTTTTGGAGTCTGTTTCCGTGAATATTTGTGATAGGTAGGTAGTTGGGTTGTTATGGATCGATGGTCATCCGTCATTACCGAGTAATTTCTATGATGAAAAAATTAGAAACTGACGGATATTACGAAGACTACAACACGGTATTCACGGAATGGCTTCGGGAAGGTATAATAGAGGAAGTCAGTTGTAGGGAGCTAAATGGTTATTTTTTGCCTCATCGCCATGTCATAAAACTGAGCAGCTCTTCTACTGAATTACGACCCGTGTTCGATGGCTCTGCCAAAGAAAAGAATTTTCCCTTTCTAAATAACTGCCTTGAAATGGGAATTAATATGATAGAACTGATTCCATCGATATTGATCCGTTTCAGACTTGAAACGATTGGGGTCATATCAGATATTAGAAAAGCATTCCTACAAATTAGCCTGAAAGAGGAAGATCGAAATTTTCTGAAGTTTCTGTAGTATGATTCTGATAAAAATCTAAAAATATATCGTCATGCTAGAGTTGTATTTGGAATAACGTGTAGCCCGTTTATGTTAGCATCTGTCATTTATTTCAATTTGAACAAATTTCTCGAACATCCTGAACAAAAATTCAGAATATCTAGCATCCGAAAATTGAGAAATAGTTCCTATGTAGACAATTGTGTGACTAGTGTCAGCAGCGAGGAAGAACTTCATGATTTCATCTCAGAATCCAGTGAGGTGATGTCATTAGGCAAATTTGATCTCCGTGGTTGGGAGTATTCACTGAACAAAAATGCCACTGATTTTTCAGAAAATGTAGTATCACATGTATTAGGCTTGATCTGGAACAGAAGTAATGATACTCTAGAAATAAACTTTGAGTGGTTGGGTGATATTGAAAGAGAAATTATCACAAAACGAATCATTCTGTCGATTGCTCATAAGTTATTTGATCCAATTGGATTTCTTTGTCCAGTTCAACAATCTCCTCGAATTCTGCTACAGAAAACTTGGATTTTGAAAATTGGTTGGGATGCAGAGGTTCCACAAGATATCAAAATGCCATTTTTGAATTGGTTGAAGGACATATCGATTTTGAAACAATTGAAAATTCCCCGATATATGTGTATACCTCATGCTATCAACGGCAGTCTTCACATGTTTTGCGATGCGAGTATAGATGTATATGCTACAGTAATTTTTCTGAGAACTGTATCTTTGAATGGTGTGAAAATACAGCTAGTTCAAGCTAAAAATAGAATTGCACCAATGAAAAATTTAACAATACCCAAACTTGAGTTACTGGGGGCAACCATTGGTGTCAGACTCAGTTTTAGATAGTATGGGACGGAAAGAGATAGAAGTATTTTGTTGGACAGACTCGTCAACCGTTCTTTCTTGGATTCGTCGTGAAGATATCTGGAAACCATTCGTTTGGAATAGGATTCAAGAAATAAGGCAATTCACTACAAAAGAACGTTGGTTTCATGTGCCTGGTCATATGAACCCAGCCGACCTTCCATCGAGAGGTTGTTTACCAAAACACCTGTTGTTGTCGAAATGGTGGGAGGGGCCAGACTGGTTAGAAAATGAAAATGATTGGCCAGAACAAAATTTTGAGTCGAATGAAGAAGAGATTATCCAAGAAAAGAAAAAATCCACATCTACCTTGATGAACATATCAAAAGATTTTTCCGTATTTTATAAATATTTTTCAAAATATTAACAGATATTGAATTTAGTAGGATGGATTAGGAGATTTGTCTATAATTGTCGAAATTCCAACCAGAAAAAGAAGGGAAAGCTGTCTGTTGACGAAGTTGAAGGAGCCGAAATTAATTTGATCAAGTTAATCCAAGAAGAATGTTTCAATGGAATTCGAGATGAAAAGATCATTTCTCTGTGCCCCATTCTAGACGAAAATGGAATTATGAGAATAAAAACTAAAATCAGTGAACGTGATGATTCCTACAATTTTTGTTACCTTTGTTTGTTTTTGTTACCTTCTAGACATCCTGTGACTGAAAGAATTATTCGTTATTACCATTTACAGAACTGCCATGCTGGTATTCAAAGCGTCATTTGTAGTATCAGAAACAGATTTTGGATACCAAGTGGAAGAAGGACCGTAAAAAAGGTAATTGACAGATGCATGAGGTGTAAAAGGTTTGAAGTTCATCCATTGAGTGATATTGAAGTTGCCCTGCCGAGTGATCGAGTTAGAGATGCATGTATTTTCGAAATAGTTGGCATTGACTTAGCTGGAACAATTTTCTTACGAACCAAAGAAACAGTTTGGATTTGCGTTTTCACCTGTGTAGTCTATCGTGCAGTCCACTTGGAAATTGTCAATTTTTTATCGACTGAATCGTTTATTCTGGCATTGAGGCGATTTATTGCACGACGTGGACGACCATCAATCATTTATACGGATAATGGAAAAAACTTTGTGGGCACAGAAAATCATTTGAGAAGCTTGGATTGGAACAGAATACAAGAAATCAGTACCATACAAAGAATTAAATGGAAATTCAATCCACCTTCTGCAGCATGGTGGGGAGGTTGGTGGGAGCGTCTAATCAGGATTGTGAAGCGGTTATTACGCAAACAATTAGGAAAGGCATGTTTAACATATGAAGAAATGCATTCAATGTTATGTGAATGTGAAGCTGTTATTAACTCGAGACCACTGACTTATCTGTATGAAGATCATACAGATTTGATACCTTTAACACCATCCATTTTCATGCAGGATATCAGAGGAATCGGAACACTCGACTTGGACAATATCGACGGAAATACAGTAAGAAGACATTTGAAATATCTTCAGAAACTGAGAGTTATTCTGAAAAGGAGATTTAGAGATGAATATCTCAGTCAGCTGATTTTGTACCGAAAAAATAATAATATTTCCAAAAAAGTAAACGTAGGAGATTTGATTTTGATCGAAAACGAGAATTTACAGAGATTACAATGGCCTTTGGGTATCATCAAAAACGTATTTCCCGGAAAAGATGGTCGGATTCGGTTAGCGAAGATACGGACTTCGACTGGACATCTTATGAGACCAATTCAACGGCTGTATCCCTTAGAAATGGACATCAAAGAAGACGACGATTTAAAGAAAAAACTGAGGAAGGAGAGGGAAGATGATGGAAATGTTAAGACAAATGAAGATAATAGTAATCAGAAGGAAGTTTCATCTCAGTCTTTGGAAGAATCATGTACAAAGACGAGGTCTGGCAGAATAGTTCATCCACCTGATAGATTGACCTTCTAGTATTTTCAATTTTTCGAATTTTGAGTCATTTCCATTGGACCCAAAAGGTGGGAGTGTGTTGAAAATCATCAAGATTTGAGAAGATCACCAGTTCATTTAATGTTTTTTGATTTGTCAATTTTTGATGTAACACGTCAGATAATTAAAAAGATTATAAGTTATTTTGAGCCGTAACTGGAGTATTATTCCGTTGGAAACCTTCTTTGAGACGTGTTCTTCACCGGTTAGGTGCTGCATTACGAATTGTAACACTTATCATGGACGTATAAATGAATAATGAACCCAGTTATTTACATCTCCAAGTGAAGTCGCTGAAAGGCACCATCCTAAGGTCCTGCTGTTGAGTTGGGCGTTGCCACATCTAGTCTGTGATAATTCTTCATCAACCATCAACACTAGCTTAAACTCAATTGCCAGCGAATTCCAGTCAGTAACTGAACATTCCAATCCGTTTATGAAATTAAACTCGGCATTATACATTCCAGAATCAGAACTAGTGAAATTAATTTGAAAAATCGGTGCGAACTTCCAAAAAATTCTGTACCGTCCGTTGAAATGCTACACGTGCGGCAACGCTGTTGAAGTACGCTTTGTTTCTCATCATTTTTTGGTTGTTTACAAATTTCACCACTTTATGTTGACATTGTCTGTCATATAGGGTATTTGTTAAAACATTGGTGTTTTGTTGCGTTTGGATTAAAATATATAGAGACTAATAATGGTGCTTTACTGTTGGGTTTGCAAGCAATCCAATTGTTCTAACAACCAGAATCACAGCTTTGATAAGTAAGTACATAGATTGTTTACTAATATTAGATTGACGTTCATATTCTTCATTGGCGTCACAGTGGGTATCAAATTTCTATACATACAAAATGAAATGGTACTAAAATCTTGTTACTTAATATGAAGGAAGGCACATATGGGTATTTTAGGAACACATTAGATAGTATCTAAAAAGTTTTGCTGGAATTTTCATAATCATAATATATGAAATTCCACATATTTTTGTTATTATCAATAACTCTATCAGTTAAATTGCGTGCGCCACTGTCGTTGGAGGGTAGATTACAGTCTGTCGCAGGTCTCCTTCTTTCCCGCAACCCGCGCTTCTATGAACCAAGTGGCTTCAAAACAAACTGTATTGCAAGTATGGGATTGCTGAGTCCATTATTAATTTATACGTCCATGATGCTTACCTATTGCTTCTTTAATTTTCCTGAGTTCATGATATTCGGAGGAACTTATTCTTGACTTCCCGATTTCAGGCCTCTTCGCTCTTCGTCCTTCCCTCTTTAACATTCTTACTCTTTAAAAATTCGAACGAGTTCGAATATATTGTGCCAGAGAGGTATCAACAATGTTGTAAGAATGAGGGGTACCCTTCTCTCCAAGCGTTTCCACCAAGTGGAAAATAAAAGACAAACATCTGTCAGAAAACAACTACTTCCCTGGCTAATACCACGACGGACATTGAACTACAACTGGCAGATATTTGTGCAACGTTCTTCAATGAAGACCCAATTGCAAGTGCTTGTCTCGTAATTAAACAGAAAATTATCCTTCATTTGGCTGGGAATGACCACCTGCAGACATGCATGTTTCGAGGTTTATTGCCTCTCATCAGTGACAGGGTAGGTCGGACAATATTATAATTGTCCTGTCCCTGCCAAATGAATAATAATCAACTGTTTAACTAATATTTCCCCACGGATAACACCACGATCTACAACCAAGTTGATTGAAGCGCCATCCGCACGGAACGGAACAAGACAAGTATCATAGTCTCCGGGAAGAGAAATCTGTAAAAATTCGAACGAGTTCGAATATATTGTGCCAGAGAGGTGTCAACAATATTGAAAGAATACGGGGTACCCTTCTCTCTAAGCGTTTCCACCAAGTGGAAAATACTTGGGAGTGTTTCGTCTTGTTCCGTGCGGATGGCGCTTCGATCAACTTGGTTGTAGATCCGTGGGGAAATATTAGTTAAACAGTTGATTATTATTCATTTGGCAGGGACAGGACAATTATAATATTGTCCGACCTACCATATCACTGATGAGGGGCAATAAACCTCGAAACATGCATGTCTGCAGGTGGTCGTTCCAAGCCAGATGAAGGATAATTTTCTGTTTAATTACGAGACAAGCACTTGCAATTGGGTCTTCATTGAAGAACGTTGCATAAATATCTGTCAGTTGTAGTTCAATGTCCGTCGTGGTATTAGCCAGGGAAGTAGTTATTTTCTGACATATGTTTGCCTTTAATTTTCCACTTGGTGGAAACGCTTAGAGAGAAGGGTACCCCGTATTCTTTCAACATTGTTGATACCTCTCTGGCACAATATATTCGAACTCGTTCAAATTTTTACAGATTTCTCTTCCCGGAGACTGTGCTACTCAGGAGTGTTTCGTCTTGTTCCGTGCGGATGACGCTACGAACAACTTTGTTTTAGTTCGTTGTGTCATCCGTGGGGAAATATTAGTTAAACAGTTGATTATTATTCATTTGGCAGTGACAGGACAATTATGATGTTGTGCGACCTACCCTGTCACTGATGAGAGGCAATAAACCTCGAAACATGCATGTATGCAGGTGGTCATTCCCAGTCAAATGAAGGATAATCTTCTGTTCAATTACAAGACAAGCACTTGCAATTGGGTCTTCTTGGAATAACGTTGCACAATACTTTCGAACTCGTTCGAATTTTTACAGGTAAAAAGGGGTCAATGGATGTGAATGAAAATGTACCTAATCCAGATACGGTAAATAGCGCACAGAAGTACCTGAGTCAGAATAATAATAATAATAATAATACTCCATCATAAACACTCATAGAGTGTACCCAAAGGCATAGCCTGTGGGGGTTGAGGACGGCTATTATTATTATTATTTGCCGTAGCGCTTCGGGGCGACTCACTGATTTTTGTTGGCGTAGTCACTTTTCAGCTGTAGGAAAACCCGGAAAACCTACAGCACCACCCCGGGTGGTCGGCGCGAACTCCAAGCAAGCACCAGACGTTGGGATTGGCATCTAGACAACTTGCATTGCCTATCGACTCCTATGGTATTGAGAAAATTTTTCTCGTTTTCCAGGATTTGAATCTGGCCAAATGTAAGCGGAAGTTTAGAAGGCTGGCATCTAACCGCCTCGCTACCGAGCAACCTAAATGTTATTGAAAATTTAACTAATCCAGAAACGGTAATTATAGCACAGAAGTACCTGAGTCAGAATGAATACAATCTCCACAGACGAAATCTTCAGTAATCGGAGATTATTCACGATGTATAATCCTCTGAAGAAACTTGCCACTCGCGCTAGCAAAACGTCAGGAAGACATTCCAAAACACGAAGGTCTTCTAACCCGAATGAAAATAGTTACACTAGAATTATAAAGGCTACACAGAAGCCGGTCCACCAACCATGGAGTATAGAATCAATATGTATGAGAATAAAGTCATCAAAACACTTTTTCGTTGTTTCAAACAAAAAACTCTTCAATGTGAAATTGTGTTGAGGTGAACATAATAAATAATATTACACCAATAACGTAACTGTTGCTTTGACAAAATCATTCTATGAATTTCAACCTAATAATTTTGAATTTACAACTGAGATAATGAAAGCCCTGTGAGCAGAAAGATCCAAGTTGCACGGATTTATTTCCAAGACTTCTTGATTCTCTGGATTTCGTGAATTCAGAATTTAAAATGAGAAATATGAGCATTGACAAATACATGAATGAACCCCGAGATGTGATTCCTATCGAAATCAAACGTCTTTTTCAAAATTATCTCAAGCGAGCATATGTTGTTACAGAGTGTTCTTCTGCAGGTGTAGATTAGGAATATGAATATTTGAATATACGTGGAAGACTAGTCACGTTAACGCTTTGTTTGCTCAAGATATATGCGTCTTTCAGAACGTAATATGGCTGCAGTGCTCCACCAAACATGAAATACACAAAATATAACCGGAACTGCGTGAAAGAGAGAGATTGCGAGCGTGGAAGGCTTTGGGTAATTTGACAAATGGGAGAGATGTAAAAGAAGGGTGTCTCGCAAGGAATGCGGCAATTTATGCATTTGCAAATTACTGAAAGAAAATGACAATTATCTGCAATGATACCAGCTTGCCCTACAGAAGGAGATATGTCATGAATGGAATACGCTCAAAGGAAAAAAAATAACAATAAAATTATCTCTGGTTCAGCAGAAACTGCTCTAGATCTATCACTTACTTACAGTCAACATACTATAGATGGCGCACAAATCCGGACCCGAAATCAAAGCAGATTATATTGACGATATGAACATAGCGAGAAAACGGTCGATTCATCGAAGGAACTTCACAAAATTCCATCGAGACTGGAAGAATGTTAAGAAACTCTGGTAGAATGTTAAGAAGCTCATACATCAAACCACATTTTTTGACTCGCTTGGAGTTGAAAGTGGAATTGGAAAAACAGGGACACAAAAATGTCGCAAAATGACACAACCAGAAAAACCAACAGGAATTCTGCTAGTGAAATACAGAGTCCGTACGACAACATATCAGTAGCTTCTACAGGTCTAAAAGTTCAATAACGAGCTTGTGTGATTGTACGACTTGTCTTACCCTAAAAAGGATATATCTATTAGATTCGGCAGAATGACTTATTAGATTCGGCCGAATGATTTCAGCTCAGCTTGTTAGTTTTTCTTGTGAAAAATACGCTTGTCAACTTATTTTCTTCAATTCTCAAAATTATTATCAAAATTTTTTTTCTTACATTAGTCATCTCCAAGTAAGTGAATAAATGACGCATACGTGATTGACTTAAACTATACAACATGTTCGAAATTTAGTGAAACAGCAATTCAATTCCTAAACAGAGCATAAATCTGAAAGAAATTGAGCTTAAGAAACTGAAAGCTATGAATCATATACAGAAAGAGTTGAAACAGAAGAATCTGGAAAGACAATAAATTGTTGTTGGAGCTGCTGCAAAAAAATTACTAGAAAATGCGAGAGTCTGAAGTAGCAGCGTAAAGAGTGAAATTTTAAATCTTGTCCGCCATTTTGTTTTTTCCTTGGAAAAATTCCATTATGCATTGTCACCGAATTTATGTCGAATTAGGTTGCGAATGGAGTATCATAGTTTGGAATACGGATTAGTTGTTTTTCCCGCAAGAGGGCGCCAAAATAGAGAGTTAGGTAGCGAAAATTGATATGGCTGAATTCCTTATGAAATTACCTTTCTAACGATGTATCACTCTTACTACTTTCCCTATTCAAATTGTTTGGGTGATAGTGACCAAGGAGTGGGGGGAGAGGTATGACAGTTGAGGTTATGATAGGAAGATGTCCCCCTTGAATTAAAAATCGACGTGTTTTGGAATTTTCTTCACAACACATGTGTTTTGAAGATATTCGATATGTTTCGTTTTCGGTGCCCCACCCTGCTTAGTGATACTCAAAATTAAACGAAACCAATATTATCACAAAATAACGGAAATGCCCTGTATTAAAATATCTGATGGGTTAATGTTTTTGATTTTTCTTCAATTCATAGAGGAGATATAATATGAACTTGTGTATCAAATACAGAATTTCTCTTTGTCTGATTTTTGTTTGAGGATGAAGATGCTGAAAAATCGGTTTATTATTTTTTTGAGCATACGTGAAATTGATTTCTAAGAAAATGACCCCACATTTTCTCCTTGCTGTGATTTTTCACAGATTACCTATGGATAAGTTTATATGATATATCCTCTGTGAAATGAGAGAAACTCAGGAAAATTTACCGATTCGTTTCCTTTATACAGGACATTCCTGTCATTTCTCTTAATATTAGTCTCATGTATACTTGAGTCACACTGTATGGTATTCATAATTTACGTTCTGACAAGTGGCCTCATGGTACATATAACAGATGCTTCGAATTTGGGCCGCAGTGGTCATGATGGTAGAGCGCTTGTCTATCAATCAGAGGGACGTGGGTTCGATTCCCCGCATGGTCACTGGTCTCGTTCTAGTAATCGCACATTAAAAGGTAAGACCTCGTTAATCCTTAGCTCGCACAAGTTTCGACTTCTGAGGGCTGTCGTTCGTAGGGGGATGACAGCTGGTTAACGGAAAAAAACAATTTTAAACAATTTTAATTGATCAAATCACGCAATCCAATAATCCAAAGAATATGTAACAGACACACGTATACTTTCAATCTCCTCTGTATACAGTATGACCCATTTTTAATGGAAACACCCCCCTAAAATTTAAAGTTGTAAACCGATTTTAATAAAAAAAAAAAATTAAATGTCAAGTACCAAAAGGTCTACTTTGGGACAAAATTTGAAATGTTTATTCTAATTATCAGGGCATACATACTACGATATTTTTTTAGTCGAAAATTGAAATTTTTTATCAGTGTTTTTTTATAGAATAAATTACTTTTTTCATGATTTCAACAATAAAGTGCCACCAGATGAAAAAAAATCAAATAGCGTAATTTTTTTTAATGAAAATAATGGAATTACATTCACACAATTCAACTAAAAATGAAGCAAAAAATTTTAATAAACGTATCTATGATAACTAATTATTGAAATGTTTCGATTAAGTGCAACAATTAATTGTAATTTATATTCTAGTAGCCTCTACTAATCCACCATGTATTTCGATACATTTGTCGTAGCGCTTACGAATGTTTCTGATTACGTTCCATAGTTCTTGAGGGGTAATATCTGCACATACCTGTCGAATTCTTGCACAAAGTTCATTTCTATCTCTTGAGCGGTTTTTGTAAACCTTTTGTGTGAGAAATCCCCAGAGAAAAAAGTCCAAAACTGTGAAGTCTGGAGATCTGGGTGGCCACTCTATAAACGGACTACTATCGGTTTGGAAAATGTTCGTGAAGCCATTGCCTCACAGCTCTGGCATAATGAACTGAACACCCATCTAAGTGGACAATTAAATTTGATCGTTCATTGATTGGCAGCTCGTGATAAGCATCCCAAATGTCTGTGTTTGAAAATTCTAGAAACCTGTGCGCATTAATGTTTTCCTCAAAAAAGAAAGGACTAATAATTCGTTCGTTTAATATCCCTCACCAGACGTTGATTTTTTGGGAATACTGGCTTTTACAGTTTATTACCCAGTTAGGATTATCCGCTGCCCAATAGCGACAATTCTGTGATGACACTACTCCATTTGTAGTTAAAGTGGCTTCGTTGGAATATAAAATATTTTGTAGGACATTTCTATTGTTAAAATATTTTCCTTGGGCCCATAAACAATATTCCAGACGTCTTGCTTCGTCGCCTTCTTGCAGTGTGTGTAAAAAATTTGGCTTGAAAGGTTTAATATTCTTCGCCTTGAGACATCTCCGAATAGTTAGTTTCTCGTGGAATATTCAAATCTAAAGTGGCATTCCTTATACTGGCATTAGGATTATTTCTGAAATAATCTAAAATTATTTGATCATTTCTGTCATTCCTGTTTCGTCTTTGAACAGGATTACTTTTTAACATAATTTTTGAGACTGCACCAGCTTCATTAAATATTTTATTTATTTTATTTACCGTACCGCAGCTAATACGAGGACGATCTGGATGTCTCTCATTGAATACTCTACAAACCTCTCTAGCACTTCTAACGTCATATCCCGAAAGGCGTACAATTTCAATTTTCTCTCTTACGCTTAATCTTGCAGCCATGACACAAAATAATTCGAAGAACTGTAAGGTGAATATTGTTGACAATAGTACACTTAAATCTTTCACAAGTGTCAAACTGTAATGTCATTTCCATGGCAACTAAGATTTAAATTGAAAAATCTATTAAGTCTTAGTTTTAGTTAAATTGCGTGAAAACTTGAATGTAATTCCGTTATTTTCATTAAAAAAATTTACGCTATTTAATTTTTTTTTCATCTGATGGCACTTTATTGTTGAAATCATAAAAAAAATTCTCATGGCTATATCTGTTGATATAGGGTGTTTTTTTGTGACTGTTAGCTGTGTGAATTTTCGAATTTTTGAGTTGTCATAACTTTGTTATTAATGAATATTTTTTCATGAAATTTTGGTCACACCTGTTTAGAGGCACTCTGAATCTAGTGGCTTAGTGATTTTTTCTATAAAAAAATCGCTAATAAAAAATCCCGATTTTTGACTAAGAAAAAATATCGTAGTATGCCCTGAAAATTGGAATAAACTTTTTAAATTTTGTCCCAAGGTAGACCTTTTAGTACTTGACATTTCAAAAAAAAAAATATTGAAATCGGTTCACAACTTCAAATTTTAGGGGGGTGTTTCCATTAAAAATGGGTCACACTGCATATGAAAAAAATACATTTTTTTTTGATATCAGCAGTTCTTATCAGATATATCTGACACAGAAACTTTAATTTTCGTACGATCCGAGTTATGACGTTGATGCTTCATTCTGAAATGATTTTCTTTTTGCGTAACTCGGAAAAAGTCATGATGTTTAAAAAATGCTCAGAAAACATACTGTTACACTGGCTAAGTGTAATACTGTTGTGGAGATAAAAAACCTACTAATAATTTTGTGGTATTACCACCCATTAAGTTCAGTTAATAATTGCCTGAAAGCGACATTTTACAACTTCAACACTCTGTATCTCGTAAACTATAAATAGAATTTTTGTGTGCCCACGGTAACTTTTGTTCAGACGCCCGAGTTCAAAAACATATTGAAATTGTGGACAATTTGACCGAAAGACTTTTTGCATAAGATGTGTGCGTGGTCCTTTGTTGTTCACACAGGAATCTCAATTCATGTTAGGTAGAAACTGAGGAGAATATTTCTTCATTTCCAAAAGAACATATCACCCAACCAACAGACTCGGTCGCAATCAAAGTAATTGAATACGTCGAAAATAATTTTTGAAAATGTACTTGGCAAAGCACTTTCTTCATTCAGTAGAAATGTAGAAGACTGGCCAATGTTTATTACCCTTTATAGGAGATCTATCAAAAATTGTTCTTTTATTAACGAAGAAAATATAATACGTCTCCAGAAAGCTTTATAAAACGAAGCTTAAGATTCGGTGAAATCATTGTTCTTCACTTCTAGACTACAAGCCCAGGCCAATTTTGGGGGGGTCATTTGACCCGGCATGAATTATATTCAGAATTAAAGTGCAATACGAAACAACTCCTTTCCGCACTGTGCCGTCAGTTGTGAGCGGTGCGGATGAGTACGCAGGTCAAAAAAACTTTCCATCCAGAGGAGGGATTTTTCGACAAAATATTCTTGGACGGCATTTCTCAAGATGATAGATAACTGAAAAATAATCAAATAGGACCTAATGCCGTACAAAAATAACAGTACTGAAATCTAGGATTTTTTTTTTATTTTTCGCAAACTTTTCTCATGATTCCAGGTACTTTACGGCATTTGTACAATTCAATTTGTATAACTACATAGATTAATTTTTCAGCAACGCCGTACATATTTGCTGGTACAGTGGTGGGGAGCCCCGCACTTAACCCCCCACCCCTAACTAGTATAGTTTGGTCATTTGATACAACATCAAACTCAATTATCTGAATACTATTCTATGGAACGATGTTATTTTTTGTTATGCCGTACATTTTTCATGGAACATATGGCTGACCGGGAAAATTTATTTCCATCTGAAAAGGGTAATTTTACGGTAATTTGTTTTTTTACGCCGTATATATATTTTACTAGTAAGTATAGCAATAATCAAGAAAAACTCTTTGCCGTATAAAAACACTAGTTCCATACGACAAGAATTTGGTATACAGTGAGATTCAAAAAGTTTGCACCTGGAGAAAACTTGTTTATTATCCATTTTTCAGAAAATGTTATTCTTCATAAAATTTGGTGCATTGCATAAAACTTGCACGAAAGTTATCAGAATTTAAAATTTTTAAACGGTATATAGGGTACTACAAAAAATAGGAAATTTGATCAAGTATAAAGTACCCTTATTTTTGACATTGTCAAAAAAGTTCATATAGAAAAGTTGTTTAGAATCACAATCAAAACTCAAATTCAGAACTATAGCCACCTAAGCGCAAAAAATGAAAAAAAATCACATGTTTTATGATTAAAGTGATCGTAAACTTGAATATTTGTATCATTTAATCGTTTACCAATAATTAATTAATTGAATCAATTTGCACAAAAAAACTATTAAAAATTCAACAACCATCGATATTCTAGCACAAATGATAAATAAGACCAACTTTTGCCCTGAGTATTATCATTATTATTTTCTTAAGGATCTCTTAGTCAGGTTCTGCTTCCGGAGCCCCGATACTATCGGAGGGCGCGCTGGATTAAGCTATATAACCACTCCCCACGTCCGTGGGGTGAGTGATTACCGCGTCCAAAAATCATATGCCCTGAGTAGCCCTAGTGAACCAAGGATGACGGGCTTCTGCATTCGTCTGGCTAAGATTTTTGTAAGCTGGTATGATTTTTAGGTTCAAGAGCAGTGTATCCACCATTCCACCATGGATCCCTATGAAGTTATTTCGAGTAAACTCAGAATATTCTCTCATACCTTAAATCTATGTATCATTTAATGCTAATTTATTAGGATTCAACTGCAAGAGAACTATAGATATGAGTTCCTGTAATTTTAGCTTGAAAACCATATTGAATAAATATCAGTTAGACTCCAACAAAGGTCCAGGACCAGATGGAATGGCTCCACTATTTTTAAAGAAATTTTGATTTACCTTAGCAAATCCTTTTTCTAAACCATTGAACTTAGGGAAATTTCCACTTTTGTGGAAATCTAGTTTCATCAGCCCAATCCTTCAGGAGATTAAGCAAATATAGACCAATCATAATTCCATGTACCTGGGCTCCTTCTTATTCATTCATCATACCTTTGTCAAAACCTATTTTTGCATTGACTACCCGTTAATAAATGAATATAGTCTGTGAGGACATTCTTATCCAGATTGAGAATCAAGAATATGGTATTTTAAAAAAGCGACAAAGTAAAATACTTGAGTATAAAGATTGTAACGTACAGTAGAATAATTTACATTGAACTGAGAATAAAAGCTCGAATTTTCAAGTTATACGGTTTCAGAGTATGTATGGTATGTTCCATCTGATATGAACGGCATTGTAATTCTCAATTATTATTTTATATTGCTAATAAAGTTTTCTGAATGCCGTACAATGTTTAAATATTTCGTAAAAACATAATGCAAAATCTTATCAGCTGTGAGAAATCCGTAAATTGAAAATGTACGGTATCAATTTATTTTTGTTTAGGGATGCTTGAGAAATTAAAAGAGCAATGATATTCTAAAACTTACTTCTTTAATAAACCACTGCATTTTTTTTAATCAATATATTTATTTAGTTCCATCAATTATAACCTGTTATTAGATAAAACAAAAATATTTAGCCTAAAAACCGGTTGCCGTACAGCATTTATAACCTCTCTTAGAACAATATTAGATTCAACCCCCCTGATAGAGGTAATTTTTCATTTTATTTTTTTATTTATTTTTTGCACCAAAATTTTTGAGAAGGCATAATTTCTGAAAATCATTTTATATGTTGAATAATAATATGGAACCGATGCCGTACATTTTCCAATGATCTTGAAACATAGAGGTCTAAGTATGAATTCACGTGCGGGGCTCCCCATCCCTGTACCGGCAAATATGTACGGCATTGCTAAAAAATGAGTCTATGTAGTCACACAAATTCAATTGTACAAATGCCGTACAGTATAAATCACCTGGATTCATAAGAAAAATTTACGAAAAATAAAAAAAATCCTGGATTTCAGTACCGTTCTTATTGTACGGCATTAGGTCCTATTTGATTATTTTTCAGATATCTATCATCTTGAGAAATACCGTCCAAGATTTTTTTGTCGAAAAATCCTTCCTCTGGATGGAAAGTTTTTTTGACCTCCGTACTCATCCGCACCGCTCACAACTGACGGCACAGTGCGGAAAGGAGTTGTTTCGTATTGCACTTAAATTCTGAATATAATTCATGCTGGGTCAAATGACCCCCCCCAAAATTGGCCCGGGCTTGTAGTCTATTCAGGAGGTGATTCCTCAATATATGTCCGGAAACGCTTCGTTTCCAAGATACATGTTTTCTTTATTTATTGTGTGGTTTGTCAGGGTACCTAATAGGTTAAGTTAAAATTTCTCCCTGTCTGGCCTATATAAGCTGCTGAACAATCCCACATTCTAATCTATATTATATACCTGATTTTTCCCTTTCATCCTTTTTTGGGTTTTGTGTTAAATAACATGTTTCCTAAATTATTTTCATGCTAGTATAGGACGATATTATGTCAAATTTTGAAGATAGGTTTTAATGTTTTCGGAGAGATTTCCTGAGAATCATGATTATTTTTTGGTTTTTCTTGGAGATGATTTTGTCAACTAAGTGTACTGGAATATGGTTATTTAATCTTATTTGTTTTATAATTTTTATTTCTTCTCCGATGAAGGAATCATAAATGCCCTATGTATCATCGATCTAAATGCTGATGATTTATGTGACAGTATACTGAACGAATCTATGGGGATCCTTCAATCTGGTATAAAAGTGTTCTTTCTATTTATGTCGAACTGGAATTCATTTTATTTATTCATTTTAAAAGATCAAAAGTCAAAGAATAGTATATTGTGTATCTAGTAGTAAAAGCGATACATTCCCGGACGACAATGTAAATTGTTGGCTGAGGCGATAAGCAACGGACTAAAATACTAGATTAGCGTATTTTGAGGCCTAAAGTTGCTCCGAGAAAGTGGGCATTCTTGAACGATTTCAGAAAAAAAACAGTGTTTACCGTCAAACTATTGTTTTGCCTAAACCCAGGAGTATCGCTCCTTTCCGTTTTTTGGTCAAAAGTGTGGAAAGACATTTCACTTCCAGCTCATTATCTCCGTCAATCAAGGAAGATGGACCACTTTGACATCAGAAAATTATTTTCTGGATGAATTGAGAAAAAAGAAATAAAAAGAATTTTGCTGGAACTTGTCCCCATACATATGCGCCTAAACTAACCCAATTCTTCGTAAATAATTCATTATCTTTTATAGTAATGCGGTATTTTCATTCAACTGGAAAATTGCGTAATGCTGTACTTAGCATAAAATTGAGATAAAAACCCTATCTAGCAACTGCAAACCCATCTCAGTGACATCTCAAAATAAATCCAGATTAGAGTCGAGGTTGTAAGTGCTAACAGGTACGTTAGATGAAGTTAAATGGATATGTGCTTGGCACAGGTTGAATGGTAATGGCCTCGTGGGCCCTAACACGCACTTATCATTCGAAGAATTTTGAGGGTTGCTCATGAGGGTGCAGCTGGTTGACAATCAAAAAACCAATTGGAATAAGTAGTTTGCACATGCATACAGGGGGATTTACGTAGGGTGTGCCTTGCAGATTTTTCAACTCGTAGTTAAATGAGAAACTCAAAATTTGATTTGCAGAGAAAAAAGCAAAATGAAAAAGTGTATGCCCGGTCACCTAGAACTAATTTACCCCCTTTATCTTCGATATTATTTCATATCGATGTTTTAAATTCGGTACTTCGATATGATGTAATGAATGCACGATTTAGCAAGTATCAAACCAAATATGACACTTCCTGTTTGACCGGAAGCGCATCCAATTTTTTCTATTTCAGATAGAAATTATATATATTTTTTGAAAATTACGATTTGGTATAGAATTTTCTTTCAAATGATATTTCACAATAATATTTCCAATTCACAATCTGCTGATAATATCAGCAGATTGTGATTATATTATAATAGGGACAGGCATGTATCCCCGTTCTGAAATATTTTTATTTGCACATTTAAAAACATACTCCTTGCGACTCCTATCGTTAATTCACACGGTTCAAACTTTCAACGTTTGAGGGCTCTCAAAAAGCTGTGTTAAACTGTCAAAATTACTCAATATTCCGCTAACAACCACAAGGAGTGCTAGTGTTTGGGGAAAGTTATTCGACCTTAAGGTCAAATTGTATTTAAATCGAAGAGAAATTTCAAAACTCAAAATTTCGGAAAAAAAAATGTTTGATTACCGAATTGATACAGAAAAGCCAAAAATTAAATCATGCGTGTACCCTATTCAGATTTTATAAAAAAATACTTTTTGTATTCTCCTCGCAAACGAACATTTTCATGGAAGTATGCTATGGAAGACTGAACGATATGATGTAAGTAATAATAATTTAGTTTTTCTTAATTTTTCAACATTAATTAATACACTCATATCTTCAAAATGCTACCATAGGAATTTTTCAAATTTGTTGGAAACTCCAGTACATATTGAAATACAAAACATGAAAAGAAACTCCAAATTTTTGTTTCATGTTTATTTTTTATGAAAATTACTTCCATGCTGTATGCAATGAAGAGAAATCCAAATACTTCGAAAGATAAATTTATTGATAACCCTTGTATTTTCAGTTTATTTTATTGGAAGAATCATGTGTGCAGGGGATGACAGGATAGCTGTTTTTTGACAAATTAATAAAAATACTCTTGAAAAGTATATTTCATTTATATTAAATAAGGAATAATTCGAAAGAGAGCTTAACATTTGGCAACGAGTTATGTATTTCAAAAAACTGACAATATTTTTCAATGTTTCAATAATAATTATCTATCAAATAACAAACTTCAAATATTTGAATATAGGGACTTCTAATTTCCAACACTATACCTCCATTTGCATCGATCCTTTTAACTTCATGTTAGTTGGCTATAGAATTAAATTCATTGAATTGTTCTGATTTTTTAGGTTAATCATTTGTGAAATGAACAACCACTACTGATTTACCCAAACTGAAAAAGTTGATATGTTGATTTATGAAGAAGCAAGGATAAAACCGTGTTTAACCTTGCATTTTGACCGGGAGAGATATCCTAACCGTCCGCAACCTAGTAGTAAAAACTATTTTGCAATATTGGGTTAACAGTTCAGGAACGAACGGAATTATCATGATGGGGAACATGTTATTGTAAGCGAAGATAGAGAGATCCAAATACATCATTAGGGCTTGTCGAATATGAGGTCGGGGTACCTAGAAAAACAGCAAAAGAAATTTGGAAAAAACACCTTTATCGTTCATTTAAATATCAAATTCATCAGTATTTCTATCAAAATGATGCACAGAGGAAGACTGTGTATTGTAACTGGGTTATACGAAAAGAAACAGAAAATCCAAATTTTAATTACAATACTCTATACAGTGATGAATCACGCTTTACAAACAATGGTCGTTTCAATAGAAATTATTTACATTATTGGTCACAAGAAAATCTGCATGGGTTCACAGAAGGAAGACACCAAGAAAGATTCGGATTCAATGTTTGGTTCGGAATTTTTGGAACCAGGATAGTGATACCAATTATTTCTGATGGAGCTTCAACAAGTGGACGACCTACAATTATTAGAACGTAGTCCAAAGATATCTTACTAGAACTTTCAAAGACAATTAGATTGGAAATCATGGTTCAGTTCGTTGGCTACCAAGGTCACCAGACCTCACGCCTTTGTTTTTTTTCAAAATCGCGTGGGACTTGAAAACCAAGGAGAGCCATCAACGAAATTACTCCGGAAATGTTATGCGGGTACCTATGCTCCAGAAAAATACAAAAATGCATTGACGTTAATGGCCGACATTTTGAACAATTAGATTAATTGAGTCTGTCATATGTGCTGAATTTCTTTTGAATCGAAAACTGTACATGTTCAAATATTTTCCAGGAAAATTATCCAAATAAATATTTTGTCCGATTTTGTAGTTTTAAAAATATTTCCAAACCTATAGAAGAGATTCAATATCATAGCCAATTGAGATGAAGTTGAAAGGTTCAATACAAGTATAAGTATAGCATGGAAATTGTCTTCATAAAAAATGAATATGAAACAAAAATATAGAGGTTTTTTCATGCATTATATTTCAGTATGTAACCTAACCTAACCAACTTCAAGAAATGCTCCGATCAAGTAACACAACCTAGATAACGTTATCCCTCAAATCATGACATAATTGCCATGTCGCAATTTTTGAAGGATACAATGAGCACGTCAGCTAGATTTTGATATCTGTCGGGTAGATTCATGGCAATGAAAACCCAAAAATACTGTCTTGGATGAAATATATAATAATAAGAAGGCAATTGAAACGTTCAGTGCAGCTTGGTGGGAGCATGTAAAAACGATAGTATTTTCATCACCGAAAGAAGATTCTTCGTTGTCGATATAGTCTTGTCAGTACGACAACGCTGCATATGCTATTTGACAGAACAATCATTTGAAGCTACCAGTGTCGTAACTATCGAGAAAGGGAAACCAAATTGGAAAAGAGAAAAATGAATGAATTATGAAAAACCATGTCAATTAGAGCATCGGCTGTTCTCAAAATCCTGTGGAGATTATTTCATCATAATTTCAGGTTTCCATTCCTATTGGCTTTTCATTATCTCTATTTTATTGAACCTCAATATTTCTGTTGTCAACGCACGACACTGCCGTTGGGCGAAGATGTCCCTTAATGCGTGTGCGGCGAGTTACTCATCTAGGTTATGTTATTTGATCGGAGAAGAAATGAGTGTATTGATGTTGAAAAATTAAGAAAATCTAAAATTGTAAAAATAGTTATTCTGCATAAAACTTATTGCGTGAAAAGTTTGGCCATGAATTATTGTTACTTTAATGATATAGTTCAATCTTCCATAGCATACATTCACGAAAATATTCGGCTACGAGGGGAATATAAAAAGTATTTTTTATAAAATCACAATTTTATTAGCAGATTGTGAATTGGAAATATGATTGTGATATATCATTGGAAAGGTATGATTGTATGCCGAATCGTATAAATAAAGCAAATGAGTGGACGTCCGCCCTAGCATGACACAGTCCAGCTAAAACACCAATAGAAGGGATGGTTGGTCGCCAATTCATCCCGAAAATTAACGGGACGTGCAGCATCCAACTTGTCCAAAACTGTCGGTGTGTATCTGTATTTAGCATATTTTGAAACAGCAGAAACAGTTAACACGTTTCCTCCACACCTGAAAAATGAAGTTAAATCGGAAATATTTATAACATAGTTACCGATAGTGAAACGAGAAATATGAATTCCATCCTGCTGACTTCATCTACAGGGCACTCTATATTTAACCAAAGATGATTCCTTCCTATCCTTTCACAGTGTGTTATTGGATGTGTTTGACAAACAAGTATTTTCCTAGACAGAAAATTAAATTGAAACCTAAAAAGCCCTGAGTAACGAAAGGACTGAAAAATTCCTCCAAAAACTAACGTTCGCTACATTACATAAGACAATTCACGAACGATCAATTTGTTTGTGCTTGCCTAACTAAATACCTCAAAATCTATAAATCCACTATCAAGTTAGCGAAGAAAGTGTATTACAGAAACAGAACTGGCGAATCTAATAATAAAATTTAAGAGACCTGGTCCATAATCAATGATATCAGAAGAAAATCGATGAAAACAAAGGTTGAAATCCCTCTAAATCACAATATAATCAATGAATACTATTGCACATTTGCTCAGAAGCTAAGCAACACAATTCATGTCTCCAATGATCCATTGATCAATCTGGAAAATATAAAAATTGATGATAGCCATATCTTACATGACACAGATCTACTTGAAGTGACTGAAATCTTATACGACATCAGAAACAAAAATTCTGCTGGGTATCATGAGATTTCGGTCAAAATATTTGAATCTATCAGTCAATGCATTGGAAGTAACTAGTTAATATCATTATTACTTCCTTCAAAACTGGCTCATACCCTTCTTCACTGAAGGCTTCTATTGTTATTCCTCCGCATAAAGGTGGTGATTTGGATTATCCCTCCAATCTGAGACCCATTTCTCTTATTTCAACTTTTACGAAAATTATTGAGAAATAAGTTAAGAAACGTTTGAATTATTTCTTAAACTGTCATAATATCACAAGCAACAACCAATTTAGGTTCCAAACAGAAAAAGATACAAGTGACGCAATTTTCTCTTTCCTTTATAAAATTTATTCATGCTGCTGAAGTGACCGCAATTCTCTGTGACCTCTCGAAGGCCTTCGATTACGTTATATATTACTCAAAAACTTCAGCGGTATGGTTGCAGAGGGGTAACGTAGAGTTGACTTGAATCGTACCTATCCGGGAGAAATCAAATGGGAAGAACATTAGAACTCTCAGCAAATAATTTGAATCTGGATTCTGTGTCGGGTCCTGTTCTGTTTCTGTTATACAGGGTGTTCCAAATTAAGTCGTCGCCATTGCCAACTCCGTTATTATTGATGCTACGAATTTGGTTAAATGGGCAAACTAGAAGCATTTTAATGGCCTTCTCGATGCCTAAAACAAAACAAAAATTGACAGTCGCGTTTTCAGAATATTTCAGAATATATTTATTCATGCATTTCGATTCGTAATAACATTCTCAACAACAAAGCTCATAACACCTTTTTTCCTAAAGTGGAAAATGAGCGACTTATGTGGAAATATTTATTTTTTTCCCTAGTACAAAAAATTTCTTTGTTTTGGCTAATAAAACCTCATGATTGTCCAAACATCCAATTTTGGCACTTATACGAATGACAATATTTTGTTACTAATAGCGAAATAAGACAGTAAAAAGAAAAAATTGCGCTGGGATGTGAACTTGTGAAACCCGTGATCATCATGTCGCATCACTCAATTGACACCACTGAGCTATTTGGTATTAATGTACAAAACGATATTTTCCATCTTAAAGCCATTTCGCTAGCCGCATTTATTTTGTGAATCAAAATATGTCGCTGTCATGATAACTTTGAAGCCGTTTTTGTACAGAACAGAAAATACTGGAGGGTCATATGAATGAAGTTGGAAAAATTTGTTTGATTCGATAAAACATAATTATTATGAGCAATCAAGTTGCCTTGATATTTTGTTGAAATACTATTTGTCAAATATTCCCAAGTATATCATGACAATGTCATAAATTATTGTAACTGACAACTACTGTTCGAATATTTTATCGAAATGCCGTTTTCCCATCAAGAAAAATGTGATATGTTAGAATCAGACTTGGTTTGCCAGAAAAATTGCGTAAGAGCACTCCAACACTACAGCAATTCGTTTCCCGACCGTGAATTACCTAATCGGCGTTTTCTTGTTATGCTTCATCGTCAATTCAGGAACAATGAAAAATTTTTGAGAAGAGAAGAACTAAAAAACATTTTGTAATATCTGAATATACAGAAATTCACGTTTTATCCTACTTTGAGGTACATCCAAATAATTCCATAAGAGAATTATGTAGAGAAATAGCTGTTCCACTGTCTGGTATTCTACGAATTCTGAAGAAACATAAGATTTCTCCTTATAAGTTAAGACCAGTGCAAACACTAGAACCTGGTGATCCTGAGACACGATTGTCGGTGGTTTATGAATAAATGCAGACAATATCCAAACTTCTATAGAAATATTATATGGAGCGATGAGGCTAATTTTATCAAATCGTGGGATGTATAATAGAAACAATTTCCATTATTGGAGTAGACATAATCCATTTCTAGTCCATCCCCACAATCCGCAAAGACGATTCAGTATTAATGTTTGGTGTAGTCTATTTAGAGGCAGAATTATCGGTCCATTTTTATACCATGGTTCTTTGAACAGACCTCGTTACATTAATTTATTAACAAGAGTTTTGAAAGAGTTTTTCAATGATCTTTATCTGGAGGCTCGTCAGATGATCTATTTTCAGCAGTATGAAGCACCAGCGCATATTGTCAGTGGCGTAAAAAGAATGCTGCGAGGCTGTTTTGGAAACAGATGGATTGCTACAAATGGTCTTGTTAAGTGGCCCCCTCGTTCACCAGACATAACACCTTTAGATTTTGTTTTTTTGGGATTTTTGAAAAATGAGGTGAACAAAATGAAACATAATAAAGTAGATGAACTGAAAAACTATAATTAATAGAATTGATGGACTGTGTTGAATGCCACACGTAGTGTCAATAGAAGGGCCTAAATATGTGTTTAACAAGAAGGCGGTGTTTGCGAACATTTACTCGATATTTTATAGCGCTTTATCAAATCCGTTTGTTATAAATGTTTGCTGATAAAACTGTCTTATTTTCACCTTTTCGAAAAAAAGTCAAATGAGATTTGTTGTTGAGAATTTTACTACGAATCGAAATGCATGAAAAAATATAGGATGTTCCGTTGAAAGAAATATCAGTTTATGAAATATTCTGAAAACGCGATTGTCATTTTTTGTTTGTTTTCGGCATCGAGAAGGCCATTGAAAATGCTACTAGTTTGCCCATTTAACCGAATTCGTAGCATCAATAATAACGGAGTTGGCAATGGTGCCGACTTAATTTGGAACACCCTGTATATAAGTGACTTGACTATGATAGATAGTTTCACTCTCCTTGCGGAAGAAACAACAATATTGTGGAAGGAAAAGAACTCAGTTGAGCTACATAAAATGATTTAGAAAAGGTGACAAGCTGGTGTGAAGCTCTTTCATTATCCTTAAATATCTCGAGAAAAAATATAAAAACATTCAATTGCCTGCTTGATGAGTCAATAGACAATGATATCTTGCAAAACAAACTCAACACAAAATTTCTTGGTGTATCTATGGATAATCGGCTGAAATTTGATGAACATGTCAGACAACTTAAAAGTAAAATTTTCTCCAGATCTACAGGCCGTTTCTTTTATAGGCGGAGTTATACGAGTCATTTCGTGTCCAATTCTTTCCATTAAGTCTTCTAAATTGTCTGGCCGGTTAATGTAGATCCGACTTTTCAAATGTCCCCACAGGAAAAAATCAAGGGGGGTTAAATCAGGTGACCTAGGTGGCCACTCCATTGGGCCACGTCTTCCAATCCACCGTCCTTCAAACTAGTTATCCAGAAACCTTCGAACAGTATGACCATAATGTGGTGGTGCGCCATCTTGTTGGAACCAAATACTGGGATCCAAGTTGTCCCCATTATTTGGATCCGGAAATGCCGCAAGTAGGTCCGGAAGCACTGCCATACGAAGATGTTCCAAATATCGTTCAGCTGTTAAATTCCCGCGAAAGTAATAAGGACCAATAAATCTTCCCCGGACGATACCTACCCAAACATTAATTTTTTGGGGACGCTGGGTGTGTTTTGTCTGCATCCAGTGGGGATTTTCCCGAGCCCAGTAGCGAGAATTGTGTCGATTTACAGAACCACTTAGACAAAACGTTGCCTCATCGGAAAATACTACACAATTAAGAAAATTTGGATTTTCGTCACAATGCCGCATGAAGATTTCACAAAATTCCAAACGTCTGTCCGGATCATCTTCTGAGAGTTCGTGAACAAGATGAACTTTGTATGGGTGTAGTTTTTCTTTTTTTAACATCTTTACTACAAACGACTGACTAACATTTTCTTGTAAGTCAATTTCTGTTGTAGTTGCGTGAGGGTGTTCTTCTACTGACAGCAAAATATCTAACTTCACATCGTCGCTTATTCCTGGTCGTCCAGATTTTGGAGCATCCCTCACGCTTTCCGTTGCATCAAATTTTGCAACAATTCTGCTTACTGTGCTTCTAGCAATTGAAGGTCTTTCAAAATGTGTTGCGTTAAATAAAGCACATGCTTCTTCATGACTTCGAAGGCGATCGCCGTAACCTACCATCATTAGAATTTCTATCCTTTCTCTTTCGGTTAAACGAGCCATAATAATAAAACTGTGGTGACACTAATTGTACGACTGACACTGACAAACCGTTGTTTTAGTAAAACAATTGAAAAAATTTATAAGAACACATGTTCTTACTAGATAAGTTTAAGTTTGACCTCTTTTTATGATTGGTTTTGTTATTTCGTTTTTTATCCCTTTTCTCGTTGTTTTTCTTATGTGAGCCCTACTGCAACTATTTTTCCCTTGTGTAAAGACACAAGCTCTATCACATAATGTAATAAAACTCTTAGCTTCCCATTAAAAAAAATTTGTTGATGACGTCATAACTTTGACAACTTTGACGTGTTATTTTTGTAACTTATGTCAAAAGATGCGGAATAAAAAAAACAGTTTGACGTGTTTTTGCATTTTTTTCAAAAGTGATCGTTGTACGTTTTATGAATTTTGTGCATTACTTTATCATAACCCTGTATATTGGATTTGATTAATCAACAATAATGGAAGAACAATTAATAAATTAATAAATAGGTGAGAATCTGATGTTCGACTCACCTCTTCTGTAAATCGGATCGTTTATTTTCGCTTGACGCTTTTACTTAGCTTGTTGGTCTTCGCTTGACATCTAGGAATTGCCGTCTTTAGCTTTTCAGCACTGAATAAAAGTCTGAACAACTAGGTAATCTACTTCGATTTTCATATTCCAATCAACGGAATCGGGCCACTATGCTACAACTCCAATTTCAAAAGGAGTTATATCAGTTGCCATATCCGCAGGGCAAACCACAACATCCTACAGGCATTCCAGCAGTGGACTTTTTTCAATCACAAGCACGTACTTTGACCTAACCACATCCACCGTTTCGTCAACACTCATTGTTGACTCTCATTTCCGTACCTTTCAATGATTTCTTAGATGATACCGCTGAATATAATGATAACACAAGTATCTAGAGTGTCATGTTGTATGTCATACAAAAATTATCAATTATGTTCACAATAAAAATTATTTGTTACATTTTTCATAGTTAATTTTTTTTATTTGGTTTCGTGTTATATTAATATGAGTACCAAATCGTTGAAAATATGATTTACCCATATCTTCCGTTTTTTATTAAAATTTCTTCTTCGGCTTTTATTATTGAACGTGTGAACTTTTGTGTACTGTCACCAAATTATTTGACTTCAATTGGTTTAATTAATCTTTTAAAATACCGGGTGTAATAGGATCATGGTACACCCCCCGTATCTCCGTTAGTTTTAAAGGTAATTGATTAAAATTTGGAATATTCCATTATCATAATAAGCCACACTTTTAGACCTACAAATGATTTTTTTCACTTCTGATTTCGCAGGAAATGACATCAACTTTCGATTTTTAAATGGAACACTCTATATATTATTACGTTTTTGAAATGTACATAATTTTCTGAATTCAAGGATAGAATACCACATAAGTGACAATTCAAACGTCAAAATTTTTAATAATTTAATTTTTAGTTTTTCATTTAAGTGTGTCATGATGGTTCCGATTTATTCCAATTAGCCCGTCTAATACTAGAAAAATCTGAATCTCGTCATAAATACCAAAATGCGCAAATATAGTTCATAGACGATGTACTTTATTTGCTCATAAAAACGCAATTCGTATTTTTGACGAGATTTCAATTTTTCTAGCATTCGACGCGTCAATTGAAATAAATCGGAACCATCATGGTCCACTTAAATGACGTTTGAAATGTCACTTATATGATATTATTGGATACAGAAAATTATGCAGATTTCAGAAATGTGATAATATACAGGATGTTCTATTTGGAAATCAAAAGTTGGTATCAGTTTCGGCAAAAGAGAAAATAAAAAAAAAATTGTCAGTCAATAAGTCTTGCGGTGAAAATGGCTGAATTTTTGATATGTTGTAGCTGGAGCAATTCTAAGTAAAAGTCTCCGTTGGCCCAACTTGATCGTGTGAATAGATTTGGCGCTAGAGGGCGCCAAATCATGAATTTTGTGATTTTTGGAGAAATTCAGCTGAATTACAAAATATGAATATCTCATTTATATTCAATATTGTGTGCGATGGGCATTCCTAATGTTCGCGAGCGCGAGAAATATTTTTCTATAGTACAGAGAAAAAGTACGCCGTTATTTTTATACAGGGTAGTCAACATACTCAATTCTTCAGTGATGGAATTCGCCTACGAAGTTATAAGTTGATTGAATTTATCATTAAGGATCAATCAGAATGGTTTGTTGATCGACCAAAATATAATGAAGCTATGAATACAGAGTTTTTGAAATGAGATAGGGTCCATCACTGAGAGAAATCTGAAGAATATACTAGTATATAAAAAAATATTTTATAGTTTACTATTTCAAATTATGATTGTCAACAATTTGAACTGTAAACCTTATAGTAACGACATTATTGTTGTTCTTAGGATACTATATTATAGTGCTTAGATACACAGTTATATAGTAGCATATTGCACTATATAGATTTACAATATTTTATGGTAAAATGGTTAGGTATAAAATATGCTAATTATTATTATTCAATTTTCCTAAACTTTAAGATACATGGAATACCAACCAATAAGCATCATATTGTAATGCATAAAAAACAGGATGAATGATATAAATCACGGGGATGTTATTTTGACCTTCGCATTCAGTCGACTGCATTGTGATTGGTTGTTGGTTGCTACATGCTACCTACACATTGACAGTCTTTTCGTCGAAGTATTTGAGGGTGAGGAAAAAACCGAGAAATTACGCAGCAGTAGCAGTAGTCGTAGTCAGTACGAAACAGGCAACAATAGCTCTCAGCTTTCAATCAGTTCAGAGATCAGTTAACCACAAAAATATTTTGTTGCGGTGTAAATTGTCTTGTATTGTTAAAATAAGTTTTCAATGAATGTGGTTTGTGGTGCAACTGGTGCTGTCCTGCTCCTCCATTGTGAGCACGTCTGATGTTTTTTAGATACCTACATAAATATACATTGATGGAGGTTCTTTTAGAAGACTGGGGGGTTTGGTTACCATACCATTATACCTACTTGATTCCACAATTTATGTATAATAGATGTTATCATAGTAATGTTTTATAATTACATAAAAGATATCTCAATATAACAATTAATTTTTTTAAACAAGATATATTTATTGATAAAATATTATTCCGATCTACTAACTGTACGAGTATTGTAAAATTCATAATATGATATATTGTTAGGACTATAATACAAATATTTTAATGGTGATAAGAATACTAGTATAGTAGTCATTACCATAAATGGTTAAAATATATTTTTTCAAAACTTCACCATATTGTATTGCTGTCAGATAAAGTACCAGAAATTTTTGTAAAAATTACCATATTTCTGGTAATAACCACCATACATTTCTCTCAGTGATGTTATATAACCTCGTAGGCGAATTCCATCCCTGAAGAATTGAGTATATTGTTGACTACCATGTATAAAAATAACGGCGTACTTTTTCTCTGTATTATGGAAAAATATTTCTCGCGAACGTTAGGAATGCCCAGCCGCACACAATATTGAATAATTTTTTTTTGTTGTTAAAATTGTTATATCCGTCAACCGGTTGCACCCCTACGTGCAACCCTCAAAAGTCAGAGACTTGTGCGAGCTAGGGGAAGACGTAGGCATTACCTTTCAATACGTGTGATGCCATGCACGATATAAATGAGATATTGATATTTTTTTACTCAGCTGAATTTCTCCAACAATCACAAAATTCATGATTTGATGCCCTCTAGCGCCGAATCTAGTTATACGATGATGTTGGGCCAATGGAGACTTTTACTCAGAATGGCTCCAGCTACAACATATCAATTCAGCCATTTTCACCGAAAGACTTTTTCCTATAAGGTGTGTGTGTGGTCCTTTCAATTAATTACCATCAAAACCAACGGAGATACGGGGGTGTACCATGATCCTGGTACACCAGGTATAAGGCAGATATTGGGTTGTCTAGGAAGTTACAGTGAATCCAAAAGTTGTATTGTTGAAATCGATTAAAGTGATTTTGTCGGAGAGAATTGAATTCATTCAACTGATTAAGAAACAAAGAAATCTGTGAAGAGGCAAAAACAGTTTCCACAAACAGACAAAAACTTGTAGACATTATTCTCCAGTTGGTTCTATAAAACAGGACCGGATTTACCATGGATAATTGGTGTTCACAATGCAAAGAGAATTTTAATCTTAATACAAAAGATGAGGTAAAGTTTCAAAATCAATGCTCAGGTCTAGGTGGATCTGAACTTAAAGTAATGGAACAGAAGACAAAATTAAAATAGAGTGTCAACAAGATTTGAAAATACTCCCTTTAGTTCAATATCCACAGACAAATTTGTGCCAAAACCGAAGGATGAATTGTAACACTATGAAACTTGGCACGTGACTTCTTGACATCATGTTTAGTTGAAAAAAAAAAATTGTTTCCCAAAAAATCAGGGGTGGAACACAAAAAAATTTTTACTTCAAAATAAATTGGAGTTTTCTCGGAAAGTAAAACACTATCGTAATACGGCTTCGATAGAATAAATGAAATTACAAAGTAGTCTTGTGATACTTTTAGGAGACCGGGTTAGGTTAGGTTCGGTGAGGTTAATGCTTCATATTTGAAGAAAATCCGTCTTTTCGAGCTCTGGAAACAGTGTTACTCGTCCTAAAATTGCGATGAGGAATAGCCGCCATTGTAAACAAAAGATTAGAATAATTTTTGAGTTTATTGATAAGCCTCACATTTCATTCATGAATAAATATTATGAGAATTATGAGATTGGCCAGTCTCGGTGATATTTTGTAAAAACCGCTACTTAATATACATGGGCTCTTCATAACTGCTTTCGAAATTTCATTCTAAAAAGTAGTTGCCACTTTTTTAATAGTTTCGTTTGATGCTTTAGAAACTGTCCTGAGCGGTTGATTCATTCTTGTATACACATTTTTAGATACAGATCAAACAGCAATACGAGGAATCGAAGCTTCCTGAAGTGTTCCTAAGTTTGTATATTTGTCGAAATTTTTCATTCACTTTGACGTCCGCCAGTTCATCAAGATTTCTTTATGAGAACCCCCTTTCTCTGCTCACAGAAATCAATGTTTCCAGCCCTGCTGAAGTGAAAAGACACCAATCCTGGCAAAACTTATCTGTATTGCAAATAAAACAAATCCCTCTCTTTCGTGACATCTCACACTTGCATTGTTTAAGATTCAACCATTTAAATCTACCCCTATGTTTCCTCTTATCCGATTGACATTAATTTCTTTATAACATTCTCTCAAACAACTCTAAAAAATTATATATTATTATTATTCATGAAGATATATTGAAAACGTATTTATTCATATAATTGTCCTGGGACGAAAAAATCCATATAATTTGTGTACGTACTCTCAATTCTGCATGTACAAATTCAAAATCCTGAAAACAGATTTGTTGGCACAGCTAATATACTTGCGTTTACTTCAGAATAGATCAGTGCGTAATAATATGTAAGATTTCATTATTATTACTTCAAATACCCCTGGGGAGAGAATATCCATATGACTTAGTTATCAATTCAAATAATTCCTTTAGGAAAAACTTCTACATAACAAATTCAAATGGAATATCACTTTTTTGGGAGAGAGAAAATTGTGGTATATGCACTTGACAACACTCTTGTTCTTCGCCAGAATAATTCAATACCCTGACACATTTCCACCCTACCTTTTGTGAAAGATAAGCAATAATAATTTCATAGGTACCACAGCATTCACTACAACTCCAATCCACTCTAAGAATTTTTGATGTCTTCACTGAAATGAATTTATACTCACTTTCAGACGGACAATCGCAGCTGGATCTATTATAATCTCAATTAGTGTCTTTTACCACGAAATTTCTCAATAATAAACTCAAATTTTCATAGCAAGAACAAAAAACTTCGCCGGAAACCGGACTCGAGATACTACGCTCGCAGCTCATGATCTGAACTGACATCATACTGAGAAAACTGCTCCAATAGTGTGGCCATTGTTGGATTAGATATTATTGTTCGATGATCCTGGACTATGTTGTATATATGGAATGAACTCATGAACTGATCTTCTGTCGTTTCGGGTGTTCAGGGGTTTCTGAAAATCCCGTGGTTCGACGAAATTATCTATGAATGAGTTTTGGAACATCCTCTGAGTTTTTAAAAATTATAACACATTTTGAAGTTGTTTTTGTGATTTCAATAACAGAAATGTGAAGTGCAAACAACTTGAAATTGCATACTTTATTTTTCATACAGGTGTTGTATAAGCGATTATTTTCAACATTACTGTCTAAAATGTCGGAATGTTGAGGGAGTCTCACTACTGTTCAATCATTGCAAAGTGTCTAAAGAGGGTAATGGTTCCTGCTTAAATGCAATTATTCCGGATTAACTGAAATATCTGTGATTTCTGCATCCTTCGTAAAAAACGCTGTTGGATTATGTAACGTGGTAAAAACAACCACTTAGGTACTCAGATATCCAAATGTTATATTTGCATGAAAAAGTTGAAGTCTTCACGATAGACGAAATGTCCAAGTCATCCTTGGAGGAGCTGGATTTCAAGCCCTACTTCGGTTTCGGTCGGATTCAGTTCCGTCTGAAAGGCGGCCGTGGGGGAAAGAACCTTCCTGGATGCAGCCGAAGGAGGGGAAGGAAAGTGTTCCTCCACGAATGGTCGCAAGGGGAGCACCGAAAGGGAGAGGTCAATCCTTCCCGAGAGGTGCGCTTCGGACCAAGAAGCCCATGAGGGGGGTCTCGGGAAAGGTTAAATCCATCCCGAATAGACCACCACTCGTAAAGGGTGCCGGCACCTCCAGAGGGAAGGAGAACAAACCACCCTTTGAGAAAGATGGCGGGGGAGGAGAGCCTAAAGACGACAAAAAAGGGAATGGCTGATACAACAGTCAGACTCTTGCAGGCAAACCTGCAACATGCCAAGGCCGCCACCTACGTCCTTGGAAAAAAAATTCGTAGAGGAGCGGATAGATCTGGCCCTCATCCAGGAACCCTGGACCTCGAACACAGGCCGAGTTACCGGCCTGGGCAACACATCTGGTAAGATAATTGCAGTCTGCTCTGGGGTGAAACCTAGAGCATGCATTCTAGCCAGAAACAGCATTAATTATTTTATTCTTTCAGATTTCTGCACCCAAGACATGGCAACAATCCATGTGAAGTTTCCAGAGAGGGGGTGTATGACGGAAATTATCGTCTACTCAGCATACTGTCCTGGAGATGTTGGGGCTGAACAGCCTCCTCCAGCGGCCGTGCGAGAACTAATTGCCTTCAGCAGGAGGAACAATACCCACCTAGTGATGGGATGTGACGCCAATGCGCACCATGAAGCGTGGGGCAGCACAAACATAAACATGAAGGGCGAGTCTCTTTTCAATTACTTGATAGGGGAGGAGCTTACAATTAACAATGTGGGCTCCAAACCAACCTTTGTCACTAGTATTAGGGAAGAGGTACTTGATTTAACAATCAGCTCAGAATTTTTAAGCAATAAGATATCCAACTGGAGGGTGTCCTCTGAACCATCATGCTCAGACCATAGACATATTCGATTTAACATTGAAATAGGCCCCAGGCCAGTGGTACAATACCGAGACATGCGGAGCATGGACAGGGAAGGATACAAAACCTCCCTGAAGAATCATCTCCAAAACGGACTGACCACAATAAATAGTCGTGATCAAATAGATATTGCTGCGGAGCATCTACAAACTGCACTTATCTCAGCGTATCACGAAAACTGTCCACTTAGGGAGAAAAAGGATAACCGGAATGCTTCCTGGTGGAACAAAAATCTGGATAAATCACGAAAAGAAGTTCGAAGGTTATTCAACCGAGCTAAGGTGTCAGGTGAATGGGAAAACTATAGATTCGCTCTAACCACGAAGAAAAAAGATATCCGGAAATCAAAACGAGAATCATGGGAACGGTTCTGCGAAAATGTGTCGAACACATCAAGCGGAGCCCGTATCCACAAGATTCTATCCAGAGAGCAGACACAGGAGCTGGGATCGCTTAAACGTCCAGACGGCTCCTTTACTGCCACCAGAAAAGAAACATTAGAGCTATTGGCTAATAACCACTCCCCAGGCATCCTGATTCTGGACAATCGACCTCCAGTCACAAATATAGGCCAGATAAAACGACCTAGCAGAGATGACTGGGTGGTTGCCAACAAAATAATTACACCACAGGCGATAAGATGGGCGGTTAACTCGTTCCAACCCAAAAAAATGCCCAGGAGAGGATGGTATAGCTCCAGCTCTGTTACAAATCGGACTGGAACATATTGCACCTATCCTCATAAGACTCTTCAGAGCCAGTTTAGTTTGGAACCATATTCCATCTAACTGGACCGCGACTAGGGTGAACTATATTCCCAAGGTGGGTCGGACTGACCCACACCCTAAATCGCTCAGACCTACTAGTCTGACATCCTTTCTGTTGAAAAGCATGGAGAAAATACTGGACGGGCACATGAGGTGTGGTGTACTAACAAAGCACCTAGTCAATGTTCACCAGTATGCATACCAGGCTGGTAAGTCAACAGAACTTGCTCTCAACAACCTTGTCTCAGGAATAAGCGACACCCTGGAACACCAGGAGGTAGCAGTTGCCGCATTCCTTACCTAGAAGGAGCATTTAACAATGCACTACCTCACTCCCTATATGAGCCCCCTGTCTCTAGAGGAATTGAACCAATACTATGTGACAGGAAAAGAACTATGCTTCATAACAGAACTATAACGACCTCTCTACAGGGGGAAAGTGTCAGCTTCAAGCCAGCAAGAGGCTGCCCTCAGGGGGGGTCCTCTCCCCTCTGCTATGGTCACTGCTGGTGGATGATCTGCTGGCCATTCTCTCGCTGTGGGAGGTCGATCTGCAAGCATATGCTGACGATCTGGTCCTAGTAATACGCGATAAATCCGAAGAGACGATATCCTACGCCCTTCAGGATATATTGGACACTATATATAAATGGTGTGAGAGGGAGGAAATGTCCATTAACCCTCTCAAAATGATCATAGTGCCGTTCACCAGAAAAAGGAAGCTGGAACATTTGATACCTCCTTCCATCAATGGTGTAACAGTTCCTTTTGCGAGTGGAGCAAAATATCTGGGAATAACACTAGATAAAAAGCTAAATTGGAACTTGCATCTGGAAAAGACTATCCGGAAGGCTAGCCTATCGTTATGGACGTGCCGCAGAATATGTGGCAAAACATGGGGCATGTCACCAAAACAAGTTTTCCTGGCTATACGTGACCGTCATACGACCAATAATCAAGTATGGCTCTGTAGTCTGGTGGAGCAAGGGCCAACAAAAAATGGCCCAGGCTAAACTTAACGGACTACAGAGACAAGCGTGTCTGGCGATTACTGGGGCCATTCGCTCCACGCCAACGGCAGCAATGGAAGCCCTTCTCGGATTACCTCCTCTTCACATAGGTTTTGAGAGAGAGGCAAGGTGGGCAACATACAGACTCCACCAAGCGTCCATTAGTCTACCGCAGGCAGTAGTCATGAGAAGCAGCAGCATGCTGGAGGGCATAACAGCTCACAACATCCTAGGAATGCCTTCAGACATCATGCCTAAAACTATCAACCTTCACACGTCCTACACTGTGGTCTTCCCCGAAAGAGAAGACTGGGTTCGGAATGAAACTGACCTATGTAGGGCAAATGAACGTTGGTTTACCGATGGTTCCAAAATTTTGGAAGGTGTCGGAGCCGGAATATACGGGATAAACCCAGTAGTGAAACGCTCATTCAGTATGGGTAAATAAGCTACGGTATTCCAGGCAGAGGTATATGCCATTGAAATGTGTGCAAGGGAGCTGGAAAATCGACGCCACACACGAAAAGCAATAAAAATATTTTCAGACAGTCAAGCAGCACTGAAAGCGCTTGAATCCAATTGCTTTGAATCCAGAGCAGTATGGAACTGCAGAGAAACCTTAAACCGACTGGCACAACGCAACAACGTTAACCTAGTCTGGATACCAGGTCACACGGGCCTAGAAGGAAACGAAATAGCGGAAGCCCTAGCAAAAGGGGGGCCGAAACAACGTTCACTAGGCCAGAACCGGTAATCGGTATAGCACATAGCACTGCCAAGAATGTCATAACATCCTGGGCTGACAACAAAAGACTCGAGTACTGGCGTAGTCTACCGGGCCTAGCCCATTCCAAAGCATTTATTGCTTGCACAAGGAAAAAACAGGACTCTGACAAGCTGCTAGAACTCAGTAGAGCACATCTCAGAGTTAAAGTAGGTTTGCTCACTGGCCACTGCAAACTCAAACACCACATGCATAGAATCGGACTTGCAATAGATGCAGAGTGCCGCCTATGCATGGAGGAGGATGAAACGGCTAAGCACATTTTTTGTACATGCCCCGCAGCGGCCAGAACCAGATTTTCAACATTTGGCAATACAACAGTAAGGCCACAGAACCTGGTAAATTGTTCCCCCAACGTACTCCTCAATTTCTTAATGAGATTGGATATACTGGGAGAAATATAACCATAGGGTGAGCCACAATAGGCCATAGGCAACAGTGGAGGGCCTGATATGGGCCCACTCACGTTCAAACCTAACCTAACCTAACCTTCACGACGAAAATACACTTTCATTTTTAATTTTTTGATAATTTTTAGCAAATTCATGACACATTTAACGTTCGGCACCGCCGGAACTTGCAGCGGCGGGCTAACACGAGCCTGAAATTTGATTTAGGAGTTCAAGCACGTTTTCTGAGAATACGGGCTCATTTTATAGGGAATTACTCAGGATCATTCTTGTAGAGAATTGAATGATCTTCAACCCTATTCTAACCATATTTTTTTAAACTTAATTTTTTCCAAGATAAAACCAAAAGAAAAATTTTTTTTTCACATTAATTTATTTTTTGGGTTTCACCCTCGGAATTTTAAACAAATTTTATTCTCATTTGACATGGTATCAACTACTAGCATGCGAAATTTGGGGGTGTTACAACCGATCCTTGTCTCAAAACTGAGTAGACTGTACTACTACCTTGTTGACTAAAATTGAGAAACTGACATCGATGGTGGAAATTTCGAGAAAGCAACCAACTGGAAGTAACAATGAAGAAACTGTATTCACTTCACCTGAGCGAAAGGATTTTCAAAGCGATACAGAGTGTGTTAACAAATTGGTACAAGAAGTAACTATAATGAATCAGAACAATATAAAGATTGAGAAAGTTTTCAGAATGCAAAACGAAAGCAGAAATGATAATCGATATTCAAAACCTTTTTTTGCTAGTTTCCATAATGCTTTGAAAGTGATCAGAAGCAAAAAGAACATTGACAATATTAAAAAATTCTTTTTATCATCAGATCTCACTCCTATACTTCGTGAAAATTTGAATAAATTGAAGGATTGAGACAAGTAAAAGTAATGGAAATAACAATTTTTTTCACTAAGTATCATAACGAAATTCCATTTATCTTGATGATTCCCCAAAAAACTAAATGATGACATCGATATTTATTACTTCAACAACAGCGGTATGAGGACGAAACTTACAGAATTCCGTAATGCAGCCCCGTGCTCCCACTATAATATAATAATAGTTATCGTAGATGCGGAAATTGGACCAACAGGTTGTGACGTATTTCGTTGGAACCGTAATCCTGTTACTAGAGATAAAAAACGTGTGAGAGGTATTTCAATTGCAGTGAAACATATCTGCCTGCTAAAAAATAAAAAATTCTCGTGTCAACTTAGATGAAATCTTAAGAATAAAACCGTATTATTAGATACTATATATTTCTCTCTCTTCACCTGTCAATTTATATGAACATCCCATGAGTACTGTTGAATTTTTTACTAGTAATTATGCTCAGTGAAACTTTATATGTGAGGATTACAATGTTCCCGATGCTAGATGGAAAACTCACAGGAAATTGCAGTTTTAAAATTTTTTAATTTCTTCCATCTAAACCTTGTATCTAACTAATAGCTCCAATGTTTATCTGGATTTGATATTATTGTTTCCAAACAATAAATTAAACTTAATTAATTTCAATTTAAATTGAATAAACGAGAGCTTTTCTTGGGTTCTTTTAGTCAAACTGCCTAAAAGTAAAGACATTTGATTTATAAATGTTCAGTTTATTTCGATAAAAATAAGAGTGTAATTCGGTAGGACAATTTAATGAAAATATTAGTGAAGTGTTCGTGGTGTTAGAGCGTTTGCTCCCACCCATACAACCCGGGTTCGATCCCCGGGACAGCCTGTCACTGAGCTGAAGTGGTTCGGAATCCACTTTTATTTAAACTGTAGGTCCTGGATCTCCTGCATTGGGTTACTTTAAGTGAGCTGAAGGAACTCACTGCCTAGAGGAATTAAATGGAACTCTGGCCCATATTACGCCTGAAGTGATCAGGCGATATGACTTATTAGTACCTCAAAGTTATACAAATCAATCATTGTGCAAACACACTACAGATTATACAAGATTGGATATGGCACAGAAAAATACTTTCACATAAATATGTGGTTAAATCAGAAAAACATTTTTATATAAGCACAAAAGTGTAACAAATGTTCAGAATTTGAAAAGAAACAATATGGAAAATATTTTTTCCAAATCCCAAATAGGATATATATGGATATTTAATGTATCCCAATACATCTTTTGTTAAGTTTATTGGCTCATAATTATAGTCTTCTTTTCCCACAACTTCCGGTGATGCAAAATGTTGGAAAAATTATTAAAGAGAAATATCCAACGATAACAATTCTACATTTTCGTAAAGATTTTCTAAATGATTATTCCATTCACACATTGCTACACCAATGAAATTTCATGACTGAAGTCGAATGATATGTGATATGAGCGGCTATTCAGGCTTTCTTTAGTTTGTATAAGTGTCAAACGTTGACAACTCAGTCGTTCATCATTGATATGTCTCGTTTTGGGTTGTCTTCTATGACAGAAATCAATGCATATATAAGCAAATCCATCTCAGAAAATACCGTGAAGATTAAAGAGTATATGACAATTTCATTCGACCATATGAACTAAAGCTAAAGCTCTCGGGAGTTATTCAGATTATTAATGTTCATATGGTCTCATTAATAATCAAAGAATAACTCCCTCGAGCAAAAGTTCTCGGGAGTTATTCAGATTATTAATGTTCATATGGTCTCATTAAATTGTCGAAATACAAGGTACTCTCGATAGAATTATGATGAAAATAATAGTCGGCTATTTGTCATGGTCTTGGGATATTACCTACGATTATTTGTTATCGTTGTTTGTAAGAGTATATTTTTCAACCAAGTTTATAAACCGATAGTTGAAATCCTGGAAAACACATGAAAACAAAAATCAAAAACTACTAAATTTGCAACATTTATAAATATAATTTTCTTCCGGGTTTGTTACCTTATTATTTATTAATCTGCATAGTTGTAGTTGTATTGTATTATATTATTGTATTATGAGGGTTCATTCTGTTGTTGATTATTATTTATCATGTTTATTTTCTGTGCGCATTCTTATGCCATATACAGGTGTTGCAACGGTTCATTTAATGGACTCTTATTTTTAGAAAATGTATTTGTAGTAGGTATAGATTGTATATTATCATTCATGTTTGTTCTGATGTATATTCAAGTCGGGGCTTAATATAAGTAAATAAATAATTTGAAAAAAATTTTTGTTTTGTCATTTCTGCACATTTTTTGGAATTTTTTGAATCAAATATTTATTGAAAAAAAATTGGTCATTCCTGCATTCCATATAATAGTAGTGAAAAGGAATTGTTAACTGCTTGATTCTCGAAATACGCCATCCGGTTGAAGGAAGGCTCGCATATTGGTAGCTTCTTATCAGCTTCTTTGTCACAATTCAAAAAAGCAGTAGCATTAGATGAGTTGATGAATTCCCAAGAGGACACTTGACAGGGGTCTATCAAATTTTTCTTAGCAAGTATGTAAACAGTGAAGATTGAAAATTGAATCAGTTGTAAATGGCATTTGGAACAAATTAATACATCTCGTTTTCAAAACAGACTAAAAAGAAAAAAATTATTCCTACTAGTTTTTCTTGTACAGGTTCTTAACCCGATACAGATGATTGGTGATTACGAAAATTAATGATATGAAAGTACTCGTAAGATTTAGAACAAGAAACGTAGGATGCATGCAGTAAGAAGTGTAGGGAGTAGCTGTCGTTGAGAAAACTGGCACAACAGTTCATATAATTTGCAGTGCAATACAATTTTTATAGACGAACCATATATGCATCAATTTTCTCCTGATCATATCCGAAACAGAAAATTGTCATACCTACCTACCAATATATCTGTTTGTTTGTTATTTTCCTAAAAAATAAATGATTTTTAAATCAATATTAAATCACATGAATGCAGCTTTTGGTTACCAATTTCAATTGACGCATGGATCACTGTGTTCCCTAATTCCTTTCTTTTACCCTCTTCCCCATTTCCTAAAAGTATTTTATTTTTTAATAGTATAGTATATTATATAATTTTTTTAACCGTCAGGAATTTACCAGTCAGGTCCTGCCTCCAGAGCCCCGATATATCCGGTGGGCACGGTGGTATGTGTCATCAACTCCAGTGATCACTCTCCACTTTTTCGGATGATGTTTGTTTCGCCAGGATCTGAAAACTCTAGGACAGAAATCACCCTACATTAGGAGGACTACATCAGGCTTATTGACTTGTATTGTGGGGGTGGGAAATGAGTGGTTCCAATAGATTCGGCACTTCTTATTTCCTTCACAATGGACTCAATATTCCCAGGAGCATAAGGCAAAACCGATGTCTCGTATATACCGTGCGAGTGTCGTAGACGGTGATGCAAGTGTCGTAGATGGTAATACAACACTCCGCCGCGCCGCGCTATGCCTGTGGATATAGGCCGAGCTCACAAAATCTGGACAGTTTGACAGCAAATGCATTAAGGTCTCAGCCGCCCCACGACAACCTCTGCATCCAGTGTCACGGATCTCCATCCCCATTACACGACTACGGTAGACGAGGGTGTTGAAAACACTACCTTTGCAGGCCATTGGTTTCCGACTTCAGCCCACTTGACCTCAAAAGAGCGAAAGTCAGGTTTCTGGATGGGTCAAGGTGTTCATGTGGCTAATCATTATGTAGCTGTAGGCGCCTTTCACTCTCCCCAGCTTTGACGTGGGCTTCTTGCTGAACGTGTTCCAATGCGGTGACAGAGTTTGGGTCGTCTGTTCAGAGTCACAGACGAGACCGCGTGCATCGGCTGCACGGGTTGCTGTCTTGAAAAGTGATAGTCTTGTCCCTGTTTTTTCATGATCACATACCAACCGAAGAAGAGGATCTGAACTGATGACTTAACAGGCTCCATCCAGTACCTTTCTGTTATGTAGACACTTCAAGCTCAAAAGTTCACGGCATCCCCGTTGTCTGGGAAAGTATAACCGTGGAACAGACGATTCAGGATACAAGCTCCAATGAAGATGGATCAATTTGCGAGTTTTTATGTCGAGTTGTCGCATCTTTTCCTGAGTTCATCACTCCAACGGAGTGGAGTAGATTCGGAATGGCAAGCATATTGATTGCAGCAACTTTGTTCTTTCCCGACTGTCTGATGACCAGATCTCTCGAAGTTTATGAGGATACTTGCACCCCTAGGTACGTCTCTCCGGCATCCCGATGATACATCCTCTCCGTATTTCTCGCATCGTCTTATACTGAGATAAACCGTGGCACATTTGTTGATCCCAAACTCAATTTTGATTAGATATTTTTCACCGGAGGCATATAGTTTAAGGTCATCCATGTAAACAGGTTGCCGGGGGTGTCGTTGTTGTTTTCCATAGTGTAAACTGACAATGGCAATAGGGAGATGCAGAAGAGGAGAGGGCTGAGGGAGTCTCCCTGAAACACGCCCCTTCTAAAGATAACTTTCTCTGTTGGGACTCTGACTTAACCAGATGTTATTGTGAATCGAGTATTCCAGAGCGGCATCAGCTGTTCATTGCATCTCTTCATTTCACCGGGTACCGCAAGGCATCTGAGCAAATGCATGATGAGTTCATGCGATGTTGTATCAAATTCCTTGCGATAATCGATCCAGGCCATTGAAAGGTTACGCTTATACTGCACTGAGTCCTGAGTGAAGTTCGTGCCGTCAACCCGAGGTGATGCTGTAGGTTTTCCGGGTTTTCCTACAGCTGAAAAGTGAATAATAATAATAATAGCCGTCCTTTACCCGCACAGGCTTTTGGGTACACTCCGTGAGTGTTCATGAGGAAGTATTATTATATTTATTATTATTATTATACATCTGTCGATCAGCAGGTTCTCCTTGCAACCAGCAACCCCCTTCTTTAACCCTCTTTGCCCATACATCCGTTCATACACCGGCTCAACTGTGGAGAGTATTCGCATGTATAAGATGCGGGTAAACATCTCATAACATGCGTTCAAACATTTATCGGTCTGTAGTTCTTCGGATCAGACAAATCTCCGTGTTTCGGCATTATCATGGTTCGCCCCGCGACAAACCAATCTGGAATTTGTTGCTTTCTATTGGTCGCCCCTGTATGAGGTACCTGAAGAGTTGAATCTTTCAGTTTATCATTGTCATGATTCACATCATCCGTATGTTGGCCCTGTATAAGGACTCTTGCCACTGAAAAGCTTGTTGATGTTTCTTTGCTGAATTTTTTCACTCATCTCTACATCGTTTTTTTAGGTGGTTCATTCTCATGAAGCTTATCTGTTTTATAATTCAAAACAGAGATCGTATCATTGATTGATTTCAATTTGTTCTCAAGTTTTTCATCTACGTTAGGTTAGGTTTGAACGTGAGTGGGCCCATATCAGGCCTTCCACTGCGGCCAATGGCCTATTGTGGTTCACCCTGTGGTTATATTTCTCCCAGTATATCCAATCTCTTAACAAAATTGAGGATTGTATTGGGAGAACAACTTACCAGGTTCTCTGGCGTTACTTTTGTATTGCCAAATGTTGTGAATCTGGTTCTGGCCGCTGCAGGGCATGTACATAAAATGTGTTTAGCCGTTCCATCATCCTCCATGCATAGACGGCATTCTGCATCTTGAGCAAGTCCCATTTTACGCATGTGGTGTTTGAGTTTTCAGTGGCCAGTGAGCAAACCTGCTATCACTCTGAGATGTGCTCTATTGAGTTCTAGCAGTTCGTCAGATTCCTGTTTTTTCCTTGTGCAAGCAATGAATGCGTTGGAATGGGCTAGACCCGGTAGACTACGCCAATACTCGAGTCTTTTGTTGTCTGTCCAGGATGTTACAACATTCTTGGAAAAGCTATGAGCTATACCGAATACCGGTTTTGGCCTAGTGAACGTTATTTCGGCCCCTCTTTTGCCAGGGCGTCCGCTATTTCGTTCCCTTCTAGGCCCGTGTGACCTGGTATCCAGACTAGGTTAACATTGTTGCTTTGTGCCAGTCGGATCAAGGTTTCTCTGCAGTTCCATACTGCTCTGGATTTAAAGCAGTTGGATTCAAGCGCTTCCAGTGCTTGACTATCAGTCAAATTTCCAGCTCCTTTGCACACATTTCAACGACATATACCTCTGCCTCGAATACCGAAGTTAATTTGCCTATACTGACTGAGCGTTTCACTACTGGGTTTATCCCGTATATTCCGGCTCCAACACCTTCCAGAGTTTTGGAACCATCGGTAAACCAACGTTCATTTGCCGTACATAGGTCAGTTTCATTCCAAATCCAGTCTTCTCTTTCAGAGAAGACCACATTGTAGGGCGTGTGAAGGTTGATAGTTTTGGGCATGATGTCTGAAGGCATTCCTAGAATGTTCTGAGCTATTATGCCCTTCAGCATGCTGCTGCTTCTCATGACCACTGCCTGCGGTAGAGTAATGGCCGCTTGGTGGAGTCTGTATGTTTCCCATCTTGCCTCTCTCTCCAGAAATGAAGTAATCCGAGAAGGGCTTCCATAGCTGCCGTTGGCGTGGAGCGAATTGCCCCAGTAATCGCCAGACACGCTTGTCTCTGTAGTCCGTTTAGTTTAGCCTGGGCCATTTTTTGTTGGCCCTTGCTCCACCAGACTACAGAGCCATACGTGATTATTGGTCGTATACTTGTTCTGGTGACATGCCCCATATTTGTTTTTCATTTAAGAGCTCGTTCAAATTCTGTTTTGTCAATAGGCCAATATTATTTCTCATTTTGTCATTTTCGATTTCCAGACTTTTAATTTTACCTTTTAATAGTTTAATCTCTTCTTTGAGTTCCGAGTTCATTTCCTTCAGAATTAAAATCTGATTCGATCTTCTTCAAGCAGTCATATGAAAGAGTAACCAAGAAGAAAAATAATAAAATGTAAATTCGCCACTCAGAGGGTCAATATCGATAATACATGGTGAATACAGTCAATGAAATACCCTGTTCTACCCACATACCACGTAGTCCCTTCTCCTTCTAGAAACTTGCAACGCAAAATAAAAGAACAAAACTATATCCTCGTGATGGTCCATTCAAGAACTACATAATGTATAAACAGTCATTACACATATTTGTTTACAACTAGGTGAGTAACTCGCACTCACACACACAACCAGTCCTCAATTTTTTCCGGAAATTCAATTACCACCTGTCCGCTGTTCGCGATCGCTACGATTGCGCACAGTCGCCATCGCTACACAGCGCGGATTTTACAAACATATCGCGAGCCGAAGAGTGGGGATTTCTAACCATCCGAGTCCGCGGCTCCAGTCAAACGCGGTCCTTCGTGTAGATCAAAGTTACAGCAATAATCCTCGGATCGAAATTAGTGTCAACGAACTCTTTGCGAAGATTCGGTTTAATCAGTGAAGTGCCGGAAATCATGGAAAATTGGCAGGTTTCTTGGTGGGTCCTGTTGGGACTAGCGATTGTCCTTGATCAAGCCGTAGGCGAGCGACTGGAAGAAAAAATGAAAAGCGATCCGGATATTTCTCAGGTGAGTTTGTTTTGTTTGTATCTCCGTCCGTGGTCAAGGTTACCGCTAGGTATTCCATTGAGTGCGTCATGGGAGGTATGCAGAAGAGATATTTTTGTTATGAATGCTCTTTAAGTTGAACGCAACTTTTAGTTTTGTTTAAAGAGCGCACTTTCGACTTCAAACAGCGCATCTCCGTGCGATATTGCTTGAAAAGTTTGTCATTTAGTACTGTTTTGTTGCAATCACGAAATTCTTTTGAATGTATAATTATAATATAATATAAGACTGTTAGATAATCTTGTAATGAACCAAAAAACAGGAAATCGCGTTATTCATCTGGCGCCTTTTATTTGAGAAATTTCATGCGTACTAAAGAGAAATTGATGTCTTCAATTATTCGTGGACACTTATTTGATAATGGCAATAACCAAATTGAATAGAGTGATAGATGTAGCCGTTATTATGTAGTAGAAAATCATCAAGAGAAATTATAAATAAGGGGCCCGCACGAAAACAAATGGGAAATTGGCTCTCGGTCAAATTGGCTGAAATTTGACTATTAGTATGTATCACGGGCCGTAAGAAAAATGTGTTGGTTTAAATAACTTTGTATTTGTGGTTTTTGAGATATAAACGGTCAAATTTTGTAAAAACGTCGTAGTTGGGTGGGACTGACAAAAAAACTGGTTTGTTGGTCGAAATAAAACAAATTCAGGATGCAAATGTACTTATTTATCGAAACTTGTTAACATTTCAAATTATAAACTTCTCAATGATTAGTATATTAGGCTGAAATAAATTACTATATTTCATAAGGATGAATCAAAAATTTATTCTTTCTCAAAATACAGGGTGTTGAATTATTGAAAAATATTGGTATTTCCAATATCTTGTATCTTGAGAAGGAATTATTTCTCAATTAAACTTAAGAAAAAAAAATTGTTTCTATCCATCCATCACATACTCAGTTTTTATCAAGTTCTGGGCAACTTCATTTGTCGGTTAGGTGACCCCATAATCATCGATGCACGGTTGCCCCTATCGTTGTAAAGCATGTAGGAATAAGATTCACATACTTATAGAAAGTTTCAAAAGTATACTGTCAAAAAAGTTAGGGCAAGTTGAAATGAATATTGATTGAGTACGCAACGCCCTCTAAAATTTACATGTAAATTAATACCAAATTTTAATTCATCGCCTCAAGAAAACCCTGTTAACCAAACTTAGATGAAGAAACTAATTTTTTTAGAGTATTTTTTGTTCTGCAAATATCGCCCTGAACGAACTTGCTTTACATACTCCCCAGAATGGAATTTTGTGACACCATTAACGAGTGGTGCCTTCACTGTTTTGACGGCGTTTATCCCAGTTCTTTCGATATTACTCTAACTGCGTAACAGCCAAATGACAATTTCTTATTGAGATTTTTTATGCGATCCTCTAATTTCAATTCCCAGAAACTTGGATTGTGTCTGATATTCATTCAGATGTATTATGCTAATCTTCGAAATATTCAAGAATAGTTCGTTTGAATCGCTCCATTTTTTTATTTTTTTGATATCAAGGCATATACTTGAAGTCATTTTTATTTCTGCTGTGCCATAATATTGTGGTGTTATTCGCAAATAAAGTGAATTTACTCCTGATGTCTACAGTTGTTAGTTTATTCATAAAAAGAAGAAAAAGTATTGGGTCAAGCACCTATCCTTATAGAACGCCGCAGTCTATACAAATATAAATCGTATTAAAAAATAGTTAGTTAAATACTCATTTCCCATAAACCATTAGAGCGCTAGTCTATCAGTCAGAGGGACGTGTGTTCGATTCCCAGCATGGTCACTGGTCTCGTGCTAGGAATCGCACGTTAAAAGGTAAGATCTCGTTAATCCTTAGCTCGCACAAGGGCTGTCGTTCGTATGGGGATGACAGCTGGTTAACGGAAAAAATAATTTTTTTTAAACAAACGACTTAAATGAATTTATTTGATATTGGTTTAATGTCAAAGCGTCCGACAATTTTGTTAAATCTGATCGGTAAATTACATACTGCCCTATGATCGATAGATGACAGTTCTTAACGATTGGATTAATACTGATTTCTGCTTGGTAAATTACTTCCTGCCTTCTGATCGGTAAGTGACATTTCTTACGGATTTTCGTATTCTCAACCTCATATTCTCTATAAGTTGAATTGACGTATCGTGCGAAGAGTATGAAGGTATTCTATTTGAAAACTAAATATATTTTGATCATATGTTTCATGTGGACAGATGAATTCACTCAGGATCTATTTCGTGTATTCAGATTATGGATTTTGAAACGTTGCACTGTTTCATTATACAGATCGGTGAAATCGATGCAAGCCGTAAACAACATCACATTAGTTGAACAATGAATCACAAATAATTATTTCAATTATTCGAATATAACTTTAAGATTATCATAGCCTATCCTCATAGCATTTGAGTTGTACATTTTAAAATGGGGCGTACTATTAATTCGTCCCAAATTCTTTGCATTTTCTGACGGTTGAAAACTGTGACTGTCCTCGGTGATTTCAATATCGTAAATGGCTATATGAAGAAGTTTCGTGTTTCCAAAATATAATAGTTTGGTTTTGTTCATATTGATTTTCAATGAGTATTTTTTTTATGTCGCTCTTCATTATGATCATGACACTAGTGAGTCCAGCAAACATGAACGAAAAGTACAGCTCAGTATCTGATGTATATAAAGTTTGCAAGGCCACTTGCCGGAAAATCGATGAAACCAATTCCAGTAATTGTCGAAAAAAATTTGTCGCGCTTATAGTTTTTTTTTTTATATGGGGTGGCTGTGCTAACTTTATATTAAGTTAGTACTGCCACTGATATAACTTGACAAATCAACATCTAATTTTTTATTCGGCGATATTTTTAGTAAGTAGCAACACCGCATGCCTATAAGGATAATTTTTGCTTTTTTCATTTAGGGCAGAGGCCCCACCTATGGCCAGGTTAAGAGAAATATATAACTTTTGATATTGCTATTGGTTACTAGAAGTGTGGAACAAAAAAATTCGAATGAATTCCTATAGTTTTAAGTGTCCTCTATTGAACTGAATAGATGAAATAATTTGTTTTTAAGAAATAACAATTTTATAACAATTTTTAGAAAAAAATGCAAAATTCACCACTTATGGCCATCTTTACCCCACTTATGACCACATAGTTTCACCACTTATGGCCATATATTTACCAGAGGTGTTAAATATGGTAAAAAATTAAACTTTGTTTCACGAAAGAAGACGATACAGGGCCAACCATATTCGTGAAATTTAATACAATTTCGACATAAAAATCAAAAATTTTCTCGTGAAATAATTGTCGTATTTGATTTCTTTTATTGAATGTTCAGCTTGACCTTGAGTGGTATTTTTTCGTGAAATGGATTGTTGATGTAGGGGTTTGATCATTTTTTAATACATAAAAGTTACAAACCAATTAATTTATTTATGTTTATTTCTCAAATACATCTATAGACCCTAGAAACTTAGTTATTAATTTTCTTCCCTCTTGCTGCAAAACTGGTTCTGGAAGAAGACCGATTATATCATTTGCATTGACTATCGACACGTCATTTTCTATATAATCAAACTGTGTCTTCTGATTGTCCAAACTTTTCAGGCATTTGATCTGATAGTCTTCATTTGGTAGCACCTTCGAAATGGTTGCTACATATCTATAAGTGGTTGCCATTCTTTTACCAGTCCCCACAAACCGCACCAAAACAAAATGTCCAATCTTGAAATTTTCAGGTTTTAAAATTTCTATTTCTGATGTGTCATCTTCTGGAAAATCGATGTCATCGCCACTACTGCCCGACTCTTTCCACTCTTCTTCAGAACTACTTGTGTTTTGATCTTCAACTTTAACATTACGCTTACCAATCGACTTGTCCATTTTTTTGCGATCCATTTTTTCTAACTTTTCTTCTTCTTTCTTTTTCTTGTTTTCTTCTCTAATTCGCTTTCTTTCAAGTTTAGCGTTTTCGTTTTCTGCTTTAAGCCTTGCCTTTTCTTCTTCTAAGTGAAGCCATTTGTCTGAAGTCAATACACTACAAGGTGTGCTTTGTTTTTTTCCAGATTTTTTTGGTTTTCTTTCGCCAGGGTAGGGTAGAATATTTTCTAATAAAGATTTTGATCCAGATGGGAATTCGGCAATTATATTCCGCTTAACCGAGTCAACTTTTGCAGCTTTAGTCCTATTATTTGAAATTCCACTTGTGCTTGGCTGCTGGTTACTCATATCATTGTCTTCCTCAACGAAGGCCAAGGTAGCTTCATTTTCAGCAGTTTCGTGCAACGAAAGGTTTGAGGAGTTTGGATCCAAAGTTTCTTCAATTTGTGTCGATGTATGTGGTCTTTGTTCAGTGTCAAAACTGTCATCAATATCATTTACACTTTCATCTTCAACATGATCTTCAGTTTCTTTTGAAATATCTAACCAAAGATCAAACAAGCACGTGGCTTCTGGCCTACCTTCCCACTCATGGTTCCTTCGCTTTGTCTTTTGAAATTCTTCTAATAAAACAGGATCTATTTTTTGCTCTAAATACTTCAGGTGGCTGACAACTTCTGCATTTAATTATCGGTTATGAACCTTTGTCGTCTCTAGTTTTCTTAAAATAATTTTTGAGTAGTCAACATTATTGGCATTAAAAGGATACAGACCAGCGGCCCGAAAACCGGACTTAATATTTACTATCATTGTCGGATCATTAATAATATCAGACAAAATGGAAGGCAAATTGCCCTTAGTTATTTCCTGGCCTTGATTATCAATCTTAAATTTTCGGGAAATTTTTTGCCACTTCTTTTTTATAGAGCCAAAAACTGCTATATCCAGTGGTTGGAGGATATATGTAGCGTTAGGGACCAGTGCTATTAGAATAATCTGATGTTCCCGACAAAGTTTGCTCAAATGTAAGGATAAATGAGAAGTATGTCCATCTAGGAACACGACAACGGGAAATTGTACTTCGTTCTCCTTTAAATACGGTAAAAAAACATTGGAGAAATATTCAAAGAAACATTCTGCGGTCATCCATCCATTCTCGCTTTTTCCAATTCCCCAGCCTTTCGGAGCTAATTGTACTATTGTCCTAGGTATTCTGTCATATTTAAATATTGTTAGGGGAGGCGCAAATTTCCCTGAGCTATTTACAGCAAAAAGTGTAGTTACGTTTTCTTTGTCTGATGAAGTTCTTTCATCGTAAACGTGTTTTCCACGGGGACCAAGAATATTTCCACTTTTTGGAGCTAGAGGAAAACCTGTTTCATCCATGTTGAACACTCGATCTGGATCATTCAACACATGAAGTGCATTGATCTCCTCCAAAGTTTTATGGATTTCATCGAACCATTTTCGAATTCTTTCCTCTGTCACAGCGCCTCTACCACCGTGTACGTATTCAGGCTTTTTTTGTGAAAGTTCCTTGTGCCTCTTCAAAAAAGTATAATACCACTTTCTTCCAGGCCTATCATTCGGAAACGGTGTTTTTATATTTAACTGGCTAACTAGCTTTTGAACCGATGTTAGAAGACCATCTTTATCTATAGGAAACCCCATTTTGGCGCAATCAAGTATCCAATTAACCATTATTTTTTCTGTATCTTCCCCAAGGAACGAATAGAAGCCGCATTGTCCAGTTGAATCTCTTGGAGATTTTCCACTTGTTTTATTTCTCAGAGTGGTTCGAGGCACCGAATAGATCTTGCTAGCCTTTGAAACAGCCATTCCGCCTGCGATGGCGTCCAATGCCAACTTTACTTTTGATGGAGAATATTGAAACTTTGAAAGTTTCAGTATTTTTCCTGATTGCACTCTTGTCGGCATTTTCACTGAAAAGAGAAAAACAATTAACCTCCATTTGGTCTAGTTTGCAACAATGAGCAACATTTTATAGTGCTCTTGTTGTGCCGTCCAAAATAAGTATAGAAATAACGGATGGCCATTAGTGGATTTTGCAGTTCCACTTATGGCCACCTCTATGGCCATAAGTAGAAATACGCTCATATTTTATTTCCACTAATGGCCACCACGATTTTAACAAAAAAAAACAGTTTGTGGATCTCTTATAATAATAATACATATTCAAGGACACCTTACTCACCTTTGTGCAATATTAAATCCTATTTTTTGCGTAAAAATTCACCAAGTCAGTAGGATGATTGAGGATTGATTTCTTAAGGAAAACGTTAACAATTTCCGCCACCCGCTGTAACTGGTCACTCTCAAATTTATACTGAAACTAACACGTATTTCCAAAACTTCTCATGGCACTCCCCCCACTACCAACATTCAAACGCTTCGATTCCCGCGCGAAATTCGATTTGAAATTTGCAAGGAAGCTTATTATTTCAAGGAACTACCGGGAGTGGCCATAAGTGGGGTGATGGCCATAAGTGGTACCTCTGCCCTAACTATTGTCAAATATTAATTGATAAGGCATTCTTCTTGAAACAAATGAAAAATTTATTTGTGAAAAATAGGAAAACTCAGTGTTCAATGAAAAAACTCATCAAACTTGGTGCTTAGATAATATCGAGAGACCGGAAATAAGTGAATTTTACCGATTACAGGTAGTTTTTCTGCTTCCGGAAGCTTCAACGTTCCACGACAAATTTGATTTGATCATTCGACAATTGATGAGTTGATTTTTAGTCATGCACAGAAAAAATAATCCAAACAAAGTATGTGTGTATATTACTAAGAAATGGGAATTTCTCCATTATTTAGCGTTTTAAAGTAATTTTCCGTCTTTTCAAGAATGAAAATTTTCACGACAAATATGGTTTTGTCATTCGACAATAAATGTTCCTCAAATTTCCGCCCAAAAAAATATATTTAATCATCATACAATGCGTTGGTAATACCGAGAGACTGGAAATAATTGAATTTTAACAATTACAGGTAGTTTTTCTGCTTCCGAAAATTTCAACGTTTCACGACAAATTAAATTTGATCATTCGACAATTGATGTGTTAGTTTTCAGGAGCAGAAAAAATAATCCAACCAAATTATGTGTATTTTACTAAGAAAAGGGAATTCCTTCATTAATTAGCGTTTTAGAGTAATTTTCCGGCTTTTCAAGAATGAAAATTTCCACGACAAATATATTTTCGTCTTTCGAAAATTGTTCCTTAAATTTCCGCCACAAAAAATTATATTTAATTAGGTTATATCGAGAAACAAACGAAAAATTTATTTGTGAAAAATAGAAAAACTCAGTGTTCAATGAAAAAACTCATCAAACTTGGTGATTAGATAATATCGAGAGACCGGAAATAATTGAATTTTACCAATAACAGGTAGTTTTACCGCTTCAGGAAATTTCAACGTTTCACGACACATTTTATTTTGTCATTCGACAATTGATTAGTTCATTTTCATTCACAGAAAAAATAATCCAACCAAATTAGGTATGTATATTACTAAGAAAAGGGAATTTCTTCATTCATTATCATTTTAAAGTCATTTTCCGGCTTTTCAAGAATAAAAATTTATACGACAAATGTTTTTGTCGTTCGACAATTGTTCCTCAAATTTCCTCCCAAAAAAATTATATTTAATCGTCATACATGGTGATACCGAGAGAGAGGAAATAATTGAATTTTACCAATTACAGGTAGTTTCTCTGCTTCCAAAAATTTCAACGTTCCACGACAAATTTGATCTAGTTATTCGACAATTGATGAGATAGTTTTATAGCCCAGTCGTCAGGTAGTTTTTACCTAAAAATAATTCACGGAGTTTTGATTTCTGGTGCATGGTGTAAGGTCAAGTGTCAAAAACAACCTATTCATTTTGCGACCTAGAAATCCCTGTGGAAATTTAAAAAAAAATCATGTTTTTTAAAAAAAAAATGATTTTTGCCAAATATTTTTGTTTAGGTGCATTTTAGGAAAAATATTCACCCATACATAAATGAAGAGGACAAAATTCTCCATAATTTATGTTCCATTAATATTTCCTGTAAAATTGATTGTTTCGATGCGGCGGCTCTGTAAATGTACCTAAGTACCTACTTTTCATCATATCCGCACACATTTCTGATTCGCACGTTTTCGTGGAGGAGAGAAGTGAAGAATCAGAACGTGAAGATTTTGAAAAACCAGGACCATCGAGAAAGACAAAACGAAGGAAACTCGGTTAAATTCGATTCGTGGATTAGGCCTAATGGGGAAACCACAGAAAAAAAACGCGCCGTTTACTTTACCGCAAGGTGGTGTGGAAATGAGTAAAATATCTGAAAATTGTCCTTATTCTCTAGGCACTTCATTATTTAATAAATTACCACACCATGTATGAAATAGTCAACTCTAATAAGTTTTAAAAAGTGTCTTAAACAATTTTTGATTGAAAGATGTTATTATAGAGTTGATCGGGCACTATATTAGTATTTGTAAATCTACTGTGTTTTGTTTGTTATATACATGTTACAATTAACTGAATGGATATACTATTTATTGAACTACTCCAATACAATACTTGTATTGTCCTTCCAGAGACTAAAATAATTATTATTAATATTATTATAAACAAAAAGCACAAATGCTTGTGGGTAGGACATGCATTCTCAATAATGACAAAAAGTCTCTAAATGTCCACAAAAAACCAACGAATTAGGAATTTGTGCAATTGCAATAAAAAGTACCTACATTTACAGAGCCGCCGCATCGAAACAATCAATGTTACAGGAAAAATGAATGGAATATAAATTATGGAGAATTTTATCCTCTTCATTTTTGTATAGGTGAATATTTTTCCTAAAATGCACCTAAACAAAAATATTTGGCAAAAATCAATTTTTTTCAACAAAACACGATTTTTTTTTAAATTTCCACAGGGATTTCGAGGTCGCAAAATGAATATGTTGTTTTTGACACTTGACTTTAAAAAAGCTGTAAAGAAAAGAATTTTCGCTTTTTTTTACTTCAAATAGACTTCGACAATAACTTACCACAGTGATGAAATTTGATGTTCATTTGTCAAGTTATATTAGTGGCAGTGCTTACTTAATATAAAGTTTGCACAGCCACCCCATATTAAAAAAACTATAAGCGCGAAAAACTTTTTTCGTTCACGACAAATTCTCGACAATTATTCGACAATCACTGGAATTGGTTTCATCGATTTTCCGGTAAGTGGCCTTGCTAACTTTATATGCATCAGTATCTGAGCATAAAAATATGTTTTGATATTCTCAATGACAGTTGCAAACTTTGGTGTGAACATTATGTACAAAAATGGCCCTAGTATGTGAGCTTTGTGCTATGCGGGATGGAAGATCAAGAGGCTCCGATAAGTTATTGCCATTTCGAACATGCTGCTAGTGTTTTCAAATATATCATTCCAGAACAACTGAAAGACTGTCCACTGATACACCAGAGCATGCAGTGGTTCAATGTGTAGAAAGTTTGTAGTAGTTTATAAGAGCACTAATATTGTTATCGTGCTAGTATCAGAAGCTCTTATCATCTTAAACTCACTGGACTTTAAATCTTTGCATATTGCTTTCATCTCACAACGATCAGCTTGAGGAACAAATAATCTCAATTTTTGCTCGTTGGAATCTCAATTGAGTGAAACCTTCTAATTCCGATCCGTTATTGTGGGTTCAACTTTTGACGTCAAGGAGCACAATCGTTTCAGCTCAGCAAAAAAATTTTGTGAATTTTTTTTCCAAATAATTATCAACAATTTTCTAACACACCTCCCAATTTTATAGCTCAAGGGATTCCAGAGAAAAAGAGATTGTGCTCTCTTGAGGCTTATGCTGGAACAGCCACCACGTTACTTTTTTCATGATTATCGGATGATTGAAACGATATGATTCGTGAGGCCGATTGTGGGAAGGAAAAAATAACAGTCTATATGAGACACAATGAGGCCAAAATTCTAATCATATCACCATTTCTCTTCGATCATTTTCTTACTATCATTGGGAATCATGACACACGGGTATTACTTTGTGTTTCACACTCTTCTGAACTAGCAGGGAAGAAAAATGTCTACGTTAAATGTGAATATGGAATTCATTTAAATGAATTCGAAAATATTTTTAACCTCTTCGAAGCGAGATGAGATTGACTGATAGTAAATTTCACGATCACCGAAATAATATAAGTACAGAAATTTCGTTCTAAAATTTGTTCTAACTGTAATCCGGCTGCATCACTACGAGCAGAATTCTTTAGAAAACTTGTACAAGACGAAAATGTGTTCTCTCGTTTTTCAACTTCTTAACTCCAGTACAATGACTGATATATGCTCAGATAAACAAGTGAGGGATGTATTCTTCAATTTTCAACCGATATCAGAAAGGAATATCAGCTGAGAAAATATCTTTAACCATCTTCAGAGTGTGACGAAACTGAAAGCATCACAATTTTCCCATTTTTTGCCCTCTGATTTCATAACCCCAGCACAGTGAATGAAAATAATGATAAAGGGAAGCGCTAAATTATATTCGACCCATCTGAGCTGAATATTTTACAGATTTTTATCATCAGCGAAATGCGGAAAGAATGGTTAACTCTAAAATATAGCAATCTTTCGATTCTCTCATTTTTTAACTCCAGCACAATGACCGATATACGTACGGAGGGGATGTATTTATCAATATTCGACCCATTTAATCTGAGCAGAAGAGAATATCTTCAATGGCGTTTAAAACTTGATGCGACCGAGAGTATAATAATTTCTCCTGTTTTTGCCCTCTGATTTTATAACTCCAACACAATCATTTGAAATAATGATACAGGGTCTATTACATCATATTCAACTGATGTGTACTGATTGGGATGAAAAATTGTATCATATTTCTTTTGACTGTAATGCGAAAAGATTGATCAACTTTGAAATATCGAAATCTGTCGGTTCTCCCATTTTCTAATTCCAGCACGATTACCAATGAATGCTAGGAAGGGATGTATTCATCAATATTCCACCGCTGGTTGTCTGAGCAGTGATAAAGAACAGCTCAGAAATTTTTCTTAACCTCAATCCTACTAGGATGAAAACTTTCTCTGTAATAATGTGCATTGTCTACGTAATGCGAAAAAGATTGATTTGCCGGAATGGATTATTACCAACGTTACAGTGATTCTGCTTGAGTTGGCTACATATGAGAAACTTTTTTATTATTGATTTTACGAAAAAAGGTATTTTTCATAAAAAGTTCTGCATGGTCTAAAACCCATGATGCAATCATCATATATGGAATTTTATCAATCTTATACGAGGTATGTAAAAAATATGAATTTTACCCAAGAGTAAAGTAACTTTATATTTCCCGGAGAGGTTAACATGTTTGTAAAAAATTATAAATGATAAATGTTCCTTACTGATAATTTGAGAAAAATTTGTAAACAAATTATTTTTCCAATTAGAAGGATGTAATTGCATATTGAAACATGGTTTTTAATTCCAACTAACTTTTTATAATGAAAATTTCCATGTTGTGAAATATAAAGATACTTTACTCTTGAGAAAATTTCATATTTTTTGACATACCTAGTACACGATTGATGAAATTTGATATCTGATGATTACATCTTGGGTTTTAGACTAGGCAGAACTTTTCATGAAGAATAACTGTTTTTCGTAAAATCAATAATAAAAAAGTTTCCCATATGTAGCCAACTTATGTAGACTCACTGTATATGTATGTATCATGATGTTTGATACCTAGACACTCATCATTTATATTTCTTGAAGTTGAAGGTTTTTATATGAATATTACCTTCACCTAAAAATTTAAATTTTTTTATACCTTTATAATAGACTACAAGTCTAGGCCAATTTTAGGAGGGTCATTTGACCCAGCATGAATCATATTCAGAATTATATTGCAATACGAAACAACTCCTTTCCGCACTGTCCCGTCACTTGTGAGCGGTGCGGATGAGTACGCAGGTCAAAAAAAACTTTCCATCCAGAGGAGGGATTTTTCTACAAAAGATTCTTGGACGGCATTTCCCAAGATGATAGATAACTGAAAAATAATCAAATCGAACCTAATGCCGTACAAAAAGAACCGTACTGAAATCCAGTATTTTTTTTTATTTTTCGCAAATTTGTCTCATGAATCCAGGTGATTTATTACTGTACGGCATTTGTACAATTCAATTTGTATAACTACATAGATTAAAAAATATTGCACTGTGATTTATTAGAGGAGTAATTTTTAGAATATCTCTTTTAATTTCTCAAGCATCCCTTAACGAAACTAAATCGATGCCGTACATTTTCAACAACAAGGATTCTCACAGCTGATAAGATTTTGTATTATGTTTTTACGAAATATTTAAATATTGTACGGCATTCAGAAGACTTTATTGACAATATGAAATAATAATTGAGAATAACAATGCCGTTCATATCAGACGGAACATACAATACCTACTCTGAAAGCGTATAACTTGAAAATTCGAGCTGTTTTTCTCAGTTCAAAGTGAATTATTCTACTGTACGTTACAATCTTTATACTCAAGTATTTTACTTTGTCGCTTTTTTTAAACACCATATTTTTGATTCTCAATCTGGATAAGAATGTCTTCACAGCTTATATTCATTTATTAACGGGTACTCAATTCAAAAATATATTTTTACAATGGTATGTAAATGAATATGCCAGGTACGTGAAATTGTGATCTCCTGACTTGAAGATTGGGCTGATGAAACTAGATTTTCACAAAAGTGGAAATTTCCCCTAAGTTCAATGGTTTAGTAAGAAGTAGGAAAAAAGGTTTTGCTAAGGTAAATCAACATTTCTTTAAAATTACTGGAGCCATTCCATCTAGTCCTGGACCTTTGTCGGAGTCTAATTGATATAATTTATTCAATATCGTTTTCAAGCTGAAATTACAGGAACTCATATCTATAGTTCTCTTGCACTTGAATCCTAATAAATTAGCATTAAATGATACATAGATTTAAGGTATGAGAGAATATTGTGTGTTTACCCAAAATAACTTCAAATAATTTTTCAATATTCTTGTAAACTTCTACAAACATTTACTACTGCAAATGGAATTAACTTTTTATTGATTATAACTTTGAGATTTTAAATATAATTGTATTACTTACTTGTAGGTATAGCACTGATGATGGCTTAATAGCCGAAAGCGCTTTGCGATTGTAATAAACTTACCTACACGAAATACAACTCTTTCATTGAAAACACCCTCGTCTACTGTAGCCTCGTGATGGGTATAGAGATCCCCGACACTACAGTCTAGTTCCTCAATTGTAGATAGTGACTCATCGTTTGTACAGTTCATAATTCATATAAAGCAGGTCAAAAAATAGAACAGAAATAAGCTAGATGCTTTGGCTTCAAATAAATTTTCATTCACTTTGCCACTTTCGTACATCCCATCCGCACTTTCAAATCCCGTAAAAACCAGAAAATCTACGATGAGCCACTATCTACAATTTAGGAACTAGACCAAAGAAGCAGAGCATCTCGCGGGGCGCCTGAGACCATTATGCATTTGCTGTCAGCATGTCCAGCATATGCGGTCTCAGCCTATATCAACAGACCTGACGCGGCTCTACCAGTGTTATATTATCATCTTCGACACTCGTACGGTATAGACGAGATAGTGGTGTTGCCGTATGCTCCGAAGGATATTGAGTCCGTTGTGTAGAATGAGAGGTGCCGAATATATTGGAACTACTCTTTCCTCACCCTCAGGCAAATACAAGCTAATAAGCCTTTTTGGTGCAAATTGGATACCTATTTCACTCTGTATGTATGTCCATAATAACTATCAGTGTGGTATGGAATTAAATTAATGAATCAATTGATTAATTATTGGTAAACGATTAAATGAAAAAAATATTTAGTTTACGATCACTTTAATCACAGAACACGTGTTTTTTCCATTTTTTCCGCTTAGGTGGCTATGATTTTGAATTGGAGTGTTGGTTTCTTAACAACTTTTCTAGATAAACTTTTTTGATAATTTCAAAAATAAGGGTAGTTTATACCTGATCAAATTTCCTATTTTTTGTTCTACACTGTATACCGTTTAGAAATTTAAAATTTTGATAACTTTCATGTAAGTTTTTTGTAATGCACCAAATTTTATGAAGAATAACATTTTCTGAAAATGGATAATAAACAAGTTTTCCCAGGTGCAAACTTTTTGAATCTCACTCTATACCAATTCCAGTCGTAAAGAACTAGTTTTTTTGTACGGCATAGAGTTTTTCTTGATTATTGCTATATTTACTAGTGAAATATATATACGCCGTATAAAAACAAACTACCGTAAAATTACCCTTTTCAGAGGGAAATAAATTTTCCCGGTCAGCCATATGTTCCATGAAAAATGTACGGCATAACAAAAAATGACATCGTTCCATCGAATAGTATTCAGATAATTGAGTTTGATGTTCTATCAAATGGCCCAACTATACTAGTTAGGGGTGGGGGGTTAAGTGCGGGGCTCCCCACCCCTGTACCGGCAAATATGTACGGTGTTGCTAAAAAATGAATCTATGTAGTTATACAAATTCAATTGTACAAATGCCGTGCAGTAATAAATCACCTGGATTCATAAGAAAAATTTGCGAAAAATAAAAAAAATTCCAGGATTTCAGTACCGTTCTCTTTGTACGGCATTAGGTCCTATTTGATTATTTTTCAGTTATCTATCATCTTGAGAAATGCCGTCCAAGAATCATTTGTCGAAAAATCCCTCCTCTGGATGGAAAGTTTTTTCGACCTGCGTACTCATCCGCACCGCTCACAACTGACGGCACAGTGCGGAAAGGAGTTGTTTCGTATTGCACTTATAATTCTAAATACAGTGTGGTCCAACGAAAACTTAACACCTCGATTTTCCGGCTTTAAAATGAAAATGTGGAAAATCGCTCGGACCCGTCAATTTCTAATACGAGGGGGAACAACTTTTCCGCTGTTTTCACCCCCGTAACTTCAACCACCTAACGGGGGTGAGCACAACCCCTTGATTTTGAATAGGGATGCGGGGTGTTGCGATACCTCATTTTGAAGATCTCATCGTGTACTATCTGACCGTAAAATTTCGCTCCCAAATATCCATCGATAACGAAAGGACAGGTAAAGTAGTGGAAGAGTACGTACTTTTGTGATTACTTTATTAAATGCTCGAAATGGGCACCATCCACTTCCATGCAGTAATATAAGTTTTGCTGAAATCGTTCACGTACATTACTCAAGATTTCTGGTGTAATTTGACGGCATTCATTAATGATCCGAGTTCGCAAATCATCCAGTGACTCAGGCTGGGTAGCGTAAATCTTGGATTTCAGGTGACCCCATAGAAAAAAGTCCAGTGGAGCCAGATCAGGTGATCTGGGTGGCCACTCAATATGTCCCCTTCTTCCAATCCAGGCGTGAGGAAAATTGTCATCTAAGAACTGACGCACCGGTTGAACAAAGTGAGGTTGTGCGCCATCTTGTTGGAAAATGATCGTTTGATGGTCTTCTGCATTCTCCAATACTTGCACGAGGGCTGGATAAATAGCGTTCTCCAATAGATCGAGATAAATTTGGCCTGTGAGATTACCGGGTATAAAAAAAGGGCCGATTATGTGATTTTCATATATACCCGCCCAAACATTTAATTTTTGGGGGCGCTGTGTATACACCTCACGAAATAATCTTGGATTTTCATCTGACCAATACCGACAGTTATGCCGGTTTACAATGCCGTTAAGGTAAAATGAACACTCGTCCGAAAAACAGATATCGAACATGTAGTTTTGATTGCCGTTAATTATTTCACTGATCACTTCACAGAACTGGAGTCGGCGAGCGGGATCATCCTCATTCAGTTCCTGAACCAATCGTATCTTATAAGGATGGAATTTATGTTGTTTCAGGATTCTCATGATTGTTGTGCGTGAAACACCAGATACATCGGACAATTTCCTAGTACTAACGGTCTGATCCATTGCTATATGACCTAAGACAGCCACGTCCCTCGCTTCGTCTCTTTCATGCACCCTCTTTTTGTTTCCAACTGAACCAGTAGCGTCAAATTTGGCAACCAGTTGCACAACGTATGCAGCGGATACATTTTTTCCAGGATGTCGTTCGTTAAATAAAGCCGCTGTTGTGCGCGCAGAGTCGTTATTTCGGAAAAATAATTTTATCATTTCCACCCTTTCTTCTACGGAATACACCATTTTAATTCCACTACCAATTTACAATCGCTTTGACACACTTGTACCGTTCTTAAACATTCACGATAGACTAAGGTACAAAAACAAGGTCCGTCTACTTTTTTGGACAAAAAATTAACGACTCAATACCTTTGAAATGCGTCGGATACGAATACTATTCTCGAGATAAATTCCATATTGCCTCTTTCACTATTTTCGCTGTTATTTCATTATCGATGGATATTTTGAAGTGAAATTTTACGGTCAGATAGTACACGATGAGATCTTCAAAATGAGGTATCGCAACACCCCGCATCCCTATTCAAAATCAAGGGGTTGTGCTCACCCCCGTTAGGGGGTTGAAGTTACGGGGATGAAAACAGCGGAAAAGTTGTTCCCCCCCGTATTAGAAATTGACGGGTCCGAGCGATTTTCCACATTTTCATTTTAAAGCCGGAAAATCGAGGTGTTAAGTTTTCGTTGGACCACACTGTATAATTCATGATGGGTCAAATGACCCCCCCCAAAATTGGCTTAGGCTTGTAGTCTATATCCTTCGAATTACGATCATATGACATGGTGTCCCTCATTCGGAAAAAAAGGTGGGTGGACTTGATACTATTTTTGAACCATCCTGTATTAAAAAAGTCGATGTCGAATAATTTCGATAAGGATTTGGGTAGTTCATCCTTAGTCTAGTTGATGAATAGTTTCGATTACAGAATCCTCACAAGGAGGTTGGAAAAGACCAATTGAAATAATTTTTTCATACACTCTGCTGTGTGGTTAAAAACTAATAGTTGTGTCGAATATTGGATTCACACAACATCCTACTATCACTGTTGCCTGATATTCTCAAAAAACAAAAAGAAATTGTTAAAAATTATGAGAAAAATCATTACTTTTCCACATCAACTCCCTGTATCTGTACAGAAAATTGAACCAGAAGGCATAAGAATGGCACAGGGTTCTTTGAAATTGTCTGAACTTGATATTATCCAATGATAAAAGTTGATAATGATAATGATTTCAATAATAATTTTTCAGTAGGTTTCATCGAAGGTATTTCAAATGTACGTATGTCTATTCTTACAATATTTTGCACATTTGGAAATATTATGAAAATACAGAAGAAGCTTCGGATGTACATACACAGAAGGTGAATAAGTAGTGTGGAGCATCTCAATCAACTGACAATCACTTTTGAGTTAATCTAATCCAGGGTTGGAAATAATAATACCCTCAGTAACTATTTATTGCATGAATTTTGCAAAATTATAAAAACCAATTTCTTCTAAAGTATTCTTTCAATGTTTTCGTAAATGCTCGATATTATTTTAATGTCTTCATATTTTTTGGGAGTGTACTGAAGACTTCGAGACCTGCATAGTTTGGTGAGTTTTTTTAATTCACTCAGGTTGCATTTAGTGACATGTGAGACGTTACATTTAGTGACATGTGAGACGTCGCATTTCTAGTTTCCTAATTATGCAAGATATTTTCATTATTTACCTACATGGCATCACACGTTTAAAGGTAAGGGCTACGTCTTCCCTAGCTCGCACAAGTCTTTCGGAGACTTCTGCGGGTTTTGCTCGTAATGGTGCAGCCGGTGCCGGTTGACGGAAATAACAATTTCAACAATAACAATTTACATGTGATATATTTTGAATAAATATGATCGTTTAGGAGAGTATTTATTGCTCTTTCTCAGAACTGTTCTACATGAATATCTGTAGTCTATGTTGAAAGATATTCTTATTACTCTTTTAGTGAATTCTCTAGAAAATTCCCTTGATTGACCCTATACGATTATGTTGTAGCTCATTACCGAATAGACTAAAAAGTAATGAGCTGTAATTGGATTTTTTTAACAACTTTTTTCTTCAAGTTCAAAATGGCGAAGGTTGCTTTGGCAAGCTTTGAACATAGACTATTTTCTAGTGTTAATTATAGTTTCTTGTTTATTACACTTCCTAGAAATATTGTGTTATATACTGTTCATGTTGGAAAAGTATACACATACCGATTTTGATTTATTCACCATAGGTGAATTCAGTTGACACCAATATTAAAATTTTTGAGTTCTAATTCTGTTATGGTTGATGCCTCAATTATCACAAGTATAAGGTTTGAGCCGGTACTCTGCTCCTTCGTTCACCTTCCCGCACCCCCCTGGCCTACAAGTGGCTTGCGGGTACTTGCGGGTACTTGCAAGGGGGGTATGTGCGAGCATATGGTGCAATTACATTAGGCAGACATTGAGACAATGATCGTTTGACTTGTAGCTGTAACGAGACTTACATACGCGGTAATGACACATTGCAATTGGATTGATGATTGTCTCTACTATGTATAAAGTTAATGAGAGAGTACCTACTCCTCAACAAACTTATTGTACTGGATTGTTTATATGCGGTAATGACGCATTGCAATTGGATTCATGATTGTCTGTGCCATGTACAAAGTTAATGAGAGAGTATCTACTCCTCAACAAACTTATTGTAATGGATTATTTGTAAAGAGTACATCCAAACATTTCAGAGATCCATCGAGTTATGAGAACAAGCATCTCCGTACAATGCATGTATAATATATAGTGGGAGGGGGACTTCCTCCACTCTCCGAAAATCAACATATAAAAGAAATAGCGAGAACCTATTCTCCTCAGTTTGTCTTTTGAGTTAGATATAAAAATTCTGAAAAGATGAATTTATGTGAATGTGGAAAATTGTTCACTCGACGTGCCAATTTACAGCGTCATCAACGTGAGAGTTGTCAGATGGGAGGTCCTTCCTCAACTAAACGAATGAAATTGAATAATGGTGTTGGTAATGATGCACTCCCTGTATCAATGTATACGTGTGAATGTTGTGAAGTAACAATTCCTCAATCCCAGTACAATTCGCATATTAGAACGCTTGCACATAGAACAAAATCATGTGTTCATTATGGATCCGGTGTACAGACGATGAAATCTGCATTCAAGTGTCGGATAGCTAGCTACAGAGTGAGTAGCACGAATAATTATTCTGAATATGCACCATTCTTCAATGAGATCAAGCAAAAAGTAGTTGAACTACTGGAAAAAGCTATAGAACTACACAATTCCACCAAAGTCAATATGGAAGTATTTGGAAGTTATATTATCCAAACACAGGAATTGACAGACATAAAATCATTTAATTCAATAAATCGAATTGCCGATCGATCCACTGATTTGAATGCATTATTCAACACATTCCGAGACAACATCATTGCCCAGACAACTGAATTTGAGGAGCGTGATTCAGGTTAGTAGTAAGAAGCAATTTTCAAATGTTGATAATCAAGTAATATACATAGATATGTATTTTGTTTTTCAGGTTGGAGTTGTGAGAAAGTCCTATTCCTCGAAGTGAATTTAAACAAATATAGTCCGTTCGGAGGGTCTTCTTACATCGCACTTCCAGCATTCATCGAGCGCAAGACGGCAATAGTCAACGTGAAGAATGAAGATCAACACTGTTTCGCGTGGGCTATTACATCAGCATTATTTCCAACGAATAATAATGTATCAATGCCGTCATCATACCCCCACTATGCAGATGTTTTGAATGTGACAGGTATGAATTTTCCAATGAAATTACGGGATATAAAATTGTTTGAGCGTTTGAATGATATTTCAGTCAATGTTTATGGTTTAGAATCGAAAATAGAAAACAAAAAAATGAAATATGATGTGGTAGGGCCATTGCGATATTCTCAGAAAAAACTCACAAGACATATCAATTTACTGCTTCTTGCAGATAATGCGGGAAATACTCATTACTGTTGGATTCGGGATCTTTCAAGATTGGTATCGAGTCAAATTTCAGCCCACGAACATAAAAAGTTTTTTTGTGATGGGTGTTTATTGTATTTTTCAAATGAGCGACAACTATTACGTCATCAGACGTATGATTGTAATCATATTTGTACTACAGTACCTCGTAATGATTTGAAAGTAAATAAATATGGGGAGATGGTGGCTGGAAATAAATTAAAATTTGAAAATTTTGAAAGGCAGTTGGAGTTGCCATTTGTAGTCTATGTAGATTTTGAATCTGTATTGAAACCGATTCAAGGTAATGAACCAAACCCAGAATTCTCATACATGAATAGAACATTCAAGCATGAGGCATACTCTTTCGCATACATGATCAAATGTTCTTTTGATGATAAGTTATCAAAATTCGTTACATACAGAGGCGTTGACGCTTCTAAAGTATTTGTAATGCGAATAGAAGAAGATTTGAAAAATATATACAACACACATTTGAAATATATAAAGCCAATGGATAAGCAAACTGTGGAAGAGGAACAAGACTTTAATAATGCAACCACATGTGGTATATGTGAAAAACCATTCACGGATGGTGATGTTAAGGCCAGGGACCATTGTCATGCCACTGGAAAAAAAAGATTTCCAGCAACTCATTCTGTCTGCAATCTCAACTTTAAAATTCCAAAGTTCATTCCGATTGTATGTCATAACATGAGTGGATATGATTGTCATATGTTCATTAAAGAATTATATGCAGAAAAAGACAGGGTTGATGTTATCCCTCAAACAAAGGAAAAATACATTTCTTTTACGAAACACCTCTATACACATAGCTATCTCGATAAAAAGGGTAAAACAAAGAAAAATTATCTCAAAATGAGATTCATAGATAGTTTCAAATTCATGTCCAGTTCTCTGGAGAAATTAGCTGCCAATTTGTGTGACGAGCAGTGTGTACAGATGTCGAAACATTTTCCTGATTCGAATAAATTCAATTTAATGAGGCAGAAGGGTGTTTTTCCATATAGCTTTGTGGATGACATCAATAAGTTGAATGTTCCTACTATACCAACAAAAAATCAGTTTTATGATAACTTAAATGAGATGCACATATCCGACGAGGATTATCAGAGAGCTGAACTTGTTTGGAATCTGTTTGAATGTAAAAGTTTGGGGGAATATTCGGATTTATATCTGAAATCTGATGTATTACTGCTATGCGATGTATTCGAAAATTTCAGACGAATATGTTTAAATGCGTATAAGTTGGACCCCTTACACTATTATACTGCACCCGCTCTCAGTTGGGATGCAATGTTGAAATACACAGATATCGAGTTAGAGCTTCTTACCGATATCGATATGATCAATTTTTTCAAAAAAGGAATTCGTGGAGGGATAAGTCAATGCAGTGAGAGAAAACACGTGGCAAATAATAAATTTCTTCCCGATTACAATCCCAATGAACCCACGTCTTTCATCTCATATTTAGATGCAACAAATTTATATGGTCATAGTATGTCGCAAGCATTGCCTACTGGTGATTTCAAATGGTTAACCCGTGAGGAAATTTCAAATTTAGATATAATGAGTGTGACAGATAATGATTCATTCGGATATGTTCTTGAAGTCGATATACACTATCCTCAAGAATTGCACGACGTTCACAGCGATCTACCTTTTCTGGTGGAAAAAATTATCCCCCCAAATTCAAAATCTAAAGTCCCTAAATTGATACCAAATTTGAATGATAAACGTAGGTATATAGTACACGCCAAAAACCTGAAACAGGCCATGAATAATGGACTAGTCGTTATGCATACCCTTAGAATATTGAGATTCAGGCAGTCTTGTTGGATGAAGCCATATATCGATCTCAATACTCGAATGCGTAATAGATCGCGTAATAAGTCTGAGAAAGATTTCTACAAGCTGATGAACAACAGTTGCTATGGAAAGACAATGGAAAACGTGGATGATAGAGTGGATGTGAAACTGATAACACATTGGCAGAATATTCAGCGAAAATTGGGAGCCGGAATCTTAATTGCTCGTCCGAATTTCAAAAATTGTACAATTTTCTCTGAGAACTTCGTTGCGATTCAGATGGCTAAGGTAAAGATACATTATGATAAGCCGCTATACTTGGGATTCTGCGTTTTGGAATTATCCAAGGTTGTCATGTATGATTTTTACTATGGATGTATAAAAAGAGAATTTGGGCGCAATGCATCACTTCTATATACCGATACAGACTCTCTTATCCTGAAAGTGCAGACAGAAAATTTCTATGATTACATCAGAAATAATATAGACAAATTTGATACATCAAATTACATAGAACAAAATAAATTCAATTTACCAGTTACACCTTCAGTCTTGGGTAATTTCAAAGATGAATTCCCCAACGATCCAATAATTAGTTTTTATGGAACGGGTGCAAAAGCTTATTATGTACAATCGTTGGAAACTGAAATAAAAAGAGCCAAGGGAGTGAAAAAATCTGTAATAAAAACTCAGCTGACATCCGATGATTATAAAAAAATTATTGAGAATGGGGGATTTATATTACGTAAAATGAATTCGTTTAGGAGCATTTCACATGATATGTTCACCGAATTAAGAAATAAGGTAGCGCTATCTTTCAACGATGATAAACGTTTCATTATTCCTAATACAACTCAAACGCTCCCTTGGGGGCATAGTGATATTGAATTCTATCAAAATGATCCTATGGAAAATGTTCGTATATGTAATAGGTTGGTTGGATCTTTAACCCAAGAATGTAATATGAATGAAGAGGATAGATTGAATCATCTTATTACATTACTAAACGCTGAAATATAGATAAACATGAATATCATTCAAACTATAATTCTTTATTATATTCCGTAATTGAAGCAATAACTGGAAAATTCTTATTTGATTCTGTTCCAATATAATGCAATTCATTTTTGATAGTGTATGATGTTTTTTTTTTAAACAAACTGAAGATTATTATTATTTATTGCATATATCTGATTTCTGTGAGTGGATGGAAGGAATTGATTTATAGAAAATAAAAAAAAAACTTTCAAGAATATGTTTTATTTATTGTATATATCTAGTACTAGCACTACTACACTTGAGAATAAGCTACTAAATATAAATGGATACAAACAAAAAATCACTTAATACATTTTCGTCAAAATGAATTACGAACAGATCCATCCAGTGCATTATATGTCAAAATTGCATCATGTAGAATCAGTGCGTATACTTTGGTGTTGTTTGGGAATTTCGCTTTTCGTGTTTCAAACTCCAATTTGATATCCACAGTAGACGATTTTGTAGCATTCGGTTGATGTGAACAATCAATGATGAATAATGGATTGTCTTTGAATTGTGCAATATCCATGAGTGGCTCACTCAGATCTCTGTCATAGTAACTACGCTGGAAGTTTTCATATGCATAGTATGCATGCGAGTACAATTTTCTATCAAAGTCTAGATTCCAACGCTCATATGGATACACTTCAGAATTCAAGTAAACTCGAATGTTATTCACATCAGCACTCAGAAATTTTGTGACATCCACTGCCTCATTTTCGGATGCGTTGGTGTTTTGAAATCCTATTATGATGAATCGGGGCGTTTCCAAAATATTTGTAGTTTTTATCGCCCAAACGTCGGAAGATGTTGCACGTAATGATGGTAATTCATAAAGATCCCACATACGATAAGCTAATTTTACTTTTGCATTCAGTCCACTCTTATTAATTCTATTGAATAATTTGAGTTTTTGTTTGTCCTCAGCCACAACGTGTCTTATCTTCCACTCAATCTTTGAGATTTCCAATGTAGCTTCTATCTCCCCAATGTATGAATTCTTGAATGAGCGGGCTATTATCAAAATGAGTTCTTGTTTAGCATTAAGAATGCATTTTTTATAATCTTCAGCAAAACCCATCAGATATTTAAGTGGGAGTTTTCCGCTGAATACATGACTACTTTCATCGAGAATACATTGTTTCGTATCGGAAAGACCCCATCCACTAGTGAGAAGTGAATGAGAATGTGTCTGACCAAATGAAATCATATTCTTCATCGTGGAAGTTATACCTGGCTTTCGAACTACCGCAACATGTTCACCACCCATTTCATAACGAATTTCATCGAAGAGAAATGCCAAAGCATTATTGGACATATAACAGACTTTATTTACTTCTTTTGGTGTGAATTTTCCTTCTATGTAAATGAAACTATCGGCAATGTCAAGAATTGCATCTTGGTTATTGATCATGATGCGGATTTCATCAGAGTTCTTGAACAATGGTGATCCATAGGGTTTGTATGTATGCTCATGAAAACTTATAAGGCTGTGATCAACAACTGGCTCGTTGAAAATATCCAACTTCTCATTGTTAGCCTCCAACACCATTTTTATTCTCGTATTCTAAGCCCAATTGATTTCAGAAAATTTAGATCTCTCGTGGACAATTTACGTCTTTGCTGTTTCGCACTCACTTTAGTAATGATCTTTTCCATAGACGTTACTTTCTTTTTATTATCTGATGCTGGTGGACTTCTTCCACTGCTCTCGCGCACACGTTCATTGTTGTAGCAAAAACCCATAACACTCGCTCTTATAACTTTTTCAGTTCCAGAATAACAACTATGGATTCCTCACTTCCGAAATCGATTAGATTATTTTTTTGATCCAATATGCGCACAGTGATGTTGTCAATGAACTGACGTCCTTCTGGACTAATGGGCATATAAATGATGTTCCGGGGTTCCTTTGTGAGATTATAACCGCGTTCGACGTCTAAATCAAATGAAAATAGAATATGATTCTCTTCATTATTTATATATGATCCGGAAATTATATTACATTCCAAACGAATGAGTCTCACAGGTACAATATTAACAGGAAATGTAGATTGATGTGGTTTATTACTGTTGAGCATCTGTTTCTTGAATCCCAGCATTGGACCTATTGAGTTCTCGTATCGGAAATCCACATTATATTTTGATTGCAATATACATTCGAATATATTATTGTTCGCTTGAAGACTGAACATTTCATCCATTGACATGCTATCGAGTATTTCATTCGGAAATAAGCGAGATGCAAGTTTCTTTTGTAGATAATCATTTATTTCCTCAATCTCATATGCTCCAGATGGTATTTTCATAGTAAAATATCTTGGAACATCATATGAGTCATCTGCGGGGATCTCAAAACCGACTGTATTGTTTTTGTCAGTGATATTGTGAATAGTATTGCATCCATAGAATCCTAATAGCCCCAAGCCATAACGAGCATTCCTGTCCAATTCAATGGGCGGGTAAAAATCCGCGCTAAGGACACTTTTTCCCACAACTTGTAACTCAAACTTGCGTGACATGACTGATGCATTATCTCCGACATCACACCAATTTATTGTGGTATACAACATAAATGATATAATTTGCGTTTCTTTGGAGTCGAAATATTGCAGACGTCCACGACATTGTTATTGGCTCCTATATTACAATCTTCAATGCTGCAATAACAACAATATATTTTTCTCGGTGTGGGTCCATCATTGACGTCGTTTGATGTGCTAGCACCGTCAGAATTATGTTCATAACAAAACTGATATTTTGAAGATGTTTTGGGAGCTTTTCCCAAACATGGGCGATTTCATGAGCCGCACAAGAAATCATCACCTCCTTGGGCATATCAGCAAGTTGCCCTTTACTCATTTTCAACAAACTACGCAGCCTTGAATATGCTATCAAAGAATGGCCCATTCTCTTAATTGCCTCTCGATCTTTTTCCGGAGTATATTCCATTTTAAATATCTGTAGATGGTTGTGAGAGAAACTTCAGGCATAAATGCCCACACACAACTGTATTGTATTTTTGTTGGCGTTCATAGTTATATACAATTTTGATGGGTGTTCTCGATTTTTTTCGCAAGTAATGAACTAGCTCCGGGGGCGGCAATAAATCTCCGAAACTATCAAAATATGTAACATTTCGTCCATTTTTCTTGTATGCCACCCAATGTGTTCCCCGACCGATACTTCTATCCAAATTCATGATTGCTGTTTCATGGACATGCGGTCCTGATGTAGGTAAGTTATCTCGCATGAATACTCCCCGAAAGAATGGAATCTTCATCTGTGTGGCATAATAATTAAGTTCAATATCGGTGAGAGGCTTAAGAGGTAGGGCATCAATTAGTTTTTTGAACTTTGCGGTTTCAGATAGATACCGAGTCCTTTGCGATATGGTTTCAGATATATTCCACTACCTCTTTTTCCCAAAGCTATAGCTTCCATCTTTCTATTATGATGTTGAACTTCTTTAAGACCCTCCCTACTTTCCCTCACCGAATTGATTGCTCTTGCGATACCTGCAGCTGCTCCGCTCAAAGTACCCAATGCAGACAATCCAGCGAAAATTGGTATCAATGGCAATATTCCCCCCACTTTTGGTATGGGTATGATACGTGGTGTACGTATCTGTTTTTTTCCACCTGCTGCTTTCAAATACTTACGTGCTGCATGCAATGCTAGCACATTAGCTTTCTTAACGTCTTTTGCTATAAATCGGTCACCGCCAGCCTTTCGCAGTACATCTCGCACTTTTCTAACAACACCCGCCCCAAATGCAATCTTTCCGTTATTATTCGACTTCTGTTTTCTTTTTATTGTTCGCTTTTTCTTTTTTTTTGAGGTAATGTTCGCATCGCATCCCATTCCGAAACGTCTCTTGGTTTTCATAATATTGGTAATTAGAAGAGCTGCAGCCTTCTCAGCTACTGATGATTTATTCGATTTAAATATTTCCCAAGCTGCGTATTCGAGTTGTTTATCGGCTATATGCCTTGCTGTGAGATTGTCTGGATTTTTTGAATATTGCAAATCGTGTGAAAGACACGCAGAATCCAATGGATTAATTCCTCTCTGATTGGCAGCTAATCTTTTTTCCAATTTAGTGCCAGGTCCGCAAAATTGATAACCGGGTATATGAACTTCAAACGGTAATTTATTTATTAACGAATTCACAATTCCTCGACCTTTTCTACTCGAAACGTAGTTCTTACGTCTGTTCCGTACGACGGTAGACATTTAAATGGGATATATTCCATATATTTATCTTTATTACGAGTTTGGTCGTTCACGATGCGTGTTGTTCAACAGCAGGTAAACTTCAGAGTTGATAATTTAGACGAAAGAATCGCGGGAAGTGGATTGGACGGAAATAAGTCGAATCGACATGGTCCACTATTGCCTTCATCCCTTAGAGCATTATTAATTGGACCATCAAATTGTGGAAAAACAAATGCAATGATTGCCCTTCTAACGCATGCGCACGGATTACGTTTCGAAAATGTGTATCTGTATTCAAAGTCACTGAATCAACCGAAATATGAATATTTACGCAATGTGCTGAAACCAATTAAAGGCTTGGGTTTTTACACTTTCAGTGATAATGAAAGTATAGTAGAACCCGCCCATGCCAAACCAAATTCTGTATTTATATTCGATGATATAATTTGTGAAAATCAGAGCATCGTTCGATCGTACTTTTCCAGAGGGAGACACTCTTCAGTGGACAGTTTTTATCTTGCACAGACGTATTCTCGAGTACCCAAACAATTGATACGTGATAACGCCAACTTCATAATAATGTTCAAGCAGGACGAAACGAATCTACATCATATATTCTCAGATCATGTATCACCTGATGTTACATTCAAAGAGTTTCAGATTATGTGTCTGAAATGTTGGAATAAACAATTTGGTTTTCTTGTTATAGACAAAGATAGAATGGTACACGATGGACGATATCGCATGGGATTCGATACTTTCATATATCCATGACAACTCAAAAAATGATTATTCGTTCGGTGAACTTTAGCGAGATCACATATACATCATTACTTCCTATAATGATGAATACAATGAGAAATGAATGTGCAAGAGCCGAAATCGATATGAAACGACAACTAGTTGAAGCGACAGAAGCTGTACGAAAAAAATTCAACAATATAAAGAGTGGGAATGTGGAAGAAAAAATTATGCTCGAGAAACTATATGATCCTATTACAAAACCACTAAATGCCCTTTCTTCTGCCCCCAATGACGAGAGTTATATCAACAAGTACGCCTATAAAGAAAAATAATTCCTTCAATTCGAGTGATTCTTCATTTTCTAATATTGCAAATGAAACAATAACAGATATGGATAATGATGAAATGGGGCCGTCCACTCTATTTGAAACACCTTCATCACTATCGAATACTTCAGAGTTGGAAACGAGCAATGTCACCAAACAAAATATAGAAATGGAATTGAAAAAACATTTAGAAAATCTCAAGAATGGCGACAGCGCATATGATTTAAAATATGGTATTCGCATAGATCCTTTAACATATTTGTTGAAAATGAGAAATTTGCAAGTACGTTTCAACAATGGAAATATAACATTTCATGATGGCATTGTACAAAAATATCAAGCTGTCGGTAGCAGGGATCTGTATAATCTAATATTCCTCAAGGAACCTCCGGTAGTTGCAGACTCGAGAATTCATCGTACTTATATTGAGATATTGACTTTGACAAGGGTCATATATAAAAAAAATCAAGTAAAAAATGGTATAAAGTTCAAAAAGTCCCATAAATATCAGAACATCATCAGACCTCTAATGAAAACACTCAACAACCCTACTAGAACTTTGAATCTGACTGGCAAAGGACTCAATATAACAAAATTAAAGAAAGTGTTCACAACGAAGTCAAAGAACTATGTATATTGGAATAAGCCTAAAGAATTGGTGAGTCGCTTACGATTGTTAATTGGTTCTAAATTAAGCGGGAACACTATGCATCAAAACGAAATTGTATCTTTGTTAGAGGAACTACGCGAAGAAGGAATAATATATTAGATACAATCAGATATTACAGTTCAGAACCATACCATCACCCGAATAGCACACATTGCAAATACCGCTATGGCTAGTGATATCAAGAGACAGGTGGTTGATGAATTACATAAGCCGGCTAGACGCAACTTCCAGAGGAGATCTACAGTACTGAAAGGCGTCGGCGATCTATGGCAAATTGATCTTGCTGATTTTCAGGCGTATTCCAGATTTAACAAAAATTATCGATACGTTCTGGTAGTCATTGACTGTTATTCAAAATTTCTATGGACAAAGGCTGTTCGGAACAAGACTGGATTAGTCATAGCTGGAGCTATGAGAACAATTCTACAACAGGCCAATTACTCCCCAACACATATACAATCCGATTTCGGGAAAGAATTCCATAACTCACACTTTTTTTCGTTGATGGAGCAGTATGGAATAAACTATTACTCTACTTTTAGCGTTATGAAGGCCGCTATATGTGAACGAGTTATACGTACGATTAAATCATGGTTATACAAAGAGTTTTCGATAAATGGGAATTATAAATGGTTAGACATTCTCCCAATTATAACAAAGAGATATAATCATAGAGTGCACCAAACTATTGGAATGAAACCGAAAGATGTGAAGTCTACTACAAAATTGAACATTCCAAAAAGAGAGAAGAAAAAGATTAAAAAAAAAATCATACCCAAGTATCGCATTAATGACATCGTTCGAATATCTAAATACAAGCACGTTTTTGAGAAGGGATATACAGCAAATTTTACAACGGAATTATTTAGGATTACAAAAATCAATAGTACCTACCCCCCAACTTATATGCTTGAAGATATGGATAAAAATCCAATTAAAGGATGTTTTTATGAAGCAGAGATACAGAAAACTAAAAACCCAGACGTATACCTTGTCGAGAAGATATTGAAAAAGAGTGGTAGCAGAGTTCGTGTGAAATGGTTAGGATTCTCCAATAAGCATAATTCCTGGATTGACAAAAATACAATTGTTTGATAGATCTCATTGAAAAATTATAAAAAAAATCAAAAATATACTTTTTCATTACAACTTTATTGTTTGATTCTTTTACATATATTAAAAAAAACATATATTTAAAAACATATACTACTAATCAATCAATATTTATTTGAAAAGCCGCATCTAGCTCCTGACGCCATCTTTCGTAAACAGCAGAGACCGTTTCATGTAACTGTTTGGATTTTTTCAAATCTATTTCTGCCTGTTTCCGAAGATCTTGGTTATTGAGCCTCTCCCTACTAACTTCTGTCATCACCCCCTCTCTTTGCTTTCGCAATTTTACAATTTCGGCTTCCTTCACTGCAATTTGTTCTTCAATTTCATGATCTTTTGTCATTTTTTCATCTAATTGTCGATCAACCTCATCGCATTTTAGGAATGTGCTTTTAGCATTTGTGCTCGCTCGCCTAGTCTCGTTCAGCATTTCCGTATACATCTGTAAGGGCAACAGAGATGCTAGTGGAATGCATTCAATTTTATTTGGTGTTTCTCTCACTGAAGATGAGGAACACATACCTTTCTTCGAAACACTACGTCCTTTCTTGTTCTTTGAAGACCTTGGCCCTGTTGAGGTTGATGCAGCAGTGTTGGGAACTTCGATTGTGGCACAACGTTTCGGAGCGCGTTTACTTGGCTGCTTATATGAAATATCAGGCATATGCAGAGCCTGTGTCTGAGGTTCTTGCACCTGAGCTTGATCCGGGATAGTGTTGCATTGTGATAGCTCGTTATCAGAAATATGTAGCACCGGCGGTTCTTCCGTCTGCTCCTGCACTATAATAAATTGGGATTGCACGCCCATCTTCAACAAATCATCAGCATCGAAATTCGATAGTTCTTCGACAATTAAATCAGCGGGATTTCTACTGCTCAATAAATTTTCCACATTTTCACTGTTCGGTAATAAACTCATTATAATTATTCTTACGAGTCTTACGAGAATTATTTCAATTCAAAAACTGTTATAGCTTCTCCCATTTTGAAATATCATATTTATAGACGAACTACCACAACCCCACCACATATGCAACATGGAGTGGGAAATGTATCTCCCACCATTGTGACAAAGCATTTAAAGCTGAAAAACCTTATAGAATTCTTCATATCTCATACAATGGCAACAACATCTAGATATAATGCTGATTCAACCTCTAATGATCCTTCGGACACAAATCTGTCTGATACACCTATCGATGTGAACTTACCTTTACAAGTTGACATAATTACATCAACAAGTAATATAGTAATTCACTCGCATTTTATATGGAATCCAACAATCAGAGAATGGAGTCCAGTTACTCAAGAACCTGCACCGGAGGAAATAGATTATGATTCTGACGCTACTGTAGATTTGAATCTATAAAGTATTCATGAGCCGATTAAATCCGCGCAACAAAACCAAAAGGTTCTTTTCAGAACCAACAAAAAAAAATAAAATAATCTGAGTACGCTACTGAATTCTGGAACCCGTGTTTCAAAATTCATAAGTCAGGCACTGCATATGCCCCGAGAAAATCATTACTGATAATTACTGAGTTGAACTGTTATATATTATTGCTTGAATGAATAATTGAATTTTATCAACTAACATTATTCTTTATGTGAAATGTATGGAAAATGTATTTTTTTTTTGGATTATTATCTGTATGAAAAATGATTTCTTGAGAAAATAAAGAAAGAATAGTTATAATGATGGCTGATTCATTGGAATTTGTATTCACATGATAAAGAGAATTTTAATTAGATTATTTGAGTTGAACTTTTGGGGATTTTTTTTTTCTTTCAATTAAAAAACCTACAAAAGTCCGATATAGGCCCCAAAACCCCACCTATACCTGTGTATATCTCCGAAATAATATCATATACTCCATGGAGAACTTTCGTAGATTTTTTAGTTAGGTGAGCTGAAATGAAAAAACTGAAAAACATAAATTTCCTGTAGAGGGCTGAAAAACATAAAAATGCTATGAGTTTCCATCAAGTTGGTCGATGTTCTAGTGTCCAAATCTTCAGAAACTTTTCCACCCCCAAATAAAGTTGTCTCTTGTATTTTTTTATTTTCTCGAACTCTTCCATTTTTCCCGAATATTTTTTTTCCAACGCCATCCGTTCTTTCTGCATTTCATTCATTTCTTGACATAGTTCCCCCTCAAGTGTGTTCAAGTTCGTAATCATTGCGAGAAATCTATTGTCGAATCCTATATCTGTTCTCATAGCACATGAATCTTCAGAACTCATACTTGAGGGGGCTCTTCGAATTGGAGGAGACCTGATGGGCGAAACGATGTTGTTAGGCTGTGGGATATCTTCATCCATAATTGTAGAAATTGACGAGGATGATGTGGAATTTTTTTCTACTTCCTCCATACCTGTGGAATTCAGCGTGTCAATTATTGTGTTTTTTCCATGTGCTTCTTCTGAATCCGGTTCCACATTATTCTGCTCAGACGTGGGGACGGCGGACGAAATATTTTTTTCAATTGTTTTGGTGAGTTCATTACTATTCGTAGAATTCTTCTTGCTCTTAGGCCAGGGAGCGGTGACCATCGGGTTGTATTTTTTCGCCGCCATCATTGGTTTTGCACAGTTGCGATTTTTTCTCTTCTTCTGTTTCCGTAACGCTTTGGGACTTTCTTGTTGTTGTTTTCTGCGCCTGTAAGAGGGTAGTCTCTGCGGCCTAGTTCTTTTTTTGTTGAATGGCGTGGTTTGTATAACGGTCGGTAATTTGGCGATTGTTCCTAATTCCCCGGTATTGTTCTCCATAACGCTCGGTAATTCGGCGATTGTTCCTAATTCCCTGGTATTGTTCTCCATCGAAATGTATTTTATAGCACGTTCTAATTCCGTTGATGTTACTTTGCGTCTTGATATATCCATAAAATCACAAAATGAATTATGAAAAATTTTAATTTGAACACAACCAAACTCGAGGAGCTCTGGTTTACAAATGAAATGTGTATGGTCTCCAAACCTTCGGAATATCGAAATGTACCTCAACGTATACCTGTTTTTATTGCGATAGGAGACCCTTTTTTATAGAGTATGATTTAACAAATACATTTTGACGGAAAGAAGTCGGAATATCGAAATCTATCCCAGCGGGATTATTTGATTTTATTGTTAGAAGAGACCCTTCCAAAAGAAATAAATTTTGAGACTCTGTATTTTCGTCACAAAGAATGATTTTTTTTCTCAGAACAATTATAAATGTATGCAGGAAAGGATTATTTTTTTATTCGTTTTATTTTGTTTTTTATGTTATTTCTTTTGAGTCTGAAAATCTATTCTTGATTTTTCCCAAGAGAGTTTCATCTAAGAACAATTACAAATCTTAATTTAAAATTTTCAAAATCTTATGATAATAACAGAACAGAGGGGGCCCCAACACACGCCCCCTCCAGTATGCATCTCCATTTTCATATACTATGCATTCCCAAAAGATCTGTTACTACCAATCACAGAATTTCAAATATCATTGACTCATTATCACTCTCGTCATCTGATATTTCAATTGCTTCTTCTTCTTCATTTTCAGACTCGATTAATTCTTCATCATCCGAATTATCGTTATCGCTAGGCTCATATTCCCACAATTGTTCCGGATTTTGAACGAAGTCAATAAACGATTCGTAAAATTCATCATCGAAACTTCAATCTGTACTAGACGATATTTCATTTACTTGAATTGGTAAGTTAGAAGAAGATGTTTCTGATGGACTACAACGGCCTAATTCACTTGTAGAGTCAGCTTGAGACATTTCGAATGGAATGATAGCAATATACTGATCCTTTCAATTTATATACATTTTGTTAATGAATGAAGATGTCTGGGGACTTTTTAGGAGAGGGATTTGTTGTGGATACAAATTCGAAATAATTTTTTCGACTCTGAAACAAATATTGTTTTATAACATGTTTTATTAAATTATATAAATATGTACAATATGCAAACAACTTAATCTATATATTACACTAAATTTACAGTAAAGTACACGAAAAAAAAACTAAACATTACACACCCTACATGCCCTCTGACATGTTATTAGGATTAGGGAGTCTGTACACACTGTACAATAATGCCTCCCTATTTGGCCATATAAGCTAGACACATGTGTGTCTATATGCCTATATCTGGCGACCTGGTTATCATATCTTATACTATATAGCCTATAGCAAGGCCCACACAACTTTGCCAATTCACCATCAACTGTCTGTATGGCGGTAAATAATGTAAGGTGACAATAAACACAATCCTCACTTATTGTTTCGTTTATCGTCATATCGGCGAATCTTCTGCTGACTTGCTCGATCTCATCTGAAGCTTCGAATTCTTCTTCAATACCGCTGTCAGATCCGCTATCTGCTTCCTCCTCATCATCAAATTGATTGACATCAACTGCAATGAGTTGGTCGATTATCTCCATTTTGGCTTCCATTATTCTATTATACAACTACTGTACTCTATTACACACAACTACTATTTCAGTTGAAATAAAGATGAATACTGAATTCTATTGAGTCAATGATGTCTTTTTAAATGTTTTTTTCGGGAGGAGGGATGTCATTTCCTACTCCAAGACTAGAACTTTACATGTTTTCCAAAAGTGGGATTAACACCCCTCTACCACAAGACTTGAAATACTATATATTTGCAGAAAATTCAACAGTGAAATCAGTTCCTACTCAAGACTTCACTCCCATAGAGTCGTGTATATGGACATTGTAGCTATGGTGTTAACAGCAGCATGGGATTCAAAAGCTAAGATTTATGTGTATCCATACAGAATACGGGACACATTGATATGTTATAATTGCCAAGGTGGTTGGGACAGAAGTCATATGATGGCAGGTACCAGTCTATGTTTCGTGTGTGCAAGAAAACAAACAACTTCGGAGATGATTCCTCGTTGCATTAGATGTGATATATTCTCCGAGACCTGCTGGAACTACTGGTGTGCAAGATGTCGCAGCGATGTCATGTTGTGTGATCGAGTAGGATATTTATGGCCTAATGAAGAAATCCATTTCAGGGAATGTTGGTGCCTTTCCCATGAAGAACAAAAGCGGAGATGTGACATGTATCCAGGGCGAAAACCAACGACAAATACAACAATCACTGAATCTTCAGCACCATAGTTCAATTTTATTGTATTTATTATTTTCAAAATAAACTTTTATAATATAATTTTTCTTGTTTCCTTTCGCAAAAAAAAAATATTTAAATTTGGAAATTTCAATCAAATAATTAATATGTATCATCATCAACAAAAAGTTGTCATATCGAAAAAATTACATTTTTATAATTTTTCTTGTTTCCTTTCGAAAAACATATTTAAATTTTGAAATTTCAATTAAATAATTAATATGTACCTATCATCGATAAAAAGTTTCCATATCAAAAATGATATTTCTTTATTTGCCCGGAAGGGTATGATGCCCCATAAAGTCAGGTAGATTACCGGAGCATCATATTATACTTGTGTCTAGGTACAATGACACAACGTCATTCTCTCAGTTGATTCCATTAGAGAATGAATGCAACAGTGTGAACCACTTTCTTAAATACACTCTCCCCGGCGTTACGTAATACCTACCACCTACCCACCTACCTGCCTGGGAAGGGGCGATTTTCGTTAGGGCGCATCATGCAATGGCCTCGGGTTATTCGATAATTATTCATGTGGTGTGGTGAGAGGAGATTAGGAATTCGTTTATGCATTGGGTTTTGGGTATTATTATAGTAGTTTCGTGAAAATAATAAAAACTTTTATAAATAATTAATATATTTTCAATAAATTCAGCAAGTGCACATTTTCGTTTAATATTATAATAATAATGCTTATTCAGATAAACGAATTTTCTCTTGTTCTAAATCCATAAGTCTATGATCCAATTTTTCATATTTTCTATGAAGTAATACCCTAGCTTCAGATATCTTCTCATTGAATGCTGTTCTAGCTTGACGAGACACATCGCCAACTATCGAATCTATGTGAGCGTTCATAGATACGTTTCTCCTTTCCACTTCACGAGATAATTCTTCCATCGCTAATTGCACTGAAGCATGAACAGCTGATAGAACTATTTCTTTAGTTTCATTAATTGTATCTTCAAGAAACTCTTTTGTAACACAATCAGCTGAATCAACTGGCTGTCCGACATTTTTTAATTGTCTTTGTTCAATATCGTATTGGCCATCTTTGGTTTTCTTGAAACTAACATATACTAGTCGGGGTTGTAGAATTGAACCATTCCCACACTTTCGCTTACGCCCAAATTTATCCAGTACACTGCTCATCATTACAATACGACTACCAAACATGAACTAATTAAAAAATAGCCGAGTTGCATGTTATATTATTATTAGAGAATCGAATATAAATTTATCAATTATTGTTTCCAATTACTCTTCTATTTCGAAAGGAATTTACTATAATAATATTAATCAAATAATTCATATTTTTGGAGTGTGTTTACTTTAGAAATAATTGGAGGGGTGGAAAATTGTTGCTGTATTTCTTTTGGTTTCGGGGTATCATCTACCCAACCTACATATGTATTATTATGGGATCGTGAAAGAAAAAACTTTTATAATTAATGAATATATTTTCAATAAATTCAATCCATATACATTTTTGTGTCAAGTAATACTATGGCTTCAGCTATCTGCTTATGTAGTAATTACATAGTCCAATTAATATATAAAACATATTCTTAATTTTATTTTATTTCTATTATTCAATTAGGGGTATCAACAATATTTTCCTCTTCACTCTCATCATCATATATTTGGTATTTCTCAATGATGTCATTTGGTAGGAATGGGGTTAGGTTGCATAGAAATCTCTTCAAATCACATTTCAACATCTCTTCGCAGAAATCGGATATCTCCAAGGCCCCTTCCATGAATTTTTCACAGAGTTCATCACCAGCGTTGTACCTCTTCTGCTCTTGTTTACACCTTTCGAGTTCATTTTCGTCATAGCAAATGCTGAGATCATAGTTCATTGCATGAAGGATGTCCCAACTCAAAGCACTCAAATATGACTGAAGTCTTTCGACTGCTGTCTTGAGGTTTGTGGCTTCGGTCCAATTTTCAGCCGAATACAACATCCACATTATCACTCTGAAACACAAGATAAAAAATATTAACATACCTATTCCATGTGTATTAGCTGGAGGATACATACATAAACACGAGATTTCAATTCGGTGATGTCTTAAATTTTGAGTGAATTTTTTGTTTTCAAATCTAATATTTTACATTAAGATTACTTCAATATATCTATAGACTATAGTGAATAAAAATTACTGAACATTTCAATTGAATTTTATTCGATAAAGTCGAATTTTACAAGAGTTCGCGTTCTTGTACCCGCTGAAACTGGTCCACCCTGTCCTATATAGGTAAGAGTATATTTACCACTTGAATGATTAATAGAGTTAACATCATTGTCACTAAATTGATCGGCAATGTATTTTGGTAGCCATGATTTGAAAAATTCATTTTCACTTTCATTATATAATGTTAGCAATATAGATCTGCCAAATCGAGTTGTGCGAACCAACATATTACTTATTGGAAAAGGTTTGGCAATTGGGAGTGTTGATATGACCCTCTGCTCAAACACTTCAATTGGTTTATTGATCACGGCGTTGATTTTTTCCAAATCTACTTGAGACATAGTAAGACACTTGAGAAAATATTGATTAGAAAACAAAAAAAACACTCACTGACTTATTTTGAAAATCACTAATATCACTTTTTCGAACTTTTTTGTGTTTGAATTAATTAAAACTTGTAGGTTGTGGTTCGTTATAGATGAGAAACTGAAGGGGTGAGATTCTCGATAGTCTTTTATATGTTAATTGGAGAGTGGAGGAAGTCCCCCTCCCACTATATATTATACATGCATTGTACGGAGATGCTTGTTCTCATAACTCGATGGATCTCTGAAATGTTTGGATGTACTCTTTACAAATAATCCATTACAATAAGTTTGTTGAGGAGTAGGTACTCTCTCATTAACTTTGTACATGGCACAGACAATCATGAATCCAATTGCAATGTGTCATTACCGCATATAAACTATTCATTACAATAAGTTTGTTGAGGAGTAGGTACTCTCTCATTAACTTTGTACATGGCATAGACAATCATGAATCCAATTGCAATGTGCCATTACCGCATATAAATAATCCATTACAATAAGTTTGTTGAGGAGTAGGTACTCTCTCATTAACTTTATACATAGCAGAGACAATCATGAATCCAATTGCAATGTGTCATTACCGCGTATGTAAGTCTCGTTACAGCTACAAGTCAAACGATCATTGTCTCAATGTCTGCCTAATGTAATTGCACCATATGCTCGCACATACCCCCCTTGCAAGTACCCGCAAGTACCCGCAAGCCACTTGTAGGCCAGGGGGGTGCGGGAAGGTGAACGAAGGAGCAGAGTACCGGCTCAAACCTTATACTATCACAGAAGTGTCTTCAGCGTCCACAGAAATCTGTTCTTCTGTAATATAGTATGGAGGGTCATTCACAAATATCAAAACAAAAATGATCCTTATACAGAATCCTGAGGAACACCAACATCAACGCATTCTTCGCTTGACATTACCTCTTCTGGATGGATATCATTCAATCTAGTTCAGTAGTTTCCCACTGACCCCAAGAGTTGGGTTTTCAAGGAGATTTTCATAATTTACACAGCGAAGGCTGCAGTCAGATCAAAAAGAAAACACCAGCTACTGTCCTGACTACATGTCCATATTCTGAGTAAATTCTATGTTCTGTTGACTTTGCTGTTCGATATCAATATTGAAAAGGGCCTAGACTCTTGTATTTTTGTAGAAAATTGTGTAACTTATTTTTTGCAATGATCTTTTCGGTTAGTTTGGAAAGATGACTGAGATCTGTAATGTTCGGCTACTAGTGGATAATTCTTTTATGTATTTCAGATCATCTGGAAACTGTGATAGCTCAGTAGATTTCTTCAAAAGAAAGGTGATAGATTCAGATACTTCATTTCTGCAATAATTTGGTCAAAATTGTCCAGTACCCGAACGACGCAAAGCGGAGCTCTAGTTCGGGGAAAACTCACATGAAAAAACTTTATGGTGCAGGAAAATCTGTTCCTGTACTAGTCGGAAAATTACACTCCTCAAACCAAATTTCTTGCGGGTATATGTTGAATCACGCACGTTTGTAGAAATAATATCAAACGTTTTTGCTTACAACATTGTATCGATTTCTGAGTTCTTAGAATATATCCAATATTTTTCAATGTTTCCACCACATATTTCAGCAGATGTGTTTCATAAGTGCAACAATTTGTGTCTAGTCCCTGAAGTTGACTACGGAAGCTTGTGGATTTCTAAGGAAATAACCTTTAACATTCGATTCTGAATATTTTGAGAGATTTTTCGTGTTTCTTCTCGAATCTGCCGTGGCAATGTATCAAACAGGAATAAGGTGCAAGAATTTTACCCCTGTTCCGTTATGTGCATCTCGTCAATGAGATGGAAGGGTATCAGCCTAGCAGGCAACAAAGTTACAGCGAATCGACGGAGCTGTGGAATGAATAATGAGCTAGCTATTTTGCATTATGTTGTCAACGATGAGAGTTGGTATCTCATGAAGAGAAAATAGATAAATCTGGAACATCAGTATTAATTCAAAGTTCACAATTATCCTGCAATAGATATTCTCAGGGACAATTTTCACTTGCACAAAAGTCAGGAAATTGTGTCGGATATCGAACACTCAAACATATAGGCACGAGCTTTCAAATTCAATTGATGGAAAAGCAATTCAGTCTTTCTACGCTTTGGTCTTCTGCATTGAAATTTACGGGATATATTTTTCTAAGGACTTGTTTTCTGAAAACAGGCAACCATGAGAATTTAATGACACAAGCAGTCTTGTTCTCTTTGTTCTCAGAATGTTGTCTGAACTTTACATGGTTTAGGTCGCGGTTCTCATTAGGGAGTAATTTTTTTATTCTCCATATGATTTTCATCAAAAAAACGATAAAAAAGGATGTTTGGAAATATTTTAAAAGGAAATCATTTATAGTGTTTGTATATTTAGAAGGGTGATTAACTGAGGGAAAACTTGCGTATTTCAGAGATCAATTACGTGACAAAAAATGTGATCTAGCTGCTTTATTTCTGGAATTGTAGGTACAGGAGAAATCGAAAATTTCGGAATTCTTCTTTTGTCAATATCTTTTTGGTATCTGGAAGCCGAATTGATTGCAGTCTAATTTTTTATGTAGAAAAAAGACGTTTTTTGAATAAGTCACAGCCTTTGTGAGTTGGAATGACTAAGTACAGTCACTTTCAAGCTGGAAAATATACTAAATGACAAAGATCCATTTATGACCCGAAGTAAAGCCGTTAGGAGCAAATACTACTTGGTAAAATGGAAATCTTTTTTATGCCTACAGTTTTTGTTAATTTTTTTTTCTTTAGCATATGATTAAATGTTTTGGTGTGAATTCGTTAACTTCAGTTTCAAGAAAAAAAAATTGGAGTGACACAATGAAGTGACAAAATTGTGAGATTCCCGAATACTTATAGGACCACCGAGCCCATAAAAAATATCTTTCATTAAATCAATGGCTTTTGCAAAAAACCGATCCTACAATAGTGATATTTGTACCTGATTAGCGCTGCTCCCTACATATTATATCAGAATTGACCTAACTTTTCACGAGTTTAATATCTTCACTAAGATGCTTCATAAATACATACCTACAAACCTTTGCTACGCGGGATGAAGAATAAATTCGACTGTTCGGCGTGATGCGGTGGCTCTTATAAGGTAGAACTAGAAAGATTATCTGAGAACTTTGTAGATGAACCATGCATTTTGTTCTTCATTTCACTAATAGTTCCTTCCAATTATTATTATTTATTTATTTTTGATCATACAGTGGGGGTTCACTCCCATTGGCATTAAATAAATGTAAAAACTCTTAAGTAGGAGTTCCTTCATGTATTACATTGTTTTCAGTGTAATTTGATTTGTTGTTTTTTTTTCTGTAAGGTAAAGGGACCAGTAATTGGCACTTTAAGGAACGAAAATACATTTATTTATTGAAAGTGGTCAATGATTTAAAATGCTGAAGAATATTTTTTTTCGTCGACCTCAACAAAAAATTACATTTTACGGACTAATTTCCGGACAAAAAATCGACTATTTTTGAAGGCAAGTACTTTTCGTCCGCAAAAACTTTTCGTCCGCAAACACTTTTCGTCCGCAAACTCTTTTCGTCCGCTGTGGTTGCTCGGCACGGTTCGAGAGCGGTGATCGAGTCATTTTCGTAAATTCACGTTTTAATTAATACATAGGCGCCTGTGACAATAACTGTCATTTGATGTTGTCAAATTAATTATTTACGAAATCCGCTAGATTTTACGTGGGAATAAGACAGTGTTGTGAATATTAGTGTTCAAAATAATCCATAATGGATAGTGATAGTTATATGGATATCAGTAACGCTCCTCCGGAGCTGCGGGAATTGGCAACTACGGCCAAGTTGGATTTGCTCCCCCAGAAATTATGAATTTTATACGAAAAACAATACAACACATTCAAGAACTGGCCTCAGGAACATAATGTCGAGAATCTCTCAGAAAATGTTCTTCTGGACTATTTTTCTAGTAAAGCTGGCAATAATAATTAAAAGTCATCAACGCTATGGTCAATATACTCTATGCTGAAATCCACATTAGCCATTAAGGAAAACGTTAAAATATCCAAATTTCCGAAACTTATTGCATTTTTGAAAAAACAAAGCGTTGGGTACAAAGCGAAAAAATCTAGAATATTTAGTCGAGATGAAATAAACAGATTTCTTCATGATGCCCCTGATGAAACTTATCTTTTGCACAAGGTAAAATATTTTAATTTATTTTGTTGATGTATTTATTGCTATATTATTACAGCTCTGTTTAATTATTGGAATTGCTGGGGCTTGTCGAAGAAACGAACTCCGTAAAATAACGACAAAAGATATTGTTGATCAAGGCGACATGCTTGTAATAAACATTCCAGACACAAAAAATGGGAAAAGGCGAGTTTTTACAGTTACAGACGAACTTTGCGACGGAGTGAATCCTTTAGAAATATTTCGACAATACACCAACTTAAGACCAAAGCAAGGTAATCATAATATATTTTTTAACAATTATAAATTAGGAAAGTGTACAGTGCAAGTGGTTGGTGTGCATACATTTGCGAAGATACCTGCTTGATCACAAAATTCTTAAAATTGCCAAACGAACTAGAGTACACCGGGCATTGTTATCGGCGCACATCTGCAACACTTTAGATAAATGCCGGCGCAGATATTCAATAGTCGCCGAGGGATACATTGAGGATTCCATTCCCAGAAAAATAAACGTATCAAAAAGCATTTTAACTGGTAAAGCACTCCAAGAAAGAAGTTTTGGAAATGGTGCTGTTGGAGCACCTGCATCTGAAGTTGCATCAACAAGTATCCATTTTTCCGGACGAAAAATCGACTATTTTTGAAGGCAAGTACTTTTCGTCCGCAAACACTTTTCGTCCGCATACTCTTTTCGTCCGCAAACTCTTTTCGTCCGCTGTGGTTGCTATGATACGGCCCGATACGAGAGCGGTGATCGAGTCATTTTCGTGAATTCACGTTTTAATTAATACATAGGCGCCTGTGACAATATCTGTCATTTGATGTTGTCAAATTAATTATTTACGAAATCCGCTAGATTTTACGTGGAAATAAGACAGTGTTGTGAATATTAGTGTTCAAAATAATCCATAATGGATAGTGATAGTGATATGGATATCAGATGTCGACGAAAAAATTTAATATGCACCTCGGCTAAAATCTGTCTATTGTCTCGCCTGCTTGCTAGCCTCGGCTGCGCCTCAGCTATCAATTTGCAGGCTCGACTGTAATAGACAGTTTTTCGTCCTTGGTACATAAATAACTATTATTGTATATTATAAACAAACCTTCAGAACAAAATGAAGTGTTTGAAATACATTTTTATTTATTTATCTATAAAAGAAAACTGAAAATGAAACCAAATTTTTACTCCTGTAATTAGTTGTCAGCGTGAAAGTTCAATTTTTCCAATAGTTGACATGCAAATGATCCAGAAGATGACATTTTCCATCAATATCAGGAATAAGGAAAGTCTAAAATTTGAGCAATCTGATAATTCGTTACGACACTGACAACCTTTTCATTTTTTAAACGTTGGAACTGATGAGTGCTACAACTTCTAGTCCACTCCATGGTAACAAATCTAGTATGACGGCAACAGATTCATACCCGCTTTTTACCTGGAAACTGAACCAACTCGAAGTCATTTTCCTTGTATTCTGTATTACCATTTTATTTTTAATGCGAGGAGTCACTGTCTCCTGAAGGCTCTCATTCTCCTTTCCATCTTCGTTTTTCAGATGTGCTCTCTTTTAACTTCATTCCTTTTTTCTGTTTCGTTTTGTCTAAATTTTTTTCCTCTTCAATTTTCTTTCTGTGGTTGGTTTGGTTTCTGGCCAAAATACTTCCAATCAATTGTTCTTTTCCAATAGAAAATCCTGCCTCGGCAATATGAAGTACCCATCGAACAAGGTTTTTTTCCTCTTCTTTGGTTAAAACTAAACCTTTGTATTTTTAGTGGAGATTTTTGGTGATTTTTGTTTGGAGGGAGACCTATGTAACTCATGCAATTCTGCTGCTATAGCGGTAGGTAGGCCCTTCAAAGCAGCCACCCTTTTCTATCCTGAGTAGGTCAGCATGTGTTCCTTTATTGGTGGTATATTCACTCCTAAAACACCAGTAATTGTCACACTCATATTCCAGTAAATGGCAGGTTGCCATCTACTGGTTAATGTGTATTGAACAACTCAATTCTCAATTCCAGTAGATACCACTAAGGCCCGGTTTCACCAAAAGACTCTTAATCTCAGATTAATTAATTTTGATTTGATAGTGAATCTGGATTAACAGTGTTTCCAGTTTCACCACAACGAAATCATTTGATGTAGATCGCGATTAATGAAATCGCGATTAGATCATCGAACTATTTGGCATCAATGGAAATTTGACGTTTCGTATTCTAATGTCAGTGTTACAAGTGCAGAACCAGTCAATCCAATTGATATAGTTTCAGCATAATTAACTTGAACAAGGTTCAATTATATTTATAATAATAGGTATAGGTGTCTGGTAGTATGGTGGTATTGAAGAGTCGAAGAAACAGAGGGATCCTATAGTCAGCATTGGTGATAAAAATATTCTTATTGATATTGTTCAGAAGTATTTTCAAATCATCGAGAACAAGAAAACTGATAATGGAACCATGAACTTCAAAAATGATTGTTGGAATAACTGGATAACAGAGGAGTTCAATTCCGGGGCTTCCTATCCGCGATCTACAGTAGTTCTCAAAAATTGCTGGAAAAATTTAAAAGCAGAAGGAAGAAAAGTTGCAGCTGATGACAGGCTATATAGCAAGACTCAAGACAGGCAAGAAATCATACATTTACTAGCATACAAGCTGCTTCTTTCTTCCTATGTTCACAGCAGTCTTCTTCTATTACATTTGGTGGTCCGAGGAGAGAAGTTGAAGTTGACCCTATCATGTTTCGGGTGATAGAATTGATTCGTCCTACTGCGGTAGGGCTGAAAAATCCCTTCGATAAGGATATCAGAATAGACAATGGTGAGTATGGGTCCATTTTATTTTTCATACTACTAATAAAGTGAAGTCACTTCGGAAAACATAATTTTCTTGATTCTGTTTCAGCCATAGAACAATATGAAGATAATCATTGTCCAGAGGTTTTACGGGAAACTGAAAAAAATGTGAGTAATAATATGTTATAATATTATTATATATTAGTAATATGTTACCAGAATGAAAATTATTGGATAATTGTATCAAAAATGTTAATTTCGGTGTAATTTTTATTTTTTTTCATTCTGATATAGTTTTATTCACTATTTGCAGCAAGAATTTGCGAAATTTCGTTACATAATTCAATTGAAGTGATTTTTCGTGGAAGTGAGAGATGAGAAAACATCCATTGAGTGGTAGTATCATATCTAATGATACATCATCCGCCTAGCATATCATTTGTCATGTCCTACAGGGCGATGAGAAGAAAATGAAAGAAAAAAATTGAAAAATAAAATTATGGATTATCATACGATTTTGAACAATATTTTCCCTTGAATTTTTATTCTACCGTGAGAAATGAAGTAACAGGATCATAGTTTCCTGAAAACAGAATATTTTTCAATGTTCATCGTATGGGGTTGCAGAAAATTCAATTATGGTGAATGCAATAGTTTGGAATGAAGCAGAGGTTTCTATCAAAAATTAATATTTTTGAGAAAGCAATAATAAAAAAGTTTTCCATATGCTGCGAACTTTATGCCGGACACTGTATATTTTCATGTATAACATGAGCTGTAACGAGAGAAGATATTTCCATTCTTATTGTCTTCCATGGTCATCATAGTTACTTATATGAAATAATATATCGGAATTGAATTTTTCCGTATGTGCAAGTTGTCAGCAGCTCCAACGGAGACTGGTCTCAGTATACACCAGGTCAGCTTAGGAAGCCTAGAACAACCATTTTGAGAAAGTTGCCTCAAATAGCAGTTGAAGAAGGAATTCTGAGTCAAAAAGATGAGCCTACTGCCGAGGAGTTTTGAACCAACACTTCTGCAGTTGAACAAGACACACAGGTTCCTAAAGTGCTTGCAACTAGGTCTTCAACTGCAGAAGAAATTGCGCAAAAAAAAACAAACATATTGGGGAACAGTCTACAAAAGGCACATGCCCAGTAGAAGGCGACCTGTTATTGCACAGGTCAAAAATTAAGAACTTGTAGCCAAACGGTTGGAGGCGTTAATATCGGTGACATGTCATGCTGAAACGGAATATCAAATGGTGATGGAAATTCACCGTGAGAAATTTAGACAGGAATGAGTTAAAATAAGAATTCTTCTCCTGAAATTGAAACATACAAAGAAAATTTTCAAGTTAAAATAATGTTTCTTAGTTTTTTATTGCCTTCTTATTTTTATTTGTTATTTTCGTTCATTTCAATTATACTGTGTTCATGAGTTGACTTCTTTATTTGAGTGAATGAAATTTCATATTATTTTATGCGTAGGTAGGTAAATAATTTATATTTTATCAAAGTTACATTTCTTGGATGTTGAAATTGAGTAATGAAATTCAGTACATATTCAACTTTTTATCACAAATAATAAAAATCAGAAACATATCCAGATATTTTCTGCTATTGCCTCACTTCTGGATTTTGATCAACCACTTGTTTCTCCCCACCTCTGTTTCTTTCAATGTTCCTCTGTTGCTCCTCCAGTCTTCCCAATCTGAAATGAGCATTATATCAGCATCAGCCTTCATATTCCATTATTCAAATACCTCCCGGCCACAAACACTAACCTTGTAAAATATTGTCTAACAATGGCTTGTTTTTCACGATGCTGAGGGTAATCTCTTCTTCTGTTCAATGCCTCAACTTCGCCTGCAATAGGATTCCCACCCATGTCACCTTGAGCCATTATGATTTCCCATGGTACTGGTAAGTTGTCTTCAAACTCGGGTTCGAATGGCGGAACACCTTCTCCTCGGCGTCTTAGGACATTATGAAGTACAGCTGTTGCCACTATTATGGGAAATACCTTGTCTAATTTCACCCTTAAACCTAATGATAGCACAGGAAATCGTCTCTTCCATACACCAAAAATTCATTCCACAGGAATTCTAGTTCTGATCTGTGACTCGTTGTATAACTGTTCAGCACGGTTCAAACAATTTTCGAACAGGGTCATCAGATATTTTGTACAGGAATATCCACTATCTCCTACCAAGAAAGCATTTCCATACCTGTCGTTATCGACAAGAAGCAATTCCGAAATATAGTAGAATCATGAGTGCTACCAGGCCACCTCGCAACTATGTCGATGAATTCAAGGTTTGCATTAAATATAGCCTGAACATTGAGAGAAAAATAGCCTTTTCTACAATGGAAACCAACATGATTTATTCTAAAGAGACATGAAAAGAAACGATCACCCTCACCTGGAGTATTAATCTTGATGTGCGTGCAATCAATGGCACCCAGAACCCTAGGAAAGCTCGCGATTCTGTAAAATTCAGCTTGTGTTTGCCGAATTTGATCTGGAGTTTCAGGAAACGTGATATGCTGGGGACAGAGAGAGGCAATAGCAGCACAGACTCGATGAATTATTCTGTGTGATGTACTTTTACTAATTCCAGCGAAGTCAGAATCAGTCATTTGGTGACAACCGGTAGCAAAGAATCTCAAGGTGCACAACAACTGATTCATGGGAGGAAATGAATGATTCCTGAAAGAAATAGATGAAGAACAAACATAATTAAAACAATTATAACTTATTCCTGGTGAAGATAAAATGTAAATTATACTTACTTATCGTTTGTAAATTCAATTTGTTGCTCGATAGACCCCAGAATTTGAAGCGCAGCTACTTTCGAAACCTTCTTTCAAAATCAGCATCATCCAGATTCTGGAAATGATCTTCTCTTTCTCTTATCCATCGAGGTCGTCGAACAACAAACTCATCTTCATCACTGTCGTCTTCGAAAGCGAAATCATAAACTCTTCGGAAAGCCATTTCCACCAAATTTTGTATTTTTACGTAGATTTGACGTAAAGTTAATCTCTACTTGACATATAAATCGCTCAAAAATGGCCGATTTAAAGTGAATCGCGATTAGTCAATTGAATCGCGATTTACTGTTTGGTAAAACGGTTCAATGCGTAATCCCGATTTAAAGGTCGACTTAAGAACTAAATCGGAATTAAAGATGTTGGTGAAACCGGGTCTAAGGTTTTATTTATTCAGTATACTAGGTTGTGAAACAAAATAGATTAAAATTGGTGACGAAATGTTAGACCATAACGTCAACTTCAGCATATTATCACAAAAACATTCGGTAATGAAATAAAATTCCAGCATAACCGGATGGTTTCATCATTCAACCATGAAAAACTAAAGGGTGTGAGAGACCCTTATTGCTTATTTTAATATACAGAAACAAACATATAAGCTTATAATTTGACTTTTAAAGTTTAAGTGCCATATAATAATAATAATAATAATAATAATAATAATACTCCCTCATAAACACTCGTTGAGTGTACCCAAAGGCATAGCCTGTGCGGGTAGAGGACGGCTATTATTATTATTTGCCGTGGCGCTCCGGGCCGACTTCAGGTGATGTATTCACTTTTCAGCTGTAGGAAAACCCGGAAAACCTACAGCACCACCTCGGGTACATTGCCAAATACTGGTGCCATTACCATACTTACTCTTTTTTCTTCATATTTTACTTTGAACGGAAGATGAAAATGTATATATACTTTCAAAACATGTCTTTAGATTGGGGTATAAACCCAGACCTTCAAGAATTGAAACATTTGTGGAGACGACTTTGTGTTCATTTTACCAAACAGCTTGATCGTTCACTGCGAGTATGGACTATTATTATCACACCTAGAAAGTATTTTGGCATTTTCTGATAGCAGCAATCTTGTCGACTGTGAGGTCAAAACATTTATCGTGATAAGAACTTGAACTAAAACCCCTGACACAAAAGACCTGTATATAATAATTTGTTGGCATCACTGTAATCAACAACATTGAGCTAATACAGGCCTCTCATAAATCATAGATCGAACGATGTGACGTGAATGGCGTAGTCTGATTAAAATAACCATACATATGGTTGTGAGATCGTTGATTGTTCAAAATTAATTTGAAATTTTGTATTTTCCTCTGATATCGCCTCATGCGCCGAAGAAACGTTTGAGAAAAAAAGTGTCGGTTGTTTGAAAGTTTATTTTTGTAAACTTCAAAACGTAGGATCTTCTCAATAATAAGTACATGTGATATAGAAAGTTAGCAAGGCCACTTACCAGAAAATCTATGGGACCAATTCTGGTAGTTGCCGTGAACGAAAAAAAATTGTCGCTCTCTTAGTTCTTTTCATAAGGGGTGGCTGTGCTAACTTTAATCAACATCAAATTCCATCATTTTGATAACAAAAAAATTTCGAGTAACACTCGAAGTCTAGTCAACGTAAAAATAATGCGGAAAATAATTTCTTTACTGTATATTATAAGGGTGATTCAGCTAAGTATTCGCGGCCTTGTAACTTTATTATTTGTAGAAAAATCCATAAAGTCCCTCATAAATTTTTTCAACGGTATGTTGAAAGCCACTGAGTGACTGATTTCAAATATCTGCATGTCACCTGTCGAAAAATTTCATGTATTTTTTTTTCAAATTAATTGACATATTTTTTATTGTAAATTATGATAGAGGCTGTCTTTCTGAATTTAAAACTACAAACATTCCCTTCATAATAACGCCGAGAAAGTAATTATTCCGAAGTTGAACTGAATATTTTTTATGCATGGTTAACAGTCAATTACTGTACAAAACAACTTTCCACTGTGATAACCTGGGTGCTTATTCTCTTTGGAGACTGACACTGTTCAACGTCTGACACTCATGGCGTATTATGTTGTAGAGGACTTCGATATTTGTAGGAGCTTCAATGTGAACACATTATTTGAGATAGGGCCAGAGAAAGAAGTCCAGTGTGATAAGATCTGGTGACCTAGCAGTCCTTTTAATACTCGTATCTCGACGTTTTCAGAAAATGTACAATATTTCATATGGTTCAACTCAGAAGTACATCCTCTATCACAAATTGAAATAAAAAATATGTTAATTAATTTGAAATAAAAAATTGACATGAAAATCTTTGATAGATGACAACATGCAGATGATTGAAATCAGTCACTTAATGGATTTCAAATAGTAAGATTTTTTTCTCAACGAACTAATTTTTTGAAGGGTAATCTGATATCAAGCGGAAAACTCCAGAAATGGAATATGCATACTTACGGTAGTTCATTCGATATCCAAATAATTTGTGTTTTGAAAATGTCAAATCAGTTTTGAATTATTCAACAGTTTTGGCAGCGCCGTGTCTTATTATTACTTAATAACATAGGGAGACTTGCTTGATTGATTTCCAATTAAAAATATGACATATCCTATTGGGATCAATCAGGATTGATCCATCAGGCATTCGCCAAATTCATTTCTAGTGGGTTCGGGTATGGTGATGATAACATTTGACGAAGGGTAGCATGAAAATTATAAGATGACTGTGAATGGTCACTTCGTCGAACGTTCTCTACCCCTTCTTTAATTTCTAACAAATTTTGGCTACGGTCGGAGTGCTCTCTCTAAGTTCCTAATTGTGAAATGTCAATCACAAGAAAATTCGATGAATATGTGTTATTAATTTTCGGTCGATTCGAATTACAAGTGGTATTCATTATTCCTATCCTCAGCAGTTGTAGGAAGTAATCGAAATGTTGCCTGTCATCACGGAAGGAAACTTCAATCCGTTTATGCTTTTATGTAATCTACAAACGACATCACTTTTCGAGATTTTCAATTTTTTCAGAAAAATTTTGCAATTACAGTACTACTCCGAAAAAATCATAACTCATAGACATTAACAGTTTGAAAATATGAAAGTTCACAAGATTAGGTCATGAGTGGGTCTATCGAATTTCAAAATCATTCACAGGGTGGTCAAAATTTCCACTCAAAACATATCATCGACAAAACTGAAACACCATTTTGTCAAATGGAAATCATACACTATTTTATTAGTTTCGGATACTACTCAAAACATATATCGAATCAATCATTAGCCCTCTCCCATCCCTATCCCCTTTACGTAAAATACACTCCTGGCCAAATATATCCGATTTTGGCAAATATGTAAATCATTCGAAGCAATAGGTACCAAAACTTGAACGCTTTGGAAACAAATGAAGTTACAACAAATATGTCGTTCGATGTGATGTAATTGACGTGTATTTCAAAGTTCTCTATTTATTCTCCATTGTGTGTAATATGTCGTTTTGGGTATTCCGATGAAGTTTTCCAGAATTTAATAATTATCTATGACGAATGTAATAAGATGATCGAGTGAACTTGTGTTTTCACAGAAAGATTCTCATATCTACAGAGACCTAATAAAAATATTCTGAGAAGAATCCTAAGAAACTGCGGTGATTTCGCGAACAACGGAATTGTAGTTCAGGACTAATTTTTCTAATGAAAATCTGAAACCTCAACAAGACGTACCTGCACGAGAAGAATTCTGCGAATAGTTTCAAGATACAGGAGGCCCTGAGTTCATGTACCAACTGTTATGTAAATACGTAGCCAAACTTGAAGGAGTGATTAATTGAGCGATTCTAATACGAAAAGTTCATATAAACATAGGTCCGGTGATGCTTCGTTTTCAAGATACAGGGTGTCAAAATCTTCAATGGAAATCGTCCTTTTCGTAATATTATTACTTTCTATTTTTTTTTTCATAAGGAATGTACCAGTCAGGCCCTATCTCCGCAGCTTCGATACAACTGGAGGGCGCGCTGGTGTGTCATTAACCCCAGTAAACCACGTCCGTGGGGTGAGTGATTACTGGGTCCAAGAGTCATGTGCCCTGAGAAGGCGGAGTGAACCAAGAATTACGGCCTTCTGCATTTTTCCGGCTAAGTTTATTACTAATATTATTATTATTGCATTAATTTTGATAAAAATTCTAAGACTGGAATAGACTATTTATATGAAAAAAAATAACAGTAACGCCCCATTTTTCGATGGTTCAGTAGTTGAAATGTTTTATTGTGCTAGGAATCGCACGTTAAAAGGTAAGACCTCGTTAATCCTTAGCTCGCACAAGTTTCGACTTCTAAGGGCTGTCGTTCGTAGGGGGATGATAGCTGGTTAACGGAAAAAACAATTTTAAACAATTCTGTTGTCCCAAGGACTTACAATAGTGATTATGTTTTTTCTCAAAATCAAAGCAAGATACGAAAAAAAATCTGGAACTAAAAAAGTTGTAGTTTCAGTTGATAAATTAAAACGAATACAAAAATTGCAAAAAATCAGTAGCGCACATTTTTTCTGTCAAAAATATTGGCTACGGTGCCTTCCGGGACGCCATTGGACATGATACTTTTGATATAGTTACGGCTAAATCAGCCCTTCACGACCCTCAACAACTCTGCCGAATTTCAATAAAATCGGTTGAAGGATTATTGAGAAATTTACGAAAAAAACTATTACTTTCAAAAAATCATGACACGAAGCATTACCGGACTTATCTGTATATGAACTTTTAGTCTTAGAATCATTAAATGAATCACTCTTTCAAGTTTGGCCGTGTACTAACATAACACCCTGTATAGACAGATGAAGCCAAAGACCCCGCACAGAATACATGGGATTTTGGTTGATTGCGGAATTCAATGAAACTCGGGTATGTTGTAGATCACGATCTGTCGGTAACACTTTAAATGGACCATAATTGACAATATTCCACAGGCTATCGGTGATCGTTTTTTTGCTGTCAGGTTGGTAATGAATTTTGGTTTTTATCATTTGAAATACTGTATTTTGATACACTGACAAATGTCAAATTATTATCGGCTGGGGATTGGTTTATAATCAATGAATCGCCTAGACCGCCATGGCAAATATCATAATTGCCGTCCTCCACTCTGATAGACCATGCATTTGGGTTTAGTCATAAAGGAAATTATAATCACTATGTTAATTCAGAGAGTCGCGCAAATTCTAAGATGCACCGATGCCATTGATAAAATAAGAAAACGTATCACTCGGTCGCATAAGATATTCATGAAGTTTCTCTCGAAACGTTTCAAACATGAAATTGAAACAAATCGTACCTCTCAAACTTGCCGAAAGCTTTTGTTTTGCAATAAGGTTTACAACTTCAACAACTTAGGCGGCTGTGAATTGAATAATTTCCGGTTCATACGCGAATTGAAAAGTTTCGCGGCTGCTGGATATACTACCTAAGTATCTGTGAAGTTTGGAAGCCAATGTGTCATAGGAAATACGAAGAATGGGGGTGGACTGTTACAGTTCCGAACAAGTTTAATTCCTTCTCAGCAGGTTAATACTCAAAATGCTGAAAGTTTGAAAGGTTTTCTTTCTTTTCGTGAGTGTGATTGACATTCCGGGTAAGTTTAATTCCATTAGAGGAAAGATGGTATTAGGTACTGTTTCATCGTCAAAAATTTAAAGATTGAAATATGTCACTTGAAACAACAATTGATTATTTACCGAGTTATTTACCTTCTCAAACATTTGAAATATCAGTTGCGTTAATAAAAGTTATATTTCAGAACTCAATGAGGGTATTTTTTAGTAACATTTTTACTAATTTTATTGAACTAGAATCGGCGGAACATCATTATTTTCACAATTTTATTCCGATACTTTGTACCTACAATAATAACACTCGAATAATAAAATAAAAACAATGTTCCACCTAATTCAGTAAGCATAACAGAATTAAGGTTATAACTGAAAAACAGTCTTGTTTTAAAACAATAATTATTTAGATACTTTGCACCTGCAATTATTACACTGCAATTATGAAAAAATATGTTCCATCTGTTTTATCATGCAAAACTTTATTTATAATAGTAACTACAAACAATTATTAGTACCTTTCACTACTATCAACACAGAAATAATAATTATTAAAGAAGTTACACTTCATTACTATTTGATTTTAAGTTGATCCTATTTGCTATCAGTAATATTGAATACTTACACAATTATTAAAAATATATGTTGAATGATTTGAACCTCTAGAAAACGTGTTTTCTTTAAATTGAACTGATTCATGAAGAACGTTTGTCGAAAAACTGGTGTTCATTTTACTTATGTTCAGAATCCAACAGGAGATATGGCTTAATTGAGTGGCTGCTGCTATGTCCAGTTATTTTATCTAAGTTAGAAACATCTGTAGCTCTGAATGAATGATTTGTGACCTATTTTTTTATGTCGACACTGATATTAGATGCTGCCGACTTGAACCAAGTGAATATGGTATTCTTCCCTACCAGCCAATTTTCGTACCATCTCTTAGAGTCAGGTTGATTCAAAGTTGAATTAGGGGTTAAAAATAATCTTTCAGTTTTTATGTTGTTACCACTCTTTTCTAAAATGTCTTCGAATAAGCGAACGGGACAAATGTCTGGCTTGTTATTAATAATACTAATAATTATAATAAATGTTTTAATTGATAAGTTCATACATAGTTACCCAGTACATAAGTCTTATCAAAAAGCAGAATTAATTTTTCATCCATGTTCGAGACATGGACAAAACTTGTTTGTTACTAGTCATTCACTATCAGTTAATTGATTATACCCCCTCCAGCTGTTTTGCACTTGAATTACCCTCATGAAAAAATGGAAAATGAATGAAATAATAATTTCCTCTATAAAATATCAATTTCAAGATGGCAACACTTCTCGTCTTCTCCAGGCTAGCTCAAGGGATGCGATGACCATCTGGGCATTGTTCATATCCAAGTTTCTATAATTTTGCTGAATTCTTTGTTAGATAGTACCAGCGAACTTGATTCCCTTGTTCAAGGATCCACATAACTTTTACAACACCCTCGCTATAATCACCTGAGCTCTTTTTCTCCATGTTTAGACTTCTGAATTGGACTCAGTGCTTCAATCAAAACAGATTATAAGATTTTTCAAAGCAAAACTGCAAAAATTGTCTCTACACACTTTCTTTATTCTTTTCTTTATGTTGTGGCATTACGTTTTCAACTACTTTTTTTTTTTAATTCCCTTGAGTTTCATCACCAGAAAGCAATATTTTCACTCACTTGTTATCCCACACTCGACCTCACAAAATGACAATGAATGTTAACATAAGAAGTATAATTTTTGACGTACCAACAAACACTCGTGTCCAATGAGCCTTTCCTTCTTTAGGGTCGTTCATTGCATGCTGCTCTAACTGCTCAAGATCACTTGACTGACGTCATTACAGTCATAAGATCAAAATGGAGCACAAGCATGTTACTCTTGCTGCCCTGATCTGTTAATTTTATGACTATGTGAAAAAATTAATTTTGACTTGTTTCAGTGTTTTTACTTTGTCCTTCTAAACCAGAGGCTTTTTATTACCATACAAGCTACTCAGATGTTTACTTTTCGCTTTTTGGGCCAGATTGCCAGTGGTCATTCTTCATTTCCTTGATTCTCCTACGTATTCGGCAGGTGAGTGCCATTCAAGGAATTTGTTATTATCGATTCCTAAACCAAGCTTACATGTATTTCGACTATTCTCCCTAAATTTAAATATTTATAATGAACCTATTTTGTACATTTATCACCTTCCGTCCTGACATTTATTACGTCCCCTATCATTATCATTTCCATATTTTTGGTTATTGCAATCATTTCACATTCAGAGATAACAAATTATCAAACAGGCAATTTAAAATGAGGTCTATCGCATGAAATTTACCATAACCACACAATTAATCTTACTTTATTCTCATCTATACTCTTTCTATGCTGTTTCCAAATCCATAGATCACTTAGCGCATGATTTACTTGATCTGGAGAACGTTTCTCTTGCATGACGAAGAACATCAGATCACTTGATCTACATCAACGAACATTTGATTGTTACTCCAATCAACTTCAAACAAGTTGAGCAATCAAAGTACTCCTAACGAACGACACCATAATGTCGTTGAATAATCTTATTGTCAAATAAAAATTTATTATTTTTGAATTTTTTAAGTATTGAATTTTCTTACTGAATCATCCACGTGCTAGAATTAATAATCTTACATTTTTTCTAGTCCACGAATGTTTTTAGAATTATTCTGAGTCGAAGAAATTGGTTAACTCGCATACATTTACGTTGATAATCCAAGCACTAGGGAAATATCAAATAAAAATATTTTACTTTCTTCAAAACTATCATTCTCACATGCATGGGAGATGAGATCAAATTTATCTCAGTATCATCGAAATTTGTAACTCTCTCTGATGAAACCGTGGCATTCAAATGGTTAGAAACGTTATTGAAATGGATATTTTTGTGATCAGGATGTGATTTCCTCCATTACATCGAAAATTTTGTATTAGAGACTTGGCCTGCATAACACTCAGCTGAAATTTTTCTTCATTCTATCAAAATTTATGATGTGACGAATCGTCAGGAAATAATACAACAAATTTTGTGATTCATATAATTTTTCCACTTCAATATTCAACTCTGGAGGTCACATTCTTTGAATTGCCAAAACAATACCTACTCGTCAAGTACGGTGTGCTAGAAATTCATAAATTGTAAAACGGCTCTGCGGTCCATGGATTTTGATGTAACTAATGCCTTTCCTTCCGGTTTAATGTACCAGGCAAATGTGTATAACCTGCGAATGTGAGAGTTGAAGGGTATTTTATATTTTTTGTCGGGAGCATAGAAATAGTCGAATAAATCGACATTGAGGAATGTTCGAAGGTTGTAAACGATATGGTGAATTAATTACCCATGTTTCGGAATTCCATCATCTTAATGGGTTTGAGTTTTTGTCAACAACAACAACGTTTATAATAATAATGAAATTTCCTCAAAAACACACCTTAAGTGTTTACGAACTCCTAGCCTATGCGGGCAGAAGGCGGCTATAATTACCATTATTATATACCGTGGCGTATTCATGTTTCAGCTGTAGAAAAATCAGGAAAACCTGCCCCACCACCCATCAGGAAAGCATTTGGACTACGGGATCAGTCAGTTCATATCACACTTACTTTTCAACACGGCTTGTGGTCGCATATCGATAGTAAGTAATTTACATGAGAAAAATTTCCTTCTGCACCGGTCTCGAACCGGGTCCAAGGCTAGCAGAAGTTTCAGCGTTCGACACCTAGACTAATGCGGCAACATATTGCTTGAATCTGCATGCTGTGTTCACTTAAGGACGATGGCTTGATTTTGATAATGAAGATATTTTTGAACATGAAAAATCAACTTATAAATTTTAAATTTTTTTTCCACAGTATATCTTTTCAGAATATCAAAATGCTATTTATTGTGTTTATACCTGCATAGCATAACCTGAATCTAATGAAGAAAAACGACGTCAACTTGTAATTTATTATAACTGAAGTTACCAGGAAATCCTTTTGAAATCATATGGGAATTGGTAGACAATTTTTGGTCAACTTCTATGAAAGTCTGCAAAAAACTCGCTAATAATTATTTTTTGGAAATATCGTGCAAATATAAAAATATAATTCAAAATAAACAATAACAATGATAAAATGAATGAAATAAAACTAAATATATAATCTCTAAAAAGTGATTAAGTACCATCCTGCTCATAGAAGAGTACATATGCTCTTCCGCTCATCAAGGACTCTGGAAGAATCGGGGAAACATGAGAATCGTTATACTCGTGCAACGTGCCTGAATATGGATGCTTACAATAAGCAGTATAGTGTCCGCTATCCGCTATAGGAAGACCCGCTGTGATTCAATAAAGCGTATAAGTAATAACGACAAGGCGCTTCATTGTCGGCTGCGAAGTTGCTCATATCTCATCCTTCAAGTGGAAAATCAATGGTGACATCTAATTTTCCTCGAAGTCTCTCTGTTTGGGAAAACCTTTTCAAGTGGATTATCAAAATTTTCGGTAATTTATGAAACATAAGAGATTTTGTGCATTTCCTTCTTTCTATGCAAATCGAACATGTCGGTTTTTCATCACCATCCATAGTTTTTTCCTTAGGAAATGAATCCAAACATTGCGAGAGACTAAGTTGCCCTGATCTTGGTGATACTGATATAGGAAGAGAAATGTCCCAGAATGTATCAAAAGTGACTGACCGTTGACCACAAAATGAGCATTTCAATGTTGATATCAGCTGTCCAACAAAGCTATCGACTATCTTGAAGTTGTCCATACTCAAGTATCTCGACCATGACTCTCTGGCTTTTTCACTGATGCTCAAACTCTCGACAAACTCGGTCAAAATGAGTTTGGGCTTATCGGTTATACTCTTCATGTAGTCCTTCCAGCAGGTATCGAAAAAACTCCTGAGCATCTTGCTGGGAGTAATTGATGAAACGTGGCGCGAAGCTTTGGATTCGACTTTTCAGAGAAACTGTATCGACGATTCAACGAATCCTCTGACCACAGTTCCTTGATCACTTTCGCAAAAGTTTGGATTCAAGCACCCTTCATATCCTTCCTATCCCTTATATATCCCTTTTGTAGGCGTCCTTCTTCAAATATTCCAGCAACCATTTAGTGTTAAGACCGAGTGTGTTAATTGATTTTGCAGAACTATGTATCGCAGGCTTTCTGCTGCTTTCACCACTGACACCTTTTACTGAGAAGTCTGTAATTGAGTTCATGTCTTTGTTGTAATCACCTGAGTTAAGTTTGCTGGACATAACTTGCGGAGGAAGTGGGCAAGTAGGAAGCGGATATGTTGAACTGAAAGAAGATATGTTCTGAATACTCAGTGTTTACGGACGGATTAAAAATTTCATCCGGACTTTGAGAGGATGGAATGGAGGCCGTGACAGATGCGGCGTTTCCTCTTTGGACTGTGATACTTAATCTTTGTAAAAGAAAGGTCCTTGCTCTGGGATCGCCGATTTTATTCAGAAACATAACTACCAAAAGAGCCATAGGTTTTGATGGCTATCGGATAAAAAATATATTGGTCAATTAAACTGGAATATTTTTTTATCTTCAATTTTTCAGCAGAATCTGCAGCACCACCAGCAAATCTTGAAGCACAGGTGAAGTCCCATACTAGAGGTTTTCTATGTCTCCAAGGGATGAGAGACATCTCGTCTGGACGTTTACCATCGTCACGAAAAACTCCAAGGTTCCAAAACAGAAGGAATGTCAGCAGTGGATAAAGCACGTTTGATTAGGTCGTTAACAGAGGAGTGTCGTAAGAAACGACCAGAACTAAATTTAGAACACAAATCATGAACACCTTTCTCGTTGACGATGGATCCACATCTGCAAGTATGGCTAACACAAATTGAACATCCTAAACGAAGACCTACTGAAATCCTAAAGCAACCATTATCCAATAAAGTGCCAAGGGAAGCAACAGGAAGGGCGTTAAGCCAAGCACCAGATTCATTTGTAGAAACTGCTTTGAGGCGAGCCATATCAAATTGAGAGTTAGCAGCTGATTCAAAGAGTTTAGTGGATGACAATTCAATAAGAGGGAGATCCCAAGATTTCTGTGAGAATTTACAGCTAGGTACATCGCATCCCGTTTTAAAGAGCCATATAGATTCGCATTCTATATACGATGAATCTGGTACGTTAGAGAAGTGATTGACCACATTTTACCTAATCAAATGTAGGGTGCTGTTGAAAGAGGCAAGGAATGATGGTAAAGCGATTGAAGATGCAAAACCAATGCCTAGACCACCCTTGTTCACGGGAAGCGTCGCTTGAAGCCATGTTACATCGTTGAAGTTGTTATTGGTTATCTGCTCCAAAATCGCACGAAGTGTTGCATCAAAATAAATAAGTTCCTTTTGACAGCTCCATGTTGCACAACATTTCAGAGTATATATCAGTTTAGGTATAGCCAAACAATTCTTCAGGAGAAAATATCCAATATGGTTAGGAATTGTGTCCAAGCGCGATGCCATCAACATAAGGGAGTCCGTTATTTGGTTAAGGCATTCTGCCAAAGATTCCACCGTAAGAGGTGCACCAAGGAGGGTCCAATTGGTTCTGTCCATTATTTTAATGCCGGGAGCAAAATCGTTGAAACTCTTTGAAATGTGTTCTGAAAGATCGTTCATAAGAAAAAGTTCGCACTTTTTGAAATTCAGGCTGAGGCCGACTTCATTGGAAGATGATACAGTTTTTTTGAACTCTTCTAGGACTACATCTGCATTGCCACCTATGGCGCCATCATTAAGATACCAGCTTCAATGGATCTTGTCATTTTCTCAATTCATAAACAAAAGAGTGCTGGGCCCAAAGGATCTCCTTGTTGAACGCCTCTTTCAGAAGAAATTACGTTGTTTCCAAAATTCAAAAAAGTTGGCTTTTGATAACATTGTCTTATATAAGGAAATAAAAAAGGGATCGTAATTTTTACTTTTTCCAGTAGAATATTTCTGTGAACCATATTGAAGGCATTTTCAAAATCTATTTTCAGAATTTTCAGAAATACAGACGAAGAATCTGGTTGCTGGTTTAAGAATCAACGAGCTGCATGAGCGACGGCTTCGCATCCACCAGGGGTTCCAAAACCAAATTGTATGGGTCGGAAAGAGTTACCCAATAGTTCTTTGATTTGTGAACATGCTAATTTGGATGCAAGAAGTCTAAAAGTTGTACCGACGGCTATCGGTCTGATACCACCACATTTTTTTCTCAAAGCAATCAGTGAAGCTCCATATAGGATTGGGATCGCATTATCGTTAACTTACCGTTAAGCATAAAATTGCAGAGAACGGAGAAGTTTATCGCCCATAGATCCAGAACTTTTCGACAGCAAATCTTGAAGATGGGATGGTCTCAATGATTCCAGGCCTCCAGAATATCGTGTACGAAATGATTTCACTGCATTCAAGACATCAGTATCGCTTACTTGCAATGGGTTAAAGTTTTCACTACCTGTATATGCAAAATCCATGTCAGCTGTATGTTTTGATAGAAGCTCCGATAGGGTAGAATCGTCAAAAGTGGCAATTGTGTCACTAGATGTCAATAAACGAATAGCAGCAGTGAGATCGCCATCAGAAACTTTATTGACGATACGTTTAGGAAGATTATATTTCGGCGTTGACGGATTAGCAAAGCGTGTGGTACCTTCAAACACAAACGGGCTTTGGATGTTTCTCTTGATGATTGTTGTTAGAGATTCTTTACGATTTGAATTGGTTGATGGAAGACAGAAGGACTTCTATGCGAAACATAACAGATTTTCCAGTGCTTCTATAGAGTTTGACAAGATACAATTGTCAATTGATCTACTTAAAGCTTCAGCAGCACTCATTCTAGCCGATTTTGGTATCCTTTTGGCAATAAAGATAGTAGTTTTGAGATGGACCAAACGTTATAGGAGAGGTGCATTTTCTTTTTATGGATATTCAAACCTCTTTTGGTAGTAAAACTTCTTTTACATGTTTCACAAATGAATTCTAGAGGTATTACATCTTCTGAATATGGTTCTTCAATCATACCTTTCTTCTTTGCTGTCAGGTTGAAGTAATTTTTTTTTTAAGGTGGAATTCCAAAGATCTTGATGTCCTTCAGGTTCTTCAGACTCACAGGTATAACTTTCAGAATCTTCAGGGGTGTATAACGGTAAATTATGGTGAAAAATCACCGATCACACATAAATTGATTAAATTTGACCCAATCTTTCCAAACAGAATACACGTACAAATAAATTGGACCGATTAATTTGACCAGAAATATTGGTCCAATAAAACTTTTGCGTTAGAAGATATATATGTACGATTTAACTGATAGATTGTTCTTGACACTCTATCTAACGATTATTTGGTTCAATATATCGTTACAATGTGTATCCACCTATTGGTTTTTCAAAAACTTTCGAATAATTTTTGACCACACTGGATAAAATAAATGAAGATTGCAACCTTTGGTGGAAATGAAATTCAAGAAATGGAAATCACCCATAAACACCAAAACAACGTCAATACCACTCGACGCGCGTTTCGTCAACAAAGTTGGCATCCTCAGGAGCACAAAAGAGCGTACCAACTACTAGTATTATCGTAATCTTGATTATACCATGCATCTAACGGCTAACTTGCACTCATTACCTAACACTATACCTGACCAAATTAATTACTGTACGTGCTATAATCATTTACTGAATATTTTCTCTATATAATCTATTTCTACGTTTTGTTTTGGATTCAGTGACAACATTCTTGCAATTAATGACTGATGAATGAAAACATTCTTCAAACTTATTAAATCAATAATTATTTCTGTACTGTACTATGAACTTGAGCCCTTATCCGCATTCATAAAATTTTTAAACTTTGAAATTTTTAGACTTCCGAATGCATCGAGCAGTCTATTGTCTTGAACCTGTCTAATTAATTTCAAGCTTGTGTCATCAAATCGGTGGTCGTGATCCAAAGCATGTTGGGCCACACTCGATTTTTCTGTTGAATCTCTCCTTGTTGAGGGAAACGACAAGATAAATTTAATCCCGCCATTTTTTTTTGTGTGAAATGGTATGTATGTATCTGAGCGTACTCGTTCCTTTTCTGTAGACATCGAACTCAAGCTGATTTTGGTCGTTTCTGATAACTAAAGCATCTATAAATGGGCAGCTGTTCTTTGTTTTCAGTTTTATATGTGAACGATATGTTTTGAAACTAGCTATTCTATTCTGAAATGAAACTGTCTACATCAGCATTTTTAGTATCAAAGATAGCGAACACGTCGTCCACATATCTTTCCCAAACCCTAGAAAATAGTCGAAGCTCTTTCTTGCTTCCTTCTCAAACCGACTCATGAACAAATTGGCTAGGAAGATAGATATGGCTGTACGTTCGAGTTGTTCGTAAAAGCAGTTGTTGAACTGAAACCAATTCTGCCTCATAACCATGAGATTCTTGGTCTCACCGACATCCCAGGTATTGGGAAGGCAATATATTTTCGATACATTATGATTCGAGAGTTGTAGTGTTCTCCTTAACTTGGAAGTAACCCAAGTCTTGCATCTGAAACCATCTTGGGCAGTGGATTTCTGGTCAACTGTTTGTACGGACCGGTTTCAATGAATTTTTCTACCCTTTATTGACAATCGTATTTATCAAGAATCACCACCTTATTGCCTTTATCTGCTTTCAGATAGAAAACGTCCTTTTTCTTCAATCTTTTGATGATTTTCTTAGCTTTGTTCGACCTGCTAACATTTTTTACTATACTAATATTCTCCGCACATTTATTCTTGCATGATTCTCGAACGAAACTCTTGGAGGTTTCTGGCAAGCTCTGAATAGCACTTTCAACACTCACCACCTCTTCCTCTAGATCCCGCTCGGGAATACCTATACCAAACCTCAGGCCTCTGTTCAGAAGTTCCAGTTCAGCATCATCAAATGGTTGAGAAGAAAAGTTTTCAGTAATGTTTGGTTTTTCACTGGTTAACTTTTTAGCTTTACCATTCAAAGTGTTTTATCTTTTCAATGTACTTAGCCTCCATAGCTATAAATGAATGAATAAATTCTTCTGAGAATCGTCCCATTGTTCTTGTTTCTTATTGCGAAACCTATATGTAGGTAAGTTTCTTAATAGGGTCGTATGCTTGAATCCTAAGCCTACATCGTTTACTGTAGTGATAATCGATTTCTAAATGTAGTATTTTTTGCGAACATTTTTACTTTATCTGATATTGGAGAATTTTTTGCAACCGACACTTGAAGAAATTTGGGAAACACAGAGTAACGTTTACAAGTTTTTAGAAACCAAATTTCTGCATATTCGATGCCAACTTTGTTGGCGAAACGCGCGTCGAGTGATATTGACGTTGTTTTGTTTTTTTGGGTTATTTCAATTTCTTGAACACTGAATAATATTGATAATTTAACTTGGAAGTTCATCATGTACCAACTCTTGGCTCTTTATGTATTCGAATTGCTCATTCATAATTCCACGCAAATAATGCGCCATCGCAAAATCCAATCCCTGGCAAACAACCCCCAAGAAACCGCCCCTTACTTTAGTTTTTTCAATTGTACACCTCTGTTTGTTGTTGTTCAAGTTACAGCCCTATTCATTCCTCATTCAACGATATATCAATGAAGACTCTCCAGATAATTGCATGCGTTAGTGGGTTCTATAGATTAGAGTGAAATAATTGATCCACGTTGTAGAGACATCAAAAAGTGGATGCTAAAGAAAATGAGACACTTGAATGTAAGAACTTTTTGTGCTTTGTTTTTTTTTCTACGTATCTGGATCACAAATTGATATTAAGTAGTCGTGATACCTTTGTTGAACATCAAAATGCCTTTTACCTTCACTCCCAACCGATACTTTGATATGCTTTTGAATTTTAATGGATGTCAAAAAAATGAAAGTACTGCAGACGCAGTACGAGAAACGCTTTCCTGTTCATCGATAACCAGGTTGTAATACTCCTTCTTATGTATTAAATACAATGCGAATGGGATCATTTTTAGGGAAAAAACATCAAGTACGTCCTACTCGTGTGAGAACTGAGGAAAATTATATGTTTTGGCCTACGCTGAAGCACATCCTCATATTTCGGTTCGTGCGTTGGTGATGGAAATTGAAATCAGTAAGTAGTCTGTGCAAAGAATTCTCAAACAGTACAGGAAGCATCTTTTGAAAATATATTTAAACCAAGTTCTCAGACCTACTGATTTCAAAAGACGACTGGCATTTATTGCTCACATTCAAGTTTTAGTCCATGACAATCCCAAGTTCCCCAATGAAATCTTGTGGAGTGGAGTGAAATTCCTCGAAAAATTGTAATCCTGAACTACTAGAAGATATTCCTATCCTGGAAAGACAAAAAATGTGGTAACAACAAGTTGGTGCTCCATAATTTCCTCAATAATACCTATCAAGACCGTTGGATTAGCAAAAGAGGACCTCTTCATTGGCCTGCACGTTCTTCAGATCTCACGTCATTGGACTATTTCCTATGGGTATATTTGGATATTGAAGTATTGAAAATTCAATCCAGAAAACTTCAGAGGATTGAAATACCGTTACCGTTAGTGCTTCCTGTACTCAAGCGCTAATTCGGCGACTTGAAGCACGTGTGGCAAGTGCTGACCAACGTTTTGAATGATTTCTGTAGTGCAATGTATCATTCAAAACGCAGATGAGCTCATGAATCAATATTCAATTTGTCTTTTTGTTTTTCATACTTCTTCATGCCATTCTAGCCCTATGATATATCATTGAATGATAAATGAAAAGTACTTTGAGTTCAACAAAAACAAACGTGGGGGTGCAATTAAAAAACTTAAGATATGGGTGGTTTCTCGGGGGTTGTTTGTTAGAGGGTGGATTTGGCGATGGTGCATGAAACAACTTATGGTCTCCTAACAGAAATATTTTTTTGAATTTTATTGTTCTACATGTAACTGAAATATCTGCTGGCCTAAAAGCCCTGGGACACCCGGTATACAATATTTTATCGAGAAATCTACTTACATACAAATCTCTGGCTGAATCAATTTTTCTGGTGTGACGAGCAATGTATAAGAATTCTCTGCAAAAACCAAAAATAATACAAAACTATATCATTGAAATAATTTTCAAGAAGTAAAAATCATTCTTCATGATCATCACAGAATTTGCTAATTCTGAAATGAAATTTGATTACGGAATGCTGGAATTCTCTCTCTTGAGATTGAAGAAATATTCTGCAACACCTATGCCCCCATGCAATTCACATTCTATCTCTTCTAATAGAATAATATTCTTACACTGGTTAGCAATAATAACATTAGCCTTGACGCAGTTGATTGTCACCGTAGTGGTAAATTTCAGTAGTGTCAAAATTATTGCTGTCACGATTCAATCGAAAATATAAAAAGTACCATGAATTTATCCAGTGATTCGAAATCAGAGTGGGAAATTACACCACCTGAAATTACAAAGAGTACAAATAATATACTGGAAAGTTTACTACCAAAAAAATCAAAGAATAAGTATGGAAAATATTACAAACTGTTATTTTAATGAGAGGCCGGATGGCTCAGATGGTATAGCATTGGCATACTAGATGAGAGGTTGTGGGTTCAAGCCAACGACAGGACATTTCTTTTCAATTTAATAGTTTATTCTTAATGCATCTTTGCGATAAAAAATTAGTTCTTGTTAGTCCAGAATTAGTCTTTTCTGATAAACAGTGTTTTTAAATAATAGTTATTATTTCGTGTAGAAATTATCTTTTGTTCGTTTCCATTAAAAAATATTTTAAAATTTTTGATCGTGGAGAAAGTATAGTCTGTTACTCGGTAATAATGAAAATTCGTGATGCTCGTGGTTCCTCTCGCTCGCCTTCGGCTCGCGTTCGGAACTTTCCACCCGCATCGAATTTTCATTCTAACCTTGTTACAGAATATACTATCCATACTAACCTTCTATAAACAGAAAAATTAGTAATATCCCATCGCTATATTTCCATAATATGCATTCAAAAAAAAATATTACTTACACACAGTGTATGCTTCTAGAAACCCAACAAACATCGTTTGTTAACTCACACCTTACCAAAATGTTGTAACATTCCATAACCTTAAGAATAAAACATGTAGGAAATCACAAAGCCTCCTCAAGAGAAACAAATAAATGTATTTTCGAAAATTACTATGAACTAATCAGAATACTAGAACATCAGCAGTAGTTGATTGAAACTTTGTTATTCCGCTACTTTGCTCTCTTACCTTCTGGACACAATTGTAGGTTTTTCAAGACTAATCCATATTACTGCACAGCACAATTATTTAGGTGCTATCTCTGTACACAATCTGTACATCTTTATACAGTGAGGGGCAATATTATGGAATAAATTCATTTTTACGAGAATAGGCAACTTTTGAGACAAATCCCGAAACACGTCGATTTTTATTTCCAAATTATGATTTTGTGGCAGATATGTCATACTAGTGACGTCATCCATCTTTGCGTGATGACGTAATCGATGATTTTTTTAAATGAGAATAGGGGTCGTGTGATAGCTCATTTGAAAGGTTATTCAATTCTCTATGCAGTGATATGAACATTAACATAATTATTTATACAGGGTGGCCAAAAAAATATTTAATTTGTAAATGAAATTAATTGTCACAAAAAGAAGTATTATCATTTATTTAATACAAAATTACATTGTACTACTGTCGGAAAACAGAAAAACAAATTAGTTGACAAATAAAAATTGCTTTTCGCTTATATTAAATGTTCAAATTGCCACCCTTGGCAGTAATTGAACGGACGAATACATTCTTCTTGAACATTGTGGATCATTTCTGGAGTTGAATTACGAATTTCCAATGTAATGCTATTTGTCATATCTTGGAAATGTGTGGTCTATCGGCGATCTGGATCATCCTCATTGATTTTGTCTACTATTGAAACACTTGAAACAGTTTATAAATAAATGTTTAGAACTGCTGTGCTTTCTACTACTATGAAGAAACAAAAATAAATTCCGATATTAGGCAAATAAATAATGAGAACTAAAAAGATAGCAAAAAGTATAGTTTTTACAAATCGAGTTGGCTTGGGTCAAATGTAAGTCAGTTCTTGACATTTTCTAATAAGGACTAGTTTATTTCATGAAATAAATAAATAATGGCCCCATTAACTGAAACACAAAGAATCGAAGTATTAATTATGGTTGGATATGGAGATAGAACCAGAACACAACAAGAAGTATGTAATTTATTTACCATAAAATATCCTAATACGCCTATCACACAATCCACTGTTAGTAAAATTGAGAAGAAATTTAGAGAAACTGGACACGTGAAACATGTTGCAAATGCTGGTCGTCCACCAATGAATGAGGATGTGAAACTGTCTGTATTATTAAGTGTGGCAGAGAATCCTCAAATTAATTCTAGGCAAATTGCAGCTGATACAAACATTTCTAAAAGGTCTGTTTTACGTGTGCTGAAAAAAGAGAAATATCATCCGTATAAAATTCATAATGTCCACGAAATCAATGAGGATGATCCAGATCGCCGAATGCAGTTTTGTGAAGTAATGCAAGATTTATGTAATCAAAATCCACGCTTCATTCGTGAAATCCTTTTTTCTGATGAAGCAACCTTCTGTTTAAATGGAACAGTGAATCGGCAAAACTGCAGATATTGGAGTCAAGATAATCCCCATTGGATGACTGCGGTACACACTCAGCACCCTCAAAAACTAAACGTGTGGGCAGGGATAGTCGAGGATAGAATTATAGGTCCTTTTTTCTTCGATGGGTCTCTTACGGGGCAAATATATCTTGATTTTTTACAAAATGAACTTATACCCGCCCTTACAGACATGTTTCCAAATGAAAATGACCGTAATTCGCCAAATGAAAACATATGGTTTCAGCAAGACGGTGCACCTCCGCACTTTGCACGTCCTGTTCGTGATTTTTTAAACAGATGTTTCCCTAGGAGATGGATTGGTCGACGAGGAACAATAGAGTGGCCCGCAAGATCTCCAGATCTTACACCACTTGATTTTTTCCTATGGGGTTACTTAAAATCAAAAGTTTACATCGATAGACCACAGAATTTACAAGATTTAAGAAATAGAATTAGATTGGAAATTCGTAATATACCTCCAGAAATGATCCACAATGTTCAAGAAGAATGTATTCGTCGGTTCCATTACTGCCAAGAGGCCGGTGGGTGGCAATTTGAACATTTAATTTAAGCGAAAAGCAATTTTTATTTGTCAAATAATTTTTTTTTCTGTTTTCCGACAGTAGTACAATGTAATTTTGTATTTAATAAATGATAATACTTCTTTTTGTGACAATTAATTTCATTTACAAATTAAATATTGTTTTGGCCACCCTGTATAAATAATTATGTTGATGTTCATATCACTGAATAGAGAATTGAATAACCTTTTAAATGAGCTATCACACGACCCCTATTCTCATTTAAAAAAATCATCGATTACGTCATCACGCAAAGATGGATGACGTCACTAGTATGACATATCTGCCACAAAATCATAATTTGGAAATAAAAATCGACGTGTTTCGGGATTTGTCTCAAAAGTTGCCTATTCTCGTAAAACTGAATTTATTCCATAATATTGCCCCTCACTGTATATTGTATTTAGGTACCTAGTTATTAGGATTTCTTATACAATTTTCACCTGACACAGAAATTGATAGCCTTTTGTCAAGTACAAAAGATCCTAATGTACATCACAACGCTATCTCGAATAAGAAATATACCCTACTGGTTTCCGTTCACTGAAACACATTTCCAGGAAAATATTTCCTTATGAATTTATCCAATTAGTTGAAATATCAAACTTCAGTAAACCTCTGATGCATTAGGTGAGATTTGTGTGAAACAACTATTTGTAGCTCCATTATTGAGTATAATTCATGTGGAAGTATTGCTGTGCATGATGTAGAAAGAACATCATGATTCGGATCCGGAATCCAATTTGGATGAATCTTTTCAGGAAAAGCAGATGGCGTAACTCATTAGTATCAAGTAGTGTGTGGGATAGAAATACAATATATAGACAGATCGAATGAATATATCAGTTTTCGATGTTATTTGAATGCGATTCTGCAAAACCATGCAGATCGTTCTATGTATCGTGTGCTGATATGCTATCTCGGAAACCATACTATTTACTGAAGATATTAAATGAGAAAAAAGTTGCCTTATATAAAGATCTACAGATTGTTGTTTGAAAATTAAATTATTTTCCACTGCATTGAAAGGAATTGAGCCAATAAACACGTAATATTAAAACTTTATTTCAAAGAGATTGCGCGGTTTAACAAATCGATAGTTTAGAAGAATTTCATGAAAATTTGTCTCACCTTTATATGGAAAGCACACTGTCCTAAGTCCATTTTGCTGTTTCCCTAGAACAATCACATGTAGATAATGATAATTATTACAATGTGCCCTTGAAAAAGGAATTGTGAATATTTTTACGTTTGTCTCCATTTATTTCATACCTACATATTATTTATACACCTACCTACCTCTAAATATGTAAATCGAAAAACTGCGAGTAAAACTAAATGAGTACGAAATTATGTGAAATGGACTTAGGACAGTATGCTTCCGATATGCAAATTCAACAAAGCATGTTCGGTACAATTTCATCTAGAGTGAGAAATTCTCCTCGAGATAAAAGCTCTATAAAACGCCTCACTTGAAACTTACACTCCGATCGTTTTCCTTCAAAAAAGTTACTTATTCGTAACATCTCATTCATGATTATTTATTATTTCTCATATACCTATTTTTTATGACTATACGATTAACATTCACTTTATCGTTAGAACTATTTCTCGCACAATAAAGTATATTGAAGTATATCTTCAAAATGGGTTGTGTTTCTATTTCACCATCTGGCCACATCAGCTGCAGATTTCATAGATAATGAAACAACAACAAATTTGTTGATAAGTTGAACATAAATAATAATAAATAATATAAAATTAGTCGCTCATTCAACCCCAAATGGATTGAAATTATTAGGGCCAGTGGCGTCTCAATGGGCACCACAGCCAACATTATTGTCGTATTTCCGCAGATTTCTTAAATTGATTACTCAAAAATACAACTTTTTGGTTTATTATATTTTCTTCATATCTAGCTTCGTTCTCGAGAAAAAAAATTAAAGCTTCTTCATTGCATAACATGAACACCTGCATTGGAAACCAGCTGACATCGATAGTAGGTTTTTCCTACACATATTTCATTTCAAACTGAAAAAAAAAACCCTTTTTGTTTGTATGGATTATTGATTGTTATTTGTTCACCATATGTAATTATTTAGGATATTCATGATATTTTATTAACTTTTTTTTTTTATTTTCAACACCTATCTCAGAAACGAAGCAACTTTTGTTTTTCAAATGACCTAACAAAGTATCCCATGTAATAAGGAACCGTAGTTGGAAAACACCCTGTATCTACAGTGTGTCAATCTGAGTTCGCAGCATATGGAAAACTTTTTTATTGTTGCTTATCCCAAAAAAAGTTCTGAACAACTTTTTTTCATAACAATTTTCAATATTGTCAAATAAAAAGGCAATTTTCTTGCACGAAATTCATATTTTTCAAGACACCTCGTATACGACAAAAAAAATATTGATATATGACGGTTGAGTTCCATGTTTTAGATCTTGTCAGCTTTCTTAGTAAAATCACTTATGGAGGAAAATTTTGATTTCTAGAACGAAATTTATCTATTAAGAACAAAGGTTTCTCCTGTAGTTTTTTTTACTTGTCAGCCAAGATTGTTGAGTATTGTTGACAGAATATGACTCATTTTGCGGAAGTTTCATCAATAATCGTTTCAAGAAAGCTGATTATTATAGCAATGCATTTATTAATGGTCGTTGATTTATCTTGCCAAAAGAACATTCAAACTATTTTGTTTTCGGATCAATTCCTTTCGAGATTTTTTTTAACAGTAATTTTACGAGAAGTGACAGTGGACAAAGTAGCTCGGTAAAATTATTCTGTTGAAAAAAAAATTATCAGAAGAAAAAATCTGTAACGTTTTTACTGCTGAAAAATTATGTCGGTTTGATTAGGTTTACTTGTTTGTTTTTGACCATTGAAATTCACTGTGAATTAAAAACCGTTTCCATTGTCAATTCTGTAGAATTAGCAATTATTTCATATGAACGAATTCAATTTTCGAACAATGCAAACGGACGCTGCTATACACCTTTGACGAACTTGCTGAATACAGATCCGACCTCAACAATCGAGTTGGATGGAGTTTTCATCATATGCAGAGGTGATTCTAAAAAAAGAGTTACAACTAACAAATGATCTATTCAATTTTTTTTCTGCAATAAACTTCTATCGAGGTAATCGTTTCTGAAATACAGACAACAAGAAATGTTTCTATACATATCCTTGAAACCTCATCAAAATCCAGCACACATTTGTAAGTCTCCAACAATTTTCAGACTTTTTCTCCGAATTGAATATTTTCACTGAAACTGTAGTCTTCTTGGAAGAGTTCTTGCTTTGCCTGCGAGATGAAGCGTTGATTGAGATGAAGTAGATTTCAAAGATAAAGGCTTTGCAGCCTCACAAGCACTTCGACCTATGAGATCTTTCGTGCATGACCCTCAATCAGGAAAGCTTTGATTCGCAAAGCAAATGTTCTGCAGTTTCAGTAAAGTATTCGCAGTAGCGGTAACTGCTACTTTCTGATATGCCCATTTTTTTGAGGTGATATCTCAGTGAGAAAACCGGTAGCCCAACACGAGAAGCCATAGCTTGTCTTTGTTGTGTCACTTTATTAAAAGTGGGTTTTGAAGGATTCTGGGACAGGAAAATCTGTGTTCACCCATTTTTTGACAAGGCTCTCCGCTTCCCCGTTGCATTTAATGCTTTTATGCACTAGCGGGCGGTAAAGTACACTTTACCGCCCGGTTCGGCGGCCGTAAAGTGGCACTTTACCGCCCGTGGTCGCATCATGGCCCGCGGGCGGTAAAGTAGACAATATACTAAAATTGTCCATATGTACCTACGCACATCATTTCACGGAAGACCTACCACGAAACAATGAATTCAGTTCAATAAAGAAATACTCATTTAACAACTTTTATTCATAATCTACATTTTTGCTCCATAACCCTGAAAATTAGAATTTTATATTAACTATGCAATTGTTACAATTTTGAATATTGAGTGTGGGATATCACTTTTCTCTTGAAAATGATTATTCCCTTTTGAAACGTCCTCACCACTCATTTTATATGTGGATGGTAGGTCCAAATTATTATTTGGTATCACCATCGCCGGCAATTTTTTTGGAAATATTCAATTTATTTGAAATCGATTGTTCAATGTAGCTCTCTGCTACTGTAGTTGATTTCCAACCAGCGTGTCTTTTGATATTGGTGATACTTTCCCCAGCATCAGCCAATAAATTGGTTGAAGAACGCCTGAAACAATGACCCGTATATTCTTCTGGGCCTGGTAGCTTCAAAAATGCTGCAATTTTTCTTGGAATTTTACCGAGGATATTCTTCCCAACAACTTGTTTTGTACATTTGTTGTTCTTATAGAATATAAAAAAACGCCCATGTTCAGTATTTGCGGGACGTAGACTAGCATATCTTCTATAAATATCCAAATAATTAACTGACTGGTTTTCAGTACTGCAGATGGTAAATGTTCGTTGTATTTTAGTCTTTGACTCTCGAATTGTAATCAATAAAGCATAAGTTAGGTCTTGAATGTCATCAAGCTTGAGATTTGTTAATTCTTCTCTACGACAAGCACCATGTACCCCAAATATTAATGCAACCTATGAAAGAATCAATAAGTTTTTTAATTACTTAATAAATAGAGGTAGGTATAACATACCTTCATCATCAGATATATACATTATCTGAAGCTTCTTTTAGAAAACGTTCGATTTCATCCCTATTCAATATTTTGGATTTCTTCGGCTTATATCCATCATTCTTCCGTTTCAAAAATGCTTCTCAAAAAAATATCCCAGTAATATATCTTCTGTAATCACCTTCACATTATTTTCATCGCACCATTTTATGAACTCATTATACGTCTTTTCGTAAAGTTTCTTTGACTTCGTTGGTAGCAGTTCGAGTTTGGCACTCTCAGCCGATTCCAAAATTTCCATTGGTATGTATATATTATGTTCTTCATCTGATGATTCCATAATTTTCGTGTTGAGTTCACTCACGCACTTTTTCAGGTAAACATGAAGATGACCGTTTACCTTGTTCATTGAATTTGTTGCTAGACAACAACCAGCTTGCTTAACAACTGTATATACTGGGTATTCTGTGTACAATTTGAATAAATGAATCCATTTCAGTATACAGAGATGATTATTGACACGATAATTGCGATATAAATATAAATATACAGTGTCCGCCAAAATAATAATAATAATAATAAATGATTTTATTGCAACATATAGATACACGTACATAATATACATATTACATAAAGTAGGGTGGGATACCAATGAACATGAGTATAATAATAATCTTTAAAATAATACCATCGTTGCAAAAGGCAGAGTTCGCACTTCTGTAACTGCAAAGTCAAGAAGCGGCGCTCTTACACTCAACCTTCAACCATATGGAAAACTTTTTTATTAATAGTTTCTCAGAAAATGTCATTCTTCATAAAAGTTAGTTTCCCATGCTATTCCAAGATTTTGGTGGACACTGTATAAACCGCTAGTGCATAAAATTTTGTATGTATCACATGCGTAAAATGCGTTTATGGCCTTCGGTGTGTAATGGCCCTCGGCTAACGCCTTCGGGCCATTATCCACGCCGCAGGTCATAAACGCCTACTTCACGCCGTTGATACATAAATAACTATTGTGACCTGAACCCACATCAAAGTGAGCAGTGGTCTGAGGAATAGTTTGCAGTCCCAAGTCAGCTGAGACGAGTATATGACTTCAGAACTTTTGGTGTTGATTAGATATCTAATATTACATAGATTTTTGACCTCCAGGTTCCCCTTTCAATGCACTCCTGGACACATTTCTCTAGTATGTACTTCCGCTTGAAAAATGCTCAAGGTTTTGAAACTTGACCCTGTTACACCGACTGCAGCCATTTTATACATTTTGGACCAATCAGTGTAACACACTAATGCAGTCTTTCTCTGTTGAGGTCCGTACTCTGAGGGAAAGTTATTTTCCTTGCGAAGCCCTAGACGTTTATATTATCTTCATCATCATTTATTCACACGAATATGATAACATATGTAAAATACTCAGTACATTTTGCAATCAAATAGAAAAACCCACAGGAGCAATAGATGCTGTTTGTACGTGTTGAACATTTAGCGTCATAAAATATGCGTATAAATTATACAATACAATTAAAAAACATTGTTTGAACATGGTAAAAATATAGGTTTTTCAATTTTATGTCAGCATTCAATCATAAAAAACACTGAAATATCCCTAAAGTTGTACTGAAATATATATATTTCGAATATAAATCAGCTTGAACGAAATATAAAGATATGAAACCATTCGACTTTTTTTTTAATTTTAAAATATGTAAATATTACAAACAGTAGTACAGAAGAACTTGGAGGTAAAAAAATGTGACTTAGAATTCACCAAATATCTTACGACCTCATTAAATTCGTTAAATTCAGGATGACAAAACTATTAAAAATAGATATATAAAAATGAATATTTTTAATGACTGAATCTTTTGAATGTCAACAATTTTTGTGCGATTTTTACTTTTTATTAATTTATCGAGTGCTTTTTTGAATTGAGAAATTGAATATAGTTGGTCACGGACTCTGTCTGAAAGTTTTGAATGATTTTTATTGGGTATGCCACATTCTTCAAACAACTTATCACTACTATGGCGAAAAGTTTTATTCAACATACGTTTTGAAAACTTTCTCTGTATTTATGAAGTCTAACGGACGTAGGTAGAAATGCCTATTATAGCTGTACGTTGAATTTGAATGAAGTATCCAGCATTTTTTCTCTAAAACGTGTGTTTGTAGAAAAAATCTCGTGTGTATTTTGAACACAAAGTTTCATTGCCACTATCCAAGGATTACCGACACAAATAGATATTTCGGAATTAGATTTCTCATCGGTTTTTTGAGTAGCCAAATTTTTATCGATAAGAACTAGAGGAATGTAGGAGGCTCTGACATCCGTTTGGATTAACTAACTGGCAAGATACGGTGAAATCAAATATATGTAGTTTCTACTTCAACACAACATTATGAGGAATGACAGTATACGTTTCTTCATACGAAGTCCACATTATCCACATAAATATTCACAGTCTGCACTGAAAATTTGAGTATTACCAAACTTCTTGTATCATTTACAGTTGTTTTGTATCCCCAACATATTGTGACTCCTCTTCATACCTATCGGCAAAGTGGCCGGTCCAATTCTGTCCTGTACTCGCGCTGTTAGTTGCACATGATACTTTTTGATAATGAGTCATCCGAGACAGGTAGGTAGGGCTTCGTGCCACGAGTCACAAGCCTGCAAAAAGCAGTAACACCTGTTTCCCAACGGACGACTATTTTTGCTGATGGTCATTATCGATAATAGTTATGGGGACTGGCGATCTAGCTTCGCTAGTTATATACAAGGTGATTGAGTCAGGAGTATTATAATTGTAGTTTAGTCAAAATATGGAAACCGTTTCGGGATCAACTACATAACTATACCGGGTCTAACAGGATAATGTTACACCCACCGTATTTCCTTTAGTTTTGAAGATAATTGATTGAAATTTGGGATATCGCATTAACATAATACGCGGCACTTTTTGACCTGCAAATGATTTTTTTTTTATCATTTCTCGTTTCGCTTTCGATTTTTAAACGGAAAATCCTATTTATTATTACATTTCTGAAATCTGCATGATTTTCTGAATCCAATAATAAGTGACATTTCAAACGTCAATATTTTTGATAATTTAATTTTTAGTTTTCCGTTTAAGTGTACCATGATGGTTTCGATTTATTCCAATTGACCCGTCTAATGCTAGAAAAATCGAAATCCCGCCAAAAATACTAAATTGAGTTTTTTATGAGCAAATAAAGTTCATCGTAACCGATTTTAGAGTAAAACTCGATTTTTTCAAATGGAACCATATTGGTACCGTGGTACCATTTATTAGTAGTATTACTGAGGAATGTATCCATTCCTGGTAATGAAATATGCGATAAATGCAATCAAAATTACAGCTGAAAAAAACTAAGAAAATACAATTATTTTGTTCTAATTTAGTACTAAGGAGGCTTCTAAAACAATGAAATTATTCCTTCACATTGGTTTATCGGTGTTTTTATTGTGTATTGGAATAGTATATTGTGCAACGAGCATGTAATGACACTCATTTCTCACGATTATGAAAATTACGGTTCGAGCCGAAGGCGAGTGCCGTAAATCATACGAGTGAGAAATGGACATTCCATGCTCGTTGTACAACATACGTTTTCTACGACCATATCGACATTTCACTACTCACAAGCCTCACACTATATGACGAAGTTATTATAAAATATGAACTTCGATTATATTTTTCAAGTCATATGTTACTATTCAACATTACTTTATTTATTATTTACGCTATTAAATGGTACATACGTTTCCACAATGACTGACAGTTATATTTGGACTTTCATTTGTTTCAATTTTCACAGTTGAAATTTCCTAACGTTTCCAATCCTTAGAAGTTGAAGGTAAATTTTCTCTATTTTCTATTGAATTCCTTATTCTATTTTGAATTATTCTGGGCAAAACCTTACCAGACTGGTCTAAGTATTTGGGCTTTATATTTCAGCAATACCTGTACCATGGCCTGTACTGAAATGATCATTACAGTACAGCTCGCGATGTAGAAATGAAAAAGTGTATACCATCGGCCTACTTCCTTGATCGATGAAGCGCATAAAATGGGCATATTTCTATGTGGTCGTAGAAAAGTTTTTACATTTGTTGTTCTTTTTGTTCAAAATGCCGCACATTTATACAAGGGATGAAAGAGTGGACACGTTAATTATTTACAGGGAATGTAAAACAAATGCCGTTGCGGCTAGAAACCTTCTAGCTGATCTACCGATATCCTGATATAGACAATGTCCATCGAGAAATTATTTTAATCGACTTGAAAATCAATTCCGAACCATTATCCATTATCCATTATCCATTAACCATTATCCCGAAGAAAACGTTATCATGGACGAAGGAGCGGAAATTAATGTTTTAGCTCGAATAGAAGTTGTTAAGACTGATGTTTCTTAGAGGCAAATTGGGTTTGATTAGGAAATTAGTAACCAAACGGTAGCCGGATCTTGCACAAACATAATTATAAATCTTTTAAATATCAATTGCACCAGCAACTGGTATGGAAATGATTATGAACGTAGGATGGAATATTGCGATTGGATCTTGCAGAATAATGTGCAGCCAAACAATGCTTTCTTATGATTATGGGATTATTGGACCGACAAAATACAAGGTACTGGTCACAAGAAAACCAAAATTTATTGCGGGAGGTTAACTTTCAAGTGCGGTTCGCTTTCAATGTTTGGTTTGGAATACTCGGTCGTAGAATCATTGGTCCAATAATATTTGAAGGACCTTCGACTGAAGGTAGATACTTGACATTTCTGCAAAATGAAATTGGGGACAGGGACAGGACAGGTAATGTATTTCCGACAAGATGAAGCTTCTTCCCATAATTCACGAATAGTAATTTATTACAACAGGCATTCGAAGAAAACATAATTTCGACGAATGATCCTATGCGATGGACTTCAAGGTCACCTGATTTGACTGAATTATCAAAAATTTTTACTTTTTAAGTCTCGTTTATGTGTATCCCTGGATTCAGAAAATTAAGCAGATTGCAGAAATGTAATAATATAGAGGGTATTCCATTTAAAAATCGAACTTTCAGCAAAACCAGAAGTGAAAACAAAATTATTTGTAGTTCAAATGGTGCCGCTTATTAAGTATCACGAATTTCACTCCATTACCTTTAAAACTAACGGAGATACGGGGGTGTTCCATGATCCTGTTACACCCGGTGTATGGCACAGCCGTTTTAGCACAATCGAAATGAATTTGTGCAGTATTTAATAACTAATTGATAACTATTTTCTAACAAACCTCCCAATTTTATAACTCAGGTGGTGCCGGAAAAAAAGAAATTGCGCTAGCATTAGCTTAAATTCTGGCACAGCCGACACGTAATTTTTTTCCTGATGAAAATATTTTGATGATTGAGATGCTGGAATTCAAAGCTTTTTAATAACTTCCGATCACTTACAGTTGAATTAATTTGCACAAATATCAAAATTTGACTCCTTCATTTTCTAACTTTCGCAAAATTGAACACCGAGGAGATATTTCATTCATATGTGATCTGAGCAGGAAGGAAAATCATCCGAAAAAATATTTAGCATTGAAATTTCTCAGTTTTTTTGGCCTCTGATTTTATAATCTCCGTACAATCAACTGAAATAATGATACTGGAATGTATTTAATTATATTCGACTCATCTGAGCTGACTGGAATGAACATTTCTCTGTTCTAATGTTGAAAAGAATTGGTTAGCTTTGAGATATCGCAATCTTTTGATTCTCTCATTTTCTTTTGATAGTTTACCGTAAATATGCTGCAACCTTCAGTAAAGTTAGCTCTTCTTGAAGATATTTCGAAAGCCTGTGAGAGAAACCGTATTGGAAGTGATAGTAAAGATTTAATTAAAACTTGTATCGATAAATCTAATAATCGTCTCAATATTTTATTACATTATTTCCTCGCTTCTTTCTGTGACGATTGTGATTCTTTGATAGATTCAATTACTTCCACAAACACTCAAAAATAATCAAGACGATTGCATGACGATTCGTTGTTTTTCTGAGAAATATTGTGGAGAGAAAAGAAAATGAGTTGCATGGGGTGTGAATAAGTTAGTAGGGCAGAAACTTGTCTAATAAAAATCATTCAGAAAAATACATTTGGAAAAAAATCTCCAAGGAAAATTTTCAGCATGTACGTTTTCTACTATGACAGTGGCTTGATTCGTTTGATTCGATTGTTAGTGAACTATTAAAAAGACATCATCGAATACTAGTACCGATAAGACAAAACAATTGTGAGAAAAAACAAATCTATGAACGAATATACCCATTATTATATTGATATATTTGTTAACAATGTTCAATTATATTCAGTCTGTATGTAATTTAATACTTGGTACTTTTATAACGTGTTTATTTCTTAACACAAGTTTGGCTTCTTCAGGAGATTTCAAAATTACTTTAATTGGCCATTGCTTAACGTGGAGTGTACTGACCCAATCTAAAAACTTTCAATGCATCCTTGTCTATTTCCAAGCTATCAAAAATTGATTTTATAACAGTGGAATCATCATTTTTTCTGTCGATTCCTTTATGTTCAAGACAATGATATTTGACATTCTGTTTTGTCTGTCAAGCATCTCTGATACAACATCCTCATTTCTCTCAATTTGTTTTTGATTTTTCAAGATTTTAACTTCAGATTTGAGATCCTCGGGATGTTAAACATTCCATTCATACATTCTTCACAATTATATTTCAGAATGCGTCTACCCCTGAGTTCCATCACTTTAAGTTCAGAACTGCAAAGCTCAGAACATTTTTTATGCAGAGATCTATGGCAGCTGTCACACTGCATCATCTTGTTTTGATCCTCATCAGTTCTATCACAGATGATACACATGCTCATGTTTAGACACTTTTCGGTTGGACTAGGTTTTATCAAAATCCAGAGACCAGGAAAGGTATCGATATAAATCTGGCAACCTTCTGTTATTCAGCACTATAGACCATCACACTATACATATATTAAAACTTTTGTCTAACACAATATTTTTTATTCCTGCTTGTATATGAACATTCAAATAAGATTTAGAACTCTTTTCACACTATTGAACTTTCAAAATTTACTACTAAATCGCCAAAATACTTTATGAAATGTACACAAACTGACACAGAGTTGCCAGTTGATAAGGAATCATCGTGAGAGAATAAGGCGGAGAACATGAAATTTCATGTCGAGCTGGAGTGCAAGTGATTCTGGAAATAATTAGTGAGAGATTTTGAATAGTCAAAGCTAGAAAGGTGGAAAAAATAATTTTAAAATGTGTGGTATACAAGTGATTTAGAATAAACGCATTAAAAACACCGTTATAGCCCCACTTTCCAACGATATATTGAGAAACTTCGCAAACTTTGTAATTACCGATAATATATATTTTGTCGGTCCACTATATTTAAGAAACAAAGAAAAGACGTATAGATAGTAATTTCTACTTGTGCTGTATACGGAGATTGACATTTTCAGTTCGTTGAATCACTATCCACTGAACCTTTCCTTCAAGCTCAACGAAGATTGCAAGAAGAGGAAGGGTATGACGATAACAGAACCAATTATATTTGAGCAAGTTTTCAACTGAAGGATTTAAATTGGAACATAATTTTTTTGAATATTTGGGCAGGAATATGGTGGGCAGGATGGTGGAAGCTTTTAGTAAAGATGGTCAAAAAATTTTCGAGACGCAATCTAGGTAAAAATAATGTTAAATATGAGGAAATAATGACTGTTGTGACTGTTGTGACTGTTAGAAATTTATAAATTCACAGATGCTGACCCTCCGTATACAATAAGTTGCATCCAACTGAATAAAAGTAATACACTTGGAATACACCCATGAGAGTATTACAAGAAATGTCGCCAGCTACTTCGAAACACTACATCTAGGAAGAGGTATGAAATATTTGTTCGCCAGTCGGAAAATTATTATTTAAACAGAACAGAATTCGTGGAACGTGCGACGACTCAAAACTCGCTCCCAGGGAAACATCTTCATTAATTTTTCATATCAAGTGCACTATGAAACTACCCTATTAAACGAAGAAAAGTACCAGCCGACACGATGTTAATAACTATGTAATGCTGAAGAGTGCGGATGTGGGCGATGCAGGCTTTTTAATGGTTGGAGGGCAATGAATCTTCTTTTCTTGAAATGGCGGAATAATTAGAGTCTGTTTGAGTTCCGCGTTTCCTTTGACAGTTGTTACGCTTTCAAGTGATGTTTTCGTTATGAACCTAATGAAAATAATTTATAATTGGTGTCCGGCCCTCACTGATGACGGTACTGAAAAAATACTGATTTTGAAATGGTGAAGATTGAGAAAAAGTATTTTTGAGAAGCCACGTTTTGATCATGAGAGAGTTTGAAAATTGATCTTGCCAGCATAATTTCGATGGAACTGCTGCAAATGTAATTATATAGACGATACCCACTCATATACGGGGTGAGTCAGAATGAGGTCCAAAAACTTTGTACATAGCTTACTTCATTTCGAGGAAAAACGTTTCTATCAATGTATATCGTAAAATGCATCTCCTTTGAGATACAAAATGTAAAAAATCCAAAAAAAATTGATATTTAATTTTTTTTCTTCAATACTCTTGAAGGAAAGTAATTGAAATTTGAAACATTAATCTAGGATTATCAACAATAAATTGAACAAAGTTCGAAAAGTGTGTTCGGAGAGGATTTACGAAATCAGTAGCAAATAATTCCGGCTACGGCAGAAAATACCATTCACTCGACACATTTCCACAAAGTGGAAAAATGAGGTAAATATCGACATTGAATTACATATTTCATCCATTTGTGCAATGGTCCTCAAGGAGGACACTATTTGCAAGTGCTGATTGTAATAAAGCCATTGAATATCATCCTTTATTTTGTTGGAAATTACCACCTGCATAAACGCATGCATGCATACACCCTTTTAATTTTCACGGACAAATAGCATGCGCACTCTGTTTCATTCAATGGACGAACTACACACAGCTGCAATGCTATGTCCTCTCCTATCGCATGGGATGGTTCGCTAGGACCTCTCTCGCACGTATTCACTCGCAGCAATATTTCACTTTTCAAAACTCGGCACCCGGAATTTGGGACTGATTTCTTGCAGACGTATACCACCATGTTCGTAATGAAATAATCTTTATTCTAACTTGACTTCAACTAAAATGTGAAATTCATTTTTAAATTTTTGATAATTTATCATATTCTGGACTGAAATTTTTTAGTCAACCCATTTGTAATGTATTTATTGACACATTTAATTTGATATAAAATACTTTACTTCGATTAACCAGCTCGGTGAAGGTCGTTTCATACTGGGATCCTATACTATTATATACATAAAACACGATAAATCCCATTTTCCATAAACGTGTTTCAAGCCACACATTACAGATTACACGTATTCAAAACTAAAAAGGACAAAGGTCTCTAATTCAACTCCTCAACTCGTACAAATTGGTTTAATTCAGGGTCCGTGGAAAACTTATTCCGAAAACAACATAGGCACTGGGTTACTGCTGAGGAAACAGAGTTTAAAGTTATACAGGGTGTAGTTGAAACTCCAGGAACATCACTTAGTAAATTGTCCTTTTGGATGCAGGGAAAAACTGAAGAAAATACAATATTATTTACGAAATTCATTTCATTAGTGATGAGTCAACTTTCACTTCAAATGGTATTGTTTCATCTCAAAATTGTAGATGGTGGTCGGTTGCGAATCCACATTTTGTAGTAGAAACCCGTGATCAATATTCATCTAACGTGAATGTTTGGTGCGGGATTTTTGATGACAGAATAATTGGACCATTTTTCTTTCATCAGAATTTGAATGCTGAAAAGTTATTGGATTTTTTGAGGAACGATTCCTACTATGAATTAGACAATTTCACGTTAGAATGAAGGCGAAAAATGTATTTCCAAGAGAATGGGGCTTCCATCCATAGTACTTCGGCAATAAGGAATTGGCTAGAGACCACATTTCCTGGGAAGTGGATAGGTATGTTTTCATAAATTTTTTGGGAGCCAAGTTCACCTGACCTGACCCCATGTGACTTTTCTTATGTGACTATTTAAATAATACTGTTTACAAATTTAGACCTTTTAAACACTTGGAAGAAACTATCCGTCATTGTGCAGCAGAAATGTCTCAAAATTATTTGTTGAACGATCGAGAAGAAATATACCATAGAACGATTTTATGTATAAAAAGAGAAGGAACGCATATTGAGATATGAACTGTTCTTAGAAATAGTTGAGAATTTTTGATTCAGAATATTTTCATTACTTGATTGAATAAAAAAACCTATTCTGCAGAATGTCTTTTCAGGACCAGATCTCATCATTTTGAAGTGATATACATTTATATCTAACACCAATACTCTGCCATCGATTAATGCTGAAAAAACTATGAAAATATTCTGAATTTCAGTTTTAGATTAATAGTGCGATAAATTAAATATCATCGGAACTTGGTTATAATCTGGAAAACACCATGGTTTCGGAGTGTCACGTCATCACAATTGTCGTGGAATTCTGATATAACTGTTAAATACGAACCGATATACCAGCAAGGGTTCTGACATAATGCTACTTTTTGGAATATAGTGCCCTCTGGTGTGGAGAAAATGAGAAAGTCCTTTCATTATCATTGAAATGACAGTGGCTCACATTTTTTCTGTCAAAAATATTGGTTACGGTGCCTTCCGGGACGCCATTGGACATGATACTCTTGATATATATATATATAGATAGTATTTTACAAATTAATTAAGTGAAAATAATTTGAATATCTCACTCTACATAGACTGAAATCAATGGACAGTTCTTCGATTCATTTTTGATAGAGTGTATGTATCCAAATTTTGTAATTTCATTATTGATTGTAAAAGTTCATGGTTTTATACTGAGGTTCACAACGATGCGGCACTCAACGGGGAATGCACCAAGGTCGCTATTTCAACGTATAGGACAGTTTCCTGCGCTTCAAGAGAGAATTGTTCAATTGAAATTTAATAGCTGACGATAATTTCGGACTCTGTAGAGTACATAAGCACGTCAAGTGAAATTACAACAATTTAGCTGAAATTCTCCAGTCTGCTGACAATTTTCCCCGGCTTACTTCCGTGTGTTCCAGTGGTGTGGAAACGAGTTGTATTCGTGAAATGCATATTTAAAATCAACCTGTGAAATAATTCCATTTCTGATACAAGAAAATCTTGCAAATATTCATTCTATAATAATAACAATAACTATTTATATAATATGATATTATGGTTCAATATTCAGTACCTGGTGAAGACCAATCTCGTTGTGATATTCGTTATACACTGACTGACACACACACCCACATACACATACCCACACATGAGACTGTATACTTCGGCACTTCTCAGTTGACCACAGAGTATTTGACGAAAAGTATGTGAAGTTCTTTGAAGGAAAAAATTTATCGGGAAAAATCTAAATGTTAGCAAGGGTACCTTCAGAGACTCCCTTGTCTGTGAATCACAAGCGCTATGAGCAGCACTCCAACCGTCCATCTTTGGACATCACAATCATAGGAGAAGCGAGGATGAGTGCATACAGACTCATACAAATAGGTAATTGAAGATCCCAACCACAAACTGGGCACACCAAAATCATTCATACAGTCAACATTACCGAACTACATGCTATCCCAATACTCATACGAAAAACCATTCAGAACACAGCTCAAGTGGGACGAATGGCACTCGGGAGTAGAATCACTATCATCTGGAAAGATAATCTGGTACACAGGTGGCTCAAACACAGAGGTAGAAACTGGAGAAGGAATACAAGGAGTAAGGCCAAAAAGAAACGATATACTTCCACTTGGCAATAACACCACAGTATTCGAAACTGATGCACACGCCATAAGGACATGCATACAAATGAATCTAGACAGTGGGTAAAAAAAAACATCTACATTCTATCTGACAGCCAGAGCGCAATAAAAGCTCTGAATTCAGTGCAGATAAACTCAAAGCAAGGTTGGGAATGCCTTCAGATGAACTGGCAAAACACAACAAGATAACACTTGTGTGGGTGCCTGGACAGAGGGAAATAGAAGGTAATAACAGACCAACTTGCAAGACGTGCATCTGAATTACCCTTCACAGGTCCAGAACCAGTGTTTGGAATTAGCAAAACCCGATGCGGAAATCTAATAAATGGGTGGAAGACAACAAAACACCAAACATATTGGGACCAAATCGAAGGGCATGGACACAACGCAGATATGGTGTGGCACTTAAGCAAAACACTGGCGGCTGACACTCTCAACCCAAACAGATCTAAGATACGCACAATTACTGGCTTACTAACCAGACGTTGCAGCCCTAGAAAACACCTGCACACTATGGGAATAAACAAAGAAACCGTGAAGTGCAGGGTTTGTGGTGACGAAGAGGAAATAGCCCTCACATCATCTTCGAATGCGACGCGCAACGCAACAGGCACTATAGAATATTCGGACAGAAATACGCATGAACCCGAAACACCTAGTGAATAAACCAATGAATCTGGTGAAAGATAAAGGCCTATTTAATTAGGAACCACTGACGACCAAAGGTACCACATGAAGAAGTTATTGGGATATTGGTTGGCTAACCTGGCAGCCATGTTCAACCGTTATTTTCTTGGTACCCATTCTTTTATTCCAAAAGGTAGTTGAATGTTTCGTGTTATATTTGTCACTGAACAATTTTTCAGAAAACTTGCCAGTCATTATAAATACAGGCAATAAAAATGAATCCTTGCGAATGGGCGAAGGACAACTATTTCCTCTCTATAACCAATCCATGTTTGTCTACAAACATGAACCTACAACCCCGATGAACATGAGTGTCCTTTAGTAATTATATTAACACCGCGGCGGCTGTCAATGTTAATCAATCTCGGTGGTACATATAATTTATATTCCACCAGAGATACTAATTGAGTTATTGAGTACATCGCAATTGAGAGGGAAGCAAAATGGATATAATGATATTAATAGATAGATAGATAATTTATTCATGATTGAAGTTTCACAAACCAATACAAAACTAGTCCAAATAGAAATCAGACATCAAGTAAGCGTTTAGACCTATGACCATTGCGCTAAAAATCACCTAACCCCCCGTTTTTTTTTTTTAACTCACAGTTGACTTTTTCACTTTATGCCTGGTGACCCACTGTAAACTGAGGTTTCATGCATTACCGTGGAACAAAATATGTTAACATGTGGTATGGACGAGCAATAGTTTGATGAAAATTCATCGGCAGCTTTTACAAGGTTGAACACCCACCTACAAACTGAAAAAAACCGAGCACAATACATCATCTGAGAGCTAGAATCAACTTGATAGAAACAGACGAACCCGTTCAACGATTTGTTAAATTATTCATTGTTGTAAAAAAGCAAGTAACTATGTGACGACTGACTTGTTGGATAATGAAGTGAAACCAGAGCTCACAGAAATTATGGAAAATGCATATTTAAATTTAGATGTTATATCAATATCACATTTTTTTTATTTCAACGAACAAAAATAATGTCGCATGAAATGTTTCGTTCATTAGCGTTCCATTTATTCATTATGGAGAATTATGAAAGGCATATAATTAAAACGTAACAGAGTAAAGAAAATCAAGAGTGGTATGTATTATAAAGGATTGAACTCGGGAATGAATATATACATTTCAATGAATATTCCATCTTGAAAATTCTTGGAAATAATGAGATTGAGAGATACTGAACTTGGCTTCTATAAACGTGATTAGACAGAATATTTTCATGAATGCTAAGTGCATGTCAAACTGAACTGTTTATGATAAAATAATTGTCTCAGATGAAGGAAAAGTAACGCAAACACGTCTTACAAAATCCTTACTGAAACCAAATTAGTAAAATAATATGAAAATAAATTTTTTGAACCTATTGATGGATATAAACGTCAGTTTTTATCTTGGTAATTCCCCTCAGAAGTTGAAAGGATGTTTCGATTGGTACTAAATGCCATTGCAACCTAAAAATTAGATAGGTTCCCTTTTTTCTGATAGATAAAGCCCTAAGAAAATTCGTTTCCGGGTCCATGACTTCTCTGTAAAGGCTTGCACCTGACCAACCACCGCCCACCTTTTCATTCGTATTTTTGATCTTTTGTTTTGGGATTCCCGTCATTTTACAATTTGGCTATTGAATGTTGTGGAAGCTTAAAAGTTTCATATTTATTTTATATCACCTTCATTTTACCTACTTAAGTATATGTTGTTCAATCTTGTTGAACAAACCATCGTCCAAATATCATATTTACTCACATTTTATGTTTTAATTTAAATTCCCCCCTTATGTTACAATAATTCAACCATTCAATATGGTACTCCCAACCAACAAATCCCTGAGATCAATCAATATGAACGAGTTCTAACTCGCTCAGAAGATGGCACAGTGTGTCGAAACAATTGTCAGCAGTTAGTGTTATGTAAATTATGAAGTATCATTTCCACTCGACCCATTCATTTAATGAAAGAACACGAATTGTGGATAAGAATTTTCTGAGCCACACTCAACTTTACATTTCTGTATGTCTTTCTTCTCTTGCAATATATAGCATGGTTCTTCTGTGTACATGGTCAATATCGTCAAATGAAAGAATCCAGTGGGGTTTGAGTTATTAGAACAAGGTGGCCAATGATGTTCGCAATGATTGCCAATTATTCAACCTCTTAACGTTTTACCAGGAAAATTTATAACTTATATGAAATTGTGAACAGGTGCACCATTCAACTGAAACCACAAATCTTGAAAGTCACGTGACCACATCCGAGTAAGTAGGTAATTTTTCATATTTTTCAAAGCACAACCTAACGCCCAAGTCAAATTTCAAAATTAATTATTAATAAAAGTTTTTCCCATCTGATGCGAACTTAATGAAGGACACTGTATGTTATTTAAACTCAATTGAACTACAATTTTATCACAAACCACCGTCCAACTTACCTAGTCACTCTTATTTCTTGCTTTCATTTGTAAATTTCCAAATACCTAAAACAACAATAATTTGAGGTTACGTATATTGCAGTTTCACTACTTGAGTGCACCTGCCTGCAATTCCCTCTTCAACATATTCCACAATATTATATTGTCTCCCAGTACTGATCTAATTTCAAGTCTCTTAGCTTACCGGAAAATTATGGATGGAATCGGTACCGAACAGACAAACAGATTGGACAAGACAGCAAATTAGCAAAAAAGTGGTAATAAAATATCTACCGTTTAAAAACTTGACTCAACTTCAAACACTAAGTTTGATAAGTCCTCTGTATAAGCTTCTCATGTAGGTTGATGAATTCGAAGGTAAACTGGAGGATCAAATCTTCATTTTGTAATATCTGATAACCTACACTGTAATACGATTCCTAAATAAACACACAAAATTCGAATATTGTATCTCTTGTATCTCTAAGATAAAACTCTGAAAGACATTGTGAAATAGGATGAAAAATCCGACGGTTTTTCCATTTACTTATCTTTGTATGTTTTTCTAGAGTGCCATTGTTTTTCTGATCCGATAAAAATGGCCCTCGATGTGCTTTGAGAACAAAAGGAATGACTTACTCACATGCCGAGAATAGAATTAGTAAAATTCAGTTCAACTTTTCAGTGCTACTACAATTCATCTCGAATAAACTGATAAAGTTCACAAAATACTCCGAACACTCTCTTATTTCCACGTTCTTATTTCATATGTATGTCGGTATATCTTACGATAATTCAAGGAAATCAATCTTCTTTCATGTTCCAATGAAAATCAGTTATCAAACGACACTGAAAAAAAAAATTTATCGATAATTCCAAACTGATGACGACATATTTCGATGAATATTCACTCGTGATAAGTTCAGAAACAATAACGTACATCAGAAAGGTATGAAAAAAATTCATTATGCAGTTGAAACATAAGACAGTTATTCGAAAATTGAAGTTTTTTGTAGACTATACATTACTGAGGGACAATTACCATATATTTGATCCAATGCTCAATCTATCTAATCGATCATAAGCTCTCTATAGTGAGTAATATTCACTTAATTAATGTCTATTATTTATTCTATGACTGATTTGAAAAGCACAAAACAGGCATTTGTGTGCATGCAATTCACCCATTCAGGATGGAACTATTTAATATATTATGTCCAGTTGTATTTCAAAATTGAATAAAAATTGAATGATTGATAAGATATTGAGGTCATTAAAACATATCTCACTTATTTCAAGTACTTATGTCGTTTACAAAAACAGAAGACTTACGTACAGAAGTTTGGGAAAAATTGACTAATGTAAAATCAACTGAAATGTCTATATATTTGTAACTATAGAAAATAGTTTTATATTGTATAGGTGTTTTGAATGGGATTTCATTCGCGCCAGATAGAATGTAAGTATGTAAAACCTACATGCAATAGGTTTTATACACAATCACATTCATTAAGAATTAGAATCGCCGAAATTTTTCACTCATATTTGTACGTGAGGTTTGTATTTTGTCGGGTAAATTTGAGGTGTTCTACGAGAAACTGCCTAGCATCTAAATGAGAAAAATTGTCAACTATTTGAAACGCGACACCGAAGGTGGAGCATTTTTAGGTTTATTCCAAACACTTATTAACTTCTTCAAAGACTTCTTAGCTTTCTCATCAATTCTTCATAAAAACTTCCTTTCGAGTGAAATGTGTCGTCTTATATACTCAATTCGTCTAGGCCAGACTTTTCGCGATGATTTCGAGAATACTCAATACAAAAAAACATCTACACACTTCCAGGAACTAATCATCGACGAAATTTAACACTCAGGGGCGTAGCTGGGGGATTTTTATCAATCTCGTAACAATGTAAATGCAAACTTTATTTATGAAACATTGAACATAAACACATTTTTATTTGAATGTACAATTATTAAAAACGCAGTTATTGAAATTCATCCTAGGAACAGTGACATCGCTGCGGGTGCCACAGCTAATCGTTTCTGTAGTAGATGTTGTTTTTTTCTTTTTCCAAACGGATACATTGAATAATGCTCGAATGATACTCTTTGTCAACTCGTATGGTTTTATTGATGATGAAATTGCTGTGTCCTGTTATTCTTATAAGAGCTTGTTCTTCAATTCTGCTTTTACTTAATTCGCTATCTGCTGCCACTCGACTCGAGTGATTGGTAAGTTTGACATCTATACCGATGCGCTGTTTCATTAATTCCAATCGGCACATTCTTATACCAAGGTTTGGAATTTTTCTTCTTTCAAAAGAAATTTGGCTTGAGAAATACTCTGTCCAGTGTTATGAAAGTATTTCGTTTTTCAATTGACTTTTAATAAACGTATTGGGCTAATATCTCCCTCTGAAATATCATGCATTTGCTGACACATAACTTACTGTCTCGATATGCCCAGCTTCTTTTCCATTATTCTCAATTTCAGATACGAAATGAGTGGTTTTGCAGTAAGCTGCTTCTCCGCGCCAAGCTAATTCAAACGCCGAAATGTGATTAATTTCTTTTGAAGTCCTTCTGGTTCATTTTCGTCATATAATCTGGGCATTGCAAATATTGATTTATTGAGAGCTCTTTACGGGTTGTTCTTAGTTGTTGAAAAACTAGTCAATCTATTTATTTTGACAACCAATACCTCTATAATTGATAAACAAATGAATATGTGAAAAAACCACTAGTGCATTTGTCGCTGTAAAAGTTGCAGCTAACTTTTGCCACTGTCAAAATGACATATTGCACTGTGGCATATGCAATTCATTATAAATGAGGTGATCTGTCATCAAAAAAATTATTTGATATTTTGCTTTGACAGCGGCTGTCTCCTACTAAAAAATCATTGAAATTACGTACAAAAATATCGGAGGTAAATGACAATAATGAAGGGTAAAAATCCGATAACTAATTGCCACAAGCAATCAAAAGCAATTTTGAAACTCGTACCTACTTTTGTCTTCTGAACAAAACACCCAAATAAAATTTTTGGCGGTCTCAAGTAATTTTGGAGATATAGGCCTATTTTTGAGTCATATCACGGAAAAAAAGATTTGTTAAATCAAACGAACTTATTTGGTTACTTTTATTTGCTTGACCCAAATATATACAATTCATATCAAAAGTTGTATTCGCCTGATTACATCATGAAATTGTGGCGAAAAATAGGAAATCTCAATTCAATGCACACATTTCTTCGATTTGTGTATTTGATGCTCAATTAAAACAATTTCCAATTCATACCAAATTGAAATTTGTACCAACACAAATATAGTATTTGCTTGAACCTAACAATATAATTTATTGAATCGATACAAAAAATCAATTACATCTTTTTTCAAAAGCTGTTATATATATATATATATATATATATATATATATATATATATATATATATATATATATATATATATATATATAGAGTGAACTGGTTAACTTGCGTTCCACGTTAGATTGGTTTCAGCCAGGCATTTATGGTGGAATCTACCAGGTGAAAGGATACCAGTAGTGAAGGTGCAAGGTACAGGTCAGCCTTCAGGGTAGTGGCACTTGAATGAAAGGCGAGTTCTCCCGTCCAACGATAAATATGGCAACAACTATATGAGCTTCTCAGTCAAACGTATGAGTACGCTGACACTAAGATGAGTTTTCCCCCAGATGGCTAGTGCTTTGGGATGACGATAAGTACACAAAAGACCCTGAAATGAAATCATTGACTGTCTGATACCAACTTGACTAGACCTCATACCTTTGCCTAGGAAGGCCTGGTGCTAACTGCGAGAAAGATACTGTTAGAAGGCTCCAGATGTTATTTCATATCATAGTCCTAGTCAACGTCGTCAGGCTTGATTTACACGCTTTTCCAAAATGTATGCCTACAAAATAAACCGAATTGCCAAAGGCTCAAAGGATAAAGTTAGGGGGTTCTGCTTACCCGAAGAATATGTGGTTAGAAAGTGAGGTTATAATCCCCTATTGGGTATGTTTTCCAAAAATCAATCAACTTCCCATCAAATCACCAACGTGAATAATTGAGGAAAACATTAAGTCAGTTGAAAGAATAATCCCATTAACTGGATGATTGCAGAAATCAATACTCAATATTCAACTGAAACTTTCCATCACTCCCACATATGGCACAGAACGATAAGACTTTCTCTTCTTCTTTATTAAGACAGAAATCAAGAACCTTAGCGGAGTTGCCAAGTAACTTCATTCCTCGAAGTGTCCAAATGTCAACAAAGGATTCTAAAATGTTCCGTGCAAAATTTCATTACCTAACATTATCTAATACTCAAACATACGGGAAGTCGTCGAGACAGATAACTATTATCACGATATGGAGTATTTCTAAATGCATGTCACCGACGGCCTTTGAAGGTCATTTCCACCGATACATCACAGAGAAGTCGTATCTACCTGGAAAAGTGATCTATGACCCAGCGACAGTCACTGAACTGAACAGCTGTTCTCTGACAATAGACAGCGCTAAAGATACAAAATGACTGTAATATATCCAAAGAAAACAAATTAAGGAAGAAATAATGTTTCAATGACAATAAGATTTTATTAAGGTAGGCAAATTCAAGCATCAGTCTAATAAATATAAATCGAATTCAATTTTATAACTAAAACTCTGAGTAGCTGATAGTAAAAAAATAATAATGTTACAGCATTCGCTGATGATTGGCAATAACCATGATACCGGTAAATAGATGTTCCCTTATTTAGGTCGAAAAATAATTATAGCTGTGATATTGCAAGAGCTTGTGAGTTATTCTTTTAGTAAACTTTGCCAAATATCAAACATTCATAATTCATATCTATTGTATGGGTTACAGCGGAATACTGGATTATATAATTAATATTATATTATTATTTTGATGATTTTCCGCCCAGTAATACCAACACATTTTTCCCATTAAATTGAATTAATCGATTCGACATAAATACTTGTTTGAATAAATATTGTTTTAAGGCAATCAAAGAATTTCATAGATGTGATCATATTTTTTCTAATCTGATTCAACCAGATAATTACATGGTTGAAACAATATTCCGCTCAAAATGAGTTATGAAGGGAGTTGGTTGAATAAGGTATTTTGTTCATGTAATTCAATTTCAATTGATTGAAACTTTATATTTAATCCGAAACCAAGTAGCAGAATGTAAACACCATAATTGACCTGTTTGACACTTTTTCTTTATTGAAAACAGCACTTTTTATCAAAAAACTAATCCTTCTTTCATGACCACTTCAACAAATCTAGGCAAAATTGTTAGTGAATTTCGTTCATTCAAGTTGGTGGCTGGGAAAAAATTAGAATGAATAATTTTCTATTCGTGTTGGAGTTAAATTGTTTGAAAAGTTGGCTGTGCAAATATGCAAATATCGACGTTACCAACCTGACATGAACAAATTCACTAAACGTTATTCACAAATATGTTCTTTTTGATGTTCTTAAAAGAAGATGGAATTTTTGGATAAACAATCCTGCTTTTAATAAAAAAAAATGCGTTAAACGGATGAAGAAGGGGGAGTTTTGAGTGTTTTTTCGCAGTAAGAATGTGTGCTTGAAAATGCCAGTTATTAATTAAAAATAGGCCCATACCTCCGAAATTACTTGAGACCGCCAAACACTTTATTTGGTTTTTTATTCATGAGACCAAATTACGTAAGTATGAAAAAATAAAATTGATTAATTTCGAAATCCTAATTTAATTATCAAAAATACGCCAGAAGCCAAGAGCAAAAAAATTTATAAATTAATCTTCCTATGGAGACGAAAACCAATGCTTGCTGGTCAATTTTCTGACGACTCCGAAACAACACAGGTTCACGTGAGAATGAACCCTTTTGTTGCGTTTCATCCGAGTTTTATATGAATTATAAGATATTCGTGTAATAAATAACTATTGTCGATTGTGAGGTAGCTGATGATTGATTTTTGACTCCTCAAAGATTACCGATAGCAATTAGTCCAATTTTTAATTCGAGCGATGATCCGAAGGATGTTAACGAACATGTTATTGGGATATATGTCATCGTGAGTAGTGAAATTGACAAATGCTTTTATAAAGGCCACCATTTCATTTTAATCAAAATTGTGTTCTTTCGACTTCTAAATCAGAAATAAAGACTTTGAAGTCGAAATTTTCTTTTTCTGTTACTTTTCTTCATTCCACGTGTGGATAAAATGCCACTTTATATGACCTTATTGAGGATGATAATTGCCGATCAAAATTAAAAATTTGTTTTCGGTATCGATATTGAATTCCATTATTGCATATAGCATAAAATTATGTTTTCTTGTGAAGATCGTTAGTAGTCGGTAATTTAGATTGTGGTTCGAGGTTGCGAAACTTCCAAGACAGAAATTTCCGGAATTACTCTAACATCAACTAGCCAACAATTACGGTCTGAACAACGTACATTCGAAAAGACTGAAAATGTTCTGAAACCAATTAAAATTAATTTTCAATGAGTAGATGTAAAGGATTGCATTTGTGAACCACAAATTCTCACTTTGATAGAGCTCGGAGATAATTAATTCATACAAATTAATGTTTTCATTATATTGCATATGGTCAAGCTTATATAGAGCAATAAACAGCTCCTAAATTCTCTTCATCAAATGTGGTTACCGTATGGTTGTTGCATGGCATGTTTGTTTGTCGTATTTTGCACAAGAAACCGCACATTCATATACCTTGGTGCACGTCGACTGTTTCATTTGGAATCTTGTGGAAATAATTACCAGCCAGAATTAAACGAATAAGCACTAATTGCGTTTTAGTCCAGTTGGAAGGGCGCATGGAAAAGGGGTGTGTTGCGATTCAGGTGCGGACCTGTATGTGATTATTCAGTTGTATCATTCAATTATGTTCATTCGGGATTCCTGTAAGAGATGTTAAATAATTTCATGAATGAACACATCATTTTATATTTCGTTTATCTGAAGTAAATTTGTTCGCACTTGTGGTTAAAACCCTTCATTTCATGTTTTTTTTAATTGCCATGACTTTTTTTTTTCACGACTATATGATAGACCATTCCAGGAAAAATAAGGAAAAAAATTCAGGGAAACACATCAAAAAGATAGGTGGTTGCAAATTTGCAACAACATGACAATAAAAAACATGATCTGCATATCACTCATGAAAAGATCTGAAACAATTTTTATCTTTGGTTAAGCACAAATGAACCCCCCATTTTTCAAATTTATAGTGCGTATAACCTCTGCACTGTGGTAATTTGCATATTTGACGAGTTGTGTTATATTTTATCCAGTGAGAACTTTCATCAAGTCGTACATTCGTTGGTGGAATATGAGCAGTTGGTCCTTTATGGCGTTTAGCAGCTAATTCTGATTCAAGTGAGGCACTTGGACGTCCTCTTTTCTTTGTATTTCTAATTTCCATAAGACAGAGGCATTCCGCCACTGCAAGGCGAAACTCCCACAAATTCAAAACCTTGGTTGGCGATGTTTGGGGTTGTTGTTTTGTGGCCCTTCGGTAAAGAAGAAATGCATTGATAACGGCCAGATCAATGAAATGAAAGAACACTCGCAAGTACCATTTTAGAAACGCAGAGATATCTTGTATCGGCCAATATGACTATCGAATAAATCAACTCCCCCTATGTGTTGATTGTATTCGGTTATTACTTTTGGGCGACTGATTTAAATTTTTTCCTTTGCTTGTTTGTCAAACCTTTTGACTTTCTCCTCTGGTAGCTGTCCGTAGCACGTTGACAACATCGTAACTACTTTATTATCATTCCAAGAAACTAAACTCAAGTCGACATTATCAACAGTCGCCACATATTCTTCACAAGTGCTTTTTTTCAAAATTTTTTCGTTCGTCAGTTTGTTATCTAGAATCCTGTTTCTCCCCATAGTACCCATTATTTGAAAGCCTTCAGCAGCCATATAGACAAATAATGGAATTGACGTGTAGTAGTTGTCACAATATACCTGATAGTTTTTATTTCTCGGGATAATACGAGCGAGGCTTACAACGGAATTCGAGCTAGCTCCCAAATCTGGTTCACCGTCTCTTGGTTTAGAAAGTATATTTTTTGAACCCTGATAAATTTCAAAGTCATATGCGTAACCATCAATTCCGCATAACACATACAGGGTGTACCAACGAAAACTTTCCACACGGATTTACTGGGAAATGACAAATTATTTTCGGAAACGCTGAAACACGTCGATTTTGATTTCTAGGGGGACACATGTCATTGATGAATTTAGTCACGCAACTTCATCCCCCTGACAGGGGCGGCTACCCCATTGCGAATCATCATAGGGAACTTGGGTCGAGTGATACATCATCTTAAAGCTCTCGTCATTCTCTACCCAAACGTTCATATTTTTTCAAAATCGAATGACTGGTAATTGAGATTAGTGTGGTAATAGGTTTAATTTAAATAATCAATACCGTACCTGTTCTTATCGAAATTCAATTTATTAATTGCTCGAATGAGCCCCTCCTACCTCCATACAATGATAAAGTCTACTTTCGAAACTATTACGATTGTTTGCCAATACTTCTGCAGTTATTCTGCCGCACTCGTTTACAATTCGACCACGTAGATCCTCTAGTGACTCTGGCGGAGTGGCAAAAACTTTGCTTTTGAGATGCCCCCATAAAAAATAATCCAACGGGTTGGGGTCCGGTGATCTAGCTGGCCACTCAATTGGTCCTCGTCGCCCTATCCAATGATTGGTATATCGTTCATCCAGAAAGTTTCTAACCGCCACTGCATAGTGAGGTGGTGCTCCATCTTGTTGAAAATGGAGGTTGTCTTCCGAATAATCTCCATCGTTTTCGATAATATCCGTTATCATGGGATCGATGGCATTCTCAAGAAGATTTAAATACATTTATCCATTCAAATTATCATCTATAAAAAGTGGTCCAATAATATTTTTGCCAAAAATACCACACCAAACATTCAACTTCTGCGGAGTTTGTGTGTGGACCTCACGTATTAACCTGGGATTGGTATCGCTCCAGTAGCGGAAATTGTGACGATTTACGTTTCCATTAACAAAAAATGTACTCTCGTCTGAAAAACAAATATTGAAGAGCAAATTGGGATTTGTTCTCAGACGCTCAGACATTTCCTCACACAACTGTTGACGTCTGTCAAAATCGTCTTCGTTCAGTTCATGTACAAGTTTTAGTTTGTATGGATGGAATCGCTGTGACTTGAGAATTCTCTGAATACTCGATCGCGCTACACCTGACGCGTCAGCCAAGCTTCGATTACTTTGAGTAGGATCCATAGCCACGTGTCCCAAAACCGCTACCTCAACAGCCTCGTTCCTTATCAGACGTTCAGGATGATGTTTCTGGTTTCCCACAGACCCAGTTCTTTCGAATTTCTCAATCAACGTTTGAACATAGGTATGAGATGCATTTTTTCCTGGATGCCTTGTATTGAAAATTCTAGCTGCAGCTCTTAGACAATCATCATTTTTGTAGTAAAGTTTCACTAACTCAATTCGTTCTTCTAATGCGTAAACCATTGTCAGGCAGAAACTTAACTCACAGAATACGAATCAAATGATATTTCCTTGAGAATCATGCGAACTGTGAATTCATGCTGAGAACATACACGCAGGAGAACCATAAAAAACAGGTATTTTTTGTCTATGAAAAAGTCAACAGAACAAAAACTAAGAAATATGGTTTCCGGGCTTCAGTGCCGTGGTCGGTTCACCTCTGTGGAGGAGGTTCTTTTGGACGTTTCGCTCACAATTGGGGTGGGCATCTTCCGCTTGTAATGTTGTATTCGCGAATAGCGACATAAAACTGATACTTGGTTGAAAGATCTTCGCAATTAATAGTCCCAGCCTGGCTACTTACTTTGTTTTGACTAATTTGTTTTCGTTTTTCGTGGGGTGACTGGGTTACCTGACCGGATGGGATGTTGCCATTTTCTATCTGTCCACTCATTGAGTCTTAAAATAGTTAATAAATTGAATTTGAATAGGAACAGGTAAGATATTGACTATTTACATTGAACCTGTCAACAACACTAATTTCAATTACCATTCATTCGATTTTGAAAAAATTGGATAGAGAATAAAGAGAGCTTTAAGATGATGTATCACTCGACCCACGTTCCCTATGATGATTCGCAAGGGGATAGCCGCCCCCGTCAGGGGGATGAAGTTGCTCGACTAAATCCATTACTAACATGTGTCCCCCTAGAAATTAAAATCGACCTGTTTTCGCGTTTCCGAAAATAATTTGTCATTTCCCAGTAAATCCGGGTGGAAAGTTTTCGTTGGGACACCCTGTATAATTTGAAACCACACTTATATGGTTTCATTGGATTGTACTGCTTTAGTGAATGGCGTGTTTTAGTAGCACAAATTTGCTCATCTATTGAGAGTTTTGATTGTAATGGAATAGATGCAAACTTTTTACGGAGATGGTCTATCAGAGGCCGTAATTTATGCAAGCTATCAAAATGTGGATGATTACGGTCCAGCATAGTGTGGTTGTCATTGAAATGTAAATTGGCTTTTATTGTTTCAAATTCATTGATTGTTATTATGTTTCTAACATTTGCTATTCCAATTTCATCTCTCCAGTAACAACGGGTGCGCGGTAATTTGCCTACTGACATGTATAAACAGATTCCCAAAAATATTTCTAAATCTTGCATTGTAATGTTCAACGGTTTATTTAGATTTTTTTCTACACTATATAGATTACTTTGAGTTACAATTTGATTCAGTAGTTCATCGGTGAAGAAGTATCTGAAATAATTATAGGGTGTATCTAAATTTGCGACTTCTTGGGGAAGGTCACATTTTCCTCTGAATGTCAAAGAATATGGATCAATAGAGAGATGTTTCTTTTTCATATTATTTTCATTCTTTCCTTTTTTTTATGAGGTTGAAGGTTCCTCACTGTTCAATTCATATCCTGGTTCTTCTTCGACGTCACTTGTTTCAGCATACAAATGTTCCTTGGAAGTCTTGGAACGGTCTCATATTTCAGAAACGGCTCGGAGAAAACTCATGAAAATTCCTACAGGATGGATTTTGATGATGCCCAATTCAATGGTAATATTTGCAATGTTGCCAAATCAACAGTTTTTTCCTATCCATATTTATTTTCATTGCAAACAATTTGTCGCCTCCTCATTGCTTATGTCTACAAATATCAGATTCAAAATTAATGTGCTTTTTGAAATATGATCACATAGCAGATTGCGAGAATTAGATATTAATATTGCCAAAAATGTTTCGAACGTGTACCGTATGGAGAAATATTTGTTTTTATTCAGTAAGTGGGTTATAAAAACACAACTTGTTTTCAATTACGCTTCGTACGTTTTTGAAACGGGAAACAACAATTTTCAATAAGGCCACTTATAGTTCGATCAGGGAGTCGAAGTTGAGTTTGGTAGTACAGAAATTGATTACATGTAAAAATGGTTGGGAAAGTTATCTGCCCGTCTTTATTGTAAGAATAGTTTTTTTTATTAATTCATAATTCGTTCAAAAATTAACAAGGAGGAATTCATTGAATAATTTCCATCATAATCAAATTCAGAATTGTTCATTGTTGAATAAATGTTGTTTTTATATTTTTTCCAAAGTGTTTTCAACCTATGAAGGGCCAGAATGTGCATAGTTAATCGTGAACAACCACAGTTCACGACAATATACAAGAAATATAGTATCAACGAGATGAAAAAACATATAATTTAGACTTAAAACGCGATTGTTCAGTGTATCCCTTACGGAGTTATTTTCTCCTGAATAGTGTGCCATGAAAGCAAATTATTAATGATAACTTTGAATCACCAAATATAGTCTTCATGGCGCACACTCTGGCGGTAAATAACTGTAAAAGAAAAAAATTGAAAGTAGCTTACTTGTTATAATTAATTGAAGTGCATTGTCAATATTTGTGGGGTTATTAAACACTATTAGTAATATTTCTTGGTACTTGAATATGTTTAAATACACGTACATTGATTCATTTAATTTTAAAAATTCTTACAATTTTTCGAGATAGGAAAAATGTTTATTAACAAACTTTTTGTACAACTTTCAAAACAACTTGAAATTTCTGCATCTATATTGATATATTTTGTTAGAAATCTCAATTTTGATATTCAAACCATCTTTTATATATGCTTCTGCTACGGAGGCAGATTTCCAGCCACCATGACGTTTTATGGCCAGATACAGAGCTTCTCCTGAAACAGTGACCTGTGTAGCTCTTATACATGTCTTTTCCAAGTCATTTTACAATCAATTCTATTTTATTTATCCTCATATGTTGGTTAATACATTTTCTTTTCGAATGTTTCAAAAATAATCGGATACTTTTTGTATGAGGCGACCGTAGTGCTCTATACTTGCGGTATATCTCAATATAATCAGAATTTGAAAAAGTAAACGTTCTTGCGCAATAGGTCTTCGTAACAGGTATTTAAACAATCAATATAGATCCACCATCTTCAATGGCATCAATAGTTGTATGTAATAATTATTCACCGCGACAAGCACCGCTCATACCCAAAAATTTAGGACAACCTGAAAAGGACACATGTTTATTGTTGCACCATTCACGAAATTGGTCATATGTTTTCTCATACACTAACTTGGATTTGGCCGGTTACATACGAGATATCATTTCATTTGCTTCCTCAGATATATCTGATGGGGTATCACTACCACTATCATAATCAACATACATCTTCTTGAAAATGACTTGAAATTGAAGCAACTACGAGCAAACACAGTAAAAGACTCGGCGTGCCAACAAACCGTTTCTATAATAACGACACAGAAATACCACTGGATGCTGTGAAATTTTATCGGAAGTATTGATAATGTTACGATTTGCTAATTAATAATGCCGAGCACACTACTAAACTTTTTATTTTTTAACTTCACTAAAAACATACAACTATTTCACTGACTAATAAAATACTTAGATCTATACAACAATACAACTAGCTGAATATTCCAAACACTTTTATACTTCTTCAAAAACTTCTTATCACTTCTTCATAAACTTCTTAGTCATAACTTCTTGTATTGTAACCAGATGCTTCGCGATTCCGCTCCATATTACTCAGGACAGAATTCCATCCAAATAATAATCTCTTCTTGGAAGTAATTATCGACGATACGCTTGCGAGTCGACCCAGCAGCGTAGCTAGGGGATTTTTATCAATCTCGTAATAATAACATGAAGGAAAACATGTATGGAAAAAAGAAGTATTATTTAGTTATTTTGGACTTACTTTTTTCAGACAGGAAAAATTTTTGATTACGATTTACTGAAAACATTGAATACTATTTTCAAGACAACAGTCGTTTGAAAGCGATAACTTATCGAGACAAAAAACCACGCCAAGACGTATTGGAATTATTTATTTTTAATATATTTCAGACGATGTAAATTCACATTCACAGTTGTACAAAAAATGTTGTTTATATTTCGTGTATAAAATAATTATTGTATTAATACAAAAATAAATATTTAAGAATATTTATATTTATATTGAAACTCGGATATGTTGTAGATCACGATCTGTCGGTAACACTTTGAGTGGACCATAATGAAATCGTATTGGGTGATTTTGAAAGATGTTATGAAAATACAAAATAGAAGTAATTTACGCAAATTGAGATTATTTCTGATTTATTCACGTGATTTGGCTGAAATATGTCATTGCCTTTGGAAACGCCGTACTATTATGATTCAAAACAGTATTTAGCTTACCGGGGGAACTCAAAACATCAAATTTGGACGTTGTTTACTGGGTAATGTTTGCAATTTGATAAAGCAATACTATTATGATACAAATACAGTATTTTACTATATCGGGGTAATCAGAAAAGTACTTGAAAATATCCTATTAGGAAGTTATGTACGTCATTCATTCAATAGAATATTTACAGAACCCTACGTTTTCGACTTTCAACATTAATTAATATGTGAGAAATCTTAAACCATGATAATAAGCCACACTTATGTTTTAAGGATACAAGTACAAATACAAATATGTTTGCCAGTGGCACTATATCTTTGCAGTTTCTCTAATGAAATAAGTGAGAAACTTTTAAGCTATCCAATTTTATTGCAAAGAAACATAATGAAGATGCAGATATAATTAAAGCTAAAAAATGATTAGGTAGGTATCAGGTACTTATCACTTGTGAGATTTCTTCTAGATTAAATTCATGCTCAGTAATGCGACAGTTCGCAGGAGCAAAATAATTATAATACCAACACAGTATTTTACCATATCGGGGTCATCAGAAAAGTACTTACAAATATCCTATATATACGTCATTCTCTCAATAGAAACCTTGATGAACCATAATATGTGAAACCCTTAAATCATAATAAGGATATGAAAAACTCAAGCTATACTTATATTTTCAAAATACAAGGGCTCTACAGAAACTAACTTTTTTATATACCTGACTACTTATTGTGCATGTAATAACATTTTAGACTAATTCAGGAAGCTCATTTTTGTCTTCCGCAACCTCACGAACAGCGACATCTTGAACGCATTCCAACGTATTGGTAGTTGGAAATTTTATGTTTTCCATAATAATATGCCGACTGTAGGTGACGTACCAAATGGTACTTGCCATTTGCCACATGACAGCATATTCCCACCACCCTGGCACCAGACCGACAGGTGCAGTAATGACCTGTTATATCGTTTGTGTCCATATCAAATCTCACGAACAACTGATAATTAGTATTATTTCGATGCCCGGGAAATAATCTGACTCTAATAAAACCAGTTTCATTGAGTTTTGTGTCTATATCAAAACAGTGTCTTTCGTCCTGCTCCATATTATCCTGTATATTTGAGGGAGACAGCCGTAACTGGAAACTCCAAGGTTAGATTTATTAGGGCATCTAATTCTAATCTGGGAAAATCAAACTGATGGCCTATAAGGTTCTGCCAAATCCCGCTACGTCTGATCAAATTGTTTTGTTCCACGTGGTATTTAACGTGGTTTTCCTCTGAAGCCTTTCGACGCATCTCGTTAGCTAACTTCGACTGTGGCATCATCGTTCAAAATCACCCTTTTTCTCCGGAACTAATCATCGAATTAATTATGGTCTATTTAAAGTGTTACTAACAGATCATGATCTACAACATACCCGAGTTTCATTGAATTTCGCAATCAACCAATATCCCATGTATTCCGTGCGGGATCCTATAAACATAAAGCTTGTTGGTACCAGAAATATACGAGAAAAGAACTTCAAGTGTTTTTTGAACCATCCAACAAAATGCATGGTTTGAACATCAAACATGTACCACAATTGAAATTGATTCATTTCCGTTTTGCATCCTTAATGCCGAAATATTAGTATTATTAAGAAAAAATGTTGTGTTTGTTGAGTATGATGTAATGACTAAACTTCAGCAGAGAGGGTGTGTAAAGAGATGCAGCTATTGAACGGTAAAGAATCAATCGACATATCTTGATAAGTGAGTCGGAAAATGCGATTTACATATTTAAAAATTTCTTTTCCAAGTTCCTTATAATTTTCGAGAAAAAAGATAATAATAACTTAATATTAATAATAATACTCTCTCACCCAATGTACCCAAAGGCAAAGCCTGTGCGGGTAGAGGACGGCTATTATTATTATTTGTTGTGGCGCTCCGGGGCGACTTACTAATGTTTTCGGTGGTGTATTCACTTTTCAGCTGTAGGAAAACCCGGAAAATCTACAGCACCACCCCGGTTGGTCGGTGCGCACCAGACGTCGGGATTGGCATCTAGTCATGTAGCCACCCAGAGAGACCCGTGTACTTGAGAAAAAAAGATTCCGTAATGAATTCGGTTGTTCGCAATCTGGGAGACCAGAATGGATTATATAAAATTAACTTCAGAGTTCAAAGTCTACCGTTGAAATATATATATATATATATATATATATATATATACAGTGTGCCCAAGATAAGAATGAACAGCATGGGGATATCGGAAACGGTAAGTGATACGGGGTCGATTAAATTAGAGAAAAGTAGCGCATTTATGTGCCTAATAATATGCCATTTAGAAAGTTTTAATATTCCGAGTAGTTTCGGAGATATCCGAGAAAAACCGAAATTTGAGAATTTCGTTTTTATTTTCTCCTAGCTTTATTTTCAAAGGAAATGTAAAACAAATAGCACTTTGCCATGGCCACTTTTTGAGGACTACACGATAACGTAAGCAGAATTTTTCTGCGACGTTTCGTCTTTTAGAAAACATCATCAACTTTGTATTTTTATATGGGCCGAAACTAAAGTATACCCTGTATACGACTCCATATTTCATTGTGAATACAGCAACGTATCAAACAATATGATTTCGGAACAATTTCTCGCGCAAAATGTAATTTAGTGATTACTTAATATGTTTTTCTTCAATTTTAGATAGTAGGCGCTGGAAAAAATGACATATTTTGGTACATGAAATAAATTGATTAGTCCTATTTATACTAAATTTAAACTTACCACTTTCCAGAATTTTTGCGTTGTTGAATACAAAGATGAGTCGCCAAATCAAAAGTTTACTTTATAAATGTAAGTGTAATGTAATAACAAGGAGCTGATATGTATTACAGGAAACAAACAGAAACTTATAACAAGTGTTCAAATAACCCGCCGTTATTTTCTAAGCACAAGTACGCTCGTCTCACAGACGAATTTAAAACTTGAGTTAACATATTCGGACAAATATTGTTAAAGGAAGCAGTTACCAATCTTAGCAAATCTTCTTCATTTTGAAAATTATGATTAGAGTACACTTGATTCTTGATATGTCCCCAAAGGAAAAAGTCTAGTGGGGTTAGGTCGGGGGCCCTTGCAGGCCAGGGTGTATCACTATGAGTACCTATCCACTGTCCTGGGAAGCGACGGTTCAAATAATCACGAACAATTATAGCGTTATGTGCTGGAGCACCATCTTGTTGAAACCAGCAGCTGTGAGTAACCGCTAAAGGCAAATTATCTAGAGCATCTTCCAAATCATTTACTAACAAATTTATGTACCGCTCTTTTGTTAAATTGTTTCGGTAGATAAAAGGCCCAATTACATTCGTACCGAGAATCCCAACCCACATGTTAAAACCGAAACGATGTTGGTGTCTGGACACTTTGTGTACCCGCGGATTTTGTTGTGACCAATAATGAACATTCCGCCTGTTAAAAATGCCATTGTTGGTGATCATACTTTCATCAGACCAAATTATTTTGAAAGGGAAATTTTCATCGTCTTGGCATTTTCTAGTGTACCATTCACAAAAGGTTCTTCGCCTTGCATCATCACCTGGCCTGAGTCCATGACAAATCCTAAATTTATAAGGATGATATTTATTTTTTTTTAAAATGAAGTGAGCGGTGGATTTGGCAACTCCGGTATTATCTTCAATGGTGCGAGTAGATATCTCAGGATTTTCAACAACGGCCTGTAACACATCACGCTGACTTTCTTCATTAGATTGCTTTTGTCGGGAAACCACAGGTTTTTTAAATGATCCGTATTCTTTTAAATTAAAAACTAACCGTCTAAATATTGATTTACCAGGTTGTCGCCTCTCTGGATACTTATTAGAGTACGCACGTTCAGCATCAACACAATTTCTTTGGCACACAATGTAACATGACAACATATCAAATTTTTCAGTATTCGAAAAGCTGCCGTTTTCCATTTTTAACACAAATTAGGTAGGTAGCGAGATGTAAAAGTAGGAACGAAAATGTGTCAAAAATTCTACCAAACTACAGTATTATTATGACAACGGAACAATATGTGTCATTTTTTCCAGCGCCTACTATCTAAAATTGAAGAAAAACATATTAAGTAATCACTAAATTACATTTTGCGCGAGAAATTGTTCCGAAATTATATTGTTTGATACGTTGCTGTATTCACAATGAAATATGGAGTCGTATACAGGGTATACTTTAGTTTCGGCCCATATAAAAATACAAAGTTGATGATGTTTTCTAAAAGACGAAAGGTCGCAGAAAAATTCTGCTTACGTTATCGTGTAGTCCTCAAAAAGTGGCCATGGCAAAGTGCTATTTGTTTTACATTTCCTTTGAAAATAAAGCTAGGAGAAAATAAAAACGAAATTCTCAAATTTCGGTTTTTCTCGGATATCTCCGAAACTACTCGGAATATTAAAACTTTCTAAATGGCATATTATTAGGCACATAAATGCGCTACTTTTCTCTAATTTAATCGACCCCGTATCACTTACCGTTTCCGATATCCCCATGCTGTTCATTCTTATCTTGGGCACACTGTATATATATATATATATATATATATATATATATATATATATATTTCGAACTATGATGACAATACCGCCAACAGGAATGATCGAACATGGTGATGAAACGAAATTTTGCGACAACCAGTACAGACAGAGAAACAAGCAAGTCGGAAATATGAGTTATTTAATTTCATCCGAAAATATTATTTTCTCCAAACCACGACGAATAAAATCTCTTCGACCTGTTCATCGAAGTTTTCTCAGCTTTATCTTAAATATGCATATAATCCCGTCTGTACGGGTTGTCACGAAATTTCGTTTATCATCCTGTTAGAGTATTTCTTCAAGACTTATTTTTCGTAGTCTGAACATGATATACTTGTTTTGTCACATTTGTTCTGGTTTGTTAGCCACTTGATTTGTACTTTCATATGAAAATGCATTTAATTTACCGAATGATATTCGAATCGGTTTTCATACTCGAAATATGTATGTCTGATAGAGTAGGGGATGTCTTTTAAGTTCGAATTTTTATAGAAATCTTCTATCTATGCCACTCTCCTCTCTAGTTGCAAATAATCTAAAAAACTGATAATGAACATATCCGTAAACCGTGAAAATAATTGATGGGGCAACACCGCAGACGTTCACTCGTCAATTCCTCAATTTCAAAGGGTATATTGCTTCACTAATGTTGAAAAATAACAAATTATTGCCTTATGCTTCTTTTTTTCCAAAAGAATCATTTATGGTGAATTTTACGGCGTGTTGTTATAATATAGCCAACTCATGAATCGAATATCCATAGATCGAATCATAGCTAAGGCAAGAATTTGATTGAAATAGTAGATCAAATGAAAGATTCTGACCACAATGACTCATCCACCATTGACTGTTGGCTTCCAATCAACAGTCCTGATCCCATGGTGGCGTATCTAATTAGTAGCAAAGCCTACAGAACGCTTCCGCGTCAAGAACCTTCGTCAATGGCGTTTCGACATCGTCGAGACATACCACTACTCAATACTCATACATCAGTTACAAAGAAAACATCACTCTGCCTCTCAGGTCTAGAGAGAACAAGTCAGTGTTGCTAGTTGCTTACATGCACAACTTTCCTAAGTGTTACAGAAGAACTAGAAATTATTGCTAACTACACCCTAACAAGGAAGACTAGATGGTATTTCTCTAAGTGGTGAAAATTTGTTTGGCATACAGTTTATTGAACTTGAAAACCTATATATCACTGTAACTTCGTTTCCAGAAATGTAGCGACCTGTTATAATAATTTCAAACTTAGAGTTGACTAAACCGCATTAATAGTTTGAACGTAATTTGACTTCGAATTGCAATTCGTTATAATAACAATTCGATGTGTGGTTAGACTGATGGAATTGCAGGTAGTAGAGAGCTGTAACCACAAACTCAATTAACTCGTAATCGTTCAATAACTTCATTGCCCGCATGCAGAATAAGGACCAGAAAATCGTTTCGAGTACCGAAATTCGGTGAATGCTCATTCGATCGTCAGATTACTCGTTTGTGTTATGAGGAACTGGAATTCCGAATTATTAGCATCATTACCATCAAATACTTCTTGCGCATAAACCCACAAAAACTTATTAGTTTATTCCGTTATGTTTCGATGATACGAGAAACGTTGATCAATAGGAAATAACAAAAATTTAAAATGAATTTTCCCGTACTATGTATATATGAAAAGTTATGGTATCTAACGTTTCAAAACACAATTCAAATCTTACCTTCTTCAAAATCATCAATAATCACATCAAAATTTCAATATATCAATCTACCAGCCACGATCTACTATTGATTCTTTTTTTTTGATGTTTTGTTTTGTCATATACAGGGTGTTATGTAATAAGTGTCCCATATTTTATAGAACGATTCCTCAGTTACTTATAAGGTGAAACGTTCTTATAAGCATGGGTCTACAAGGCCTTCATTTCTGAGATACAGGGGTGATGAACATTTATTTTCATTTTAGTTTTTCGTATAATATTTCCCAAATGATGTCTTCAAGGATTCCTGCCTACACGTTAAGAGAGAAGTGTTCTTGGAAATCTAATTTCTGTATCGCATGGGGGTTTTCCTCTGACGACAAATGATTGTTGTGAAAATTGCGTACAGCGTTACGTGAGAAATTTGTTTCGTCGGTAAACAGAATTTGATTTTCAAGTAAAGGATCATGCATACGTCACTGAAGAAACCAACGACAGAAGTTGATATGTAGCGAAAAGTCACGCGGTAGGAGTGCCTAAACTCTTTGGATATGGTAGGAATGTAACAAATTATATCAATTGAAATTTTCTTCATTTCATGGAAGTACAACTGCTCAGTAAAAAACGCAGAAATGTTATGTAAAACCTAGACGGTGCCTTCATTTATAATGTGATGTGATGGTGACGGACCATTCTTTAAAAGCGGGTCGAATTGTGATAAGTCTTTTAGGTGCAACTTCATCCAGCATTTTCAAAATTGTAGAGAAAAAGACTTGATATTTTACATCAATGTCTACAGTTCCATAGATGAATCGGTTATTTGAGAAACCGCACATGTCAATATGTCGGCCATTTTGGGATTATTGCATTATCATACTCTTCAAAGGTAAACGCAACGTTCCATATATAACTCTAAATAAACCAAATATTAAAGTATAATTGTAAAAAAAAATATTTTTTTCAACGATTTATCATTTTCACTTTTTTGGTTTCCTGAAAAATGATCCAACATTGACTTGTGCTGTTTCTCAAATGACCGACTCAGTTCCAGTTTACCATAAGCAATTTTTCATTAATTTTATCAAAATCAATCTTCCTTCCTCTAGTTTCCAACTGAACAGGCCTTTGAGTGAAATTTTTTATTAGATTTATCAATATTTTGTTATGGCTACTAATCTTAGGTGTGTAAACAACCTGAACATCAATTAGTTCACTATTAATTGTTAAAGTTAAATCTATGAGTGAACCACCACTTACTAGGATGTGTTACATCCCTAACCGTATTTGTGAATCCCAAGTCAATAACAATGTTTTTTAGTCTACTGCTATAAGTTGAGTCTAACAACCAGTCAATTATAAAGTCTCCGGTCGAAATAACTTTAACATTAACATCACTTGAAACATTTTCTATCCAGTTTTCGAAGAAATCTGAAAAGGTTGCACAATTACTACTGGGTGATCTGTATAATGATACAATCAAATATGTATACCTAACAGTATCAAATATGATTTTCAGATATAATAACCAGTACACTTTTTGTTTACAAAATTTTTGGCAATTCAATACATCAATATTGTTCTTTACATAAATGACTGAAACTCCTGTATGCCTACTAACTATCACTACACAGACAAATGCAATCTCTTTGAAGGTGTTATCAAAAGGGGGTATTGCCATTAAAAAAAAGTTATAATGACTTCTTAACTCGAACAGTCATGACGTCAACAAAAATATGAGTAAAACAAAAAATGCGCAACTGAAAAAGAAAATCGACATGCTTAAGCTTTTTTTCCTAAATGACAATATCAAGCTTTTAGCGAATTTGTTGACTGTATATGACGCTACATTCTGACATCCAATTATTGTTTCATGCAAGATTGTTACATAATCCATTATCCAATTCATTCTTGGCAGTTGGTTCTCTTCGGATCTGGTATGGGTCCTTTGTACAAATTATATATTATCAATAGTTTTCACTCATAGTCGCTCACATGAACTCACCCTACAGAAAGAAGGGTGATCTGGTAGATAAGAAAAACCCCAATTTCTGTTCCTAGTGACACTCGCTGATCCATTGACGGCCTCACAAAAAACAGGTAATCGCCTTTTCAGAATAACGAACAACAAACACAACCAACCAAAGTTGTAACCAGCATAATGTTTAGTAGTAATCCCAGATTACATTTTTTGTGTTGTACATCGGTACCATTGTGAAAGTTAAACGCGATATTTGGACCCGGGGTGAGAAATAAACGGCAGTTGTTTTCCGTCACAATAAGCTGCTTCGTATGAGTTGAGTTGCATTTATTTTCTGCTATTGTTGGATAAGCGGAGTGAAATAATTTATTGGTTTAATGCCCCTATTTGTATCTGCTAAATGGTTCCGGTGAAAATCGCAGTGAACGAAAACACTTATGCATGGATTAATTTCCTGGGATGCAGTTCTCATTTTCGGAATTTAAGAAATGGAGCTATAGACGAGTCGTGAAGATTCATATCACGATATTGGGAAATTCGTCAAACGAAGCCATTAGGCCGAGTTTGATCAACTATTTATGAACAATGCATTATTTTGATTTGAGATCAACATCGAAAACAAAAATTTCTTTTCGCGAAAATTCAATGAAATTCGATGAAAGTAGTGAAGTCTCCTGCTCTCCTCTGGAAATTGCCCAAGATGCTAAATCAGTTGCTCTTAATTTACTACCAGAGAAGTCGAGAAGTAAGTACGAAAAGAAGTATTAGAGATTGGGAAAACACTTGATTTTTCGATTAAACTTCCACACCCTGTATCTCGAAAATAAAGTGATTGCGGATCTACTTTTATAGGGCGAATATTTTTTTGAATCATCGAAGGATTATCACTCTTCAGGATCAGTATTTAAATATGAAACACCCCGTATAGACTCCTCGGATAACGTGAAATGATATGACATAAGGAAAAACATTGAATCCGTTTATGACCCCTGAATCTACTACCGAATAAAATCATACATCTACTCATTTCATATTTTCCCGGGAATCTTTTTAAATAGTTATTTTCCTACATTCATGCAAAAAGCAAAACTTTATTGAACTATATTCAGTGGAAAAAGAAGCTCTTTATTGCACTAGTGCAATAAAGTTTTTATTGCACTCATCTGTCATTCTACTTCAACGTGCTGTCATCATGATAAACACAAATGTTCAAACTCACTTCATATTAAGCAGATATTCTGTGAGATTGGCCATACGTTTTAAACAGCTACATATTTTATATTATTTTGTATTAATGTCAGCAGTCAGAGTTGAACAAACAATGCCTTCCCGAGAATAACTCCATAATCAAAACCGATCCGCTATTTTCTAAACCGTCTACCTGCATAGAGCAAACTGTCTGTACTATGACCACAAATCGTGATAACATACGCGCTCATGATTTTTGATTTTAATGCAACTGTGTTTATATAAACGTCAATCAAAATTTAATTCTGACAATTACAGAGCTAAAAGTTCTAAAATGAGTAATATTAATGGAAGACTAGATGATGGTGATGAAATCGATAGAAATAATTATTTATTTAAATTGCGTATTTCATTTTCCTTCACCTAGTGCTGCACCTAAATCAATATTTTTATTGCTTTTTGCATGAACGTAGAAAAAATTTATGCAACTCGTGCCTAAAATGTTTATTGCACTCGGTGGGTTGTCCAACCCGGCCTAACGGCCTCGTCGGACAATTTCACGTCGGGTGCAATAAACACTTAATTTTTGCCCTTGTTGCATAAATAACTAATATTGTATGTCTCATGAACTATATAAAACACGAAAGGAAAGCAACAAGAGGTCAGCTTGAGTGTTGCTTTTCTTGAGTGTTTTGAATTGCAATAATACAAAATTTCATTCACAGCTGATATGTTATAAACACGAATGTGTTCCCCAATTTGAGGGCTTCATTTTACAATGCACTCTCAAACTGTGACTTTAATATGTGAAAGGGGAATGTTTTTTCGATTTCAAACAAAAATTAAAATTGAATATTTATCATACGAACGTCACTGGGTGGATGTAAAAGTAAAGTGACATGTATTGTACGAGTTGGTGCTAATAAAATACATTGTTTCCACTAGATAAATAAAAACACATGACTATTCAGCCAAAACCTGACCATATGTATATGGTATATGAAGAATATATTAAATAATATTGAATTCAATACAGATATAAATATGCACGATAATGATAATTGAAATTACGTGGGAAAATTTTAGTTTTCAATTCCGAGGAGCTAAAAGCAATGTTCTTGCAGATACTTTCTGATTTCACTTAACAACATATTTCAATTATAAATATTCCTCATATTAATAGGTGGATAGTTAAAAATGTAACAACTGTGTATTACGGGGTATTTTTGAAAAATTATAAGTTATGAATGGAATTCCTGAAAAGTTGAAATGCTATATTTCCTGAAAATCTATTTGCAGAAATCTTTTACAACAAATATCCTGTTGCAACTGTTCCTGGATGAGCCGAAAATGTTAATATTGCAAGATATATAGGGATGAAATATATTAAATATTTATCAGTTGGGTCGTGTTGAAAATACTTTTCAGCTTAATTTCTGAATTTTTTTTTTAAATTGCTCATAACTTGTTCACCTGGGTGAATTCATTTTTGGTATAGATATGTCAATGACATTCCTGCCTCTTTCGGAGGTACAACACGACAGTTAAACCAGTTTTTGACATTTATTTCGCTTTTGTCGCCTCTGGCGACCGATAATCTAAATGAAAACATCGAAAAAATCTTACAGAAAAGACAGAATAATGGTTACAACACAGTCATAATAATTCAGAAGTTAGTCAAAAAACAACGCCCACCAGTTCAATGAATTAGGAACTAGGAAATTTGGTACCTTCACTTTCTATGGAAAAAGAACAGTAGCATTCAGGACGCATGCCGGGTTATCTAATTTTCTATTCAATGCTAAAGGTAGAATAGACAAAATGGAGAAATATGGAAGTCATGTGTTCAGAGTGTAACAGTGTTTATGTAGGACAAAGTGGACGAAATTTTTCTAAAAGATTTATCGAACGTGAAAGGTCCTTCATGAAAATATATTCGTCATTTTCCAACCGCATATTCCTTGGAATGCGGTTACAAGTTCACAAATGTAAAAGATTCGGAAATTTTGCACTATGCAAGCACGGGTTGGAAACTGAATAACTTAGAAATTCATGAGCATGAAAATTGCGGATGTAACCTCTTCAATGACCGATTAGATTTGGTATATTTGTCAGTCTTTAACGCTGCGTACGCACATTGTCATACGTAAACAGAGTTCAGATACAAAAATTGTAATTAATACCAGGTCTTTAATTTTATTTTGGGTACATGATAAGATGCCATTAGTACGGAAACACAAATTGTAATTAATGATATGTTTGATTGTTATTGATTCATGAGGTTAATTAAAATACGGTAGATTTAAGGGTATGTTTAAAACTTATATAGTTTCGAATATTAGTTTGAGAATGTCCATATAGACGAAACTGCATTGAAATAAGTGTTACAAATACAAGTGGTACAAAAACGTAGGAAGTTTCATTCCTCATATTCAAATAAAATATCAAGTCATAAAAAGGAGAAGAAGCAACTATGCCCACTACTGGTCCTCTGAATAGTCATGAATTACTTGTTTGTCGAAAACAGATGCGAGGAAAAGTTTTGGTTCACTATTTCTTAAACTCATCTCACCGCATCAGAAACGTACTGTTTTGATTACTTGGAAATAGTGTTATCTTTAATAGCAGTGAGGGAAAAGCATTATATTATGAGTTACACATTAGAAAATATGCCCTAATGTAATGTTTAGAAGTATTATCGCAGTGGATAAATGTTTGGAAAAATATATTTAATGGTTATTTTTCTTTGTTACAGGTAAGATGAACTTTTCTGTAAACTCTTTCTGGAAACTCAAAAATCATACAGGTGAATAATTTCATAGACTACTTCGGAATCAGGATTCGACGAATATTGACGCCAGCAACGTCGTTTTGATAATCAAGTAAGCTTTGCATCTCCTTCAAAACAGCCGAACAATCTTCTTGGTTTGAACCCATAAATTTCATTAAAATGCTGACCTATATTATTACAGGCTTCTTCCTCAGGAGAAAGGAATATCTTGGGTCTGGGCCATTACTCATGATATAGTTCCGTTACTCATTTTCGTTAAATCTTATTAACGAGGAGTTTTTGATAGATCTGGGAGATATGCTGTTGCCAAAATAATTCTCATTTGTCAGCAAAAGGACGTTAGGAGATAACATATAAGAGATTTTGATCATTCTGGGTTGTTCTTTATGCAAAAACTTTTAATTAAAGACGATTAATTCTGATTGAATAATGTCACGAGATTAATTCCGTGTGATTTTGAAGGCAAATAGTTACTTCTACATTGCCATTGCATCAACGGTATTGTTTGAAATTTTATACGAATACGTTCTTTATTCGATTAGTATCAGTGCATTTGGATTGTGGTTATGTAAAATAAATCAAATCCACATCTACCCTTTTTCAAACTTGTAATCCAATTTCTCTTGATATTTCTCTCTCATGCTATTGTCTATTTAACAACCTCTCTGACTTTGTTATTCTTTCATTTATATCCTCTCCAATTTCTTCATATTCCAATTCAAATAAACCAAAATATTCAAATTTTTTCAGAGGCACGATTGGTTTTCTCTCCATAAGTATTGTAGGTTAGTCTTTTGTTATTTCATCCCAAAAAATATAACATAGGAAAGTGCACAATAAAAAAGAAAATTATACTGAGTCGAATTTCAGCCGTAAAGCCGATCTAAAAAAATAGAAACGAAATACTTTGTGACAATGGCGGAATATGTTGTGATGATGAAAAAAAGTGATGAAGCAGATTTCCAAAATTCGGTAAAAAGGGCCGGAGCCAGAGATTACGATAGCATGGCAATGACAGTAGATGTAATGAAGTTGGTACTAAAAATGATAGAACAAACGAAAACATCAGCAAAATACATGCACTATCGAACGATTTGAAGATTCAGTTTTGTAACATCCGCGAATTCCACAAGAACATCCATGACGTCCATTTTCACCTACAGATGGAAAAACCTGATATCATGGCATTCAAGGCCCAAACAGAAACAGATGTGAACTCCTTCACCGACAAGGATCACGCTCTGTCCTGTTTACGAACTCCATTGTCGATTCAGATCCATAGGTAATTTTTTCCTTCACCCTTATGATAATAATAGTAATACTCCCTTATAAACACTCAGAATTTACCCAAAGACATAGCCTGTGCGGATAAATGATGACTTTATTATTATCTGCCGTGACGTTCCGTGGCGACTTCCTGATTTTTTTGGTGGCTTATTCTTTTTTGTAACCTTAGGATAACCCAGAAAACCTACCGGTGCTCGGTGCACACTCCAAGCAAGCACCAGACGTCGGTATTGGCATCTAGAGGATTTACATTATACAAATACCTCTGTTGCCTTTACTTTTCGCTTAATGGACTATCGTATAGCGAACTCTTCGACTTTTTATTACTCAAATTAGATTTAGTCTGGCAAAACTATCGAATATCTGAGATTTGAATGTATGAAACTCTACCTGACTAACATTTTCCAACAAAACAGAAGAGGCAGGTAGTCACGCTGAGGTCTTCACTACCTTGGTTGTCGCTGTAACGGCCCTGGTCAACTCATACCCTTCGATCGAGTCAGAAACCGGGATTTTACCTTATACCGCTCATACCTCAACAGAATACATACAGCAGGACAATTCTGTCTGTCATAGCGTATGATCAGGTCATCAACCATCACGTTGACAAGGTCGGTGCTCGAAAGCTTCCCCGCACTAGAACTTTCATTACAACCTGAAGGGCCGGAGTTGGCATGCACGGGCCTCTAGCACCGCCCACGTGTAATGACACGCCTATGGCTTTTGTACCAGAGACAGGCTTGAATACCCAGCTTAGAGGAAATGCTACCATGAAACGGTTAAGCATGTTCCTCACTTTCGCTGATCCAGTAAAACACCAGGTAAAAGAGCAGGTGTGCCACACCTGGGGTCCCGTCCACCCTCGGTACCATTTTCCCATAAGCTTTCGCCTATGACATAGAATTGTTGAAGTTCGGCCCAGCTTTTGCTTTCGCAGCCTCCCACATGTACAGCTGGAGCCAGGGCAGTGCGCTGCCTAGAGTTCTGGTATAAAAGATACCACTGACAGCTGCGGTCTCACCACCAATTCTGATCCATACAGTATAGGAGTTGGTGCTCCATTTGAGTACTCTAACCACCACCTTATTTTCATTCTCTTTTCCTTTTCTACACCTTCAAGCAACACAACACTGCCCCGTCTCATATGGCACTAGGTCTGAGCCGACTGGGATGGTCTTCGCATTTTTTCTCAAAATTTCTATACGATAGGGTGTTTTCATTTTGGAGAACCAACACAATACCAACATATGCACCTAACACGTCAAGAATAACATCATCTGATAAATCATGGTTCAGCAAAAACTGCTCCAGATCAGTCGACCTCAAGGGCAGCATATCATCGATGCTATACAATAATCTGAGCCCTGTGGCCACATGTGAATATATTGAATCTAAAAACATGTCCGAGGAGATATTCTAATCCACAAAAAGTACTTGCATACCTAAGATACAATCAAAACTTTTTGAGTGTTCCGACAGGTCTCGCTCGGTTTGGTCTTTCACCAAAGCTGTGGGAGAAATTTAATTTTCAGCTCATTTTCCCCAGAAAGAAGTCAGTATTTCTTCAGCATGTTTGCTGCAAATTCTATCCTAGATTTATTGGATGAACCATCCCAGTACCACTCCAATTGACAGTAATATGCCAGATATTACCTTCTGTCAATGAACTATCAACTGGGGGCCTGCTTGCTTTTGTCTAACAAATACGTATAGCCGAAATGTATTGTGGTGAAACTCTGGCCGTTCCATTAAATATCTCCAAGGCATTCGATCATGGTTAGCACTAGGTAATACTCGCCAAGAAACATTGATTCTTCTCTGAATATTACAAATTTTTTTTGTAGGAACTAGAGCCAATAAGAAGAAGATAACAAATTGCTTCACTAACATGAAGTATCAAAAACTGAGTGAAACAATAATGAGGAAAACAGGAAACAAAGCTCTGTCACACTACCAAGATATAAGAAAGAGATTTAAACCAAGAGGTGTGTTTCAAGAGGAAGTTCACTGAAAAAATTCAAGAGTTCTGTGAAAGTTTTCAGGAAATTTGAGGTTTTGTCTACAAGTTTAGCAGAAGAGTCGGGAAGGATGCGGTTATGGTTCAGGATATATGAAGTGGTACCATTAGACCTGAATGAAAATTCAACAGAAAAGCGGAAAGTTACAGTTGAGATTAATGGACTCACATGGAAGAAACTCAACTGGGGAGCTCACATCAACAATCTTACAGGGTATTTCAGATTCAGATATGGGCAGCAATATTTGACATAAGATCATCAGATGCCAAACGAAATACCAAATGAATCCTAAAGTATAGCATAAAAAGGCTCATCAATCTAGCCAAAGAGCTCATCGATCCACTGAATCGACAGAAAGTAATCATAAAAGTATGGAATCGTGACTGCAATATAATTATAATAACGAACTTAGCCGAACGAGGAAGAGTTTCTCAAACAATTAAGTTGTCTTGAATGAATAAGACAACATGATGGCACTTTGGAGAAAAATAATTGATGATTGTGAACTCGACTATTTGTGTGGAATGATTTTATAATAAATCTGTTGTTGCTATCAGGCATTTATTGTGAGATTCTATTGATTTTGTGTATGTTTGTCTCCTTTTCACAATATTTTCTCGATTTATTTTATACAGTCTTGAGCGCATCTTCATTTTGTCTACTGGAGCATTCCATTTGATGAAGGAAACAAAACACTCGCATAATTTAGATGCAAATTAGCGAGTGAGTGGGTCAAATTACATCATGAGAGTTGGTTGGTCCTTAGTCTGTGATATCATTACCTCTAGTTTAATATAAGGTAGACATTCATGCGGGCTTCCACTTAGGACGAGCAACTTCTAGGCCGAAAACCATTTTCATTAATGCACAACGGTTAAAGATCGTTAAAGACCATAATTTGAACCTCGGTCCGTGGAAGTGAGGCACTATTAGGGAATGTTGCGTGATGGAAGCAAACCTTTCAGCGTTCTGCTAGGTGGGTAGTCTAATTATTATCATTCGGGCGTCTCACTCATTTGCAAAAGGAACACAAACTGACTTTGATTCAAGTATAAATGAGTGGCTACTTGAACAAATGAGGAAGAGTTACTGATTTCTTCATTATATGAGAGATATTTATTATTTATATAGAGCGTGCTTAAAGTTCATACCAAGTTTATTTCAGTATATATTTACATACTTAGTTCAATTCACCTCAAGCAGCTTAAAGACCGGCCCAACGAAGGTCAATGGACACTTCATGAAAGAAAATTTAATTTCTGAGTAGCAATATTTTTATTCTTCCCCGAATAAATTATCCAGTGATAATTAATAAATCCCCCATATTGCCGATGAATACCTTGTCATAGAATATGAAATCGGTCGTTATTAAGGATATGTTCTGTAAAAATAAGGAACTGACCGGCTTAGTTTATGCTCATCTGGAGAATTTGTTATATTGTATTATAACGTTACCCCTTCATACGGGGGTGATTTGAATCGATCACCTTGTGGTCAAAGAAGGAGGTCGTTGAGTATCAATATTGAAATTGGCTTTCCTGTACCAAATCTTTCTGCCCTTCAGTTGATCTTGATGATTCACTGGCTCTTGGACTCTTGGAGCAATTTTTTAGTGGTCTGCAAATGACATTTTAGGCCCAGGTGGCAGGTGTCTTCTATTACTATTCTTCTACTAGCTTAACATTTTTTACAGAGCCACTTCCACTTATACAGGGTGTTAGGTAAACATGCGGCGAAAATTCAAGCGGTTATTTCTTGACCCATTCTAAGAATATTTTGTCCCACGATGATTTTTGAAAAACCCCTTTTTTTCGAAGATACAGGGCGAATAGAATTTGCGACTACCAAATAAGATATTTGTTGAATTTGTTGAAATCATTAGTGTGAATAACCGTAGGGTGTACGTCACAAGTTGATCAAGTACAAAAAATTTGATTTTAAACAGCAACATACAGAGATCGCTGATTGGTCGAGGTGGGCCACACGCATGGCCTGATAGATCCCCTGACTTAAACCATCCAGATTATTTATTCTAGGGATGTCTAAAGTTATTAGTTTACGATATTCCATTGGTAAATTTGGATGATTTGCGGAATCGGATATATGCTGGGTGTAACTCAATTTGAAACGCTTCTGGTGTGTTTGAGAGAGTTCGGCAGTCCATGACGAGAAGATTGAATGCTTGTATCCAGGCTGGAGAAAGTCATTCCGAACATTCAGTATAGATTAAGCAACTTCGCATGTACTTTTTGATAACAAAATGTTAATTCAAATTTTCTTTGCCCTTTATCTTCGGAACAACGGGGTTTTTCAAAAATCATGATAGGACGAAATATTCTTAGAATAGGTCAAGGAATAACTTCTAGAATTTTTGCCAAATGTTCACATAACACGCTGAATACGATCTTGAGCTGTGTTCTGGAAAAGGCTGGTTTTTAACACTTTCTGATTATTCTGATTATTAGTGTTCCGTTTGACCAGTTCCATTTGGTTATATACCGGGTGACCACGAGGTGAGGTTTTTTCTATAGTTTTAAAGATATAGGTTTCAAACGTGGTACGTCGATATACCTATTACTCAAAAACGCATATTTCGATCCCATTAACGAAAATACCACTTCCGATTTAACCGGAAGTGACACCCTGTACAATTTTTTTCAATATCCGGATGAACACGCAATTTGTGACAACACTGTTCTTCAAATTTGAAAATCGGTTGAAAAATGGCAGAGGTACAGTTGATTGTTCAATCGAGCAAAGTTGGCCTTGAACATCAAACTCAAATAATAATAATAATAATAATAATAAGTTTATTCAGGAATTCAATAAAAGTATAAATGTATAACAGTTATTATAGCATGATAAAATTATTTTTCTGAATAAACAGGAAAAATCCCACAAAAGGAAACCTTGTGCGTGGGTAAGTATTTCCATGAATAAAAATAGAATCAATTTAAAACACAAACACATCCGAATCAACATTTATATGCATAATAACAATTGATAAAAATAAAAATGTTCAATCACTACTAATAATTAAAATATGTAAGTTTGCGAATGCAAACCGTGTCTGCTTGTGGTTTATTATAATTAATAATATAATAGAATATATAAGGTAATAACATTTGCAAGTCACATAAGAAAGAAAAAAAAAATCAATTGACAATTTCATTGTATAAGAAAGAATAGGTGATTATTGGAAAATTGTACTGTTTATTGGAATGAAATAATAATCTCTATTCACGTTAAGGGTAAGTATACTGGAATATTTTTTGTTTCCAGTCTATTTTAATTAGTTTGTTCCATTAATTTATTGAGGTTTTTTCGTCCCAATTCAAATATATAAGCTTTCAGTAATTTTTTGAATTTATATGGATTACTCGTGCCTTTTATGTTGTTTGGAATGGTATTGTAACATTTTGGAGCAAGAAATGAGTAAGCGCGTTGTCCAATTGCTTTCTGTGCTAGTGGAACCAGCTGTGACTGCTTTTGTCGAGTGTTGTAAGTATGTTTGGGATATGAGAATTTTTTTGTTTTGTGATATCTCTCAACAGCTTTGAAATAATATAGTTGACGTATATCCAACACCTCACTCTGACGAAAAAGTTCATTTGATGAAAATGCTCCTTTTTTCTTGTATATTATTTTCAGGTGATATTTTTGTAATATTTGAAGTAACTGTAAGTGACTCTTTATGGCACTTCCCCAAACGACCAAACCATATCTCATTTGGCTTTCGATTAGAGCATAGTACAGGGTTTTTAACTGTGATATTGTCAGTATTTTATTCAAATGTTTGAATTTTGATAGCATTGATCTGATTTTTTTGCATACATAGTTAATGTGTATATTCCACTTCATATGCATGTCAAGATATATTCCTAGGTATTTAATTTTCGTTTCCATTTTGATGTCGTATGTCTGACTGCCGTCACTGATAGAAAGTTGATCGAAGGATGGAATTCTGGTAGTATTGCAACAGAAGGGTAAGTAGCATGTTTTTTCAATGTTAAGAGTTAGTAATTTATATTTCAACTATTTTTGAATTTCTGTAAAATCCGATTCTGCCTTTTGTTTAAGATCTGGCCACGTGTCTGCAGTATAATGATCACAACTGACGAACGGCGTCAACATTTACGAGAGAAGGTACAGCTGAAAATTGAACTTCTCATGTAATTGCAGCAACCATATTTTCCAACAATTATTAAAAATTTCCTCAAAACTGCCATTTCTCAAATGGCAACTTACCCTTTTCACATTGTCGTATTGAAAAATGATGAATTATCAGATTACTCAGATGAAAAGATTTGATTTGAGAACACTCATAATGAAACATTCCGTATCTTCGATTCCTTTCAGAATTTTCCGAAATGTTGAACACGATTATTTGGATAATTAATAACTTTTAAATACGACAATAGGAAAAGCCATTTGAGAAATGGCAGTTGTCAATATTTCTTTATGGGTACTACTCCGTTTTGAGGAAATTTTTGATAATTGTTGGAAAATATGGTTGCTGCAATTACATGAGAAGCCCAATTTTCAGCTGTTCTTACCTCGAACCTTCCTCTCGTAAATGTTGACGCCGTTCGTCAGTTGTGATGATTTGAGTTTGATGTTCAAAGCGAACTTTGTTCGATTGAACAATCAATTGTATCTCCGCCACTTTTCAAGCGATTTTCAATTTTGAAGAAGAGTGTTATTACAAATTGCGTGTTCTCCGGGATAATGAAAAAAATCGTACAGGGTGTCATTTGAGAAAAAAAGTTTGGGGTCACTTTCGGTTAAACCGGAAGTGGAGAATTTTCGGCAATTGAGTCAAAATATCCTTATTTGAGTAATATATCGACGTACCGAATTTGAAACCTGTATCTTTAAAACTATAGAAAAATTGGAGGGCGTCCCTCACCTCTTCGTCACCCGGTATTTTATCATTCATCATCATCTAATGAATCTTGTACGAGTCGAAGTTGAGTATGCAATCATAATCCGAGGCCCACAGTGCCCTGAAACGTTAAAATTTTGTCATCGTATCACTCATTTGTAGACAATATAATAAATGAAAATTAGTTTCGTATATCGATTTAGCTTAGTCGGATATATGTAATCACAAAAAGTCGAGAAATAAATTTTTTTATCACTACTGAACATTTGTTCGCGAAAGTCAGAGAATTTGTTCGATAATAACATACAAAGAAATGCGTCGCTTTGCGCTGTGACAGGATCGTCTTTCGTAATTATTGAATTAAAAGTGAATTAGCATTTGTTACAATATAGTGAATATTTTTTTTCAATTTCGAGATGAACTCAAAAATAGAAATGAAATCACGCCAAGTTGTTTCTGTTTGTTTGTTATCCATGGTATTTATCAAAATTTTATTTAACGAACTAGAAGTGGTTTACGAATATTCAGACTCGCCAAAATATTCTCCATTGAGATCAGTACACTAAAAGCGTTTGAACTAAGTTTTGGAGCACTTCTTTCGTTCCGATTGAGGTATTATCTCCAGAAAATGTGATCTGAACGCATCAACTACTTCTTCAGGTGTCCAAAAACGTTGACCTCGCAATATATCTTCGATATGCGCCAAAAAAAAAATCATTGGGTACCAAACAAGGACTGTACGGCAAACGGCCTATCCGTTCGATGTTTTGACAGCTTAACGTTTTTGTTTGAGCTTATGTATGTCAGCTTGCATTATCGTAGTGGGGAATGACGGATGGTTAACCTGATTTTTCCCAACACTTCTGTCAAACAAATGCTGGTGTACGTACCATTCAGAATTGACTATTCTTCGTTGCTCTAACGGAACTGTGGCGACATGTCCAGTTATTACGAAAAAACAGGTGAAAGTTTTACGTGTGTGAACAACTTTTGTTGGACTTGACCCATGCAGTCGATTTTTGTTTAGTTTCGGGTTCATGTGCATAAATCTATGATTCGTCGCCTGTCACGATCCATACACGTCCTCTGAAGCATCGCAATTGAATTTTTTTATAGTGATTTTCAAATTATGCGGTATTCAACGCTAATAAATCTTGTTGACGGCCAAATTTTCATGCAATATTGAATGTATACAAGTGAAACTAATTCCCAAGTATGCATCACTGTTTTCTGATACAGCAGCCGATTTTAGTCGACCTTCACGAAATTCGTCCTGTATTGACGTGCAATCACATTGAATTTAGAAAACAAGTCAGACACGGTGGCTTAAGATGGTGCTTCGTCACCAAAAGTCGAAGCGAGTTGATCGGCACACTGCCGTTGGTTCAATCCACGTCGAAATTTATAAAAAATCATCGCACGAAAATATTCATGATTTAACTGAATTTTTTGATCAAGAACAGTACAACCACCGCTCGTATGACAACACGTTCTGAGTAAAATGTGAAACTTTACGGTGACAATGTCAGATCTGACATCAATGTTGCCTTATCTCAAAACTTAAATGGAAATTCTCGAATTTTCAGGCATTTCCTGAAGCCATGACGAACAGCGTCATCAATGATCATTGGTGAGGAAATCGAGGACAATTTCTGAGGTATCAGGATCCCCAGAACTGCGTGAAATATTTTTAATTGAGGTTGTGGTCGCGTGAAGGACTCATTTTATTCGTTACTAGTAGGCAACAACACGTGACAAACGTATGTTAAGCTGGCACAGCCGTTTCAGCACAATCAAAAAATATTAGTGCAGTGTTTTATAACTAATTGATAACTATTTTACAACACAACTTTCAATTTTATAACTCACGTGGTTCCGGAGAAAAGGGGTTGTGCTAGCTTATGGCTTAAGCTGGCACAGCCGTCACTTAACTTTTTTCCTGATGAATATATTCGGATGATTGAAACGCTGGAATTTATAACTTTTTAATAACTTCCGAGTGATATACAAGGAGTTTCGAAATTTCTCTTCCTAAAGCACAAAAATCACCGAATATTCGAATTAAATTGCATAAATATCAAAATTTCACTTCTTCATTTTCTAACTTTTGCAAAATTGAACACTGTGGGGGGAAAATTCCAGTGAAAACTATTAAAATCGTTTCCGAAACGCATTGAGACGGAAATCATAATCAAGTAACCATCTGTTCTTACATTTTCTAACTCCATCACTATCATCTGAATATCATGAAAGTATTTTATTATGTATTACTTGTCAACTGGCAGGAATGAAAAATATCTGCGTTGAATACAAATTAATTAATATTGATATGATCACGAAGTGAAATTAAATAAGAAATTGAATGAAAATATTTTCACCATATTCGATACGGAATGAAACTGAAAATATTATGATCAACAATTTTCAAAATGAAATTATACAGAGGTTATTCTATCATTTTCCCAATTTCTGTACTGAGATTTTATAACTCCAGCTCAATCATCGGAAATGGTGATACAGGAATGTATTACATTATATTCGACTCATCTGAGCTGACTGGGGTGAATATTTCCCCGATATTAATTTTTATATTCTACGTAATGCGAGAAGACTGGTCTGCTTTGAAATCTCGCAATCTTTCGATTTTCTCATTTTCTAACTCCAGCAAAATGACCGATGAATACATGTAGGGGATGTATTCATCAATACTCAACCCTTGTGAACTCAGCAGGATGAAAAATAAGCTGAAATAGTTATTTCTGTACCAAGGACGAAAAACTGTCTATTACATTCGAGCCTGCAAATTGATAGCTGAGGCGCAGCCGAGGCTCAGCCGAGGCTAGCAAGCAGGCGAGACAATAGACAGTTTTTAGCCGAGATGCATATTAAATTTTTTCGTCGACATCTACAAACCTTTACGTAAAATCTAGCGTATTTCGTAAATAATTAATTTGACAACATCAAATGACAGTTATTGTCACAGGCGCCTATGTAGTAATTAAAACGTGAATTTACGAAAATGACTCGATCACCGCTCTCGTACCATGCCGTATCATAGCAACCACAGCGGACGAAAAGAGTTTGCGGACGAAAAGTGTTTGCGGACGAAAAGTGTTTGCGGACGAAAAGTACTTGCCTTCAAAAATAGTCGATTTTTCGTCCGGAAATTAGTCCGTAAAATAAAATTTTTTGTTGAGGTCGACGAAAAAAGTATTTTTAAATGTGTTCAAAACTTGATGCGGACGAGAGCATAAAACATTTTCAATTGTCCTGCCTTCTGATTTTATAACTTCCAGCACAATCATCCGAAATAGTGATACAGGGATGTATTACATTATATTACACCCATCTGAGCTGACTGGGATGAAAATTTCCACGATATTTATTTTCATTGTCTTCGTAATGCAAAAAGATTGGTTTCCTTTGAAATCTCGCAATCTTTCGATTCTCTCATTTTCTAACTCCAGCACAATGATCGTTAAATACATGGAGGGGATGTATGCATCAATACTCAACCCATGTGATCTGAGCAAGTTGAAAAATAAGCTGAAAAAGTATTATTAACGGTGTTCAAAACTTGATGCGACCGAGAGCATAGAACATTTTCAATTTTCCTGCCTTCTGATTTTATAACCCCAGCACAATCATCCGAAATAGTGATAAGGGATGTATTACATTATATTACACCCATCTGAGCTAACTGAGATGAACATTTCCCCGGTATTTATTTTTATTGTCTACGTAATGCAAAAAGATTTGTTTCCTTTGAAATCTCGCAATCTTTCGATTCTCTCATTTTCTAACTCCAGCACAATGATCTTTAAATACATGGAGGGGATGAATTCTTCAATACTCAACCCATGTGATCTGAGCACGAAGGAGAATCAGTTGAAAAAGTATTTTTAACGGTGTTCAGAACTTGATGCGACCGATAGCATAGAACATTTTCAATTTTCCTGCCTTCTCGGTCGCATCAAGTTTTGAACACCGTTAAAAATACTTTTTCAGCTTATTTTTCATCCTGCTGAGTTCACAAGGGTTGAGTATTGATGAATACATCCCCTACATGTATTCATCGGTCATTGTGCTGGAGTTAGAAAATGAGAAAATCGAAAGATTGCGAGATTTCAAAGCAGATCAGTCTTTTCGCATTACGTAGAACATAAAAATCAATACCGGGGAAATATTCACCCGTCAGCTCAGATGGGTCGAATATAATATAATACGTTCCTGTATCACCATTTCCGATGATTGAGCTGGAGTTATAAAATCAGAGGTCAGAAATTGAGAGATAATTTAATTTTGAAAATTGTTGAATTATAATATTTTTAGTCTCATTCCGTATCGAATAAGGTGAAAATATTTTCATTCAATTTCTTATTTAATTTCACTTCATGATCATATCAATAGAGGAAAATTAATTCATTTGTATTCAACGTAGATATTTTTCATTCCTGCCAGTTTCCCAAGTAATGGAGTTAGAAAATATAAGAACAGATGGTTATTTGGTTTTGATTTCCGTCTCATTGCGTTTCGGAAACCATTTTAAAAGTTTTCACTGGAATTGTCCCCATACAATCGGCCATATGAAGGAATTATCACTTAGTGTCCCCTTCAGTGTTCAATTTTGCAAGAGTTAGAAAATGAAAAAGTGCAATTTTGATATTTATGCAAATAAATTTCGAAACTCCATGTATATCACTTGGAAGTTATGAAAAAGTTATAAATTTCAGCGTTTTAATCATCCGAATATATTCATCAGGAAAAAAGTTACGTGACGGCTGTGCCAGCTCAAGCGTTAAGCCACAACCCCTTTTTCTCCGGAACCACGTGAGTTATAAAATTGAAAGTTGTGTTATGAAACAGTTATTAATTAGTTATAGAATACTGCACTAATATTTTTTGATTGCCCTGAAACGGCTGTGCCAGCTCAACATACGTCACGTCACAGACAATATGATATTTAGATTCACAATGGCTTTTGTTCTCAGTTCGAAGGAAATCAAAGGGTCTGCAACTGGTGGTTATATTGAAAATTTATATCAAAGATCCATAAATATTTCATTGTATACTTGAGGTGGCAGAATTTTGAGAATGTTTTGTTCTATTTCGTGATCCCATTTACTACTGTTTGACTTCAGGTTCAGCGACTTTCAAAATTTCGTCCCAACATCTTAGTAGAAAGAACTTGATGCGAATCGTTCCACCATTACCGGTCCCATCAAGACTGACCCATCGATCTCAGTCCTCACATTCATTTGTCACCACCTTGGTGACATACCAAACATATTTATCTCAGGGCTTGTTCTTTCAACGTACCAGCAAAGTTTTGGAACTCACTGCTTTGGGATGTGTTTCCTGATGCCTGAAAAATTAAAAAAAAAACACCAATTCCGAAATGGTCATGGTATTACAGCGTTTGAATCTCTCCCAGGCGGCCCAGGTTCGATCGTTACCGTCTCCCACGGAGCTGAAGTGGTTCGGAATCCACTTGTTCGTAAGCAGTAAGTCCCGGATATCTCTTGCTAGCAAAAGTTCTGCTTTTGGATGGTTTTCTCCAAAAACCTGTGGGATTCTTGAAAACAAATAAAAGGATCTAGTTTTCCTCGACCTTACGATGTTTGGTGAATATTACAGAATTTTCCTTCACTTGGGAACTAGAACATAAGAAACTCACTTTGAGTTCGAATGTCATCCCAAAATTAGTTGCCCATTCAAAATTGATATTCAAATTTTTGTTGATACCTTTTTGAGTTTGAGCTCGTTTTGTCATATTATATCGGGCAATGTTCGGAATTTGTATCAGTATAAAACGTAATCTATCTCATTCCGTTCCTTCATTCGATTCTTCACCCTGAAGTATACTTATAGACGGATTATTTTTCGTTTAAAAGTTTCTATAGAAATAACTCTTTCATTGAATTACGAAGTTTTGGCAGGTTAACTTGAAGTTATGTGTTGAGATATCTTTGTGGAAGTTTTCTTTGTCGTCCCGAACAGTTGGTATATGAATTCTTGTCGTATATCGAAGGATTTGAGTTTCAAAAAGACATTACTGAAAAACATCGAATAAACTTTCTCGAATGTGGAGTCCGCCTTGTGAATGGATCGAAAAATTCAATCAATCATGATGCCTTCAGCACGAGCACGGTGCTAAAGAAACAAATAATTATTGTAATGACGAGATAGATTGAAAACGCAAGTGTTACCATTGTTACTATTGTTTTCATCTGAATTACAATATGATGTAATATTTGCGGAAAAATGTTATCTCAATTAAAAATAATAAAACTAATTACCAGGCAAGTCCCTCCAGCATAAAACAATTACTGCCCCCTACGACCGTTGAATTATATCTATGGGATTATTCGCAAAGGTTTCTACCAGATCTACTTTGAAATGCTCTCTCCATCTTAAAGCTATTTAGAAATAGAGAAGAGGAAGACAATTATTTGATCAATTTTCGTATCAACAATAAAATGAAAATAAATAAAATGATCCAGCTTTTTACTAATAACACATACAATAGGCAGTCTTTTGAGTAACCCTCAGAAAATCACTTTGGGTGTACCACAAGGTAATTGAGAACGCGTTGGTTAATTGGGAATAGGTTCATTGAGAAAATACCCTACAAACACCAGAACTGCGTCAACAAAGTTAGTGTCGTGAAAGTTCCAGTTTCAGTCAACGCGCGTTGAGTTGAATTGACGTAGTTTTGGTGTTTGGGGGGTTTTTATTATATTTACACCACAGTTTCCTAATATTTCTCTATGTGAGGTATTTCATGGATTTTGGGGTTAGATTTAAATTTCTTTAAAATCACAATCACGTAGCAGGTCACGGATTGTTTGAGTATCGCCCCATAAGCATTTATTTGGGAATTTAGTATTCAGCCACGCACTCATCTCTCGAGTCTAGTGGATAGACTTAGTCGAAGAATGTCAAGATAATCCGATAAGAACATTTGTAACATTTCTAAATACATTTCTGCATTAAAATTTTGTCGAAAAAATACTGGATCTGCAATCTGATCTTCCAAATTTCCACACCAGACGTTTATTTTGAAGTTATATTGATCCGTATATCCGATTCTGGAATATAGATTTTCATCTACAATTTTGTGAGCTTTCCGGTTTTCATTCGATGTGAAAATAGCTTCACCAGAATACAATATTTTCCTGGAGATATTCTTTCAAATTCGCTTTGAAATCAGAAAGCAAAACTCAAACGTGCATCAAAGTATATTTCTTTTATTGTATGAATGAATTTTCGTTTGTATGGTATGAATTTGTTCGCTTTCAAGACTTCTGATAGACCGTTCGGAGGAGCTTATATTATTCTGCCTTTCAGATGACGAAAGTCTCGGATCCTCCACAAGAGATAAAACAATATTCAATGCAGCGTCTTCATCCACAGTAACGTTTCTTTGGTGTGTTATTTTTATGTTTGTCCTCAACTGACCCAGACTCCTTGAACTTTCTTGAAATTTTTGCCACCGTTGCATAATGGAGATTTCTACTTGGATGCTATTATAACAACAACGCAGAAATCAACTGTCAAGATAATAATGTTTACTAGTGGACCAATGTTTTCCAAATCCAACTTTGCATATAATACCAATTTTCTCTTCACTCTAGAGCTTAACTTTGATAATAAAAATCAATTATGATTACTTTTCATTGGGGAGGTAGGTCTATTTTCACGTTGGTTGTGATACGTTGGACTGCTTCCAATTGATTTTGGTCCGCAAATATAATTTTTTGTAGCTGTTACCAAAAAATACCTGTTTTTTCTCAATGGCCACAAGAGGTTTTGTCAGCACTAGGGTCGATTATTGGAATTTTCTAGATGACAGTTTTGCGAAACTTAGCTGCATCTGGTCTTTCAGGTAATATTCAATGATGAGTACACTCTGATATCACAAATCCCCATAATACGCAGGGTGGTGAAATTGAAAAAAGAAAACGAAATTGTGAAAATTAAGAATTAATTGTTCAAATAACTTTTATGTATATCTTAAAAAACGAAGGTTCTTCCACTCGCAGGCCCTTTTAAGAAAAATTAAATTTTCTAAGGAATTGGAAATGAACTGTTTTCCCAGTTGTTGCCAAAACTCTGCCGGTATGTGTTTTGTGTTCCCATATTCAAATCATGACATAAGTAGTTTTGGTTTCAACATTGTCAAAGTACCTTTCTCTCCAAACATTTTCACCAAGTGGAAAAAATGAGCCGAATATGTTACAGAATACAACCACATCCCTGGGCAATACCTCGACGGACATTGAATTAGATCTGACAAATTTTTTAACCCAATTGCAAAAGATTATTGTTATAAAATTGTCGAATCTCATTGTAATTCTCGGAAATACCCATCCTGATACCAGGGAGCTTTTCTTGGTTCTGCTCACGATTGACTTACACTAGCACTGATGAGAGGCAAGAACCTCGAAACATGTATGCAGGTGGTCAGTAAAAGATAATTTTTGCCTTTCAATTCTAATAAGCACTTGTAATTGGGTTCTTTGGGGTTTTCTGTCATCTTATATTTTCCTCTTGGTGGAAATGAGATGAAACGATCGCTGAGATACTAGAAGAGCATCGTTTATGTTACTATCTTCAGCAAAGGAACAAATCGCCAATATCATGTTGATCAAGAAATCTTAAGGTCCGGGCTGCACTATTTAGTAGTTATAAACCAACAAAAGGTCTAAAATTGTTTTTTGGTTGCGAAAAGTTTTTCCGAGGTCATTTGTCTTAGCATTTTTTTTAATCCGAAAAACTATTCATGGCTCCAGTAACAACAGCAACAACTTAAATATTCTTCCATGATCTCGATTAAACTTGGATTTTCGAGGATCGCCTTTTTGGGCTCACCCTGTATCGTCACACGAAAAAGTCGGAAAAAATAAACATGAACAAGGAATCCACTCGTATCCAAGTATCCAAAATGTTTCTTTGGCTTTTCATTTCAGAAAAACTCAACGAAGGGTTCACAAGTGGTCAGGAAATCAATATACGGGTTTCAGAAAAATCGTGTTTTTTGCCTCATTCGTCAAATAAATATACCATAATTAATATATTCAAAGGCAATCGATATTTTTCACGTCATATTATACCAAAAAATTAAGAAAAATTGACTAGCAGGCAGTATTTTCTGTAATTGTCGTTAGACATTCAACCCATTTTTATAGCTCACGCTGTATTGCTCTGTAGAGTATACACAAACTGAAAGCTATTGCATAGTTATTCCCAAGCAGAGCCAACGTGAACATGTTCGACCCATTTTCTCAGAAATAATTATTCTGTTGGTGAGGTAATCAAGATTAGTTCCAATTCCCAAGTGTGTTCGTAGTACACTTTACTCTGATGATAAAAGGTGTTGCATACTGAAAATTGGCAAAATTTTAACAAATATGTTCTTTCCATTTTAAAAAGTTCCTACCAGTAAAGAACTCTTCAAGTTCTTTTATACGTGACACTGAGCAAAATTCAAGTCTGCTTGATCAAGAAGTAGACACTTCGTAGAGCTATAAATTAACAGAAAACATTATCTTAAACTAAACCGAATTCCACTCAAAGCAATTTCAAACTAATTGGAAAGGTACAAAGTTTGCTAACTTATGATTGAAAGGAAAACAGGTTTCGTAATTTCAAAGTTTCGAGTTGTAATTCTACTGAAATGTTCAACAGAACTTCTACAGATTGCTTATTCTTCGTGAACTATTACTGTCGTCAGGTATATATACATATACAGGATGCCCGTCCATGCTTGATGTTAAATAAACATCATTTGACTAATCTGAAACCATTCAGATTTTATAGCAAAAAGGCAAAACTGTGTAGAAATAAATAATGTGCTCTACGGTATATCTTAGCAATTTGTTGAAGATTTTCAATGTCAATTTACTTCAAAGTTCTTGGGCGAAGATAATAAATCTGAACTTCAGCTCATACAATCGAAATAGATATACCTATCAGATATTTGTAGGTTAGGTTAGGTTGGTTGGTTTGTAGGTTACTCAACCGAAAGTCATATAGACTATGAAAACCAGAGTCGCGAAAAATGATCGCAGGCAGAAACATTTGGCCCAAGTAAAGATACTCTAAGAAATGATTGTTGTTGGTTTAAGATAGGGCCAGGATGAGAAATATAATTGGAAGATGAAGAAAATAATAAAATGTTTCGAAAATTTGAGAAAATGGTCGAAACAATTCTACTAGAAAAGAAAGGAAGCAATGTAGAGCACTTGTTGATAACATTGTGATTATTTCATCAGTTGTTATTGAATACATTTTTTTTCTACTCCTATATTATTAATCAAACATTGTTTTGTCATGACTGGTGAGCGAGGGGCCACGCAGGACTTTGTAGCAATCCATTTGTTTTCAAAACAGGTTCGCAACATTCTCTTTACTCCACTGAAATTATGTTCTGGTGCTCCATCCTGCTGAAAATAGATCATCTGACGAGCCTCCAGATCAAGATCATCGAAAGACTCTTCCAACACTCTTGTTAATAAATTATTGTATCGGGGTCTGAATATAAATTTCAGTTGTCTTTGCGGATTGTGGGGATGGACTAGCAATGGATCACCTTTATTCTAATAATTGAAATCTTGTATCTTAACAGCATTTATTCATATACCTACCACCGACAAAACCCAAATCGTCTCTAAGGATCACCAGGTTTTAGTGTTGGCACTGGTCGTGATTTTTAAGGACAAATCTTTTGGTTTTTCACAATTCTCCTCTAAATAGGAACTCGAATTTTATACAGTGCTATTCAAATTCGAGTCTATGCATGGGGATCTCGGTAACGGGAAAAGATAGAGGGTTGATTGAAATGAATCAAAGTTGAGTATTTCAGAGTTATACAGGAAAAATCGAAAATTTCGAAATTCTTTTTTTGCCTATTTCTTTTTATTTTCCGAAGATTGTTTGAAACTTTTGGCACTTTGCCATAGCAACTTTTTGTAAACTATCCAAATATGCAAATAAAAATTATATGCAAAGTATCGTACAACCCGGGCCACCGTCAACTTCTTATTTTTAAATACGGACCTGTATTTTTTATTGCATTTTTTCAATTATTAATAGTCATATTTAATATTGGCGTGGTATTTTCATCTGAGTTACATAGTGTTTTGGAAGTAGTGAACTATTAGCAGTAAAATTATTCTTTTTCATTCCATAACAGCTGTAATTGAAAAATGTCAACTTGGAATTAAATAATGTTTATTTTACTGCTAATAGTTCATTACTCCCAAAACACAGGTCCGTATTCGAAAATCAAAAGTTGAGGGTGGCCCGGCTTGTACGATACTTTGTATATCATGTTTTTAATTGCATATTTGGAAAAGTTGCTATGGCGAAGTGCCAACAGTTTCAAAATATCTTCACAAAATAAAAAGATATAGGAAAAAAAAGAATTTCGAAATTTTCAATTTTTCCTGTTTAACTTCAGAACTAAAGGAGCTAGATCAGATTTTTTTCTGTTACGTAATTGACCTCTGGAATACGCAACTTTGCCCCCATTTAACCACCCTTCTATCTTTTACAGTCACCCAGATTTCCATGCATAGGATCGAATTTGAATAGCCCTGTATATGTAAATGTCCATTTTAATATTACATTTTATCACGACAAGAAACCCACCTTTCATTGCCCTGAGGATGACTAAATATAAGTCGAAACATCGGCAACAGGTCCACAGTGGTTCCAGTTATCTTAACTTTTCACCAACCATTCACACGTATTATGAAATAATTTTAAAACGCGACTATCAATTTTTCTTTCTTCAGCATCGAGAATGGCATTTAAAATGCCACTATTTTGCCTATTTAACCGAATCCGTAATATCAATAATAACAGAGTTATCAATGGTGCCAACTCAATTTGGAACACCCTGTATAAATGAATCCGTTCCTTCGCACAACTGTATTGAGATGCCTCGTATAGCAATCAAGTTAGCCTTGAATCACTCAAATCGTGACAGTCTAATTACTTCAGTACCCCTGATAATAATAATAATTCATTCTTAATTATTTAGTTACAGACAAATTTAAATTTTCAAATTTTTGAACGCACTAACTGGTATACAAAGTCGCGAAAAAAAAATTGTATTGTGAAGCAATTACGCACAATTTTTTCCATTCGTGCGTAATTTTTACGACACTTCATTCGTTATGTATTATTACAGGGAGTTTATCTGTCCTATCCTAGAAAGTAGGTACTCAGTCACTCCTGCTATTAAAAATATTTTACCCAACTGCTGAAAAAATGTATGAAGTTGCAAGTGCCGAAGACGTTCGGAATATTTGAACAACTCGCACTCGAACTCAAAATCCTAACCCTGTAATCTAACAAGGCACCACACAATTTCCCTGTTTGATTTGGCCCTTCTTCACATGAAACCATATAAACCGATAATGGTTTGTCAAGTAACCCTAGCTCTGGGCTCCTGGCGGAAATTACCTGACACCACCCTATTATTAAGATCGCGCGACTACAAACACTGCTCATGGTGGAGTGAGTACATATTATTAAAGGGTGCTTTTGTGTTATTTGTTTATTTGACACAGCCCCACATCTGTTGGCTTTTCTGTTATTACAGTACAAATAAAACTTTTTGCGCTTTCGAACACGCACTTTACCACAGAACTGCCACTCTAGAAATGAAACAGATGTTATTCTATTGGTGGAAAAATAGCTAGTTTTCAAATTCAGGTATAATTTATCCATCGAAGTTACAAAAACTTTAATATCGCCGTTCCCATCAAAAAAGGAGTTCAATAATTTTTTTACAAACGAGTGCGATTCACTCTATTATCCACATGCAATTTAGTGTCATTATCCCAAACTTGCGGAAATAGTATATCACATAACGAGTGTGGAAAGTAAAATTTTTCACACGAGTGGGAAATATTGTTTCACAAGGAGTGAGCCGAGTGCGGCAATCCTACGAGTATAAAAATTACTTTTGTACAAGTAATGTACACTATTTTTCCTACAACCACGCGATAATTTTATCAACTAATAGCAATTTTATTGACATGTGTTCAAGAAAATCGAAGATAAAGACTGGCTGAGAACCATTTGAACTAACTTCATGAATTCCGAATAATTATTTTGAAATACAAAATATTTCCTTCGACATAATACCTACAACATCAAAATCATAATTAGACGCACTTTACAATCATTAACAATTACTACAAATATGAAATACTCCACGATAAGATGTACAGTTCTAACGTTGTTCTACGTGGGCATTTAGCTCAGTTGGTAAAATCCTCAGAACAATCTGTCAGGGAAACCAACATCTTCCAGCATCTGCATAGAATGCAAATCCAAAACCACTCATAAGCAAGGCAGGAGGCGTGGATACTGCCAGACATATTCACGAACATCTGTGAAAGTTGTAGCCAACGCTCTATCGCGAGGACCCTCGAAACAACTTGGCACCGTGCACACTCCATGGACTTGGCAACAGGTCTGGGATGATGTGGAGCACGCATGCCGTCCCTCCCACTGACCCTTCCTACCCCCCGGGAGAAGAGCCAGAAGTGGAGGTGCATAATATAGGAAATACACTTTAGCTAATGTGAATTTATAGGCAATACACTATTATTCATTTATAGTGGTTTAAGTATTTTATTTTTTGCACTTCCGGGACTAAAGTGCCAACTTTATATATAAGGCGTAATATGCCTCAGACTAAAGAGATATTTTATCCCTTACGTGATTATAGGCCCTCGGGCTCTACGAGCCCTCAGGCAGTGAACAAACATCACGTGCGGACATTCATTTTAGTTTCTATTATATAGTATACTATTATCACACTTCTCAAATAAATTGTTTTTTATGATCAAATATTATAAATTTAATAGCTTGAAGCGGTAAATCTAAACAGAAATTACGCAATTGACAGCTTATCCACACGCGTGCCATTTACCTTCCGCACATGAGCGGAAAGTAACTTTCTGCACGCATGTGGATATAAGCCACTTTCCGTGGGACTGTACAGTGCGATATATGTTACTTTCCTATGTATGTATGTAGGAAATAGTTATTATCCTAACAAGTACGGAAAAATTACCTTTCCCACATGCGACTGGCATTACCCGAACGACGCAAAGTGGAGTTCGGGTAAGCAGTCGAATGCGGGAAAGTACCATTTCCTACGAGAGTGCGAAAAAGTAACTTTTCTGCACGATTTTTCGTTTTGAAAGTTGTACTTTTTCGCACTAGTGCTGCTGAAAAGTTACTTTTCCGCACGATTTTTGTATTGTTGACAATAAGTATATTTAGGACTAACTACTTAAATAATTTATGTAACTATTCTGTCTTGTTTATTAAAAACCTTTATTTTCATAAATAAGATGGACAAAACACTAGTAGGAAAAACATTGTATCTAACTCTTGCGGAAAATGTCTTTTTCACCCTTGACGGCTTCCCGAACTCTACTTTCCGCACTTGTTAGGTAAGTAACCATTCTCTACAAGCGTTATCACTCACACCATTTCGTTCGTTCCCTCACACTCAATTGTTTCAAGTTTATCCCGTACTAGTGTAATGCGCATGTAGAAAAAAATCTTGATCCCAACTCACACGGAAAGGAACTTTCCTACATACAACTGCTTACATGAGCAGTCGCACGCGAAAATGGTACTGTTTCCGTGCCATATAGGATAGTAACTATTCCGTTTGAGTTTTGGTCAAGAGTTTTTCTGCACAAGTACGGGAAAATTACACTTCCCAAACGATATTGCGTCCTGGTGTAGCGATCGCGCGTGCTTGTAGAAAAAAAATTTGGTCCGCACGCTGAAGATATTTCAAGAAAGTTTTTGTCGCACGTGAAATTTTGTTGAAGGGCGCTAGAGGATGTTTTCTAATGCAGTTTTAGAAAAATTCTTGATCGTAACTCAAACTGAATAGTTATTATCCTAACAAATAAGAAAAGAGTATCTTTTCCGGATGCAACTGCTGACGACGTAAAACGGAGTTCGGGTAAGCAATCGTGGGTCAAGGGACTGACACTGAGACCTGCGCTATGGTCTATCCTATCGCTCCGTTCTGTATCAAGTAGATTAGTCTAGCCCGTAGGTAATTGTGCTACTTATGATAATGAAGAGTTCTCCTCGAAAGCTCTTGTATATCCTGCTCTCGTCAAAATGGAACCATCTGAAACAAGTCGGACCGATCGAAATGCAATGATGACTCATACATGCATGTCAACAAGCCGAGCGCGATCATTTATGGGGTCAGGCTTCAGAATTGTTACATTTCCCCTTCTTGACTACGGTTTCGTTCCAAAATGACAATCTTGGCGTGTGACGATATATTTGCAAGATTCACTGTGTCTGCACCGCGAATTTCCATGGAAATTCGATCGTGTATTTTATATTCGATTGTGTTTCTTACAGCACACCAAAATCTTGACGCCGCTAAATCTAAATATCGTCTCCAACATAATTCTTGTAACTCTTCAATTCAGTCCATCAATCTCACTTCTGACAGCATTCTAATAAAAATGCACTTAAATATATTCCGATCGTTTATTTTGAACTTGATAACTAATAACTATAACTGTTTTTATTCATTTCCACACACTTAATAATTTATATCACTATCGCTAACTCTGTATTTTTATCGGTATTGAGAGTTATTTTCTTGTACAGATAGAGCCATGTAGAATAATTTGGACCGCTGTGGCATCGGAATGTGATGATGACTCGCATTCTCAACAATCCGACATTATTCATGTAGTCAGGTCCGGCTCCAGAATATTTTAAATATGGAATAAATATTTGAGTTTTTGCCTGGATAAGATTTCTCTCGAACTGTCGATGTCACCAAAAACATGAGAGATTGATAATTCAATGCAAAATATGTGAACCTCTACACACTGAGGAAATTTTTTATTAATCGTTGCTAGAAATCCAATAACCCTAGCAAGAAACTCTAATAGCATAGGGGACAAGCGAGCTATCACCTGTGGTTATAAAGTCGACTTTGCTGATTATAACTCACTTGGGATAAATAGAAATTGTCGAATAACTTATTTTCTCGAACTTTGCTACCGCAATATAATGCATTTACCTATAGCTAGTAGACAATGTTTTTGTGGTAGCTGGTAAACTTTGCTACCGCCAGCGAGTGCACCTACTTGTGACTAAAAGGTATTGCTATAGTTGTAGGAATCTGACTTTGCTATCGCTGGTGTGTGCAATTATTCATGTTGTAGGTATGCTATGGTAACACATATATCTATTTCTGTAACTGTATAGTTTTCAATGAAAAATTATTGCAAAATGTCTGTCGGAATGTGTTCTAACAGTGACGAACAAGAAAGAAGTTTCGAAATGAAACATGTAAGATAATGGGTCGTGAATAAATTTCAGCAGAAGCTCTCACTATTGATTCATATTCCGCATACTTCATTAACACGAATATGTATGTCTCGAAAAAACTTATGTAATAGCATTTGATCATATTCATTCACTTCACCCATTATCACATGATTCCTATATTGGTTGTTTACAAGGAGCACTATTCGGCAATATGGCTGGACTAGAACAGGCGGTAGATAACACTGAAACAGTTCTACGTTTTCTCATTTCTAAACGTAACAACCTCCAAATGTTCGTTGCGTTCGTGGAGGGGGTAATTTCCGTCAGAATGTCAGCAAAACATCTAATAACCACAGCATGGAACAAAGTTGTCGTAAGTAGGTTCTTCGAGTAATATTTTAGTGGCAGGTTGACAACTGTATTACCGTAAGTGGATGAACTTCTATGCGATGATCCACTTATCGTAAGCGAAATCCTTACGGCCATAGGCATGTAATTCACCAGTGATTATTCACCTGTGAAATTATGATTTTCTGATTGAAGAACTTACTGTCCTAGACTGACTGCCTAATAGCGACAGCATTATACCTATCTGTGGCAGAAATACCACCTTCAGCAAAATCGTTTTTGCTGCCATAGAATTTGAATGTGCTACTTTTATTCTATAATTTATTATAGTAATAGTATTTCTTATTACAGTAGCAAGAAATATCCCAGCAAAACCTTTAATAGCAGAATTTTCCTCAGTGCACCTATCAAACAGAGTTCGACAAGCTCACATTAGTATTCGAAATAATTGGTGTGGATTGAGCTGGTCCTCTTTTCATTCGAACTGAAGCAAAGGTATGGATTTGTCTATACCGGGTGACCACGAGGTGAGGTACGCCCCCCAATTCTTCTATAGTTTTGATGATACAGGTTTCAAATTTGGTACGTCAATATATTACTCAAATACGCATATTTTGACTCCATTACCAAGAATTCACCACTTCTGGTTTGACCGGAAGTGACCCCAAACTTTTTTTTTTCAAATGACACCCTGTACATGTTTTTATTCATTTTCCGGAAAAACACGCAATTTGTGATAACACTGTTCTTCAAAATCTAAAATCGGTTGAAAAATGGCGGAGATACTTTGACTGTTCAATTGAACATCAAACTCAAATCATCACAACTGACGAACGGCGTCAACATTTACGAGAGGAAGGTTCAAGGCAAGATACAGCTGAAAATTAGGCTCCTCATTTAATTGCAGCAACCATATTTTCCAACAAATATCAAAAAATTTCTCAAAACGGAGTAGAACCCATAAAGAAATGTTCACAACTGTCATTTCTCAAATAGCAACATACACTTTTCACATTGTCGTATTGAAAAGTTATGAATTATCCAAATAATCGTGTTGAAAGTTTTGGAGAATTCTGAAAGGAATCGAAGATATGGGATGTTTCATTATGAGTGTTCTCAAAATTGAATATTCTTAAACTGAGGCGGCTTGAACCTACGAAAGCTAAGCAAAAAATGAAATCGTTTCATTCGAGTTATCTGATAATTCATTGTTTTTCAATGCGACAATGTGAAAAAAGTATCTTGCCATTTCTCATATGGCATATGAAGAACAGTGTTATCACAAATTGCGTGTTCTTCCGGATAACAAAAAAAAATAACAGGGTGTCATTTGAAAAAAAAAGTTTGGGGTCACTTCCGTTTAAACCGGAAGTAGTGAATTTTTGGTAATGGAGTCGAAATATGCGTATCTGAGTAATATATCGACGTACCAAATTGGAAACCTGTATCTTCGAAACTATATAGAAAAATTGGGAGGCTTACCTCACCTCGTGGTCACACGGTATACGTGTGCCATTCATCGAGCTGTGCATTTGGAATTTTTGTATTCACCTTCAACGGATGTTTTTCTACAATCCTTTAGGCGATTTATAGCAAAGAGGGGAAGACCATAGACTGTCTATAGCGATAATAGCACACATTTGATTGGTGCTCCAAATTAATTCGTCAAGTTGGATTGGAAAATGATAACATATTTTAATACTGCGGAGAGAATAGAGTGAAAGTTCAATCCCTGGTGGGAGAGTATTAGGAAATGTATCTCTGTCGTATGAGGAATTATCTACCATTTTGTGTGACTGCGATGCTTTTGCGGAAGATTCAAGAATCTGGAGGTCCTGAAATTGTCATCAAAAGAATACAATGCGAGAGGTGATGTCGTACTAATAGGCTAGACTTATAGCTTATATCGAAGAGATTATTCTTGAACGAGATGATAAAGTACGAATTGAAAAATGTCAAAGGGTCTGTAAATATTGAGCCCGCTTCAAAGGGTATACCGTCTAGAACTGAACTGTGATGATGATTCAGATTTGCAGTCATTATCTGAAACTGAAGAACCTTCAGAGAAGCTAAATCTTGACGGCGATTATAATAACGACTTAGAAAGCTTGGACAAATTGTCTGACTCCTGAAGTTCCCTCATCAGTTACTACCAGATATGGGAAGAAATTTGAAACTTCCTCAGAGATTCGAGATGTACCTATCATGGTCCATTCAACTGTTATGGACCACCGAATTTTGCACTCAAAATACAAAGTAGCCATGAATTAACCAGGTACAATGGTCAGCCATTAAACAACGATGTAGTTACTAAAAGTTTTCAGTTTAGCAACTGAAAATAGGTGAAATAGAAAATAGCCAAATCCCCTTCAGTAGCATCAACATCATCTGAAGATTCCAGTGTCAGCCTGCAAGAGTCTGAAGGTGTGGACAATGAGGTCGATGATGAGCTTTCTAGGTGGAAAAAGAATATCAACCAAATAAGGAAATATTTTGATGCATATAGGAAATAAACGAGGAAGGTGAAATAAATGTAATGGGGTTTAAATGATGTGACAATGGTGTTTACAAAAGTTTCGTAGCCATTGAAGATGATGTACCTATCTATTGTTAATCTTCATCAAATAATTTGTTTGCCCCTAGTGTTTATGTGACGATGAAGGATACACAAACGTTTTGAATAAAAAATTGGGATGAAGGAAAAGTATTATTGTCCTATCATCTAAAAATACTCGTTTATCTAGTTTAACATGCTTTTATGATTTTAATTTTAATAGATGTTTTGTTTTTTTTTACGAAATTTGTATTGTGCTTAAATGAATACTACTCTTTTGAATACTTTGATTTCATTATTAATATATTCAATGTACTAATTTTCAATGGTTCATCAGATGGGGGTTCATAACAATTAGACTTTTACGTAATTGGTGTGTCCATATTCTGACTGGAGATTCGGTTCATACCTTTTTTTGTATTCAGTTTAGTGAGAATATCCTTCACAGTTATCATAATGTTGATTCGGTTTTTAACAAACGAATTAAATCCAACAGATTTTGCATACATATGAACATACATGTAGTGAATGCTGTTAACTGGCCCATAATTGGTAGATTTACCTTAGCAACTTCAGCATAGAAATATGTTAAATTAATCCAACGTGGGAGAATGTTACAAAAAGTTGACATCTTTGTGTATTTTCTATTTGTTGAAACGTCATTCGTGACAAGTACTAGTATGACTAGTGTGATGACGATGAAAATGAAACTTTTTCTAATTTCCTCTAAGACTTTATTTAATCCGACCTCGGTTTCTGCTTTTTTAGAAATTGAAATTGGGCAAAAGTTTTATCTTCATCCTACATTTAGTATGATTTAATTTGAATTGAAAATTTACACTTTGTGGAACGATAATTTAATATAAATTTGAGTTTTTCTATTATTTTTATTCCCCGGAACGATTAGATATGGACCTGGAGACTTTAAGTATCTAAATCAGTCGTCTGCTATTTGAATTACATGTGAGTAATCACATGGCATGGCATCAAACGTTAAAAGGTGAGGGCTACCTCTTTCCTAGCTCGCACCAAGTCTTTCTAAGACCTCTGAGAGGGTTGTGTTCGAAAAGGTGTTGCCGGGTGACGGGTATAACAATTTTAACAACCATTTTTAACGATCACCTTTCTTGTATATAGACCCAATTCACCTAGATGCTGTGTGAAAACTTCAAGCCTGTATTTGTTCACTAATGACGGATTCAGGAAAGTGAACTCATAGGAGTTTCTCCATGATGGTGCATTTCTATTTTCATGATAGTCACCGGTTCTGTTTTCAGGAAGATGATAATGTTTCGAACATATTCAAAAAGAATTTTCCCACTCTGATGTTTCTCACTCGGATGATTCTCATTCATGGAACCTTGATAATGAGGCAAGCTATCAAAACTCGTGCCTCAATGAATATTTTATTTATCTTGTAACAGTTCACTTGGTCAGATAGTAGGTCAAATTGTTATTTTTTTGACAATAAGAATCGTCGATATTCTTGAGCATTCGCCCAACCAAGTGTAACAACTGCCAAGGACTGAACGTTGTGTTTATCTCTCGAATCCCATTTTTGCTCCTCCAACAATTTATAACTCCGTTACGGTTCGATAAATGATTTATTACATGTCGGATTTCTGGAAGTCAATATTATCACAGGTTTTATGGGAATGAAAACTCCATTATCCGGAATTTTATTGGATATGGTGTGTTGAAAATCATATTTAATCTTTTTTATTGTCTCCATGAACGGTATAGTAGTGTAATAATAATAATAATGGGCTTCATTTTTCTCAGAAGGATGAAATAAGGACTTCACGATGAAAAAAATTGAAACAAGACATAGTTCAATTCAAATAAGAAATGTAATCAAAATCTTTCAACAAACAAAAATTATGGTAATATACTGCATTCAAATAAACAAAGAAACATCACCTAACTAATACCTATGTTTCCTCTCAAAAATCAGGGACTATTTATTCAGTACAGACAACTCAAAATTACATTAGTTCAAAATGTGAAGTAGGCAAGTCAGGAAAGAATGATTATGTTATTTTACTAGAAAAACATAAAATTCTCTTAGTGAAACAAACGCTGTTGTTGGTCTCTAGATAAGTAATATCCGAATATTACTGAAGGTAACATCTTTTCATAGTATTTTTCCTCGAGTCATGATAAATTCTGAGTTAATTTGTGTTCGACTATCGTTAGTTTATATTATTGAACAATGGTGAAGCATTGTGAAATATGTAGAAGACCATTTGAAGTTGGAAATCAAAACATAACATTTCATAGGTAAGCTACCAGTGTCGTAACTATCGAGTGATGGAAAGGGAATCGGAAAAGAGTAAAATTATTAAATTATAAGAAAAACTGTCAATTAGAGCATTGGCTTTTCTCAGAATTATGTGGAGATTCTATTATCATAATTTCAGGTTTTCATTCTATATTGAGTTTTCATTATTTGTATTGTAATGAACTTCAATATTTCTGTAAACACCGCACGGCACTGCCAGTGAGGGAAAGACTTTGATTATCTTCGTCTATAATAGGCCTCTCTCTCAGAAGTCGACGCTCACAAACAAAGTTCAAGGCGTGAGCGGCTAGTTACTCATGTAGGTTGTCTTACTGGATCGGAGCCTACAGCACATCTTGAAGCAAGCACCAGACTTAAGGATCTCACTTCTGATGTCAAAAGCGAGTCTTTCCGAGTATGCCTCATAAAATAAAAAAATATTTGGTGTTTGTCGACACAGAACATTACTCAAATTTGAATGAAGATGAGAAGAAAGATTTAAAAGAAAAACCTGCTGTCTCTTTTATTGTTCTGTTTGAAAAAAATCTTTTTTGACTAATTTTTCCCGTTTTCCAAAATAATAACTTTATAGAAGGGGAGCCCAAGCGGGGATTTCGGGATTTACTGAAACGCGGCAGATTAATATATAAGGGCATACCTTGTACCCGGTTAAGTACCTCCACCAAATATGAACCTCATAAATAAGGCCGTGCGTCCAGGATAAAGGATCAGATGAGTAAATTTATTTTTATATTATAATTATGGCCGCGAGTTTGCGTCACATCTACATGTGGTTTTAGGTTCACTTAGCACCCCCTAAAAAAATCTGACGCGCTCGATTAAATTTTCAATTTTTGTTTCAATTTCAAACCGTACCTACGACCACCCCCATCATGAAAACGTATATTATTAAAAATACGTATGGTATCAATATCTGACGCGCTCGAGTATGTCCATGCACCAGTTTTTTTTTACAAATTTAAAAATGTATTGCCGCTTTCTCCATCGATGAAAAGGTATACATTACATAACATTTTTTCTTCTTATCATCTGAGCTTTGCAACCCAATAGGTCTCTTTGACGCTCGAGTAAATCCGCATTATTTAGCATCGTGGGCTCCCGTACTATTACTTTTTCGAATTCCGTAAATGAGTCTAAGACATGAGTTCTGTACCTTCTGTACCTTGTTTTCGAAATTATTTGTTAAGTTAGGTCCATCCCGGATGTTTGTATAATTGAATAATGATTGAACAAGGGTATCACACAGCGTAGATTCAACTGAGCTTGGAAGTAGATGTCTGTTGCCATATTCGATGCCTTAATTCGCAAACCAGCTAACTCCACGTTTTTTCCATGGAGTTAGCTGGTTTGCAAATTAAGGCATCGATATATGAGTTTAATTAATGAGTACGCTCGTTGAATGTGTTTATCAACGTTTTTTTCGAATCTCATGTCAAGTCAGGATCTAGTAATACACCAAGATGTATTGCTTCCTGGATTCATTTAAGTAACTTATTGTTAATTTGCAAATTATTTTCACTCATAATCCGATAATCATTTTGAAGCGTAAATACCATCATATTCAAGTTTGAAGAATTATTCAGTAAACAATGACTTAATGCAGATATGACAAAAGATTCGAGATCTTTATTGATCAACGTGGATGCATTGTATACTTCGTGTTGAGGAAAACTATAATAAACTGAGTATCACCTGCTTATAAATGAATCAAACAAGTATGTAAACATTTCACTGAGTTGTTGTTTTTTAAATAATTGATGTTTTTAATGTTTTTTCCGTTACCCAGCTGTCATCCCTCTACGAACGACAGCCCTCAGAAGTCGAAACTTGTGCGAGGCATGGATTAACGAGGTTTTACCTTTTAACGTGCGATTCTTAGCACGAGCTCTACCATCATGACCACAGCGGCCCATTGCTGTTAGCTGTATACATTGTGAAAAGCAACGGTCAAAGAATAGATCTTTGAGGAACTCCTGATTTCAGCTTCAGAAATATGCAGTTAGTATTATCTATGAAAACCTTTTGTTGTCTGTTGAAGAGATTCAAGTTATTGATCTGCGTGGAAGTTCCGAGTAGTAGAAAATTTCTATCATGAATTTGCCCGACTGATATCAACACTTACTTACTTACTTACAGTGGATAATTCTTTATTCGTTGCCCTAAATACTGAAAACCCATCTACTCCAATTAGAAAATTTATTGAAACGTTTTTATGAAATTAATTTGAGAAAACCCCAAAATTATTCTTCGGAACAGTTACTAAATGAAATTCAGCTATTCAATCCTAGACAAATATATTTCTATAACGTTGCTCATTACTTGTTCAAAAACAAACACACTCTTGAGATTGCTCACAACTTCAGATATGACACCAGACTAAAAGATCCCATTTCAGTTCCACATATTAACAAAACTGTTGGACAAAGGAGTTTAAATTACATAGGCCCCAAAATTATGAATCCGCTTTCAAACGAAATGATAAATATACTAATAATGAAATATGGTGGATTACGTAATCCAATCTTCCGCAATAAAACCTATACAATAGGTAAAGTCGTCGGTAAGTATTCAACAAAAAACAACTACTGCCCCCTACGACCATTGAATTATATTTGTTTAATACTTGGCAAAGTTTTCTACAAGTTGAGTGCTTATCCTTTATAAGCGCTTGAAACTTACAGCATCCTCCTGTAAACCTTGATAAATAAAAGTTATTTTATTTTCGTTAGGAATTTCCCAGACAGGCCCTGTCTCCGGAGCCCCGATACTTCCGGAGGGCGCGCTGGATCTTCTATCCCAATAACCACTCCCCACACCGTGGGGTAAGTGACTATTGGGTCCGAGCAGGCGGAATGAACCAAGAATTACGGCCTTCTGCATTCGTCCGGCTAAGATTTCTGCCATATCACGGCAAGCCGGTATGATTTTTAAGTTTGAGAGCAGTGTGTCCATCATTCCACCAAAGGATCCCTATTATCAGAACCACCATCTTGACAACATGGTTTGGGTGAAGCCAGCTGAGTTCAAAGAGTAGATCTCGATATTTAGTCCGTTTTTCCTCCTCTCTTCGGACGATGTTCGTTTCGCCAGGAGCTGAAAACTCAATGATGAAAATCGTCCTACTTTGATGGTCGAGGAGGACTACATCAGGCTTATTGGCTTGTAATTGCCTGAGGGTGGGGAATAAGTAGTTCCAATAGATTCGGCACTTCTCATTCCCCACAACGGACTCAATATCCCTCGGAGCATAAGGAAACACCGGTGTCTCGTCTACACCGTAGATGGTAGTACACTCGTATGGCCGCGTTATGCCTGTGGATATAGGCTGGGACCGCATAAGCTGGACAAGCTGACAACAAATGCATTATGGTCTCAGCTGCCCCACGACACGCTCTGCATCTATTGTCAGGGACCTCTATACCATTCACGCGACCACGGTAAACGAGGGTGTTGAAGACACCATCCTGGCAGGCCATTATGAATCCCTTGGTTTCCGACTTCAGCCCACTTTACCTGAGAAAAGCGAAGGTCAGGTTTCTGGATAAGGCAAGGTCTTCAATGTTCTTGAAGAAGACCACATGCGTTAGCTTATCCTTTTGTAGCTGTAGGAGCCTATCACACTCCGCAGCTTTCACGTGGGCTTCCTGCTGAACGGGTTCCAACTCGGTGACAGAGTTTGGGTTCGTCCGTTCAGTGTCGAATACGAGACCGAGTTCATCGGCTGCACGGGTTGATGCCTTGAAATGAAATGCTTCAATCCCTGCTTTTTCATGATCGCATACCAAGCAGAGAAGGGGATCTGAACTCCTGATGACTTTACAGGCTCCATCCAGTACCATTCTGCTATGTAGACACTCCAAGCTCAAAAGTCCACAGCCTCCTTGTTGTCTGGGGAAGTATAACCGTGGAACGGACGATTTGGGATGCAAGCTCCTATGGAGATGTATAATTTTGCGAGTTTTTACGTCGATTTGTCGCAGCTCTTCTTGATTCCATTTCATTACTCCAAAGGAGTAAAGTAGAATCGGAACGGCAAGCAGTTCTGATGACCGTATCTGTCGGAGTTTGTGCTGATACTTGCCGCGGAGAGAGTTTTCAACAGTAGCTACCTCCTGGGTGTGGCGATGTTCCACCCCTAGGTAGGTATACGTCTCTCCGGCATCCAGATGATGTAGGATGCTTCCTTCTACGAGCTGAACGTCCTCTCCGTATTTCTCGCATCGTCCTCTTTCGAGATGAACCTTGGCACATTTGTCGATCCCAAACTCCATTCCGATATCATGCGTGTACCCTTACACCACCCTTAAGGACTGATGTAGGCCCTTTTCTCCGGAGGCATATAGTTTAAGGTCATCTATGTAAAACAAATGGGTGACCTTATACCTCCGGTTGCTGGGGGTGCCGCAGTTGTATCCGCGGGTTTTCCGTCGTGCAACGGATAATGGCAGTAGTGAGATGCAGAAGAGAAGAGGGCTGAGGGAGTCTCTCTGAAACACGCCCCTTCTAAAGATAACCTGCTCTGTTTGGACTCTGGCTTGACCAGATGTTATGGTAAAGCAAGTCTTCCAGAGCGGCATCAGCTGTTCAATGCATCTCACTATTTGATCGGGTACCACAAGGCATCTGAGCAAATGCATGATGAGTTCTTGCGATGTTGTATCAAATGCCTTGCGATAATCAATCCAGGCCATTGGAAGGTTACGCCTATTCTGCACGGAGTCCTGACTGATGCATCTGTCGATCAGCAGGTTCTCCTTGCAGCCAGCGACCCCCTTCTTTGACCCTCTTTGCTCATATATCTGTTCATACACCGGCTCAACTGCGGAGAGTATTCGCATGTATAAGATTCGTGTAAACATCTTAAAATGTGCGTTCAGGCATGTTATCGGTCTGTAGTTCTTCGGGTCGGACAAATGTCCGTTTTTGGGGATTAGCACGGTTCACCCCTCGACAAATCAACTCTTTCTAGATGGTGGTGATTACATGGAAATTTTTCCACCAATAGTTATTTAGGCCATCAGGGCCTGGAGCAGCAAAGTTCTTCGAGCCTTTGAGGGCCCGTCGAACTTCTTCCGGGGTTATCAGATTGTGCAGTTCATTGAGCTCAGGCTGACGATGCCTCCCGCAGAAAGCTTCAAACTGCATGTTTTTCGCGATGCTTCTCGCCCGCCTCACTAGTGACTTTTTTGCAGCCACCAGCATTCGTATCCTATCAAGACAGTGCTGTTTGATGGTACCCCTTGATTCAGTGTGTGATGAGCTCGTTTCAAATTTGCGGCAATTCGCCGCACTGCGGGCGTGAAGGGCCTATTGGCAGCCACGTAGTCCGCCACACACTGGATACGAGACGCGTGTTGTCTCGCTGATCTGATCTTAGCTTCCATCTTTTGAATGCGTCGCTTATGTTCCCAATCAGAGGGGTGGTATCCCTCCTCTCCGCTTGGACACGGCCTGAGCGGCGTCATACACGGCAGAGTTGATCTGCCAGATGTCAGCCTCTTCTGAAAGGACATCGTGAATCTCCGCATTATTATTCTCAATAAATATGTCATCTGTAACTTGAAACAAAGCAGTCGTGCAACTAATACTCATTCCTTTTGTGGAATCTGGATTGTATTGATGGTAATGAAGAATATTTCATGAGGTGCTTTCGCAATTGAACTTCCATGGTTCGCTTAGCTACTTTGGAGAGAACAGGGAGAATGCCTAATCCTCTTAATATTTTCATTTCCGTTGGATTTTGTTTTTACGGAATTACTTTGACGACAGCTTTTTTCCATATTTTGGTTAATAAATTTTCTAGTAAGCAGGTATTGACGAGGTGGGTGATGTATGGAATGATATGGGAATAACGTAGCTTTATATGTTTTATATTCAAGAAATCACATTTCATTGCGTTGGTTTAGAGTTTAGAGATTGTGACATATGAAAAAAAATATTATTCACCTCTCGAAATAATGATTCAGTTTCAGTTTTGAGGTGTCGAATCCTTATAATTCCAAAAATTGAGGAGGTGGTGATCTAGTTGAAAACGAATTTATTCAACGCTTGAATCTTTTTTACTCGAACCAACAAACCACAATGCGATTAAGTTAAACAATTATATCAACCCTGGATATGACTTTATTGAAACGTGAACCGTAAAACTTATCTCTAACCAAATGTCCCAACAATTAACATATACAGAGAATTCTAAAGTTTGGAAACGCTGCATTATCTTACGAGTTATATATTCTCGAAGGTAATATAATTTTTCCCCACCACCTTGCAAGATAAGACGTCATCGGAAATTTTTTCAAATTGATATGTCATATTTCCATATAAAATACGCAATACTATATTTTCTGAGTTCAACCATACCACATACGTCATATGTACACTGAGAGAACAGTTTGTTAGCAGTAAAGAAATGTTCTTAAAGGTTAACAAATTATGCTTTTGAATATGGCCAAACTAATGTAATTTTACTACTAATAAATTATTTGTTTGAAAATTTCAAATGAATCAGTTGTTTGATACAAACTTAATATTTGTTAACTCATAGAAACATATTACTTCAATATTAACTAATATTTGTTTTTATTTACTTATATGAAGTTCACTATAGAAATTCATTTATTTACAATAAAATGATCACTTTGACTGTGATATAATTTGTGTTACTATTCAAGTATATATATATATATATCTCACAGTAACTTGAATATATATATTATATAGTCCCGCAGTGACCTCCAAGGTTGATAAAAAAGGGTTTGCAAATAACTCTTTATTAGGATAAATTAAATTCTCTCTTGTTAAATAACATAACATTCATTCTGAATAAATAACATAACACTCTTCCTGACTAGATCACATATTACCTTGAAATCGTGTAATTTATTCGTGAAGGTTCCAATCCCTCAACAATCCTTCCATCATCGCTGTACTAGTAGGGTAGGAGCCTAGGATAACCCTTGCGTCCACTCCATGATTTTGGCGGCAGACCGGCACAAACATTCACAATTCACATTCACCTGTGGCTTCAATCCATATGCACATTCGTGCGTGGGTTCACTTTGTCCACTTTCACGCCAAAAATAATGATGATTATATTGCCAATAACAAAGAAATGAATGATCTTGATATGGTTGAACAGGTTGACCAACAAGCTACAAGATACAAGACATGTATACAATGGCGTTGTAAAGTCGATCATCGTATGGAAATGCTGATGCGATGACACGTGCCTCTGTGGAGGGGTTGGATAGGTCGGATAATTTGCAACCGCCAAATCCTTTTAGTTAACAGTTAACATATTTACGTTTTCTGGAAATTATTGTGTTGGTGACTATAAAGTTTCCGTAGCTTACAGAGTTATTAGTTTTCTCCAAATGATGTCATATTTTTATCCCAAACTGACTCAAATCTAACAAACATTTATTTATATTCAACGAATAATCATCAAAACATTAAATTTCTTGAAATTGATACTTAAGAAATATGCTGACTATAAATTTTTGATTTTGCAGACAAAGTAATATGTTTTAATTTCAAAAAATGAGGTAACACTTATTTCTGAAATAACTGTGTTATGTTAAACGAGGTTGTTTGAATACCAAGCAAAATTGCTAATATTGAGCTAACTACGTTTGAACAAATTGATTTATTATCTACAAAAAAACCTTTTTCTCGGTGTAACAACTCAAGTTGCAGTATAATAATGAATATAAAAGAAATCAATGTTTACATTTCTTAATTTTTTTTTCATCATCTCTTCTGCAATGGATATCTGAGAATTACTCAGTTCGAACATTCGCTGTAAATTTGTTATTTGTTCATTTTCACTACTTACCTATATCATTTCCATTGCAACCGCTTTCTTTTATACTTAGTATACTGCAACTTAAAGTGTTAGATATGACGTATGTAGTATGGTTGAAAAATATGGGCTTTTAATTTTTGATATAAATATACACGGCTTCAATTAAAAAAAATATTGATGGCGTAATTTTTTGTAATATGGTCATGGGATACTCAATTTTCGTGAAACTAGCGGAATAACTTAAATACAAAATCGACCTGTCCGAGCTTTCCCTCAAAAAATAATCAGCTCATAAGAAAATGGAGCGTTTCTACACTTCATGAATGTACTGTACAATCAACTTGATAAAAGAAAATGGTGATGTACCAGATGAATTCCAGTTAGTAGTCAAGCTTATTTATAAACAATTCCGGGATACATATTGCTCTGTGGGAAGGAATTTTTGTTTTGGGTCCCACAGGGAACAGCGTTTGGACCCATTTCGTTCATAATTAATAACAACTTCCACATTTTGATTGGGAAAGATACTAGTTTCGCTGATGACACCGTTAGGTATATTCTACAGAGATGTCAGTTGGATGATTCCATATTGAAAGCTGAATCCGATATGGTACAAATTATAAACTGGCTCAATTCATAAAGGTTACAATTGGCTTCTCGAATTTAACAATCTGTCATTACATATGTATTGAGTGCTTTTGGATTTAAGCCCATATACATGTCCAGACTCTTTAAGGCACACGGCCGTGGGTAAAGTATAGTACGTAATGCGTGTTGTAAAGCAATTACGCACTCATGGAATTTTTCTATTCGTGAGTAATATGCTTTTTACAACACTTGATACGTAATATATTACCCTATTGAAGAATGGTCTTGGCTACGCAGATTTACACAGTATGGACGTAGTGAAAATATACAAGAAAAAATTGTCACGAACGCCTAGACTATTACAACATAATTTACTCGTTCAAAAAACCAACCCTAACCGATTCTAATCGAATTCGCTTTCATTTCGTGACACTAATATTCAAGGAAATTCGAACCTTGAGCGTGTATGTGTTTTATCTCATCCTGGCATAAGGTCATTCAATATTCATTAATCCCCTCATCCGTTTTCAGTTTGTGCTGTTGAATTTTTTATTGGAAAGCCTTCTCGAGCGGCTCGGATGGAGTAGGGAAGCCACCGCATGCGGGTTTAGAATTCTATCTATTAATCAATCTAATAGCTTTACCGTCACTCATTTTCATTGGATTTTCATACTCTAATCAGGATCCTTAAAAGTATATATAGTGCGCAGATTATTCAAGGAACAAATCCAATTGTTTGAAAGTTGTAAATTTGTTCTAGCCTAGAGCTGAATAAAATGATGATATACCGGATGTAACAGGATCATGGTACACCCCCCGTATCAACGTTAGTTTTAAAAGGAATTAATTGATTGAAGTTCTGGATATCCCATACACATATTAAGCGGCAATTTGTGGACCTACAAATGATTTTTTTTCACATCCGGTTTCGCCGGAAGTGATACCAACTTTCGGTTTTTAAATGGAACACCTGGTATATTATTACATTTCTGAAATCTTCATATATTTCTGAATCCAATGATATCACAAAAGTGACATTTCAAACGTCAAAATTTTTGATAAGTAATTTAAGTTAGTGTTTAAGTTTAGTTTGCCATTTAGGTGTGCCATGATGGTTCCGATTTATTCCAATTGACCCATCTTATGCTCGAAAAATCGAAATCCTGTTAAAAATACTTTATTGCATTTTTAATAAGCAAATAAAGTTCATCGTAATCGATTTTGGGCTGGAACTAATTTTTCGGTACCGTGGTACCATTTATTAGTAATATTAATAAGGAATAATTCATACCTGGTAATAAAGTGTGCGACGAATACAATCAAAATTACAGCTGAAAGAAAATACAATTATTTTGTTCTAATTTATTGTTAAGAAGTAACTAAGGAGGCTGATAGACAATGTCTAGCAAGAAATTATTTCAATCGTCTTGAAAATCAATTCCGAAGAGAGCCTTCGAGAGAGCCTAACCATGATCCTGAAGGAAACGTTGACGAACGAACGGAAATTAATGTTTTAGCTCAAATAGAAGTTGATAAGTCTAATTATAAATCTTTCAAATAGCAATTGCACCAGCACCTGAAAATGATTATGAGTTTAGGATGGAATATAGCAATTGGATCTTGCAGAATAATGTGCAGCCAAACAATGCTTTTTTGGGAAGAATTTTATTTTCGGACAAGTCTAGGTTTTCAAATATGGAATTGTTTAATCAACGAAATACAAGGTATTGGTCACAAGAAAATCAAAATGTATTGCGGGAGGGTAACTTTCAAGTGCGGTTCGGTTTCAATGTTTGTCTTGGAATACTTGGTCGTAAAATCATTGGTTCAATAATATTTGAAGGACCCTTGACTGGAACTAGATACTTAGGATTCCTGCCAAATTGAACTGAGGATAGGTTAACTGAATTACCTGTCCATTTACGACAGGGAATGTATTAAAGGTAGTGGATTTTCTTAAGAGCTATGATTCATACCGTCGCAGAGAACAAATGTACGTTTCGGCAGTCGTCTACTGAACGTAGGCTGTTATAGGCTAGGCTAGGCTAGACTATTGTAGTGAAGTAGTTGAGTCGATGTTTTCGGTTTCCATTTCAATAATTTTGTTAGTTGTTGCCTGTAAGCGACGCGCATATATATTCAAGGTCAAAGCTCTTAAGAAAATTCACAACCTCTACCAACAAGATGAAGCCTCTTCCAATAATTCAAGAATTGATTACCTTCAACAGGCATTCGAAGAAAACGTGGTTTCGGCGAATGGTCCTGATTTGAGACCTCTTGATTTCTTTGTTTTGTGCCATTTAAGGAACATTGTCTATGCAACCGCTGTTACAACCCGCGAAGACCTGAAGTTGCGAGTAAGACGCATAATTAATAGTATAACGGCCCAGCAATTAGCGAACGTTCTTCCAGAAAGAGCTATGCGAGTGCATTGACGTTAATGGACAGCATTTCGAACAATTGTTGTAATGTATTTATCGCACATTTTATTGCCAGGTATGAATAACTTCCTTATTAATAGTACTAATAAATGGTACCACGTTACCAACATGGTTCCATTTGAAAAAATTGAGTTTTACCCCAAAATCGATTACGATGAACTTTATTTGCTCATAAAAAATGTAATTTAGTACTTTTGACGGAATTTTGATTTTTTTAGCATTAGACTTGTCAATTGGAATAAATCGAAACCTTCATGGCACACTTAAATGGAAAAGTGAAACTGAAATTATCGAACATGTTGACGTTTGAAATGTCACTTATGTGGTATCAATGGATTCAGAAAATAATGCAGATATGTAATAATATACAGGGTGTTCCATTCAAAAATCGAAAGTTGGTGTCACTTCCGGCGAAACTGAAAGTGAAAAAAAATTATTAGTAGGTCAAAAAGTGTCGCTTATTATGTATATGGGATATCCCAAATTTCAATCAATCACATTTAAAACTAACGGAGATACGAGGGTGTACTATAATCCTATAACACCCGGTATATTAATAATTACACACTTTTCATTCCTCCATGGGCCAATTCTGAACTACATCCAGATGAAGTTGTGGGCAGTAGCTAGAATATGGTTGTTTTAGTATTCACAAAAAAAATACCTAATTACATATTTTGGTTGTTTTACGGGTTTGTCGTAGTCTTTTAGTTCAGTTTTAAGAAGAGTACTTCGACCAAGCCACTGGAGATGACTGTCGTAGTTGCAGTCGAAACGTTTGGAGATTTAAACCAAAGACGAGCACGGTAAAAAACGAAAAACAACCAATTATTGACGCCAGCCCTGAAAGCCTACATTCCTACAAAAATACCTACAAATAAAACTTTAAATAACATTAAAATATTAGCCAAAATGTCAAATGCACATAAGTTACCGACATTTGGCTATCGATCAATTTGTAGATAATTGTTTTTCCAATCAAGAATAATACATTTCAGAACAAACAGGAAACAGTTTCCCAATGTACTGGCTGATAATAAAAAATCATACGATGTCGTCTATAGCCTAAGTATATTCCTCAGGAGTTCTGAAATGTTCGCCCATGTTGCACAAACTTCAATTCGCAAAAGAAACCGATCTGTTCCAAGGCAAAACATGCAAATTATCAACAATTTGTTCAATTCACATATATCCTTGAGAACACGATACGCGAACTTTTGCCAGCTAGCACAAAAATTACAGTCAAAAACTGTGTTTTTACAACTTCGCGTTTTCCTCGATAACCGAACTGTCCGACAAAGTTTTACTCATTTTTCCAAATCAACCTTAGCGCACTTTGCTGCTGCCACCATGTGATGTTTGTTGTTCTAGTAATAACCAACTTTTATTGAAGCTATTTCAAATAACAAGACGACTCACTAAGGTTGTTTTATTTCACTAACTGCAGGAATGAATACCAACAAATAAGGTACTTTGTATATGAACTACCTCAAAAACATCCTGAAGCGGCGATCATAACAAATTTGTTTGGTTTTATCCAAAATATATTACATATTTCTTTTTAATAGACGCGGATCCAGCTAGTCATATAGATCTATGCAGTTAAATGACTAAAATAACACACAACTGACTCGCCCAGTTGTACCTAACGTCGTTAGATAGAACAGAATAATACGCCACGAGTACATTTTTACAGAAATTCGATGTGTTCTGGGACTAAAGCCGGACAAAAAATTCTTTTGGGGTAGCCTGAGCAGTCGCTTGAAGAACTCATAACGCGCCTTCACGATTATATCGGTAAAGCTTAAAATGATCAACTTTCAGTCACTTTTTCAAGCAAACGAAAAAACTGTTTCATTTGCTTCCCTGTATTGAAGTAAAGGAGATTATAGGCTGAAGTGTGGGAATCCTTCAAGTATCACCTAACTCCAAACTTTAATTTCGATAGCGTAGTATTTCTCAACTCATCATTTATAAGGTCATGATTTCCGAAAAAAAAAATTAATTAATTTTTATTTTGAATACGGTTAACAGATAGGTAAAGAGAAATATCAGGAAAAATTGTTCGGCAGTTATTGAAGATTTCAAAAATAATATTATACATATTAATGAGGGTGTTCCATTTGAAAAATCCACCACATTGTCGAAAATATTTTAGTTGGGTATAGAATGTCCGAAGATGCTCTTTATTAAACTTTCAAAGTGATCCGGTGTCTGGTTTATTAGAAACGTCTAATGTGCCACCCACCGTGAATCATCCTGTATAAAGCTGAAGTGCTCACACCAATCGGGTCAAACAAGCGGCTCACAGCATTCCATGAGTTCACATTGTCCTTGGAAAGAAGTGAATAAACCGTTTCCGGATGACTGTTTTCACTACCGATGTGTGCCTTTTCTCTAAATGAGGAGGAGGAAACTCCAAAATACGTACACTTATCACAATTTGAATTTCAGAGACGATTAGCAGAATGAAAGGAAAAATATATTTAGGACGATATACAACTTTTGTGAAAACACTTTTTTCACGTTATCTCAAAATTTATATGAAAAATTCAAATAACCAAGTTTTTGGATTGTAATTTTTATCTTTAACAAAGAAAAAAAAATTCACGAGAGAACCCCGCACTTTTTGCTATATGAAATGGCGTTCTGTCAAATAGTCCAAATTTTTGATATTTGTAGGAGTCGGTCTCCTTAAGAAATATGTCCGAGCCCAACTCGATCCTATGACTAGTTTTCGAAATACAGGGTGTTAAAGTTGGGAAATGACGACTTTTCCCCATCTTGTATCTCTAGAGATAATCAATTTATTTGAAATTTTTGTATGCAGTATTTTGAAAATGTCCTTTGGCAACTATCCTCCCCAGAAAAACCTCAAGAACTCTTTTCCGTTACAGGGTGATTTCAATTCATACTCTTGCGGTTTTTCGAATTTCGAAATATTGATGATATATGGTTTGGAAACACTTGCAGGATGAAAATTATCACATTTTATCTTGTTGTCGCTTCATGTAATATCATCCCTTGTCTGAATCATACAAGGCGATTCACAAATACTGTGGTATACCGTAATCAATTTTGCAGTACGCCCCTGATTAGACAGCGAATAGAACATACCGCAGAGCTATTAGGCATAAACTTCCAGTTTTGAAGCTCTTGAATATATTACACCCAAACATTCAAGCAATCTCAAGTGGAGTTTGTCATTTAACCCGAGTTAAAGACCTCAACATCCGGTCCAAAATTCCAGAATATTAATCCGGGAGTGTCATTTCTCGGTGGCTTTGCTGGAAATCGTGTAATCATTTCAACGGCAAAGGGATCAGTCAGACGAGTCATAGTTCCCAGGTGTTGTTGATGGTTTGAAAATTCCTTCTCTCATTACTATTTTTATGGATAACTATGATCAATGAACAGATGTAATCATGAAGAAAAAATAACAATGTTACATACTATTGAAAAAGATTTCTATAAATATTTCAAAACTGATTAAAATCCAAATTGTATAGAAATGAAAAGTATTTTACATTTAGTAATGTGAAATGGTGTGCACATCAGTACTAAGAATTTTTTCGAAGACAATTCAATGCATATACTAATAATCCCATAAGCGGCTGTTTTTGTCACTATCACAGCAATTGAAGTTTGCCCTAACTTTCCCAGCTCTAAAACTAGTACGTCTAGCAGAGTGATGACGGTGCGGTTCTTGGTTATCCCGATATGAGAATATTTTACCTATCATCAAGAATTCTGAATATCCAGGTCAAGATAGTTAACAGTCTTTGTCTGTTAGAAACATGCAACAATCAATTTTGTGAGTCTTTGGTTACCATGATTTTTATTGTTGTTATCATGCGAATCGATAGATTATAAATTGTCTTTGTCGCAGGTGAGTTCGTTTCTGGAACAAATTTTGATATCCGTAACAATTGAATGTCAAACTTACTTATTCGGTGTTTTATATCGCCCACCCTCAGCTAGCATTGTAGGATATCTCGATGATTTAGAGGAAACGATAACTAACCTGCTGCCTGAAGTCGATCACATCATATTTGGAGGAAATTTGAATATAAATGATAATCGCTGCGATCTTCTCCTCAATTGTATTGGGATATTTAACTTCACGCAATTGGTGGATGAACTCACGAGGATCACACTCCTCAGTCAAACATTGATTGACGTGTTAATTGTCTCGAATCCAGATTTAATTTCGGTTGTTAAAATTCTAGACACTCATGGGATTTTGGATCATTTGGCAGTTAGTTGTAAGATTGAATGTTCGAAATTGAGAAGGGAACCTAAGTGTATTTCATATAGAGACTTTTCAAACTTTAACCTGTACCTTTTCAATGACCATCTGATATCACATATCTGAAATACCATATTTGAATTAGGAACTGTTCATCAGAGTGACTAAACCGCCTGCTCCTTGGCGCACTTATAATATCAAACAAATGATTGAACTCAGGAATAAAGCATTCAGCAGATACAAAATATTGAGAACTATCGCATCTTGGAAAAGTTATACGGAGGTAAGAAACTATACCACCGCAGCAATCCGTCGTGAAAAAAAGCATATCTTGAACATGTCTTGCGCAAAAAAAGAACAAATGTAATATACAACACTCTCAGGTCGCTCGATATTCTCCGACAAAAACCCCCTCCATGTCTCCCTGAGCAATTGAAAAATGTTAATCGTATAAATTAGCACTTCAACTCTATCTCTCATCAAGATAAAAATGTTCTACACATATCCCTCCTCGATAAATATAAAAGTCATGGTATCACAAGCATATTTTCCTTTACCAATATATTTCCTGTAACAGTTGAGAAATATCTGAACGAAATAAGAAGCAATGCAATTGGTATAGACGGGATCTCTAAAAGGATGATTCAATTGGTACAATCCCATTTAATAAATCACATCACTTTTATCTTCAACACTGCAATGAACCTGGGCACATTTCCCTCTGAATGGAAACATGCATTGATTACCCCATTGGCTAAATGTAGTTTTCCCAACGAGTTATCCGATTCAGGGCCTATTAGTATCCTACCCTCACTGTCGAAAGCACTTGAAATGATTTTGAAAGATCAAATGGCTGATTACTTATACACTCAAGAGATAATAACTTCTGCGCAGTCTGGTTTTCGGACATAACTGATCTTTTCAAGGCTACAGATAAAGGTGAAGTCTCCTGTTTGGTTTTATTGGACTCTAGTTAGGCTTTTCATTCCCTGGATCACGCCATACTTTGTCTGAAGATTAGTTACTTTGGTTTCTCAAACGGAGCTGTGGAACTCATATGCAATTACCTATCCGATCGTACCCATCAGGTCGTATTGGATGGTAATGAGTCAGACTCTTTACCAGTGGATTATGGTGTCCCTCAGGGATCCATCTTGGGACCTCTTCTTTTTTTAGTATATATCTCGGACTTTCATGAGACCATAAAAGATGCTAAAATTCATCACTACGCTGATGATGCTCAGCTCTACATTTCTTTCAATTGCCTCCACCTTGATGTAGCTATAGAAAATATGAAAAGAGACTTGAACAATCTTTACGAGTTTTCGACTGCTCATAATTTACGACTAAATTAAAAAAAGTCCCAGGTCATGTTATTCGGTTAAAAAAAACCTGCAGGATGTTCGCGAGAACCTAAAAATAAAGATAGGGAATACACTTCCATTAGTGAATGAAAGCAAAAACTTAGGTCTGTGTATTGATACTGAGCTGAGATTCACCAAACACGTCAATCATCTTTGTCAAACATCCTCTAACGTTCTTAGACAACTCTTTCCGAACAGACACATGATGTCTAAGCATCTGAAGCTGTCTTTACGTGAAACATTAATAACATCCAAGCTGTGACGTCATTTATGGCCCAGCCTCATCAGTATCAGTATCGTTATAATTGACTTCACATATTGATAGTAGAGATGAAAAACTTTTTTACAAAAATTTTCACCCTATTATGAAAATGTCTCAATTTGGAGAATCTTCAAAAGAAGAAATTGAAAGAGAAATCCGCAACAATGTGCCGCGGAATACTGTAAATTCCACTTCATTAATTTTGTGGCAATTCACGATGTGTAAGAAGAGAAAATACACAATAGTAAAAAAATCTTCAATGAAAAGTTAGCTTCTATTTTATGTCACTAGGCATTCAACATGAAGAATAATAATGTGGCGAAGACTACAAAGAGTACAGTTACGACGATTTGGATTATTACAGCAAAAATGTTACGACCTCCTAAAGATTCAAAAAGCACATCGAAAATGGAAAATAATTTTAATTTAACATACATAACTTTCAATAAAAATCGCCTAATTATTATTGATATTAATATTGAAACACAAATTGTTACATTGTGCAAATGAGTCAAATAGCTGGTCCAGAGAAGTTAGTTGGAGATAACAGGCTGTTAAGGGTAACACTCGTAGATTGCAAAGTGCATGAAGATGACGGAGACGGCATCGGTTACAAGTTGTCTGGGGCCCAAGTTTTGAATATCAGTGAAATTGAATTCATTGTTGAAATATTCTGATTTGTAGTTCACCATCGAAATGCTGTACCTAGTTTTCAATTTAAGTGAAATGAAATGTTTATAAATTCACTTAAATGAATTTAATTCGAACGAACACACTTTGGCAACAATGTAAATCTTTTCAAAACCGTATGCCGTACTAGAGGTAATGATCGTTTTCCTAGAAAAAAACAACAAGTCGTATTTATTAATCAAAAAAATTCATACCCAATAGTTATTTTTTATTTAGATTTTATATGATACTTAATATGTTGAAATCGGTTTCGAACATTTTTTAATAATCTGTCATCATAGGAGGCTAAACCAGTCCAATGCACAATTCACACAGCCATACGATTTCCGATGACTTTTGCTGTAGAGAATACTTTCAAACATATTTCATTCTCTTCGGTAACAATATTTTTGTACGGAAGAATGTTTTCTTTCAGTATCAGTCTGTTGCCATCTTACTATCTACTATCATTATTATCAACTGTTACTGGAACTTTTTTTGAAAACTGGCAACTGTGTAGTTTGTCATTCTTTGTAGTTTTGACTTTCAGAAAACTCAAGAATAGTTTCTATTTTACAAATTTGTTGTACAGAGAATATTTTTAGCGTTATTGTTTTGGTGAATATAAATCGTAAGAAAAGCATTGGGTTTTCTTTCAATTTTAATCAAAGTATTCTACTAGCGGATAAACCTACGTAAGAAAATTCGACAATTTTTATTTGATAAAAAAAGTTCGATTTTCCGCTTAAGAATCATGTGCCATGGAAAATTGGACATACCGCCTAAAGTTATGCTTTTGGATAACAATATTTAAATTATGTAGTTTGATCACGTCCTAAATTTTTCCTTTCCGACTTGTAGTTCATATCTAAAGTAGGCATTCACTGTCATATATTTGTGCTGAAACATTCTCTTTGTAGTATTAAATGGAAAAATCGGTTTTCGAATCCGTCCCAAATTGCATTATAGCTTTGTCCGTTTCCATTATCCCTCCAATTTCATTAATTGGTGTAGTATCTTCATTATTTCGCCTCGACATCGAACAGAGAAAATAAAATAGTTCGTTAGCCGATCTCATCCCTTTGTACTCTTTCTAAATGTAGATGCAATTCGACGCTTCTTTCACACCTCAAATGTGTTAGAGCCATTTTTGTAATTCAATATCGAACAATGTCATTTAATGGAATTGAATTCCGGTACCGATATTGACGTCGATCGACGGAGTTGTGGCCTTTCGAAAGGTCGATTGGCTTATATTCAAATGGATCCGAATAGGGGCTTGCCGAACACAGGGTGGGTAATTCGAAATAGAGGAGCACTGAATATTTACTTCGAATGCTTTTTATATAATTTTGGAAATGCATTCCAACAGGAAAAATGCTTTCAAGAATTGATTTATCAATCATATTAATGGGTAATGGTAAAACAAAATCTGCAGGTGCTGTCCTCCTCTAAGCATAGCTTCCTTAGGTGTTCTTTGAGTCCGCAGTGCACCGTCAGAAATCCCGTGATTGTCTTTAGACTAGTTTTGCTGAGGTTAATCAGTGTCTTCGATCTTGCTCGGTTGAAGATGCCGAGGAGATCTTTGTCCTGCCTTAGCTCTGGAAGTATTTGCCAGTATGTTGCTGTCATTGTTTCTTTCATTTTATTGAGTTCTTTTTGGAAGTAAGATTTTCCAAGTCCGCAGAATGGTTCTGGTCCGATCAGTGGCGTTGATGCCCCTTTTCGTGCCAGGGTATCTGCTTGTTCATTGCCCTCCACTCATTGAGTTTGTCTAGGCATTCCCATATCATCTTTGAGTTGATGTTATGAGCTTAACTCGTTGATGGCTGCTTGACTGTCGGAGAGGATTGCGATTTCCTTGTTCCAGTATTTCCTGTCGAGGTTGAATTGAATGCACCTTTCTATGGCGTGTATTTTCGCTTGAAAAATACTGGGGAACTGGCCCATGGGTTCGTAGTATTTGGTGCGAGGCCCAGACTCCTACTCTAATTTCGTCGAAAGTTTTGGACCCATCCGTGTACCATGTTATGGCATTCCTTTCTATTGCTCGAATGGATTCTATGCTCTATCCACGATTGGTATTTAATTCCGTTCGAAAAAAAAATCGAAACTGAATTTCCTTGTAATTTCATCAGTTGGGAGATCGGCAAGGTGTGCACTTTCGGTGGAGGTTGAGCCCCCTACGTTGTGTGCTGTCCCTTTGAGTCCGACTTCAGCCAACCTGATGTTTGCTTCCCAAGAAGTTCTCCTCACCATGATATGGAGAGGAGTGAGGTCCAGAATTACCTCTATTGCTGCTGTTGGAGTCAACCTCATTGCTCCTGTTGTACAAAGACATGCTAAGTCTTTGCACTTTCTCCAGGATTTTCTTTGTTATGGCGAGATCGGTTCTGCCGTGCCACACTACTGCTCCGTAGGTGATCATAGGTCTCACTATCATGGTGTACATGCATTGCAGTATTGATGAGTTACAGCCCCACGTATTTTCTGCAAAGTTCCTGCACACCATCAGTGATGATTTTGCCTTGTCAACGATCTTTTCTACGTGTCTGTTCCAGAGTAGTTTTGAGTCTAGGGTAAGCCCTAGATACTTTACCTCTTGCAGCCCTTTTAGGTCTGCTCCGTCGAGGCGAACAGCCCTAAGGTGCTGAAACTTTGTTTTTCTAGTGAATGGTACCACTGTGGTTTTTGATGAGTTAATTCTCAACCCCACAGAAAGGCACCATCTTCGGTTAGTCTCTAGCTCCCTTTCTATGAGATCGCAGAGGGTTTCTTCGAATTTGCCTTTGGCCATAATGAAAATGTCGTCAGCATATCCAAGGCAAGTGACTCCGTTCCCGGTTAGTGTTCATATTAAATATATCAGTCGGTATTTATGCATGAGTGTTTCCAACGTCATCATACTATCCCAAAATATCATTTGCGCTAACACAATTGTGGCTCACAATATCTATCTTTCATTCATGGTATAGGGAGAGAACTAGACCTAGCAGTTGAATGAAACATCAACTGGGGTTTTGATTCAAGTAATCATCCCTTGAATGAGATTTTATATCTTCCTGAGTCGAATTGAAAACGCATTGTCAAAGTGGGGAAGGATAAAGAGCGGTTGAAAACATATTTACCATTTATACACTGGAATGAATGTGCAGGACCTCAACAGCTCGCAGTTCTAATACGAATCCTCTAGCTTTCTATTTATGGGGTCATCTGAAGGCTCTTGTTTATAAAACTCATTTACTAGATGTGAATGACTTGAGACATCAAATAATTGATAATTGCAATATAGTAAGGACCAACCCAGGAATTTTTTAAAGTGTTTTTTATCAGGAGGTGGACATTTTACTCATTTTCTGTAATATCGTAATCGGTAATATTTTTATTCTATGTTTTTATTTTATGTTTTTTATTTTTTCTCGAAAACGAATAAATGAAGAAAATACAGAATAACAAATAGTTGTAATTTCAGTTTGTAACATTATTATTTTTCCACCATCAGCTACTCAGAGTTGTAGTTATAAAATTGAATTTCATTTATATTTATTAGACTGATGCTTGAATTTGCCTACCTTAATAAAATCCAATTGTCATTGAAACATTATTTCTTCCATAGTTTGTTTACTTTGGATATATTTACAGCCATTTCGCATCTTTCGTTATCTGTACTCCCTCCAATTATTTGTATCTTCAGCTGTCTGTTGGCAAAAAAAAAACAGCTGTTCAGTTCAGTGACTGTCGCTGGGGCATAGATCACTTTTCCAGGTAGATACGACTCTTCTGTGATGTATCGGTGGAAATGACCTTCAAAGGCCGTCGGTGACATGAATTTAGAAAGACACCATATCGTGATAATAATCTGTCCGGACCATGGACGTATAAATGAATAATGGACCCAGTTATTTACATCTCCAAGTGAAGTCGCTGAAAGGCACCATCCTAAGGTCCTGCTGTTGAGTTGGGCGTTGCCACATCGAGTCTGTGATAATTCTTCATCAACCGTTAACACTAGCTTAAACTCAATTGCCAGCGAATTCCAGTCAGTAACTGAACATTCCGATCCGTTTATGAAATTAAACTTGGCATTATACATTTCAGAATCAAAACTAGTGAAATTAATTTGAAAAATCGGTGCTAACTTCCAAATAATTCTGTACCGTCTGTTGAAATGCTGCACGTGCGGCAACGCTGTTGAAGTACGCTTTGTTTCTCTTGATTCTTTGGTTGTTTACAAATTTCACCACTTTATGTTGACATTGTCTGTCATATACGGTATTTGTGAAAATATTAGTGATTTGTTGCGTTTGGATTAAAATAGTGAAAGAAAAATAGATAGAGACTAATAAAGGTGCTTTACTGTTGGGATTGCAAGCAATCCAATTGTTCTAACAACCAGAATTTCAGCTTTGATGAGTAAGTACAAAGATTGTTTACAAATATTAGATTGACGTTCATATTCTTCATTGGCGTCACAGTGGGTATCAAATTTCTATACATACAAAATGAAATGGTACTGAAATCTTGTTACTTTATATGAAGGAAGGCACATATGGGTATTTTAGGAACACATCACATCATATATGAAAATCCACATATTATTGTTATTATCAATACCTAAGTCAGTTAAATTGCATGCACCACTGTCGTTGGAGGGTAGGTTACAGTCTATCGCAGGTCTCCTCTTTCCCCGCAACCCGCGTGACAACGAACCAAGCGGCTTCAAAACAAATTATTGCAAGTAAGGGATTGCTGAGTCCATTATTAATTTATACGTCCATGGTCTGGACGAATTCCCATATGTTTGAGTTTTAGATATTCGGCCCTATGCTGTATCACTTCTGTTAAAAATAACGTCACTGTTATTCGCCATTTCCGTTATTTTGCTATTGCTTGGTAATAGCAAAACAACGGAAATGGCGAATAACGGTGACGTTATTTTGAACGGAAGTGATACAGCATATGGCTGAATGTTAGGTAATGAAATTTGGCACGGAACATTTTAGAATCCTTTGTTGACATTTGGACACTTCGAGGAATAAAGTTACTTGGCAACTCTGCTAAGGTTCTTGATATCGGTTTTAATAAAGAAGAAGAAAAAGTCTCTTCTTTCTACTGTGGAAATTATATTTGCAGAGAGAATGATGGATATTTTCAGTTGAAAATTGATTATTGATTCATCCATTTAATGGGATTATTCTTTCAACTGAATTAATGTTTTCCATACTTTAACACGTTGGTGATTTGATAGGAAGCTGGTTAATTTTTGGAAAACATACCCAATAGGGGACTATAACCTCACTTTCTAGCATCTAGTCATATGTTCTTCGGGTAAGCAGAACCCCCTAATTTTATCCTATGAGCCTTTGGCAATTCGGTTTATTTTGTAGTATTAATTTTGGAAAAGCGTGTTAATTAAGCCTGACGTCGTTGACCTTTTGACTAGGACTATGATATGAAATAACATCTGTAGAGGAGCCTTCTAATAGGATCTTTCCCGAAGTTAGCACCAGGCCTTCCTAGACAAAGGTATGAGGTTTAGTCAAGTTGGTATCAGACAGTCAATGATTTCATTTCAGGGTCTTTTGTCTCGGTGTACTGATCGTCATCCCAGAGCACTAGCCGTCTGGGGGGAAACTCATCTTGGTGTCAGCGTACGTATCGTTAGACTGGAGAACTCATCTTTCATTCAGGTGTCACTGCCTTGAAGGCTGACCCTTACCTCGCACCTTCACTACTGGTATCCTTCCACCTGATAGATTCCACCGTAAATGCCTGGCTGAAACCAATCGGATGTGGTACGCAAGTTAACCAGTTCACTCGATATTATATACCTTTTTCTCTATTGAAAATATTAACTCTGAATTTATGTAAACGCTACAGGTAAGGTGCACCTAACTCAAGCGGCTTTATTTATTAACCTACCCTAAAGGGGTATATTGTGTTGAGTAAGATAACTGTGGGTAACTACCCTTAGATATTTTGAGCCTTGGGCTATTCTACAGTTCATTATATATACCTTTGTCTTTGGTACTTAAGCCTTCAGGTACTTTGACTTTTATGTGGTTGTAAAACCCTTGTCACCTTATATAATATTATATGACTCCAATCATAAGCTGATTATCATTTAAGAGTGTGGCATTTGCCTAAAATTACTATTTGTGTTTTATGGGAATTGGTAAAATTATCTACACAGGGGGCTCAGCATTCATATGACTGGCGCCCGCATTTTTTTAATATCACATGACATTTTGTTTTGTTCAACCCACTCCCCTCTTCACTGGATCTTAGCCGCGAGCCTACCCTGTCACTCTAACAGCTTTTGGCACTTGTCAAATGCGTAAGTGGTGATCTGCCTACTATATTACTTCAATTGTATGACGGTGGCAAGTTGTGGTGTAATTGTTTTACAATACTGTTGGCTGTGTTGCCCACTGAGACGCCACTGACCCTAATAATTTCAATCTAATTAGGGCTAAATTAGTTCATATTGATGGTTTTATAATGTATATGGTCACAAAAAAAGTGTTTTTTGTGAAGGCATACTTTGAAACAATCTCGAGCATTAGTAAATTGTCCAATCTTTGGAATAACATGAAAACTGACAAATTACTTCAACACATTTCAAAGCAGAAGTTTGAATAGAATTATTTCCTTTTATCTTTATCATCTTTGTACTTCTGTAAAGGCGGCTCCACACATTCGGGTATTTGGCAAATACAGGTATAAGTATTTGTATATTTGTCTGTATATTTGTGATTAAATATTTTGCTTTATGCCAAATATATCCCCACATTTGCATGTATGTCTTGGTTTATTCGACGCGGGAAGCACAAATATTCGTACGATGTAAGTGGAAGATGACGTTTCAGTGATTGCATCAGCAGCAATTTTTGTTATTGTTTTTTTAATAGGAGCAGGAACAGTTTAGTTACTAATGAAATAAATTATTATAACAAACATTTTAAAACATGTAACTTTTTCAGGTATAATGGCACACATCTTCCTGCCGATTTGTTAAAGGAGTTTTCTGGCTCATTTGCAAACTTCTGCAGAATGTTTAAAATGGAGCAGCGCACTGCTATCTACTAAATGATCACACCATACGAATATGTGGATCAGACAGGTCTTTGCTTGTTGTGCCAATATTTGCGCCTTTGATTTGTGTTCATTTACCGACAACGAATGGAAAATATTTATATTTGCCAAATATACCCTTTTTAACGAATATTTGCTTGTAAACACTCCACACACATATTCGTCTATATGCCAAATTTTGGATATTTGTGACAAGTACCCGAATGTGTGGAGCCGCCTTAAGAGTCATATCGTTGAATAACTCCTTTCGAAATTACTTGGATCTGGAAATATATCTAACAATTGAGTATAATGACTAATTGTAATCATGGGGGCAAGATCAACATGTTTCTTTAATTATAGTGTTATAATTGAGATCATCGTCGGCAGCTGTGTGAACAATGACCGACATTAATTTGTCTGAATTGGTTGAAAAAGTTGAGTTGGAGAAATATTTATTTATAGTTTGTCTCTGTACTGCTTACAGAATGAATTGAACTTTTCAGTTCAACAAAAAAAGATAAATAGTTTGGGAATAATAAATTCAGTTATTGAAAACTAATTGTACCAGAATTTTCTACGATGAAACAAGTTAAAACATTCATTGGCCAATAATTATAACAAATGCAATATTGAAATAGAAAGATTTAACGATATTCGGCGACAGGCTTGTACCCAGTATACGATATTGAAATTTTCACTGACATGTAAAATTTTCCAATTCATTAAATTTCATTCAACAAAGCATTTCCATGGTTTCATTGATGCCCATGACCAATCAAATCTAAATTATTCGTTAATTTTCTAGTGAAATTATTGACAATCACACTAATGCAATTATCGAAGAATGTTCTATTCTAGGCATTTATCATCATATTAAGAATTTACAAACAATTCTACTAAATTTTTGTAAATTTCTTCTGTGAAAGAATGTTTAAAACTCTAAAGTATTACTAGAAAAGTCAAGAATCGTCAAATTATTTATCAATTCAAAACAGAAAAAAATAAATGATCGTAACTATGGATTTTAGTCGACAATGAAAATATACAAATTGATTTTTAATGTCAGATTTGAAGAGAAATATGATATCTATTATAGTTTTGATTCATGACATTCGTGCAATCGAATGAACAGATAATTTTTGACAAATCTTTCACTCATCATCGATTCAGAGTCACAGTAAACTCAATAATTTTCAAAAGAATGTAATTCGATAGCTACCTAAAAAAACGAATACCAATTTGCGACAAATGGTTGAATGGATAATTTTAAGGCAAATAAGATAAGCAAGAGAAATAAACAGATATCAAAAAAAAGTTGGGGTTACTTCCGTTCAAAAGGTAGTAAAAAAAAAAAAAATGAGTTCCAAAGATGCGCTATCATTGATTACGTACCTTCTGTGAGTCTCAAATTTCTATATCTCCTAATAAAGAAACTAACCGCAGTTATAGATCTCTTGTGTCACCTAGTATAGTAGGCTGACCTAATTTTCAACCGAATTGATACAGGTTCCCGATAGTTACACGGTATCAGATTGATACCATTTTCTGAGATTTACAAAATGAAAATGGCATTCACACAGGGTGTTCAGTTTTTCTGAGCGGGTCCCAACTTTTTTTCATAAAATGAGACCCTGTATTTTTCATCAGTTCTTTGGTTTCTACATGTAATAAGAAATAAAGGTACTGTATGGAAAACTTTTTTCGAATATAAGTATTGACGGATTTCAATATTTTCAGCATGACAGCTTTGTTTCCAAAATTCGTCACTCATAATATTTGGAATTATTAAGTTGTGTCAAGTCGCATTAAAATTCATGTTTTGTTCAATATTGTACGTTGTTAACACTCCCAAACGATATATCTGAAATCGATCTGTGATAAACAGGGAGTTAGAATCATTATAAATAAGAATGTGCAGAATTTTCCTTATTCCAAATGAATCAATCCATGAGAAGCGCCAATGCAGGCTCTACAAATATAATTAAATATTCTCTATGGTTAAAATCGATAGTTTTTCTTAAAAAAACTTTTTTATGTAAAATTGATATTCTTCATATTTCTTCGCCATAATCTCAACAATCCAGTTTTTTACCGCAATCTTTTTATCTGGATGGCTTCTATGCGAATACTGTTGAGTCGAAATTTTTTGATACAGCAACATTCGCTGAAGATAGGCATGGAGCGATATTTTAAAAGGTGAGTCATTACAAGAAATCTGTTACAAACATAACAATGTCAATATTATGGCGAAGAAATAAAAAGAAGAGCCTTTGTTGGCGCTTCCTACAGATCGATAATATGCAGGGTGTTTCATTTGAAATAAGAAAGATTTTGAACATTTTAATTATCTATGTGTGGCCTAGCTGTTTTTGCACCCTATATGTCACAAGTCAATTTTTGATATATCGTTTGAGAGAGTTACCAACGTACAAAGAATATTTGATCAAAAATAAATTTGATTGAGACTTGATACAACTTTATAGATTCAACTATTATAAGTGATGAATTTTTAAAAATAAGCTGTCATGCTAAAAATCTTGAAAACCGTTTCTATTTTAGAAACAAAGATTTACATAAAGTACGTTTTATTTATATGTCTTACGTAGAAACCAAAAAATTGATAGAAATACCGGTTGCCATTAAAAAAAAACAAAGATGGTCCCGCCCAGAAAAAATTGAACTCCCTTTGTAAATGCCATCATTTTAATTTTCTTTCTTTTTTTTATACACTCAGTTGTATGCTCACAGCATACTTAAACTATTGGCGAATCGTCTGATTACTAAATACCTCTAGACTAATAATAAAACAAGAATTGGACTCTTTCGATATGTGCATTGAAAAGGATAGGATTTTTCATCTTGAAATTAATTTAATTCATATCAATAACACTAACTGGTCAGTTAGAGGTCAGTTATCATGTTGTGCTAAACACAATATGGTTCAATAATTCATTTGTAAAACGCAGTATATTTTCAATTGAAATTTCGTACTCTATTACAATTTTAGTTTATGATATTTGTGCAATCCAAATAAAAAATTTAATGATTTTTGACAAATCTTCATCATCATCAAATTCAGGTATCAGCCAAATTGACAATTTTAAATGATGTGCAATCCAAAAATTCCTGCAGTTATCTCGAAGAATTAACAAAATAATGGAATCATGCTATACTGTTCGAAACAGTCAATTCCAATTTTTCCAGCGCATTGTATGTTCGATGCTGAATTAATATATCTATGGTCATTTGAACATGCTTCAGTGAAACGCAACTGTATGAGGTGAAAACACGCCATGTATGGATCAGGTGTTATTCTATTAATATACAGGGTGTTCCAAACTCGATGGCCTATTAGAAGTTTCTGGAAAAGGGGGAGTAGGATTATTTTGAATTTGGTTTCTTGGATAACCAGTTCTGCTCTATCGATCTAAAATATTCAATGCTGCGGCGTTGCCGCTTCTATCGAAAAGTAGCAACAACTTTGATATTTTAAATGGAATACCCTGTATATTATTGCATTCTTCGCTTTGCTATTACTTTTCGATTATTTTCATATGATACTTCCCTATACCTATCTCTAGTGGTTTTCGAGAAATTCATTAATTTCCTTATTTTTTGTACAAAATATAGCTTCAATTAAATGTTTATTACTGCATTAGTTGACTACGTAGAAAGCTGAGATTTTGAATGTAGTTTGATAATGTCCTGTCTTTTAGTAATAACCAAGGGAATTCGGTCTTCATTTTACAGGGTCGTTGAATATTTGTGATCTTACCGATACATACTAAAGTGATGAAAAGTGCATTTTTTCAAATGGAACACCCTGTACATTATCAAATATCCTGAAAGAGAATTGAATTTCCTTTCAAATGATGTATCATGTTCCTATACATAGATAGTCAGGTTTCCGAAATAAAAGCAAGTTTTCTATAAGAATTGGATTATTTTGCCACATTTCGTATTCGATAAATATGAAATGTCATCGAAAATTAGTACATTAATAATAAAACGTTTGCGCGTTCACTAACGTAAATTTTATTCACGGCACACCACTATCATTTTCAATTTCTAGTATAACGATTCGAAATAGGTGATATTTCCCATTTGAAATAATCTGTAGTGTGCCGTGACCAGAAAAGAGCAAAACAATCTGTTGGTTTGATAAACAGTGAATTTAATTGTGTTTCTGTCAGAAAGAAGTATAAAAAATGGTTTATAATGCATATTCAACGGGAATGTTGAAGCCCCACGAAATCAAAGCAAGCCGATAACTGGAGATGAATTAAATCAAATTAATGTCTTGGGGTATTTCCATGCCCATCCTCATGTATCATTAAGAAGAGCTACTGTGGATTTAGGTATGATTCGCACTTCGATATGGAGAATTTTAAAGAAACATAAAATGCATGATTATAAATTCATAAAAGCTCATGCCCTACATAGAGGTGATCCTCCAAAACGTGTTGATATCTGTGAATGGATTTTAACATGGACTTATGAAGACCCAAATTTCCTTCAGAAAATTATATGGACAGATGAGTCTAAACTTTTAAGAGAAGGAATATTTAATCGCAAAAACCATCAATTTTTGGGCTACAGAAAATCCTCATTTTATAAAAGAAAGTGGATTTCAAGAAAAATTTTGTTTAAATGTATTTTGTTTGCTGATGAACAATGAATTATCGTTTAGTATTTATGAAGAAAACTTGAATTCGAGAAAATATTTGAATATATTGAGAACAATAGTTAGTGACTTTTTAGACAATTTGCCGCTTCATGAATATCGAAGTTGTTGGTATCAGTTGGACGGTATCCCCCCTCACTGTACACAAGAAGTCAGCAGAGAACTGACTACGACCTTTGAAGATCGGTGGATAAGACGTTTGGGTCCACATCTTTGGCCACCGCGATCCCCGGATCTAATTCCTCTAGATTTTTACCTCTAGGGAAGAAACAAACAGATTGTATATGAAACACCAGTGAATTCGAGAGATGAATTGAAACAGAGGATAATTCGTGCTTTCGAGGAAATTCGACGAGGTTCAAAGAGCAACCACCAACCATGTAATGACTTCGATTCACGAATGTTTGCGTGCAAATGGTCAGCACTTCGAACACATGAATAAGCGATTAATTTTACCTTCATTTGTTTATTGATTGGAATGAAAATTGAGTTCTACTTAAGGTGAATTATGATTTCTCAACGCAGACACAGGTTTTTCAGATACCCTGAATGCAAATTACTGTTTTTTTCGGCTCATGCAATATTAGTTTTGGCCAAGTTTTGGTTTTGGCAAAGACTTTATAGAATAAAAATGAAAAGTATCAATATCCAACGAACAGTTAAGAATATTGTACAAATTCCACAAAAATTAATCAGATTTTCATTTGAATAATTATTGTCTTCCACTTTGATTCTTTTCTAATAGAATTTACGTTACTGAATGCGCAAACGTTTTATTATTAATGTACTAATTTTCGAATTATCGTAATGACATGTTTCATGACATTTCATATTTACCCAATACAAGATATGGCAAAATAATCTAATTTTTACAGAAAAACTTGCCTTTATTTCGGGAACCTGACTCTCTAGGTATAGGAACATGATACATCATTTGAAAGAAAATTCAATTGTCTTTCAGGATATTTAATAATATACAGGGTGTTCCCTTTGAAAAAATGCACTTTTCACCACTTCAGTATGTATCGGTAAAATCACAAATTCTAAACAACCCTGTAAAATGAAGTCCAAATTCCCTTCGTTATAACTAAAATACAGGACATTGTCAAACTACATTCAAAATATCAGCTTTCTAAGTAGTCAAATAATGCAGTAATAAACATTTAATTGAAGCTATGTTTCGTACAAAAAATAAGGAAATAGGGAAGTATCGTATGAAAATAATCGAAAAGTAATAGCAATGCGAAAAATGCAATAATATACAGGGTATTCCATTTAAAAGATCAAAGTTGTTGATACTTTTCGATAGAAGCGGTAACGCCGCAACGTTAAAAATATTTTACATCGATAGAGCAGAACTGATTATCCAAGAAACCAAATTTTCAAAATAATCCTACTTCCACTTTTCCAGTAACTTCTAATTTTCCATCAAGTTTGGGATACCCTGTATTTATGTAGACGTTACATTCATTCATTTATGGGAAGTCCATGAAAATATAAGACCTGTTTTGTTGACTTTATTGAATACACTGTTTCATTAAAGTTCTTTCTTTCGTTTTCAGGTATGTTGAAGACACTTCTTTGTGAAATGGTGACATCTTGAAGAATTTTTTGGGCCTTTCGGTATGATTTTTCCCAATTACAGGTATGTTCTTTAATAATAACTATGATTTTGATATACAGTGTATTTCGTTTGCGTAATTCTTCACGGCACAATCAGGCTAATAATAAAAATAATAATAATACTTCCTCATAGGGCGGGGATTAGCGCAGTGGTTGAGCGCCAGCCTGGTAACCGAGAGGTTCCAGGTTCGGTTCCCAGCCGGGGCGGGCTTTTTTCATTTTCGGATGTGAAAGTCTGAATGATTGAAGCTCGTGTCGGTTGGGAATAATCCTCCACGATTCACTGTTGGAGTTAGTAACAAGGCCTATCCAGAACACACGGCTAATGACCATAGCAGTCCATGCCAAAACACCAAGGAAAAACAAATACTTCCTCATAAACCAAAGGCACAACCTGTGCGGGTAGAGGACGGGTATTATTATTTGCCGTTGCGCTCCGGGGCAACTTACTGATTTTTGGTGGCGTATTCACTTTTTAGCTGTAGGAAAAGTCGAAAACCTACAGCAACACTCCGGGTGGTCGGAGCGCACTTAAAACAAGCACCAATATTTTCTGTTCAAACCATCAAGTATTACTGTGACTCGCTATGAAAATAATTCGTTCGAATGATGTTTCACTTCAAAAACACAAACAAATTTTCCAATAACACAGTCGAGGCACGTCGTCAGGATGAGACCTTGGTCGCCAAGTTCGACTAGAACAGTTAGTTCAGCTACCCACAACCATTCCTGATGTCAACAACCATAAGTTTGCCGATGAACTTAATTTTTTTATTACCACCCATCCTCCGACCACGACGACTTACTTTTTTTCCACACAATTGAGCAGCACATCACTGATCCGTCTCATATTAAACTACGTATCAGCCAACCTGAATGATTCAAATATGGATTTCTAGAATGGTATCATCTAACAAGGAATTCAATGCGAACGCAGTCAAATGATGGCTCCTTTCAGTTGAAATATTTTCAGTTGTCTACGACTTCCGATTACAGGTATTTAAGTGGACCCCTACTTTTTTTTTTTTTTAATGAAACATCCTGTTTTTTATTGTATGTTTTAGAGTCTACGATGAATTTTAATACAATTTAATTCGAAACAGCATATGTCTATAGGGCTCCAATTTTCAAAAAAAATATAGGTGCTCAGAGATTTTTTCTCAACTTCAATGGATTCTATGCTTAAAAATAGGGAGCAGTCTTTTTTTGAAAGAATCGACCAGAAACAAATGTTGATGTCAAAAAACAATATTGGCTATTATTTTGCTTGTGGACGTAGATCATCATGTCCATTTTACAATTTACAAGTGAACATTACTTCAATTTGTTCATCAGTTATGAAGAATTCGACATGGTTATTAAAAGAGCCTGTGAAACCTTCCTTTCGCAATATCCGGATAGACCAAAGCACACTCATGACACCATGATGCCGGTTATTCACAAATATGTAAAACATATGTAAAGCAGTTTATTGAAAAGCCAACCAAAATTGAACGTGTCGTAGAAAATTATTGAAAGAGTATGTGAAACCTTCCTTCCACGATATCCGGATAGACCAAAGCACACTCATGACACCATGATGCCGGTTATTCACAAATATGTAAAACTTGTGTAAAGCAGTTTGTTGGAAATTCAACCAAAATTATACCTGTCGTAGAAAATGAACGCGGATCATTCACAATTGTAAAACACAAACAGGAAGCAACAAAAAATTTAACAACCTATACAGGGCGCCGTTTTTTTTATCATGTGGTAACATTGCTATATTCTAAACTGTAATAGATACAAAGACGATTAAATGGGAAAAAATGTAAATATTGTGGTGAGCAGTACATTGGCCAGAGAAAATCTACGGGGACTCTCGCCCTTCCCGACTTATACAGGGAAAACTAAAAATGCTGTTTTCGTTTTTTACGAATAGAATGGTTATTTCAGAAAATATAAAAAAAAATTAAAGAGGAAAGTTTTATTCTATTCAAAATGTATTAGAATTACGTAATGATAAATTTTTAATCAAACGTTTCGTGTCAACACGGCCACCATCAACTATTTTTTTCAAATACGGAATTGTCTATTTCATCACAAATATTGATAAAGCGATGAAATCACAATTCAGTGGTATATCACACTTTACATTTTTATAGCGTTTCATATAAAATAACTGGTCTCATCAGTGACAACAATTTTTAATTACGGTCCTGTCGTTAGTTCTTTTGTAAATTGTTTTGATTTCTTCAAAACTCATTCAACTATCAGGATACTTCAGTCATTACCCAATACTTTCGATAGGAAGATACCCCAACACAACGAACATTCGTATTTTTCCTTTTTGGGGATTTTTGTATTACAGTAATCCTTATTCAAGGATGATTTCTCCTGTATGTATCAACTTTTACACGGATTATTTTCATAATTCTCAATCCTGGAAGTAATGAAAATATCAGTTTTTGATCAAAATACAAGTGTTGTCTAATTTGGTACAATTAAATAGCATCTCACTTCTTTTACCATATTTAAACAAGTAGGCTTTCCTTGATTTCTATGGCAGGAAAAATAAATGAGTTGTTGATATCTGTTAAGAACTGTCAGACATTTAAGCACTCGGTTACATATTAAAGATGTATTCGAATGACGAAAGGACTGATATGCTATTTACTTATGCAAAATCAAATAGAAATCCTCTTTTGGCAAGAAATATGTATGGTGAGCTATACCCGAATCGTCGCATTCCAAACATTCAAATGTTTAGACGATTAGAAAGAAATTTGAGAGACTGTGGTGCCATTGACAGAAATAAAACTAGAAAATGTGTTGTTACTGGAAGTATAAGGAACCAAATAAATGTTTTGGGTAAGCAAATATTACCTTATAAAGACTAAAAAGTGAAAAATAACGTCTTTTTTTTAATCTAGGATTGGTCAGTTACAAAAATATTTATAATCAAGATTGTTCTTTACGAGAAATTGTCCACGAACTTGGGATATCTGTAAAATCTAGCAGAAATATTTTGAAAAAGAACAAATACAAATGCTAAAGTATACGCAAAGTTCATCAACTTAATGAAAGGGATTACGGAAGGAGAGTACGATTTGCAAAATGGTTAAGACGTAGAAATAGGGAAGCTTAAAATATTTGTAAAAAAATAATATGGATGGACGAATCAAATCAATTCACCAACAATGGTTGGTTTAACAGAAACATCCATTATAGGTGGAATAATACGAATGAACATTTACATAGAGGAACCAATTTCCAGGAGAGGTTCGGAATAAATGTTTGGTTGGGAATTTTGGGAACAAACATACTAGGTGCTTTCATTTACGATGAGCATTTGAATGGTGAAATGTATTTAAATTTTCTATCCAATGAGTTTGATGGCTACTTAGATGAATTGCCATTAAGCACCCGCCGTGAAATACAATATTTTCAAGAAGACGGTGCCCCTCCCCATAATGCAGCAATAGTAAGGGAACATTTAGATGCAATATTCCCAACAAAGTGGATTGGAAACAATGGACCAATTTCCTGGCCAGCTCGATCCCCAGACCTTACTCTTTTGGATTTTTTTGTCTGGGGATACATAAAGGATGAAGTTTTTTCGACACCTAGTACCGATATCGACCATCTCAAACAGAAAATAAGAGATGCATGTAATAGCATTACAACCGTCATGCTAGAAAATTGCCACAGAAATTGTATGGACAGACAACTTATGTGCATTCATCAAAGAGGTCGTCAATTCGAACATTTAATGTAGAATTCTTTTTCTGTATTGGATTTAGTTTCTTCCACAAATTCATTATGAAATAAATTGTTTTTCTGTTTGTTTCATTTCTTCTCCTCTTAAGTAAGTTTATTTCTGGGGTAAATTGCTATCGTTCGTCTCTGAAACTGCAGAAATCTTTTATGAATTTTTATAGTATAAATACACTTTTCATAGATACATTCATTCAAAACGTCACTGATAATTTTTATATCGAAGCGTTAGATTCTGTGGAATTCATAAACAAACTAACGACAGGACTGTAATGGAAAATTGTTGTCGCTGATGATGCTAGTTATTTTATATGAAACATTATAAAAATGTCGAGTTTGATATACCACTGAATTGTGATTTTATCGCTCTATCAATATTTGTGATGAAATAGACAGGTCCGTATTTGAAAAAAATAGTTGATGATGGCAGTGTTGAAACGAAAATTTATCGTTACGTAGTTCTAGTACATTTTGAATACAATAAAACTTTCATTTTTCATTTTTTTATATTTTCTGAAATAACAATTCTATTCGTAAAAAACCCAAAACAGCATTTTCTGTTTTCCCTGTATAAGTTGGGATGTGCAAGAATTTCCGTAAATTTTCTATGACCAATTTACTGCTCACTAAAATAGTTAATTTTTTTCCCATTTAATCGTCTTTGTATCTATTACGGTTAAGAATATAGCAAGCAATGTTACAACATGATAAAAGAAACGGCCTGTATTATATGTTCAAACTGGTTGTGGTTGCCCCCAACTTCCAAACATTTATGAATTCTTCTTTAAAAATTTCCTGCAGGGAAAGAGATTTAAATGCATTCCCAACTCTCTCATAGCAATATCCTTTTGTTGTTAGCAGTGTTAGCACAGACAATAGTTTCTATATGACCCCAAACAAAAGAGTCTAATGGAATGATATCGAGCGAACGAAGACGCCATTGATCCAACGATCTTCGAAATGATTGTCTGAAAAGTTATTCACAGGTGCGATATTATGAGGTGGGACTTCATCGTTTTGATATCAATGCTGATTCCAGTTCAAATCCAATGGATGTAACTAATTTTCTAAATTTTTGAGACATCTGTAATCTAGAATAAACGGTAATTTTTTTATATCACCCTTCGATCCCTAATAAGCTCAACCATTCCAATTTTCTTCATAAAAATACACTACAAGCTCATATTTTTCATTGCAGCAAAAACATTGAAACTGTCTTTCTCGAAATACGTGTATATTAATATTATTTCAGTAATATGAGTTGAACATTATATTTTTCATCAATGTTGCCTTATACAGCCAAATCAATAAATGTTCGTCTTCCTGATTAATATGCATTCGCAAATATCATTCATCTTCACCTGCTCTTCAATTCTGAAGGAATGATAATGAATACAGATGGTATTCAGGTTTTTGAAATACTCACTCTGAGTACACATCCCTGGTATTTCTACATCTCTTTCTGCATCTGCTAAAAAAATTTTTGAATACGCTCTGAAGTATGCCAAGACTGTAACTTCATATTTTCTCCATTATTTACGATAGGTTAAATTTTTCCTTATATTTTCAAAAACTGCTCCTGTGTTTTGCAATTGTGGATGAGCCGCATCAAGATGTCATGAGTGGGTGTTGGTCTATCTGGGTATCGCGAACGGAAGGTTTCACAGACTCTTTTGAAAACTTCGTCACATTCTCCGTAAAATATGAACATATTGAAGTAATCTTCATCACTGAATCTTAAACGGGACATGATAAATGCTCTCGTTATAATTTTGCTTACAGTAAAATTACCAGCAAATATTGATTGTTCACACTTACATTTGTTTCTTGTCGATTATTTCAAAAAAGCCTACTGTTAATTTAGATATAATAAACAGCCCATTTTCCTTCATATGCATAAGCTTCCCCTATTTTTTAGAGTAGAATCTACTGGTTTAGAGGAAAAATGGGGTTGGCTTTTGAAAAAAATGAGTAACTCAATGTTTGGCATAGCCAATTTCGGAGCCAATTTCTGAGCACGCGGTATAATTTTTTTGGAAAGTTTTTCAAAATTTAGGAAGCTTCAGGTCTTGTTAAGACAAATTCTCGCAATTTTTGGACTGACTCTCTTCATTTCCAAAAAATGTATAGTTTTGTGAAGCATCTGTCAAAATTCTCAAAACAAATTTAAATAACTGAAAACATTGTCTAACATGATGTTTCGAGTTCATAGATTCTAAAAATGCAATAAAAAAACAGGATAATCAATTTTAAAAAAATAAGATGGAGGTCCACTTCCGGTATAACCGTATGTCGTAGAGAACTGAGAATATTTTAACTGAAAAGATCTCATCGAAATTCCATTCGAAACGAGCCACCCTAAATAACTGTTGGTTCAAAAATGTTTCCACCAACTTCCATACAATGGTACAAACGAGCTTCCATTGCCGCCCTCACATGGTTGAGAATCTCGGGAGTTATTTCTCTGCAGTGCCTCATGATATTCTCTATCAAATCATCTATTGTTGTTGATTCTACCTCATACATCATATGTCTCATGACCCCATAGAAAGAAATCTGAAGAAGTGAGATCCGGAGACATTGGTGACCATTCTGAAGGACCTCTTCTGCCAATCCAGCGACCAGGAAAATGATCATCCGAAAATTGTCGCACTGGAGCTGCATAATGAGGAGATGCTGAAAAACTATTTCGTTTTCGAATAAATTCATATTCTCCTCAATGGCCCTATTGATGCACGGAATTATTTGATTCTCCAACATATCCAAATATTCCTCACCAGTCAAATTGTCATCGTTAAAAAGGTCCTAAAATTCCTGCCCAAATATTTAGTTTTTAAGGTCGTTAGGTATGAACTTGACGGTATAAATGAGGATTCGTATCACTCCAATATCGACAATTTTGCCGAGTCCCCTCTCCATTCATACCAAACGTACTTTCAATCGAAAAACAAATTTTATACAAGAAATTCTGATTCAAGTTGATCCTGTTCAGTGAGGCTTTCACAAAACTCGATACGTCTATCGAAATCATCTTCGTTCAATTCATGAACTAGTCTAATCTTATATGGATGAAATTTGTACTCATGAAGGACCCTGAAAACATTTGTACGACTGGTTCCTGATTCGAGATAACTTAGTAAGAGATTGCGTATTTTCAACATGCCCTACAACTGCAATAGAAATAGCTTCATCGTTGACAACTCCTGAACGGTTATGCTTTTTATTGTTTACAGATCCAGTTTTCATAAATTTGTTCAATAATTCCAAAACGTATTTGTGTCGTACATTTCTTCCTGGATGATTATCATTGAATATACGGGCAGCAGCTCTAGCACTATTTCCATTCTGGTAGTACAAACTCACTATTTCAATCCGTTCTCGAATTCACAAAAACAGAAACACCAATTGTAACTTCATCTGATAGGTAATTGTTATTGTAGAATGAGACAAAAACAAAATGAAGACAATATCTGATTCAAACTAGGCAAAATAAGACTTTTTTGAAGTATAATTAAAAAAAAACACCTATGAAACCTAGTTAACAGATTGTACAGAGGTTTGTTCAGGGTGGCTCGTTTTCAACTCAAATAATTTTTAGCTCCCGAACCATAAGCTTCAGACCATATGTATTATACTTTGTTGAAATCTGCTCATCATGGAGCATTTGATAATGCGAAACAATATAGGGTGATCCGTTGAAAAAAATGGTGACATGATCTGGGGGTGCGATAGGGGAAGTAACATCAAATGTGAATATGTCAAAATGTGCCCCCCTATATACTATTGTTGAGGAATTTTTTTATTTTTCCTGAAAATCATTGAAGCAAAAGTTATTCAGGGTGGTTCATTTTAAATGGAATGCACTGTATATCTCGACTCAGCTCATCGTGATGAACCCTGTATTTATCATGAAAATATTAATAAATTCAACTATTCTGCTGAAGAGGTGAACAATTTCGAATTCCTAAAAATCCTATAGCTCTCTCCAGACCTCCTCGCCAAAAAATTCGAGTACTTAATTTCAATATGGTACAAATACATTTGTGCAGGACCGGATTAGAAATTTTGCCGCACATACCAGCACATATTTCGCCGTTCATCGTACGTTATTTCCATTCCTAGAACAAAAAATATGTTTCATCAATTAGAACGTATTTTTGCCGGAGTGCCAAGGCAAATAATAATGATAGCCGTCCTCTTCCCACACAGGCTATGCCTTTGAGTATTATTATTATTACTATTTTCATTTATAAAAGTGAGTTACTCAGGGTTATTCACTTCTATTTACGCAAATTAGAGTGTTTATTACTCGATATCCATTTTGGTTGTCACTGCGGATTCTTCTGTCAATGAATCGAATTTTTGCCCTGCATGTTTAAATTTTCAGTCGATTCAATGGAATTCTGTTTTGTTTTCGATGCATTACGGTGTGAAGGTTCCGGCAACGATTGTTGGATTTCAGGGAATCAGAAACAGAAGCTCCTTTCGTTTTCCCATAAACGTTCACTTGAGAGAGTGTGCTGTGTGCAATTGCTCGTGAGAAAGGCGATCAGATTGGTAGAAAAGGCGGTAATGTTCCGATAAATGTAGTCGAGTGACGGTACCTTCGGTAGACCTAGATACCAATGAAACTAAATTGTTTGAAGAGAATGGTTCAACATTAGGGCTATAAAGAGTTCACTGTGTATTCTTATGGTAGATATAATCATGTATGCCGAGAAAAGATGATGTGATGTGACAATACAAAAATACCAATATTCGGTATGGTTCTCAGAGTAATGAAATACAAAGAGAAGCCTTTTCCATCCTTGTTTCGAACATAAGAAGTTTTGTTTGTTTGAATGCACGAGCCCTTGTATTGTATTGTTATGTCCATGCAGATTCAATTGGGCAATTTCGTGTATGCCCACTCATTTCATTCGGATCAAGTTGACACTCTTCGTTTATCGACATGTTTCTGTTTGTTAACATAATTGTATCAATTTTATGATATTCATTCAGAATCCCTTCTTCATACAAAAAAATAAAACTTTACCGATAATAAGTAATTGTAATTAGTGATATACAAGTTTGTTGGATTTTTTGACTGAATCAGTCTCCGGGATGTGATAAAACATTCTGTAGGTTTCTACAGGCTTTTTTGGTAAAGTATTTTTTTTTATCTGATTATGAAGCACAAAATTTCTCATTTGGTAGAAAAAAGTGCACCTTATGATTAATGATAAATTACATGTCCTGTAAGAACTATTTGAACAGAATGATACATTTTCAAATAAACTGATTTATGAAAACATAATACAGTTCGATTATTGTATCTTTACCCATACGTCATCAATTTGTGATCGAAGAAATCACACACGCTCTATCGAACATCTCTTTCTAACAACCGCTATAAGGAAATCAAAATTCGTTCACATTTGTCTTCTAAACAAAGAATTATGGTATTGTGATGATGACACACGGGTAAAGATAAAATAGTCGAACTGTATCTCTCCGATCATTAACTAAACCAGTTGCCACTTTTTTATGGCCTAACTCACTCACAACCTGAAAAAACTCTCCATAACTTCTTACCACCTCGCATGGAAATTGTACATTGAAGGATAGTCCGATACTGGTTTCCAAAACATGTGTTGTGTTGGTATAGGCATAGCACCTCTATGTCTTTTATTACTCTGAGATATGGTTGATGTGCTTAAATAGGCCTTATCATGCTCAAAAAGTTAATATTTCGTGATAGTGATAATGAAATTGTTATTACTTAACCGTGGCAACAATAGTCAGATAACCAGGCTAAAAGTTATTTGTACCAATACCAAGTGTTATGATTCTATCAATGAACCAAAAAACTTTCCACTGCCGATATTTTGCTATATCTTCCCCTCCCATGCTTCATAAATCTTTTATCTTCTGAAGGGTCTATTTCTGTAACTTTCTCTCATATTTTTACAATGTGAAATAAGAAACATACCCCACTGAGGAATCTTGCTTATTTTCTAATATAAATTATTAATGCCAATAATCTTTTTGATTTTATAGGGTCCCCCAGAAAACAACTTACATTTTTGGCAAGTTAGCCTTTAATAATACTAAATCCCCAACTTCGAACTTTCCTGTTGAGTTTTTGCGTCTCTTTTTCTTACATCTACAATCCTGTACTATTGAGAAATTTCTTGCCAAATGAATTTCGGTATGAGACTGCGATTTTAAATTTGTTTTCAGATAATGAATGACGGCAGATCTAAAATGAATTCTTTTTTGGTAAATAATAGCTTGGGTGAATTACCTGTAGAATAATGAACCACTGAATTCAATATATCGAACAACATTGGAATTTTGAAAGTCCAATTGGAATGTGGGTATTATTGGACTGATTACTATAATGATTTCATTAGAGTACTAAGGATAATAATGGAAAAGTATTTATGTATATTAGGCAAAAATATAAATTTTTTATTGAGAACAGCAAAATTTAAGGAGTGGAATTAATTACTACTTCATTGCAATCTGTTAAGATATTGTTGGACATAGGCGTCGAAATTGTTACATTATTCTGGTTGTTTATATGTAACTTTTCGGTTTTTGTGCAGAGAAGACAATCGGTGAAACATCCGATAATGAGTTTTCTCCAAGAATGAATACCAAAAATCTTTTCTATTTTCGCGTGAATTTTCTATAAATCTTTCAGCAACTGTGTCGCTTAGCAGTGTGAAGATCTACTCCGGAATCAGCCAACAATGAAGCCGAATATTTTCGAAAACAGTGACCCACCCGTGTATTCGGCACAATAAGGTAACATTAAAAAAGGAGCTTATGAAGATTATGAATACCTACTGGCCGCTTCGTACATTTCTTGTTTTTGAAGGACAAAAAGAAACGAGAAGTTTTGGCATCGCTGGGTCTCATTGATGCAAAGGTTCGCACCAATAATTGTAGTAAATACCATATATTCTCCTTTGACGTCACCATGCGTTACGAAGTATTCTCGAGAAACAGTTGTTTTTGTAGGTATTACTATTCTAAAAACAGTCTCCTCATCGTGCATATCTTCCCTTCTTAAGTATTCTCTGCCTCTTGTAAAAACTCTGCAATATTATCTTTAATCAAAGTTCTGGACTTTTTGGGTGTGTAAGGTTTTAAATTTTGTTTTAAAAAAAGAATAAGGTCACTAAACCTACTTATGTCATCATTGTTTTTAAACGTGCTTCCTAGCATTGTGTAATAACTCCATTAACTTGAAGAATGTCATCAATTGTTCTTGTGAACCAACCAAGAAAAATGTTGAGAATCTTGCATACGAAAAGGTACTTATAAAGAACAAAGTCTTTTAGTTGATAGAGTTATTTCACTCGAATTCCAGATCTTTCCTTCCACCAATTCCAGGAAAACTGTAATAAAAATATCCCAAACCACCCTGGCCTGTTTCAATAAAAAAGCAATATGGAAGGATGGACGTACAAAAAAAATATTGAATGCTAATGTAAATACACGACAGGAACTAATTGCATTCGCGGAAAACTCCCTTCGGGAAAAAATTCGTTTATTTATAGATACACCGGAATGACGCCAGCTTATGCCCTGGGCCGGAAAGGGCTGAAATGAAAGGTTATATGCGTACCTTCCACGGCATTAGCATTTACAGTGACCCCTGGGAAAGTCGAGGTGTATACGCCATATACTGTTACATTAATGTCGGTCCTTCATGAAGAAGGAAGAAGTTTACATTGGTTAATTAGTTTACTCTGTCTCGCCTGAATTAAAAGGGAATGGCCTCTAGAAAGGATTAGTTTCAAGATGCACTCATTACATGCGGGCATGATGTTTAGTCATTTTCGTTGTTATCGTTTGAACAATCACAAAACGTAATTGAAGATTCAATTATGCAAACGTTATGAGTTACGTGTGTTGGAAATATACAGGGATAAGTGGAAATTGGGAAAATAGCTTATTGTGAAATAATTAGCTGTAATTGCAATGAAGTTTTGAGTGGGGACGAACATATTGTCTATACCAAAGGAAACTATTAGACTTAACCCCACCAAGCTTCTTGATCAGAATATCAAACGAACAAATCCATAATTCTCTTTACTGCAAAGAGTAATACCATATCAAACCGATTCTCATCAGACTGGATTCTCATCAGCAGAGTAAAGAAAAACTATATACTCCTGGATTTCCATTTCGGCATATATTTAAATGATTCGAGTGAGATTTTCAAAGACATTACCAGCAGCAGAATAGGAAATTGAATTAATATAAATCATGAAATTCATACATGCTCCGATTAACGTTTTACAAAATCAACAAATCGAAATACCCACAAATATCTATATCGATTCCATTACTGCCATGCTCCGATTAACGTTTTACAAAACCCACATATCGAAATGCCCACAAATATCTATATCGGTACCATCGCCGATTGAAAATCCGTCGACCGATAATTAATTCGAATGATATTCTGCAATATTTGGATTGTATCAGGTAGTGAAGACATGAAGAGTATGTTTTCCATGAGAATTGTTTTAATCCAATTCACTCGGATGGCCAGTTTCTACCATCCATCTAGCGGATTCCCCGGCAAGGCAACCCATCCCATCTTCCACTACTCCTAAAAATTAGCGGGGATAATATTCCCTTTTCCTTTATTTCCTCTTTTTCTTATCCTAATTATATTCCTGTTGTGTGATTTTTGTACATTTTTCTTATTACTAAATTATTCTATTTACATTTGCCGTATTTCTTGCTACCAGCAAGGGGATATGTCATGAACGTGCTGCTTCGTTTTAGTCCTCGTTGTTTTCGTCGTCCAATATCATTGTGTTACCCCAGGGGTTTATGTGTTCTAGTGTTTTCCTGTCTAGTTATTTTCTGTCTGTGAATATGGGTGTATAGGTCATGTTTTTGTTTTGTAGGTACGTTTGCATTGTGTTTCGTGCGTTTTGTCTTTGTGTGATGTTACAATTGTGTATGATGCGTGGTGTGTTCTCTTTTTCTTGTCTGCACTGGCAGATGCCGTCCGTCGCCTTCAGGTTGAAGCGTTTGTAGTATGCTGCCGTGTTTCCGTGCCCTGTTATCATTTGTGTTATTATCCAGGAAAGTGCAATCCGTGTAGTGTCTACTGTTGGGAAAATGTTGTGTGTGCTTCTACCTGTTTGTGTGATGTTCCAGTGTTGTTGCCATGTGTCGACCTTGTGTTTTTGTTTTATTTCCTTCAGCTCCTTTCGTGTTTTGTGTGTGTAGTGTATTTCTTCGTCTTCTGTATGTTCCTTAGCTTTTGTTTCCGCTTTCTGGATTCCCTGGTGTGTTCTTTGTGTGTGTACTATGGCTATTTTTTGACCTTGATCGTGTTCGCGTTGTATTGTTTTTTGTATTCTATTGATTGTGTCGTTTGTGGTTTTTGTGTTATGGCTCTTTTGGAGTCCGTGCGTATGGTTGTGTTTCTGTCTGTTATTTTGATGTTTTGTATGGCTTCGTGTGTTTCTTCGAGTGTTTCTGTGTTGTGTATTTTAATTCTATATGGCGTGCGTTTCCCAGTTACGGTCCATGCTATGTGGTCTCTGGTTTTTGCTACGCCAAATGCTCTGTGTCCGTGTTCATCCTGTGTGGCGTCTATGTATAGGTGCGATTTGCACTCTCCTGGTGGTTCCAGTTTTCTATGTTGCAGGGCTGGGTGCAATCTATCTGCCGGTCTTATTTTATTGGTTTGGATGTCCTCTCTATACATTTTGTGGTGCTGTGCTGTGCTTCAACCTGCAGCGGGACGACTCCCGCCAGTACGTGTAATGCGTCCATCGGTGTTGTCCTGTATGCTTTCGTGATGGCTAATGGGAACGGTCGTTCCGTAACTCTCAGGTGTTTGATGATCCCCATGTCCTTGGCTCATCTTCCTCTCTTGTGCCGCGTATAGCACTAGTAGTTTGACGGCTCTTTCGTAGATTATGCAGAGGATTTCTCGGTCCGCTCCCCATTCTCTTCCTGCCACCACGATTTGCCTGTTTGCTGTGTCCTGTGTTTTGGCTCTAATTGTTCTGATGTGTTCCACCCAGAGTAACTTCCTGTCTATTGTTAGTCCTAGGTATTTTATTGTCTCCTTGTTTTGTGTTGTGTATGCGTCCATGTTTATGTTTGGTGTTGTCATGTCTGTTGTGCCGGTGATGTACATGGTTTCCGTCTTGTCTTTATTGTACGTCAGTTTGTTGTTCGCCGCCCAGGCTCTGCATCATGTCCAGGTCCTCTTCCATCTTCTTTCAATTTGTGCTCGGGTGCGTCCCCGTTCCGTCTGTCTGTGTATTTGTCCGCTTGTGATTTTTCTCCCTTGAAGGAAGTCTTTGCACAAGTTTGTCAGGTTGTCTGTTGTTTTTAGTGTGATGCGTGTTTTGTGTATGTTAGGTATATTCGTGTTGAAAGCGTTTGAAATGTCTGGGGTAATGACTTGTGTGTGGAGTTTCTTGTTTTTGTTGTTCTGTATGTTACTTGTCATATGTTGTATGGCATCTGTAGTGCTGAGCATCTTTCTGAAGCCAAACTGTCGTTTATCTATTTTCCCATTTGTCTCCAGGAAGTACGTCAGCCTATTTGTTAAGAGCTTGTCGAGCAGCTTCATGAGTGTTGGCAGTAGCGAGATCGGTCTTTGGCCCTTTCCCTTCGTAGGTATCCACACTTTGTTGGCCTCCTTCCATCTGTCTGGGAATCGTCCTTGGTTTAGCGCCATTTTATAGATTCCCAGTAGATGTGCTCCAATGGCTTCAACTATGTGCCGCGCTGCCTCGTTTGGGATGCCGTTCTCTGCCGCCGCTTTGTTCGGTTTCGCAGTTCGTCTGCATAATCCTGTACCTCTTCGAACACCAAGTCACAGGTCAAACGAAGTTCTCTCCAGAATAGTGAAAGATGTCGATCCCAGTTCTTTTTGTGCTCCTCTACTACTTTGGAAATATGTTTTTCCTTAGTCATGTTGAAACTTTCAACCATGCCATCATCGCAGACTGTGGGTGGATGGCAGTTATTCTGGTCTTGCTAATTCCCATCAATTCACAAACTTCCTTGAATAAGTTCGATTCAAAATTCCTTCCTTGATCGGAATGTAACTCCATTGGCACTCCAAACCTTGAAAACATGATATCCACCAGAGCTCTTGCAACTGTGGATGCTTCTTGATTGGGCAGGGCATACGCTTTAAACCATTTGTTGAAATAATCCACGACAACGGACATGTATTTGTTGCCATCATTCGTCATCGGATACGGCCCAGCTACATCGATGGCGATTCAAAGGGAGACCCTACATTGTATTGTTTCATCTTGTCTTGGGGCCATTGCTTGCTTCACATTTCGGACATCTTTGGCACCATTTTTCTACATCTTCACGATAATGGACCCAGTGAAACCTCTGTCGTATCTTATCCAAGGTCTTATTCACTCCATAATGTCCACCTGATTTGCTGTCATGAGTCATGATGCCAAGACATCACTCATTCCCGACCTAGGCACAACCACTTGAGAGATCAATTTCTGCCGTCGGCTGATTCCCAAGCTCTCTTCAATAGACCATTCTCAACAATCAGGGAATCCCATTGTGCCCACAATGCCTTGAGAGCTGGTGATCGAACGGAGATTTCCTTCCACGTCGGTCTGTTCGCTCGGGTTTCCTTCCATCGTAGAATTTTTGCAACGCTTGGATCACTTTCTTCGTCCTGTCTCATTTTCGCTGTGGTCCAATTGTCGTCAACCATTAATCTCCCTTGGTTGATTCTTTCGCGACGTTCAATTCGCTCACAATGCTCCGAACTAAGTTTTCTGGACAAGGGATCCGCGTTGTTGGGCAATTCGGTTGTTCTTAGCCTCTTAACAAGGATGGCCCCGGGGGCTTTATCATTGCTAGCCGGCATGCGCCCCAATATACATTCGGTTGTTCGTAGCCTCTTAACAGAGATGATCCTAGGGGCTTTATCATTGCTAGCCGGCATGCGCCCCGATAAGTTGGCTGATTCCAGTTTATCCTGCCGTCAATTTGAAGACTCACTAGCTAGCTAGACAATATGGTTTTCTTATGATCAAATAGGAAAGCAACGAAATATCGCACCGTTCATTTCCTAGAAAAGTGGCTTAAATCCATACGAGTGCGGAAAGTTCTTTCCTCACGTGTGCGGATAAGCTGTCACCGATTCAAGTTGTCAAATTTAACGTTTCTGATAACAAAAACCAATGTATTTGAAAAGAGTGATTTTTTCATTTTCATGATAAGGGAAGTTTACATTGGTTGGATTCGATCCCGCGTTCTATTAGTTGCAAGTTCAAAAATTCACATCGCATTATACCAACTGGGCCATATTATGTAGTTGATTCAGACATACATCTCGTAATGGAATATTTTGTATTTATAGTGATTATTAATGGTGAATTGCATTTGCATTTCAAAATAATTATTCAAAATTGATGAAGTTAGTAGAAATGGTTCTCAGTCAGTCGAACTAATTTTGCCAATGAGCAATCAGTTAGTTTTTCGAGTGAAATTATAATTTCATTTAAAAAAAATTGTTAAAATTGTTAAATCCGTCAACTGGTGTGTAATAGAAACATTTTTAGCTGAAAGAAATGTATCCAATAAAACAAATGTTCGAATGATTTTTGATAAGATAAAACAACGATAATATACAATGCCTTCATTTCAAAACTTCCCACCCCTATTATTTCTTTTTTCTGCATTCATGCAAAAAGCAAAACTTTATTGAACTTTATTCAGTGGAAAAAGAAGGTCTTTATTGCACTAGTGCAATAAAGTTTTTATTGCACTCATCTGTCATTCTACTTTAACGAGCTGTCATCATGGTAAACATAAACGTTCAAACCCACAACATATTCAGCAGATATTCTGTGAGATTGGCCATACGTTTTAAACAGCTACATATTTTATATTATTTTGTATTAATGTTAGCAGTCAGAGTTGAGCAAACAATGCCTTCCCGAGAATAACTCCATAATCAAAACCGATCCGCTATGTTCTAAACCCGCATAGAGCAAACTGTACTATGACCACACCTCGTGATAACATACGCGCTCATGGCTACTATGATTTTGATTTTTATAATGCAACTGTGGTTATATAAACGTCAGTCAAAATTTAATTCTGACAATTACAGAACTGGAAGTTTTAAAATGAGTAATATTAATGGAAAACTAGATGATTTAAATTGCGTATTTCATTTTCCTTCACCTAGTGCCGCACCTGAATAAATAATTTTTTGCATTTTGCATGAACGTAGAAAAAATATTGTATGCAACTCGTGCAAAAAATGTTTATTGCACTCGACGTGTTGTCCAACTCGGCCTAACGGCCTCGTCAGACAATTTCACGTCGAGTGCAATAAACACCTACTTTTTGCACTCGTTGCATAAATAACTATTAGCAAGGAAAATTTCCTGTAGGGAAAAAACAAGTAAATTCAGATATGGAGGAGGAAGTTTAAAACCAGTGCCAGTTGTATTTTAGGTTTAATCCCCCTATCCCTAGCTACTCCCACTTAATAATTTCAAATGGCACCCCAACACTTGTAACAAATCTATTTGAAGATCTTAAAAATCCTCACTCAACCCCGTTTAGAAAACTGAAATAAAATAAAATAAAATAAAATAGGGCAAAAAGAAAATAAATTATAACAAAATGCTAAATAAATATATGAATTTATGGAACCGCTACCACTGACTAAATATCGGTATGTTTATGTTTCTTTTTTACACAGAGTTTTTTGCTTTAACTGAAAGTGAGATAAGGGCACATAGTTTCTTCTTGGCTTTAGTTAAAATTAAATGGTGAAATCATCTATCAGAATTAGTTATTCCTGATTTTAAACTGTTTGTCAAGTGGTGTCAGTTGCACTGACAGTAATACAAATCGTAATGGTGTGCAATTTACAAGAAAGAACTCAAATAATTTTTATTTATGGTGCTGAAAATAGGTGTGCTCGTATGACAGCCCAGGTTTTTAATGAAAGGCATGCAGGCCAAAATGTGAGTCACCGATATGTTCTAGGCCTTTGTTCAAAAATTAGAAGAGACCGGTTCTGTGTGCAACAAAGCAGTAAAGCAGCCGAGAGTTCTTACTCCAAAATGGGTTGCCAAAAAAATCCTGGACAGAATATTTTTAATAATTTTTTTGAAAAATTAGACCCGTTCATACCTGGCAACCCAGTCGTTCGTCCAGGTAAATAATAGACAACCCTACGTCTGCACATTCTATTTAATTTTTACTTTGAGTCCAGTATGAACGAATGAATTTTTCTTATTATCTGATGTTGCAACATTTAATGAAATCATTTTTTATTAAAAATATTCTCTCCAGGATTTTTTTTGGCAACCCATTTTGGATATATTTTCTAATATACAAAATTTATTATAAAATTACTCTATTATCAGCTAGGTAAAGGTCAATTCAGGTTCTGATCTTAGACTATTAGTAAATATTTCAGTTGGTTCTATACACAAAGTTTTAAAACTAAACAAGTTCTTTCCTTACAAAATGAGTATTCTTCAGCAACTCAGTGAGGATGACTATGATAGGAGGATTGAATTTTGTGAAATAATGACTACGAGAATTCAAAATGACCCGAATTTAATTAAAAATATTTGCTTCAGTGATGAATCAACTTTTTTTCGTAATGGTTTTGTAAATAAGCATATCCACTCATAACACAGTCCTTAGAAAGCCAAGTTGATGAAGAAGACAACCCGTTCTTGGATGAACAAAATTTACATTTTCAACAGGACAGCGCACCGCCACAGTACGCATTGTACGTCCGACAGTGGCTCGATCAACGGTATCCTGACAAATGGATTGGCAGAAGAGGCACTCTGGAATGACCGGCAAGATCGCCGGATTTAACGCCATTGGATTCATTTCTCTGGGGTTATTTGAATACAATGGTATACAAAACTCCCCCGCACGAAATTCAGGATCTAAGACACAAGATTACTGACACATGCAGACAAATTAATAACGAAACATTTACACCAAAGTCCGACAGCTTAGCTACCAATGGTGAACATTTTGAACACCTGATTAATTAAGGTACATTTATTCAATTGCAATAGCTATCATTTAATTTTTTATTATAATTAATTTTCTTTTCGCCCTTTTTACGAGAACGGATCAACCAATTTCAGTTTTCTTAACGGGGTTGAGTGTGAATTTTTAAGATCTTTAACATGAAGTGTTACAAGATAGGGGGTGCCATTTAAAATTATTAAGTGGGTAGCTAGGGGTAAGGGGGTTAAACCTAAAATACCACTGGCACTGGTTTTAAACTTCCCCCTCGATAATCTGTGGTAGAAGTCCATTGTGTCTCGAAGTGGAGTGGTACAGATTCACGATGAAGAAACACTCAAAATCATCTCCACAAATTATCTACATTGACGTGTTTTTTGCCTACGGAAAATTCTCCCTGCTAAAAGAAGTAATAGGGGTGGGAAGTTTTGAAATGAAGGCACTGTATAAAGCACTACAATAATCGTTAACTTCATTGATTATTTGAAAGAAATACAATTGATATATGTAATGTTGTTCTGTGATTTATTCAAACGAATCTTCCCCTGAACGACTCATATTGTGTCAACAATAGATACACAACAATCTTAGCTGAAAAGAGGGGAATTGAAATGACGATCGCTTACTAGATTTGACGAACATGATTTTTATCGCGTTCATCACTATCACAGTGAATCAGACGTCATTATTGAATAGGTTTCTTTCTACAAGGGTACTTTTTCGGAAATAAATACTGATAATTGGAAATATCATTGTTAAAAAAAGAATGTTGTTGTTTTATCCGTCAGCCGGCTGAACCCTTACGGACAACCCTTACAAGTCAAAGACTTGTGCGAGCTAGGGAATCGTAGCTCTTATTTTTTATCGGAAAAATTCGCTTGAATCCCTTCAATTTCCCCGTTCCCAAATGTCTATGTAAGATTAGATCGTTCTGGTTAGAGCAAACTAAAAAAAGTATACCTCGCAAAATGTATGTCTTTATTTTTTTCACGCCCGAATATCAACGTAAGATTACTTAGTTAAATCGTTCATGTTACTGATATAAGTGCAGCACCCGCCTATGGAAATGCAGCTGACTCAGACTGACTAATATAGTCATATAATAAGGGATAAGGTTGGATATGATAGATTGTTCATTATTCATTAGTATTTTGCGATTGAGCAGAGACAAGTGGAGTCATAGAAGTTGAATAGAAGCGTTTATTGTGCTCTACGTGTGTTATTTCGGATATACCCCAAGTACCCTCCTACATAAGTAATATCGAATGAGAACATGTTCAAATATAGCTTCTAAATGTATTTATAATTTTAGAATACTATAGAATATTCGGAGAAATGTCAATGATTACCGTTTTTATTGTACCGAGATAAAAAAATTGTGTTCATAGTGGCATCGATTCCTATGATCTTTAGCCGCTATGTGTTCTGTGTAGGTTTTGTTACTAACCCCACACGCCAACTTAGGAACAGCACTGTTTATCTGAACGCAACCGTGAATCATGTAGGACTCACCCAAGTCAAGCCACAAGATTGTAATGATTTATTCGGTGAAATTTAATTGGAAAACTACCAGCTCCGACTAGGACTGGAACCCGGAACCTTTAGCCCCGGAGACGGGCGCTTTACCACTGCGCCATGCCCCGGCAAAGATAATTTTTTTATTATATCTTTCGTGTGTGTTATTCATGTATCTGTTTTCAAGACGTGTTATTTATGTATAAGTTATTAGACATATTTTTTATCTGTTCCACTGACGTGCATGACAACGTACTGCAGGTTATGCGGGTTGCTCTACAACTAAAAAGTGAATATTCCAACAAAAATCACCTCTGTGAAAGGAGCAAAATAAAAAGATGGGTAATAATTTAAAATTAAATATATTGGATATAAAGGGAGATGAGTCGGAAGATAACAAAAATAACAATTTCACTAATTTATCAAAATGTGAGATTTCAGTGCAATGAACTTCCATTATGAATGAATAATTTATATTCATACGGAGTTTTGATTAACTGGAATGCTATGAACCAAACATCAGTACGAGAAATTGAAATCGTAAGGAATTTGCAGTTGAAATCCTATATATAGCCCCCTGGATGACGGCCACGCTTCGAGAAATTTCCATTTATTATGGCTTTCCTTTGATAAATGATAATATTCCATTGAAATCCTGAATATTGCATGAACCTCGTTTGTATTTGTTTCTAGAATAAATTCTTGCCAACTTCTATCGAATGATCTCAAGAGATATCACGTAGCTCTGATATTATTTTATCAAGAGTCGACTGTTATTTTTTGTGGTGGAATTGGTTTTGATAGCTTTTATTGAAACTATTAATAATACCGTAATTAGAAGAAATAAATATGAAAAGAAGTGTCTAAAGATCATTGATTACCATGTAACACTACAGTGAAGTCAAGGTGAAATTCAGGAATAACCCCAAATATCTAAAACAACACTATGTCTTATCAAAACCAAATTGAACAGATTTTACTTTGGAACTTACAAAACAACGATTGGAAACTTGAACCACCAGCCGTCGACAAGAATATTGACGAATAATTTTCATATTTCGCCAGATACATACAGGACCTTCCAGAATAAGTTAAGAGATGTATCCGATTCCACATACAGTTGGCAAAGGAAATGTTTCGCCAACTCTAAAAAAAAAGGGCCAAAAAGTTGAAATTAATGCCTTGAATCAAAGAAAGATAAATAAATAAAAGAGAAGAAGATATTTTTCAATACCAGCTGTTATGTAATTAAAAAAAAATTGAATTTAACTGCAAACCGTTCCATATTTTCTGAAAAAATGCAATAAAAAATACAGGTACTCATTTGTTATATGATGGTGGCCCAATTTGAACAATAATTTGTTCATAATTTTCATTCGCATATTTGGATATTCTAGAAAAGTTGCTATGGCAAAGTGTAAAAAGTTTCAAAAAATCTTCACAAAATAAAAAAATATGGTTATAAGATAAAAAATATTTTTGTTTCACGTAATTGAAATATGAAAGACGCAACTTCGCCATCATTTAACCGTCTATATTGATTTGAAGAAACTATATATAATATATATTTATAGGTAAGTTGCTGTAAAATATAGACTTGAATTAAAATATTAATTGAGTTACAAGTGATATAATTTTATTGTCATTGCATAAATTCCATTTGTAACCTAAAAACTTATTCGATAACAAAACTGAGTAAAAAATATTGAGTTAGAATCAAACTACTGATTCTTTTGGAATTTACAAACAAATGATTGAACGTATACCATTCTTCAAACGACTCTTTACATTTAATTGTATGGTATCTACGTTTAGAAACGGCATCAACAAAGTTGTCTCAGCTGATATTAATCAAGACAATCGTGTTAATGAATATTACAAGATTAATGAAGTTATGTTACTCTCTTTTGGTCTCTCTATCTAACAGTGAAATCTGCTTCAGTTGGTTACTTCAAGGCGAATAATTTATGTGGGATTTAAAAAAAAGTTGAAGAATTTTATTGGCTGTAGTTTCAAGCATTGAAACCTATAATATTGGATAAATATAAGCGAAAATTTCTAATAAGTCGTAGCTTAGCTCTAAGCGGATATTTATCAAATATCAAGTTAGTTATCAATTTGGTAGAAACATTAATGCCTCCAATGTCGTCCAAAAATATTGGGACTTTGCACCAATCAGTTGATCTAATGAAATATCGCTGAACAAGAAATCTCCTGACCAAACACCGGTTCTCATTGCTGTGAAACTGCGATACTATATTCAGTTCTGAAAATTCAAAGTCTAGCAACTGGATACTTATCATTCATCACGAAAGTCATTGCATTAATGAAACATCTTAAAAAAAAGAGCATTCGAGAAGAACTCTGCATCGATATAAGTAGAGGTCTATAGTAGGTAGATATCTATAGTTGGCAGAGGACAGTTAGTTAGTTACAGACAGTTGAGTGCAGATAGAAATACACAGTTGTCTAAGTGATGTGTTTATTAAGTTCACAATAGATGAGTGAACTATCGTTAGGTGCATTTTTATTAATGGGTCATTACATTGACTCAATTGTTTTCCAGTCTTACTGTTATTTAGTATGGGATCAACTTGTCAAAATACCCATGAAACACAATTTGCAATTTTAAATGCTTGGTCAAGGAATATTTTGCAAAAACTGTCTTTGAAGAAGAACTAGAAGAGATGATTCATTATTTATGAGTGTAGCTTTTAATGAACTGATGTACCGCACATTAGTGCACTTCAAAATAAAAACGTCATCAACACAATAAAAAACATGACTGAAATGCAATCGGAAACCACTGAGAAGGCGGAGATTTGAACATATTGAATTGCAATGATGTTTTTTTTCGAAAACACCTACACTTTTTATTTCAGTTGAAAATATTTTATTTCCACGATTTCTCATAAGAAATGATAACTCACTTGACTTATTGAATGAAAGAGCCCAAACTTTATTTCTTCTTTGGATGTTGCTGTAGGTTTTCCGGGTCTTCCTTCAGAAAAGTGACTACATCACCAAACGTTAGTAAGTCGCCCCGGAGCGACACGGCGAATAATAATAATAGCCGTCCTTTGAATCCTGTTGGAGACTCTCACTGTCGTGGACTTTTTGCTGAACGGGTTTCAACTCGGTGACAGAGTTTCTGTTCGTCCGTTCAGGGAAAGGAAAAGTTTCATTTGAAAATGTCCGTACCATACGTCCAAAATTTGGAGATGCGCCATCCATCAACCATATTTGCTCTGTCTGCAAATTGAAATGATATTGTTTGGAATGATCGTCTGAGTCCTGGATTAAAATGCTCTCGCAAAAGTAATACATATCCGTTTATAAAATAGGGTGCTATGACTTGTCCACCAATATTGCCACACCATACTTATATATTTACTTCTTGTGGTCGTTAAGTGTGAACTTGTTCCATCCAATGTGGTTTTGGTCAGACCAATACCATCAGTGGTGTCGGTTCACGAGCTCCTTTAAATAGAATTTAGATTCGTTGGGAAACAATATGTTGTTGACAAAGTTGACATTTTCGTTTGATTTATCCATAATAACCACAGAACTCGATTCTACGATCAGAATCGCCTGCACCTAAATAAAAAAAAAATGATTTTCAAATGGATAGAATTTCTGCAGTTTGTAATTTTTTTTAATAAAAATATCGACTTATGTTATGATTGAAGACCTCTGTTTGTCGAATTTATTGCATTTTCCTCATCTGAAATGGAATTCAAAGAATTTTCTTCATTTGTAAGGCTTACTGATCTTCCACTTTTTGGTCGATCTTCGACACCGTCAGTTTTATGGAAACGCTGATACGATTTGACTCGGTTGATTCAGAAAGAGGTTTCCGATCAGGATGCAATATTCACTACATACTTAGTAACACTAGGCTAGGTTTCAATTTTACGTGCCATTTTTGCTCGAAAGTTATTCATACTGACTTCAATTTTTGACATGGGTTGTCAAGATCGTCACTGTCAGACAAAAGAACGACACAGCATTGTTATTTAGTCATAAACTTTCAGTTAACTTGATTGACTAAGTTAATGGACTAGGTAATATATATTTGTATAAATCATAACAAAATGATTTTCGAAATTTGATATCTCTCGAAAACAGTTGAATATTGAATATGATATGCTATTTCAAATTTTGAGAATTATATACAGGGTGTCCATTTTAAAAATGCAACTTTGTTTCGTCATGACTTCTTGGTCTGATTCTAAATACTTATTTTTTTTGTGAAACATTTTTAAAATACTAAAACTTTGGTATCTTTACATGTTCGCTATTTATATATACTTGACCGCTTTCATACATATCAGCGCCCCTGTATTCGTAATAATGCTTCACGTACAGTATTGCGAATTTTTCATCATTACATAATTCATATGAGATCTGAATCACCCCCAAGGGCTTTGTAAAATTAAACTCTCCCTTCCCATTTCAATGAGCTATCAAACTCATGTTCTGATTAGTTTGGATTTAGTCGCGTGGCGTTATAATCTAGTACTCGTGAATCACATATCACAAGAGATTACTCAAATCGTGCAATGTCTGTCAACGTTCGCCAAAGTTACGATACCCAATAAGATAACAGAAAATTCTATTTCCGCGAGTGGCTTATTATGCTGAATTCAGATAAATGATGCTCTCACGCATTCCATTCATTATTGGTGAAACAATTGATGAAATTTCTGGGAATAAATACTCATTTATAATTGAAATTTGTAATGGAAAATATCCGTTCAATACAAGGTAAGTCAATACATTTTTCACCAGAAAGTCATACCTTGAAAAAATGTTTGACATGTCTAACAACCATTCAAATTTTGTCATTTTGTGTCATAGGAAACAAATTCACCCAATCATGTCAACATTACACTGAAAATGTTTCACATGTAATTTGAACATATCATATCTACGTATTAGTGACCAAGTGACCAGATATAGCCAATCAGACAAACATTTAACTGATAAGTGCCCCGGTAAATTATCACTATTGAACAATCGAGTCACCATGGTTATCACATAGTTTGATGTTTACTCAATTAAATTTTCAAAATGTCAGTCCCATCGAGTAGATGAGTCGATCGATATAATTATAAGTGACAAGTGAAAAAAAATTTCTTACTGAATATCCCTCGGCTATTGATAAATTCTCAAAATTTGTCTTAACTTTTATTAAATTATTTCGAAATTATCAATAGCCTTGGGATAATAAGTAACTGAAAATAATCCGTTTCATTGAGGTAAATCCGATCACTTCTCTGGAACATCGCTGATAAAATAACGAATTATATCCCTTTCTTGAAAGATGGCCAAAGAATGATATATCAGCCCGCCGTGTTTGCAGGGCTGATTTTCATGAATTCTGAGCTTAGTTGTTGGAGACATAAATACTGTTTATTTCTGTTGTTTTCGCGACTGTTACTAGGCGACGAATTCCATATGAAGAGCGACAGGCGTAACAGTGACCCATATTTTGTTGGCGCGAGTCAGTCAGTTTTACGCAGTCATACCGTATATATAGTTTGTTGTGATTTCGAATTTTCGATTACTATTATAATTCAGTAGTTTGTTAGTTTTGTGCGTTTTGGTACTTGTGTATAAATAAATTAGTGCCTAAAGTAAATTTATATGTTTGTTTCGAACTTTCGTAAACCGGAGGAAGCGGGTAGCTTCTTTATTGGGTACGAACAGAACACTAGTAATATCTCTTTTTAGCTTACTCTTGAGGAGGTGAAACCTGTAGACACGTTTTTTAACATATGTCAGGATGGATAGTCGTCGCCAGCAAGGGCGCGCAGCCCATTCAGACAAATGTACCTATCACTCTTGGCGATGATACGAAGTACTTTGTTCTGTATCCGTCCAACCTCATAAAAGGGTCCTTGGGCAGGCTGCAGAACACTGGGCAAGCATACAACATCGCTGGCCTGATGATCTGCTTATAGATGATCATTTTGGCATCATGTGGGACCGCGTGTCTATTAGTAGGTACGTGCGTTTTATCGCTGCCACAGCCCTCTGAATATAGCCAGGTTGATATCCTTTTGCCATGTTGTACTCTTGTCCAGCTGCTCTCATAGGTATCGCACATTGGTGTTGGCATCCAAAGTTTTGTCCTTGACCTAAAAGTCTAAAGAACATTATTCGGGAACTTGAATTTTTTCGAGAAATTGATGGCCTCGGACTTAACCCGGAGTACCACAATTTCGTTATTTTCCAGATACGGTAGCATTTCCATGTCCAACCGAGTTCGGACCTGCATAGCAGCTGCGACTCTGGAGAGCGAGTGGGCAAAAATCGCGGTTCCATCCGCGTATATGCGGGGATAGAATAGACCCTTGCTGGATACCTGCTCCATTTTGGTACTCTGTGGATCTTGTGCTGTTATCCTCACGCTCTGTCAGATAGGAATTCACAAGCCTCACCATGTATGAAGGCATGCCTGCTACAAGAAATTTGCAAATTATACCCTCAACCCACACGGAGTCGAAGACTTTCTGCATGTCCAGAAGGAACATTCATCCCTCGATGGGCCGCCTCTTTCGTCTCGTGAACAATCCGGACAATCATCGTGGAGAAAACGTTTCAGGAGAATCTTCTCCACTACCTTGGCAACGACGCTCAGTAGTAAGATCTGGCGGCAGCTGTCGAGCTGATGGTCATCCTTGTCCGGCTTCAGGATAGGTATTACCAGTGCCTCCTTCAGACAATCTGAATAATACTGCCACTTGATGATTGCGTTTATCAGGTGGATAAACTGCACTAGTTCCTCGGCAGGTTCTTGAGCAGGACGGCATCGAACCCTTCCGGCCCAGGCGCCATATTCGTTGGAAGTCAGTTTATGACTTCCGTCAGCTCATAGTTTGACATTTTTTGGCAAATCTATGAAGGCCGGTAGGGGCGGGCATAGAAGATATGCTCACCGAACAGTTTCACCTTCTGAGGATAGCGGAAGTTTCAAAGGCCTTCCGCCTCGCTATCGAGCACACTATGTAAGCATAGAAATTTTTGTTTAAATTGTTTTTGTACAGTATCAAATTATCTATATTACGGGAAATATTTTTGGATTCCGGCCTCATTATTTTTGTATGGCAGTAAGTTCTAGAGGATTTTTTTTTGTATATTTTAACAACGTCGGGACCTACCGTACAAAATATTTTGTCGGAGAAGCGCATTTGTCTGAATATAATTCATGCTGGGCAACTTGACCTCTTACAAATTCACGATATGCTTGTCTATATATCGTAACGGACCCTTATTGTTTTTAATTATTGAGAGTTGAAATTAGGTAACATAATGAGATGAAACCGTCTCTGCTTCGACGGAATGTCCTGAGAACCATAATTAACTTTATTAAATAACCATTTTCGGATTCTTAGCGAGTCGGAGAGAGAAAACGCTGATCTTGGAAAAAAATGAAGTTGTCGAAGGGAATAAGAATGGAAAAGTTCCAATTATTACTTCCTCTTCAACTAACGATGTTTTGCTTAGATGCGAATGAATCGTGCTTTCGAATGAATTGAAAAATTTCCAGAAGTTTTCCAAAGTGAAGTTGTTGCATGGAGCAGAATTGAGTGTGTTTTTGTTAAAAGTAGATCGTTCTGAAGGAATTATTTTGATTTGCATTAAATTGTTTTCGAGTCTCAGTTGGTTGGTGAGTGAGTATATTTGTTGTCGAATAGTTCGTGCTTGCTAAACTGGAGTAATTAAATTTAAACTACTTCAGAATCCGTGAGATAGCACATCATTTATTGAAATCACATTAGGAAATCTGTAGGAATCACAACTCAAAATTAGTAGAACCTGTTATTGCTCTCAGATAATTGGATCGCATGGAAAGTCTGATAACTCGATAAGATTTTGATTTGTTTTTCCTTAGAATTGAACATTTCACCTGTCAATAGGAGATATTTGAATCCGAGTTGGGGTAACATGCGAAGGACTATTTCTGCGAAGGCAAGTGTCGTGGTATGATTTTGGACTGTTGGTAATGAATCCATATTATCAGAAATTCAATTTATGGTAGAGAGAATGAAATAACTAAATCAAGTTGTCATTTTGGCGCCATCTACGGAAATTCTGATTGAGTATCTCATTCTCAAACTCAGTCTCTTCAATATACTGAAAGAGGAAATATTCCAGACATACAAATAATATAATAATAATGTGTTTTTTTGCTTGAACGCATGTAATAAGATTTTTACCCACATCTCATACATGCGAATACTCTCCGCAGTTGAGCCGGTGTAAGAACGGATATATGAGCAAAGAGGATCAAAGAAGGGGGTCGCTGTATGCAAGGAAATCCTGCTGATCGACAGATGCATTTTGCAGGATTCCGTGCAGTTAGTACAAGCGTAACCTTTCGATTGCCTGAATCGATTATCGCAAGTCATTTACTTGATCAAATAGTGGGATGCATTGAACAGTTGATGCCGCTCTGGAAGACTTGCGTCCAAACAGACCAGGTCATCTTCAGAAGGGGCGTGTTTCAGGAAGACACCCTCAGCCCTATTTCTCTTCTGCATCTCACTATTGCCATAGTCCGTTGCAATACGAAAAACCCGCGGATACAACTGCGGCACCTCCAGCAACTGGTGGCACAACGTCACCCATCTGTTCGATCTACAAATGTGCCACGGTTCATCTCAAAAGAAGACGATGCGAGGAATACGGACAGGACGTTCAGCTCGTAGACGGAAGCATACTACATCATCTGGATGCCAGAGAATCGTATACCTACCTAGGCACACCCAAGAGATAGCCACCATTGAAAACTCTCTCCGCGGCAAGTATCAGCACAAACTCCGACAGATCTGGTCATCAAAACTGTCAGGGAAGAAAAAAGTTGGTGCAACTAATATGCATGCCATTCCGATTCTACTTTACTACTTTGGAGTAATGAAATGGACTAAAAAATATGTAAAAACTCGCAAAATGATAATGTCCCACGGTTATACTTCCTCAAACAACGGGGAGGCTGTGGACTTTTGAGTCTGAAGTGCCCACATAACAGAATGGTACTGGATGGAGCCTGTAAAGTCATCAGGAGTTCAGATCCCCTTCTCTGCTTAGTATGAAATCATGAAGAAGCAGGGATTAGAGCATTTCTCTTCAAGGCAGCAACCCGCGCAGCCAATGATCTCGGTCTCGTATTCAACTCTGAACGGTCAAACCCGAACTCTATCACCGAGTTGGAACCCCTTCAACAGAATGCCCACGTCAAAGCTGCGGAGTGTGAGATGCTCCTACAGCTCCATAAGGATGATTCAATGCATGGGGTCTTCTTCAAGAGCATTGAAGACCTTGGCTTATCCAGAAACCTGACATTTGCTTCTCTCAGGTCCAGTGGGCTGAAGTCGGAAACCGGTTGATTCATAATGGCCTGCCAAGATGGTGTTTTCAACACTCTCGTGTTCCGTATTCGGGTGATGGGTATAGGCCCCTGACACTAGATGCAGTGCATGTCGTGGGGCAGCTGAGACCATAATGCATTTGCTGTCAGCTTGTCCAGCTAATGCGGTCTCAGCCAATATCCATAGACATAACGCGGTGCTACGAAAGTTAGGTTACGGACATGCCGAAGATACATGGATGTGCGCGGTGGAGGTCGCGGTCGAGGTTTGCATCGCTGATGAGCAGAACATACCGGAGATGCTTTCCTTTCAGTGTTCTTTGCTGTTTCTGAGGTAACAGACACGTATTTTGGGAAAGTTTGATTTTGTATATTATAAAACTATGTACAGAGGCAACAGTAGTGACGATAGTGATTGTATGTCTTCAAGTGAAATGATTCTTGGACCTAGTAACAACTCACCCCACGGTCGTGGTTACTGGGGTTAATGACACACAAGCATCTCCCCCGGTAGTATCGGAGCTCCGGAGACAGGGCCTGACTGGGATATTCCTGAAGGAAAAAAATTATTTGTTTTCACACTGAATTATCGTCTTCAACTTGTTTTCGAAAACTATGTTTGAAATTGCAATCTGCTGAAAATTTTGGTCGATCAGTGTGAGTTTGAAAGTTTTCATTGGTTCCTTTAAATTTTTGGTCATTGCTGGACGGTCGCGGACGGTCGATGCAGGTCGGTCAGTGTGATTCCTAGCTTAGAGAATCCTGAAATATGAAAAAACTTGACGATCATTGAAATTGAATTATGAGAGACTTAAAACCTTTTTTTTTTTCGATGGATAATGGTGGTCAAATGAAACTTTAGTCACTGCCTCAAGATCAGTTGACGTCAGAGCTCCTTTCTTGATGTAATATACTATTTCACATATTCAGAAACCTGGTAATTTTTTTTTGTCATAATATGACCCATCCTGTACCTTGATGAAAGAATGGGGTATAATCTCATCCAACGTTTAACTGTTTGGTCCTAATGAGAATGTACTTTTTGTTCTAAGTTCGTTACATCACATGAAAAATTGGTTCACCCCTCATTGCTACATTGAAGTTGGAGAGGTTTATTTTGATTCCCCCGTTATTGATCAACATCACCTACTTTAATTAATTGTTATTCATCATTCTTCAACTAACTTTCGAACAGAACGATTCGATAAATTTCCCATTGTTGATGTAAACTCATGCCAGAGTGAACATTGAAAGGGCATGAGGAAAATAAATACAACTGTTGGTACGAACGTCAGTAACTTCAAAGAGGTTCATTTTAAGTTATAATAATTGTGAACTCGCAATGAATTTGAAATTGTTGTATTTGTATTTAGCGCATTAGGTATGCAAAAATCAAGTTACACTTTTTCCACTGAAAATATTAGTAACTGGATAAATCTAATGTTGAAGCCAAAATAATCGAAAAAAATCACGAAGAAACCAAAAAAGTGGATTACTGCTGGAATAGAAACATAAAGAGAAAAAATAAAAGAAAACTCTAAGTATCAAATGGAACTGAGAAAACAAATACATCTTAACAAGTGAACAATACCAAAAATATTGCATAGTTTTAAAAAAAGTGATGAAGCTGTCAAATATGTGATCTCCAATATTCAAGAAACTTCACAAATAAAGGAGAAGCAACCTGGTCTCTATTGGAAAAGTACACTGGTGAATCAAAAAGAGAGAATAACTCGATTCTCAGAACCTCTGCCCCAAATATAATGAAGGAATACAAATCCTGAATAATATTAACAGTTTTTATATCAATAAATTTTCTGAACCTACCAAAACATCAAATGGTTCTTGCGAAGACTAAAATAACACAGATATCAAATCTTTCCTTATTTCTCGAATCAGCAACTGAACAAGAAGTTTACATTTAAATTACAAAAAACAAACCCTAATAATATGCTTAGACGTGTTAACAGCCTTCGACAAGGTCAATCATGAAACATTGATTTGTAAACTCGAATCGTTCGGCATCAGAAGTATTAAAAGTAAATTAATATGGTCATATCTACAAAATAGAAAGCAAAGGGTGATTGAAAAATGCCATATCAAGAATGAAATCCTAATGTCAGAGGAGCTGACTATTTTGAGGGGAGTACCTCAGGGATCGATCTTGGGGCCCTGCTCTATATATTATACATCACTGAGTTGTCACAAATAATTACCCACAATACCGTACCATTTGCTGACCATACAACAGTTGTGATTGAAAAAGCGAATGAGGAAGAATTGAACACTAGTGTTTTCACAGTATTAAATACATTGAAAGACTGGTTTACGCAGAACCATTTTATGCTGAATGTGAATAAAACTCAGCTGATGAAGTTTTCACAATAGTCAGGTGATAGTGTATATAGAATGACAGATGGTGAAATTGAACTCACTAGTTGTAAATTTTCAAGGATTTTAGGATTGGAGCTTGACTTCAGATCATACTGGAAATCAAGATATTCTTATGCTTTGAGGGTCATCACAAAAGCAATTGATACAGATGCTGCTCTCTGTGTCTACTATGCACAGGTACATTCGAGAATAAAATATGGCCTAGTATTTTGGGGAGCATCCGTAGATGCTAACAAAATATCTTGACGACATATGGCCAATATGAACTTGATGCAGTGATATTTGTCAAGGACAATACCACTTTTTTTGATAACTTCAAACGAACCCACCTTCTACTAGGAATAAGACACATTTAACTTGTGACACTGCAAAATTTTCATTTATTCAAAGAAATGTACCATGTACCTTGAAGAACACTCTTCCTAAGTCAGTGTTGAAAAGTAAATTAAAGACATTCCTCACCAAAGGCATTCTACTCAACTAATGAATTCTTGAGAGATACTATAATTTATCAAAAAATGTAGTATTCGATATACCCTTATCGTGTAAATTTAGCATATTTAGGTAACAATTTTATGCACTGACTATTTATTAGATATTGAAATGTTAAACTCTAGTTTATTTATTTATTTTTCTCCTTTTTATCGGAAAGTATTGACATGGTCTACACCCACCTGGGTTACTTTTGAACCAATAAAGTGATCTATCTTTAACTTTTGGAATGGCATTACAGTGCTTCAGGAGATGAAATGCAATGTGAGTTGGAGGACTCAAAAACCGGGCTGACATGGTATTAATGTTTTTAGTTTTTCCTCGAAGACCTCATCAGTAGGCGGTGCACCAACAATAAATTAATCTCTTTGATAAGATTTCTTTTAATACCAGGCGCAAGATACTTATTGAAAATTTCTCTATCAAAGGATGCAAGAAAAAAGGGTTCGCACTTTTGACAATTCAGTTCCAGCCCAACTCCCATAGAATTATTAAATTATGACTCACTTGTAACGTTGCATAGCAACGAACTCTTTAAAGCAATAAAAATACACTTTTAAGGCCTGTCAAGTGTCATTAAACTCTTCCTCTAAATTGTTATTTACTCCGTGCGTTGAAATCGTTTGCTGTTTTTCTGAAATATGTCAGAGAGAAACAAGTCCAAAACATCAGCAAAAAGGGCTATGATTCAAACAAAACCTAGTGCATCACGTATGAAATAATGAATTGAAAGCAAAAGCTACTGAATTTGAAACAAAGTGAATGTGTCCTCCCCGTCTCTCACTCTGGCTACACCTAACCCAAAAGCATATTTCCTACGTTGACAACGTATATTCCCGAGAATGATAATGGCCAAGTGGTTGTTACGTTGTGTCTAATGAATGTGAAATGTGTTTGTGTCCGGTTGAAGGGGTGGATTTTCCCGTGTTTACTCATTACTCTTGCCCTAGCTCTGAGCGTTTCGCCCTACGCCTCTACCAGGTTGTCTACCATGGCTGCTGACAGGAAACAAAAAACTAGAAAGGGTCGCGTGCTACTGAATAAAATTTAAATTACTATTGGAACGGGAAGTTGCGTGTTATTGGAATAGGCATGACTAACAGAATAAATATATTTGTAACACAAAGTAGAATTTTATTAGTAAGCGTCTGGTCTTATCAATCAAACTGTTTTCTAAAGGCCGTTCTATTCAGAACTTTGTGATCGTTTCAGTGTTGTCCAAAGTGTACTATTTTTCCATGTAGTAAAATAAAGGACAACAAAACCTGTGACCTAATTTTTCTAACTCTGAATTAAAAGTCCCTGAAGAAACTCATCCGCTTGTACAGATTGACAAAAAACACCCAGCTCTGATTATTGTCACGAAAGTTACAAATAGAATCGGGTTTCATGGAGACGGAAATAATAGCTGGTAAATATAATTTCAAACAAGCAAATATCAATGTCTTCACCGAATCGATTCGAGATTTTGACTGGTCGAGTCTGGCCCATTTCACAGATGTTAATCTAGCCGTTGTCTATTTCTACAAGAAAATATACATTATTTTAGATAAATGTGTTCCTAGGTTTGCAAATATTGAGGGAAAAAAGGTATTCCCGCCGTGGATTACGGATAAAATAAAATCTGATTTGAAACTTTAAGGGTTTTTTGGGACGAGAAAGAATATATTAATAATGCTTATAGAGATTATCTTCACAAGATGCAGGATAATATGACCAAAAAACCTCAATAGTTTCCGGAACTATGTTAAAAACAAAAATGATAAAAAAACTAATGAGGAAATCTCAGATAAACATTTGATATCAGCTGCTTTTGCCAAGCATTTCAGGTCTACGAGCAGAAATCAACTTATAATAAAAAAATAGTACATATAATTCGGGAAATCATTCCTAACCAATTTTTTCTACATATTCACTCTAATTCAATTTCGCTCGACGAACTTCAGAGAGCTCTCAAAAAACTCAAACCAAAGCGTTCTGCTGGTCCAACTAATTATCCCATGCTACATTCAAAGGCTGTAAGGATCACTTGACATATCCATCGCTAACTATTTTTCAATTGGTACTGAAAACGGGCGTGTTTCCAGAAGAATTTATGAAAAAAATTATTCATCTACACAAACAAAAATTACAAACACTTAGTTGATAACTACTGGCATATTGCTATATTGAAAAATGGTATTGGTACTTCAGGAATATTACATCAGATAAGCAGCATGGATTCTGTAAGAAGATGTCTATAGAAACGAACTTGCTGACATTAATGATCATGAATATAGCTATGAAAGACTGAAATAGGGGAGGCCAGATGGACTGCATATACACGGATTTTGCTAAAGCATTTGATACGGTAAATCACGACATTATCTTGGCTAAACTCAAACAATACGGACTGAGTGATCACTTGATATCATTTTTCACAACGTACCTTGAACACAGAATGCGGTATGTAGCACACAATGGTATGGATTCTAATTTGATTTTGCAAGGGTCAAACCTCTGGTCTAATTATCTTCTCCATGCAGAAAACTTTAAAATACACGATATTAATGATTATTTATTTCTTCAGAACGATATTGAAAAAAAAATTGATTTTTTCCGTTAACCAGCTGTCGTCCCCCTACAATCGACAGCCCTCAGAAGTCAAAACTTGTCTTGGTCTTACTTTTTAACGTGCGATTCTTAGCACTTTCTCAGACCATCAGAAAAATGAATTGGAATCGCTGGGATCGAACCAACGACCGGCAAACCAGAATGATTGAAAAGCAATGATTCTAACTACTCGGCTCCCTGACCTTCACATTGGCCAAATATATACCTAGTCTCAGGTGAATGAAATATATTTCAACTTGGAAAAATGCAAAATTTCAACCTACTCCATCTCAAATACACAATACAACTTTATTAATACCATGGGTCCCCTGAAAAAAATCGATCAGATCAGGGAATTGGGAATTCTTTTTCAGCAGAATCCAAGGTTCAATAATCATATCCATGAAGTAACCAAGTAAGCCAAAAACCTACTGGGGGTTGTCAAGAGGACTACCTCAAAATTCAACAAAACCGATTCCATTATTTATCTGTTCAATTCCCTTGTTCGTTCCAAATTGGAATATGGGTCCATAATTTGGGATTCTGTGCAACATTATATGTGTCATATTTTGGAAGGGGTCCAAAATGACTTCAATAAATATATCTACTAGAAAAAATACGATACGAACCCAAGTTAATATGCATCTATGACCTATTCGCAATAGCTCGTCTAGATCACAGGAGGATTCAGCGTAAATTGATATTCCTGTACAACTCAGTAAATCACAATCTTAGAAGTGAATATCTATAAAACGAACTGAAATACTGTGTTCCAATACATGGTCTACGACATAGACATTTTTTCTGTTCAGCAACTGCTGATACCACCTCAGTTGAAAGTATGAGCTTCCTCTTTAACAAATACTCAAACTATTCCACAACCAGAATGTTTGACATAACTTTAGATCTCAGGTAACTTACATTATCAAACTAAACCCTCTATGAGAAATTATATACGTTATTTTTATCATTTCTTCCTAGCCCTCTCTTTGATTGTGTACTCTCTCACTCCCCATCTAATTTACACTATTATACCCTGCGAGTGTATTTGTGCATCCTTATAAAACTAATTATCTTAATAATGACATGCAATTCGCTATTCCCGAATATCGTTCAAATATATCAAAATGATAAACAATGTTGTATGCATCACTCTTCTGTTTGAGAGCGAGCTGCGCGAATATCAAGTTCACCGCTATCCGTTTCCGCTGCGGTGCCGCTGCAAGTAAATGCACACCTGGACGGTAAAATACGACACTAGTACGCATTCAGCCGCCGACGATGGATGTCTATCGAAGAAAGCGTGTCGCATTTATGTACCTGGTAAACAAAATAGTTATTTTTGGATCTAGTGCGCGAAATGCTACTTTGGTGATCGAGAAATGTTTTTTTTAACGAGGCGCAGCCGAGTTAAAAAAAATTGTCGAGATCACCAAAGTATTTCGCGCATAAGATGCAAAAAAAATTCTATAAACGTCAAAAATAATGTTCTAAAATAAGTAATATTCTTAGATTAATATGAAAAATAGTAATGAACTGGCTTAAACTGTTTTTCCAAATCAAGTAATTACTGTAACTATGGCAATAAAAAGGTGTTTGTTGACAATTGGATTTTTGCTTGATTGAGGAACATAAAGGTTAAAATATAAAAATCCCATATAGTTTACAAGCAGTGTGCGAAGTAAGCATTTCGCACACTACTTCGCGCATGGTGTCATGGTGACGAAGGAGAATGAAAAAATGGGTCACTTCGCATATTGTTGTCAATGCGCGAACCTTGTCATTTTCTAACGTATGTAGAAAAAATATCTTTTAGAAGTAAATAGATGACATTAGGTATATCCATTTATTGATTCGAGACTAATAACTGGTAGATTTCATACTTCGTTCGCGGATTTGCGTATAAATTCGGATGCGTTACCGTAGCGGCGCGGTCGGGACTTCCGTGCAAATGCGGTCGCAAGTTGGACGTACGATACCGCAACGTCGCCGGAGAAAGGTGTGCACTACCCAATATGCAACAATGTAACCAACGCCGTAATTGCGGTACCGCAGTGGCACCGCACCGTTAAAAATCGAATGTGTGCATCGGGCCTAAGAGTACAATAAACAAAATACATCAATGGCAGCCCTGGTCAAGTACTTTTTGTTACTTTCAAAGTTGTCTGCAACAGTGCTAGTTATTTTTAAATATTAATAATAATTAATTTTAATATATCGAAAGGTCAGGCGCCGTCAAATACATTTGGATTTGCCAAATTTTCATTCTTTTCTTACATGCGCACTAACCACGGTCACCTCGCTGTGCTAAGTGAGTCCCCATTTCATGTATGGTAGGTATAAAGGACTCACTGTGCCAAAAACCAAGTCTGGTCAAATACATAAAGGTAGCCAGCCACTGGCTCTTAGACTATAACTATTTCATCATATCATTATATCATTAATTGAAAGGAACTGTTTTGCAAATAGGTGGTTGAAAGTCAAACTTCTTTAGTCAAGCTTTTTGCCTATTGAGTAGAGGAAAATTCGTAAAATAATCTCCACTATACTTTAATTCGGTTCATTCTTAATGATACAGCAAGTATCATTAATACTGAACATATTTCGGATTCAGTTGAATCTGTCTGATATAAATTGTGTTCAGGAAAAAATACATATTTTGTAACTTGTAGAATGAAAAGCGGAAAACTGTTTAAAAATGAAATTATGAATGCGTTTACTATACCCAATACCCAAGCATGGTTACAGTTTGAAAAATTAAACAAGTATTTTCTGATTACTTCATTTCTGAATTTGGTAGACGAACAAGAAACAGAATGGGAGGATTTTTCGGAATTTTATTACGTGGGCTCTTGCTCCATAATTGCCATTTTTGCAGTTAATGAAAACACAAGTATTTTTACCTCATTCAGTAGTGTATGTAACCTGTGGAGCACGAATTTTTATTCAGGAATCGATATACCACTACTTATTAAGGTATAACCTAGGTTAGGCAATGTAGGTATAAATACCCAGATTTGAATGTAATCTGCTTAGTTTTGAGAATGGTGTAATAACCGAAACTAGTCAACAAATATAAAATTATCGTGGAAAATAGACAAAATTGTTTTTAGTGTATCCTTAGTGAACATGTATTTCCACAAAATAAACCAGTCGTCAATCAAAGAAGTAATTTCTTTCATTCCTTTTTATTACATTTCTCAAAATTTTGTTTACAGTTCTGCCGTTTTTCAACTCAAAATATCGATTTCCTCACAGGATATAAAAAGTAATTGGTTTAATATTGTTAAAAAAATTGTTGAAATAGCTGCACCCTTACGAACCACCCTCAGAAGTCTCCAAGGCACTTGTGCCAGCTAGGGAAGACGTAGCCTTTTTCTTTTTAAACGTGATGCAATTCACGAGACCGGTGATCGTGCTGATTCCATGTGTCCACAGAGATATTGATATTTACGGGAAATGATGTGAAAAAGTATTCGACATTATTATATCACTATTTATTCAGACCTTTTCTGTGTTTGTTCTTCTGCCTCTGTGACATACGTTGGATCACGTATTACCATACCAGAACTTGCCATCCCCCAAAATGAATTCATATTTCAATCCAAATGAAGTCTCACACCAAATAAGTAAGTTTTAATTCTTTTACTTGAAGCTGGCTCTGAATCTGGAAATACCATTTGTGCCAGTCTTTTCCAGAAAATTATATTTCTATTTCTGATACCTTCTGCTGGTGTCATATTCCTTGCCGAATATGGTGATGCCAACCAGACTTTCACCAATAAGTTGATGTTGATCGTGAATGAACAGACCATATTTTAATATTTTATACCGAGATTATCTTCCAGAGCAGAAAAAGCCTTTGGTTCATTTTAGTTTCTATAAAATATTGGTATAGCTTATCAAATTGCTCTGTGAATATGATGTTTTCTATAATTCTCTTCCGACTAGTATCCAATCGTAGACATCATTTTTCTACAAATCTGGAAGCAGTCACTTAGTCTTTTCTTCCTTTCGTTTTCTCATAATATTGAATTGGCTTCGTTACGGATTGAAAATTCTATATTTCTCATCTTTCATTCATTCTTTGAGGAATTCACACTCATCAAATTGTCTCTTGCAATATCGTAATCACCAGGAGATACATCTGGTTCCAGATTCTCCGTAATCGTTGTCATTATTGTTACTGAAGGCAAGTCTTTTTTAATTTTCATATTTTTTTATTTGCAAAAATTAACTAGGTTAAGATGTATCTGATACTCCGTCCACAGATGTGAAACTATATAGGATTGTGAGCAAAATTTTGAAATTATTTCTGAGGAATTTTCTATAGGTCATGTAGTTTACTCTACAAGTTATGAGTTTAGTCAATCAAATTGAAAATCATATGAATTTGATTTATTCTGGGTTTGTTCTAATTTTCGTAAATTCTAAAAAAAAATTGAAAATTATTTTGAAATTCTTGTTTTGATGAAAGAAAGAGTTCGTACGATTCGGACGTCATAGTCATATCAATTTTATTATGAAACACGGAATTTATTCCCTCCGCTTCAGTTGTCTGTATTTTATGTAGTTGTCATTTCCGTCTCTGCATACAATAGGCACCTGGATCAATTGGAAAAGCAGAACCACGAGTTCCACATCCAATAAATGTATTCAAGTTCAGCGATGTCACTCCTCTGAAATGAGTAATAGAACCGAATGAGTAATTCGTTTGGTGTATGGCGTGGCGTGCAATTAAAGAGAAACTGCAATTGCGGAGATTGCAAATGAGCTTTCATGTCGGGAGAACGACTATTCAAAACACGAATAATGAACGAAACCCAACCCCATGTAAGAATGACTGTGATCGGAAAAGCAGTGTATTCGTCATGCTTTACTGCCATCACACGAAAAACGGTGAATATTTGAATCATTGAAAATATATATTTATTGGTATTTATGAAAACTAAGAAAAGTGTATATTTTTTTCTCCCATAAAAGTCTTGCTTGAGTGTAATCTGTTTAAAAATGAACGCCTACGTAGAACATATTTTTTATAAGTAAGGGCATGAAATTGAAAATAATAGATTCACTATTATATTTGAGGTCAATTTCTAAATCTTCCTGAAGAGTTTTTCTTATTCAATGTGCCCAACCAATTATGGAAATGTTCATTTCTGTTTGTATCAAATGCACTGTTGAGAGACTTCGTCTTTGTTTGTCGGAAAGTTGACGACTCTCATGCAACTATAATTGAAAATGATCTCGAAAATAAGTTCATTTGTGAAAATTATCAAACAATTTTATATTGAAATACTGCTCAAAATCATATTTAACACCCGTATATTCGCATACATATATTTATATTCTATAATTTTCAAAAAAAAATTGTATGTGAATAATTTTCCCTGATCATGAAACACTCTGTGATTATGAAACACCCCAATATACCAAATATGCAAACGCCATATCTGTTAAAAAATATCCATTTCAGTGATTCCTCAAAAATGGGCGACACTACTTGACAGAAGACCATTAAAATAATAATGAAAAATTGCTTATTCAATCCAATCTTCCGCAAAAACCCTATACAGTAGGTATTTTGTCGGCAAATAGCTGACAGGAATCAACCCTCATATAATCAATTTGTCATTACTTATAATATGGCATAATAATACTCCCTCATGAACCCTCTATCCCTAGCCTGTGCGGGTAGAGGACGGATATTATTAATATTTACTTTGGCGCTCAGGGGCGATTCACTGGTTTTTGGTGGTGTATTCACCATTTCAGCTGTAGACCCAGAAAACCTACAGCACCACCTCGAGTGGTCGGTGCGTACCCCAAGCAAGCACCAAACTAGATGTTTCCAGTCTTTTCATTCTTCTTTGATTAAGTATTCAAAATTTCGAAGTTCTTGAATAACTATGTGAAAAATCTCAGCCCCGCCCACCAACATTATACAAAAAAATCATGGAAAAAGTAAACATTTTTTTTTATTCCATTACTTACCTCTATATGATATAAAGTAACATCACCAGTAGCTGACGCTTTTAGGCGTATTTTATATAAAAGCAGAAATATTTTCTAATTCTTATAAATACTGATTAATTTTTGACAAGTACTGGAATGTTTGCTCTAAGAGGAAAACATTTTAAATGAAAAGTATCAAAAATTTGGCATATTTATTTATTTTTGATGTTTTTTTGTACTTTGGGTTTTGTACTCTAAGCTGACACGTCAAAAAAAACTGAACCTATTACTGACATTGCAATGGTACCAGTGCCTGTCACCAAAAAATCAGAACATTAGAGTGAGGTACAAATTGTTTATTTCCAAATATTTTGTATACAAACTAAAATTGTAAAAAACTATACAAAATAATACTGATTTTAACAAAATGCAAACATGATAGCTTAAGATAATTGTAAGTTATACTACAGTTCGATTATTTTATCGTTACCCGTGCGTCATCATCACAATACCGTAATTCTTAGCTTAGAAGACAAATGTTAACGAATTATGATTCGCTCATAGCGGTTGTTAGAAAGAGATGTTCGATAGAGCATGTGTGATTTCTTCGATCATAAATTGATGACGCATGGGTAAAGATAAAATAATCGAACTGTAGGTTACAGGTTACATGATACCTATTACTTTTCAAATACTTCTGCTATGCCGTTTTAAATACATATCTAACTCGCTCTCCAGCACCTACTATATCGGGAGTACATAGCAGTCCAATAACTTGAGTAAATTTTACAAATTGAATCGTCGGCTTAGTGTGTAAACCTGTTATCTCCAATTTATGAAAAATCATTAATTGTTATATGTAACATGAAAAAGAAAGAGAAAATCTTAATTGGCTGTGAAAATCAGCTAAGATATTAGTAAACGGATACTGACTGATTCTTATTGATGCCTAAAACCATTCTATTCTATTCAGTATTGAATTTTATTCGCAGTTTTTTCCTTCTGAATTTTTTTTTCAAATGGAGTTAACAGGTTAACACACTAAGGGCCGGTTTTTCAATGTAATTTAACGTCGAGCTAAATTTAACTCACGGTTAGAATGTGAATCGATTCCTTCACGTAGCAAATGTCATATTCATTCTAACCACGAGTCAAATTTAACCGGGAGTCAAAGTACGATAACACGACTTTGATAAACTGGCCCTAAGCCGACGAAATGTCGTTTTCGTTGGCAAGGTACGTTTTATTGTGTCTACACTCTTGAGTGCCATAACTTTAACATCATCTTCAATGATGTCCTGTATAATACAGACATAATTAAACTTTTGGTAATTTCTTTTCCCTCTAACAAAAGATAATAAACCAAAGTCCCCCTGTTTAATTTCCTCAATAGCCTTTAATTTTCTCAATTCTTTAGAAACAGTTTCTTCCTCACTAGTAGAATGATCTGTATCAGGAACTTATCTATTTTCTTCTTATTCTGAATTTCTTTCTGTTTAATTCCTTTTTATTTTTCACGTCTCATTTTCCTTCCTGTTTTTCCTTCTCTTTCTGCTTTTTCTTCTGTTTTCTTTTTTCAGATTATATTCTTGCAACTCTTTGAAGTTATTACAGATGGGACTTTTTCTTTTTTTCTTTTCTTTTTCAAAAGGTGCAGGAATCATTACAATAGGTGACTGAGGTTGATCAATGGTGCCGTTATAAATAATTTGTTTGTTGACAAGGGTTGGAGTGTATTATGTTTTCTGATCGGTCCTCTGCATGCACCTGGGCTTGTACCAAAAGTTGTTGTCTACTATGTTACTTTTTTTGGGGTTTTATGTGCAACATCTCTAATACATACAAGTTGCTGATTGTACTCATTAGTTTTTCCATGTTTTCTTCTTTATACTGCAACATTTTTTTTGCTGACATGTACAAATGCCATCTGAAGGTACATCATAGAAAATGATATGAACCATTACCTGAAATTTTGTGGCAGGTACTGGACATTTACCCAATTTTGTTCATCTAAAGCTGACACCCTTATAACTGTCATGTTTTTAGGGTTAGTAGTATTCAACAATAAATTATCATTAATCAATAATTTATTAGTATATATTAAAACAGTCAGACTTGTGACAAATATTATCAGAAAAAAAAGCAATTGTTATACTTACCTTGGTGAAATCTTATAATAAATCACTAAAAAGACAAAATTCGGCAAACACGTTTTAACTCATCATGAGAAATTGCCATATTGGAATGATTAATTTCAAACAGTTGCTACCTAGGTCAACAGATGGAACCCATATAAATTGTAATGAGCCATAAAAAGTAGATTTCTGCATTTGGGCTTTTAATTAAACACACTTTAATTTATAAGTGTCAGGAATAGGTACACTGTCAGCCACTGGTGTGCTTACCTTACTAGTGTCATTAAACGTTGCGTCGAAAAGAGAATTGTGCAATGTTCTTCATTGCAGGGAAATCAACTGCAAGTGCTCTCTGTAATCAATTAGCCGACGCAACAAAAACATTAATTATGTCCATCATCACCTACAGATGGAAAAACCTGATATTCTGTCCCTAACAGAAAAGGAGCCACACCCCCTCACCACTAAGGTGTTTTTTTGGCGTGATGTGGTTCAAACTGGCTAATACCAAACTACTACTACTAAATACTTTCGTCACTTATCACCTAATGAACCATCCTGTAGCGACCTCTTTGAGATTTTTCTCAAATTGAACCAAATAAAGTTCAATTTGAACCATCCAACAGATGGAGTCATCATAAAAGATTATTATAATATGCATAAATCTACCTGGCCATTTTTTTTTAAATATTCGAGACAGGTTGCCAAACTGACCCTCCGCTATTACGTATGGTCACGTATGTTCTCGAACAGCCAGTTGAGCTGCCCCCACGCATTCCTGATATCAACAACCAGTACACCAACACTCTTAATCTTCCCTTCACCGCCATACCTGATTCATCACTATAGTTTGTACTCCACTTGGGAACTCGTACTACAATCTCATCTATACTATTCGCTCCTTCTCTGCACCTTTAAGCAGTTCCAGTAGCACAACACTGCCTCACCGAATTCAACTAATAATAATAATAATAATCCTTCCTCAAAAAAACCACTCGTAGAGTGTACCCAAAGGCATAGCCTGTGCGGGTAGAGGACGGCTATTATTATTTGCCGTGGCGCTCCGGGGCGACTTACTGATATTGTCGGTGGTGTATTCACTTTTCAGCTGTACCTACAGCACCACCCCTGTACTGACATTTTGAGATCGAATATAATGCGCCAAGACAATTTATGAGATCATAATACTCGGGATGCAAACATATAAAACACGTCAGGAAAAATATCAACTGACCATAGTTTACTTAAAACTGTTTCAGAGCTATCGCCCTCAAGCAGGCAGCATATCAACGATGGAACGAAAGTCCGGGCCATGAAACCAGATCAGAATGTGTTGAAGCTACAATTATTGACAGTCATAGGCCTGAGATTATCTTTCGCAAACGAACTATAAAACGCAAATTAATACTGAATACTGAATAACTTTAATAGAGCAGTTGTGAAATATTTACTAATGGGACTGTTAATAGACATAACTTCCACTATTATGCTGATTCCAATCCACATCAATTTAGAATTAACCATAATCAACACAGATGGTCAGTGAATGTGTGGGGTGGAATTATGGGTCAATATTTAATTGGTCCTTATTTTTTCGCAGAACATTCAAATGGAATGTTGTTTTTAGAATTTTTAACAAATCATTTTCCGGTCCTATTACAAGACAGCCCCTTAGACTTAAGAAGAACGATGTGGCTTCAGATGGAGCTCCCGCACATTTCCATCGTCAGGTTCGTGAATATTTAAATGTTCATTTCCGAAATTGATGCATTGGAAGAAAAGGATTCCAAAATTGGCACCCAAGGTCTCCCGACCTGACGTCACCTGATTTCTTCTCGTGGGGATACATTGAAGGAATCGTTTATAATACACCACCAACAACACCCGATAATATGAAACAGCGTATCAGAGTATCAGAGAAGCGTTTCTGAATGTTAGCCCTCATATGTTAGCAAATGTTGCTGAAGGTTTGAGAAAGAGGATACGTTTGTGTTTAGAGTCTGATGGTCGCCATTTTGAACACTTGATATGAAATAATTCTTGTTTTATATCCACCATTTTTTCTTCATAATTCAAACATATATATATACATACATATTATTTAAAATATTGAAAAATAAATGTACTTGTTATTAAATATCGGTGTTTATTTCTATCAATTCTGATGTTTCAAAACGCCATAGGCATCTTGCATAAGTTAGTAAATATTTCACAACTGCTCCATGAAAGTTATTCAGTTAGTAGCCTCTAGCATTAATTTGGTTAAAAACAAGACAACACTGGTTGAGAATTTAAGCATTAAAGCTGGTGCTGCATTTTCACAAAATAAGATAAATTTCAAAAACCATAAGGTGAATTAAACCTTAATGGAACTTATCTTTATTTTGATCGTAAAATCCGAAAATGAAATAATATACAGGGTATTCCATTTAAAAAATAACAACTTTGATACGTTTCGTGTTTTTGGCACATCCTGTACAACATGAAAATATTTTTAAAATGTAGGGCCAATAGGTCCCTATCCATCGTAAAGAAAAAACGTTCAAAAAATCAAATGGTTTAGCCATAATGCTTCGTGTCGAATAACGTGAATAACTGTATAGTACAAACAGTCTCCAAAAAAGGAAAAAGTTCCTACAGCAATTGCAAACCGATTGCACTGCTATGTGTTATCTCGAAAGTCATCAATATGAATTATATAGAACACTCAGGAATTGTGAATAATTGACAAAATGGTTTCCGTCAGTTATCGATTGGTGACCTGCTTGTATCCAGATAAAATTATCGAAATGCCGATCCATTCAACCAATACGAATCAAAACGGATAATCAAGCATTCAACCAGACCACTCTGGTATACAGTGGTTCAATCAAATACTTGATCATCCATTGCATGTATCTGGTATATTTTGTACTGGTCGACTGGACTGATATGCCCATAATTTTATTCCAGATCTGTATAAGGCAGCAATTTACCGCACTGGCGTTTGACCGCGTTTGGCAATGGATCGAATGACTCCTCGCCAAGCTTCCATTTTATGGCTTGCCCATCCCAGTTGTGTTACTTGCTGTCTATCTAGCTAGCTTCCTGTCAGATAGATCACTTCATGGCGGTTGATGGAGTTTCAGCAGATACTCTAAATTCTTGTGCTCTGCAGGAATCCAATCTGGTGGCGGTGGTGTGCGGATTGAGTTCTCGCCTCATAGGAAAAAAGAGCGTGAGTTCGAATCTCAGCATTGCCACCGGTCACATATTAAAAGGTAAGGGCTACGTCTTCCCCTAGCTCGCACAAGTCTCTGACTTCTGAGGGTTGCACGTAGGGGTGCATCCGGTTGACGGATATAAAAATTTTAACAACAATCAACGCTGTTTCTTTTTCAAATCAATGATTTGTTGGGAGTTACGTTGTACCTACTGCTCTTCGGACGTTATACCCAACAAACCGCTTTCTCTTCTAAAGCTTCGATATCATCATCTAAACACAATCTGAAATTTTTAGATTATGCTTAAAAAAGGTCATTCTTCTCGTCGGTGATGCTTTACTTACAAGCTAACTCACTTCTTTGAAACAACGCTGAAAGTTTGACGATCTATCCGTCTTTTACACACCGAAAATGAAACACATGTGTTGTGAAGAAAATGCAAAAACACGTCTATTTTTAATCCAAGGAGGACATATTTTTATCATAATCTCAACTGTCATACCTCTCCCCCCACCCCTTGGTCACTATCGCCCAAACAATTTGAATAGGGAAAGTAGTAAATGTGACACATCATTGAAAAGGTAATTTCATAAGGAATTCAGCCATGTCAATTCTTGCTACCTAACTTTCTATTTTGCGCCCTCTTGCGGGAAAAACAACTGTTTCGTATTCCAAATTATGATACTTCATTTGCAAGCTAATTTAACATAAATTCGGTAACAATGCATTATGGAATTTTCTTAAGGGAAAAACAAAATGGCGGCTACAAAATGGCGGACATGATTCAAAATTATGGTTCAATATGATTCAAAAGTGGTGGTTTTCAGGGTCAGAAATTATGAATTGTTTGTCATTACAAAAAAACAAGATGGTGACTCCAAGATGGCGGAAGAAATTTGTAATTATGATCGGATTCGAATAAAAATTATTATGTGAGGATTTTCAGGGTCGGAAATTATGATTTTTTGTCGATGCATAAAACAAGATGGACGGCGAAATTTGTAATTATGGTTCGATTCGACCCGGCACCGAAAACAAATTCTTCAAAACACTATTGTGTCAGACCCTGAAAAAAAATTAAAATTCATTTCCCTGAAAATCCTCACATACTAATTTTTATTCGAATCCAACCATTATTACAAATTTCGTCCGCCATCTTGGAGTCACCGTCTTGTTTTTTGTATTGACAAACAATTCATAATTTCCGACCCTGAATACAATCACTTATCAATTTTGAATCACATCGGACCATAATTTTAAATCTTGTCCGGCATTTTTGAGTCGCCATTTTGTTTTTTTCCCTTAGAAAAATTCCATAATGTATTGGCACCTAATTCATGTCCAATTAGCTTACGAATAAAGTATCAAAATTTGGAATTGAGAACAGTTGTTTGAGTTAGGTACCGAAAATTGACATGCCTAAATTATTTAGGAAATTACCTCTTTGATGATGTATCACACTTACTACTTTCCCTATTCAAATTGTTTGGGTGATAGTGACCAAGGGGTGGGGAAAGAGGTATGGCAATTGAGGTTATGGTAGGAAGATGTCCCCCTTGGATTAAAAGGCGACGTGTTTTTGCATTTTCTTCACAACATATGTGTTTTGAAGATATTCGATCTGTTTCGTTTTCGGTGCCTCACCCTGTATACTTTCATGGACGATGCCTTTCTGAAATATCTTAGCGGTGCCACCGAGACTAACCCGTCGAGCTCAGTCTTCACATCCCTTTGTCGTCACTCTGGAGACATGCCAAACATTTCTTTCCCAGGGTTTGTTGTTTCAACGAACGGCAAAGCTATGGAGTTCACTGCCACGGGAAGTATTCCCTATATATATGTACCGCGAGCTTCCAGTTCTGTGGAATACAGATTAGGAAATCATAAAAATATATTAAGGGAAGCGAAGCTTCTGAGTTTTGTATTTTTGATGATATTTGATGCTCCTATTACATTAAGTAAATCTTGAGTCATATCCATGCAGTGTGTACAACCCCCCTTTTATTTTGAAACCCATTGACCGAGTATGAGAAATGAAAATTTGAAGTTAGACCTTTATTCAAAGATGTTGACAGATATGAAAGTCTATGAACTTCGCAGAAAAGATGAAGTAGCCATTCGATGAAAGAATACTTTGTATTCTTAGGTACGAAGATTCCCCAAGGGTGGTTGAGGCATTGCAGCCAATGGAAGTAGCGACCCGTGGGCCTTAGCTTACCGTACACCAACGTCAGAAACACTCATGTTCCCCCGACACTGAACACATACACACTCACACATTACAGACCTTAGATCTATACAACAATACAACTAACTAAATATTCCCAACACTTCTATACTTCTTCAAAAACTGCTTATCACTTCTTCATAATCTTCCTAATTTTCTTAATCTTCTTCCCAGTGAAATCTCGCGTTTATATAGGTACTCAAGTGTAACCGCGCGGCGTAGCTAGGGGGATTTGTATCAATCTCGTAACATTATCCCCCTCCTAATTTTGATCGTCCAAATCAAACAATGTGTCGTTGTCTCCATTATAACGTTTGAGTCTTTCTAGGTGAACGACCTTCATTTTCGCTCTCGGACTGCGTTGAATTCTATAGACCACGTCGTTTATTCTTTTCACTATCGTATATGGTCCTTCCCAAGATGATGTTAATTTGGGAGAAAATCCTTTCTTACGACGAGGATTGTACAGCCACACTCGATCCCTTCTTTGAATCCACCAGTATTGGCTCGAGCCTTCATTCTGTCACTGGTTATCTTCAATCTTTTTCTTGCCAAATCATGGATCCCATTCAAACTATCTCGCAGTTCGTCTGCATAATTGTATCTCTTTTTCTTAACACTTGGTGATCCGAACACCAAGTCACAGAGCAAACGAAATTCTCTCCCGAAGATGATGCTGGCTGGAGTGAGCTTTGTGGAGTCGTGCACAGAGGCCCTGTAAGCCATCAAGAATTGTGGAATATGTCGATCCCAGGTCTTTTGGTGCTCCTCTACTACTTTGGAAAGATGTTCATCCATAGTCCTGTTGAACCTTTCAACCATGCCATCAGACTGTGGGTGGAGGGCCGTTGTTCTGGTCTTGCTAATTCCTATCAATTCACAAACTTCCTTGAATAAATGTGATTCAAAATTTATTCCTTGATCGGAATGTAGCTCCATTGGGATTCCAAACCTTGAAAACATGTTATCCACCAGAGCTCTTGCAACTGTGGATGCTTCTTGATTAGGCAAAGTATAAGCTTCAACCCATTTGCTAAAGTAATCCATGGCAACGAGGATGTATTTGTTGCCATCATTCGTCATCGGAAACGGTCCTGCTACATCGATGGCGATTCGTTCGAAGGGAGCGCCTACATTGTATTGTTTCATCTCTCCACTCGATCTTGTCTTGGGACCTTTGCTTGCTTCACATTTCGGACATCTTCGGCACCATCTCTCTACATCTTCACGACATTGGACCCAGTAAAATCTCTGCCGCATTTAATCTAAGGTCTTATTCACTCCAAAATGTCCACCTGATTTGATGCCATGAATCTCCTCCAACACATCACTTATTCTCGACCTAGGCACAACCAATTGGGAAATCACTTTTCTGAGGTCGGCCGATTCCCAAGCTCTCTTCAATAGACCATTCTCAACAATCAGGAAATCCCATTGTGCCCTCAATGCCTTGAAAGTTGGTGATCGTACGGAGATTTTCTCCCGGGTGGGTCTTTTTGCTCCGCTTTCCTTCCATCGTAGAATATCTGCAACGCTTGGATCACTTTCTTGGTCCTGTCTCATTTTCGCTGTGGTCCAATTGTCGTCAACCATTAATCTCACTTGGTTGATTCCTTTGCGACGTTCATTTCGCTCACAATGCTCACAGGTATCTGAATGAGGTCTTCTGGACAAGGTATCTGCGTTGTTGAGCAGTTCAGTTGTTCTTAGCCTCTTGACTGGGATAGCCTCAGGGGCTTCATCATTGCTAGTCGGCATGCGCCGTGGTATCAATTCGGTTGTTCTTAGCCTCTTCACAGGCATGGCCGTGGGAGTTATATCTTCGCTAGCCGGCATGCGCCTCGATATCAATCCGGTTGTACATAGCCTCTTAACAGGGATGATCCTGGAGATTCCATCATTGCTAACCGGCATGCTCTCCGATATGTTGGCTGATTCAAATTTTTCCTGCCGCCAATTTGAGGACTCGCTAGAAGACCTTGCCCTCACAGGTGACTGCGAACGTAGTGGCATTCTTACCCTGCAATCTCTTATAAGATGTCCCAATTTTCCACATCGATAGCATGCCCTGTTCTTCTGAGTACTTATTCTGCTTAATATAGATTTAATCTCTCCAGAACCTTCTCGAATGAACTAGTAGCTGCGCTTGATCGTTGTTCGGGTTCTTCTATCGATACCACTCGTACTTTTGGACTCAAGCAGTTGAGGGCCGCCTCCACTTCTAAAGAACGCACTAAGGCATCGCTACTCCTCTCGAAGTGTGTCAATCGCAGAGTCCTTTGGATTTCGGTGTCTCTGAGTCCATCTATAAATAACTGCATCTCTAACTGTTCCTTGAAATCTCCCGGTGCTTCTGGGTAAGCCATCTGAATTAGGCGTCTCACATCCGATCCAAATTCCTGCAGACTCTCACCTGATTTCTGAGTGCGCGTTTTCATTTGAGCCCGATACAGCTGTTCTCGAAGTTGATCGCCATACCGCAACTCTAATGCAGTAATCAGGTCTTTATATTTATTTTGCTGTTCGATGGGTATCGTCTGCAACATACCCAAAGCTGGTCCTCTCAAAGCTACTATAAGTGCCGTAGCATTTTTTTCTTCGCCCCATCCATTAGCCACTGCGGCAGCTTCAAATTGTCGCGATACATGGACATAGAAGACTGTCCATCAAAAGTCGGTGGTTTTACGGATATTCCTGATGTGGCAACCCTGTCTCGATGATTTTGGTTCTTCAGGAGTGCTATCTGATTTTCTAGTCCTTCCATCTCCTCTCGCTCCGTATCGAATTTCTCATTAACCTCATCGTCGATTTTCTTGACATCTTCCTTTAGTTCTTCTTTCAGTTCCTCCATTTGTACTTCGGTTTTCTGTAATACGTGTTGGAGGAACTTGTCTTGATGTTCCAGAACTTCCTGGAAGTCTGATTTCCTCTGTTTTTCTATTCGTTCCAATTCATTCTTTTGTTGTTCGAGAATTTTCTGGAGGGTCTCTTCTCGTCCTTTCTTTTCATCTTCTCGTTCATTTCTCTGTTCTTCGAGAATTTTCTGGAGTACCTCTTCTCGTTCTTGTTTTCCTTTTTCTCGTTCTTTCTTTCCATCCAACCGTCTCATTTCCTCTTCTTGTTTTTCATTTTCTCCCTCTTTTCCCTGTTCTTCGAGAATTTTCTGGAGTGACTCTTCTCGTTCTTTCTTTTCATCCAACCGACGTATTTCTTCTTTTTGTTATTCCTCCTGGCGCTGCTTTTCCTCTTCTTGTTTTTCCTCCTGGCGACTTCTCTCCATATCCCAAATTGATTTAGGATAAGTTTCACAATGTCCTCCATCGTATCGTACGATGTACTCCTCGTATTCACCATAAATAGTTTATAAATAGTTTCGGTTTTTCACTAATATCCCGCTTCGGACACCACTGTAACGATTTTGCTAAATAATAATGTCGAGCACACTAATAAACTGTTTATTTTCTAACTTCACCAAAAACATACAACTACTTCACTGACTAATTAAACACTTCCATACAACAATCCAACTAACTAAATATTCCCAACACTTCTATACTTCTTCAAAAACTACTTATCACTTCTTCATAATCTTCTTCCCAGTGAAATCTCGCGTTTATATAGGTACTCAAGTGTAACCAGAATCTTCGCGATGCGACGGTTCGGTTATCCCGAATATTCATTACAGGAAACTATCTGCCGTTTTTTTGGAAACCATTTCGACGATACGCGTGCGAGTCGATTCAGCGGCGTAGCTAGGGAAATTTTTATCAATCTCATAACAATATGTAGGCCTTGAAAATAATAATAGTTCATATCCATCTTCACATATAGTTCGTCGAGTACTATAAATTGAATGTTTCATTTTTCCAATATTTTCAAAATCAATAGGGTGTTGCGATTTCAAATCGCACACAGTGTATCTCACCCATAAAGGGTAGTTGATAATTGAATGCTGATCATAAAGGGAAACTTTCTTAACATGCTTCATTTCCGAAATACAGGGTATTGAAATTCAAAACAAAAATCAGTTATTCTTCAATATTTCTAAAACCGATTTTTGTTTTTTTAATTGAGGTATATAGTACGCGTTGATATTAGTCTCTTTCAGAAGAAATATGATTCAATTTGCTTCAGTGGCGTCCCTCTCAGCATGCCCATCAGCAATGGTTTTATTCAAAACTCTACTGGTTTTTTGTCAAATAAATATTGTTTTTATGGTTGTCTTCTATCTTCTCATGAATATTGACATTTCGTCTCATTGTGCGATTTTTTCTTAGTCTCAATCAATACATTTTATACTTTAAATAGAAAGAAATCCATCCACCGGGCGAAAAAAAGTCAAGACACTATTTTTATGAGATGTTAGATGGCATTTAAAAGATAATTATGATTTGAGAAGAGAACACAGTGCCGTATCATTATTATTTTTGTTAAATTTCAACACCTTGTAATAAAGCAATTGTGTATTTATGTGCGTTTGAAGATTTTTTCCTGAAATCATCCAAGGATTATCGTCCTTTATGTTCAGCAGTCAGTTGTGAAACACCCTGTATATCACATAAATATTTTGAATTTATATCATATGCTACTATGACGTAACTTGCAGTACAAAATTTCACTCGTAGCTGATATAAAAGAAACCAGATTTTTTCTTTACAAAATTCATTTTGTGTGGAAATTGAACAGATATAATTTTGATGAACGAAAAGTTTTTGGGAATGAATTACTTTATGTGAATATCCTCTATTTTAACGAGTATCAATTACACCTTGTCGCCATTAATCATTGTGCAACAATGGCAAACTTTCTCATACACAATTCTCAGACTAGCAAATCCCTGATATGAATAAATTATGTCCCCTACCTTGTATATTCGGAACACACCTCTGAGAATCAGCCCTCCCTTCGTATTAACATTTCGAGGGGTTTGTCCAACCCCCACTGACATCTAACAACGGCCGATAACGAGGGATATTTCCGATATGAAGGTAATAGAGACAATAAATTGATGTGACAATATTGCTGATAGCTAGTCAGCTAGTTATAAGAGGATACTGAATCATCTCTGTATGTTCGCAGAAATCGGATTTCAGCCAAGATTATGAATTAGTTTTTATGTCATCGAACGTGGTTGTACCTAGGCATTCATCAGAAGAGGCTATTGTCGGTATTGATTCATTGTGACACTTCGATTCACATTAATGCAACACATTCTCAACTTGAACAAACTACGATTTTCCTATTTTGACGAAGTTTTGTAAATAAATGAAGAAGTTCAAAATTATGTCACAATAATGAGTAGGATCTGAATTTGATATCCAGAAAAATAATTCTAGAACGACATCATCCAAACCCTATCATACACTAATTCTTTACTGTTCCAGTAAAGAATTATGGCCTTCTGTTTCTGAAGATACCACAGTGATACCAATTCATTCCAAACAAAATGGCTAGAATTGACAATAGATTTCTAAAAATCAGATCATCTGCCTTTCGTATGCAATACAATGAATTCACCGTCTTCTAACACTCTTGAAGTATATATCGTCGGGTGACAAGAAGAACTCACTAAGTACTATATTTGAACAATTGAGATATTTAAACATTTGTCCTGCCGGAATCATGTGAAACTCTGTGCAATTGATGAATTCTTACAATTTTTATAACTGTTTTAACGCGGTTGTCGTAGATAATGAGTTTTTCTAGGAAAACCTTATAAAAAGATAATATACTTAGTAAAAACATGTCGATATATATGGAGTATATGGGGTAGGGTTTTCAATAAACACATTCTACTATCCTGAAGAAACTTAATCGGTTTATATTAATAATTCGAAACTTACTTAACTCATGTAATCTAATAACTTCTACCTTTTCTAAATCCATTTCGTGACTCTTCAAAGGTATTCTTTATTATTTGTCTTATCCTACTGTCTATAATTTTTCTGTTTATTTTCATTGCTGTACTGAGGAGAGTTATTCCTCTATAGTTATTACCAGTCATGTCTGTCCCCCTGTCTATATATTGGCACCATTAATGCTGTTTTCCTATACGCTTTATTGTGCAGTCTTAAGAGTATTTTCATTCCTGTATGCCCTAAATTTTTGAACATCTCTGTTAGTAGTTTATCTGCTTCCGGTGATTTTCCATTCTTTAATTGCCTTATTCTTTCTTGCAGTTCCTGTATGGTTATATTTTCTTTGATTTTTTTTTCATCTTTTATCTTGTACTTTTTTATCTGCTCCTAGTAACAACTGGAAATATTCTATTTATTTATTCAATATTTCGTTTTCATTTGTCATCTTTTTTCCGTCTCTATTTTTTATTCAACTCTTCTTCTTCATGAGCTTTCTGTTTTCTTAGAGACTTTAAAGTTTTGTTAAATAGGTTTTCTCTTTTCTCCTTGTATATTTAATGATTTACCCAGACATTAGCCACTGCGGCAGCTTCAAATTGTCGCGATACATGGACATAGAAGACTGTCCATCAAAAGTCGGTGGTTTTACGGATATTCCTGATGTGGCAACCCTGTCTCGATGATTTTGGTTCTTCAGGAGTGCTATCTGATTTTCTAGTCCTTCCATCTCCTCTCGCTCCGTATCGAATTTCTCATTAACCTCATCGTCGATTTTCTTGACATCTTCCTTTAGTTCTTCTTTCAGTTCCTCCATTTGTACTTCGGTTTTCTGTAATACGTGTTGGAGGAACTTGTCTTGATGTTCCAGAACTTCCTGGAAGTCTGATTTCCTCTGTTTTTCTATTCGTTCCAATTCATTCTTTTGTTGTTCGAGAATTTTCTGGAGGGTTTCGTTTTCATTTGTCATCTTTTTTCCGTCTCTATTTTTTATTCAACTCTTCTTCTTCATGAGCTTTCTGTTTTCTTAGAGACTTTAAAGTTTTGTTAAATAGGTTTTCTCTTTTCTCCTTGTATATTTAATGATTTACCCAGACAGGCCCTGTCTCCGGAGCCCCGACACTTCCAGAGGGCGCGCTGGTGTGTAACATTGACCCCGGTAAACACTCCCCACGTCCGTGAGTGATTACTGGGTCCGAGAGTCATGTGCCCTGAGAAGGCGGAGTGAACCAAGAATTACGGCCTTCTGCATTCTTCCTGCTAAATTCTCTGCCGCATCATGGCAAGCCGGTATGATCTTCAAGTTCGAGAGCAGTGTGTCCATCATTCCACCAAGAACCCCTATTAGCAGAACCACCATCTTGACAAAATGGTTTGGGTAAATCCTGCGGAGTTCAAAGAGTAGATCCCGATATTTAGTCCGTTTTTTCTCCTTTTTTTGGGCGATGTTAGTTTCGCCAGGAGCTGAGAACTTAATGACGAAAATTGTCCTACTTTGATGGTCGAGGACGACTACATCAGGCTTATTGGCTTGTATTTGCCTGAGGGTGGAGAATGAGTAGTTCCAATAGATTCGGCACTTCTCATTCTCCACAACGGACTCAATATCCCCCTGAGCATAAGGCAACACCGGTGTCTCGTCTACACCGTAGGAGTGTCGTAAATGGTAGTACAACACTCGTAAGGCCGCGTTATGCCTGTGGATATAGGCTGAGACCGCATAAGCTGGACAAGCTGACAGCAAATGCATTATGGTCTTAGCTGTCCCACGACACGCTCTGCATCTAGTGTCAGGGACCTCTATACCCATCACGCGACTGCGGTAGACGACGGTATTGAAGACACCATCCTGGCAGCCCATTATGAATCCCTTGGTTTCCGACTTCAGCCCACTTGACCTGAGAAAAGCGAAAGTCAGGTTTCTGGATAAGCCAAGGTCCTCAATGTTCTTGAAGAAGACCCCATGCATTGGCTTATCCCTATGTAGCTGTAGGAGCCTGTCACACTCCGCAGCTTTTACTTGGGCTTTTTGCTGAACGGGTTCCAACTCGGTGACAGAGTTTGGGTTCGTCCGTTCAGTGTCGAATAGGAGACCGAGTTCATCGGCTGCACGGGTTGCTATCTTGAAAAGAAATGCTCCAATCTCTGCTTTTTATTATTATTATTATTATTAATACACCAGCAACAGTGTGTATAAAGATTAAGTTTCTGTTTTCGACATGAGACAGTTATGCTTGAGTTTATTGAACAACGTCAAAAATTGAATATTCATAGAATAGAGCAAGTTACTCACACACAAAACAAGAAAAAAAGAAAACCTTCTGACCGAGACTCTTATCATATTTTACCACAAAACAAAATAAACTATAAGAAACCAAAAAACCTTTAAAAATGAAATGATAAAATTGGATTTCGATCACAGGAAGATTGTTCTTTCAGAACTTTGGTAGTCAGAATGTTCACAACTAATTAGTTAGATTTTAGAAATGTCAATAAAACAGTTCCTGATAAATTTACATTATTATTTCAATTATTATTGATGGTTTCATTAGTGTTTTCATCAGTGTTTTAAAGAGTGGTCATCTCACTGAATTATTCATAGTCTACATTCTTATTAATAGCATGTTTTCATCACAAACAAGCGGTCAATTATTTACTGCTTTAGTGATTAACCTGTTCATTTGTTAAAATTTCAGTCACAGTTCTGATTTTATGTATATTTTGATAATTCAACAAATAAACATTATTATTAATATTAATCAAACAGCAGTCCACATCGTTTACATCGCTAATGTAACAAGTATCTGTGTGAAATATTAAATTTGAATGCTTGTAATACATCGCAAGCATAGCGTATTTACGTAGCGCTCTGTGTGACATCGGCATTCTCGCGCTAAACCTTGTAAATTTGTGTAATTGAAAATTTATCTGACATCAATCTTGAAACATTTCCTGAAAAAAGTTCAGAAGGCCTATATCAGGATGTTGGCTGGAGCAAAATATTCCATGTACGTGAATAAAACATGAAAGACATCTATGCTAATTTTTAGTACGGCCCATTGATGATGCGAATGTTCATTTTCCGCTACGTCGAAATACAGCGATGGTAATAACGCTATTCATTTTAGCGAATTCGAAAGCGTATACGCGTAGATATTGCCTGTGGCATATATTTGCTTCCATAATTTGAGAAGTTGATGGGGACGTGTTACCGGTAACGATGCGGGTGTTTGATTTGAGCGTTTTTTGTTTTTGTTCCTTTGAAATGGTTGCTGTATTGTGATCTCTCCGAAGCGAATTTTTTGGAAAACACGAAATAATTCCGAAGTGTACAGGGTGGCCTGTAGCTTAGCGAATCAGGTCTGTGGCCGTGGAACTTCTGTTCGCATAGGACAGAGGTTCGAGACCACAGTGCGCGAGAATTCTTTCCAAGTTCATCGGCTGTATGGGCTGCTGCCTGAAAAATAAATGCTCTAGTACCTGCTTCTTGATGGTTGCAGACTAAGCAGAGAATGGGATCTGAACTCCTGATGACGTTGCAGGTGAAACTTCGGAAATAAGCCTAGTAGTGAAGGAAACTACATCAATCCTACAGATTCAACAGAATTCCTTGGTATTATCGATGATCTGCTGGCCTAAAATAACTGGAACAACCGGTATAGTTGAAAGCTTTTTTTTAAAAAGTATTGTTTTTTTAATATTTTATACAGTGTTTCACTTCACTCATGGAAACACCCTCGTATCTTCCGTAATCTTGGACGAAGAATCATGAAGTTTTCAGGATCGATAGACACACTGAAAATAAACTCACTGTACAAAAGGAGTCATCCCAGGTGAAATACACTGCACGCCAGTAGCGATGGAACCACCCATTTTTCCGGAAAGTTATATTATGGGGCAAAATTGGCCCTAAATTTCTTCGAATTCGTGTTCAGTATCCCCAAATTACTACTCATACATCTGTTTCCAGAGAAATTTTCAGTTCTGGAAAATTCTAATATGTTTCACTTGGAAAATTGAATGATACATTCAAATTATTGTTATTGATAATCGTAGAAAACCATTGTCCATTTCTCATTATTATGGATATTGTGGAGGTATAGCACAACTTACCTTCTGTAAGGAAAGATTTGTGATAAGAAAATTAAGTTGATGAATACCAAAACTATATCGAATCAAGTGTTCATTTGAAATGAGATGCATTTGGTGCACATACCAATTCCAATGGCAGTTAGTTACTCCATTTGTTCCATTCGATCGAGTATATCAGTTAGGATTAGGCCACTTAGTTGATAGGTGCACTTTCAGTATATTTATCAATCTTGTGAGTTTCATAACTCTCGAAAAAAAGATACGGGGGCGTTTCTTTGGGAATTGAAACAAATTATAATTTTTCAGCATTGTCATTTTCTCAGGAGACGTATGTAGTAATTTGGGAATCCTGATCAAATCCAAATGAATTTCAGGCCGATTTGGCCCCAAATATAACTTTCCGGAAAAATTGGTGGTTCCATCGCTGCTGGCGTACAGTGTATAACGTAGGATGACTTCTTTTATGCGGTGAGTTCATTTATAGTGTTTCTATCGATCCTGGAAATTTCATGGTTTAACGTCGTACATTTTGGAAGATACGGGAGTGTTTCCATGAGAAGTGAAACAAATTAGAATTATGAAGGACTGAAATTTTTCCAGGTGTAAGGTGTACTAGTAGTAATTAGGGGACCCTGAATACGAATCCGAGGGAATTTTTGGCCAATTTTGCTCCCTAATATAACTTACCGGTAGAATTGGTGGTTCCATCGCTGTGGCGTGCAGTGTATATCACGTAGGATGACCCCTTTTGTGCAGTGTGTTCATTTTCGGAGTTTTTATCGATCCTGATTATATCATGATTCCATGTCGAAAATTACGGAAGATACGGGGGTGTTTCCATAACAACTGAAACACACGGTATATACCGGGTGACCACGAGGTGAGGTACGCCCCCCAATTTTTCTATAGTTTTGAAGATACAGGTTTCAAATTTGGCACGTCGATATATTACTCAAATACGCATATTTTGACTCCATAACCGAAAATTCACCACTTCCGGTTTAACCGGAAGTGACCCCAAACTTTTTTTTTTCAAATGACACCCTGCACAATTTTTTTCATTATCAGGAAGAACACGCAATTTGTGATAACACTGTTCTCCAAAATTGAAAATCGGTTGAAAAATGGCGGAGATACAGTTGATTGTTCAATCGAACAAAGTTGGCCGTGAACATCAAACTCAAATCATCACAACTGACGAACGGCGTCAGCATTTACGAGAGGAAGGTTCGAGGTAAGATACAGCTGAAAATCGAGCTTCCCATGTAATTGCAGCAACCATATTTCCCATCAATTATCAAACATTTCCTCAAAACGGATTAGTACCCATAAAGAAAGGCTCACAACTGCCATTTCTCAAATAGCAACATACTCTTTTCACATTGTTATGTTGAAAGAAAAGATTTGAAGAATTCCGAAAGGAACCAGAAATACAATATAAGTGTTCCCAAAATTGAATGTTCTTCAACGAAGGCGGCTTTGAACATAAGAAAGCTAAACAAAAAAGCATATTTTGTCAACAAAGTGACAATTTGTTCTACTCATTCAATACAAGAGAATTGTAACTTGTTGAAAAACATTCCGATGGAGCGAAAATTTACTAGAAATGAAAAAGTAGATTTACTGCTAATTTATGGCGAGTGTAGAAAAAATGCAACTGCGGCTTGCATTCTTTACAGTGAACGATTCCCTCTCAGACAACGCCAACCAAGTAGAAACTATTTCGCACGTTTGGAAAGGCAATTCAGGATAGAACCAGATGACAATGTACATGATCAGGATAGTTTTATTATTGATGCAGAGACGGAAACTAATGTTTTGGCTGTTGTTTATGTAGATCCCACCATATCACTTCGACAAATCGAACATGAATTACCAGTTGGACGAGAATCAGCTCGAAAAATTCTAAAAAATCATGGGTTTAAGCCGTATAAATATCAGATACATCAGCGCCTTTACGAAAATGATCATCAAAGAAGGGTCCAATATTGCAATTGGCTACTTGAGAACCACATAAGGAACCCGAATATGACGAGAAACATTATATTTTCCGACGAATCAAGATTTACGAATCTTGGTATGTTCAATAGAAACAACACCAGATACTGGGCAACTGAAAACCCCAGGCTCATAAGACAAGGGAATTTTCAGGAACGCTTTGGATTCAACGTGTGGATAGGTCTGATAGGAACTCGAATCATTGGGCCCATAATATTTGATGGTATGTTGAATGGGCAACGCTATTTGGGATTTCTACGAAACGAAATAGAAGGATTCATGGAGAATTTACCTCTCGACGTCTACCAAAATATGTATTTCCAGCAGGATGGTGCACCTCCCCATAATTCCCGAATAGTAACCAGTTACCTAGATGAAACATTCCCAAATCGATGGATTGGCACGAATGGTCCTACAAGATGGCCTCCGAGGTCACCGGACCTCACGCCACTGGATTTTTTCATATGGGGTTACCTGAAGAACAAGGTTTACTCTTCTAGTCCTACATCAAGGGAGGATTTGGAACATCGCCTTAGAGAAGCAATTGCAAGTATTACTCAAGCTCAGTTAAATGGAGTTATGGAAGCAATAGTGAGACGTGCAATTTTGTGCAGAGAACATAATGGAGAACATTTTGAACAGTACTTGTAAATAATTTTTTCATTACTTTGATTTCTGTTAGTGTAGTAAGTGACCAGAACCAATAAACAATTTACTTCATACCTTTTTTTTCGTTCAGAAATTAGTTGTATCAAATGTTAGAAATTGGAATAAATATCTAATACATTTTTTTTACTCTGCAGGTATATTCTTATGGTGGATTTATACAGCAGTTCCAATTCATGAGTTTTTAGTCACTAGTAAGAAGTCATAAGAATGTTCGTTAATGGAATATTAATTCCAACAACGATCTTAAAACTGCTGTATGAATCCACCATCAATTACGATTAGCATACGAGTAATGAGAAAAAAGTTCGCTCCATCGCCGTAGAATGTTTTTCAACAACTCACAATGTTCCATTATTCAGAATGTACCGCAAATTTTCACTATTTTTTTTTAAATATGAATTTTTGTTTAGCTTTCGTAGGTTCAAGCCGCCTATGTTTAAGAATAGTCAATTTTGAGAACACTCATAATGAAACATCCCGTATCTTCGATTCCTTTCGGAATTCTTCAAATCTTTTCATTCGAGTAATCTGATAATTCATCATCTTTCAACATAACAATGTGAAAAGAGTATGTTGCTATTTGAGAAATGGCAGTTGTGAGCCTTTCTTTATGGGTACTAATCCGTTTTGAGGAAATGTTTGATAATTGTTGGGAAATATGGTTGCTGCAATTACATGGGAAGCTCGATTTTCAGCTGTATCTTACCTCGAACCTTCCTCTCGTAAATGCTGACGCCGTTCGTCAGTTGTGATGATTTGAGTTTGATGTTCACGGCCAACTTTGTTCGATTGAACAATCAACTGTATCTCCGCCATTTTTCAACCGATTTTCAATTTTGGAGAACAGTTTTATCACAAATTGCGTGTTCTTCCTGATAATGAAAAAAATTGTACAGGGTGTCATTTGAAAAAAAAAAGTTTGGGGTCACTTCCGGTTAAACCGGAAGTGGTGAATTTTCGGTTATGGAGTCAAAATATGCGTATTTGAGTAATATATCGACGTGCCAAATTTGAAACCTGTATCTTCAAAACTATAGAAAAATTGGGGGGCGTACCTCACCTCGTGGTCACCCGGTATATATTTTTTTTTTCAATAGTCCTTCATTGAGTGGAACAACTCCATAAAAATAAATTTAAATACGCAATATATCCGATTGTGAAAATAGTAATATTTTCTTTTTCAAAATGCAACCGTAGACCCGTGTTCTGGCTAGGTTGGCTAACTAACTGCTTTTTTGTGGTTTAAGCCGATTCACCATGTGGCCATACGGCCAGAATGAATGTCACACACGAAGGAGGCTGTACCTGGGGGCTGTACTGTGCCTGATGAAACTTCTGCCGTTCAAAATTCAAATGTTAGATTTTATCGTGCTCATTTTATTTCTTGAAACATTCTTTTGTTTCAGGTACGTTTTAATCAATATTCCATCATATTCCAAGTTCAGGTGAGTCTTGTATAAAATATTTCCTCCAGGAACTGCATCGATCAATATATGGAAAACTATGTAGGTCGAATTTGCAAAGGACCCCGCACTTTTTATAGGTAAAATGGTTCTCGGTGAAATTGTCTGAATATTTAGTAGGTATATTGTAGTATTCGATGTACTTACTGATTGAACGTGCAGAATCGCAAAGTTCGTTGATGGATAGATTTTGAAATACAGGGCGATCAAGTTAAAACTTGGTAATTTTTATTTAATTAGTTTCTTGCGATTTGAAAGTGCCAACCGCATTATTTTTCGCTCTCATTATCAAGGTACCTTCATATTACTGAATATCATTCAGATGGTGCAGATTATATCATTATGTACAGAGTGAAAAATAAAAACATTTAAGTAATGTCTGAAAATTCGATGTAATAATGAACTATTGATAATCTATTCTTATTCCATCATTAATCACAATTCATACATTTCGTAAAGGGTGATTTGAAAAATTGGTGAAATGTATGGCCGGTTCTTTTGTACACATCCTGTATATTCAAGTGAATTATCATCCTCCGAAGATAGCTGATATCGTATAAACATGATTTCGTTGGAATATATAGGGTGATCATGAAAATGTTCGATGATTGTAATGACAAAATATCAACGTTTCAGAAATCACACTGTAATTCACAATAAACTCGGTAAAATTCCTTTTTTATAATTTATTATATTCATCATTCTCTCCTCAACACTGTCCCAAAAATTCAGTTTCCTACTATGACTAGTTTCATAATTATTAATTGAGAAACTTATTACCATTTGCAGGACGAGTTGAAGGAACTTGTTCACGCGTACATTCTACTTGTGGACAAGATTTTTCACAAATAGTGAAACTTGAGAATGTGGAGATCAAAATAAATGTAAAAGAGGGTGAATATTAGAGATAACAATCACATCAGATATATGAATTTAATAATATAAGGTAAAGATAGTTGAGATAATTTTATTGGTTTGAGCTTTGTCGGAATGAAAAACGAACTATCTGGGGAAAATGAAAATGATAGAATCCTCTTTTATATTTATTTTGATTCTTACGTTTCACTATTTGTGAAAAATCTTGGCCACTAGTAGAATGTACGCGTCAACAAGTTCCTTCAACTCGTCATGCAAATGGTAATAAGTTTCTCAATTAATAAACTATGATGAAACTAGTCATAGTAGGAAATTGAATTTTTGAGACAGTGTTGAGGATAGAATGATGAATATAATAAATAATCATAAAGGAATTTCACCGAGTTAATCGTGAATTACACGGTGATTTCTGAAACGTTGATATTTTGTCATTTCAATCATTGAAAATTTTCATGAACACCTATACAGGCCGTTTCTTTTATCATGTGGTAACATTGCTATATTTCAATCCGTAATAGATACAAAGACGATTAAATGATAAAAAAAGGTAACTATTATGGTGAGCAGAAAATTGGTCATAGAAAATTTACGGGGATTCTTGCCCTTTTCAACTTATACAGGGAAAACTGAAAATGCGTTTAATTAAAAATTTATCATTACGTACTTCTAGTACATTTTGAATACAATAAAACTTTCCTTTTTAATTTGTTTATATTTTCTGAAATAACCATTCTATTCGTAAAAAACGAAAACAGCATTTTTAGTTTTTCCTGTATAAGTCGGAAAGAGCGAGATTCCCCGTAGATTTTCTCTGACCAATGTACTGCTCACCACAATAGTTACATTTTTTCCCATTTAATCGTATCTATTACGGTTTAGAATTTAGCAATGTTACCACATGATAAAAGAAACGGCCTGTATATTACAACGAAATATATCTTCGGAGGATGATAATTTACTTGAATATACAGGATTTGTACGAAAGAACCGGCCATATATTTCACCAATTTTTTAAATCACCCTGCACAAAATGTATGAATTGTGATTAATGATGGAATGAGAATAGTTTATTGCATGCCCTAATAATTTCATCATTATTTCATTATTACATCAAATTATCAGACATTACTAAAATGTTTTTAGTTTTCGCTCTGTAGGTTGAACGCCCTGTATTTCAAAATCTATCCTTCAACGAACTTTGGGATTCTGCACGTTCAATCAGTACATCGAATACTACAATATACTTAAAATTCAGACAATTTCACCGAGAACCATTTTACCTATAAAAAGTGCGGGGTCCTTTGGTAGTTTACAATAATATTGTGGATGGGGACTATCCGACTTAATTATTTTCAAAAATGTTGTACTTCCGGTTTTACCCATCCCATGTCACCAACAAACAAATAAAAAATTGTTTGAATACCTCCGGTTTTCTAAACGTCTCTTATAAAGCAATAGCAATAGCAATAGCGATAATGAAAATTGTTACCTGACCGTTGAGACATCGAATATTTATTCTTCATGTCGAGTTGACAAGCTATTTGCGAAAAATCTTGGTAACGGGGCGATTTTAGGGCCCCCGCAAACTTTTGGGACTGTCCCACAACTAGATTGCCTAAAAACTTTGCCTCTAAATGTTGATACTAAACCTATAAGGATTTAAGAACTTCACTCTTTCGGTAGGGCTGAAAATCGGGTTAGTCCATTATTGGATTGATGGTTATGTTGTTGTTGAAAATTGTCCTATCTCTTCCAAGATGAAAAATGATGGTCCTTTTTTTTTCTCATATTGAGAATTTGTCGATATTGGTGGCACCAGCCTTTCTACATTATCCCCTGAAACTATGGCCGTCGAACCATTAGCATAAATGATTATATAGGCAATTGTAGAAAAGACCAAGTCCAAGGGCTGATCCTTGGGAAAAGTAAATACCTCGGATCTCACATCGTTACAACTTACTGTAATTTTTAGATTTGCTGTATATAATTCCACCCAGTCCCGAGAATAAAGTCGGGATCCCGAGATTGAAGTCAGGATTATAAAAATAGAAAAACTATGGCTCTTCAGCGCCTTCGTAGATTCATAAACCAGAAATACTTCTATTTTTGTGTACTTCATTTGCAGATAAGTATATCTGCTGGCCTAATTAACTTGACATTTATTGTAATTAATACAGTTGAATGCTAAATGTTTAAATCTACATCGATTAATACTGCTGAAGAAGGTGAAAGCTCATTTAAACTAGAAATTTGATACTATAACACTGGCTTGACCCCCATTTCCCTCAAATATGACATATGAAGCCATAAAGTAACACAGACAGAATTACTATCGATATTGTTGCTAGCACTCATGATTATTACCCACAGTATTCTCGATATCTTAGTCATGTCGGTGACTCGTTCATGGCATTCAATTTGTTGATAGTGCTTGCTGATTAATATCCGCTCTCATGGTTGAGGAATGGTCTTTATTTTCGAGTTCCGGTGGACGACAGATCACGGTCAACATATTTGGGCTACAAACCGAGACGTAAATCACAATCTTTGTTGATGATACCGTTATTTTTCAAATAGAAAGATCTCAGAGTGAAAGTAGAGTGGGATTTTCCTGAAATCATGTGTTGGTTTGATAAAGAGTTCATAACAGTTTAGTTCGTTCTTCATATCCTTTTAGGCGAGGAAATTTGGAACAAACCCCAGGAAATTTGCGCAGACAAACGGATCGAGATACAGATTTTTGCATTCAAATCGTTATCTCATGTAAAAACTTTGTTTTTATTTTGTTTTCCGGATTTCATGAAAAATGCATTGGTGCATCAAAAAGTGCATTGTTTCAACTGATTAATTTCAAGTGCAAAAATTTATATCTGCCACAAAAAACACCAGAAATGTACAAAATTTTGTATTCAGGGTTTTTTTGCTAGTACAAGGAAAAAGACAAGTTATGGGTCCAAATAATATGTCGGAATAATTTCCAAAATAGCTGAAACTTTTAATTACTAACACCTGCATCGTCATCTATTAAACTATCATCTTGAAGATATTCTTGGAGAGATTCATCTTCTTGGGGAACTTCTCAGAGAGATTCTTGGAGAACGTCTTTCTTGGTCGCAATGATATCTTTGGCAGAAACCATGTCGACGTTGATACAGTTTGTACTAGCGTAAACTTTACATGCGATGTTGCATGGGAGTGCATTCTGTCTGCAGCTGTGCAAGGAGGTAGGCCCGCAATCGCCGTTATATCTGCAAAAAACAAGTTTTAAGATATTATCTGGAACCGCACGCTGGGTCATTCCTGTGGTCACTAAACGTCCATCAACAATTTTCCAACTGCAATTTGTTGGATTCAGACCATCGCCGAACAGCCAAGACTGGATTTGTAGATAGACTCGCTTGAAGTGTTCATGAAGGGCATCTACATTAGAGATAACTTTTTCTTTCTTTTTCCGTTTAAAACCCCCTCATGTACATTCAATATTTGTATAGTTCCACCAGTTGCAATACACTTAGCTGTTCATTGGGCCTTCTGCAAGTCACTGGTGCATTGTACATCGCCAAGTACAAATGGCATCCGCCTTCCAGAAGGTCATTTGGAGCCAGTCCAGGTTGATTGAATTGAGCAGCATGAGGATGAAGCTCTGCAAACTTCTCAAAAGTGTTCAAACATTTTGTTTTCCCTTAGGAGTATGCAGCCGAGACAGAGTCACAGCCCGTTAACGCATGTAAAAGCAAAATATTTTCGGCGAGTGCGGGCCTGTGAGAATAAACTTCCTCAGGCTTATTTTCCTGTTTGTTTGACTAAACTGGTTTTAATACGAATATCTCCAAGTTTGCTGGTGTTAGCGCTGTTAATAAGACCAAAATATCGGTGTCTTCAGCTACGACCACGATAATTTTGCTCTGATCTTGGGCAAGATCGATTGCGGTAGTAACATTAGTCCTATCAGCATCAGTTCGACATCGGACAGACTCAATTCCTTCTTTGGCTAGTGTCTCCATCAAGCTTCGTATGAAAACATTCTTATATTTGTTTGTTTTGAAGTCAGGTCGTTCGGTGCACCAGGCCCTCTGGGCAGGTCACCGATGTGAAATTCGTGAAGAGCGACCCGCAAATCCCCCGGACGACGAGTTTTGAACGATTCGGTGAGATTTTGTATCAGAACACCAGGGGATGAAGTTACAAGTCAGGTCATCCGGTGCATCAGATCCTCCGGGGCGGGTCACCAATGTCAAATTCGTGACGAGCGGCCTACAAAATTCCCCGGGCATGAGTTTCTCTTGATTCATCACATGTTAAGCAGGAACTCCAAGGGAATGTCGTTCTGACATATAGGGTTGATTTGGACATGATATTCAGATTCCGCGACCTGAGAAACCCCTTGGTGTAAAATTTCGTACAGCTCTGGTGTTTTTTGTGGCAGATATGAATTTATTCTCATCGCTTGAAAACAAGCAGTAGAAAAAATGCACTTTTTGATGCACCAATGCATTTTTCATAAAATCTGGAAAACTAAATACAAACAAAGTTTCTGCATGAGTGTTATGTAAAATGGATTAATTCCATTTAGGATAATCTGTATCAATTTGTTGATTTTACTGTAATTGTTAAGTTGACAAATACATTGTTTGAAGCCTAATAAAGTAAAGTTTTTTCTTTACAATTCAATTTATGATTTTATTCAAGAAGAAATAAGCCGACTTTTGACTAAAAGCATAATAGAACCAAGTAATTCTCCATGGCGTGCTCAAGTTCTGGTTACTAGAAGTGAAAATCATAAGAAGCGTTTGGTAATTGATTACCGTCATACTATCAATAAATTCACCTTATTGGATGCCTATCCTCTTCCTCGAATAGAAGATATAATTATGCAAGTTTCAAAATATGAATTATATAGTACGATTGACCTCCGCAGTACATATCATCAGATACCAATCAGGGACAGTGAGAGAGTCTATACAGCATTTGAAGCTTGCGGAAATTTATATCAGTTCCGAAGGATTCCGTTCGGAGTAACAAATGGAGTTGCCTGCTTTCAGAGAACGATCAGTAATATTATACAAAAAGAAGAGTTGAAAGATACCTTTGCCTATTTGGAAGATGTCACTATTTGTGGAATGAATAGAGAACAACATGACCGAACCTCCAAAGTTTTCTGAAGATTGCTGAAAAGTACAATTTGACACTGAATGAAGAAAAATCGAAATTTCGTTTGGACAAAATCAAACCTGAACTTGTCAGATTGAAATCCCTCCTAGAGCTTCCTATTTCCAATTCAAGTGCTTCTCTTTGCCGAGTTATGGGAATGTTTGCGCACTATTCGAAATTGGTTCCCAAATTTTCCGAAAAAATTCATCCACTCGTACATTGCAAAGTCTTTCCAATGGCAGAAAATGCAATTGCAGCTTTCGAACTTTTAAACGGACGCATCTAAGTTTGCCATTGCAGCACAACTATCTCAACATGGAACACCAGTGGAATTATTTTCTAGAACACTCTCACACACTGAACAAAGACATTCATCTGTTGAACAGGAGGCTTGTGCTATAGTCGAAGTCCTGAAAAAATGGAGACACTTTCTTATCGGCCGATATTTTAGACTCATTACAGATCAGAGATCAGTTAGTTGCCTTCATGTTCGACAATACTATTTCTAGCAAAATCAAGAATGAAAAAATAATGAGATGGCGTCTAGAGTTATCTTGTTTCAAATATGATATCGTCTATCGACCAGGCAATCAAAATATTGTTGCAGATACTTTTACGAGAATCAGTTCATCCACCTCAACATCAGAAAACAGCAAAACCTTATATAATCTGCATATCTCTCTCTGTCATCCTGGAATCGCTCGTTTTTGCCGTTGGGTTCGGTTGAAGAATCTTCCATATTCTATAGAAGCCATTCGAAAAATAACGACATCGTGTCCTGTATGTGCTGAATTGAAACCAAGATTCGTCAAGAACCAAAGAACCCTTATAAAGGCAACGTCAACTTTCGAAAGACTCAATCTGGATTTCAAAGGACCTTTACCAATATCATCAAATCAGTATATTCTAACGGTCATAAATGAATATTCCAGATTCCCATTCGCTTTTCCATGCCCCCATATGACATCTACAACAGTTATAAAATGTTAACGAGAAATTTTCACAATATTTGGTATCCCATCATACATACACTCAGATCGAGGAACATCATTGATATCAAAAGAGTTAAAAACCTTCTTGGAATCACATGAAATAGCAACTAGTCATACTACGGCCTATAATCCCCAGGGAAATGGACAGTGCGAGAGGTATAACGTAATTATATGGAAAACTATTCAGCTGGCACTGAGAGTACAAAATCTGATAATAAACCTACGGGAAAATAAAGTTTTCTGTTATACTACTATACGTTTCACTATCATTAGAATAACTAACTCTTGTTTTATGAAAATTGTCTTGGAATTACTGCAGACATAACTCTAACACCCTGATGAACACCTAACTACCACTCTATCTACCTATTCATATTTCACTTCGTCAGAAAATAGACGAATCGCAAAAAGAAATCAGTCTCATAATAGAAGCGGGAGTATCAACTCCCGTGATAAATTATTTAAGTTTCTCGTATCGAATACTTCAGATTTGAAGTTTTGCAACTCCGGAATTACTTTACAGGATCCTTTCTGTTCACTTTGCCTTACCACTGAGTTTCACCAGTAATCCCTGCATTGATTTCAATTCCTCGAATTCGAATATCTGTGCGAAGTTTCTTTCAAGTTTGAACTAGTAATGGAGTTGTTAGTGAATTGTTTATGTTGAACTTAGCTCATTATTCCATATGTAGTAGGTGATTATGTGCATGTATATTCAATGTTTATTCAATATTAATGCAAGCAGTTCAATTAAGTCTCTGATTTGTATGAATGAATGAATGTATGGGGAATGAGCGAAAAGCTCGATTATGTTTAATCAATTTTCATTTTGTGAATTTATTGCCTTTCGTAAAGTACAGACAGCTTTACATGAAAGGTATTTGAATCTTTTCATGATGAAATGATGTTTCCTTGGATTCATACGAAGTCTAGGTACGGGCCAGAGTGCTTTCGTGGTCCTAGAGATGGCTCTTGTGCTCACTGTATTGGTGACTACTTGGGTGGTCTTAGGGCCAGTTGACCAAACTCGAAAATCGTTTGCAGGTTGTGTCCGGGGCCGTACTTATGATCGGGTTGAACCGTAAAACTAGTATGCAGTAGACACACCTGTTTTCGATTATCATTTGGTAGTTGTTACGGTTAGAAGTACTGCAAAGTATATTCTTGTGCAAGAACTTTGCCATGCGTTGGGCTGAAGTGATTCGAGAGTCGTATGAGGCTGTTGACACCATATTGTACAGGAATTAGGCGAACGGCTCGATTATTCTTAATAAATTTTCATTTTGTGAATGAATGTTTTATCAAAAATTACATTCTATATTACAGGATCATAGAGTAAAATTTAGATTGAAACATCACAGCTTACCGCTAAAAAAATTCTTGAAAGCGATATGCTTATGAACTATGATAGGAGTAAATGAAAAGAAATGATTTCGACTATGGTCGAATACCCTTCTCTTCACACATGTCCATAATGTGGAAAAATGAGTCAATTTTCTGACAGATATCAACTATTTCAGTAAAAAAAACCCTTATTCTCTCCTTAATTTAGGAAGATATTTGACAAAAAACAACTACTTCCCTGGCTAATACCACGACGGACGTTGAATTAAATCTGACAGATATCTGTGCAGCGTTCTCCCTAGAATCTGGGAGACAGCCACAAATGCTTTCTGTATCAAGTAGCAGAATCCTGCCTGACATGATCAAGGACTTGACTACTTTCATACCGGTTTCGAGGTTTATTTTCTCTCTTCAGTGCAAGGTAGGTCCGACAACATTTGCAGTCGTCAACGTCCTTGGTCATGCCATGCAACATCACTGATACTTGAAATGATTCACTGAGGTGGATGCGGAGTCTCGTAAGAAGACAGTCGCAGCGCCACCTCTAGAAAACCTTAGAAAGCACTCCAAAGTAACTCGGGGTAGAGTTTATTTGAAAATATGAGACAAAGTCTGATGGCTTTCTTCTTCTCCTTTGTCTCTCTCCCCTACGGATATTGAATTACATCTGTCATCCATTTTTGCAATGGTCCTCAAGGAGTAAGTACACTATTTACAAGTGCTGATTATAATAAAGCCATTGAATATCCATCCCTCATTTTGTTGGAAATGACCACCTGCATACATGCATGTTTCGAGGTTTTTTCCTCTCATCAGTGCAAGGATGGGTCAGACAACAATAGAGTAGTCTTGTTTCGCAAAACCAACGATAAGATTCAAGAGCGTTAAAATATTTCCCTATCGAAGAAGTTTCGACTCTGAGGGCTGTTATTCGACAGCTGGTTAACGGAAAAAACAATTTCAAACAATAAATGAATCGGTGACTTCACAGCACCAACCGCGAGGGGAAAACAAAACCGTATTCCTCGGTATCACATACTCCAGGAAGAGTTAGCATTAATAAATTGAACAAAGGTTGAAAAGTGTGTATAGGAGGAGAATCAAATAAATGATGGGAACTAATTCCGACTAAGGTCGAAAATACCCTTCTCTCCACAAAGTGGAAACATGAGGCAAATATCTGATAGAAAACAACTATTTACCCCTACGGACAGATGTATTTCCAGAAAAAATTTCAGTGAAAATTATATATATATAACCCTGAGGAAGGTGAGATGGCAGAATATTTTCTTTATGTAACATAATATTTCTACATGCGAACGTAGGTCCTCTTAGGATGAACTCAATTAGTATTTGATTATGCAGGAATATAACTGGTTTTCTTAAAATTATATTTAGTCCAATTCCAACTAATCTGTTGGAACAAAAATCATTGTGACAGTTGTAACATAATTACATTTTATTTAAAACCACTTGTACTGGCCACCCTCATAGTTCTCATAATATTCATGAATGAGATGTGAAGCCTATCCACAACCTCCGGAAGTAAGTAGTCTGACCTCTTGTCTACAATGACAGATATTCTTTATTGTAATGTTAGGACGATAAAAACAAGTTTCCAGAGCTCAAAAGGGCGGATTTGCTTCAAATATGAAGTATCAACCTTACCGAACCTAACCTAACCTAACCGAGTCTACTAAAAGTATAACAGGACTACTTTGTAATTCCATTTATTCTATCGAAGCCGTTATTCGATAGCCTTTCTACTTTCCGAGAAAACTCCGATTTTTTTATTGCAATCAAAATGTTTATGTGTAATACCCCAGATTTTTTGGTTAACAATACTATCTCACTAGGAAACTTCATTTTTGACCCCTAAAAAAGGTAGAAAAATTATACTTCTCCCATTTTTCCTCCCTAAGAACAAAAGTATTCTTCCTCCTTTTTGATACTTTCATATAGGCGAGATTTTTTTTCGCCTTGTCTGTTTGATTTGTAAAAAGAAGATTTATGAAATTGGAATAAAAATACATATAAGCGTCTATATTTAAATTAAACAGCAATATAATATATGAAATGAAAAACTTAACGACTTGAATTAATTGTAGAGTTTGTCAAATTAATAAAAGTTAAAAGCCATTTTGCGCTGAAATATTGACCACTCCTTCATGATGATTACTTATTGATGTAGTGCGGCTGCTTGCAAGGTTGCTTTCCAATGAAGGAAGAGTATTGACACAAAGTTATCAACATGATTTTACTTGCAATTTCCTTTTTTTTTGTTAATGATTCTGCGACATATCCCTCAGCAATCTCCCCAAACTCCCAATCGCCACGCTGCTTATGTGTCACCAAATCACCATCTGCATTGACGAGCAGCGTAGCCAAAGTTCTTCGGAAACAATTAATGGCCGATATAACTTTGGGGCGTTCTTAAATTCAAAAATATTAAATGGAATTTCAGTAATTGAGTTTTTTCCGGTTACATTGACAGATGAGTTTCCTTTAGTAATTTTTCTACAACGATTGAACTCCAATAGGTCATTTATTTTATACAAATAAAAAAATATGGATTATTTCATTAGTGAATTTGATAACCATCTCCCAAAAACTATACTATTAGAAACATCCACCGAATGTGAAAAAAAACTAAACTGTTATAACTCACCAAAATTCAAGGTATTCCACTGTAACATCAGAAGTATTGAAGAGCTGGGAGTGATAATAGACCAGTTCAGGTATGAGTTTGATGTGGTGGTTCTGTCTGAAACATGGCAAATTTCTGATCCAAGTCTTTTCACTATTGCTGGGTATGATTCTATTTACAGTCATGGACAGTACAATCAAAATGAAGGCTGCATGGCTTTCGTAAACAATAAATATAATTACAATCATAAAATAGTATACATATCTTCGAGTCGACAACAATTAAATTATCTCATAAATTGTGTTCTGGAAATTTAGATATAACATGCCTTTACAGATCTCCCTTCTCGTGCCCAGAAGGTTTCATTACGCATCTTGAACTTTATATATGAAACTAGACAACGAAATGCCCTCCTCGTAGTTCCATTTGTTTCGAAAGCAATTTCACAACGATCGTCATATTTTTTAAGCTTCAATACAGTTCTACCTGACATCAAGAAAATTTCACCAAATTTATTTAAGAAAATATCAATGTGGATCTTAAGCAAACCAATCAAATGATCTACTCAAACAATTATCAAATTATGGTTATGTGCGTAAATAAATTGAATTCTCTGAATTTGGTATCACTCAACACGGTTCTTTGAAATTACTTCCAATTTTCCTTCCAATTTTTCACGACAAGCAACTGCTTATGTGAATATCCCTTTATTCATTACCATTGTATATATTTTATAACCAAATGTGAAAAATATTATATATATAAATATATGATTATTATTATTATTATTAATGAACAGAAAATCTGGAGTGCAATGTTTTTGACTGTCTAGAATTATTTTACTTTAGGTATAAAGCTAAGGCGGACATTTCGTTTATCATATCATCGGAAACCATAAATGTGCGTTTTTATAGGTTTTTGTAACTGGAAGAATAACTATTACCATGACTGAATTCTGCTCTTTCATATTGTTGATATAATTTACTTTTATTCTATGCATTGAACATTGCAAAGTATTTGACAATATCAATAAAGACAAATTATTATTATATCGCCACGATCATTAACGTCTTTGACGTCCATTTAAATTGGTTATTTGCATCTGTCAAATAGTAAAGCGATATTAAAAAATACAATTTACCAGAAAAATGCGTATTTTATAATTTGATTGAAGAAAATATAATTTCAACGAGCATTCATACAAGTAATTCTTGACTAACCAATTTAATAAATTGTCCTCCAAAAAAATCTAATGAATAACGAAATAAAAAAGCTTTTTGTAAGTCAGATATTCCTTTAGCGCGTAACCATAGGCTTCTCTTTTGAGACATGCTATTTATTTTGGACACTTAATTTCTATATTTCCCCTAACAATTAGTACTGATCTTATCATATCTACTATATTTGCTCCATAAGGATGGTGGATTTAATTCTATTACCCGCTGCGAAAAAAATTCCAGAGTGGCATCTTCGGAGACTTTTTTCAATCCGCGTTCTTCCAACCATCTTTTGAACACACTATTCCTTTCCATATCTCTCGTTCGATTGATCAGGAGGAAGATGCATTGAAATCAATTTTGCTCCTTCTAAGCGAGATCTTTGGCAGGTCGTCTTCGCTGGAACTCATTTTCTAAACATAGGTAGCTTTAAGATGTCTAAAAACCCTGATGTTTGCACTTATACCTGTAAAACTGTCGGATCAAACAGAAGACACCAGCCTACTTGATTATGCTTAATTTTTGACAATTACGGCTTAGTACCGAATGCACTACCAGAGGACTGACTCAGTTATATTTATGCACGAGGTGCTCATATTTTCATATGGTTTGATTTGATTGAGTTGAGGTGAGGTTATTGTTGATAAATTACGGCAATAATAGGGAATATGCTTAAAAGTCGGATTTGTACGAAATTTTCACAGATGGGTTAAAACATGATAAAAACACTATCAAAGTAAGAATTCAATAACAGAAATATTCGAAATGGGAATATTTTAGAACCAGAATAAAAAAATTAGGAACATAATTTGCGAATATTCTGAAAACAGGTGAAGATGTGAACTTCATGGAATATATCACGCCACAACCTGACTTGGCACAAGGAAAGCCAACGTTATGAGGGCAAAGAATGCGAGAAATTGTTCTCGGTTAATCTTCGGTTCAGTAATTGGTATGAAAAAGTGAAATCAAAGCAGGTGCTCGCACACACCCTGCCGATAAACTTACCTTTACCTTGCTTACCTACTAGACCCGACGAAACCCGAACAATCCCATTCTCATTTTAGGTATGTGCATTAAAGTCATCAAGTACGTTCTATTATTTAAAAAGTAGTTTTCATTTTTGTGAAGCTGAACGCTGAATTTCTCTCTGCGTTTACAGAATAACATTACTTACGTATGCGTGTGCGCATATTAACGCACATGTGCGCGTGCATGTGTATACATGTTCGCGAACATGCAAAAATAGTTTTCGTGATTCTATCACGTTCTTTAAATTCTGACAGTCTGCATCCACTTGGAAACATTTTGAGTACCAACATTTTAAATGTGCAGTTAATGTTTGAAAAAGTATATCTACTCATTTTTCAAAAAATATTTCGTAATAGTGAAATGAATATTTCTGGAATCAAATTGGCAACGTCGCAAAATTTGCTTCGCTGTTACGAGAGAGCTGTCATTTGCCATTCAAAATGATTGCATGTCTTTGAATACTATTTACTTTTTATTTATATGTTTGAAGTATTTTCGTCTTAACACAGTGCATTTCAACCAAACAGATACAATGAAATACGATTCCAATGAATTATTTTTGTGTTTTGAAAATTAGTATAGCATACTTTTAAAAAAGAAAAATGTGAAAATGACCTTTCCGCGGAAAAATTTCAATGGATATTTAATTTTCATCATGTTTAAATAAGCCATCTGTGGAAATTTCGTATGAATTCGACATTCACTCATATTTCCTACTCTTTTCGCAACTACAATAACTAAGTACACGAATTATATCACAACTATATCAGAAATTCAAAATGATTACGGAAATCAGACTAACATAATAATAATGTCAAATGTATGACAGCTTCAATAGTTTTTGAAGAAACCAATAAGATAACAGAAGAAAAATATAAGTCGTGAACGCAAATCGCCGTTATGCGTAAGCTGCCTAACAGTTTTCTGTCAGCGATGTAAGCACAGCGTAGCGGAGAATCGGGAACTAGGACGTAATGCAACAGGTGATGCCGTCCGAAAAGATTAAAACAAAATCGAGGCATTGCAATCACCAGGGATTTTAGACATCTTAGGTAGCTTGAAAGGGTAAACAACGTGACAGCTCATGACAACTGTTATGTTTTTATTACCAAAAATATCATAGCAACAAAGCGGTGTCAACACGACGACGACGCTACGCAACACTTTGATATTTTGTCATATAACCGCATATAGTTCCAAAACTTTCTGCAGTGTTCCTTATAAAGGCGGATTTATCGGATTCATAATGCACAATTTAATGCATATGCATAACTTCAAAATACAATTCATAACATTTCAATACTCAGATTCATATGAAACCATTTACCCGTTTCATAATTTATAATTCCTAAATGCCGATAAATCCGCCTTAAGAGTACATGCATTATAATTTTTAAGATATTATAGAAATGACGACCTTGAGGTAGTAGATAAAACTATATACAACATACCTTGGTATGAAAATGGCAATTTTTTAAACTGAACATGATGTCAAGAAGTCACAATTATTCATCCTTCAGTTTTTGCAGAAAGGGCAGGGCACAAAATCCTATGAAAATGGCTTTCAGCAATTTTTTTTATATTTTGTATGGTTCAAGGCCCTAAACAATTTTGAGTAGTTATAAGAGGATCGTATGATTGGGACAGCCGCTAGAGGGCGCCAAAGTTGAATAATCTAAAATGCATTGTTATGGTGTCTTCAATATGGAAAAAATGTATTTTGCGATTTTGGACACCCTGTATAACAATGAATATAACTATTTGGTGACTTCCGTTTATGCATATGAGTGCATTCGTCCAATTCTGATCACATTCAAACCCTGTCCATCTTCAGAAAAGATTCATACATTTTCACTATCAGCAAGTTGCACCTTTATCTTGGACGGAGAACTTTCCGGTTTTTGAAATTATGCTTAGAAAACTCTGTAAACGAGTGACCAGCGTTCTATATTTCAAATCGTGCTATTAACTACACAGAGAATTCATTGTTTCTAATTTGTGTGTTTCAGTTCCAAGCTTCATTTATCATTTCCTCCTCTTCACTACTTGTAATTAGTTAAACTAATAAGTTTTGGTGTACACTGTACATAAGAGTGTTACTGACGTTTGATTTGATAAGATCTCTGCATTAAAAATGAATTGTAATTAAATCAGTCATGATTTTTTATGGAAGACACCATACCAATGCATTTTGGATTATTCAACTTTGGCGCCCTCTAGTGGCTGTCTCAATCATACGATCCTCTTATAACTTCTCAAAATTGTTTAGTGCATTGAACCATACAAAATATCAAAAAATTATCTAAATTTGCTGAGAGCCATTTTCATAGGGTTTTGTGTCATGTCTTTTTGTGGTTACTGGACTAACATATATATTTTGATTACTAAATTTCTGTTACTCAGCATATTTCTTCCAAAATCTTGTTATTTGCGCTGAACACTGTTCCCAGACATATAACTTCTCAAACTTCTTGGTAAACTTCATCAGTTTATAACAAGGTTAAACCTCTGACGTGCCTGATCTTCGTTCAAGTGCCAAGTTATTGTGGAGGATGCTAGTTCAGTAGGCACATAATCAGTAATTCTGAGCACATGAATTACGACATCCTCGCTAATCCAATTAGGGTAGACATCGACGCTGTCCACTGCTTGTTTTACATAATTTCATGCCGCATTCAACTTAATAACCTATCGTATGAACGTCATTATCATAATCGTCGTCTACAATAAATTTGAGGTACGATTTCCGAAGGCCTTCACAGGGGTTGCTTTGCACTGAACAACCTATAGGATAGAATAATAATAAGAGAATGAATTGTTAGAATTGTCAACTAGAACAGAACAAAAATTCATATTACATTAGTGTTATTTCATACAGTGTGCAACATATGGAATTTTTCTTCATTATTTACACAACCAAAATACGTATTACCAAACGTTGGTGTACGTTTGATTATCATGTAAAATTCCTTTAGAACGGTTGCAAGTCAAACAACATACAGGGTAGGTCAAAAAATATAAAAATTAAACAATAGTAAAGTACCCCTATTTCAGAAAATTCGGCAAAATGGTATCAGGAGAAGTCGTTTACAATCTGAATGTATGCCTAACACGTGGCGTCCTGAGAAAATTTGTTTCAAACATCAATAATTTCCCAAATATTTTTGTTCAAATTGAAGCATATTTGTGAAATTTTTTAGGGAATCACTAACTTCATGCTTTTTGCAACGATATTAAACGCCACTTTAAAACATTAGTAATGACGATAAGCTTATTAAAAAGTTCTCATTTGATTTTTTTTCAGTTTCTATTGTGATTTAAAAATCGAACAAATTATTTGCAACCATGGAGCCTTACTGAAATAATCGCGGAAACCCATTGAACAAAACAAATGATGGTTGAAAATAAGCATTTTAACAGTTACATCAGGTTTTCATTCTTGAATAATTATTGTTCGAGTATTTGATTTATTTGAATCCTAATTCCTTTTCGAAGACACATAACGTTAACCGAAATGGCAGAATAACTTTTGATATGTGTGTGAAAGATATTCACACACATATCAAAATTTCACTGATCAACTGTTAGCAGAATTTTAGTTGATTTCAATGAGACAGGGTCTTAAGTTCAAAAATAAACCCACCAAAACCATATGTACTGAAGAAAAGCAATTAAAAATTCACAAGGCAGTTGTTGAAAACCCCAGAAGATGCTTACGAGTGTGAAAAAAAAATGTTAGAAGATTCTTAGGAAAATTAATATAATGCCTATAAGCTAGGAATCGCACGTTAAAAGGTAAGACCTCGTTAATCCTTAGCTCGTACAAGTTCCGACTTCTGAGGGCTTCTGTCGTTCATAGGGGGTGACAGCTGGTTAACGAAAAAAAAAAAAAAAAAAAAAAAAAATCTGATTTCTCTGGGCACATTCTTTTTAGGGATGAATACACGTTTACAACAAATTATTTTATTGACAATAAATACCAGTATTATCAAAAAACAAAGGTGTGGTGCGGTATTATAAACGACAAATAAATACGGCCATTCTTTTTAGACAAATCCTAATCAGTGATACCTATTTACACTTTTTGAAATTCGAAATGACAGAGTTTTTGGACAATATGATTTTTCAAGAACAACATAAATTATGATAAGAAAATGAAAAGAAAATTTCTATGTTTTTATACCACTTTAACTTGTAACACTTCGTTACTGCAGTTTCGTCCTATATGGACATTCTCAAACAACTATTTTTAAAACCTAATTTTGAAGTACCTATATACTTAAAAATGTTACCTATAACAATTAATGAACATTAGTTATCCTAGATCTAGATCTAGATTTGGTATTATCGCCAGTTTTCAACTTATCTCGTCCTAGTTGTCAGATATAAAAACAAAATACAGGTATTAATCCATGCCTAACAGGTCAATTCAATTTTGTTGTGAAATTTATGTAATTATTTTGGGATAACTAATGTTCATTAATCATTATAGGTAATATTTTTAGGTATATAGGTATTAGGTTTTTAAAATAGTTAAAGTGATATAAAAACATAGACATTTTCTTTTCCTTTTCTTATGATGATATCCTACCACGTAGTAACGGCTACATCCATCAATTTACATAAATTATGGTTTGTACATGATGGATGTCCTGCTCATTCTGCTACAATTGCTTCTGAATGGTCAGATGGGTAATTTGTTGAATAGTTAGAATGAAATACCAATCCACGGTGGCCTCCTCGTTCGCCAGATCTCACCCCATCAAATGTTTTTATTGGGATATTTGAAACAAAAATTTCATAAGGATCGACCAATAATGTTGAGTTTCATTTGATACGACTCCATTAATTGCAGAAATATTCCAGCAAGTGTATATTGCGATCTATTCTTAGTGCATGTCATGATAGGACAACTAGATGCCCGGATAACTTTGTTCACAGATTTGTATAATTTTTCTCAGCATTTCATATATATTTTGATTTGTTTGTTAATTGTTGAGTTCAAATGAAAGTAGGCCGATAAAAATTGACAAAACCAACGGCACCAAATTCAAATACGATTTAAAACATCATAATATTTGGGTGCATTTAGTGCATACATTGTTTTGTGAATATCATTTCGGAATGTTTTTTTTTATATTTATTTTTTCGAGTCACCCTGGTTTTCGGAAGAAACACTTTAATGGCCACACTCTATCATTTTGCCCAAATTAGCATTCAATTTTAAATATATGTCAACTTAGACAATTGTTCGAACCATGGGTATGTTTATTTTTATTGAATCTTGTGTACCTACGTAACGAGTATCGCACTGATGATGGCCGAAAGCGCTTTGGAATTCTAATCAACTCAAATATATGAAATGCGACTCTCTTCTTGATTGAATTTTCACGTGTATACAGCTTTAACAAATGTCACCTTTGTGTTTTGGCTTTTAGTAGCTTTAGAGTGAGTAGTGGACCGTTTTGTTGTCTTTGGTCAATTCATTCAGTTACTCTCCAATGGTCATTTGTAACGCGTTGAATTTCTCGCTTTGATTGTGTACACTGAGAAAACATAGTTTATAAGTGGTGCCTTCGGAAACAGCATCGATCAATATATGGAAAAGTGTGAGTGATTCGAATTTTAAATTTGGTAGTTCACTATCGTAAGCGGTCTCAAAATTCCTTATTTTAAATAAGATTCCTTGTATATTACCAAATATTTTGATAATGTCCAATACCCAAGTCTAAGGCGTTTTCGAAATATTTCAAATTTTAAATTATCAATTTTGTATGCATACTTACCAACTGGAATAGGCCAGACAACATTAGTGGTATACTGTAAATTAAAATTCAAAGAATCACAATTAAATACGAAGCTCATATATTACAGAAATCAGAAAATAATTTGCTAATAATATCATTATTGAAAGCTCCACAAAGATTCAAGAAATTAAAACAGATGCTATACAAGCTATATTATATAACTTATGGAAACCACAGTTGCTCAAGAGAAGAAAACATGTACGACATTGACTTTCAAAACAAATTGAACACACTGTAGATTATGGGTCTCCTCAGCCAAAAACTTTATTCGTTTCACATTCAATGGCCATGTGAAACAATACTGATCAGTCTTGGTCTCGAAAAATAAATGTAGTCTTAGTCTTGGCATTGATCTTAAAGTTTCAAGACCAAGACGAGACTGGCGCAGTCTTGGTCTTGATAGTATTGTTCTTCATAGTCTTGGTCTTGGATCAAATGGACCCCGCACTTTCCTTATGGAAAACGGCTTTCGGTTAAATTCCCTGAATTTTTGGTATGATGTCGATTTTGACTCCCTAAGCAAAAGTGACCATGGGCACAAAGAAACCGGCAGACTAGATTTCGAGATACAGTGTATCAATGATGAAAAGTAAAGCTTTCTGCTCAGAATTTTTAACAACTCCGAGAACTGACAAAACGCCCATTTATTCATGGAATAACGGCCTGCATGCTGGAACAATATCAACAGGGTGAACAAAGAAAAATCCAATTCGATTAATTTTAAACCATCCAGGGTAAATATTCGAACTAGTTCGAATATATTGTGCCAGAGAGGTATCAACAATGTTGAAAGAATACAGGGGTACCCTTCTCTCTGAGCGTTTCCACAAAGTGGAAAATAAAGGCAAACATCTGTCAGAAAACAAGTACTTCCCTGGCTAATACCACGACGGACATTGAACTACAACTGACAGATATTTGTGCAACGTTCTTCAAAGAAGACCCAATTGCAAGTGCTTGTCTCGTAATTAAACAGAAAATTATCCTTCATTTGGCTGGGAATGACCACCTGCAGACATGCATGTTTCGAGTTTATTGCCTCTCATCAGTGACAGGGTAGGTCGGACAATTATAATGTTGTCAGAGAGAAGGGTACCCCTGTATTCTTTCAACAACCAGGGTAAGTTCTTTCATGAGTAGTAAAGATCCAAGGTTGGTCGGTGGCTCAGTGGCTAAGGTCTCTAGCAGTGGAACTTCTAGCTTGCATCAGACAGACGTTCGAGGCTCGGGTACGGAATCTTTTTTCTCATGTACACGGGTCTCTTTAGGTGGCCACATGCCTTGTTGTGAATCAAGTGTGATGTGAGTTGCCTAGATGGCAATCCCGACGTCTGGTGCTAGCTTGAAGTGCGCACCGACCAACCGGGTGGTGCTGTAGGTTTTTCGGGTTTTCCTACAGCTGAAAAGTGAATACACCACCGAAAACATCAGTAAGTCACCCGGAGTGCCACGGCAAATAATAATAATAGCCGTCCTCTACCCGCACAGGTTTTGCCTTTGGGTACACTCTAGGAGTGTTTATGAGGGAGTATTATATTATTAATTGAGCCTGGATGAACTTCATCAATCTCGATCGAAGTTAACTGACAATTTTTTTTATATACAGGGTGGTTCGAAAATTGGGGTACGTCAATCCCTAGTTTATTGAATCGGAAAGGGGAGAGCATGTCATATATATATATATATATATATCAAACATTCTTTAATGTTGAGAACGTCACATACTCATTACATATATATAGGGTGAGTAAAAAGATACAGTCCAAGTTTCTTGAAAAAATTCGGTTTTTGTCAATGAATATCCTGTATTTCGAAAAAGAATCTGTTAATTTTTTTTTATTTTTGATATAATGTACGATTTGAGGAGTACGAGATATTGTTATCAATATTAGCATAGGTCTCCGGACTGGTTTGTCGGCTATATACTTTTGAATGTACGGATTTTATTGATACCCGATAAACTCCATTTGAGATCGAAATGGGCTAATTTCCAACAATTCATTTTGAAAAATATTCGGGCTAGATTAGTGCGGTACCCATTCCAAAAATGCAATATCTTATATACATTGTGAATGAAATGTTTTCATCTGAAGCCCTGTTTCCGAAGAAACTAGAGAAAATTGAAATATATCAGAAGGAATAACCCTCTCAAGGTTGGAACTAATTCTACAGTATTTGAAAGCTATTTCAATTCAGATGGAGAAATATTTTATATGATTTCGGTGAAATGTGTAGTTTATACAAAAAAGAGATATTTTCCAATCAACCCGACGAAAACCTAGGAATGGGATATTTGGCATACAATCAACAAATGGAGGGTGAAGGTATTATACTTCCAAAAATTCTACAAGAAAGTCCGAGATAGTAAATATTTCTTTTTTTTCGACGATTATTCACTGAAATAATTTTGAAATGTATTTGAATATATTTCACACAAAAAATATAAATAAATATAGGTAATCAAAGAAACTTTCTGAAGACGAGCTTTTATTGAATTGCATTGAAAAGGAAAAAATAATATTTCTTTAAGTTAAAGAACTACTCTGATTGGTTTAAAATTAATCGAATTGGATTTTGCTTTGTTCACCCCGTTGTAGACCACAAAACGTAAAATTATAATGGATACGAGATCCAGAAGACATTGTACCATCATTCAGGCATATTATTCCATGAATAAATGGGCGTTTTGTCAATTCTCGGAATTGTTAAAAATTCTGAGCAGAAAGCTTCACTTTTCATCATTGACACACTGTATCTCGAAAACTAGTCTGCCGATTTCTTTGTGCCCATGGACACTTTTGCTTAGGGAGTCAAAATCTACATCATACCAAAAATTCAGGGAATTTAACCGAAAGCCATTTTCCATAAGAAAAGTGCGGGGTCCTTTGTATAGAAATTTTAATTATTGAATTCAGTTGTCCATCAGTTTATATAAATATAATAGTTATTTCGTATTTCTCAGTCTTTAACAATTGTCAATTTGTATGGGTAAGATAAGCTAAATAAAAATTTCTCATTTCACCATCATAATATAATTTTTAAGAAATCTTAAATAAATGTTAAATTAGACCCACACAGCACACAGGTCGTTGCCCGACTAACCAGAAAAATGGTTGGAATGTTAATTAGGTTTTTATTGACCATATTACACCTATTTGTTGTAAACTGTATATCTGCAATGCATATTTTGAAAATAGTATTTTCGATTTTGAATGAACAAAATTTAAAAACCTACCACATAAAAAACAAATAATTGAAATAAAATGCTATAACATTTTGCATCAAAATATTGAGTAGATTAAAGTTCACTATTTTTCTTTCGAGACCAAGACCAATGCTCTTGTTCGTGGTCTTGTATCAAGACCAAGACAAAACCAAAACTAATGCATTGGTCTCGCGAAGCCCTAGCTGAAATTTCTGCATAATGAATACTGCTGCATGGTTTTACTATTATTTCAACCCGCTTCATTCGGAAAAACTACAGAAAATACAAAACGCCTGTTTGAGATTTGCTTGCAATATTCCATATAGGGGTCATGTATCTCCACGATACATCGGATCGGATCTATGGAAAAGTTACAGAAGAAATTTTTTCCAAATATGTATTCAATAGTTTTGGATACTATTATAGTAGTTATTAGTTGTATCACGATGATTCAGACTATTAAGACGATTCAATCTAGTCTTGAATTCATTTCTGAGATGACTGAGCATTCAATATAACTTTCCAGCACAATATTTCAAATTCATGTTGAGTTTTTGCTGAAAATTCAGTTTTTTTCGATTTGTTAAAATGTGGGAAATAATGAATTTCTCTTGAAAATATTTTCCATTGAAAAGTCAAGCCTATGTTGAAACGAAAAGGGTAAGAAATCCCAAACATAGCCCAATATGTGGATCAGTTTGCTGTGTGGACAGCATATTTGATTTTAATAGTTTCGAGTTCCATGATACTTTGGAAATATAGAAATTAAACTAATTCAATTAGGTATTTCGACCAACTCAATGAATTACATATCTTCTGGAATAAATAACACCCAAGCTTCCAAAGCGCTACAGGATAAATAATAATAGGAGACATCTACTACCCGTACCTGCCTATGGTTACACTCTAGGAGTGTTTTTGTGGGAATATTATTATTCTGTCATCAACTACAGGAACATTTTCTCCGTTCGCAGCATGACATCTCGGTTCGGAATTCCTTTGAAATGACGGGCTGCTCGTCTTATGTTTCGCTTAACTATTTTCATTTTCATTGTGTATTACGGCAATACATCAAATGTCTTTTTGCCAACTTCGAGAGTATATCCCAGGAGTTGTTTTGAAAGCCGAAGAACTGAGGCGTTCATTTGCCCTTTTCATTGCAGAAAGTTTAGTAGTAGTATCTCCAATGGAATTATTTTGCTTTCTATTGTTTGTTTCATTATGTCAACAGGTCTTTGTTATGTCAAAGAGTCTGGCAGATACCTGAAATAGTTGCATTCGATTGCTTTTAACCGTAAGTGCTTAAACAGATAATATAGAGTGTAAGTTGACTGGGAGTTGACAACATGGTTTTTTCAATTGGCAATGAGTTAATCAATTTAGATTTTTCTTTATGATTGTTTATGTAGACGTTGATTAAAATTTATTCAATATCCAAATTTAATACATGTACCTACTGCTGATATGACCATTAATAACATCAATTAGTTCTTACAGAGTGAAACGAATGATTATGGTTGAGGATTTCAATTTCAACGGGAGTTTTCAGGAAACCTCTGGTATTGAGAATTCTTACAAGTTCTATTATGGTCGAGTGGAAGAGTTCAATAGCTCCATTCGATTGGGGTTAATTTGGCGAAGAAAAATATATTTCGTGCAGGCAGGGTAATTCCGCGATTACAGAATTTTTTAATTCAGTGCCGTCATCGACATTAATTTATGAAGATTTGAATCGAAATTTTTATGGAAGGCAAATAATATTTTTCTTAAATGCGTTAAGGTATATCGTGTATTCCTCTGTGGTTGGTCTTTTCTTCGTGATAACTTTTCAAGACTTCTTTCATGTCAGTATTGTTCGTAACGTCAATCACTTGTTATTGATTCAATTCATAGTTATCTGCTGTAGCAGAAAACCTTCATCATCCTTTGAGCTGTTACCCCATACAATAGTTTCATATGAAATATTGGAATAGATGAAAGCATAATAAGCAGATAGCAAAGCATCTAAACCAATTTTTTTTTTCAGTTTCTGAAGTAGGAATATGTATTTTGAAATTTTAGCACTTAGCTGCTCTATGTGATCTAACCATTTCAGGGACTCATCTATGAGAATGCCTAGTAATTGGACACTGCCACCCTTGGTTAGGGATGTTTTGATGAGAAAAGTATTAATTGTGTTTTACTTGTGTTCAACATCAGGTTATTCCTTTCACACGATGTTTCTGCCATTTCTTGTGTTAGATTTATTTGATTTAAAATCACATTTACATCCTTATCCGAGGTCATTACCCAGTTTTGTACAAGCGTATGATGGACCACTCTGGATTTCGGAAAGAGATGTTTTGCCCTCCAAATTTCCCTTTCCGTCATCCCTTAATTCATACATGTAATCAATCCCATTAATAACGAAGTCAACAAAATCCAATGGCAAGATTGACATCGCTGTTTTAGTTCTGGAATATAGCAACTGAACTTCAGAGCTAACCAATGAAAACAATCCAAGACTTTCCGAGAATCAATATGATGTCGAGACTGAGTTGGGTGCAAGCCCTGAAGACCATTGGAATTCGATTTCGGTTAGTGTCATGCCAACTCCTTATCAAAGAGGAAACGTGGTGATTAACTCGAGAGGGCTATTAACATTCGTAGTGCAGTTGATTTCAAGTTGTGATTAGAAAAATTATACCAGACGACGAGAACAATTATGTGAAATAAATTTCGGTTTGACATCGATTCTCATTCGTCTAATCAACTGACAAATATAACTGTATCGTTTTTTAAAAAGTAAATCACTATAGCGTATTATATGGAATTTAATTTTGGAATTTACACTACAGGCTGTGTTCTGTCATGGTTTAGGTTCATTATGGAAACAAGTCATGTTGAAAACTGTCTTTATTTCACTGAAGTCAAACATGAGGTAGTTTTGAGTAATAAGGCCCACCTAACTTTGTTTATTTTTTTTGTCCTTTATATTTTATTCAAAAAAAATCCGAAAGTTGATGAGGAAATTTCTTGACAAGTTTGTCGCTATGCTAACATCAATATTCGTCTACATTAATATATTGGTAATCTAAATAAAACAAATATTATTACCCGCCTATTAGGGTAATAAAGCCAAATTTTGTTTATTTATTGTGTATATAAATAAATGCACATCATTCATTTCAATCAAAAACGGTAGAAACTCAATAGATCTCAAATAAAAAAGAAGAATAAACATTATTTTTTACAAAAACTGATAAACGTAATAAAATTCTAACAAAGAAATTAAATTATTAAAAAAATATATAAAGAAACTCTCTGATATACACACTTATCGAACTTTGTTCGTTTTGATTTGTATTTTGGCCTCTACCTGGAGACAGTGCTACAAGAAGTGTTACTTGATCTGCCTTATTACGCGATCGTTGGCTTCATTACCGGGCGAGCACTTTTTTGTGAACATGCAATTTCCAGAAAAATTAACAATCTATTAAATTTTTCTCTTAGTGCGAAAGATAGTACCAATGTTGTAGTAAATGATGGAGCAATATTCGTTTCTATAAGTAAAAGAGGATGAATTGAAAAAGACGTCAAACCTTCTTGCGAACTTATAATCTGTGCATCTACTGTTGTTAATGGCGAACTGAAGTCAACGATCTTTCATTATAGCTTTACCACTCGGATGATGCAACTAACCATGTTGACAGATTTGAAAAAGACTTATTAACCGCCGGGCCTTATTTCCCAATACTACCTTACACCAGAGAGAGATGGGGTTTCTTCTGGAAAAATTTGCACAAGTATGACAATTATTCATTAAATTAACAAAATCTCTCACATACCTAGCCAATATATAATTTGTCGCTTTCGTGACTTTGTTTTTCCTCAGCCTAATTGACTCAGATGCAGTTTAACTAAAGTGTTCTTCTTAATTTTTCAGGAATAACTTGAAACCTACCTTCTTTGAAATAATGAACATCACGTGTTGATAAGTATCTCCCAGTATATCATATCCGTGACTATTGTCATGTATCGAAAAATTGAACTCCTGTCATCTTGACGTTTTGTGAGTAAATTTTGAAAACTTCAAATCTGTAGAAGGGATATTTTGTTAGTTGAAAACAAGGGTCCTTAAAATATAAACATATATAATGCCTTTTTTCGAAGTATTCAATGTTATCTGAGAAAAATGGTGGAAATAGCTGAACAAATTATGTTTTTAGTGTGTTGCTGTGAGAGACAAAAATGTAGTCCTTTGACGTTTTTATGATGAAATTTCGCAACCACATTTTTAGAACTTAAAAAGATCATATCAGCTAAAGTTATAATTTGTCACTTATGTCACTTGATTAGTTAGCGAAGATTTTGCTGTTTTCTTCAGTGATTATCAAGGTCACAATCTCATAGGCAATAAGAGGGCAATCAAAAATTGTTATGCCTTTATGGAAATTCCTCTACTTAATATTATGTTGATTGCGATTTCATATGTGAACTTCGTAGTAAAAGCACATTCCCAGACTTCAATGCCTTTACAATTACATTGCCGTCCCAGAATGTATTGCTTTTACCACTAGATACACAATGAATTACTGACAGTGTGAACTTCGTAGTAAAAGCACATTCCCAGACTTCAATGCCTTTACAATTACATTGTCGTCCCAGAATGTATTGCTTTTACCACTAGATACACAATGAATTATTGACAGTTCTTGACGAAACGCAAATACTTATGTCTGATACTGCTAGTGGTATTTTAGTATCTTGCTGCTGCAGAGCTAAGTATTTATTGTTAATTTCATAAATAAGGCCTCTATTGGTCATTTCTGAAGCTAGTCCATTCATGTATTCGTTGTTATTGGCCAATTCCATATCATCAACTTCATCAGGCTACTGAGTTTATTTTCTTATTCATTCACTGAATCAATTCTCAAAGATACATTCGATGTCCTTGAAGTATTATAAAATAATTTCCATAAATAATGGATAGTAATATATTCTATTGCGACCAAGCGCGCGGAGTGGTCGTGGTGTTAGAGCATTTGCTTCCCACCCAGGCGTCCCGGGTTCGATCACCTCCGCGTGTCACTGAGCTAAAGTGGTTCGGAATCCTCTTGTAAGCTGTAGGTCCCGGATCTTCATTGCTCGCACACGCTCTGTTTTGAAAGGTTTTCTTCAAAAACCTGGGTAATTCGTGGAAACAAATTTCACTATAAATAAAATGTACGTTTGCTTCGTTTCTTTGCAATCCTGTTTCAATCAACAATTTCGTTCAAGTATCAGCCATTTTTAATAGTCATACCTCTGAATACCGTGTCTAGTTCAACTGCCATCCATTGAACAGCCATATTATATTTCATTCTGATTTCCAATTTCAAAGCTACACCACCTTCGTACCTAGTATTTCCACAGAAAATGATATAATTTGTTGGGGCATAAATATTATCCCAGACACTTTCATGATATTCCAAAACTAATTAACTCCAAACTCAGCTGTTTTTCACAAAACAACTCATCCTAATTTCGAACTTCCTCTCAAGCAATTCCGCCGACAAAGTAATGTCAAACATACCCTAGGGAAATGAGGAAAACCGTTCAAAGACAAACGATCTGATTGCACTATGGTTTGAGGAAAAGTTGAAAGGAAAGACGATAAGTAACGCGGAAATAAAGGTGAAATAAAAGAGACTCGTAGTTTTAGTCTTACCGCAATTGCATCAGATCCAATACCACCTGCTGTCTTTATCGGGGGAAATTATACTTTCATCGAAATATGTTATATGATAACGTTCACGAAGAAGTGTTGGTGGATATGGTTTTCATAGTGGTACTTCAACTCCTGGAGAGGTGGATACTTGTACTTAGTACCGAAATTGATTATGAATCGGGGGTTGGCTAGTTCTAAAGCCTTCTTTACAGAAGAAAATATAATTGAGAGGAGAATATTAATTGACGCTAGTGGTTCATGTTAAATAATTTGTTTTTTTACAGTAGGGAATCACACTGCAAATTTTTTTATATTTTTTTTTCCAAGGGTCACAAGGTAAACTGGATAAAAACAATTTTTTGATTTTTTTGAATTATGTATGATCCAGAAAACAAAAGGATTAGAATGGTAACATTATTTCTATTACTTCACTATTGTTATTTTATTATTTTATTTATAATCTTTTTATAATACTCATCATTATTACTCAAAACAAAAGTAAAAATTATAGACCCTAAGAATACGTCTCTGATCCCATGTTAACGTTATTCCTGTTATTCTACTATTATTAATTTATCATTTAATTCATACTCTTTTCATTATACTCATCATTATTATTCGATTAATTAGTATCTTATTTATGTTATTTTTACCCTCGCACAGGTATATCCTTCTGTGGGAATTTCATATTTATTCTATTCTATTTTGAAATTGTGTCTTTTTAATACTGTGTATTTCGGAATAAATATTATTATTATTATTTTATCCATTAGGAATTACCCAGACAGGCCCTGTCTCCGGAGCCCCGACACTTCCGGAGGGCGCACTGGTGTATCATTAATCCCAGTGAACACTCCCCACGTGCGTGGGGTGAGTGATTACTGGGTCCGAGAGTCATGTGCCCTGAGAAGATGGAGTGAACCAAAAATTATGGCCTTCTGCATTCTTCCGGCCAAGTTTTCTGCCGCATCATGGCAAGCAGGTATGATTTTTAAGTTTGAGAGCAGTGTGTCCATCATTCCACGAAGAACCCCTATTATCAGAACCACCATCTTGACAGAATGGTTTGGATAAAGCATGCGGAGTTCAAAGAGAAGATCTCTATATTTATTCCGTTTTTCCTCCTCTTTTCGGACGATGTTCGTTTCGCTAGGAGCTGACAACTCAATGACGAAAATCGTCCTACTTTGATGGTCGAGGAGGACTACATCAGGCTTATTGGCTTGTATTTGCCTGAGGGTGGGGAATGAGTATTTCCAATATATTCGGCACTTCTCATTCTCCACAACGGACTCAATATCCCCCGGAGCATAAGGCAACACCGGTGTCTCGTCTACACCGTACGAGTGTCGTAGATGGTAGTACAACACTCGTAGGGCCGCGTTATGCCTGTAGATATAGGCTGAGACTGCATAAGCTGGACAAGCTGACAGCAAATGCATTATGGTCTCAGCTGCCCCACGACACGCTCTGCATCTAGTATCAGGGACATCTATACCCATCACGTGACTACGGTAGACGTGGGTGTTGAAGACACCATCCTGGCAGGCCATTATGAATCCCTCGGTTTCCGACTTCAGCCCACTTGACCTGAGAAAAGCGAAGGTCAAGTTTCTGGATAAGCCAAGGTCTTCAATGTTCTTGAAGAAGACCTCATGCATTAGCTTATCGCTATGTAGCTGTAGGAGCCTGTCACACTCCGCAGCTTTGACGTGGGCTTTTTGCTGAACGGGATCCAACTCAGTGACAGAGTTTGGGTTCGTCCGTTCAGTGTCGAATACGAGACCGAGTTCATCGGCTGCACGGGTTGCTGCCTTGAAAAGAAATGCTCCAATCCCTGCTTTTTCGTGATCGCATACTAAGCAGAGATTATTATTATTATTATTATTATTAAATATGGCATTTCAATCTTTCTCAATCCGGAACAGTTTTGAAGTGGGTTGTGTTCAATATGTAATCAATAAATAGGTTCGTGAAGTGATTCTACATCCATCATGTGTCTATACAGATAAAATCATTTTTTACAATTAAAACGTTATCATTTCTGCAATTCCCAATTGTAATGATCCAATGAAATGTTTTCGACAAAAAAACATATGAAATATTTATTCATTTTTCATTTTTGGATGTAGATTATTGTATTTCCAATGTCAGATGAATGTACTAAGGAATATGTTTGAATTTGTCGCTTCGATCTCATACACCGACCATAAGTGGAGAGTATTCCGTTTACTTGAGATTTTGCAAATGTTATTTCTGTTTTTTTTTTCGAATGAAAGGTGGGATATGAAAGGAAGTAAACATGACTTCGGAAAGACTATACCGTCTCTGCTTCGTCCCATGGCATACTTTTTTCCTGTCACTGTTGAAAAGCCAACTCTCAACGCAAGTTTCAGTTTTCAACAAACTTTTCAATTTTTGAAACAGTTCATGATCAATTATTATCATCACCTACTTAGATGTATTTTTATTGAAATTATTAGAATTATTAGATTTTAGTTTTCATTCAAATCAATTGAACTTGCAATTACTGCAATTAAAAATATTAGAAAAATATAGTGCTAACTTACAAATTGCATTCTTAATATCATGAATCTTCTTGGGTTCTTCATATAAAACGACTATTTTATTTTGGCTAGATGGAATAGGGATCGTCCTCAAGGAATTTCTGAGTGATAAACGTCTTATTTTGAACAGTTTCCTGCTTCCTTCAGAAAACACTTACGGCTGAAAATTAATGTAAATTGTTGTCGCGAGATATAAATAATAATGTTTTATAAATTAAATTTAAAATAACCTGTGTCGAGATTAATTTTTGCGACAAAAAATCATGGGTTTGATTAATTTCAAAGTTTATCTTCTTCTTTTTTATTGTTGTCAAATACGCTAAATCCTTTTTTATTTCTACGTTCATTTCATTCTGTAGTTTTAATCAATGAAAGTTGTTTACCTTTAGATTGTAATAGGTGAACTAAATCCTCATCATACACCTCTATGGCCGCCTTCTCTCTTCTCTTTCATTTTATTTATTGTTATTATTTTCATAATGATGATTTTTTTATATTATATCTCAATATAGTTTTATATTATATGAAACATATAAACTACTCGATGAAATAAAGTGGTCTTGGTGTTAGAGCGCTTGCTTCTTACCCATGCGGCCCAGGTTCAATCCCCACCGCCTGCCACTGAGCTAAAGTGGTTTGGAATCCACTTGTGTGTAAACCTCAGTGATTCGTAAAAATAAATTATACAAAATTTTGCTCCAAACACATTGCACATCCACAATACGAGCATTTGAATGTACTTGAAAATTATAATTTGTAAATTCTGTAAATTATGGTACGTGAATAATTTTTTTATTTCGTGAGATTTCACAACTTTTTTTTTTAGTGAATGCTAGCCCCCTTCGAAATTAAATATTTCAACGGTCAGATATTTTTTACTATATTTACGGATTTTTTCGATTTCAATTTGGCGAGTCTTTATAACTTTTTTCGGAGAAGAGGAAGAGGCTGAACCTTCCGACCGACAGTTATTCTCACCGTTATTCTTGACGTTCAAAACCGTCAAAAATAATTTTGACATGTGGTAATTTTTAGAGCAATGACTTTACAGTGCGTGGTGCCCCCCTAAAACCGTTACCTTTCAATGTACATCTGATAAAAACGTTTATTGAACTAACATTCGCAGTATGAGAAAAAAACTGATGAAGTCAGTATTTCTCCTAGTATTTTTTTAGGCATAATAGAGACTCCCATATATTAGTGGTAACAATTTTTTTATTCGATAGTGTGGTTCTTTCTATGGAATACTTGTAAAAAATGTGTAATATGCGATATTTTCTCCTCAAAATACTATATTGAGGGGTAATTTTCGGAAATATGATTTCCCAAGATCACAATAGAAAGGGTGTGATTTTGAAAATAAAAAACTTGAGTCATTCATTTGTGAGTCACCCCGTAAACATGAATAATTTCAGTTATACCTATTTACCATTTTGTTATTAAAACACGTAGTAAACGTGTGAATGCAACAGAAATTAACAAAAAAAAAAGAATATCCGGCCAATATTCAACACCCCGTATCTAAAAAACTAGTCAAAGGATTGAGTTGGGCCAACGGACACTTTTGGTAACTAGGTCAAGTACAACAACATACCAAAATTTCAGAAAATTTGACCGGTCGCCACTCTACATAAGAAAAGTACAAGGTCCTTTAGAAATGAAGAGGAATAGTTATAGAAAAACCATACATACAGAAAATAGAAGAGAGAGAGAGAAACTAAAGAGCATTGATTAATTATTGATCAGTCAATACATGTGTTTCTAGTAGCGATAACAACTTTTCTATTGTTGTTAAATACTCATCGATTTAGCGGTTGCAGAGTGACTATAGCCGTAATGCAATATTGAAAATGAATGTGAGAATTCAAGCTGAGCACACGACATGAGTAAGTACATGCATACAGATGAATCTAGTCAAATTGAAATTCCACCATCAATGTCTCATAACAGTGTGAACATAAAGTTCACATTTGAATAAAAATTCACATTTCATTTATGCCCGTTCCCGTTTTTACGATTCGTTCAACTGTTCAGCGATAATTCGAAATAATAAATCAGCTTCGCGTTCCTTTCAGAGTCATTCGCTCTCAAGACTCCTGATAGTGCATCCTGCATAATTCGCGACCGATCCTACCTTCCATTCTATCTACGGAACTGGAAATGATGTCCATTGAATGAATGCAAATGTCTGATTCAGCTGGTTCGAACGAATTATTCCATTTGAACTGTATCTTTCGCAGAATACAGAAAAAACCGAATTGGGATTCCGGATGAATTCTCTCCCAGAACATGCCGTTATCAATGGCATTAACGACTACAGGTAGACGTGTTCGGAAATCATTTCGAATATACTTCATTCAGGGCTGTTTCAGAAATCTACTGAAGGGTAGAGAGGTGGAAAAAGCAATGTATAAGGTCTCGTGTCAGACAGTTCTATTTGATTTTTAATTCGATTATTTCGTCAACTAATAAAATTAATCAAGAAGGGTATTGAGAGGGGAGCGGTTGCCCCTGTCACTCCCATCAAAATCACCACTGCTATCACCGGAGAATACCCTTGGTTATTTCCATTTTGGAATTATCCATACCGAAATAAGAAGTCTAATATTCAGAAAGAAAATTAGGCAGGAGCGGGAGTTAATTTTTGAACGCTTCATGCATGTTTCGGAGTACATGCGTCCAATAATTCATTGTTACATGCATATTTGAGTTACTTCACATATTGCAGGGGTCTTTGGGCCTCGCACCAAATACTCCGAACCCATTGGCCTGTTCCCCAGTAATTTTCAAGCGGAAATTCACGCCGTAGAAAGGTGCATTCAATTCAACCTCGACAGGAACGGAACTAGGAAATCGTAATCCTCTCCAATAGTCAAGCAGCCATCAAAGCGTTGAGCTCATATAACATCAATTCAAAGATGGTTTGGGAATGCCTAGACAAACTTAATGATCTAGGCAGGAACAACAAGGTGATCCTCTTCTGGGTGCCGTAACAGGTTGGAGTGGAGGGCAATGAACAAGCAGATACCCTGGCACGAAAAGGGGCATCAACGCCACTGATCGGGCCTGAACCATTTTGCGGACTTAGAAAATCTTACTTCCAAGACGAACTCAATAAAACTGAAGAAGCAATGAGAGCAACGTACTGGCAAAGACTTCCAGGGCTAAGGCAGGTCAAAGATCTCCTCGGCAACTTTAACCGAGCAAGATCGAAGACACTGATTAACCTCAGGAAAACTAGTCTAAAGATAATCACGGGATTTCTTACGGGGCACTGCAGACTCAGAGAACACCTAAGAAAGCTAGGCTTAGAGGAGGACAGCACCTGCAGATTCTGTGGGGAACATCCAGAAACACCACAACATATATTGATGGAGTGTTATGCTGTACATCACAAAAGATTAAATATACTGGGATCACACCAGCTGTTTGTGGGAGCAATACCACGAATAGACCCTCTCAAAATCCTTAAATTCCTCAAGGAATTGGGGCTTGAGGGGCTGCCGTAAACGAGAACACCTTGAAATAGCAGAAGAAGATGGGGCACAATAGATCTAATTAGGTCGCAGCGCATCAGTCACCATCCATATTTACCATTACCATTACTTCATATATTCGATGCCGATCTTATGGTCATATTCAACAGAGCATGTTCAGTTATAATTGACTTCTTCGTGCGAGCGAATCACAAACGAGACTCATGCTCAGGGATTTCTTTCGGGTTGAACCTTCTTGCTTTCCCGACATTTCTAATCCAGTCTTCATACTCAACCTGTTATCTATAGAAGAAAGAGAGTTTGGAGTTAGAGGATTTTGAAGTGATATGTTTCAAGCTGGTTAATATCAAACAGATCGATTTCTACTTATCACCTAATCAAACATTTTTTGTAGAGGCCGAAACCATGTTTTCCATATTTGACAATACAGTAGTAATGCCAGAAAATTTGGCATACTGTTCTTTCAATGATCTTGTTGAGAGTATGGGCATACTGGAAGAAATATATAGTATGAGCCGCAATAGAGAGTGGGCCACGGTAGAGGGCCAAGTATATGATGTCCAATAATTCATATTTCAACGTAACGTTACATAACCTATCTGGAAGTAGCACTTGTACTGTAAGTATATCAGTGATTTGTACGGATTACCTAAGGTTTCCTTGAGACATTACAATTTTGTTTTGCAACTCGAATTAAGGACAACGTAAGCCTAAAGCCGGGTTGTACAAAACAAGTTCACCAACAGTTCAACCAACTGAGTTCAATTGCTAAGGAACTAAACATTTCATTGGCTAATCCATAGCAACTGAACTCAGTTCAGTTAAACTGTTAGTTGAATAAGCCTTAGATTTTCCAAGCTTTTTTTTTATTTGTGATAATATCAAAAGATGTTTTTATAAAAAAAATTTAGGATTGAAAATAACGTTTAAATGAGCAATCCTATGCATGTACGGTGAAAATAACAGAAAGGGCTTCTATAGATTTTTCACTACAATAACAATTTCAGAATACCTATATGTATTAACCCATTAATGCCTATGGTATGATTTATCATACGGATGTTATGTTTCATTTTAAATTCACGGCGTGTGCATCTTATGTGATAAAAATACTTGTAAATCACGTCATATGTACAAATAATCACTTTTTAACACTATAATAATTGTTAATACGGTTTCCATCAAAGTTTGTTGCATTCGGAATCAGTTTTACGTAGCAGTGTATTTTCGAGTTCGACAAAATGAGTCACAGGTGAGAATATTTTGTTTCATCTCGTTTGTCTGTAATTTTAACAGGAGTAAAGTCATCAAAATATGACTAATATACACTAAGGAATATTTCCGATCCAACAGAAAGTTGGCTGTGGCCTGTACTTTACACAACACCGAAATTTTTTTTGCGTATGATATAGGTATCATACGGTAAGCAAATGAATGTATTTTTGTTGCAGAAAGAAATTTTCTGATCCATCAGATTCTCGTGATGCGGAAGAGCTTTTGAATTACTTGAAAGAGCTCAATTCGGACGATGAAGATTATGAACAAGTAAATAGTAAAAGATTAAATTTCGTAATATTTCCACCATCAGATGGCAACGAAAGTGACGATATTTGTTGAAATTCAACCCGTATTGTGGTGAAGGAGACAGAATAGAAGGAAAAACATTAGGTGCTAGTGTTACTGAAACTCTTTGCATCGGCTATTTACCTGATGAGTCAACAGTTTTTATCGACAACTTTTTCAATTCGCTTTCACTACTGGAAACTCTCACAGCAAATAACATTTATTGTATTGGTACTCTGCGATCAGATTGAAAAAGTTCCAGTAACTGATCTGAAAAAGCAGAAACGAGGTACATCGCATGTGTTGAAGGAATCGAAAACTGATTTAGTTTTGATTAGGTGGCATGACAATAGTCAAGTTACCATCGGGACTAATTATTATATGGAAAATGGTTCATGCTTCACAAAAGGATTCTGCAAAAGATGGTCAAAAGAAGAAAAGAAACGTGTAGATGTCGATCAACCCAACATAATACACCTATACAGTGCGGTCCAAAGGTATGGAATAAATTCATTTTTAGCGTTATTATGTATTTTATGAAAAAATCCTGAAACAGGTCAATTTTTATTGGCAGTTTGACAATTTACAGTATGAAAATATTACCCCCTTCTTGCACCCCCTCTGAATTATGAGCACCCCCTCAAAAATTTTAAATGAGAAGGGGGGTCGTGTGGCATCTTGTTCGAAAGGGATTTTCATTATCTGTTCAGCAATACTAAGTGTTTCATATTTGGTGCAACCATAACGAAGAAATTTTTTTATTAAAATTTAAAAATATTGACACTGTAAATGATGTATCCGTTGAAACAACCTGAAACAGGTCGATTTCTATTCTCAATTTGACAATTTATAGTATGAAAATATCACCCCCTTCTTGCACCCCTTCTGAATTATGAGCACCTCCTCAAAAAATTTGAATGAGAAAGGGGGTTGTGTTGCACCTTTTTCAAAAGGGATTTTCATTCTCTGTTCAGCAATACTGAGAAAATTTATTCTGCATATGTCAAATGTTGATAGACTGAAGGAAATAATGTAACATAATGTTTAGGAAGTATATTTCAATTTGTTTTACAGTTAAATTAAATGTTCAAAATGACCACCATTCACTTCTTGACAATAAGCAAGGCGATCTTGGAATTCTCGTAGAACATTTTGTAGGACCTCAAAAAAATAGGGGCCAATAATTTTGATTTTAATGATACCAGCCCAAACGTTCACTTTTTTGGGATATTGTGTGTGAGCCTCACACATCCAATGAGGATTTTCTCTGCTCCAATATCTACAGTTTTGTCTATTAACCGTTCCATTTAAATAAAAAGTAGCTTCATCAGAAAACACAATTTTGTTTATGAACTGCAAATCTGATTCGATTCTATCCATCATCAGTTCACAGAATTGTTGCCTTCTATCAGGGTCATCCTCATTTAACTCCTGAACCAACTGAACTTTATAAGGATGGTATTTTTCTTTATGTAAAGCTCTCAATATCGATCATTTACTTACATCATTGTCGGCGGCAAGTTGTCTACTTGTCATATGCGGATTTTCCTCAATCGCTAACAGTACATCTAACTTTTTCTCCTCATCCAATGCAGCATTTCGACCTGGTTTTTGACGAGATTTTACATGTCCAGTTTCACGGTATTTTGTTTCTATTTTGCTAACTGTAGATTGTGATACGTGTTGACCAGGGTATTTATTATTGAACATTTCACAAACTTCCGTTTGAGTTCGTGTTTTATTACCGCATCCAAGCATAATTAAAATGTCTATTCTTTGAGTTTCGGATAAATGAGCCATAGATGAATCGAATACTGACATAAATATTTTTCAATACACTGACGTCTGCCAGCAACTCAAAAATATCAAAATAACAGTAGTCTACTAGATTGACATTATATTATTTATGGGTTTTGTGAATAATTTTTTGGTGTCTTCAACGACTTTTTCCTGACTTTTTAGCAAGACAGATAAGAAAGTATAAATTGTCAAATTGAGAATAGAAATCGACCTGTTTCAGGTTTTTTCAACGGATACATAATTTACAGTGTCAATATTTTTAAATTTTAATAAAAAAATTTCTCAGTTATGGTTGCACCAAATATGAAACACTTAGTATTGCTGAACAGATAATGAAAATCCCTTTCGAACAAGATGCCACACGACCCCCCTTCTCATTTGAAATTTTTGAGGGGGTGCTCATAATTCAGAGGGGGTGCAAGAAGGGGGTAATATTTTCATACTGTAAATTGTCAAATTGCCAATAAAAATTGACCTGTTTCAGGATTTTTTCATAAAATACATAATAACGCTAAAAATGAATTTATTCCATACCTTTGGACCGCACTGTATAATCAAGGAATGGGAGGTGTCGACACAATAATCGTGTCAGAATTCGATCAAGGAAATGGTATTGGCCATTTAATAGATTTTGTCTCAACGGTTCAATTGTAAATATGTGGATGCTACATATATTTCAGCCTTATTCAGTTTATACGAAGAATTGTGCTTTCTCTGCTGAGTTCTCCAATGTATTTTAGCTGGACCTAAGCCTAAGTGCACTAGAAGCATCCTGCAAGACGTGAGATTTGACGGAGTCGACCATCAAATTTTCCTGTGTCAAGTGTAATATTGGATTACATCCAGACAGCTGTTTCCGCTTATATCATACATCATCAAAATAATTGGCCCACTTGAAAACAATAATTGAAGTTTAAATAATTTATATCAAAACAAATTTTATTTCAAGCATTTATACATTATTTTGTTCTGTACCCTCACACCTCATAATGCCAACCCCCATATGCCTACCGTATGATATATCATACGTCAAAAAAGTCTACTCTAAACAAAAAATAAGTATAAAACATGTTTATATAGTTAATCTAGATGTCAATTGGAACTCTTCCTGGAAAAATAACTAAAAATCAACCAAAAGAAATTAATCAGGCATTAATGGGTTACTATATAATAGATTTAGCAGTGAAGGATCATATAATATTCGCAGGCACAGCAGTAAGTTCAGCCAGTTTTTATCACAAAGTTGGTGTTACGGTGGAAAAAAATATATATTTCCAAAATGCCTTCTTTAGATACATATTCCGTATTTTAACATGAATAGTCATTCCGAACATCTTTTTATAGTAGAATCTTTCACAAAAAAGTACTTTGCTGTTATGGTTTTAGATGAATAACAATGAACTGGTATTTTATGCTGACACACTTTAACCATTTTGTTATCCTAATTATTTATTTACACAGAATGTGTTCATTAGTGCGTTGGTTTTTGTTATTATATTGTATTTTTTTATTCATTTATACATTTATTTTTAACACTTGAACTATGAATTTGATATACTTTTTTTTGTCAACAAAAATGTAAATTTTTGACGCAAAACGAAATGTCCTGTTCTTTTTATTTTCTTCTTCTTTCCAAATTCTTGATAAATATGAAGGGTTAACTCCGAAAAAAGGAGTTGATGTGACGTCCGGTAAAACAAGTGGTTGAAAACAAATAATGTTGAGATCAAAGGAGCTATCATTGATAACGTGATTCTTGAGAACTACCAAATTTTTATCTCAACGAAACTACAGGCTGTTACATGTCTACTATGTCATCTGGTAGAGTAATTATATTTTCTTCTCATTCATTAAAATTTTAAATAGAACGTACGATTATTGCAATATTTACTTAATTTACATTTTTTCTTAAGTTGGTTTGTCTCCAATATTCTTTCCTTTTGAAATGATCAACGCAAAATAGGCTTCGGCACGAAATATTACGCACATAAACTACTAGGTGCTTTCAGTTTTTCATTGCTTTGAAGAAAATATGCTAACAATTTTTTCTTCAATATCGCTTCTATGTTCTTGTTACAATCACTTCTTGAAAATTGTATGTGTTTTCATAGCGGTCTTGGGAGTTTTCAGGAATTATTATAACTGATATTCCTATTCCGCGTCCGAGTCACTCATTATATTCACGTGAATGAAGTGAATTCTGGGTAGAAACAATGGCACAATTTGAAATAGTTATTATCAAAGGTTTTTTTGGTTTATATGAGTCTAGTCCTGTGATGAACTGAAACTGAATTAAATTCAATAATCACATTCAGTAGAAGGCTCGCAATCTAAATTTTCGAGAAATAATCCAGTTAACTGTTATTCAATATGAGATAGTTAGAATACCTTCTTTTGTCGATACAACCAGTATTCAAGAGCAAAAGTTCATTTGCAAAAAAATTTTTGTTGAATACCATATTATCATTACATTTCACATTCGTTATTCACATAAATATTTTATTGACAGTTTATTTCCTAAAAAATGAACAATTCCCCAATTTTTTTTTCTAATTGCAAGCGCCGTCAACACTGTTCAAGGCTCAGTCTGACGGAATACGTTTCTGCTGCATTCACTATCTGATTCAATCCGAATATTGCCAAATAATCATTCGGCTCAATTATTGGTCGGCTGATGTTGAATCGGTAATGGTACCGATAAAGATATTTGTGAGAATTTTGATACATTTTTTATTCTTACTTTATATCCTGCAGGTACGTACTTTTATTCCCTACGGAGTTATAATGATTATTTTTTTCACATGTAAAATTTTGACGTTTCTGGTATTTCAACCAATAGCAGCGGATTATTCTGGCCAATCATTCGTTTTTATACTGATAAAACTGCTTGGTGCTCGATAAAACTTCGTTTACCTTTGAACTGTCAAAACTATATAGGGTTATCAGCGTCGATTTTATTGACCGGGTCATATGAGACGTTATAGTGAATTATATTGTCGAAATGAATGAAAAGTTACCTTATTATCAATAGATATTCACTTTTCAGATTGGCGAAAAAAATTATCTTTCCATATAGGTACAACTCGTTCTTCAAATTTTATTCGATAATTTTTTATTTTCATCACTCAAACACGTTTATTTGGCAAAAATATGAAAACTAGAAGGGACTCGTGATTTTATCTAAAATCAAAAATTGTCTATAAAATTTGAAGCACTCGTGGTATTTCCTTTGATAATTCAATCCCCGAATTTGTGGATGGAACTATATGTTCGACATGTACCCCATTTATTCTGCAAAAAATATTAGTATCATTATCATCATAGTGAATAAATAATGAGCATATATGTATATACCTTGGTTTAATATGTCTATTATACTCAGTTCGTTTCGCTATTGGCTGTACCCACCTCCGAACAAACAAGATATCCTTATATTTCCTCCAACTGCATGCATCACAAGTCATGTATTTTATTTTTCATACTTCATCAAAACATTATTTATTTCTTCTTTTCTTGAAAGATCACAACAGAGTCTGGGGAGTCAGTTATCTGGAGTTATATTTCACCTACCGACTTTTCAGTAAAAGCTTCCTTCTTTCTCTTCTTAAAGTTTTTATTGAAACATCACCTCATTATTCGAAGGAAAATAGTTGGAAAATTCATTGCTAGCTTTCCAGCTTATTCTCGGAGATGAAAGGGATTCTCGCCATGAAAATGAAATATGCTGCTTACGGAAATATCTTCTGAGAGCTTACTATTATTATGGGCTATATTAATGGGCCGTGATGGTCATGATGGTAGAGCGCTTTTCTCTTAACCTAAGGGTTATGGGTTCGATTCCCAGCATGGTCATCGATCTCGTGCATGGCATCACACGTTAAAAGGTGAGGGCTGCGTCTTCCCTAGCTCGGACAAGTCTTTCGAAGTCTTTTGAGGGTTGTACTCTTAAGGGCGTGCAGCTGGTTGACGGAAATAACAACAATTACATTTCAACCCAGATGTTATTGAGATTCGAAAAGCGCAATGAAAGACTATAAAAAATGCTAAAACCAATTTTATAATGATTCGAAAAATAAATACTACAGAAAATATTCTGTAGTATTCTGTAGCCAAGTCAATATTTTTAGTTATAATAATAATGAATGTTGTTTATTGAACTAAAATTACATTCAATTCAAAATGCTATCGACCAAGGTCCTTCCTTCTGCCCTTTCAGTTATAATTTCATCAAATTTGAAAAACGTGATATTGCTGAACACATAATTGAATTAATTTCCTTTTTAACAAAGGGCCCTTTGACATTCAAATATTCGGAGGGGGTGTTTGTAATTCAAGTAGGGTGGAAGAAGGGAGTAATACTTTTATGCAATAAATTACCAAATCGACGTGTTTTAAGTTTTTTTTTTCGACAAATACATAATGAGGCTAAAAATGTATTCATTCCATACATATGGACCGCACTGTTTGTTTGTTTCATTACCTGTACACAAATTCGGCAAATGTGAGATATTCGATATTTGGTCATTAAATGAATTCTGAGAATTTTTCCATTTATTGATCTCTAAACTTTTTAAAAGATTCAGTTATATTGAAACCTTGGTGTTTCAAGAAATAATCTATTTTATCACTGGATTCTCTAATATAAAGTCAAGTCAATTCAAAATATAGTTCATTGTCGGAAGTTATAAAAAAAACTTATAGACAAAGCTTTTTGGTTTTGGATTTATATTAAAATTGAATTTAATTATTTAATGAAAAGAAGTCTAATGGCGATACTCCCCATCTGCATATCATCTCAGATGAAGGAAGGAACACCACCACTATATGCCCTCCGAGGCGACTTGAAAATTTTATGGCGCATTTGCTATTTCAACTGCAGGAAAAACCCGAAAAAACTACATCCATCATTACACCAAGGACTTCTCATCTCTGCCTCTCTCTGCAGCCTCCAGTTTATGAACGAATGAAGAGTATGTACATGAAAGCTGAAATAAATGTTAACACATTATAGAACATTATAGAAACGATGAATAGGAAAGGAACAAAAAAATTGTAACCCTCACTGTGCTCGATTCATGATATAAAAATTTTGATTTTTAGATATTATCGTCATAAAACTCTGATAATAAATGTTCCACATCTTTTCTGACACTTCTGATATTTTGATATTTATTGGAAGGTGATTAAACATCTCACATATATTATAAAATACTTTGAAGAATTGGAAGTTTAAAATCATTACTCTGTCTGGTATTATGATCTGGAGAACTGCCAATAGTGCACTCCCCAAAATGCAATGCCATATCGTAGATGAGATTCAATAAGAGAATGATATACTGGTTTAGAAACTGATAATCCCAATTCATTCGAGACAACTCTCAATGTGTAGCAACCCGAAGAGAGTTTTTTACATAATATTTCAACATGCTTTTCAAATTTCAACGAATTATACAGATAGACTCCAAGATATTTCAAAGTCATTTTATTTTCGATGATGTTATGGTCTAACGGAATGTCTTCAAGATGACATCTGAAAGATATCATGTTAGTTTTTCTTATGTTGAATGATAGTAAATTTGAATCACACCAATCCTTCACCTTTTCAAGATCATAACATATTATTTGATCAAGATCCTGCTTGTTTTTGTGATGCCGAAGTATTGTACTGTCATCAGTAAACACAGTAAAAGAACCTGGAATTTGGATATTTAATAGGTCATATATAATAAAAAGAGGAATTGGTCCAAGTATAGAACCTTGAGGTTCTCCACAATTGATATTCTTTGATTTTTAATATCCTGAATTTCTTACAATCTCATTTCGTTCAGATAGATAAGATTCAAACAATTTGAGAGTCATATTCCTGAAATCATAATGATGGAGTTTAAGCAAAAGTATCTCATGATTTACACAATCAAAAGCTTTGAAAAAATCGCAAAAAACTGCAGCCGCCACCTTTCCATCATCAATTCGAGAATATACTTCGTGTAGAAGAGACAACATTGCATCTGCTGTATTTTTGTTTTTCTGAAATCCAAATTGAAGATTGTCAAATTATGAGATCTCAAAAATTCCGTAATTCTCGAATGAATAAGTTTTTCTATAATTTTTCTAGAATAGATATAAATGAAATAGACGAAAATTAGATGGATCATCAAAATCACCACATTTATATATTGGAATAACCAGGGACGTTTTCAGAAAAGATGGAAAACTGTAGTAAGAACACTAGGAGCTCTATTGGGAAGATTTTGAAAAATTTTGATGAAAATTTCATCAAACCACTTGTTCTGTTTTTGATACTGTTAATAACATGAATTATCTTATGAATATCCTTATCACGTAGGATTAGATTTTCCTTGAATTGCCATTCTCTACAGTTTTCAACACTGTACTTCAAAGGGTAAATGTTTGACTAATTTCAAAGTAGAATGTTCATATGAACATGTGTCCGCAAATGTATTGTTTCGGAGATACAGGGTGTGCCAGTTGAAATTTTATTTTCGATTATTTTGAATGAAATAAAATTTGTTGTACAAGTTTTTGAAAGGTGAAAAATCAAAATTTGGTATTATTTTTTATGTAAATCATGATGGCGCTGCGTATATACGCTGTCATTATCTATTTCAATTTGTCCTAACTCTTTTGACAGTGAATATTTGGAATTTTTTATATTGAAATTTTGTCTACACCTTTTTTCCTCAATAAAAAAATGTAAGTGCTCAAAACGCTAGGGGCAACAGTTTGTGAGAAATAGGCAGTTTATGGGGTCACTTAACCGCCAGATGAAGTTGCTTATAAATTTACAAAAATTGAGTATGCGATGTATTTCGCTAAAATAAACAACTTTTTCTTAAACGATATATCGAGAAATAATTCATTTCCAAGATACAAGTTTTTAAGAAACCGATATTTTTCTATACTTCAACACCCTGTATTTTGAAAACTGATAATTTTTCCATGCATCTTGATGAGAAAACAGTTATTCAATTCAGCGAGACATACACTCAGATTTTATCAAGTTCTGAGCATCTTCATTTCGCACCCCATAATTTGACCGATGCAGAAATTTGCAAATTTCTCAAAAACGGTTGCCCCTTACGTTGTTAAACAAGTACAGCTTTTTGGCCAAGTGAAAGTGTACGAGTAAGATTATAATGTAAAAAATACCAAAAGTTCACTGTCAAAAAAGTTAGGGCATATTAAAATAAAAAATTATACCGTACGCGCCTTTAAGTTTTCCATACAAATTAACACCAAATTTTCATTTCTCGCCTTAAAAACCTCCGTTCAGCAAATTTGGTGCAGAACATATTTTTTTGCAAAAGTTATATAAAATATCCATATGAACTATCTATCTTGGAATCAGTCGTAGATTTGCCCTTCGATATTTATACAAGTACCTAATAAACACCTTGTATATATGTATTGTGAAAAAATTCACTCAACTCTAATCTACTTATTTACTTAGACATTTAAAATTTGAATTTTCTAATTCATTTTAACCAACTATATTTATTTATGTCACTACCGCTAAACCAACTCTGTGTGGAATCTGTTCAGCCAAATCTCATAGAGAACACCATAGCGATACTTCTTCTGGACATTTGAAGATCTAGCGCGTAATCGGCAGGCACATTGAAACAGTCTCGTGTTGAACTTTCTGTCCGTTTGAGTACAAAGACATAAACTTCTGAAACGTCATCCCAATCCCCAGTGGTCTGGCATAAGGAGCAAATCTATTGGAATATATGACTCCAGGTTTTCCCCCGGGGTGGCTTGAGGATTCGGTAGATGAGGCCAATTATCCTCTTCATGATCTTGTACCTTTGGACTGCCAAATTAGGCCACTTGCCTGAATTCCTCCAGCAACGGCCATGATGTCATAGGTTTCCTTCATTATTTCGCTGGCACTCTGGTTCATGGATATCGTCGTCCATTCTCTATCAGAATTGGCTGATATAGTCCTCTCCCGCAGTGTCTTGTCCAGGTGACGTCCCAGACTCAAGATCTGAAGGAAATCCCGGCACATGATAATACTAGCAGGGGTTTGGCAGGTTGACTCGTGTACATCGGAACGATAGGCCATCAGGAACAAATGAAGGTGCTGGTCCCAGTGTCTTTGGTAGTCAGAGACCACCTCAGAAAAGTAATGATTTACCACCCTATTCATCCACTTCAGCATTCTATCGGACTGTGGATGTAGAGCCGTAGTTCTCGTCGTCTTGGTGTTCATCATTTGACACATTTCCTGGAACACCTTCGGACTCGAAATGTCTGCCTTGGTCCGAATGTGGCTAGAATGGAACACTGAATTGATATTCACCCTTTCACCAAGACCTTGGCGACAGTGATGGCTTCCTGGTTGGGCAGGGCATTGGCTTCGATGGTCAGATTCTGAGATTGTGACAGCGATGTCAATCGCGATTATTTTAAATGGGTTGCCAACGTTGTACGAATCGGGGTTTTGGGTCGTATTCGAGCACATTTTCTGTAACAGTCCTTGACGTCAGCTTAACAATTGGACCAGAAAAACCGTTGCCTTTTCATCACTCCTAGATATCCTCCAGTGACTCCATCAAGTATTTCTTCTGCTCCTGGGTACCACTGTCTACCGCTTTCCTTTCTCGCTATTCTAAGACTTCAAAACATGCTTCATTGGGCTCATAATATTTAACTGCTGGCGAATAACCTGCGATTTCTTGCTATGATGGTCTTCAGTTACTCTTCGACCAGTCGATAACTAACCGAAATCTGGATCTTTTTCCTGGTTTTTCTAAGTTTTCAAGTTATTTCAGTTATTATCTGCTACTGTCGTTCTAAGGGTTGCTTCTTTCTCCTATGGCTGGTCTCTGCTCGATGTTTGATTTTGAAGTCAAAGTCTTTCGATTCAACTCGCTACCCTACCCTCATGGTATTTGAACTCATGAAGTCATTTTGGGGCTTTATGGTCAGTTCTCAACAGAAATCTTATCCCATACACGTACTTGTAGAATTATTCTTGTCCTTTGACTTAGGCTTCTCTTGATTGTCTTCTTTTAAACTGTTCACGTTTTCTAGAACCGTATTTTCCAAGGATATGATAGTTACGTCGAGTTTATTCATTAACGAACTCAAATCAAATCCAGAACTACGAATAAAAAAGTTTCGAAATCTTCTTCTTGAATCAGTCCTTTTGTAAGTATTTTCTTGGTTATCACCTTTTTGACGGTTCTCATTAGTTTCCATTCCTACAATTCCTGCTTCAAATCGCTTACTTTCAAATCTACCGGGTGAACTCTTCTCTAAAACTCTTGGTCTTATATCCTATCTCTGGCCGAGAGATCAGTCTATTTAACACCACAAGTGTATCAGTTCATTTCCGTAGCACTGTCCACTGTGCAAACACCATACTCTTATGAAAGTACACTTAACTACAACGATCCACTCATTTATTAAGACTCGTAAAATATAACTTTTTGAATTTATTTTAACAAACTATATTCACTATGTCACTACCGCTAAGCCATATCTGTATTGCCTATCGACAAACTCTTGAAATATGGCTGTTTTCTCTGGTCAATGTACCTGAGTTCATACCCGCAGTAGGCGTCTGTTAGAACCGCCGAGACAGATATCAGCTATACTCGGTATACTTGGTGACTCGTCTATATGATTCTAAAATGGCTCTCGTTCATTCTTCGAAGTGATAAGAGTAATTCTCAAGCGATGACGTCATAGATTATTTACAGTCGTGCACAACGGTCAAATAAACTGTGCAGGTCCGGCCTTCCACTCGTCCTAAAGGCCTTTCGTCTCAGAATATCATCCTTGAGGTGTGTCGATACCTACCTGCAAGATTCTCCTTATCTGCACCATGACGTTCGATGGAAGCAACACTCCACAGTCATTATGTTCGGTCTTGAAAGATGGTTAGAGCCAACCAAAATCTTGACGCCGTTGGATCTGAAAATTTTCTCCAACGTACTTCCGTAACTCTTCAATCCAGCCCATCAATACCACAGGACGATTTTGGGATTTCCAGGAACACAAAATTCTGGTCCAGCGTTGTCCCTGCTTGATCTCTTAGTAAAATTTTTGAAGTCTAACCTGACTCTCGAGGTTTTTGAACTCAAGAAGCCATTAGGGGGCTGCACGGCCAGTTCTCAACCGATATCTCCTCCCGAACACGTAATTGTAGAAGTGTTCTACTCCTTTGATTACAGCCGAAAGCTCCGTGAATTCCGTTGAAGTTCTTTTTTCAAGCTCACTGAATTTTCTAGAAGGTTAACTTGAATTTTTTGTTTTTAACTATTCGTGTTTCGAGTTCTATCATTATCTTACAAATTGTGATATTGTTGAATAAAAAGAATTTATTGAATTGCCCTTTACTGATTTTATTTTAAAAGTAATTGAAGGATTGAAGGGAGTAGTTGTTTTCTGACAAGTATTTGCTTGTAGTCCACTTTGTGCCATGTGAGGAGCGACGTTAATTTGTTTCATACGCAGTTCTTGAACTTGAAATGTGAGTGAGTATTGACAGTCCAGACGATTCTGAAATCTGAACTTTGTTATTTGGGTTGCTGATGAAGGCACAGTAGTGTCAAAATCATTTTAAATACAAAGCAATATTTTCAAAGTTTCTTGTGTAGTGGTGATAAGGAACCGAGATGATTCTACCTTTGAGTTGTTTCATTTTATTTCAGTGGTACCTTTTTTAATCTGTATGCAAAAATCAACCAGCTGAAAAATTAAGCATCAGCGAAGTGTCATTTCGTAATTGAAACGAATAAGATATCATTTATTCCGATGCCTTCTCGAGGATGTTGCAAATATCGCCTTATAATTTATGGAAATCCATTCAGACTTTTTTCGTGGATCTGGAGAAAATAAATAACGCTTTCCAAAACCATTCCGTACTGACAAGTATACGGTATTTGTGGAATCAAGACAATACAATACTAGCATGCCCTCTGAAATTCGGGATGAATTTACGAGAATTCAAACCGAATCTTGTCAGACGGTGGCACATCTCGAAGATCGCATGTTGTCTGTTGAGCTAGAAAATATAATTGGATTTGTAGAGGCAGTGGTGTAGAAACAGATATGGCATGCTGGCTGACCTTTATGCTGTTGGATAATTGAATGAAATGTATTATATTTAAGGAAATATCATATTTACTGTGAAATATTCATCTAGCGCGTATATGGAGATAATAATAATAATAATAAATACTTTTATTGGTAGAAGAAAACCTAATAAACATTGAGGTAAGCCCGGGTAAGTGTGACAGTGATTTTCATTAGTTCGCATTTAATTAAGTCTATCTAATGAACCTGAATTAATACAACAATGAAATTTTGCAGGTATTTACTTCGAAGGTGAGTCTTTGTAATACGCCACAGAAAAGTGTTGACAAACGTATTCCATGTATTTATATTTTCATATATACATGTGCATAGGTCGCACTTCCCCGGGAGTTTGGGGCAAGTGTGACTCTGGCCAAATTTAAAGATATTAATGCACGTAAATCTCTCTGGGGCAAGTGTGACTAAACAGTAAAGCAACTTACACAACAATTTGTTTGTTTTGAGATATCTTTATTCAAATCATAGTTATGAACTTTTTAATATTGAATTTGAAAGGTCCTATTGAAAAAAAAATACTCGTGAGATTGCACATTTCTTGAAATGAAATTTACAGGTAGAAATCTGAATAATGGAAAGAGAATTATATTGATCCCCATCTTCTGACGAGTGGTGATGGAAGCACAGTTGTTATTTCATCCTCTGAGAGTGTATCAATGTCTCCCACATCTTGCCAGGTATATTGGTTGGCTCTCTTAGATTGGCCAAATAAACCACGTTCACATTTACCCCGACAAATAGGTCACGCTATTCCCAATAATAATAACATTTTATTTCGGGGTAAGTGTGACATGCAATGAAAAAATGTAAAAAATACAATTTCGATAAAAAACGGCAATCTATTGTCAGATATCTGAGTACTTAAATGGTTGTTTTTACCACGTTACATAACTCTACAGCGTTTTTCAGATATTTCAGGTAATCCGGAATACTTGCACTGAAGCAGGAACCATTACCCTCTTTAGACACTAAGCAATGATTTGAGAGTAGTGAGATAGGTCTCACTTACACACGCCAACAAGTAACTAGGTTTTACTCTTGCCTCATTGTCAACTCCCTTATAATTCTGACATCTTATGCAGTAAATGTTGAAAATAATCGCTTATACACATCCTGCATGAAAAATAAAGTATGCAATTTCAAGCTGGAGGTTTGCACTCCACATTTCTATTATTGAAAATACGAAAACAACTCCAAATTGGGTTGTTACTTAAAAAATTCAGAGGCCGTCCAAAGATTCATTCTTTTCAAACAATGAATAATTTTGTCGAACCACGGGATTTTCAGAAACCCCTAACCATCCGAAACGAAAGAAGATGAATTTATCTGTTCATTCCATATATACAACATAGTCCAGGATCATCGAACCATAATATCTAAGCCAAAAGTTTGTATTTGAAGCCGTGCAGTTCAGAGTGCCGGTTTCCGACTTATTATAGACATGTCAAACCCTACTGCCATGCAAGTTTTTGTTCTTGCTGTGAAAATTCAGGTTCATTATTGAGAAATTTCATAGTGAAAGGTACTAATCAAGATTATAATAGATCCAGCTACGATTGTCCGTCTGAAAATGAATAGAAATTAATAGTAGGGCAGACAAGACCTCAAAAATTCTTAGAGTGGATTGGAGTTGTATTGAATGCTGTAGTTTCTATTGAATTATTTGTGCTTATCTTTTACAAAAAGTAGGGTGGAAATGTGTCAGGGTATTGAATTATTCTGGCAAAGAACAAGAGTGTCGTCAAACGCTTATATATACCACAGCTTTCTCTCTCCCATAGAAGTGATATTTTATTTGAATTTGTTATGTGAAAGCTTTTCCTGAAAGGATTATTTGAGTTGATAATCAAGCTATAAGAATATTCTCTCCCCAGGAGTATTTGAAGTAAAATAATAATGGACTGATTTTCTCTGAAGTAATTTGTACAGAATTGAGAGTACCTACACAAATCATGGAGATTTTTCCGTTCCGGGACCATTATATGAAGATGTACGTTTACAATATATTTTTATAAAAAATAATATAATAATTTTTTGAGTTGCTTTGGAAGAATGTTATATAAAAATAAATGCTGATCGGATAAGAGGGAACATAGGTGCAGATTTAAATGATTGAATCTTAAAAAATGCGTTTGTTTGTAGGATATCACAAAAGGGAGGAATTTGTATTATTTGCAATACAGATATATTTTCCCAGGATTGGTGCCTTTTCACTCCAGCAGGGCTGGAATAGTATATTCTGTAACAAGGTTAGAATGAAAATTCGATGCGAGTGGAAAGTTCCGAGCGCGAGCTGAATGCGAGCGGGAGGTACCTCAAGCATCACGAATTTTCATCCTAACCGAGTAGCAGACTATACTTTCTCCCCGATGAAAAATTTTAAAATATTTTTGAATGGAAACGAACAAAAGATAATTTCCACTCGAAATAATAACTATTATTTAAAAACACTGTTCATCAGAAAGGAGTAATCCTGGACTAACCAGATCTAATTTTTTATCGCAAAGATAAGAATAAACTATTAAATTTATAAAAAATTGCCTTGTCGGTGGCTTGAACCCACAACCTCTCGTCTACTATCCGGCTTCTCATTAAAATATGTTTGATAAATATTATATTAATGGCATTATCTTCCACGAAAACTACGAGTGTCAATTATTATTCGGATGTTTTGGTAGTAAACTTTTCAGTATATTATATTTGTACTCTTTGTAATTTCAGGTGGTGTATTTTCACACTCTGATTTTGAATCACTGGATTAATTCATGATACTTTTAATATTTTCGAATGAAAACGTGACAGCAATAATTTTGACACTACTGAAATTTGCCACTACGGTGACAATCGACTGCGTCAAGGCTAATGTTATTATTGCTAACTAGTGTGAGAATATTATTCTACTACAAGAGAGATAATGTATATACATTTGAATTGCATGGGGGCAGAGGTGTTGCAGAATATTTCTTCAATCTCAAGAGATAGAATTCCAGCATTCTGTAATCAAATTTCATTTCAGAATTAGCAAATTCTGTGATGATCGTGTAGAAAGTATGGCAATGAATTTCATAGCCCTGACCCTCGTATTGGTTCATAGTCATAGTTTTTATTGTAGTCAAAAGTTTTTTATGATCCACTCCTGATTTTTTGGTAAATAATATTTTTTCCAACTAAACATGATGTCAAGAAGTCACGTGCCAAGCAAGTTTCATATAGTGTTACAATTCATCCTTAAGTTTTGGCACAAATTTGTCTGTGGTTATTGGACTAATTGCCAAAACGTGACATTTTAAAATTTATTTGGAATGAAGTTGTCAAACTTATTCGTGTTGTCATAGTGTTTATAACAAATTGCTAAATGACAATTGCGAGTCCAAAACATACAGTGTGGTCCAACGAAAACTTAACACCTCGATTTTCCGGCTTTAAAATGAAAATGTGGAAAATCGCTCGGACCCGTCAATTTCTAATACGACGGGGAACAACTTTTCCGCTGTTTTCATCCCCGTAACTTCAACCACCTAACGGGGGTGAGCACAACCCCTTGATTTTGAATAGGGATGCGAGGTGTTGCGATACCTCATTTTGAAGATCTCATCGTGTACTATCTGACCGTAAAATTTCGCTCCAAAATATCCATCGATAACGAAAGGACAGGTAGTAGTGGAAGAGTACGTACTTTTGTGATTACTTTATTAAATGCTCGAAATGGGCACCATCCACTTCCATGCAGTAATATAAGTTTTGCTGAAAACGTTCACGTACATTACTCAAGATTTCTGGTGTAATTTGACGGAATTCATTAATGATCCGAGTTCGCAAATCATCCAGTGACTCAGGCTGGGTAGCGTTAATCTTGGATTTCAGGTGACCCCATAGAAAAAAGTCCAGTGGAGCCAGATCAGGTGATCTGGGTGGCCACTCAATATGTCCCCTTCTTCCAATCCAGGCGTGAGGAAAATTGTCATCTAAGAACTGACGCACCGGTTGAACAAAGTGAGGTGGTGCGCCATCTTGTTGGAAAATGATCGTTTGATGGTCTTCTGCATTCTCCAATACTTGCACGAGGGCTGGATAAATAGCGTTCTCCAATAGATCGAGATAAATTTGGCCTGTGAGATTACCGGGTATAAAAAAAGGGCCGATTATGTGATTTCCTATACCCGCCCAAACATTTAATTTTTGGGGGCGCTGTGAATACACCTCACGAAATAATCTTGGATTTTCATCGGACCAATACCGACAGTTATGCCGGTTTACAATGCCGTTAAGGTAAAATGAACACTCGTCCGAAAAACAGATATCGAACATGGTCGGCGATCGGGATCATCCTCATTCAGTTCCTGAACCAATCGTATCTTATAAGGATGGAATTTATGTTGTTTCAGGATTCTCATGATTGTTGTGCGTGAAACACCAGATACATCGGACAATTTCCTAGTACTAACGGTCGGATCCATTGCTATATGACCTAAGACAGCCACGTCCCTCGCTTCGTCTCTTTCATGCACCCTCTTTTTGTTTCCAACTGAACCAGTAGCGTCAAATTTGGCAACCAGTTGCACAACGTAAGCAGCGGATACATTTTTTCCAGGATGTCGTTCATTAAATAAAGCCGCTGTTGTGCGCGCAGAGTCGTTATTTCGGAAAAATAATTTTATCAATTCCACCCTTTCTTCTACGGAATACACCATTTTAATTCCACTACCAATTCACAATCGCTTTGACACACTTGTACCGTTCTTAAACATTCACGATAGACTAAGGTACAAAACCAAGGTCCGTCTACTTTTTTGGACAAAAAATTAACGACTCAATACCTTTGAAATGCGTCGGATACGAATAGTATTCTCGAGATAAATTCCATATTGCCTCTTTCACTATTTTCGCTGTTATTTCATTATCGATGGATATTTTGAAGTGAAATTTTACGGTCAGATAGTACACGATGAGATCTTCAAAATGAGGTATCGCAACACCCCGCATACCTATTCAAAATCAAGGGGTTGTGCTCACCCCCGTTAGGGGGTTGAAGTTACGGGGATGAAAACAGCGGAAAAGTTGTTCCCCCCCGTATTAGAAATTGACGGGTCCGAGCGATTTTCCACATTTTCATTTTAAAGCCGGAAAATCGAGGTGTTAAGTTTTCGTTGGACCACACTGTATAACCACGTACTGTCTGTCTTGTGATGGCACAGTCGGTGTTCTACTAGTATTTTTGTTAAAAACATCACTCTTTTTATGCTCTATTGATTGGTGTATTTCTTCAGTACAGAGCACTTGAGACCATAGTTAATTTGCTATTAACCTATACAGCTCATGTCCATGCCCAGTAAAAATTGCAATTAATTGTACTCATTTGTCATCTGAATAGTTGCATTAGATAAAACTGACAGTCCTTCGTTTTGGCTCTGTATTCTGTATATTGGATTCATTACAATGTATTCATATGCCGATTTCAATATTTGAATTTTCTCCAAACAGTTCTCAGTAATTGCCATGATTTCGTAATGAAATGGTTCATAAAAAAATCCTTATATTCACTTCAAGAGAATTAAAGGTGAGTAAGCCTTACAATGTCTGATGAATCCGTTCAACAGCACTGAGTTAGTTACAAGCGAGATTTTCAAAAACAACTCTACCGGAAACGCTATATTGCTAATTACAAAAAATTGTGTTTTAATTAACACTGTTTTCCGCTGGTGTTTCAGTTCCTTCTGAACTTCATATTGACGACCTCAACAAACCAGTTTCGGTGTAAACAAACCTTTTCAGTGAAACGGAAAACTAATTTAAATTATCGACAAACTGTCTGTCTATGAAGGAACTTTGTTCTCTTGGCTCGTGTATCTCATTGCGAATTTCTGATAATCCACTGGATAGCTGATATTCGATACTTGCCTGATGTTATATTAAATATTTTCAATATGCCATTGTGAAATTGATTCTTGGAATATTGATCTTTTGTGGTTGGTTATATTGAAATACCAACGTGAAGAATACATTAGAATCAGTTTTATGTAAACATATAGACGGCGGTTTATTGATTCTAAAATCTTCATGACCAGATTTATGATTTTATCTAGATTCAAGTCAAGAGTTAGTCATTTAGGGTTTCCAATTCAAAAAGTAACACTCCGAATATCTCGAAAAATACATGTTTACAGGAAATTTACAGAAATAGTAAAAAATTTGGTATGTTCAGAGAAAATATTACCAGAAAGAAGCATTTTAATATCTCAATCAATATCGTAAAGCATTTGCTTAATGTAAAAACAACTAATATTCTTCCGAGTGAAGAAAAATTAATTTTAATCAAGGATAATATAACAAGACCTTGATAAATATTCGACTATTTTTATTGCATTTAAATTTCGACTGAATTTTATAATAATTTAACCAGACATTCTTTTGGAATCAATAAATAATCTGATGAAAACCCGAGAGCGAAGCTCGAGGGCTTTCATCTCTGATTATTAATGCCAAAATAATATCGAGAAAAATTAATTTTTCTACATTCATGCAAGAAGCAAAACTTTATTGCACTAGTGCAATAAAGTTTTTATTGCACTCATCTGTCATTCTACTTCAACGTGCTGTCATCATGATAAACATAAACGTTCAAACCCACTACATATTTAGCAGATAGTCTGTGAGATTGGCCATACGTTTTAATCAGCTACATATTTTATATCAATTTGTATTGATGTTAGCAGTCAGAGTTGAACAAACAATGCCTTCCCGAGAATAACTCCATAATCAAAACCGATTCGCTTTGTTCTAAACCGTCTACCTGCATAGAGCAAACTGTCTGTACTAAGACCACACCTCGTGATAACACAGGCGCGTGCCTAGGGTAGTTTCATGGGGGGGGGGTAATCACCCATTTCAGGACCAATATTTCCTACGTTTTAAAAAGTTAAACTTCAGTAACACTAAGGCACTCATATTTAATTCTTAAAAAAAAATAACAAAATGTTCTTTAAAACAATAGCTCGAATATGAGAGAGTGTAAAAATAAATAAACAAAATATCTTTCAAAATGAGAACAATAACTCAAAAATAAAAAAATGTATAAATAAAAATAAATAACAGAATAAATATTCTTCGAAACGAAATCAATAACTCAATATAAAGAATGTAAAAATAAATAAAGAGAATATCATTCAAAACGAAAATAATAACTGAAAAATAAGTAAATGTGTAACTGAAAATAAATTAGCAGAATATTCTTCAAAACGAAAACAATAACTGAAAAATGAGAGAATGTACAACTAAAAATATATAAACATAACAAAACAGACAAAATAATAAAAACAGGTTACCTATAAATGATAAATGAATGGTATCAAATTGTAAATTCCGTATTCCTTTGTTTTTTAGCACTAAATCTGTCTATGATATTATTTATATTAATTTTCATTTCCCGATGTATATTCAGCAAGGCAAGTCCTGTTAAACGAGTGTCCGACATGGTTGATCTAATATAGGTTTTCGGTCTTCTTATAGTCAAGAAACTGCGTTCTGCCGAAGCGACACATACCGGTAATGTCACTTGAATTTGTAAAAAAAGTGTAAATTAAAGGGTAAATATTTTTATCACATTTCAATAATGTAAGATGTATTTATTTAGAGTACTGTCAGATGCACAGGTTCCTTGATATATAGGTATGCTGAATAGTCGGTGACTATTGTGTTGATTGGTCCTGTCAAATAGGAAGCAAACTTATGATGCGTGATCAGCTGGGTAATGCCAAAAATAAATTTAAAGCCACAAATATTCGAATTACTGCAAGGTTATCTCAGAGGACATAAAAATTGTATCATAAAAACAAAAACTGTAATGGCTAAATCTTCGAGGCCCTAACGGGGAGTTGTCCCAAAAACTTGCATTTTGAAAAAACCATAGGAACCCTGGATCACTGAAGATAGGAACAGGAAAACTGTAGAAATTTGATAGTAACGCTTAAAAAAATAGAGATACAACATTTCTGTACACTGTCGCAAATATAGAAACATGAATGATTTCACAAATATTAGCTCTATAAATAGATCAATTTGGGAACATTTAAAAAAACTAAATATGTACTATGTACACTAAAAATAATTCTGCAAATACAGCATATGCCAATATGAAATTACTATACTTCACCATTTCATATATCAACGAAATCATATGAATTACACTGAAGTTCCTGAAAGTAACGGATATTGAAATAAGTGAATATCTTCATTTTATAAAATCACACGAAACAGGCTCAGGTGGAATATGTCAGTTTTCTGAAAATTTGTTGTCCATTCGTATAGCAATCATCTGTCACTTCTGTTTTTTTTTAGTAAATTTCCTGTTATTTTTAATAATTCTAAACATAGTCCATTCATTTGGAGATAGTCTACTGAAAATTCTGAGAAAAGAACACAATGGTACAATTATCGAACTCGTTTGAAATTGGAAACCACTATCTAACTTATCATTCATGTTCTGGCGAAGTAAACCCTGGTAGAGCTATCTGAATTTTTTGTTTGTCCCACGATTATATTTCCTTAGATAATTGGTAGGCCGTGGACATTTGAGTTTGAAGTGTCTACATAACAGAATGGTACTGGATGGAGCCTGTAAAGTCATCAGGAGTTCAGATCTCCTTCCATGTTTAGTATGCGATCATGAAAAAGCAGGGAATGGAGCATTCCTTTTCAAGACAGCAAACCCGTGCAGAAGATGAACTCAGTGAAAAAAGGGATTGAAAACTTTAAGTTGTGGCCATACCTCATAATCTTCTCCTTTACAAATTTAATTTTTCAGTTTTTCAGGTACAAAAGTTGCTTCTCCAAAAAAGGTTTATTGAGATTGAGTTTATAATATAAAAATATACAATCATTACACTTAAATAAATAGACCGCTCAAAACTATCACTAGCTACAGGGGTTATGAGGGTATTTTATTGGGTTTGTAAATGGTGCATGTAAACACAGTGGGCGGGTAAAACCATCAGCTTTCGCTTGCCTAGGTGAGTCCTACGTTCTTGTGCAGGCCTTAAGGTGCTGTGAGTGCTTGTATCTGTCATGGGGGTTATCTTCCCTGTTTCCTGCAGGTGGTGTTGTTAAATTATGGGGGAGACATTGGGCTGTCGCGACCATCTATTGTCGGGTTATCCTTACACTCCCAGAAAAACAGCAGAAACCGGCAATGGGCATCAAAGCATGCGAAGGAATTAAGAACAACCATTAAGTATAGTCTAAACTCTTTGACCGTGCTATGAGGGAACAAATAGTTAAAAAAAAATTGTTATATCCGTCAACCGGTTGCACCCCTACGTGCAACCCTCAGAAGTCAGAGACTTGTGCGAGCTAGCGGAAGACGTAGCCCTTACCTTTAAATACGTGTGATGCCATGCACGAGACCGGTGGCAATGCTGAGATTCGAACTCACGCTCTTTGGCTTATGAGGCGAGAACTCAACCTGCACACCACCGCGGCCCATTGGTATTGGTACAATCCTGGTGTTATTAGACTACACGAAGGGATTCGATACTAGACAACAATGTTATAAAGTTCGAAATGTATTAGGTTTAATCACGAATTAATACAGTATATTTACCTAGTAGAATTTGTTCATCTAGGTAATGTGGAAATAATCGAAGAAAAACTTTCAGTTGGGAAGGATGCTAAGTATCAGGTCTGATAATTGATACTGATTTGTGATTTGAGAGCGACACTTTTTCTTGTATGAAAAAAGCTATCGTAAAGTTGAAATTTTTCTTTGCGGATCATAAGGGCTATACATTTTCAACTGTTATGATACTGTGTATGAACGGCATTGAAAGGAATCAAAACATTCAGAACTACTACTATTTTGACAGTGGCATTTGATACTTGTGTAGTAGTTCACAAGTTCAAACGATTTCATATTGATATATTATCCATTTTTCACCCCCAAAATAAATGTGTACGTTGTGCTCAAATGTATGAATTGTTATATTTAGTTACAGTATTAATAAATAAAAACATATTGGCTAAGTTCGTCATTTACTGTTACATATATACAAGGTGTTCCAAATTAAGACGGCACCATTGCCAACTCCGTTATTATTGATGCTACGAATTCGGTTAAATGGGCAAACTAGTAGCATTTATAATGGCCTTCTCGATGCCGAAAACAAAAAAAAATTTCAGTCGCGTTTTCAGAATATTTCATAAAATGATATTTCTTTCAATGATATTTTTTCATTCATTTCGATTCGTAATAACATTCTCAACAACAAATCTCATTTGACTTTGACAAACGGATTTCTTGTTGAACACATTTGGGCCCTTCTATTGACACTACGTATGGCATTCAACACAGTTCGGCCATCAATTCTATTAATTATAGTTTCAATATAATTTTTCAGTTCATCTACATTATTATGTTTCATTTGGTACACCTTATTCTTCAGAAATCCCCAAAAATAAAAATCTAGAGGTGTCATGTCTATTGAACGAGGGGGCCACTTAACGGGACCATTTGTAGCAATCCATCTGTTTCCAAAACATCCTCGCAGCATTCTTTTTACGCCACTGACATTATGTGCTGGTATTCCATCCTGCTGAAAATAGATTATCTGACGAACCTCCAGATCAAGATCATCGAAAAACTCTTTCAATACTATTGTTAATAAATTAATGTAACGGGGTCCGTTCAAAGAACCATGGTAGAAAAATGGACCGATTATTCTGCCTCTAAATAGACCACACCAAACATTAATACTAAATCGTCTTGGCGGACTAGAAATGGATTATGTTTACTTCAATAATGAAAATTTTTTCTATTATACATCCCATGATTTGAAAAATTAGCCTCATCGCTCCATAAAATATTTCTATGGAAGTTTGGATTTTGTCTGCATTTATTCATAAATCACCGACAAAACCCCAATCGTCTCTCAGGATCACCAGGTTCTAGTGTTTGCACTGGTCTTAACTTATAAGGAGAAATCTTATGTTTCTTCAGAATTCGTAGAATACCAGACAGTGGAACAGCTATTTCTCTAGATAATTCTCTGATGCAATTATTTGGATGTACCTCAAAGTAGGATAAAACGTTAATTTCTGTATCTTCAGATATTACAAAATGTTGTTTAGTTCTCCTCTTCTCAAAAACTTTTTCATTGTTCCTGCATCGACGATGAAGCACAGCAAAAAAACGTCCACTAGGTAATTCACGACCGGAGAACGAATTGCTATAGTGTTGGAGTGCTCTTACGCTAGTTTTCTGTCAAACCAAGTAGGATTCTAACATATCACATTTTTCGTATTCGAAAAGTAGTTGAAAGTTACAATAATTTATGACATTGTCATGATATACTTGAGAATATTTGACAAATATCATTTCAACAAAGTTTCAAGGCTACCTGATTGCTCATAATAATTATGTTTTATCGAATCAAACACATTTTTTCCAACTTCATTTATATGACCCTCCAGTATTTTCTGATCTGTACAAAAACGGCTTCAAGATGGAAATTATCGTTTTGTACATTAATACCAAATAGCCAAATGGGCCACAGTGGTCATACTGGTAGAGCGCTAGTCTATCAATCAGAGGGACGTGGGTTCGATTCCCAGCATGGGCATTGGAGTACTTTTAACGTGCTAGGAATCGCACGTTAAAAGGTAAGACCTCGTGAATCCTTAGCTCGTACAAGTTTTGACTTCTGAGGGCTGTCGTTCGTAGGGGGATGACACAGCCTGGTTAACGGAAAAAACAAAAAAAAAAAAGCTCAGTGGTGTGAATTGAGTGATGCGACATGATGATCACGGATTTCACGAGTTCATATCCCAGCGCAATTTTTTCTTTTTAATGTCTTATTTTGCTATTAGTAACAAAATATTGTCATTCGTATAAGTACCAAAATTGGGTGTTTGGACAATCATGAGGTTTTATTCGCCAAAACAAAGAATTTTTTTATACTTGTGAAAAAAATTAATATTTCCAGATTCGCTCATTTTCCACTTCAGGAAGAAAGGTGATATGAGCTTTGTTGTTGAGAATGTTATTACGAATCGAAATGCATGAAAAAATATAGGGTGTTTTATTGAAAGAAATATAATTTTATGAAATATTCTGGAAACGCGACTGTCAATTTTGTTTTTGTTTTCTGCATTGAGAAAGAAGGCCATTAAAAATGCTACTAGTTTGCCCATCAACCTAATTCGTAGCATCAATAATAGCGGATTTGGCAATGGTGCCGACTTGATTTGGAACACCTTGTATATATGTTTATTTTGCGAAAAAAAAATTATAAAGTATCAATGAAAATGAATAGTAAAAGGAGTTACGTCGAATGTACTGCTGATGTTTTCACTTGTTAATGAGATGTTACATAGAACGTTTTTCGAATTAAATACTGTATTAAACAGCTACCTACAGTTCAATGATATTTTGTTTTACTCACCTATCGCAAATCATATTAATGATACGGCAACATTAAAAAATTATTTTAAAAGTACCTGATATCCTGCACCTGTACATTCACACATTAGCCCTGTATCCAACAGACACTGCTCAAAAGTATTTAAATTTTATTTAAAAAAATCATATTGTCACTTATAGTTGATATACTCAAATCATTTCTAATTTAACATTTCAACTAGGTATATGGTTTCCCTTATATGAATCATATTTTAAATGAAAATAAAAATTCTGACCACGGTCAAAAATATGCTAATATGACAGAAAAGAACTACTGCGTACGGATATTGAATTAAAATCTTTCGTCCATTTGTGCGATATTCCTCAAGAAGGATATATTCCAAGTGCTGATGGTAATAAAGCCATTGAATGTTATCCATCAGTTTGTTGGAAATGAACACTTGCATACATGCATGTTTCGAGGTTATTTCCTATCACCAGTAGTGGGGATAGGTGAGAATGTGAGAAAACAATAGAGTCGTCTTGTTTCACAAAACAAATGAAAACTTCCAAAAGCTTTAAAGTATCCTCCTGCAAATGAAGCCATAACTTACAATGAGTCAGTCACATCGCCAACCGCGAGGAAAAAACAAAACAGCATTCTTCGGTATTACATACTCCAGGAAGAGTTCAAAAATGTTGTATATGGAGAGGAGGATGGGCCGTAGTGGTCGTGATGGTAAGGCGCTTACCTCTCAATCACAGGGGCGTGGGTTCGATTCCCAGCATGGTCACTGGTCTAGTATTAGGAATCGCACGTTAAAAAGTAAGACCTCGTTAATCCTTGGCTCGCACAAGTGTTGACTTCTGAGGGCTGTCGTTCGTAAGGAGACATGGAATAAACAACTTTAAAAACAATTTCAAATCAAATAAATTATAAGAAATAATTCCGACCACGTCGAAAATACCCTTCTCTCCACATATTTCCACAAAGTGGAAAAAATTTGGCTGATATCCTATTACGATCTTTTTTTTACTTTTACTTTTAGCTCATTCCCGTAAAGAAAATTATCCGGCTAGCATAGCGTTGGCTGAGCATGAGACATGATAAAAGGGGAGGTATGCCTATTGTTTTGTCAAGAAAAGAAAATTCTTACCAATGAAAATCTCTAATGAACCCCATGTCTATTCACAAATTATACAGGTACAAGATCTTAGCAATCAGTGTTTAGAATATTTCACAAATTTGTTGAGATGGCTGTACTAAAGGCATTCAGCGCAACAAGTAAGAATAATGAAACAAAATATATGTTTACGAATATATCTCAAGTTGAAATGATCTTTCCAACTATGAAAGACAGGTAGTTGTTCGCAAATCAGGAATCACGTAAATAAATGTCTTGCCAAGTCAGTAGTATTCATAATGCCGTAAATTACCCTGCCACTGTTCATCAAATAAATATCTCGAAAATTTCTTATTTCTAGTTTCTAGGCTTATCTGTATCAGGTTGTTTGCTGTTCCACGATGCTAGATGAAGCAGTTATAAATACTTCTGCTGCCAAAGTCAGTTCCAAATGCACAGTACTGCCAAGAAGAGTCAAATATTGCATAATATTCCCCAAAAATAGCATATAGCTTCGTGGAAACGGTATAGAGTCTCGTCTCGACAAATTTCAGAGATGAAATTAGAAGAAAATGCTCCCTAAACAAAATCCTCCCTAAAATAGAGATGAATCGTCAAACTTAGAATAATTCATTTCTCAACATGGCTTCCATAATTACAGGTGCTTTTCTGATCCCTCCAAGAGTTAAAATTCCAAATATTGCTTGAAATCGGGATAAATACACCCAGATTATTATTGGAAATTGTGGTGTGTTTATAGATTATATATCCCAGAAAAATGGTAACAAAAAATGTTTTTTTATCAACGTATAACACCTTTTGAAAGCCTGAAGGATTTTTAAGATGTTCTCAAGAATGTCTAACCACAAAAAAAGAACGAGGTTGCCATAGACAAAAATGTCATGTGCAACAGATCGATACAGTGGTACCTACAATTTCCTTATCAGGAACTGACATAGGCGTATCACTTACTATTGAGAAGGGCCCATACTTGAAAATATTCAACCTATCTTAAATCTGGTTATTTGTGGATTCATTATGAACTCCCAAAATGAAAATAAACTACTTCTTTCATTTCCCAAACAATTCCTATAACAAAAATTCTGCTAGCGAAATAATGCAAATTATAAAAACGAGGTTGTCCCTTCGGAACCGTCGTTCGAGAAAATAATATATGCAACCTAACAAATTCAAGCATGTATTGACGGTGGCTAGCCTACACCCGAGTAAATATTCAAATTCACTACGAATATCGTTTACAACTTAACGCTCCTGGTGGAATACCCTACAAAGCCAAAGGTGTGAATTTGAATCGTAACAATCTGACAGAAAACAACTAGTTCCCCATACGTACATTGAATTACGTCTATGCTCCTTGAGGAACATTGCACAAAGGGATGACAGAAGTAATTCTATATTCTTATGGGCAGGTAGTTGTCTATCAGATATTGGCCTCATTTTTTCCATTTTGTGGGAATGCTTGGAGAGAAGGATATTTTCAATCGTGGTCGGAATTATTTCGTTTGATTTATTTGATTATCTCCGTATACACAGTTTTCGATTTATTATCATATTGTAGATAAATTCGTTAATTTTCAATTACAGGTTTTCAATTCAATTGAGAAAGTAACTCTTAGCCTAGTTAATTTTCGTCTTCAGTTCAGAGGGTAATCCATATAACAAGTGTACATCAAGTGCACTCAACGGAGGATCAAAGAATACTGAACAGTTCAATTGTCTGAAGCTAAAACGACATTGTGAACTTCCTATCAATATAGCGAATGTAACAAATTGTCATTGAACAAGCCATTGAAAGCCATGCATGAAAGTAACACAGATGTCTGGCTTTTAAATATGTCATGAAACAATGCGGGGCAACCTCACTTCGACCACAGCAAAAGGGCACTCGAAGGGCCAGTAGTTCTGAGCACTCGACATCTGTCATCATAGAAGCGTGCTAGACTCTTAGCAAAGTTATTTAAAGGAAAACGTGGCATTCGACTGTGAATTTCAGAAACTGAGCGAATTTATCCAATTCCGTATCATGAAAGAGCTCTCATTAAAACTATTCTTGTCCTATGCTTCAAATGCAACTCCGTATGTTTTGCAATATTCTCCATTCAAATCTGGTTGGAAGATTGCTGTTATTCACAAAAAATTACAAAGTTCCACTGTATATGAAATTTCCCCACATTTGAGGTCTGCCAGCTTTTCCTTGTCCACTTCAGCTGATGCGATATTGCCAAGTGATAGAGTTTTCTAAGAAGATAATCGAACATTTCTCTATTTTCAATAAGTTTCTAAAAAAAGTTTCAAGATATTAAAATTACCTGTATCTCTCTCTAAGAACAACTAAATTTGTAGATTTGGACTCTATCTATTTATATCGCTAGAAATTTGTTTCAGTAACTTTGTTAACATTTCAAAAAGAACGATAAATTTCATTATTGTTTCGAATCAAATTCTTCAACGCCCTACTATTGTTCGAAAATCGATATGATTAAAGAGAATGTGACATTATCTGTAGATTTGGTTTTCCATGTGTAGCAGTAACAAGTTTCAATGATTTACAATTGAAATTGCAAAATGTTATTACGTATTAGACTCTTTTACTAGCCCACTCGTCGAAAAAAACATTCTGGTTACGCCACTGCTGTTTATATGTAATATAAGTATTGTTGAAAAATACAGCGTTCCTTGAATTTACGATTTCCGTCAAACAGCTGTTCCTTACAAGAATCCCCAAAAAGTTTTCGCCAGAACTGTGCATGTTCGACGGGAGTAGATGGATTGAGAAAACAGGAGAATAACGAAACATGCTATAAAATAAGGAAGGCTGTCTCTGAAACGCCGTCAGGAATGTATTATCATAATTATTCAGACATTCATCCAAGATATTAGAATTTTGTTTACGTACCTATTGGTACAAGGCCTGTGATTGTCAAATTGAATAATAATTGGTTGAAAACCAGTGATTTTATTAATGTAAGTGAACTTCGGGATATTCATCAGTCGAGATGTACCTGCCGAGGACTACTGACAAAATAATCTTCAGTCAAGAACTTCAGATTGCAAAATTTATTTTGTTAGTAAAAGAAAACAATTGACAAAATGCCTAAGATTTAAATACTATATAAAACCTATTAACATAACGAAATATTCTCATGAGAGGAGCTAAAAAAATTGCAAGAATTATATGTGTCCTTTCCTTCATCGTTCAATACAATTGCGATTTACTCGTAACTTTACTATCTATACCTATTGTACACGTGTTCTGAGCAATTTTTATTGGAATTTGTTGATGAAAATAAGAGCCTCTTGTGGTATTACCCTCGATAACACCAAACCTGCACTGGGTGGGTTGACTCTTAACCACTCGGCATGTGTGTGTGTTTGGCATTGAAATAATCCGTCTGCCACAAATTTTTATTAAATTGTGAAACCACTCGGCATAACACCATTATTCCTCCACACTGTGACTTATTTAACCTGTACTAACATTTAGTCCCGTTTGACTAGGAAAAATTACGTGGATTGAATAGAAGTCGTGTTCTAATTGTGATAACACAATTTATAATTCCACCATTAGTGACGGTTGTGTTCAAGTAGATTCAGTTGACCTACAAGTCCTCACAGTTTTCCTTACACTTTTTTTTGTTGCAGGTTAGTTCCACCAATAAACAGAAAATCAGAAAACTCTTTTGGCATCATTTCAAAAAGGTATGTTGTTGAAAGAATATTTTTTATCGCTACTATTATTATTTCATGGAGGAAACAGGTGTCCGAAGCCATTTATACTATGTTTGTTATACTGATTAGGCTCAAAAATATTATTTGATTTTTGCTCAATATTGAATATTTCAAAACTTGTTGATATCAACCATTTAAAAGAATTGAAATGGACAAATGGCTTCAGAAAAATCCTGCCAACATGAAATTCACAGGATAAATTTGTATACATCGAATGAACGTTCCGTATCAATTTTATCTGTTTGCAAAGGGGATGTGGGGTCGAAATCAACCCTACAAAAGTAGAAATTCCTCCAGAAAAAAAAACTGACCATGTGAAACAGAAGCCTTCAGGAAAATCTGCCTACTTGAAATTCACAGAACACGTTTTTGTTAACGAAATGAACGTCCTGTATCAATTTCAGCCATTTGTAAAGAGGATGAAGGGTGAGAATATTGACGACTTGTTTACAAGGCATTGCATTTTCTCTTCTATAGAAAATCTTAACGAAAAGTTGTATAAATATTAAAATATTAACCTTCCGTAAAATATCAAATTTCAGTGAAAACCGTATAAAAATCCGTTGCATTTGTCCAAGAGGATTAATATGGACGAATTCTTTTGGAGCGTTGATTTCAACCCTTTACCCCATTTGCACATAAATGAAATTGATACAGAACATTCATTCCGTAACCAAAAACGTATGCTGTGGATTTCAAGTCGGTAGATTTTTCTGAAGGCGTTTGTTCCATTTATTTTCTTCCAAAGGGTTGATTTTGACCCTTAATCCTTTTTTCAAATGAATGAAATTGATACAGGACGTTGATTTTGTGAACGAAAACGTATTCTGTGAATTTTGAATCAGCAGGTTTTTTCTGAAGGCATATGTTCCATTTCATTTCTTTCGGAGGGTTGATCTTAACCCTACATCCCCTTTGCAAGTGGATGAAATTGATACGGAACGTTCATTCCATATGTACAAACTTGTCTGGTGAATTTCAAGTTGGCAATTTTCCAAAGGATATTTCTATTTTTTTGTACTGTGGATTTCGACTCTTCATCCCCTTTGCAAGTGGATGAAGTTGATAGTAGACGTTAATTCCATGAATATAAACATTTCATGTGAATTACAAATCAGTAGGTTTTTTTCGAAGGTATTTCTCCATTTTCATTCTTGTGAAGAGATGATTTCAACCCTTTATCCCCTGTGCAAGTGGATGAAATTGATACGGAACGTTCATTTCATGCATACAAACTCATCCTGTGAATTTCAACTCGGCAGGATTTTTCTGAAGGCATTTGTTTATTTCAATTCTTTTGGAGGGTTGATTATAACCCTTCATTTCCTTTGCAAGTGGATGAAATTGATACTAGACGTTCATTCCATGTATACAAACTTGTCGTGTGAATTTCAAGTTGGCAGATTTTTTCGAAGGCATTTGTACATTTCTATTCTTTTGAAGGGTTGACTTCAACCCTCCACCTCCTTTGCAAGTACATGTAGTTGATACGAGACGTTCATTCCATGTATACAAGCATATCATATGAATTACAAATTGGTAGTTTTTTTCCGAAGGGATTTCTCCATTTTCATTCTGTTGAAGGGTTGATTTCAATCCTCCACATCCGTTGCAAGTGGATGGAATTAATACGAAACGTTTATTCCATATATATAAACTTGTCCTGTGAATTTCAAGTCGGCAGGTTTTTTTCCGAATGCATTTGTCCATTTCTATTCTTTTGAAGGGTTGATTTCAACCATCTACTCCCTTTGCAAGTGTATGTAATTGATACGAGACGTACATTCCATGTATACAAGCATGTCATGTCAATTACAAATTGGTAGTTTTTTTCCGAAGGAATTTCTCCATTTTCATTCTTTTGAAGGGTTGATTTCAACCCTCCACATCCTTTGCAAGTAGATGGAATTAATACGAAACGTTTATTCCATGTATATTAACTTATCCTGTTAATCTCAAGTTGGCAGGTTTTTTCCGAAGGCATTTGTCCATTTCTATTCTATTGTAGAGTTGATTTGAACCCTCTACCCCCTTTGCAAGTGTATGTAATTGATACGAGACGTTCATTCCATGTATACAAGCATGTCATATGAATTACAAATTGGTAGGTTTTTCCGAAGGGATTTCTCCATTTTCATTCTTTTAAAGGGTTGATTTCAACCCTCCACATCCTTTGCAAGTGGATGGAATTGATACGAAACGTTTTTTCCATGTATATAAACTAGTCCTGTGGCAGATTTTTTCCGAAGGCATTTGTCCATTTCTATTCTTTTGTAGAGTTGATTTCAACCCTCCATCCACTTTGCGAGTGCATGAAATCAATACGGCAAATGCATTTTGTGGAAAGTTCTTATTCAAATTTTTTTTTTTTTCTCTTTCATTCAATTTTTATCTGAACCAGTGAAAATTATATTTCTACCGACGCCACTGGTAGTTTAACTGCTGGATCAAAAGTTACTGCTTAAAATTGACTGCCAATTTCACGCTCATGTGATGTATCAAATAATAATAATAATAATAATAATATTTACTTGCAGAATGAGCAGAAAATAACAAAAATAAACAATAGCGAACATTTCAATACATATAAATCATACTGCAAAACAGGAATGACAGGCAGTAAAACTGATTCGAGTGCCATTCCTGGTGACTAGCATGAAAAAAAACATATATGTTGGCATGTGAATAAACGAAATAAAGATAGCGCTATTACTCATGTTTCAATTCAGTTATTTGCTTGAAGCAACGTCGGTATCTATTCCTGAATTCAGTTGTTGACAGTGTTTTGAAATCTGTAGGAACCTGGTTGTAAAGCTGGTAAACTGTGTAGGTAAAGGACCTTTCAAAGATGGATGTTCGATGGAATGGTGGAGATATGGTTTCCCTAAATTGAGTGTTTACATCATGGACATCACTTCGGAAAGTTATTTTATCATAAAGATATGGGGGTGTTTTGTGTAACAATATTTTGTGACATAAGGGTATGCAGTTCTCTTCTTGCAGACATATTGTATGTTATATTTTGATATTTCCTTATCCCATGAATGTACCGAAGACACGATTTCTGAACTCGATGAATGCGATTAATCTCGTTATTGGTTAGGCAAGGGTCATATACTGCATCACATTAGTTGAAATGCGATAATACCAAAGAATCAGTGAGAGATTTCTGGCAACTTTGACACATGATATATCATTACCACCAATTTTAATTTCAATTTCTAATTCAATTTGAGTTTTATTTTTACCAAAAATCAAAACCTGAGTCTTAGAGGGATTGTTAGAGGGAAAGTTGATGTTTCTTAGATAATGAAACAAGCTTAGATAATTCCGAATTGATTACCTGATTTGTTAAATTTATTTCAGTATGGGATATGGTGAACCTAATCTGAGTATCATCAGCGTACAAGGCAACTAGTAATATTACAAGTATATAATGAAAATAGTATAGGTCCTAATATAGAGCCTTGTGGCACACCACAGTAAATGTTTCTTATATCTGACTTACCTTTGCTAGTTTCAACGAATTGTGCGCGATTAGTGAGGTAGCTTTTGAGTAAATTGATTGCACTACATGAGAAACCGATATAGTGGAGTATTGCAAACAACAAACAGTGATTTATAGTATCAAATGCTTTTGAATAGTCCAATAGAATAAGTGCTACAGCGTATCCTTCATCTATATCTCTAAAAATATCATCTGTTACATTGAACAAAGCGGTAGTACAGCTATATCCGTTTCTGAAACCTGATTGGTGTACAGGTAAAATATTGTATGCCTGAATATGTGAATTAATTTGAAATTTCATGATTCTTTCCAACACCTTAGATAACACTGGTAAGATGGATATAGCTCTCAGATCATTGATGCTCAGAATATTTGATTTTTTGGGGAATGGAATAACTTTTGACACTTTCCATTTTCCTGGAAAAATGCTTTGTCTCAAGCATGTATTTATTAAAAATATGAGTGAGAATATACAAAATTTGCGGACAGCAAAGAAGTAGCATTTCAATCTGTAGACCGTCAACACCAGTTGCTCTTGACTTTATATCGACTAAATTTTTGTAGACAACATTTCTATCAACAGGAGAAAATTTAAATTGTGATTCAAAGTTCGCTTTTGAATTATTGTTATAAAATGAGAGCAAATCATCATCGACTGGTTTCAAAGTACCAGAATGTAAAAGAAAGTTGTCGTTGATTTCATTCGGTATATTCATTTTAGGAGGTAAGCTTTTAGAGTTAGTCGCTTCATTTTGTATATTGAGTTGTTTTATGTTTTTCCTCATTAATTTACTATTTTTTCCATATCTCTCTACACAATATTTGAAATATGCCTTTTTTTCGTTTTTTATAGAAGAATTAGTAAAGTTTTTAAGGTCCTTGTAATATTGCCAGTGATTTTCGTTTTTAGTTCTCTTATATTTTTGAAAGCTTTATCACGTAATGACATCATAAGCTTTATATTATCAGTATCAGACGTGGTCTTGGTTTTCTCATTTTCCTGACAGTAACTGGCGCTAATGAATCAAATATATTCAGAAGTTTTTGATTGAAACATATAACTTTATCGTTAGCATCATCCAGTCCATATACATCTTCGAAAGGTGCAGTTAATAGAAAATCTTTTAGCAAATCCTTGTCAATGTTTTTTTAATTTCTTGTAGCAAATGTTTTATTAAAACTAGTTTTTATGTTAACATCCAAAGGATTAATTTCAGTTGAAATAATAATTACATCCAGCAGAGTGGAAGTAGTACTTGTTATTCGTGATGGCTCAGTTATAATTTGCTTTAAATTGAAAATATCAATGCAGTTATTGAATGCTTCGGTACTTTTATTCTCAAAGTCGAGGAGATTAATATTGAAGCCTCCTCCACAAATAATTTTGTTACAGAGGGGAACTACTTCTGATAAATGATCTTCAAAGTTATTGAGAAAATCATTGAAATTTTTATTTGGTGGCCGGTAAAGAGTACCGAAAATGTATTTGATAGTACCAATACTAAAGCTTACCCACAACTGTTCCACAGCTTCGCATATTCCTACCTCTAAAGTTTCATAATTCAAATTGGATTTTATATATATACCAACACCACCTCCTCTCGAACCTCTATATTTTCTAATGAAAATCGAATCAAGCTATTCAAAGATTACGCTTATACTGCACGGAGTCCTGCGTGATGCATTTGTCGATCAGCAGGTTCTCCTTGTAGTCAGCGACCCTCTTCTTTGACCCTCTTCGCTCATTTATCCGTTCATACACCGGATCAAGCGTGTTATCGGTCTGTAGTTCTTTGGGTCAGATAAATCTTCATTTTTGGGGATAAGCATGGTTCGCCCATCGACAAACCAATCCGGAATCTGTTGCTTCCCGTCTAGCCATGACTTGAAAACTCTTGCCAGATTGTGGTGAGTGCTTGGAAATGTTTTCCACCAATAGTTATTCAGCCCATCAGGGTCTGGAGCAGCGAAGTTGTTCGATCTTTTGAGGACCGTTCGAATTAATTATCATTTTCTTTTTTTTTCATCATGAATTTTTCAGTCAGGCACTGTCTGCGATACTCCGTCACTTCTGGAGAGCATACTGGATCATTGACCCCAATAGCCACCACCCATGCCTTGGGGTAAGTGAATATTGGCTTCGATAATCATGTCCCCTGAGCAGGCGGAGTGAACCGAGTATGATTGATGGCCTTCTACATTTGTTTGGCTAAGATTTCCGCCATATTACGGCAAACCAGTATGATTTTCAAGTTGGGAATTATTAATGTTATTATCATACATTTTTGAACATCGAGGAATTGTTCATGTTGTGTATAAATAAATGTTTACAAAGATCATTCCTAATATACGATAGAATCAATTCAAGATGAAAAGAGGGTGGGTTGTCATTATAAATAATTTATAAATAAAAATTTGCAAATAGTTTGATTGAATGTTAATTTCTGAATACTCTGTATAATGATTATGAAAACGTTAGTGATGAATTATTTTCTGAATATAAATATTTTTCCGTTTCGAATTTTTTCATAAAAAAATCAGTGCGATGCTTACGATTTCAATATTATTCAATACAATATACAATATTTATTTCAACCAGTAGATCATTACAATGATATAGGTCATGTCAAAACACATTAAAATCATGGAAATACATGTTTGCACAAATAAAATTAAAATTTAATAAAAAATATTCAATAAACACTTACATATATATACCGGGTGTCCCACATTTTATGTGACAGGCAATATCTGGTTTGTCAGAGGAGATAGAAAAATATTTCATACAAAAGTTTTATGAGTTCATGAGAGCTATATTTTGATATAATTTTCAAATATACAATGTGTTTGGTGTAGGTGCTACAGACCAAAATGCCATTTTTTAAAATAGAACGCACTGTATATCATTACATATTCAGATTCTACGCTTAATTCTGATATCATTTCATGTTTAGTTTTTGAAATTCGGTTACGGCGTTGTTGAGTTATTGCACTTGAAACAAGGTTTAATATAAGGTATCAAAAAAACTTTAACGCGTACACGAATCCTGTCTATATCTTTTATTAAATTGAACTAGAATCTTTCAAAATATCATTTAAATCTAGGTAAATATAAAAATATATGAAAAATTCAGAATTAAAAGTTTTACACATGAAACCAAAAATTTGAAACTGAAGGTTTCAAATGAAAACAATAAGAATTGTCCTAAAAATATTCTATAACAAACATGCCTACATCTTCGGATAAAAACTTACAAACAAAACAATACGATTCTACGACATGAACTCTTTCAACACTATACAGTTGGATTGGAATTTTCGCATAAAAAAATTGTCTATCTTTCAAAATGGCGGCTCGAAGCCATTTTGAAAGAATTTTTCAAATGGCATGGGGGTCGAGTGATACCTCATTCGAAATATCTTACAATGCTCTATATGTCCCCAGAATGTCAAACAAAAATATACTTCCAAAACAAAATGGCGGTACATAATGTAAGAACTCTCTTAGAGTAACCCCACCCATGTTAACTATTGATCGGATTGGAATTCTGATTTGAATTTTTTTTGGTTTAATGGTAGTTCATAAGCTTCTTTTTGGCAACAAAAAATTTTTTTTTAAATGACGTCGGTGGGCCATTCAATTTTTTTTAAGGCTATGGGGGTCGAGTGATACATTGTTTGAATTGCATTTCAATTCTCTACACAACCAAAAAAAATTAAACAAAAATATTCTTCCAAAACAAAATAGCGGTACATAATGTTAGAGCTCTTCTATGAGGATCCTTCGGATACTTTAGTTCTGGAAAAATCATTAAATCTTCTAGGTACCCTTCTACAAAGGGCCGCCATTTTGAAAGATAGGCATTTTTTATCGTCAGAAAGCAGCTTATGAACTGCCATTTCTCCAAAAACAATTTCATGCGAAAATTCCAATCCGTTCAAAAGTTAACAGGGTGGGTTACTTTATGGACACACTGTATAAACATTTTTTTAGTAAATATTCTCGCAATTGTTTCTTGAATATTTTCATATATTTACTTTCTTTTATTTAATTTGGCAGTTTATTGAATACCCTAGGCGCCATAGAGGAAGGAGAGTTGACAGATACTGTGAATTTATTGAAAGGTACATGAAGGTCATTTGTGGTTCTGGTATCAAATTGATGTGTTTTTATTGATACTGAATAAAGTACATCTGTTCTCAAATGAGTAGACAGAAAGTTCAAAAATGAATAATGGAGGCAATGTTAAGATTTGATGGTTTTTGAAAACATCCCTGCAACTAGTACGACCCGATATACCAACGAGAGAACGCAAAACCCGCTTTTGAGAAATGAAAACATCATGCGAGGAAACAGATAACCCCATTCCAAATCGCAATCTTCTATTAGCTTGTGCATAATACATTGCATGTTGCTGATTTATTGTCAATACCTTTATAGTGGTTCTGAATTGATATGACAATTAATTCAATTTTGATATAAGTGATCGACAATGATTTTTCCAGTCCATACACGAATCGATTTGAAAACCTAGAAACGTTATACTGTTTCTGTTACTGGAGACAAATGGCGTTGTAGCATCACCCGAGCCGAATGTGATTTCTTGACACTGTTTTTGACGGTTATGAAACCTTATCGATTGTGTTTTTCCAATATTTAGAGACAGTTGATTTGCAGAATACCATTCGTGCAGTCTGCAAAAAACTGTGATGCATTTATCTGTCAGGGCTAGATCTCTTTTATCTGATATGATCACGGATGTGTCATCTGCATATAAAGTTAAATGTGCCGGTACTGGTAATTTACTCAAATCGTTGATGAAAAGAATAAACAATACTGTACCTAAAACTGAGCCCTGCGGCACACCATGATCAATATCCCCCATTTCAGAATTTTTATTGTAGACAGTGACATATTGTTTCCTATAACTCAAATAATACGATATCAAATCCAATCTGATACCATATTTATTCAACTTTTCAAGTAATATAGAATGATTGACGCAATCCAATGCCCTGCTAAGATCACAAAAGACCCCTACAGGGCACTCGCCTGCCTCAATGAATTCGATTATCCTATCATAGTATGAATGAACTGCTGTTGTGGTTGATCTCTTGCTCAGAAATCCATGTTGGCTTTTCGAAAAAATATTGTATTTATAACATAATGGAAGAAGTCTGTTCAAGAATGCGTATTCAAAGACCTTCGAAAAACTTGATGGTACTGTAACTGGTCTATAGTTCTCTAGTCTTTTTTTTTTGATACTGGTGAAATTTTTCCAATTTTCAAAATATTTGGAAAATTATCAGTGGAGAATGATAAATTCACTAATTGTAAAAGAGAAGTGGATAGAATATGGAGTGTTTTTCTTAAGAGAAACATGGGTACTTCATCGGGGGAACTCAGATCAACCAATTTCGACGTTGTTTACTCCACTTATTATTATTGAGATATTTTCTAATTTAATTTCGAAATATGGCTGGGTAATGTTCACAATTTAAAAAATACAAACACAGTATTTTACTATTTCGGGGTAATCAGAAAAGTACTGAAAATATCCTATCAGGAAGCTATGTACGTCATTCATGCAATAGAATCCTTACAGAACCTTACGTTTTCAACTTTCAATATCAATTAAGTAATATGTGAAAACCCTTAATACATGATAATTGAAAAACCACAAGCCACACTCATATTTAAAAAATACAAAGGCAACACAAATATGTTTGCCAGTTGCACTATATCTTTGCAGTTTCTCTAATAAAATAATTGAAAAAAACTTTTAGAATTACCAATTTTATTGTAAAGAAACATAATGAAGATGCAGATATTATAATAAAAGCTACAGAATAATTTCAAAGGCATGATATATCATAGCCAAATCACGTGAATAAATCAGAAATAATCTCAATTTGTGTAAATTACTTTTATTTTGTGTTTTCGTAACATATTTGAAAATCATCCTGTTTCTCCGAAACTAATCATACGATTTGATTACGGTCCGTTTAAAGTGTTACCGACAGATCGTGATCTACAACATACCCGAGTTTCATTGAATTTCGCAAACAACCAAAATCCTATGTACTCCGTGCGGGGAACTTTCAAGTGTAAACAGTGTCAATTTTGTCTCAAACTGTCTGCCACTCGTATATATAAAATGAAATCAAGGTATGGTACACAGACTGTGCCTCGTTGTTTCAGCTTAGTCGGTACTCACAATAATCCTTTATCTACTTATCTTGTTGGTTTCAGTTGAACAAAATTTAGAGATTCAGTTCATAATCATTAATGTCTGCTTTGTTTGCTCCACTATCTACCTATAGTGCTTCAGTTCATCCGAGCTAGCTAGCTGCCTTTCATGAAATTCTCTTTCAGTGTTTACAAACATAAATAGTGATTCTAGAATAAAGGGAATAGATAATTTAAAGAACGTTTTCGTGGATGCTGTGCATCCTCATTGAGACATAATTACATCCACCATTATGGTAATCCCTCCGAAGGATACGATAGTGTATCGTATTCTAGTTAGCTCAAAAACTGGAGGAATAAAACAATGCGTTACGGTAGTATTGAAGGCTGACGTATTGGATAGGTTAGTATAAAAAAATGAAGTCGATTCGGTACAATTATGTATTGTTGTGCATTAATATTTGTAAAAAACGTATCAAAGGATTGTTACAAAATCCTTCTGAAAGTGTGTAGGAATAAAATCTCCAGCAACTATGATCGATTTTCCTAATCCGCAGTAGTGTATTTCCGATTACCATCAACGTCCTTTTTTTATATATTATATATGGAAAGTTACAAACAGTATATTTGACGGATGTCCATTAGTTTTGATTCTTGGTGAAGTTCATCAATCGAAAATGTATAACTTTTTCCAAGAATTATTTCCATTACCAATTTTTGCAGTGTTTCCACTTTCTTGGCATCACTGTTAGTTACTCCTCCCCAGACAACAATTGTATACATGAGATGTGAGTGGATAAGTGCGTGATAAACCATTTTCAAGTGTGGAATATCTAGAATATTTTGAATAACTCCATTTTTAGAACAATTCTACTAATTTTCTAGGTTATACTGGACATATGGGCATCCCATTTGAGGTGTTTATCTAAGACGATTCCTAGGTACATACTTCACATTGTCCTACGAATGTATCCTATAAGATTTGCTGTTTTGAAAAACAATTAACTCCTTGTAGTTTGAAAGATTGCATGAATAACTTGTGAATGGTAAATAAGTTGTTATTTTGAGGTTCATTGTAAGCGACTTGATATTGAGATTGAGTCTTTAATTCAAGGAACGTCAATTTCTACCATTGTTTTCAGGGTTTTCCTGTTTTGGCACTATAGAAGATTGCAGTGACATCGGCGAAGCTGGTGATATCTTCCTCCACAGGTAGCGTGAATAAGTCATTCACTTATAGATTGAATAAAATTGGTCCTCGAACCGTTCCTGGAGGAACACCGTATTCGATTGTTCTGAATATGCTCAGCTGATTATTTATCGAAACACACTGCTGTATGTCACTGAGATAACTCTTGATTAGCTTCAGTGGTGTTCCTCTAGAACCAATGTTTCAAAGGCAATTCAACATCTTCATTTGCTTTTGCCAACTCAATGAAAATGCAAAGTGAAAGTTTTTGTGTGTCCAGGCTGAGTATATTTTTGAGCTTCTATTGAGGATTGTTTCTTCCGTTGTTTTACCTTTCTGGAACCCATATTTTTTTGCAAATTGTAATTTGAATTCCTCAATATAGCAGCAGATTCTTTCTTTTTATAATTTCTCAAATATATGTTGTTTGTTATCACCTGATTTGAATATTGGTTCAATAACCGCTTCTGCGCATTTCTTCAAGACTCGGCGACTAGATATTCCGTCTACACCATGAGTTTTCTTAATTTTAAGTGTTTCGATTATAATATTTACTACCTGGGCATTATGAGTGGGAGCTATGAATATCGACTGTTGTATATCAGGTTTACTTTTGCTGGTTTCAGGAATTTTTTCCATTTAAATTCTTTCCTTTTCCACTATAGAATTCTGAAAATTAATCTGCGATTTCCATATCGTCATGCGTTAATGAGTTGTCCTTTCTTTGTATTGCTTTTATGTTCTGGTCTTTCCTCAATATTCCCAACACATTTCCATATACCTTTAGGTAGGGTTTCGCGAGACCGTAAGATTAGTCTTGGTTTTGTCTTAGTCTTGATGCAAGACCAAGATCAAGACTCAATAAATCTTCCCATACCAAGACTTGACTTTCGGGACCAAGACCAAGATCAAGATTCTCCCCCAAGAGTATTGGTCTTGGTCTTGGTCTTGGTCTTGGTTTTGGTCTTGGTCCCGAAAGAAAAATAGTGAACTTAAATCTACTCAATATCAATGAAATTTTGATGGAAGATGTTATGGCATTTATTTCAGTTATTTATTTTTCATCTAGTAGGTTTTTGAATTTTGTTCATTCAGAATCGAAAATACATTTTTCAAAATATGTATTGCAGTTATACAGTTTACAACAAATGGGTGTATGTTGTAAGGTCGCAGTGGTTAATTAGTATTGCAATTTCCTCGGGATTCCGATTCCACCACTCTGCCGCAACCGCATCTTACTGCTCATCACACAATAATCCATTGTAAAATGGTCAACAAACACCTAATTAACATTCCAACCATTTTGAACCTTTTTCTGGTCTGTTGGGCGTCGACCTGTGTGCTGTGTTGGTTTAATCCAGCATTTATTCAAGATTTCTTAAAAATTATATTATGATGATGAAATGAGAAATTTTTATTTCGCTCACTTCATCCGTACAAATTGACAGTTGTTAAAGACTGAGAAATACGAAATAACTATTATATGCATATAAATTGTTGGACAATTGAATTGAATTGATTAAAATTTCCGGACAAATTTTGATCCAAGACCAAGGCTATCGAGACCAAGACTACCAAGACCAAGACTGAGCCAGTCGTGGTCGTGGTCTTGGTCTCGCGAAGCCCTACCTTTAGAACTATATAATAATAATTCATTTCGTTGTTTTTATCATTCAATTTAATTTATTTCTGTATGTTTTAAATTTGTTCCAGTAAGCAAGAATGGTGGGATTTCTATTAAATAGTTGATGTATTTTTGCACCAGACCTCTATGCCATTAAAAGTTTGAATCATATTTTTTGTATAAGGTGTACTTTTTCTTCAACATCTACAATTTATTCAGCTTATCCGCTAATCCTACAGGAGAACGAAATTAGACTTCCATCCCGGTAATGAATTAAAACGTAATGTAATTTCTGATGCGGCCGAGCAACCTAATTTGCTAGGAGTGTTTCAAACTGTTCAGTGGTATTTTATGCAGAAATTATTAACAACGCTCGCTAAGCAAATAAATTAAAATTATGAGGTGAATGATAACTCTGCACAGCTTCTGCTTCAAAATTAAATGTTGCAAACGTTTCTCTAATTACCACAAAACGAACAGTCTGAAAGGCCATTGAGAATATGAACTGGTTTCATTTTCATTTTTGAAGTTTATTGAGATAAACGAGATTTCTCTGACCCATAACGGTCATTATATGTGTTTTCCTCTTCAGATGTTGGCGGCATGAATAGGAACTGTTGCAGGATTACATCTTGCACTTCTTTGACTAATCTCAAGACAGTGACTTCCAAAGATCGAAGGAGGTAGGTGTATGTCTTTGAAAGGGATGTTACTGGACCAAATTTCAGATCATTTAATTCAATTTTGATTTATTTTTCATTCACCCATATATACATATGGTAGCTTGCTCACCAAAAACGAAATAGAGCCAGTTACTGTTTTGGATTTTTTTCCACCCCCTTTACGGAGAATAATGAATCTGTTAAAACATTTCAAATGGAAAGGGGTATCAAATTGAACGTCATTGAAACAATATTTAAAATCTGCATACAACCATAGGACAAGTTAGAAATTATAATTTACAGACAGTTAACGATTAGTCCAATATCCACAGACAAATTTGTGCCAAAACTGAAGTATGAATTGTAACACTATGAAACTTGGCACGTGACTTCTCGACATCATGTTTAGTTGAAAAAAAATTGTTTGCCAATAAATCAGGGATGGAACACAAAAAAATTATGACTTGTGATACTTAGAAGTGGCTGGGTTAGGTTAGGTTTGGTGAGGTTAATGCTTCATATTTGAAGCATATCCATCTTTTCGAGCAATGGAAACAGTGTTAATCGTCCTAAAATTGCGATTAGGAATAGCTGCCGTTGTAGACAAAAGGTGAAAATATTTTTTGAGATTATGGATAAGCCTCACATCTCGTTCATGAATATTATGATAATTATGAGAATGGCCAGTCTCTGTGATATTTTGCAAAACCCGCTACTAAATATACATGGGCTCTTCATAACTGCTTTCGAAACTTCATCCTAACAAGTAGTTGCCACATTTTTAATAGTTTCGTTGGGTGCTTTAGAAACTGTCCTGAGCGGTCGATTTCATTCTTGTACACATTCTTGGACACAGATCAAACAGCAATGCAAGGAGTCGAAACTTTCTGAACTGTTCCTGAGTTTGGATTCCATTGGAGAATATGAACCAATTCGAGGGTCAGGGCTATGGAATATTTCATTGCCATACTTGAACTTCTTAGAGCTTGAAGCCCTGAGTGTGTATATCTGTCGAAATTTTTCATTTACTTTGACGTCCGCCACTTCATCAAAATTTCTGTATGATAACCCCATTTCTCTGCTCACAGAAATCAATGTTTCCATCCCTGCTGGAGTGAAAAGGCATCAATCCTGGCAAAATTTATCTGTATTGCAAATAAAACAAATCCCTTTTTTTGTGACATCCTACAAATGCATTTTTTGAAATTCAACCGTTTAAATCTACCCATATGTTCCCTCTTATCTGACCGACATTTATTCCTATATAACATTCAAACAACTCAAAGAAATTATATATTATTATTATTCTCATTATTATTAATATAATTGTCCTGGGACGGAAATATCCCTATGATTTGTGTAGATACGTTCAGTTCTGTACAAATTTCAAAATCCTGAAAACTTATTTGTTGGCACACAGCTAATAATATACTTGCGTTTACTTCAGAAAAGATCAGTGCATGATAATATATAAGATTCCATTATTTATACTTCAAATTCCCCCGAGGGAGAGAATCTTCGTATGACTTGGTTATCAATTCCTTTAGGAAAATCTTGTACATAACAAATTCAAATGGTATATCACTTCTTTGGGAGAGACAAAATTGTGGTTTATGCACTTGACAACACTCTTGTTCTTTGCCAGAATAATTCAATACCCTGACACATTTCCACCCTAATTTTTGTAAAAGAGAAGCAATAATAATTTAATAGGTACCACAGCATTCAATACAACTCCAATCCACTCTAAGAATTTTTGATGGTTTAAAATAAATTTCTACTAACTTTCAGACGGACAATCGCAGCTGGATCTATTATAATCTCAATTTAGTGTCTTTTACCATGACATTTCTCAATAATAAACTCAAATTTTTACAGCAAGAACAAAAAACTTCGTATTACAGTAGGGTTTGACATGTCTGTAATAAGCCGGAAACCGGACTAGAGATACTACCCTCGCAGCTCATGAGCTGAACTGACATCATGCTGAGAAAACTGCTCCAAAAGTGTGGCCATTGTTGGCTTTGATATTATGGCTCGATGATCCTGGACTATGATGTATTATGGAATGAACAGAAGTTTTTGAGAAGAGGAGAAATAAAGAAATAAAAAACGTTTGTAATATCTGACGATACAGAAATTGACGTTTTATCCTACTTTGAAGTATATCCAAATAATCCTATCAGAGATTTATCTAGAGAAATAGCTGTTCCAGTGTCTGGTATTCAACGAATTCTGAAGAAATATAAGATTTCTCCTTATAAGTTAAGACCAGTGCAAACACTAGAACCTGGTGATCCTGAGAGACGATTGGGGTTTTGTCGGTGGTTTATGAATAAATGCAGACAAGATTCAAACTTCTATAAAAATATTATATGGAGCGATGAGGCTAATTTTTCAAATCGTGGGATGTGGGAAAGAAATTTCATTATTGAAGTAGACATAATCTATTTATAGTCCATCCCCACAATCCGTAATGACGATTTAGTATTAATGTTTGGTGTGGTCTATTTAGAGGCAGAATTATCGGTCCATTTTTCTACAATGGTTCTTTGAACGGATCCCGTTGCATTAATTTATTAACAAGAGTGTGTGTTGGAAGAGTTTTTCGATTATCTAGATCTGTAGGCTCGTCAGATGATCTATTTTCAACAGGATAGAGCACCAGCACATGATGTCAGTGGCGTAAAAAGAATGCTGCGAGGCTGTTTTGGAAACAGATGGATTGTTACAAATGGTCCTGCTAAGTGGTCCCCTCGTTCGCCAGACTTGTCACCTCTAGGTTTTTATTTTTGTGGATTTTTTGAAAAATAAGGTGTACAAAATGAAACATAATAATGTAGATGAACTGAAAAATTATATTGAAACTATAATTAATAGATTTGATGGCCGAACTGTGTTGAATGCCACACGTAGTATCAATAGAAGGGCCTAAATATGTGTTCAACAAGAAAGCGGTGTTTTTGAACATTTACTCGATATTTTATAGCGCTTTATCAAATCAGTTTGTTATAAATGTTTCCTATTGATAAAACTGTCTTATTTTCACTTTTACGAAAAAAAGTCAAAAGAGATTTGTTGTTATTACGAATCGAAATTCATGAAAAAATATAGGGTTTTCTATTGAATGAATTATCATTTTATGAAATATTCTGAAAACGCGATTGTCAATTGTTTTTTGTTTTCGGCATCGAGAAGGCCATCAAAAATGCTACTAGTTTGCCCATTTAACCGAATTCGTAGCATCAATAATAACGGAGTTGGCAATGGTGCCGACTTAATTTGGAACACCCTGTATGTAAATCTTCAAGAACATCTCATCTATTGTGATTTGAGAAACTTACCTCCTGTAAAATTTGTTAATTCCTATTTGAACTGAAATTGTGATTGTTGAACCAAGTGTTCAGTGGAAGCAGATACTTTTTTGAGGTTTGGAAGGTTTTTTTATTCGAACCTTCACAGGTCTACAAGTTCTGCCAATGTAGTTCTGCATCACAATCTTTACAGTTCAACTTATATAGGACCCTTTTTGAAAGTTTTTCAATTCTGTCTTTTGTGTTGACCAAATATCCACTCAGAATGTGGTTAGTTTTGAAAGAGATATCAATGTTGTCGATATTACTTCTGATACTATTTTTCTATTAATATTTTCATTTGAAACTGGGAGTGAATCAAATGTGTATCTAATTCAGGTTGGGGCTAGGTTATGTTCCATTTGTTATTGGGGTTATAAGCTCTTTTTAATTTAATAGCGTTCTTTTACTTTGATACGATCGAGCGGAATCGTTAATGTTTTAAAAAAGAGGGGAACGTTGGGCTCTAGAATTTTACCTCACCGAATTAAAGATTCATGTCTCACTTCAATTTCCTCATCGTCTCCTGCTTCCCTTGGATGCTATATTGTTACTTTTTCTTCTCAGGCTGGAATTGGACTCGTAGTAATATCCACTAGGTTCTCGAAGTTAACACTTACTTTGTTTTTCAACTCTGATGATTGAGATCCCTATTCTTAATTTGACGAGGCTATGACAGCCCGTGTATGAACTTTCATGAATAATAAATAGGATTCAACAACACTTAAGTATTTATATTGATTAAAATAACAAAATTATCACAATTACCAAAGATTTAATTAGGGACATTTCAACATTCAATTATAAATGATATTCATAATATATTGAAACAGGAAAAGATTACGAATCAATATAAATGAGACAAGATTGTTTACAAAACTAAATAATTCATAATGAAAATTAAATAGCTCGTCATATTGAGATAATAGTTGAAGCCTGAAGCCAATAATAAAATTTTCACAAACAATACCATAACTAACTTAATATTTTCATCTGGACTGTAACGATATAACACGAAAACTGGTATTATTTTTCAAGGCACTGTCGAAATTCGAAGATTCAATTTACCGCTCTGTTCTCAGAAACGGGGTGGGCTATCAAGATATCTTGCCTCTCACGCGGAATTATCAACATTTGAAAACCATAAAAATATTATTCTGTTCTACTAAAATGTTCCTGTTTGGAAATATCCATTTCACACTCGAACACTTGAATCTTATATTACAGATTTTTTCGGGTAAGTTTCCTCTGAAACATATGTTTTACGAAAGGTTTTGAAAAATCAACGCTGACATTATTCCACTTTGCATGAGACAATAAAAAAAAATTAATTATTATATAGGAGGTATATTTAAGAGTCTGTGGATGTAACAATTGAATGCGGCCATTTTCTTCTTATAAGGATTACAAAAAACGGGGAATCACATGATTAGTTTGTGAAGACTGTGTGTAGACACTGAATGTAAATATATTCATTGTTTTTATGAATTGTCTGATCTATGAAATTCAATATACAGGCCGTTTCTTTTATCATGTGGTAACATTGCTATATTCTAAACCATAATAGATACAAAGACGATAAAATGGGAAAAAAGGTAACTATTGTGATGAGCAATAAATTGGTCATAGAAAATTTACGGGGATTCTCGACCTTCCCAACTTATACAGCGAAAACTGAAAATGCTGTTTTCGGGTTTTACGTTAAATTAAAAATTTATCATTACGTAGTTCTAGTACATTTTGAATACAAAAAAACTTTCCTCTTTAATTTTTTTATATTTTCTGAAATAACCATTCTATTCGTAAAAAAACGAAAACAGCATTTTTAGTTTTCCCTGTATAAGTCGGGAAGGGCGAGAGTCTCCGTAGATTTTCTCTGACCAATGTACTGCTCACCACAATAGTTAAATTTTTTCCCATTTAATCGTCTTTGTATCTATTACGGTTTAGAATATAGCAATGTTACCACATGATAAAAGAAACGGCCTGTATAGTTCGATTCTAATTCATGGATAAAATTTATATTAAAGTGTATTCGAATAATTTTAGTAAACCAATTTTGCGTAGTATCAATGTTACCCAATTTTGTACATTGCTTGAGTTTAATCTTCCTCCAAAAAATGGTCACTTGGTGACTAAAACGTGTAAATTCAAAATAGTGGTTTGGTGTTGGAATAAAACTCTAGTAGATAAAGAGTGTAAGAAACAAAGAAGTTATGTCATGAAAACAGTGCAATTGAGAGAAAAAATATAGCAAAGAAAGTTCCATAAAAATTAAAAGAAGCGAGGAAAAAGTTAAACTAGCTAAAGCCCAGGAGGAATTCCACGCATCACCCTACGTATGGAAAAATAAAAAATCAGGGATTAGAAAAAAAAAACATGCATTTTGAAATTAATGTGAAAGCAAAGTATATTTGAAAGGAACAAGTGAATGTCTCTTGTCTTTTTGGAACCCCTTATTTTTTCGAAGCCACTTTCTGTATGAATTCAATTCAGGCTTACAAATATTTTCTCCGTAGTTGAACACCCAGTTTTAAAGAAAGGCAAACAAAACTGAATGGAAAAGTAAATGAGATTCAACTCTGAAATACGAAATATTCAACTACACAATGCCTCTCGCCGAACTCCATCACATAACAGAATCCGCAAAGGTCCAGAATTCGAAATTCCATTTTATTCTCCGTAAAATGGGACTGCATGTGGCACAACATCGTCTCGCATTTACGAGAGAAACACAACCGGAATCTGATCCTAAACTCGAATATCCGCACTGTCAGATATTCCTATTTTATTCAGCAGGTCCTATTAGGACCTGCTGGATATTTCTCCACCTTCACTCTACTTGTAAACAGGGGAATTGATTTCAGATCCATTTGAGGATTGAGTCAAAAGCGGTTTGGAAGGACTCGGTCATTTCTGACGGTATCTCACATAAGCGATATGGAATATCATATCTTCTTGGCATTGAGATGAGGATTACTCTAAAGCTGTCAGCCAGTGGCTATACAAATCGAAAACAATTACTGAATGGGGTGGATGATATTCATCTTATGTTTTGTTGATTTTGTAAAATAGCACGATACGTCAAATGCCCTCTGAAAGCTATTGATTTGTGGTCTCAATTTGTTTCACTACAATTTTCAACTGATTTTATAACCTCGGATATATCAACTTTCCAGTCCAAAAACGAAAGAAATTTGTAAAAAGGTGAATAGGTAGATTTGCCTTGATAAGTTACTGCCTATCGTATTCTTAATTTCACAGTGTCCAAAAATATTGACAGATACTATGTATCTGCCTCAGTTTTTAAAAGAGTATCTCAAATTTATGTATCCAATATCCAAAAATCCATATTATCATAAAGAAGTAGCAGAGCGTTTGCCTATGAATCATTGAGTCGAGAACTGACGCTCTAACCAGTATCACATTTAAACTAATTGTTGAAAAATGTTTGTATGCATCTCTTCTTACGGGTAAACCGCAAGAAAAATTGCGTGCACTGAAATTCCATTTTGACGGGAAATCCACAGACTTCCATAGAATTACCAAGGAAATCCACGGAAAAAAGGAGTTTCAAGGAAATTCACGGATTTCCAAGGAAACTCACGGAATTCCAAAGAAATTCACGAAATTCCAAGGAAATTCATGGAATTCCAAGGAAATTCACGGAATTCCAAGGAAATCCACGAAATTATAAGGAAATTCACGGAATTCCAGGGAAATTCACGGAATTCCAAAGAATTCGAGCGGAATCTTTTGAAATAATCGAAATTGTGAATACTGCAATACTTTTTGGTAGATAACTATACTAACAATATTCATGTTTTATCATTTCTGAAAATGAACTTAAAAATGTGGTAACAAGAATAAAATTGCAAACTTACTGAATTATAAAATGAAAACTTTTAATGAGCACACGTAACAAAAAATTGTAACATTTCATAAATAAATCACAAAAAGAACAAATTTTCATAAAGGGTGGTCAAATTTAGATTTTGAAATTTTCTTTGAGGCAAAAATGTCTTTATAACTCTTAGAAGGGCAGTAGTAGTTCGGGTGGAATCTTGCAACTCAATTTTGAAGCAGATATCTTCAACCGAATATGGCGGAACACCCAGGATGGCGGACCAGTTATTTTTAATGTACTCCTACAATATGATCAAATGAAAGGGCTTGCTGAGAGTGATTCGAAAAATAAAGTGACGTCGCTCTAAATCCAATATGGCGAACTTCTAAACATGGCGGACTACGTTTTTTTATGCCTTCCTACACTATGGGTATCAATTATCTATTGAAGGACTTGCTGAGAATACGAATGCGAGTTAAAACAATTGATGTGGATGGTGAACATAAACTCTGTTGCTCCAATCAGTCCAAAATTTTAGTGTACTGAGCTTCTTGAAGTGTCTTCCTAAGGAGTTAGAAATATTCGTTGGGGCTAAGGTGTTGTTGCGTTGCAATGTAGATTTGTCGACCATGCTGTTGTATACTTAGGCTCGAAGCTCTTAACTGCTGGTCAAGCATTTGCGACCTTAAGTAGGGTTGAATCATCAGAAGGTCTCCTTATTGAAGAGCTATAGACTGTTTGAAATTAACCCTCTAACAACCTTGTATTAAAGATGCATTGAATAAAATGAACAGACTGGGAATCCTGTCCAGCAATATCTGAAAAGTAAAAAATAAATAAAAAGTAAAGAAACTTTTTTTAAAACAAGCTTTTATTGAAATGCGCTGAAAAGAAACAAATTGACTTTTTCTTTAATATTTTTAATATCAGCGGATATGACACTTTGTCGCGAGATTTACCTGTGTAGATAAACAAGTAATTTAAATAACTTGATGTGATTAATTTTTAAAATCTTCTAACTGAGTAAATATACGAGTACTTAAATCTTGCGTCAAGCTTTTATATCATATAAATTGTGTAATGACGTTATAAGTTGATAGTAAAAATTTCAATGGAAAAGTTTATTTTATTCTTTCTTGCGCATTTCAATAATAGTTCATTGTTTACCGGGTAGGAAAAGCCTGACATTCCTGAGCGACTATGAAGATTGTTAAGTCGAGGCACAATCCGACACTTAGCAATACAGTGTTCAGGAATGTGGCTTTTCCTTTGAGGTAAACATACTATTTTTCCGCAAATCTCTAGGAAATTCCATAGATATTAATTCATTTTGAAAAAATCGCCAATAATTTTAATCACAAATAAATGGTGCTATGAAATTCGTAATAATATTACTTGTGTTACTATGGAAACGTATCAAGTTTTCATTGTCAAACTTGACGCTTATTTTAATTGCTGGTATTCTCGAAATTAAAATGATATGTGATGATGAAATTTCAATTCCTGAGACTCCTCCAGAGCTGGTTGAGGCAGTGAATACTGCTTCATTAGAATCATGCCAAATGAATCAAAAGAAAAGTACGCAAATGCATATAAACGTTTTATGGATTATCGCATGAGTAAAAACACAAGTTCTCTCTCAGAAAAAGTTGTAGTGGCATACTTCCTAGGCCTTTATTTACCAATTATTCAATGTTGAAGTCAACCCTTGCAATTAAGTAAATACAATTTAGATATATCTACATATTCAAAACTTCGTTCTTTATTGAAACGGCAAGCTCAAGGTTACAGGGCAAATAAATCTAAGATTTTAATGAAGGAAGAAATTGAAAAATTTATTCAGGAAGCTCCAGATAAAGAAAATTCAATGATTAAGGTAATTTACAAGGTTTTAATTTCTATTTAGATTACACATTCATTTCTTTTTTAGGTGGCTTTAATATTTGGTATTTCTGGGGCCTGTAGAATGCATGAGTTAGTCCGAATGACTCAACACGTTATAGAAGACCTAGAATGTAAGCTTTCAATTAGCATACCTGATTCGAAGACCATCAAACCAAGATCATTTGTAATTAATCAGATGTACTTACTTGAATGTGTATCGAAAGTATGTTTCGTTGAGACCAGAAAAAATGACCGATTTTTCTTTAAATATCAAAGCGAATAGGGTTGTAGACAAGGGTAGGAATTCATCAATTTAGAAAAGTGACTAAATTAGTTGCTACTTATTTGAACTTGGTAAATCCGACAGAATATACTGGTCTTCTGCAACGAGATTGATTGACTGTGGTGCCGACATAACTAGTTTAAAGAGGTATGGCGGATATAATTTATCAAAGGTTGCTGAAGATATCGAAGAATCGCTTAATAATAAGAATGAGGTGACAAATAAAATTTTCACAGTACAAAATATTCAACAAAATAACCCTACCACCCCGCATGTTGTCCAACATTTTTCTCCTAGTTCTACCGAATACTGTTCTTCCAATGTTCAATAATGTCAAAAATTCCAGCGAGTTGCGGAAAAAGCTTGTTTCTATAAAAAGGTTTTTTACTTTTAATTCATTTTGCTTGTTCTTTACAGAAAAAATTCAATAACTGAACGAAATTAAAATGAAACGAACAATTCTATTCGAAGGAATTTTACGCAAATCTAAGGAATTCCACGGATATCTACGGAATTCCATGGAATTCCACGGAATTCCAAGTTACTGTACACCAGAACTCCACAGCTTTTTACCCCTTGGCTTCTTATGTTATAAACTTGTTGAATGTTCACGATACTAATCTTCTTTTCATGTACCTTACTTCTGCTACTCGTGTAAAAGTTGCTGCCTTCAAACCCAGTATCTCTACATAATATTATATTATTTGTAAGCTATGCTGAAAAAATAAATAACTAATGCGTACACATGAGAAAACCTCATGTGAAGAGAACATACTGATAACTGTGGACAATCAACCGCCTATTTCTGAAAGGGATGCTTCGACTCACTACTCTCAATGGTTAAATCGAATACGGATTTCAGGACGTTACGTTGTGGCCAGGATCCAAGAGATTCCTCAACACATCTTGTGAATGGCGCGGTTTTAGGGGGTCTGGAACAGACCGGCATGAGCGTGTGCTAGATAGTTTCGAGACGTTCCTAATTGGGATTTCATTCGGAATATATCGAGTGGTAATCTAGATAGAGTCAGGGTGCATGCCCTGATCATAATCGAGTTGGGTTCAGGGAAGTTACTCCTTGAGTTGTGAAGCGTGTATGTTACGTCTCTGTCCATATTTATGAAGGGACATGATATACTTTTATGCCATGAAACCACTGCACAATTCATAGCCAGTCTCTTGAAAGGAGTACGTTTTTTCCACTACGTTATGTGAAAATTGGTCTATCGATCTAGTATACAGGGTGGGTCTATAGTGCATCAGAGTCTGACTGCTCGATTTCTAGACAACATCAGAGTCGATGCCGTTTTTGATGGAATGCACTTAGCAGGTTTTTTCAAATATCAGAGTCGATAACCATATATTTTTTTAGAATGTATAAGGCAAATCCAGAAAAATCTAAAGGGTTGTTTCTTGACATCCAGCCCTCCACTATTATTGACTGTGGGTCCATATATAGTGTGTCCCTAGACCAGTGGGACACTTGAATAGCTCTTGAACCAATAGGAATTTTTTAAATATTATAATCTCACACCATATCGCATTATGAGATCTAACTTCAGGAATGATTATTTTTTTCTACTAGGAGTGCAAGAAAGGCTCACAAAATAAAATCGATCATCAGTTTCTTCAAGAACACCCCATATATTTCAACATATCTGAATTCCCATTCATTTAGGCTAATTATTAGAATTTTATTTTTGATAATGCGATAAGGCGTTGCCAAGTTATACAAGTGTTTTTAAATGCAGACATTTTTGAAGACTAACCCATCATTCATGCTACGAAGAATTTATGAAATCATTCAAGGTTATTGGTAGTCGGGGGCATATTCTATCATATGAAATACTCCTCTTCTTCGAAAGTTATACGGGGTGGTCAAAAAAATTATCTAATTTTCACGAAAATCAATTTTTCAAATAGTGCACGCTACAGTATGCATGATTTTATATCCCATTGGTGGTGGATTACTTATGGTCAACGGTTGTGAAAGAGCGATATGAATCAACAAATGCAAATAAAAAAATGCACTGAACTATTTATTCAACTGCACTTGACTACTAAACAAACATTGCCAACAAGAATAAACGGTCTTGACTAATAACTTGGCACGATAATATTGATATAAATGTTCGAATTGCCTTCCGTTTGCTGCAAGGCACATTTAAAAATTTTTCATAACATGATTTTTTGTAACGTTCTCCAATATTCGCGGTGTTATACTTTCACAAACCTTCAAAATTCTATTTTGCAAATCATCCAAATTCAATAGTTGGGTAGTATTCACCTCTGATTTCAGATACCACAAAAAAATTCTGACGAACAAGCCGGCCTTTTCGTTGGTCCGTTTTTCCAAGCCATCTTTGGGGAAAAAGAACGTTCAAATAGTCTGTCATGATCCCAGCATTATGAGGTGGAACTCCATCCTGCTGGAAGAACATTATAAGTAATTATTTCTTCGGAGCGACTGAAAATGATTTTGTAAATCTGTTACGTCAATAAAGTGAATATAAAAGTAAATTTTGAGTAGAAATAATAGCACAATTTGAAAAAGTTTTAATTAATAGATATTTTGGTTTGATTTTTTTTATACGAGTCTAGTACTGCGATGTACTGGGAATATTGAGTAAATTCAATAACCACATTCAACAGAAGGCTCAAAAAATGGTAATTTTCAAGAAATAATCGATCCAGTTAACTTCAGTCAATATGAGATTTATAGAATCCTTGCTTTTGTTGTTACAACCAGTGTTCAAGATCGAAAGTTTATTTGTAAAATGATGTTTGTTAAATGCCATCTTATCATTTCATGGCACATTCATTATCAAATACAGTGTGTCCATAAAGTAACCCCCCTGTTAACTTTTAAACGGATTGGAATTTTTCGATGATTTTTTATGGTGAAATAACAGTGTATAAGCTATTTATTGACAACATGAAAAATCTATCTGTCGAAATGATGACCTATCACCATTATGAAAGAATTTTTTAAATGGCAGGGGGGTCGACTGATACCTCATTCGAAACGTCTTTCAATTCTCTATACGACCGCATAATTTCAAACGAAAATATTTATCCAAGATGAAATGGCGGCACATAATGTTACAACTATCATAAAGTAATCCCACCCTCGTTAACTTTTCAACGGATTGCATTTTTCCTTTCAATTTTGTGTTGGTAGAGTCGCAGTTCACAATCTTCTTTTTGCCAAAAAAAGTTATTTTTCCATTATTTATGGCTGTGGGGTTCGAGTGATAATTCGTTTGAATTTTATTTCAATTCTCTACACGACAACAAAATATGGAAGAAAAATATTCAGAGTTTTGTCTATGAGGATCCTTTAGATACTTTAGTTTTAGAAAAATCATGAAATCTTATCTTTTAAGGTAACCTATTACAAAAGTTTTCTGTACCTGAATTTGATTTATTATCTACAAACAGATAATAAAACAAAATTAATGATGAAAATAGCGACCCAGTTAATCGTGGCAATCAGTTAAGTATAATTATAATATATATTAATATGTTTTAATTATAAGGATTATTATTAATGGCTATCTTCAAAAATAACCTCACTTTTTGCTCATTCAAATTGAGGTTTTCAAAATTGCTGCTATATCGATGGTCACGTGACATAAATCAAAATCGATTTTTGGGTTTCCTGATATGCAGATACTCCGTATGAAATGTTTTTTGTAACTCTGATGATGAAAGTGTTTCCTGTATGTTACAAATATTAGCGCCCGTACTGTATTTATCCCCATGGCTATTTCCAGCCACTTTCAATTGATTAAATTCGTGAAATTCTTTATTTTAGTTTTTACTTTTGTTGAAAACTACAGTTTGGAAAATGTTGAAAATTTGGGATATCCCATATAAATAAGCGGAACTTTTTGACCTAAAAGTATTTTTTTTTCACTTATGGTTTCACTGGAAGTGATATCAACTGTTGATTTTTAAATAGAACACCCTCTATATCATTACATTTCTGAAATCTGCATAAATTTCTGAATCTGATGATACCACAGAAGTGACATTTCAAACGTCTAAATTTTTGATGATTTAATTTTTAGTTTTCCATTTGAGTGTGCCATGATGGTTCCGATTTATTTCAATAGACCCGTCTGATGCTAGAAAAATCGAAATCCCGTCAAAAATACTAAATTGCTTTTTTTATGAGCAAATAAAGTTCATCGTAATAGATTTTGGGGTAAAACTCAAATTTTTCATATGGAACCATATTGGTATCGTCGTACCATTTAGTACCTACTATTAATGAGAAATACAATAAAAATTTAAGCCAAAAGAAAATACAATTATTTTGTTCTAATTCAATGCCAAGAATTCACTTGGGTTGCTTTGAAATACAAAAAATTAACACAAAACATTACAACAATTATTGCTCGAAATGCATTCCATTAACGTTGGAGGCCATCGCATAGGACCATTCGTCGAAATTACGTTTTCTTCGAATGATAGTTGAAGGTAATCAATTACTATTCCTGAATTATGAGGAGCTCCATCTTGTTGGAAATACATTCCCTGTCGGAAAGGGCAGGTAATTCGGTTAACTCGTCCTCAATTTCATTTTGCAGAAATCGTGAGTATCTAGCTCTAGTCAAGAGTCCTTCAAATATTATTGGTCCAATGAATCTTCGACCGAGTATTCCAAGCCAAACTTCAAAACCGAACCGCACTTGAAAGTTACCCTTCCGCAATATATTTTGATTTTCTTGTGACCAATACCTTGTATGTTGTCGGTTGGATAATCCCATATTTGTAAATATAGACTCGTCCGGAAATAAAATCCTTCCTAAAAAAGCATTGTTTTGCTGCACATTATTCTGCAAGATCCAATAGCAATCTTTCATCCTACGTTCATAGTTATTTTCGTACAGGTGCTGGTGCAATTGATATTTGAAAGATTTATAGTTTTGTTTGTGCAATATTCGGCTTATCGTTTGGTGACTAATTTCCAATTCGAATCCAATTTGCCTTAAAGAAACAGTCTTATCTACTTCTATTCGAGCTAAAACATCAATTTTCGTTCCTTCGTCAACGATAACGTTTTCTTCGAGATCATGGTTAGGATTAAAATAAATTCTCGCTTGACATTCAACCCTATGCTGTATCAATTCCGTCAAAAATAACGTCACCGTTATTCGCCATTTCTGTTATTTTGCTATTACCAAGCAATAGCAAAATAACGGAAATGGCGAATAACGGTGACGTTATTTTTAACGGAAGTGATACAGCATAGGGCTGATTGTCTGTTAGGATATCTGTCGGCATAAGGGTTTCTAGCCACAACGCCATTTTTTCTAGATTCCCGTAAATAATTGACATTTCCACTTTTTCATCCCTTGTATAAATGTACGGCATTTCGAACAAAAATAACAACAAATGTAAAGACTTTTCCAATACACAATGAAAACATCGATAAACCAACAAATATTCACTTAACAATCTGAAGGAATAATTTCATTGTTTTCAAAGCGTCCTTAATAACTTCTTGACACTAAATTAGAACTAAATGATTGTATATCCTTATTTTCTTTCAGTTGTAATCTTAATTGTATTTATCGCATATTTTATAACGTATGCAAGAAACTGAATTCAGCATTCTTTGCAATTAAGCAAATGAAAACATGTGTGGCCAAGGAGAGTTTATTAAGCATTTATTATGCAATGGTATACTCACCCATTTCCTTCAACACAATGTCATGGGTATGTGGTAAAGATTTTGGTAGAGTGTTTATAGGGCAGAAACGTATCGTGAGATTAGTTTTTGATATCTACTATCGAGATAGTTGCAAACCAATATTTATAAGAGAGAAATTGTTAACTGCTCCATCCATCTATATTTTGAAATGTTTGAAATACATTAGAAGCAACTTGGAATCCTTCGATACCAATGCTTCTTCGCATGCTTACAATACACGACATGGTGGTCACCTAAAAATACCAAACCATAAAACCACGAAATTCCAAAATTCTCCTCTCTATAAAGCATTGAGTTTTTACAACAAACTGCCAACGGCGATAAAAAATTCTGAATGTGACAGAATATTTTTTAACAAAATAAAATGTTTGCTGACTGAAAAAAGTTACTATTCCTATCAAGAATATTTGGATGATTATTGTGAATTATTTCACTTTTAATATGTTACTTGTACTGTGCTGTCATTTTACTTGTTCTATAATAAAACTGAATTCAGTGATTGTAATCATATATGGTCGTTGTCCATTTTTACTCAGGTTATGATTTTATTTATGCTGACAATCGTTTTTAATCTTAACTATGTATCTTGTGTTGTGCTGTCGTCATGTCCGTTTTTTTTATTTTATTTATACACATGATCGTTATTTAGTTCAGTTTATTGACCAGTTCATTGACTTACAATATGGTTTTATTGTATCATGTGACTCATGTATTGTTTGACCTACCATATGTACACACTGTACCTAAATGGCTAATAAATTATTATTATTATTATTATTACCATGTATGAACGAATTTTTTATTGATAGTACTAATAAATGGTGCTACAGTACCATTATGGTTCCATTTGAAAAAATTTTGTTTTACCCCAAAATCGATAACGATGAACTTTGTTTGTTCATAATAAACGCAATTTAGTATTTTTGACGAGATTTTGATTTTTCAAGAAGTAGACGGGTTATTTGGAATAAATCGGTACCATCATGGCACACTTAAATGGAAAACTGAAAATTAAATTATCAAAAATTTTTACGTTTGAAATGTCACTTAAGTTGTATCATTGGGTTCAGAAAATTATGCAGATCTCAGAAATGTAATAATATAGCAACAAGAAGAGTGTTCCTTGGAATTTGCTAAAGGAAAAAACACTATAGATCACCTTTAAAATTCAAAGGACTCCCATTGAAATTTTTCAAATTATATTCTCGATGATTTCGTTCTCAGCACAAAACAAAGCTACAGCAGACCACGAGACGATTTTGTTGAAGGCACTTGTGTTGCAGACGTAAGACCAGAAATATACATTTCTGAACATAACTCTTATTTTTTTTTGAAAAATAAGCATCTGGGGAAGTTATTCCTACATACGCCACTGTCTGGTTCGACCTGTCATATCGCTTAGAATATCCGATTGGTTAAATTCCCTGATTGAGAAAAGTTTTGAAGAAATCAAGCACACAAAAATACGAAACTCTGTATCTCTTATGCGAACTTTCTTTCAATTACTCTCAGATTAACTGAGAAACATAGACTATACATTTGGTTAACTCTGTATACTAAATAATATATACCATTATAACAGATGTTTCAACACACTATATCATCATCTGAGAGAGTTATAAACTCAGCGTCACACCGAATCAACTCTTACTTATACTTAAGTTATTTCTAATGAGGTAGTCAATTATTTAAGAATCATATGGTTTTCTCTGGTCATTCAGAACTGAGTTATTACTATGACGTAGGTGTCTCTTGACCTCTATATATCGTTTAGAACAGGATAGTATTGTTCTCATTCTGGAGTAAACGGCTCATTTCATTTTGTTGCAGGTAATATAGAATGGTAGAGCAGTAGTTGAAGTGAGGAAGTACCAGTGTATTGTATATAATAGTTTTTGACCTTCTCGAGAGGAAACTGGAGCATCTGAATAAATAATTAATTTTGAAAGAAATTGTTTCAATTATATAATTCGCATGATTTTTGAATTTTAATTCTCGTTCGATAATGATTCCTAGATATTTGAAAGTACCCACCACTTCAATTGAGTTACCGTTCACTTTCATTTCACAATCATTTTCTTCAAACTTATTATATTCCCTGTTACTACCTGTCATCATAAATTTAGTTTTGCTGGTATGTATCTTAAGTTTGTTTGCACAATACACCATTTGTATATATTTTCCAAAGTTTCATTCACTGTCTCTACCACAGTCAAGAAATCTGTATTTGAGAAGTGAAGCATCTGCAAACAAATGAACCGAACACTTTCCAACATTTTCCACCACATCATCAATGTAAATAATAAATAATGAAGGACCAAGTACACTACCCTGTGGGACTCCTTGTGGATTCAGTATTTCATCAGATAAAATATTATTTAATTTATGTTTCTGTCTTCTGTTCTCAAGGTAATCCACTAGCCATGCCAATGCATTACCAATAATACCGACGCTCTCTAATTTTCTTATCAATCTATTTCTATCCACAGTTTCAAAACCTCTTTGAAGGTCAAGAAAGATTACACTTGTCATGAGATTTTCGTCTAAGTTTTTTCTAAAATTGTCCAGAACACATTGTATGGCTGTCTCACAACTATGACCACTCCGATAACCTGACTGCACACTGTTTATCACTCTGTTCTGGTCTATGAAGTATACAATTTGGTCATATACATCCTTCTCTAAGACTTTTTCTATAATGGGTAGGATATTGATTGGTCTCAGGTCATTAGCTTTGGTTGAGTTTGTTACTTTGGGAAATAAATACTAAAATACTACTGGGAACTTTGTAGGTTTCGAGGGATGAATTGATCAGATTTAACAGAGGCTGGGCAATGTTACAAAAAAAATTCTTGAGGAAAAGTGTGTCCAGATCATCTGGACTGCCTTTGTTATGCAGAGAGAAAATTATTGTCTTGAGTTTTTGATAGTCAATTAACTTGAAGCTGTCTAAAAGGTGTTCAATGTATCTAGGAGAAATTAGAAAATCAGGGTCCGTATTGTCTATTTCATTACTTAATTGTTGTATACTTTCCACATAGTAATTATTCAAAATATTAGGTATTTCATATATGTCTTTTATTATTACATCATCTCCAACTTCTATTTCTTTTAATGTATTATAATTAACTTTCTTTGGAACACATAATTTTACAATTTTACACATTTCTGTGGGGTTGCCATTATTTTCTGATATTCTATTTTCAAAATAATTACGCTTTTTATCTCTCATACTTTTTACCGCTATATTCCGATTTTGTTTATAAATTTCCCAGTTTTCTTGAGTAACAAACTTTTTATAACTATTATCTCTATATCTTGTTGCCTCTTTAACACGCTCTGTCCACCATTCCCTGTATTTAGGATATATCTTGATTTCTTTTTTGGGGGCAATTTCATTGAGAATATTAATCATTACTGAAAAGAACTTTTGAAATCTATCATCAGTGTCATATATTCTGAAGTCCCAATTTATTTCACCAAGTCTATGGTTTATAAGGTAGTTAATATTTTTCCCCAGCTTTGAATTTTTATTGATGTTGATTCCCTAGAAAACCCTATAAGCTTTAGTGCTATTATATTATGGTCAGTTATTTGAGGTGTATTAAGGACTTCTGCTTTGAGTTTACATCCGTTTGTAAAAACTAAATATATGGACTCCAATAAATTTAATTTCAGACCTCTAGGTTGAATTCGAAAAATATACGGATTCTATGTGAAGAACTTAATGACCATTTTCAATGGGGTGGTTGGCATGGTTTGAATCCTGTTTATTCAACTTATTCTCCAATGCTCTCCGAGTCTTTCAATAATACTGAGGTCTGTCTGGCCTATATACAGTGCATTGCAATCCTCACTCTAATTCGTAGACCCCGAACTTCACGATACGAACCCATACAGACCTTGTGGTGTTGATAAATGAATATAAGTAGTTTTTTCAATGCAATATTTATATTCTTGTTCTTTTGCTTCGTACCAAGTTTTTTATCCACGTCTGCTGCCTAAAACCTATAAAGCACAATTCCCACCTGTCCTGGATTGAAACCAAAATACCTAATTGGTATTTTGAAATAATCTTCAATGGATTTGATGATGTATTATTAATTATTTCATCAGAATTTCAAATGTAGAGCTAATAAAGATCTGAAATTCTGATCAGAAATAGAAACAAATTCAACGAAACAGAGGTATATATCTACGATGGCGCTGAAGGGACAAAGTGACATTTTTTGAATATCTTCATAATTACTTAGTATCCCTTTGTCAATGAGATAAAAAGTATCTATCGTATCCTTTCGAAGCCATCATAGGTATAAATACTCATCTTCTTGAAATCCTATAAATTAGGATACGCATAAAATTCTGACAGGATATCTGACAGTATTTTATACAAGGTCTATTACATATTCCTGGTTCGTCAATGAACAGTTACGAGGATTCAGAGCCATGAATCTTTTTAATGAGGAATGCCAAATAAGGATTCCAAGAAGGCTTACTATAATCCTAATTGGAAGCTCGAGAACAAAAACATCTTTTCATGGCAGTTTCGTATATTTCTTGATGGGTATAAATTTCATAAAAGTATGTCAGGTAATTATAAAACACAATGCTCACTAGGAAGATGACGACTTATAGTATTTTGTGAAACGTATGAAACGAACTTTTGCTCTGACAATTCTAGCTTTGTATTGAAAACCTCAGATTCGTAGTTTGTCGTCGGATAAATACGGGGACACATATGTTACTGGATGAAAATTTTGTTAAATTATCACGTCACCATGATATCGCTTGCATCAGTTTTAGTTTATTTAAGTATATCTTGTTTCAAATTCCTGTCAAAGGGAGATTACAGTTTTGTTCTCACAATGAACAAAATGCGATTGGATTCGATGTGAACATTCCTCCATTCACTATATTGCAAATAAAAATAAAAAAAGTATTTGAAAACGTATATGGACGAGTATGTGAATGATTTCATGCAAGTTTTACCGAAATATTTTTCGTAAATCTAGGCTAGGAATACCTCCTCCTTTATACTATTACATAGTATCAAGGAGAAGGTGATACTATTAATTAGTATCAATGAGGAGGTGTCCCTTCGATGTGGCACCAGTCTTCAAAATGTTCATATTGTAGAATTATGAAGAAAATAATAATAGTCTATTCATCATGATCTTTGTACTTTTCATTCAATTACGAATATTCATGAAACATGTAACGATCATATACATAATATGAATATATATTTACTTTGGTTCGAAATTTGGAAAAATTGTGTTATTCTTGCTGGGCAAAGTAACGCAAAAATTTGATGTGAACTTATCCAGATACAATTTTGAAGAATGTTATTCAGGATACCAAAAATGTGTTATCCTAACGTGAATGCTTATATGCTGGGTTTTTTCTGCATTAGAGTTTTACAATATTTTTTGGTTACATTTGTACAGTCTGAAGTGTCGGTAAAAACGTGGATATAGCAGAGTATTCGGTTTCCTCCACATACATTTATTTTGATGAAAATGAAAGTTCTGAAAGTTTCAAGTCCTGTATAGAGGGTGTTTTCAAATAAGTACCGAAGTTTTTAACAAAAGCTCTCAGGCCTGTTCTAAGTTACAGGCTTCCAAAAATATAAAGAAAAAACTATGTTTTTTTTTTTTTCTTGACATTGTGGAATAGTTGGAGAAATGTAATTTTTTAGGCGTGTTCTGCCAATGAAAAGGCAACCTATGGATATTTTCTTAATTTTCTTGACATCTTTTGAAGGGGGAAATATGCAACCCCTTTTCTATTTTTTATTAGAACTTTTCATCGAAACAAAATTTATTAATTTAAAGATATGTGTGGGAAAGAAAAATTTATTGCGAAACGTTCTTTTTTTTTTTGTAAAAGCAATAATTTCTTAAAAAAATATAAAACAAAACATCATGCATGAACGGATCAATCTAGTAGGTGGTTGTCAAATCCCGTTCAATTTCATGTTTCAGTTGAAAGTTCAGTTGTTACTTTTGAATCTTCAATCTGAATAATTGTACTAACGTTGAAATGGCCGATATGCATTTCATGTATGGCCGTGGCAATGGAAATTTGTAGGAAGCTAGACGGCTCTATGCAGACTTGTAACGCAGCACATGATACCTCATCACACAACTTTTGCACGTTTTCAACAAAGTTTCTGTAAAAAACGAGATTTTAAATAACAAAGAACTGATTTTGGTCATCCACGAGTAATAAGAACGGTGGCACTGGAAGAACGAGAAGTTCTTAATATGATAGAAGAATGTCGGGAATTGAGTATAAGGCAAATTGATTACACACTAATTACACACTGAATGTTTGCAATGAACTAATGTGGACAATTTCAAATGACCAACAATAGTATCTTTATCATATTCAGGCACTTTTACTGCGAGATTTACCCCATCGAGTAGGTACACTTTCGATTACCCATAATGCTCAATTTTTACAAAACGTATTATTCACTAACAATGCGTATCCATATCGTTGGATAGGCCTAGCAGAACTTCAACTTTGGCCTCCCAGATATCCAGACTCAAATCCCTTGGACTTTTGTATCTGGGGTCACCTGAAGTCCTTGGTTTATATGGCGCCCATTGAATGTGTGAATTATTTGCATCATTACAGGATACGAGACAATCCAAAACACACCCGTAATATTTCAATGTTTGCGTCAGTCAATGAGACGAAGACTTGATTCCTGTCTAATGGTTGGAGTTGGTAATTTCGAGAAGTTTTTATAAGTCTGTTCCCTTTGATCCTGTTGTCGTTTGTTTTTGTAATATGTACAGATAATTTTTTGTTTGTAGGTATTTTTAATTTGATATTCTATTGAAATAATAGTTGGTACCGGTACATGCCGAAATTAAGAGTTATAAAATTGCAACAATTATAAAATACTGCCTAAAATTTTTTCGATTTCATTCACTGAAGATACCTCAATGCACGATATTTTATTTAATTATTTTATCATGAAACTGTTTGTTTTACGAAAGCCACACAAGCATTAAAAAAGTTTTGCAATTAATCTTTGTTTTCAACAAATAATTTTAAAAACGAAATTTTGTTTCGCCGAAAAAAGTTCTGGTCAAAAATGGAATAGGGGTTGCATGTTTCACCTTTTTCACCTCTTTAAAATATCACAAGAAAATTTTAAAAATAATCATAGGATTCCTTTTTATTGGTAGAATACAAAATGCCATTTCTTTAACTCTTTAGCAACTTTACGAAAAAACAAACTTCATATTTTTCCCACTTTTGTAATCTTGTAACTTTCAAGAACAGGCCTAAGAACTTTTGTTTATATGAAACACCTCCTTTCATTTTCGACAAGGAATCACTCTTTAAAAACTTTCGCACTCATTAAGAAACACCTTGTAGAATAACAGTAGTACGATTACTTTTTTCAACTGTATTGAATATACTATAAATTTTTCATTTCAGTATATCAACTATAATTCTTGTGGATTGGCAAAACTCACCTTGTGTCTATCCAAATCCTTTTCGTCAAAACCACCCTTAAAGTCTTGACGTAACCGAGATTTTGGCTCTGTGTCTCTCCAGTGGGCGATGGAAATCAATATATAGCAAGCAATAGGCACGTCGCCAACGCGGCATTCTGGCGCCGCGATGCCTGGCACCGCGGCGTCTTGATGCCGACCCCATAAGCAGGGTTGTTGGACTTTATCTTTTGTGTGCCATTGATATTATTATATACCCTTGCTCATCGATTCCTTCGTTCGGAATTATATACATGTGGTTTGCTGGATTTGACGACATGAGTTGGGTCTTGTTGATTTTTTTTGAAGATATATAAGGCGGAAAGGAAATGTACCAGGTTGTCTGGATTTGAGACAGATTTCTGCAAAGCTTTTAAAAGGTGAGTTGTTGAGGATTCAAGAATTTCGCTTGAAAGCATGTTTTCATTGGAAACTTTTTGATTATTTAAACTACGAGATTCATCTCATATGAAGTACTCAGCCTCTGCAATACATTTATCGTATCACAGGTTGGGGATGTTTGTGAAGTAATGTGTAGGATTCAGGTGGATCTAAAGTTTTGAGAAGGGTACTTTTTTATGATATCAGTTCGATAGTGTAGAATTGATACGAACGAGTTTCTCAAAAATCCACAACGAAGGTTACTACTGAATTATCGAAATAGACAAATGGGAAGTCAGGTGTGGCAAGTGGGACCTACTAATGAAGAACAAACTCAAATTTGCTGAACAAGCTGGGGAAAGAGAGAATATTAAGTACAATCACAGCTTTCAAATGAAATTTTCAGATTTGAGATATCTGTCGTGGATGATTTTTAATAACACGTTATATTTTTCGGGACGAAAAACATAACCCCTCATGTTGTAATTCAGTTTAATAATTGAAAATGTTAACAAAACAATGCTCTTATTATAATTATGAAAGAATCATAAAGTAAAGATAGAAAGTAACATGATCACTGAGTTTTCTTCCGAAAATATTATAATTACCGAATGAAATTCAGCTCTTCTGTCAAGATTGGGTTCGGGTAGAACCATAGCATCCTCTTGAAGAGGCAAAACGAAGGTTCTATTCCTTAAAAATATTTTGCTCAGGTCCTCTCCTTCTATTTTCACTATCTGCCCAATGAAACATTTCTTTATTTTTTTTTTGTAGCAAATTCTGCTAATGCCCATTTTCCTGGTTTCAGTCTTCCTTCTGGTTCTTTTTCTTCATCTTCTCGTTCATCATACTCCCTTACTAACTCTTCTATATTTTCATAATCATTGTCTGACTCATGTAACGATAGTACAGTACCATCTTTGTCAGTACTTAACCAATCATAAATAGCTTTTTCTAGTTGTAGTATTTTTTCTTGCTGTTTTTTTCTTCGACTGTATCTTGGGTTTTTTGTTGATATCCTTCTTTTTGAGTTTCAATTCGTTGTTCCTCTGATCGAGTCTTTGAATTACTTCTTTCGAGGTCAACACCTCTGCATATGTTTCAACAGGATATAATTTAATGGTTCGAGAATGGCAGACGTTTTTTCATGGTGGAGACTTTTCGGCGAATATACCTATATATTGTATAGGTCAAAGCAAAATACGTGATTGGCATAATGCATTTTTTCTATAAGTTTAATTGTCTACTGCCAAGTAGTATCAACAGTTTTTCTCATGACCCATCATACTATAGTATGGTATGTAGATATCTGCATATCAAATCCTTTAAAAAGTTGGACCTATATAGGTTCCTCTAACAGACATATTTTGGGTTGAACAAAGAATCTTCTTCTATTCTTTCTTCTATTTCTCTTCAGAGATCTCATTTTCACGTAGTGTGAACGGTGGAAAACCGCTTTTTAAAAGAATTGAAAAATGAGGATCGCCAGAATTGATTAATTTGCCTCTCATTATAATATCCTGTGTGAGAGCCTTCGCCAGAATTTTAAATATTCCGCGTTGTGGAATACCTTTCAAATCGAAGTCCAAAACTGTCGGCATAGCAGTGAATATTTATGAACGAGACAATAATTACTACAGTTAATAATAGTAAACACGGGAAGAGGATGTCAGAGCATCTGTTGAAGAAAGGTACTGAAGCCAGTACTGCAAAGATAATAGTATATATTACGTAACAAGAGTTGTAAATCTCGACTATTTTTTTTAACTCGGCTACGCCTCGTTAAAAAAATACAGTTCTCGATCACCAACGTAGCATTTCGCGCACTAGATACGAAATAACTATTCTATGTGATATCTTTCCGTTAAAATACTATATCGATAGGTGATTTTCAAAAATATGCTTTCCTAAGGTCGCAGTAGAAAAAGTGCGATTTTGCAAAAAACTAATAACACTCATTTGTGAGTTACCCCATAAATAAGAATATTTTTAGTCATAAGTATTCACCATTTTCTTACTGAAGTAAACGTTTCTATGCAACAGAAATTCAATCTATCGCGTAAGTTAACGAAAGAAAATCCGAAAATCTAGGCCATTTTCAATGGTCACACCCCGTTTCTAGAAAACTAGTCATACGATTGAGTTAGACCCATTAACACTTCTGTTACTAGGTCGATTACAACAACATACCAAAGTTTCAGAAAATTTTACCGGTCGCCACTTACATAAGAAAAGTGCGGGGATCATTTATGCATGTGTTTTTCTATTCAGAGTAGATTCAATTTCTTTTTTTTTGCAAGCCGGAAATGTTGATTATCAAACAATTCCTAATAAATATACTGAGAGTTTATTTCAAAACGACTTTAAAGAAATATATCTTTTTCTGAAATCACCTATATTTGAAGTTTCCTGTACCCTCGTGCATTCTATAACGATAAGATTAGGCGGAGCTCATTATCCTGGAAATTACCAAACTTTCGTGAATGCCCCAGTTTTGAAAAGCATCAAAAATTCTTTCATTCTCAGTTAAATCACTTCTCCGCCGCAAATTCGCATTTCCTCCCTATACATCCTATTATTATGTTGATGTCGAAAGGAGAGAAAAATGAAAGCCAAATATTTGTTCGCAAATTGATTCCGCCTTTCCAAGAATATTATATATTCAGAACACACGTTTCAATTCAATCTATGTGAGTATGATTATGTTATAAAGGAAAACATGTTTATCTTGGCTTATCGCTGAATATATTCTATGGGCCTTATATATTTTTCATTTTATTTGTAGGAAATAAATGCACTCGAAGCTTTTGAATATTATATAGATAAGAGAATACGCGCTGCGAAAAATCGTAATATATTGTTTTGAAATGAAACTGTTGTCAAAATAGGAAAGTAGAATCTTTACAGAAAAAATCCAAGACACAGAGTTGAATAAATAAAATTGTACCTTACTTTATCTGTGTAGCTTACTCAACCAGCTCAGTTCGATAACCAGGTCAATATCAACCAAATTTACCATCCTATAGTTGCCAGCTGCAAGGTTGTTCTGAACTGCAACGTAACGAACAGGATAACCAGACCATACACAAAAACATATCCACACCCTGTCACAAACTGGACTGAAAACAAAACACAATCAATGACATTTGCAGACAGACAGAATAAAAAGAACAAAAAGGAGGAATCAAATAATAAAAATGTGACCCGTGACTAAAGTGAAAATTGGTAGTGACAGAGTGGTAGCGACGACAACGGAGATAACAATGCCAACAAGAAGAAAAAAAATTGATAGATATAAAGAGAAAGCAGTGTGAACAGATTTCATGAAATCAATTTTACGTACCTGCTAAGAAACCATTCTACGAGACTTCCAGAAATCTACTGGACAAGGCCAAATCAACGTCCAGCCAACAACGGTATTTAAAATCCAAAATAAAAACCTGTGAACTTTTAACATCCCTCAAACTCAAACAAATTTTAGTCTTCAATCTTATTAGCTGTATGTACCGTCGCGCGTCACGGCAAATTTGCCGTCACTGCTAAAAAGAATTGAACACATTTTCACACTAAGCGGCTAAATGACCGCCGATATTCGAGTTGCATGGGATTTGGGATTGCACACAAATGTAAACAATTAATAAAATGGACCAGCAATAAATTCTTACTTTGATGATATACCGCCACAGAAAGAAGAAGAAATTAAAGAATCGCTTCATTTGGATTCATCACATAGAGCAGAAAACAAAGAACATTTTATACATTGTTTGAAGATTAATGATGACACGGAGATATTAGGATTTCATTATCGATTAAATCACTCATTTTGGTAATTACTAGGTTACTATACCGCCCTCATAAGAAAGACCCACGTATATAACATACTGTCAAAATCGAGCAAATCGCATTTTAAAGTTTGAATCTCCTCAAAACGTTACATTATCTATGTAAATGAATATTTTTGTTGTCATTTGCTTCAGCAGAAATGAATTTCCATGATACAATACGTTTGTTATATTTAAGCTGCAAGATTTCTGTTTTTGAAAAGTTTTATTGCAAATACGCCATATTGAGCCCTACAAGAGCCAGTCAATACTAAGCAAGAACCAATTATCTACGAGTACTAAGAAACAACCACTCAAAATATGTATTTGATTGTTTTCAACCTATATAGGAACTCTGTAATTTAAATGTGATATACGGATGATATTAGATTTGTTTACTACTTATTATATACTAGAAGTATGTAGAAACAGTTATTTTCATAACATATTGCAAATAAAAAGACTGTGTTTCACACCCTGTGAATTGTAGATTATAAGGGGGTCGTACAGGCTGTGCAGCCTCACAAGCACTTCGACCTATAAGTTCTTCTGTGCGTGACCCTAGATCTATTTGAGGCCCTGAATTCAGAGACTTCTTGCGAAGAAGGCCCCTTCTGAGAACTAAAGCCTCTTGCAGAAAAGCGCTGAGCATTCGCACAGAAAATGTTCTGCAGTTTCCGCGAAGTTGTCGTAATAGCGGCAACTATCATTCTCTGATTTACCCATCTTTTTGAGGTGGTACCCCAGACAGCAGTGTCCAGTGAGAAGTCCCGTTACCACCTTCAAGTCTTTCTTGTCCAACTCGAGAAGCTGTGGCGATAGTCAGACACACTAGTCCTTTCGCTTATCCAGTGAGTATTCATCGGTTTTCCAGCGTCGGAAGTCTTCTTTTAAGTGTGCTCTGGAGAGTACACAGAACGGTTCTGTGCCGGGAAATTGTGTGTTTGCCCCTTCTTTGGCAAGGCAATCTGCTTCTTCGATGCCTTTAATTCCTCTGTGACCTGGCACCCATTTCAGGGTGACCTGATTGTTTACTACTGCCAGTTGTCTTAGGGATTGTTTACAGTCCCAAGTCAACTTAGACTCACAGGTGTATGATCTCAGAGCTTTTAGTGCTGCTTGGCTATCTGACAGTGTATAGATTTCTGCCCTCCTAGTGCCTCTTTCAAGGCATTCCTGGACACGTAATTCTATAGCATGTACTTCTGCTTGGAAGATGGTTGGGTTGTTACCAAGGGGTTTTGAGAGCCTGAAATTTGGTTCTGTAACGCCCACTCTAACCCTTTCGTCCATCTGTGTACCACACTGATGCATCCCTTTTCAGTTGAGGTCCGTTCTCTGTGCAAGTTTGGTGGCTGTTTATGACCACTTCAAACTGCATTTCGAAGTCGGACGTAACTGGCATGAAATCTGTCGGTTCAGACATGGCTTCTAAGAAAATATGTTCCAAAATCTGAGTGTCCGATCAAATCTCCTTTTCACACCCTGACAGAAAAGTAGTCAACGAAACATTGGATTGACCTATTGGTCAATTTGTCGGCATCTCTAGCCAGAAATACTTTCTGTTATCGAGCATTAACTGTAGCAAATCTCTGATGATAGATTCTTTTTTATCTTTTTTTATTCCAGTTGGACCTTCTCTTGTTCTTGCTCCCCGGAATTCCAAGCAAGCACCAGACTCATCACCCATATCACTTCTGAAAAGCAATTGAACTTAAAATAAGCGACAAAATTGCCATTGAGACAACTCTGATACAATTGTTCAGATACATCGGCATGCTTGGGCAGATGTCAGATAGACACAAGATTGACAGGTTCTAATGCTGATTTTCCATGCAGCTGAATTTCAATTTCTTCATGTGATATGTGTGATTATTATTTATTCCAGCGAATTGCATTGCAGCAAAACATAAACTATATGATAAGTCGAAAAGGTAAATAAAACCTCGCGGACAGTGATTTCGTAAATTTGAATGATTCTTTTTTTTTATTCATTTCATGTTTGTACGCAATAATTGGAATTTTTATTCATGAAAATGTACCTTAACAAGAAAACCGACGGTGGCGGTTCACGCAAGTATCGCTGGAATTTTGGAAAGTAGACCACAATTTCATCTTACAGTTTTACTGTAAGCTGAAAAATTCATTCGATTCAATAAACAATTGTTGAGTTATATTTAATCAAATCATATACCAAATGTATTCACTTGTACTACACTGTTTGTTACCTTTGGTGTAGTAGTTTCAACACCAAACTTATACTAGAGATGATCTTTATAGTAACTGAAACACGTATCGATATGTTGTCGGAAGTAAAAATACCCAGTGTATCCATTTCCCAAAGATGCGAATCAACCAAAATCATCTATTCCACAACTTCGCACAATAATCATTGTCATATTGACTTTTATGCGGATGATACGTAATTTCATCTTCTTTTTTTCTTCAATCAATGACTTAAACATTTTTCGAAAATCCGTTGTCATCTTTCCGTTGAATGAACTATAAGATTGTCGTATGTTCTCATACACCAACCATATAGGCAGATATTACATCATTTACTTCAAATTCAACAACTTTTATTTCTGTTTCTTTCCAAATGGAAGTTAGTTAAGATAATCTAAAACGTTCTAAAACGTACTGATGAAACACTGTAAAGTTTAATTTCTATCTAAACTGCCTGTTGTACCTTTAGGGTTTTGTTCTTGATTTTTTTCTGTGTTGTAGGATTGTTGTTGTCCTTTTCAGCTGCCGTTTCGAAGTTTGCAGTGCCTTCGGGAATTTTCATCTACGACTTTTTACTGGCAGGCTGATCAATTGGTTTATAGCATTTCTCAGATTAACAGCATCTCCCGTTTTTTGGGGATTGAGACCACAAGGATCTAGTTATCAAACTTCACTGTGCTAAGCCGATTCCAGCCGTAGATCTCATGGATTTTGCCAAACTTTGTATTTTTTATTGGATGGAGACCGCGGTAAGCATGTCATTTGGAATCAGGAGCCTTTGCTGAGTAACGTCTGGTAATTTAGGAATTTGCAGTGTCTCCAGATTTTTGTTTGGGGGTGACTACGGGGACAACGTTCTACGGAATTAGTGGTCTCTGCTGAATACTGTCTTCAAATTTGGTTGAATTTGTAGTGTCCTCAGATTTTTGTTTGGTGGTGACCACGGGGACAACGTTCTTCAGAATCAGTGGCGTCTGCGGACTATTTTCTTTGAATATACTGGAATTTGCAGTGCCTCCTGTTTTTTGTTTGGCGGAGACTGCCGAGATCACGTTATTTGACATCAGTGGCCTCTGCAAAACCAATTCTTAATTAATATCATTATATGACACTCAAAATCAACAATCAGTTAATTCTGACGACTCACCCAAAAATCGTAGTTACACGTCTGATATGAACTGAATTATTCGATTTTTTTTTATTACATTCCCTCAATTTATTCACCCTCGTTATAATCGATCACCAAAATGTTCACGGTCGCTCCCTCCGAATTATTCTTTTGTTACTAAAGTGGCTTGTTACATATTATATAAACTGATACACACAGCAAAATCAAACGTCCCTTCATTTAATCATGATTTATGTACAATTTTCTCTTCTATCATACCCTGGTGACTAATTCTTGATAGGGATACGTTCTAGATTTGCTGCATTCCTTGAATGAATGATTATATTCCCGGAGAGACTCAATTATCAAACAGCAGGAGAGACATGGCTCTTTCTCCGTGAATAGAACGTCATTGACGTTATTCGGCTGCATATGAAAATTAATTTGGAGGAAAACAAACAGTTTTTTGCTATTCAACGATGTGAAAAGGTTGATTTATCAATAATACTGTTGTCATCAGAAAACAAAATATTTCGAACAACCTAGATAAAAAGGATTATTTGAATCACAGTAATATGCATTGAAGTTGATAGCGAATTTATATAAGCTGGAATAAATGATTATTCTTTTCAAGAAATCTATCTAAGAGTCAAAATACTAGCCACCAAACTAGATATCGCCTTCTGTAGGGGTCATAGGATCAATCCCACCTAACAAATGGTTGACCTGCATTTGCCACCTAATGGCTCCAGCTCCTCCTGGGTTTACTGTGAAATTCCCCGGAGCCGCATCTAATTCAACTAATATAACGAATACCTTGTGCATGCAGCTTCCAAAGGAATGTTTAAATCTCAGTATCCAAAAAGAATGCAGAACCTAAAAGAACGTAAAATGTACATCTCCCAAAAGAATGTCCAATCGTCTGCTCCCGAAAGAATGTAGCTCCCAACGAATGTAGCCCACAAAATAACAAAATAATATAGCTCAAAAAAAAAAGTTTATGGGAAAAAAGTTAAACAATTTTTGGTCATAAATAAAAGATTCCCAATTAGGGCTTCGCCAGACCTTGTCTTGGTCTTGACAAGACCAAGACCAAGACCAAGACCAAGACCAAGACCAAGAACAAGAACAAATCTTCTCATGACGAAGACCAAAACTTTCTGAATCTACTCAATACTAAGAAAAATGCGATGGAAAATGTTACGGGTTATGGCATTTTATTTAAATTATTTATTTTTCATAATATGGTTGGTTTTTAATTTTTGTTCATTTAAAATCGAAAATTAATTCATCAAATTCAGTAACAAATAGGTGTATGTTGTAAGGTCGCAGTGGTTAATAAGTATTGCAATTTCCTTGGGATTTCGATTCCACCACTCTGCCGCAACCGCACCTAACTTACTTACATTTTTCATATATTATCTTTGTAGGGTAATTTTGTACTTTTCGACGTGCATATACCATTGTGTAAAAAAGTTAATTAAATCTATCTTTCTATCTACTTCTCATCACACGATAATCCCTCCTAAAATGGTCAATAAAAACCTAATTAACATTTTGAACCTCTTCTCTGACCTTTCGGGAGTCGGCCTGTGTGATGTGCGAGTCTAATTTAATCTTCAGTTAAAATTACTTAAAAATTATATTCATATGGTGAAATGAAAAAAAAAATTATTTCGCTTACTTTACCCGAACAAATTGACAGTTGTTAAATACTGAGAAATACGAAATACATAGTATATATGCATATAAACTGTTGGACAATCAAATAATTGAAATTTGTAGACACATTTCGATCCAAGACAAGAAATACCAAGACTTTCAATCTTTAGCCAGTCTCGTCTTGGTTCAGAAACATCAAGACCAATACCAAGACCAAGACTATATTTGTTTTCGAGACGAAGACTGATCAGTCTTGATCTCGCGAAGCCCTATTCCCAATTACCCCGAGTCCTCTAAGCGACTACGTTTTTCGTGAGATTTTTATGTTTATGGAAAATTGAAACAGAGTTTATTCAAGACCCATACACACAATGGAGGAGTTGCAAGAGAAAATTTGCTAAAAATATTTTAATTTAATTTTCTCAAAAGGGTTAGAGCTAAAACAATTTTGAAGAAATTAGGATTGCCGAACAATTTTTTCATTTTAGGTATTTTTGTAATCATAAAAGCGCATTTATCTTGAAAACGGTTGGTTTTCCCTGATTTGAACAGCTTTATTTATATTTGTTAGTCAGAAGGGAATGAGGAATATGAAACAAAAATTATTTCTTTGATATCACCAGTGCCGACCATGATATCGTTTTGTACGCCACTGGTAGCCACTGAAAACGAGAAGCAACTACTGAACAAAACTAGTCCTTCAAATTGTGGAAATTGTGAGTAAAAAAATTATTCCAGTTTGTCATATTTTTTTAACACCCTGTATCTCTGCAACAATCAACGTTTGAGGAACATATATTTGAAAGTTCTATTTATGTTTCGAGGGAAATCTTACGTTTCAATTTGGCACCATAGTTTTGGGACACCTTGTATTTTCGTCTATTTTTGATTAATGGTTATTTTTTTTTTCAGGTAATGCATCTACATCACGGTACCCCCTACAGGAAATCTTTCGAGAAGTGAGTCGAAAAAGGTAGACTTTTTTCTTATCACAATATAATGACGGAAGCACATTGGAAATAATATCAATGAAAGGCTTCTCCCACTAACAGGGAAGATGAGCTGGGTTTGGCCGTCGTTTTTCTAGATATAAATCGACGAAACTTGAAGTGGTGTATTATAGGGATGACCCAAAAAAAATTTCCCGCACCACATCACATGGTGAATTTTCGTTATTTTTTTGTGTATTGTAGAACTCCTGATGCCGTTCAAATACTTGCACTTACCCTCTAAATTCAATAGTTTAGTATACAGGGTGCTGAAGATATCTTTATCAATATTTCAAATACTCATTGTGATAGTAATTCACTCAATTAGTGTATTAATGATGCGATTATTGATCCGGATTTTTCAACCGTTAATGATCTAGATCATTAATCGCACTTCAATTTATGAGGTGATTACAATATTTTTCCGTCGACCTCACTCTTGTTGACATGAAGGAATTCTTGTTTAGAAGATATTGAATCAACGAAATGAACAGTAAATACAACTCTATTGAACATTAATGATAGGTAATCTTTCAATTATTTGAATACATTTATATCAACATTTGTATTGGTGGAACTAGAGAAACTGAAAGACGGTATACAACAATTCATCTGTACAATCGCATTTTATCGCTGAGCTAAAACATCAATAGGTGTCATTCATGGTCGATTTTGATATTTCATGCGTTAATGACAAATCGATCATAATAGTGGTCGTTAATGGTCGATTTCGTTTGCATTGAAGAACATTAAACCGGTATGTTAATACGAGGTCGACGGAAAAATTCCTTTTTCGAATATACTAATAGAACAAATCAACTATGCGTCCATTGTTCACATGGCCGATGAAAAAATCTACTATTACCTACCCACGATTCACAGAGCAAGTGAATAAATAACCTATTCATAATAAAGCGGTGGAAGTATATTCATTTTCAGATCTTTCATAAGATCCCGATATCAATTTCAGTTAATGATATTATTAGGTTACTAGTTTTACAGTACTGGTAACATCCTTAATTAAAACGAATGACAGAAGTTATTCCCATAATGTCAAAATCTCCTTCCCTCCAAGCATTCTGCAGAGTGGAATATGAGGCAAACAACTGAGAGGAAACAGCTTCTTCCTGGACTAATACCATGAAAATAATAATACTACCTCATAAACATACATGGAGTGTAACCAAAAGCATAGACTGTGCGAGTATAGAGCATGGCTATTATTATTATTTGCCGTGGCGCTCAGGGGCTCGGTATAAATTGGTACATCTGACAGATATTTGTAAAATGTTCTTCTAGGATATCTGAATAATTTATTTCAGTAATAAAATCTGCAATTGTTTCAATAAAGAATGGAACGAATCCAGTTTTATCAAAATAATAACCGGGTAGGTTATTATTTTGATATGTTTATTTTAGTTATTGGGATGTACAAACAAATTCGCCTTCAAGCAAACTTGATTTTCGATTTCCCTAAATAACTGAATTCGGTGCCATTTTCTGAGCATCATGTATAAACTTTTTGGAAGGATTGTCAAGGAAATATTCCTACGATATTGCCAATTAACGAATAAAAACAGTAGTGAAAAGTGAAACTATCTACGCTCGTATAATAAAACGCTATTCCGGCAAAAAGAGTTTCACCACTATCAACATGATTATAATAAATGCGAGCGAAACCTTCATTCCTTGTTTTATAGGGAGCGCTGTGGATCAAATATTAGGAAAAGTGAAAATAAACCTCTCTCACGTATTCAGGACTTTCCTTCCAGAACAAAAAAATGATGAAACAGCGAAAATAAATATGCTCCAATATAATAATCCTCAAAATATGAAACCAACCCAGGTATAACCAACTTATTTAGGTATCTACATTATTGAACAACCTAAAACTGTGAATTTTACCGCAATGTTAAATGGAAAATTCATAACAGATAATGTACCACAAAAGGTTACTCTTTCAGTATTCAAACAACTTTACTCACTAAAGATTTACAGCAAGACTGCCTTTCGGCCGATATTTTACCGAATTCCTATGGGACCATACTCGTGTCGTAATATGAGGGTTGATCCATAGTTACGTAACTTATCAGATTTTGTTTCATTTCCTGATTCAATATCCTCAAGCATCAATATTATATAGCTCAGATACTCCCACGTTATGAGAAAGAACCTCATAGCGGAAATACTTTGCGTTACGAAGAAAAAACTCTTAATATCTACCCAAATTGTTGTTTATTTCTTCCTATTTCATATACTGGATCTCTCTGTAACACTCAATTGTGATTTGATTCAAGCATTAGGAGAAATATGTCATTGAATTTATGATTATTGACAAAATATTATATGTAAATATTAAATTCCCCCCGTATAATTCTATGGGCATTCAAAGACCAAATGTAAGTTCAATTTCATCATCTTCGAATGTAATAGTTTGTCCCCTCATCGACGAAGACTAAATTTTAATAGTGTGTCGGTGCCTTTCGAAAACTATCTCAAATCATTTTCAAAAGTATATTTTTTCACACTTGTAATACACTTTTCACGAACCTGCTAATTTTGCGTGTAAGGTAGTAATTGCTCTACGTTCTGCAGACTTGCTGTACACTAAATTGTAGGTAGTGGTTTCACTTCATTTTGAACAAAGGGGACGAAAATTGAAGAGTCAGGGGTATTCACGATATGTCTATTAACAAAATACCATAAAAATTATACCATATGTTTTGCACACTTCATGAGAAATTTCATAAAATGAACAAAGTTCGAGAGTGTATATAAGAGAGTTCAATTCTAGGAAACAAAAATTTCGTAAAACTGAAAAATGCTGTCTCTCCACACAATTCCACAAAGTGGATATTAAGGCAAATATCTGACAGAGAACAACTACTTTCCCCTACGGATATTGAATTATACCTGTCTTCTATTTGTGCAACGTTCCTCACGTACACATAAGTGCTAATTGTTATAAAGCCATTGAATATTAATCCTTCATTTTTGTTGGAAATGACCACCTGCATACATGCATGTTTCGAGGCTATTTTCCTCTCATCAGTGCAAGGATAGGTCAGACGACAATGCGTCTTGTTCCACAAATGTGAATGATAATATTCAAAAGCCTTATAGTATCCGTCTACGAATGGAGCTGCGACTCACAATAAAGTAATTCGCAGCGCCATCCGCCAACAGATCCAGTAACCCTCCTGGTAGCACTGTCTCCAGGCAAAGACCACAAGTACATAAAACGAACAAAGTTCGAGAGTGTATATAGGAGAGTTCAATTCTAGGAAATAAAAATTTCGTAAAACCGAAAAATGCCTGTCTCTCCACACAATTCCACAAAGTGGATATTAAGGCAAATATCTGACAGAAAACAACTACTTCCCCCTACGGGTATTGAATTTTATCTGTCTTCTATTTGAGCAAGTAGCACTTGCAATTTTGTGTCCGTGAGGAACTTTGCACAAATAGAAGACAGATATAATTCAATATCCGTAGGGGGAAGTAGTTGGTTTCTGTCAGATATTTGCCTTAATATCCACTTTGTGGAATTGTGTGGAGAAACAGGCATTTTTTGGTTTTACGAAATTTTTGTTTCCTCATGAGAAATTGATAACGAAATGATTAAAACCCCTTAAATTTTTTTTAGCTGGCAAAAGTAGAACAATTGAATTTATCCAAGAAAATTTTGAGAAAGTACCGTACAAACCGTGCGTTCTGCTGCACTGCAAAATACATCAGTGTTGAAATTATTGTCATCCCATCAATTTTATTTTGTTGGCGGTGGCAAAACTGGAACAATTAAATTTCTCCAAGAAAACAAAGTACTTACTGAGAATTGAGAGAAAAATCATTTCTATTAATTTCTCATGGAGTGTATCAATAACAATAATTTGTTTGGTAGCGCAAGTCTTCAGAACGTGAGGTACAGTTTTTACGACACTTTGTTTATCGAAATATCATCAACACACCTGACTCTTTAGGCAGCCAGCACACTGAGCAACCATGACCCGACCGTCCGCGATCGTCCAACAACGACCAACATTTTTAACACCTGTATTCTTATCGCATAACTCACTCTGAATGATCTTTTTTGACTGATTTTCAAGGAACATGTTTAAAACTCCAATCTGCTGAAAATTTTGTGAGTTAGAAAGTTTTTATTTATCCCTTTCATTTTTTGGTCGTTGCTGGACGGTCGCGGACGGTCGATCCTGGTCGGTCAGTGTGATTTCTAGCTTAATTTTCGATCCATCTTATAAAAAAACGAAGTGGATCATGCATGAGCAACCATTTGGTTTGTAGTTCAAGTCTGCAGAACGTACCATACAGTTTTTATGGTAATTTGTGGAAATTTTGGTGGATACATCAATTTTACAACTTCTATTCCCGCTAACAAGAAAGCTTGACAAAGTAAATCATTTTGTTATCCTCTTATACAAGTAGTACTAATCAACAATTCGGCAAATTGTGCAAGTCTGCAGAACCTAGAATAGAATAGAATCGAATAGAATGAAATAGTTTATTCAGTGAAATGAAGTGAAGTTGGTCGTGGTGTTAGAGTATTGGCTCCCACCCAGACGGCCCGGGTTCGATCCCCTGGACAGCCTGCCACTGAGCTAAAGTGGTTCGGATTCCACTTTTATTTAAACTGTAGGTCCCGGATCTCCCTTGCTAGCACAAGCTCTGCTTTTGAGGTGTTTTCTCCGAAAACCTGGGTGATTCGTAAAAACAAATTTAACAAAAAAAAATTTTGCAAGATCACATGACATGTGTACAAAGTGAGCAGTAATTATCAAACACATAAAATTTGGATAAAAACGTACGAACTCACAGTATCACACATAAAGTTCGCCACAAGTTTTTTTATTAATAGATATGCATGAAAATTTGACAGTGAGCAGTAATTATCAAACACATAAAATTTGGAAAAAAACGTACGAACTCACAGTATCACACATAAAGTTCGCCACAAGTTTTTTTATTAATAGATATGCATGAAAATTTGACTCCTCAGTCAGTTTGTAGTTGAAAAATTACTTAGTGAAAAACAGCCTCTATCCTTTTGTCATGTGCTCCTCTAAACCTGTAAAATTTGATGTTTTTTTCAGAATTCCTCAAAAAATCTTTTTTTTTTAATTCAGACAAGTGCCAAAGAAAAGAGTTGCTCAGTTTCCCATTTTATATCTTTATTTTTACTCTCTACTGTCACTTCAACACTTCAAATTTTTTTAAATTTTCGAATCTTTCGCTCTACCGATTCGAATGAACCATGATTCAAATTTCATAATTTTGATGAAAATGAGAATTCAAAGTCATACCTTGCCCAGAAAATAACGCAACATAAAGTTGTAGCAGAACATACGGCAATAGTCGTCTAAGGACTAGACAACTCACCTCGCATTGTTCCGTATAATTCCGGTTTATCATATCGCGCTGAACAAGTATGGTTGGTTTTTATAACTTTGAATAAAAAAGGTGATGTTTCTTTCTTCTATTCGCGTTAAGAAAAGCCTCGATTTCTGGGTAACGTTGAAAGAGTTTCGCAAGGTGTTTGCGAGAAAAGCTTGAACTGAGAGTGCTTTTGGTTCGAAAGACTTCAAATAATAAATGAATTATAATTTGGTCGGTGCCTGCATTTATTTTAGGTAGGTTGAGACTTTTTTCTAAGTTGTAACTTAGCCAATTATTCAATTACTGCATTTATTTTATCAACGCCGTTCGGATACTCAATAAAACTTCTCTTTGGAAGCCTTGGCTCTGATTTCCAAAAACCAGGTTCCAAAACCCCACAAAAAGCCCTGAGATATAAACGGGTCCATTACAAAGTTGACCAAACTTTCATATTTGATAGTGAACACTTTCATAATAGTGAGAGTAAAATTAGGTCCAAATTGACGGAACGGTTTCTGAGATATTGAATAAAAACATTGTAAATGACCTATGAAAAAAATTGAACGCTCTCTGTATCTAAATGAAAGGTAATATTGAACAACTTAATTCACTAGAAAATACAGAAACGACACATACAAAATCATTTAAACTCGCACATTTTCCTAATCATCCATCCCACTAGAGCATAATAAAATTTCAGCCAATTTGACCGAGAGCCAATTTTACAAGTGTTTTCGTGCAGTGGTATAAAATCCAAAACTGAATTTTTTAGGAGTTCTTGTCTTCTATACACAATCCACTAGATCCTTTTTTAGTAGTGGTGTTATAGTAGAAATATACTATTCTTATTCCAACAAAAATAACAACTGTTAAAATTGATTCGTCGCTTCCATAACTATGCAGCATTTCTTACTAGCAATCGATTTCGTCATGAGGTACAGTTTACCTTATCCAACATGGAATTTTCGATTTGTTAGAATTCATGGATGAGAATTTGTTGCTAACTTTACAGGTTTCGTGGATAGGAATTCGTCGATAACTTCGCACCGATCCAGTTTTTGGGTAAATCGGAGATCATCTAACTATATAAGAAGAAGGTATTTGCATTCTGAAGGAATATTCGATGAGACAATAATTTCTAGAATACATAATTTACCATAACCGGAACCTCAAACTGAAGAATCATCGGAATACCTATTTAAAACTAGAAAACCCAATACGAGCTGGAAGCAGTGCTTTCGAAAAGTAACTATTGTTGTCGTTGTTTCGAAATGAGAAAATTATGGAATTTGAAATGAGAAAAAGATGGCATTAAGATTGGTATACATGCTTCAAGTCAAACACATACTCAGTTTTCACAGTTCACAGTTTGTACATTAAGTTGGCAAGAGATATTATATTGCTTGATCTCTGCAATCGTAATTTCCCTTGATATCTGACATAGTATTTTTTTGTTCCTTTTATAAAGGAATGCCTGTATTCACCCGAGAAAGCCATTGCGTGATAAAATAATGAATTACTTCCTTTCACCGCCACCTGAATATATTTTCGACCTAGTTCTTTTTATATTTTCCCCAGCATAACGACGCTTCGTAGCGTCAAATTCACCGGCACAAATGAAAAAGCTTAGTCTTATCTTCACGGTTAATAACTCGAATACAGGTAGATGTGATGAAAGATGTGTTTGGAGACTTCGTTAGTATGTTTGACAAACCGTGATCTTTCTAGGTTGTTTTCTTGTATGAAATTATTAGACAAGCTTCTAATTGTAATCCAAAAGTCACTAAATACGAAGGTTGCTGCTTGAGTCTTGAGATAGACGAATGAAAACAGATATTTATAATGGATAATGGTTTCATTGATTTCCAAAATATTCTTCATTGAGATCAATACTCTTTTGCATGCGTTTGAACCAATTTTTCAAACACTTTTTCCATTTCGACTGAGGTAACTTCAAAACATGTGATTTGAGCATATGAACTGCGTCTTCAGGCGTCGAAAAACATTGGCCTCACAAATTAGTGGGTGCCAAAAAAGACGGTACGACGGATGACACATCATTTCGATGTTTTGACTACTCAAAAACGGTTTTGTTTGAGCTGATGACTTAGAGCTTGCACTGTCGTCATGCATGGAGAATGATTCGTCTTCTGCCACTGGTTTTCTTGATTTTTCATAACACTTCTGGTAAACAATGACTGGTGTACTAACTGGTGTAACGCGGAACTGTGGCGACATGTCCTATTATTCTGGAAAAACAGACGCCAATTGTTTCGAAGTGCTTCTGCGCAGACTTTTGTTGGATTTGACTCGTCTTCTGGTCGATTTTCAAATTATGTGATATACAAGGCGATCAAATTTTTTTGACGACCAAATGTTCATGCAATATTGAATGTATGCAAGTAGAACTAATGCCCAAGTGAGTACGCCTCAATCTCACGGTATGTTACGTGACGATTTTGCAATATCAGTTCACGCACAGCATCGATGTTTTCTGGTACAACCGCCGATCAATTAACAACACCTCGATGAGTAATACTCAAATAGTACTGAAGGTAACATTTTTTCATAACGTAATCTCTCAAATCATGACACTGTTGCCATGTTGCAACTTTTTAAGGATACAATTAATAAGCACGTCAGCTAGATTTTGATTTCTGTCGGGTATATTCATGGCAACGAAATCCCAAAAATACTGCCTTGGATGAAATATATAACAAGAAGAAGGTAATTGAAACGTGCATTGCAGCTTGTTGGGAGCATGTAAAAAAGATAGTATTTCCATCGCCGAAAGGAGATTCTTCTTCGTCGATATACGTTATCGTCAGTACTGCAATGCTGCATTTGATATTTGACAGACCAAAAACAAGAAATTTCTGTTTATTTTCGTCTTTGGCTTATTGAAGTGTTTTTTCGTGAATAAAGGGCAAATTCTGAGTTAATTTGTGTTAAACTATCGTTAGTTTTCATTAGCAAGCAATGGTGAATGAAGCATTGTGAAATGTGTAAAAGACCATTTGGAGCTAGAAATCAAACTAAGTCATTTCATAGGTGAGCCACCAGTGTCATAACTATCGAGGAATGGAAACCGAATTGGAAAAATATTCAATGAATGAATTATGAAAAAACATGTCAATTAGAGCATCGGCTGTTCTCAAAATCATGTGGAGATTCCTCCATCATAATTTAAGGTATCCATTCCAGATTGGGTTTTCCTTATTTCTATTTTATTGAACTTCAATATTTCTGTAAATAACGGACGACACGGCCGGTGAGGGAACATTTCCCTCACAAACAAAGTTTAAGACGTGAGCGGCGAGTTACTCATCTATAGTTGTGTTATTTGATTGGATGGTACAACGGCCGATTTTGGACGACCTTCACGAAATTTGTCTTGTAGCTAAGTGCTCAAGATGGTGCTTCATCACCAAAAGTCTAAGCGAATTGATCGGCCCACTGCTGTTGGTTTAATCCATGTCGAAAGTCATAGAAAATCATCGCACGAGAATGTTCACCTACTTTTCTTGACAAAGGAGAATGTTTCAAGTATCTCTAACCAACATAAATATCACTTGTATGACAACACATTCTGAGTAGGTTCACCATTAAAAATGTGAACATATTCTCATCAGTGTGGCCTTATCTCAAATAGTGATTCACAAATTCCATTTCGACAAAATCCTTAAATTATGATTTGGCCTCATTCGATTCTAAAAAAACTTTTGAGGAGAAAAATTGCGACCAACAAAAATTGCGAAAGTTAACTTAAAAGACGACAGAATGGTTTGGTTTTTTGCAAATATTTCAAAAACTATTTCATATAAGCAAAATTTGAAAAAAGATCCAAATTTCTCAAAAAAGTCCTACCTTCTCGAACTGTACCGACAATATAATTTTAATTTATTGGTGAGAATTGATCAAAAAACGGGTAGTAGTTCTAGCGGGCGCGTCGACCAAATCAGAAGCTTGATTAAAAAAGATTATTTTTAGCGATGAAATGTAAATATATAGGAAAAAAAATTCAGCACTATATAAACACGCAAAAAAACAATAATTCGTCAACAAAAAAATTTTTAACACATTTTTTATTGAACTATGCTTTTGTTAATTTTTACCAGTTGAAAGCTAAAATATAAACGCTGATTATTTCAGAGCTAAAAAGCTAGATTTTTTTCCTGTTTTTACAGCTACTCGTGAAAGGATTCAGAAACGGTCCTCGTTGGAAAAATTGCAAAATTTTGCCTTTTTACTTTTTTATTAAAAATCAAAGGCATAAAAAAATATAGAATGTAACTAACGCAATCAGGATTTTTTTTTAATTATTCCAAGTAATTTGTTTGAAAGCTATATATCTATAATTTAATTTATTTCAATACTAAAAGTTATTATGGAAACAACTATACTTTTTTATGTTAAAAAATGTTTTTCTGTTCTTGTTTAGTAAACAAATGAAAATTCAATAAACATATTTTTTTCAGAATATGAAAGAATGTGATTAGTAATGATTTTTAAAAAGTGGTTCCTTGATATTACTATTAAGTAAAAAAAAAAGTTGATTACCAAGAGCGGTTTTTGTGATTTATTTTTTTTTTGAAAATCATTATTTCTACCAGGGATTGAATTCCCAAAAAAATATTTTCGAATATTGATAAAAATTAATCAACCGATTTTAACGCTAAAATTATCTTTTTGATGACGCTGGTATGGTAGTCACAACAACTGAGAGCAAACTAATGGTTTTTCTTCAAGTTAGACTGAAGGATGGTTATTACTGTTTGTTTTATTTACAACTAGGGTGCAATTTATCTATTTTGTTTATTTCATAATTTCCATTTATCTTTTCTTTGTTTACAATTGATTTCCGCTTTTATAATAAGGTCATTTCAGTTAAACAGCTGTCAAAACACTCACAACGTTGCCCAAGGAGAACACTAGTGTGTACTGATAGTGTAACAAAAGTTCGTTAGGCTTCAGCCACATCAGCTGTGCTAATGTGAGTTGTGTTTTGTTTCTGTTTACTGTCATTCCGTGAAAACATTTAAAATTTGTTTCGTTTCTGTGAAACGGACGTTTCCACAACGCAGATATTTTTTATTTGTAAACATAAAAGATGATATCGTAGCAAGTTATGATTTCACACCGATAGATCAGCACTTTTTGCGATTTGTCTTCCAGGCAAGGTGTAGGTACCTACAAGTTGGCCATTCCTAAGTGAAGGTAATTTTCATTTTGCAAATTATAATAATGATAATGGTAATAGGTGGGGGACGCAAGCGTCAGCGATTAGGCCCCAGTGGACCCTTTTCGCAAACCCCGGCATCTTCACTCATCCCACGACAGATACCTGTTCAAACCTCTTCGACCTTCTTATGAAGGTCGAAATATCCTTCCATTCAAATTATAATAAAAAGTTTTTCATTACAATTTTTGATAAACCTGTTGATCATTTTAGATCTGAAGGCCAAGTAGAAAACCCCTAGAACCTAGGAAGTTAACACTTCGTTTGATTTTCATCTAACTGACATGTGGCCATGATGATATGAGAGTAGCGTCATTACTCTGGTTATTCACAATTTGTGTAGTAGGAAAAATGGGAATACCCCAAGTTCCTGAGTTCCTGAGTTTTTTATTAAAGGAATAATGCAATAGGAATGATTTTTGGAAATTTACCAAAAGAATTTTGATTCATTGGAAATGTTTTGACAGATCGCAGTACATTCCCCAGTACCTAATAACCTTCGAGGAGAATTCAAGTCAGATCCAACCATATTATTGTAGCAGCCTTAAGAATGATTAGTTAAAATCTTAATTCAACATATACTTGGTGTAAACCATTCGGTACCTTTTACCACATTTGATTGCAATCATTGTTCAGATGTAACCTAATATTATGTAAAGTTTAGCCTTCAGCATTGCTGAAAACTCCGTAGTTACATTACATTTACTTTTTTAAATACCTTCTGCCTCTTCAAGGTCTTATATATATATTCTCATTTTCAAACTCAACAGTAATGTAACTTTCATATAAATTTAATTATCAGTGTTACAGCACAGCATTGAACGACACCCTAAATCATTAAAATCATTTCCTAGTCAAGGGTGTTATTTTCTTCGGTACCGATATACCCTTTTCCTTTTTTTGTTACGTTTCAAATAAGGTGGCGCTCAACAAAGCCAACCACAAGAGTGTCCTTACCTTCGGTCCAGCTCTGCGCCATATGAGTAACCGTGCCTTGTGACCGATTAGAAAATAATCCTCTTTTTGGTGACACTATATTGACCCAATATTACAGTGACGATATACATTCAGATTAGATTGAGCCAATATTGTATATCCAATATTCATCCATATTGGATCAATGTTATTTTCACATTCACATTATATCCATATTGATTCAAAATTAAATCAAGGTTCAGCCAATATGAGGTGCTATCTAGGAAATACTCCCTGATCCTGACGAACAAGATTCCGAAGCTACCGAGTTTTCATATCGAAAACCATAGTCAGAAGGTATTCAAATCAAATCACGTATCCAGATCTTTGACCGACAGCTTCTTGCATCCTCAGCTCATTAATATTCTGCAATCAATCGCCACTCAAGTCCATGAATGCGCCTTCATCCTTTCAATTCAGAAATCGGTCCCTAATGAAGGCAACAAACTCCCAATCAAGTTTCTCATTAAGTCTCCGACTTCGACCGTTCGTTCTTCAATATCCCGAACTCGACAATTCGAAATTTATTTGTTTTCCTGCGACCCATTTAAAAGTGTTCGCCCGTTTCAACCCACATGAAAAATGTAGTGGTCTGCCGCCGTTAAAAATCGATGAGACAAGAGTATTTGTCGAACCCCGGCCTGAATGCTTGCAAAGTTTTATATGTTACGCCCAAAATACGGAAATGGTCTCAAACAAAATGCCGTTGTATCCAAATGCGGAATAGAATAGACTTTGTGTTGGCCTGACTAGCTTATAGGAGAAAATCTTTCTCATTGAACTGAATTTTGAAAGAATATTCGGTGGTAGACCAAAAATACATATCCGTACAAGACGGTCTTATGAGGCACAATCGCAGCATGAGCATACAGCAATCAAAAATAGGCAAAAAAAAATTATTCATATGAAGAACTCTACGAACATAAAAAATTCCAGTTGAGCTGACGACGTGCAAGTTTTTCTAGTGAAAATTGCATTGAAACATATTACAATGCCTTTGACTTATATCATTTATTTTTCACTTGTCCATTACTGCTTTAAAATACCTTGGCAACGGTTGCTATTAACAGACCTATAACGCCCGGGGCGTTATGGAGGGCATTATGAATCATAAAGCCCGCAATTTTTTTTTGGCAGGTATGTCAACTCATTCTGCAATGCATTTATTTTATAAAGGACTTCTCTGTCATTTTGAAGCAGGTATGAGACCTGATGAAGTATTTTGTGATCTCAGTTGAGCTTCTGTCTGTGTCAACCATCGGATACTATTGAATAGGTTATATGACTTTGGCATTAGGGGGGCTTCTTCGACCTGGATACAGACATTTATCGAGAAAAGACGCCAGTATGTCAACTTAAGAAACAATGCAGTGGTTGGTAATAATGAGGTCAGATCTAACTATTCAATGGTGAACGATGGTGTACCACGGAGCTCAATTCTGGGTCCTGTGCTATTTTTGTTGTATCTCAATGAAAAAGATGAGTTTCCAGACAGAACTGAGATCACCATGTATGCCGATAACAGATCTCTAACAAAAATGATTTGATACTAGAGAAAGAGTGTAATAAAATAGTAAATGTTTTCACGTGGTGAAACTTCAATATCAAAATTATCATCAATGACTTACTTGATCTATAACATTGAAAAAAATTCAAATAATATACAACTCATCATATTATATTATTCAGAAATTAAATCTTGACTTAGGTATGGCATTTTTTATTGGGGTATCTCGACTCTTTTTCCAAAAATCTTCATTTCACAAAACGAATATCACGCCGCATGACTAGAAAACCAACAACATTCTCGAGTAGATCATTATTTAAAGATTATCAAATTCTGACAGTGTAATCTTTATATATTTTTGAGATTTCACCTATGTCTATAAACAACGGAATGAATTCACAACCAAATTTTCTCATCACAAGGTGAATACATAAGGAAAGAAAAATTAACTATATGTGCCATTTGCCAGGTTTGAAGTTGCCAAGCGATCGTCATATATTCTGGGCCCTAACATAAAGCTGTGTCAAGAAATCATTGATAACTGCACTATTAGAAGAATCATATTATTCATTGGAAGAGTTTTTTTAAGTAATAATAGTATGTAATTGTGACAAATTGTATTTTACATGAATTCAGATGAAGCCACAATGTTGTGTAATGTTTCTTCCATGTTACAGCTTAAAAGGATATTATTTTATCTGTATATACACTAAGACTGTCCATAATTGTATGTACTGTTACTGTTAGTTCACTTCTGGTTTTGATGTAGTAGTAGTATAGTCAAAATCGGTCTCAACGTGCGGGTGGGTGAGACTTTATTCGACTGTTTATTCCAATAACATTGCACAAACGGTTTTCGTGTTACACACACATGATACCGTGAAAATATAACTTAATAAATAAATACAAAACATTTTGGTAACCACTAGGTTTTTCGATTTTTCATATGCTTGCTGACATTTGAACCCGCACGATAAAACCGATTTTGACTATAGTAGTAGTAATCGTGGGGAGGCCGCTGCCGCAGCCAGGCAAGTAGGCCCCAATGGGCCCTTTTTGCTCTCCCCGCTCTCCACATAACTACCTTGCCTCTCCTATAGTCTTCCTTTCCGGATCTTTGTGACCTGATGAAGGTCAGTATGTCCGTACACTTTAATTCGATGAATTCTTCTTGTTGGAGTTTTTCAACTCCGAAGATTTCGAATCAGCCTTCTGTACGGCTCACACTCGCCAAGGAAGTGAGACGATGTTTCTTCGTCTTCTTCACACATATGGCAGGTGGGGGCTGTCTTTTATACCCATTAGTGACAGATGTCTGCCTAGTTTCTTATGTCCTCTTAGTATTCCTACTAGGAGGCGTAGTGTTTGGCGATCTCTGCCTAAGAGCCACACCATCTTCGACTTGCTAGAGCCGGCTCGTTCAGGGCAGAAGAGATTTGACTCCTTGCGATGCCTAGTACTGGCTCCGGCCCACAGAACGGCGCCGCGGAACCGGTTCTGGCAAGTTCGTCAGCCACCTCGTTTCCCGGCACCCCTCTGTGACCAGTAACCCGTACCAGCTTGACTTCCTTTGTTTCAGCTAATTTCTCCAGAGCGTCTTCGCATTCCTGTACCAGGACTGAACTTGGCTTAGGATGGCAGAGGGCTCTGAGCGCTGCCTAAATTCTCTGCTCGGGTCCATCTATCACCTTTTGCCTCATAGCTACGGTTAGAATGGCGAACACTCCAGCTTGGAAAACTGTTGTATATCTTCCCGGAGTGTAGCTTTCTTCTATACCTATTTTCTTCCAAGAAGATGCCTGCGCCCGAAGCCTGTTTGTCGGTCAGACGCGAACCGTCCATAATAGGCTTCCTGGTCGGTACTCCACTATATTTCCTTCCCATTGCTTTCTGCTCGGAATAGCAAGAGCAAACTTCCTATTCCATCGCAGTCTGTCTTGTGCGCTTTTCACTCTGAGGGCGGAAATAGGAATCTCCTGCTCCGCCCACTTTGCGATTTTTGCATGCCCTATCATCTCTCCTTCGTTTTCCCAGACCTTCGAGTCTCGCATCCTCAAATGGGCTGTCATTGCCTCCTTCTTGATCCACACTGGAAGGGGTGGTAGCGTCAACAGCACCTCCAATACAGCGGTTGGGGTCGTTCTCATTACACCCGTTATTAGTAAACTGGCCAACCTATGGACCTTACTGAGCTTCCGACCTATTGTACTACTTTGTGCGCCTGGCCACCATACAGCTGACCCATATTGGATCTTTGGTCTTACGACCGCCGTGTAGCCAGCGCATAATCTCTGGATTGGTTCCCCAATTTTTCCCTACAACTCTCCTCAGTTGCCATAGGATTGCTACCGACTTTTGAATAACCATATCGACGTGCGGCCTCCATGAAAGTTTGGAGTCCAAAACCAGGTATTTGACCTGCTGAGCTAGTTGCAGCTCTTGGCCAAACATGGTGGGTGGTCTGAACCCATCCTTTCTTCTGAGTTTGGTGAACAGGATCATCTCCTGGTTTTGATGTAATTGCGTTGTTATTCACACTGACTGTCTATTCCTATACAATATAATATGGTCAATAAGGAAAGTTAAACAGAACAAAAATATCAGGTTTGTAAAGAAGGTATACTTTCAAAAGACCTACAAGATATTTTTGGAGAATTTAATAATTTTTTTCTCAATACTCCAGCTAAACTTGTTAAGAATATAAAAGTAAATGTAATTTGTAGAGTTGCTGGTACTCTATCGAACAAAAGTTCATTATATTCAATAACTCCTTTTTGTTCTAGTGAATTATTACAACTCATTTTTACTAAACTTGTGGTCTTGTGGTGTTCATGATATTCCAAATTTCTTTATAAAAAACATACTCGAAAATACTATACTTACTGAAACACATTTGATCTACTTTATTTTGCTCAGGTTGACTCTCGGTTAAGATATGGTTTATGTTTATGGGGAAATTCGATCAATGCCTCCCAAGTTTTTATTATTATTTATTTGGATCTTGTCATTCACTTTTTTGAGTTGGCAACATATTATGTGTACTCAATCTAATAACTCATTTTTTTACATTCACATTTGATTCAATTTGACAGTGACATGATGTTGACTTAAAGTACAACCCGAGAAAAACCGGTGAGACCACTGTATACCTTCGCTTTTGTTCAAAAAGATTCACCGAGGAATTTTCAATCTTGTGAAAGCTTAGAGTAATAAAAGACATAGAGATGCCTTGCATATGCCAACACAATACATGTTTTGGAAACCGGTAGCGGACTATCCTTTTCTGTACAATTTATTGGTGAGGGGGCGGCGGGTGGTAAGACGTTATGAAGAGTTTGTTTACATTGAGAGTGGGTTGGACGGGTCCATATATATTAGCAGAATCGTTAAACATCCGGCAGATAATTCGTAATATAATACAAACGCAGAAACATAAAGAATAGAATCAGATTATGCTAGAACAGTACTTTGGCGACCATACAATTCGCAATCACACTTCTATAAAATTGAAATGCAGACTGCACTCTGTAATAATAGAAAAAATGTACAACAAAATGTAAACCAGTTATGCTAGGTACTTTGAAATTATCAGAAAGTTATTTCATCCAAATTGTTAACAGAAACGGAATACATCAGATTGAACAACGGAACTGATCAAATCCGGATTTCATCAGACTGGATTTTGTAGACCGATAATTCATCAGATTGTACAATCGAACATCATGCGCCTTCAGACAAAACGGTAGATAAAACAAGAAATGTAACCTTGTGGGTGGCGCTGTTGCGCTGCATAGCAATTATTTCTTTGAAGATACTGAAAATTGTTTTGTAATTCTTTTACTTCGATGAAGTGAATTTTACAGTCTCTCTAGAGATGAAATACTGGCCCAATTTGAAGAGTGGTTATCAATGGATGTTTTGATTTCAGTTTTTTCAATAATTACATTCAGCAGAAGGCTTTCAATAGAAAATTTCAATAAATAATGAATCCAGTTAACTGCAGTTAATATGAGATATACAGAATCCTTTTTTAAATCGATACAACCAGTATTCAAGAGTAAAAGTTCATTTGTGAAATGATGTTTGTTGAATAATAATAATAATAATCGACTTTTTTTTAGTCTTTTTTTGAAGGTAGGTGTCGACAAGTGAAGCAGGTCTTTGATGGTATTGTTGTAGCAGGATGCTGCAAAGTATGAAAAAGAATTTTTGAATATGGCCGACGAATGTTGAGGAATATGTTCTGGTTGGTTCTAAGGTTTAGGGAATGTATGTTTGATCTTTTCGTTGATTTATTGCATAAAGTTTCAGGTAATTTTGTGTTCAAAATATTATAATGATAATAAAATAATTATATTACTTAATAGAATAATAATAATAATGAGAATAATATATTATTATTCTCTGACATATTCATTATTCACATAAATATCTAATTAACACTTTATTTCTTTAACACATTTTGATGTAGGGTAGGTCCATAAATAATGTCGCAGTAAGCAATTCGTGGGAATATAAGGGACTCACAGATATTCTATTTTCAGTTCTTTTTAATCAAGTGCCTATTGGGATATAACTGCCGTAATATGCCCTACATAACTGATATATGTGTTTAATGCATCTCAGATCAGTATCTATGCATAGACCTAAGTTCTTGCTGTCATTTACGAATTGAATTTGAATATCATCAATTCGTATGGAAAGTAAGCTAGAAATAGAGTTTCTCTTTCCTCTGGCATCGAACAGCATCACTTGCAATTTTTTTTAATTGAGTTTCAAACTGTGTGCACAAGATGCGTCAAAGATTTGTTCCGTTTATGTTTATATTATCCTCGACATCACAGAAACTGAATGACATTCATACCTACTTGAGTGTCATCCGTGTAATGTTGCATTATGATTGATCTGACTTACTCATGAGAATCGCATATTTGAAGGGCATAGAGAAGTGGTCCCAAGACAGAACCTTGCAGAACGCCGTGATGTCTTCTTAGAGAAGAAGATTGGTTACCATCCAAGTTGACAATTAGATTTTGAAAGAATACAGGGGTACTCTTCTCTCTAAGCGTTTCCACAAAGTGGAAGATAAAGGCAAACATCTGTCAGAAAACAACTACTTCCCTGACTAATACCACGACGGACATTGAACTACAACTGACAGATATTTGTGCAACGTTCTTCAAAGAAGACCCAATTGCAAGTGCTTGTCTCGTAATTAAACAGAAAATTATCCTTCATTTGGCTGGGAATGACCACCTGCAGACATGCATGTTTCGAGGTTTATTGCCTCTCATAAGTGACAGGGTAGGTCGGATAACATTATAATTGTCCTGTCCCTGCCAAATGAATAATAATCAACTGTTTAACTAATATTTCCCCACAGATAACACCACGATCTACAACCAAGTTGATCGAAGCGCCATCCGCACGGAACAAGACAAAACACTCCCAAGCAGCACAGTCTCTTTGAAGAGAAATCTGTAAACATTCGAACTAGTTCGAATATATTGTGCCAGAGAGGTATCAACAATGTTAAAGAATACAGGGGTACCCTTCTCTCTAAGCGTTTCCACAAAGTGGAAAATAAAGGCAAACATCAGCCAGAAAACAACTACTTCCCTGACTAATACTACGACGGACATTGAACTACAACTGACAAATATTTGTGCAACGTTCTTATCCTTAGGATAATTTTCTGTTTAATTACGAGACAAGCACTTGCAATTGGGTCTTCTTTGAAGAACGTTGCACAAATATATGTCAGTTGTAGTTCAATGTCCGTCGTGGTATTAGTCAGGGAAGTAGTTGTTTTCTGACAGATGTTTGCCTTTATTTTACACTTTGTGGAAACGCGTAGAGAGAAGGGTACCCCTGTATTCTTTCAACATTGTTGATACCTCTCTGACACAATATATTCGAACTAGTTCGAATGTTGACAGTTTGAGTTCATCCAGTTAAATACCTCTCAAGAAGTGAAATTGCACTTCAAGAAAAACCAAAATATTAAAGTTTTTTCCATGAAATCGTGGGCTCCAAAGTGTCAAAAGCTTTCCTGTAGACCAATAGCTTTGAAAATATCATCGGTGATCAGACTCGATGCTGTAGTACTCAGTTCTATATTGGGGGCGAAATCCAGAATGAACATCAGTTAAGATTCGTAATAATAATAAGTTGACAACTCTACTGTTCTTTGATTATCATTTCGACTGCCTTCGTGAGAGTTGGGAGAATGCTGATTGGTCGTATATCTGACAGTTCTGCCGGATCATTACATTTTGCTCCACAGAGAGGAAAATGTATTGATTTAATAGCAAAATTGACGGTTCAAGGCTCAGTGGTCTTCTTGCCGTATTCGGATTTACTGACATCGACCGGACAAGTGTATTGACCTTACCATCATTTTATTATTATCATATAACTTATGATCAGCAGAAACGTGAAATCAGTTTGCAGATAGTCACCTGTTTCGATAAACATTTACAAATTATTACAGAAAGCATTGCAAAGTTTGACAGACGTTGGACAAAAGTGATTGGGCAATCGTATGGGTTTGTTGAATTATTTTCTGTTTGCCTTAAGTTTAGGAAATTTACGAAATGCTAGGTTATTTATTATCTATTTTCACAACATACAAGAAATAACTATAATCAATGTAATTCTAGCTCTTCAGATACTGTAGTTTTGCAGGTTCTTATGGGTTTCCCTGCAGCTACGAACACCAAATAAACCGCTTCGGAGCTCCAAATAATTTCACTTTGTAATTTTCATCTGAAATATAATATGTGTGCTTTTCAAATACAATTTCGAAGTTACATCTGGAGAAAAGTTTATAAGTGTGTTGTTTGAGTTTATAGCACAGTAATTACTTTCCAACTCAGATGCTATTAGGACTTTATACGGCTACGCTATAAAACATTGAGACCCACATATTTTTACGACTTTCCAGGGATTGTTTGATGAATATTTCGTCCTTACCATTACACGATGTCGTGCATGTACGGAGAAAGTAAGAAGGGAAAGAAGCCCCCTCGAACATTTCTAGGAGGGTGATCGAAGATATATTGCACATCGAAATCCGTGCCGTCGCTATGCATCGCATCAGTTCCACATGTTTACGTTGCTATGTTTCCCTTGTTTCGTTTTGAAATCTCAACTGAAGGGTTCCCTACGAGTGTGTCGAGTAATAATTGTATGGCTGCTAAAATTTCATTCCTGTGTTTAAGTGTCCATAAGAGGTGAGGAATTATCGCTGAATTACAGCGGCTATCCACCTACTATGTGGATTATCGGGGGTGATACCACGAGTGCTCGCAATACCTTCGATAGCAATCTGTCAGAAATCAACGAAATCAAATTGCTTGGTAACACCACGAGTCCGCAGGACGAATGGTGTTACCTCAAAGGAATTTGATAGAGTTCAATAATTCTGAGAGAATTTTCGATAGAATTGTGATGCTATATATTGAAAACAATTGGAAAAGTACAAATGTATTCACCAAAACACATACTAGTTATATTATTCTTATTATAAATATTTAATTTTGAACAAATTAATCTTTAATTAATTTTTAATAATAATGATTAATAACAACTAAATAATTATTATGATATATTTTGTTTTTCGGTCGTTGTAGGTGATTCTTTGTGGATTTGATAATTCGCTGGGTTCTCTTCATTTCGGAGTTTGTCCATTATATTCCGATTGTGCATACTGATGTCTAATTTTGGGATTTGGTGCTACCATGATTTTTATTATTTCCTGTTCATTCAGTCCCGCTTTAGCCAGTTGGCTCACTATGTTGTAGCTCTGTCGAATGATTCGTAATTTGCTGGTTTCTAATCCGATCGATTCTGCCGATTTCATTATCCATTTGGCAACATATTGGGCAATTTTCATACCACGCACTGTTCCTATTCATGTTCCAAAATGTATTCACTGATACAAATATCCGGTCTGTTTTAATCTGTTTTGATTGCAGTTTTTTGAATAATCTAACTGGACATGATTCTTCATTGCTATTATTTTTTATCCACCATTTATCATCTGCATAACGCTGAGGTCCTCTTTGAGCATTCCAATAGATAGAATACACCTGCATTGTTGAGATTCTCACGGAAATATTGGACTTTACATTTATCACGCACTAGTCGAGTGGATTTGAAGATGACATCTATAAAAGAATTGAATGTTTGTTTTATTCACCGTATTGATAATAATAATACATTTATTATTCACCATAAATACATGAAATACAAAGAATAAAAATGTACAATGGTAAATAATAGAACTGTTAGGCCAAGTGGCCGATTCTTCCACAGTTTCCTAAGATGATCCCAACTAATTGATCTTCACGAAAAATATATGAGAATGAACAATTTATCAAGAAATACTTAATAGGGTACATAAATATATCGTGTGTAACAAGTAATATTCATCATTGTCGGGAAAACAGAAATCGTTTATACCATATTTTGAATGCATCAAGAATTTGGAACATCCATTATATCACTAAAAAAGGTAACATTGTAGGAGAATGACCGTTTGAATAATTGCTTTTTGTGCTTTGGAGTCGTTAGCGTATTTCTACGACGCAAATGTAGGTTATGTAAATCAGTTCTAAATGTCTCTTTCCTATATAAGTAGTCCGGTATTTTTGTTTTCAAAATTTTATAGACAAAGCTTGCTATGTGGTGTCTGCGGCGATTGAACATGCTAAGCCATCCGGTATCCTTCAATTTATGCGAAATGCGCTGTGGTCTTCTAATCCCATACATCAATCTCAAACAAGAATTTTGTGTACTATCAATACATGGACCGTAAACAACATCACAGTGATTGAAGTGCGAAAGTACTAGACTATCACAGAGCTGTGTTTTTAATTTGGTGTTGAGAAAATATATATGTCCATAGATGAGCTTCAAAGAAATATATGCATTTTTAAGTTTTTGGGTGACATGATATTTGAACCGTAGTTTAGAATCCATGAAGAGTCCTAGATCCTTACATGTATCTTTGAATTCGATTGAGTCGTTGCCAATTTGTATATTCAGAGCCTCATTTCTCTGTTCATCTGAACCAAATAGAAGTGCAACCGATTTTTTTTAATTTATTTTCAGTAAATGCTTGTTTGTTACATCGAGAAGATCATTCAAATCAGAGTTAATCAAATCGTTGGCTACAATTGTATCACAAAATCTGAATAAGTAGTACAGTAGCGTGTCATCTGCATAGAGGTGATATTTGCAGTGTGTCAGGCTAGAGCAAAGGTTGTTAGTATAAATGGTGTACATCAAAGGACCCAGAATACTTCCTTGGGGAACGCCTTGTCGCAAAACCATTAGGTCGGATGTGATGTTATTCAATCATGGTGAGGAGAACTGCTTGGGGAGCAAACCTCAGGTTGGCTAAAGTCGGACTCAAAGGGACAGCACACATCGTAAGGGGCTCAACCTCCACCGAAACTGCACACCTTGCCGATCTCCCAAATGACGAAATTACCAGGACATTTAGTTTCGAGAAATTCTTTCGATCGCCGGAATTAAATACCAAGAGCGAATGGAGCATAGAATCCATTCGAGCACTGGGTAAGAACACCTTAACATGGTACACGGATGGGTCCAAAACTCCCGACGGAACTGGAGCAGGAGTTTTTGGGCCTCGCACCAAATACTCCGAATCCATAGGCCTGTTCCCCATTATTTTTCAAGCGGAAATTCACGCCAAAGAAAGGTGCATTCAATTCAACGTCGACAGGAAATACCGGAACAAGGAAATCGCAATCCTCTCCGATAGTCAAGCAGCCATCAAAGCGATTAGGTCATAAAACATCAACTCAAAGATGGTTTGGGAATGCCTAGACAAACTTAATCATCTAGGCAGGAACAACAAGGTGGTCCTCCTCTGGGTGCCGGGGCACGTCGGAGTGGAGGGCAATAAACAAGAAGATGCCCTGACACGAAAAGTGGCATCAGCGCCACTGATCGGGCCAGAACCATTTTGCGGACTTGGAAAATCGTACTTCCAAGATGAACTCAATAAAACTGAAGAAGCAGTGAGAGCAATATACTGAAAGAGACTTCCAGGGCTAAGGTAGGCCAAAGATCTCCTCGGAAACTTCAACCGAGCAAGATCGAAGACACTGATTAACCTCAGCAAAACTAGTCCAAAGACAATCACGGGGTTTCTTACGGGGCACTGCAGACTCAAAGAACACCCAAGGAAGCTATAGGCTTAGAGTAAGACAGCACCTGCAGATTCTGTGGGGAACATCCAGAAACACCACACCATATATTGATGGAGTGTTATGCTGCACATCACAAAAGATTGAATAAACTGGTATCACACCAGCTGACTGTGGGAGAAATACCACGATGGACCCCTCGAAATCCTTAAATTCGTCAAGGAATTGGGGCTTGAGGGGCTGCTGTAAACGAGAACACCTTGAAATGGCAGAAGAAGATGGGGCACAATATATCTAACTAGGTCGCAGCGCATCAGTCACAATCCATATTTACTATTACCATTAAAGAATGTTGATGACAAAAAACGAAACAATCATATTGAATATTTACAATGACATTTTATTACATTATATGATCAAAACTAAAGTTTTAGCTGAAAAGTTAAGGAGCCTGAGTGATAATTGGTAATTCTGTAGAGAAAAATATTACGAAATTCTGGATTTTCCACCATCATAGAAATCATATATATAATTAATTTTCCGATACCTACCCTAAGTTCAAATTCCACATTAGAAAGCATTACGGGAAGCCTTATTTTGACATCGATGTCAGCTTTAGTGAAATCCACTATGTGAGTAAGTCCCTCGAAACCAATTAGGAGACATGCGATCATTCCATTTTAAAGTTGGCGATGGAAATGAAATTTGAAGGAAACTTTTCCATGTAATTCACGTTTCAGTGCTTTGGCTGATATCGATTGCTCCAGAAACTACTTTACGAAGCAATTTATGTAACATTGGGATTTCTGAACATCCAGTGAGTCCCTGATAGATGATGGAAAAAGAATGAGAGAGCGCAGTCAACTCAGTGCTCGTTAATCAATATCGTTACGTTCATAATTAAATACCCTTCAATAATATGTACAGTTCGATTGTTTTATCTTTACCCATGCGTCATCAATTTATGATCGAAGAAATCACACACCCTCTATCAAACATCTCTTTCTATCAACCGCTATGAGCGAATCAAAATTCGTTAACATTTGTCTTGTAAGCTAAGAATTATAGGATTGTGATGATCGATTAAAACTCGAAACAGTGGAAAGAAATAGCCATAAAACCGACAGTCTTCTACATTTCAACTAAAGTTGCCAACCATCAATTGCGTCATTGTTTTCTGTCATTGGGGTATTATTTGTCGCCAGTTTTACTTTGTTTTGCAGTCGAATATATTATAAAAACTGTTTTTTTCAAAGCTAAACGTCTCTTGCAATCATTACTTTTAAAGTAAGTACAATATAATGTGTTTTATTCACAAATACTCTTTAAAATGTCCAACTTCACAATTGACATTTGTGACTATAATCCCGTACTGCCGGGATATTAACACAAGAGTTATTCATGGTGTAAGAATCCTAATGAGAGAAAAAAAGATTACCTAAAGCTATAAATACAGGTAAAACATTCACAATATATTTAAACTCTTTTTTAGATTATGCCTGTAACTAATTCACAAGCACAACAATTTGTATTGAAATGGAAAGAGCGAATGGTGGACCTTTTTTACCACTTTCATCTGTTCAAGAGGTAACAATGTAATCCACAAAAGAAGTTTCATAACTTTTCTTTGCAGATGCACTTAAAATATCTCGAAAAACGGTGTACATAAAAATAAACGAAAATAAACCCATTCCATCAACACACACTGAATCACTTAAAAATGGTATGAACAAGAAAATCTCCTTTGTGATATGGTTATTAAACCTATTATTATAAACATTGGTGACAGTTCTGAATCTGAAAGTGAATAAATATATTAAATTTGTTTTTCCTTTCATAACTGGACATAGTTCTACATGCATTAATGCATTAATGTGGATAAAATTAGGATTTGATGGATTTGTGTCAAACGGCTGCGGAGGTATGGATAAAACAACTTCCATATCTGAGTGTGCCTGAAATTAGAAAACAATAGGGAGGTCAAAAGTTTCTAGTAAACTCACTGGGCAAATGAGGAAATTCCATGAACTTATCTCTACCTCCATGTTTCATTATCCTATTAAACCTGGTGTCACTGGATTCGTAATAATTGGAATACACCCTGTGCTAGGAATCGTACGTTAAAAGGTAAGACCTCGATAATCCTTGGCTCGCACAAGTTTCGACTACTGAGGGCTGGCGTTCGTAAGGGGACGACAGCTGGTTAACGGATAAAACAATTTTAAACAGATTCAGTCCTTTTCGCTTTTGTTTCTCCAGCAATATTTTTGAAATTTGGAACATTGAATATGCTCACTGGACGGCACTTTTTGACATATTTGGAAAATAAATGAATAAAGGAAAGGAATAAAAGGAATGGATAAAAGGGGGGTGTATCCATGGGTGTATGTCACACGGTATTCTGTTGGAACTAAACTCTCCTTGTCTGGTGGTTCGCCATGAATTTGAAAATGTTAATTTAGTAATTCATTATACTATCTTATTACCTACACGTTGTAATTTTATCGGGATAATAGCCACGGCATTCTATATTTAGATGTTATTTTGACTGAAACGTCTCGACTTATTTCATATGCATAACGTTGATGACACACGAGTAAAGACAAAATAATCGAACTGTATGAATATTGAACCATCAAAAATGCAACATGCATTAAAAATAAAAAATATTCTTTGTATCCATTTCAAGGAATTTCTGGAATTTGGAGTTTCTCACTCTGAGATAATGAATATTTTAATATTTAAAAATGTATATTATTATCAACATTATCGTTTATTGTTGTTCCCCACAGTGCGGTCCTTGATGGAATAAATTCATTTTCAGCGTTATTATGTATTTGTTTAAAAAAATCTGAAACAGGTCGATTTCTATTCTCAGTTAGACAATTTAAAGTAAGTATGAAAATATTACCCACTCTGAAATACGAGCCCCCTCAAAAAAATTAAACTTGAAGGGTGTCGTGTGGCACCTTTTTCGAAAGGAATTGCCATTCTCTGTTCAGCAATGCTGAGTTTTTCAATTTTGGTGTAATCATAATTGAGAAAATTTATTTTGAATATGTTTGATTTTGATACTTAGATCTTAAATAAGTAGAATGAAGGAATCAATGTAACATTTTGTTTTGGAAGTATTCATCTACAGTTAGATTAAATGTTCAAACTAACTATTATTTACTTCTTGGCAATGAGCAGGGCGATCTTGGAATTCTCGTAGAACAATTTGTAGGACCTCAGGCGTTATATTGTCAATTTCTCCGTTATACCAATTTTTAAACCTTCAATATCGTTTAGTCTATTGAAATATACTATTGATTTCAAATAACCCCATATAAAATAATCGATATGAGTAAAGTCGGGGGATCTAGAAGGCTATTCAATAGTTCCGCGTCTTCCAATCCACTTATTGAAATAATCTCTTACAATACGTTTGTAATGCGGTGGAGCTCCGTCTTGTGGTTACCAAATTGTTATGTATATCACATTTGGATCATCAACATCAAAAAAGTATTTTTGATGTAGGCTGTAAAAAGTTCATTGAAAATCTAGATGAACCTCACTATTATAATTTGTCCTTTCGAAAAATAGGGGCTAATAATTTTGTAGTTGATGATACTTGCCCAATCGTGCATTTTTCAGGATATTGTGTGTGAGGCTCACATATCCGTTGAGAATTTTGTCTGCTCCAGTACCTACCTACAGTTTTGTTACAACCGTTCCATTCTTCTTCCAAAGCTCCATAAAAAAAAACAATTTTCGAATTGTTGCCTTCTATCAGTTTTATCCTCATTTGATTCCTGAACCAACTGAACCTTAGAAAGATAGTATTTTTCTCTAATTGAAGCTCTCAGTATCGATAACTTACTTACATCATTGTCGGTGGCAAGTTGTCAACTTGTGATATGCGGATTTTCATCAGTCGCTAACAGTACATCTAACTCACACTGTAGACTGTGAGCCGTGTTGACCAGGGTATTTAGTATTAAAATTTCACAAACTTCTTTTTGAGTTCTTGGCATCCAATCGCAGTGGTCATGATGGTAGAGCGCGAGTCTATCAATCAGGGGAACGTAAGTTCCATTCCCAGCATGGTACTGGTCTCGTGCTAGGAATCGCATGTTAAAAGGTTAGACCTCGTTAATCCTTAGCTCGCACAAGTTTCGACTTCAGAGGGCTATCGTTCGTAGGGGGAGGAAAAACAAACAATTTTTTAAGAATAATTGAAATGACTATTCTTTGAGTTTCGGATTAATGCGTGAGCCATAGTTGAATCAAATACACACAAGTATTTTTATTACACTGACGTGTGTCAGCAACTTATAAATATAAAAATAACAGTAGTCTACTTGATGGACATTAGATTATTCAGTTATATGTGTTTTGTGAATAATATTTTGATGTCTTGAACGACTTTGTCCTGACGTTTAGCAAAACAGATAATAAAATACCTGATTACTTCTTATAGGGTTATTCAAGAAAAAAAAATTCAATAGATCAGACAATATTGCAGATTTAAAAGTTAATATGGAAGAAATGTTTTCTTTATTTTACGTAAAATAAAAAAAATATATTTTCAAAATAAATTTTCTTATTTCTGATCTCACCAAAGTTGAAAAAACTCAATATTACTGAATATATAATAACAACCCTTCGAACAAGGTGCCACACGACGAGTCTAATAATGTTTACAGTTTATCTTTTTATGTGCCTTTTAAACAATAAATTAAAAATCACAAATAACAAATTACAAATGAAGTGAGTAGAAAATGTTCAAGAATAGGTACGCCTTCGTGCATCTTCATAGCTTGTGTCCTCTCTTTTCTCGGTCCCATGGTTTTTCTCAAGATTTCTCGTTCCATTGTTCTGATTTGTTTCTGTTTGGTGAGCACATGATGTGAACAGCGTTAGTCCACATGTTATGATTGAGAAAAATTACAGAATTAAGATAAACGTTCCATGTCCGTCATGGTATAAGCCAAGGAAGTAATTGGTTTCTTTCAGATCTTCCAATATTTTCCACTTCGTGGCAATGTATTCGTATTATTTAGTTATGTAAGGTTGATTCATACAGGGTACTTATAAAATCTAACTTCCGTGGTAGTCTCGCCAGCTAAGAGTTTGGTATAATTTGGGGGTTCCGATTTTCCTTCAGACAATAATAATTGTTATATGGGTGACAGCTAATAAAAATAGCGAAAGGCTCGAATCTCCGGAAGTAATTGAACGATTATAAATTTCTTCCACTCGGATAAAAGATTTTATTTTGCCTCATTTTCAGGGTTTTCACACTGTAAGAAAAGTTAACGTTTCTTTTGTGAAAAATGATTTTATCTGTTCACATGGTTACTTATTCATTTCATATTCATATCGACCACAACCCATTTAAAAACTGTTGAGAATTGAGAAAGACTCAAATGCCATATTTATGCGGGCTAACGTCACTTGTACTACAAACGTTTGGTCTGTAAGTGCTTTGTACAACAGGAAGATTTGTTCCCATTTTTAACCACAGTATACACTGGAGAATTGAGGAGTTTGACGTCACTTGTATTTGTCCAATGAAATACAGGTAATCCTTTCGTTTTCCGGATCAAACATAATCGAAAAAAAAAAAAATCGTTTTTTACCCAGTTTGACTTGTGAATCTTCGATAAAAAATATAAAGAATTACCAGTGTAATTCCCTATTTTTGATATTACCAACTGTTAATTAATAAAACATGGTAAATTTTGTTCATTGAATTTTGAGAACTGTCTATTAGCCAGTTGAGATTTTGGAATAACTTGAAGGTACTGTTGTATGATGATTTTATTTTTCATCTAATGGATCATGGATAATTTTTGGACTGTTCAGGTTCAGTCTCTATGTAGGTAGGTACCATTGCTAATAAATGAACGAATAAATAATTTTTTTCCCATATTTGGGCTGACGTTTTCCCAAATCGTGTTCATTCTCATTTAAAAAAATCTCAAATATAAATGGTGACTTGGTGATTTTAAAGACGAAAATTGTTTTCAATTGTTAATATTCACAAGTAGTGTAGGTCCACATCCAAAATTATAACGAATTAATTTTTTTTGGAACAGTACACGGCTATTATGAGAGAGTATGATTGATTCCTTCTATTTCTTAAGATCAGCCAATCATTCGCCAATTTCAACAATGAAAAGCTTTTCCAATAACTGATAAATATGCACTAGTTTGACAATAATTGTGACAGCTACATACTCAGTTTATTTTCAACAACGTCATATTGAAATTTCAATATTCGGTCAAGTCATCTATTTCAAATTCATATTATTATGAATTATGAAGCGATTTCCTCTCAAGTTGAAATACACTTCATACTCAATAAATATTAGCCCTCATTATATATTAGTATTGACAATTCATTCAATTGTTTGGTGAATTAAAAAGTAATATTTCAAGACCAAATTTTTTAAATATCGATACGGTTTCTTGACAAAAGTCGAAGAATTGTCTGAATAAACCGGAAGTTAGGTACTTGTCATCTCATGCATAAATGTTCTTGACAGACGGGACCATCTTTATAAACAGTTTCATAGATTTTTTTTTCATTTATGAAAAGTGCATGGCTTTCCAACGAATGAACCTATTAGAGTCCATCCAATAACAGAGGGCAGCACAAAGTTACACAAATATAATAGTTGATAACAAGTTGGGTCTGGAGGTAATAAGTGTCAATTAAAAAAAAACGATAACTAGATAATGTTCATTCTATCCTCCTCCAATACCTGCAGAGAATGTAACATACCGAAGGGAATTTTTTTATTTTTGTGTATCATACCATTAAGGCGATCCACGAATGTATTCGACCGTTAAGTAGAAACTTTCCGCTGATGGTTATTGTTAGTATACAGCGCCAAGTGAGCTCGTTGAACAAAAGCTCTTAGAGCTTCTTCTTATGTAACTTCATTAGTAGTTCTATACTTAGCGGCACTCTCGATGTACGCTCATTATTAGCTACCGCGTTTGCAGTTTTTGGCCTGGTGTATTTATTCAATTTGTCGGTTCTTCGCGTTCAGGAAAATCGATGGTGATTTAATATGAGATACCTACTCTGCTTTACTCCTACACGTTGACTCGGTGGGAAACATTCTTTGGACTGGAAAATAATAATATCTGAAACTCTTTCAGCAGATGAATCGACCATTTGGAAAGACATAGGAAAAGTATAGAAGATTTTAAAAAATACTGGCGAACCTAACAATTTTTTTTGGTTCAATCAAGTAAAACTAGATTGGGTTTTCTGTGATTTTGTTACGTTGGTTTCTATTCATTCAAGTACTGAAGGAACTTGTGGACTCTTGTCGCAAAAACAACATATTGAAAAAATAATTGATGAACTTTCGTATACAGGGTGTTCCAATTGAGTCAGCAGCATTCGGTTTGATGAGCAACCTAGTGGCATTTATAATGGCCTCGATGCTGAAGAGAAAAAAAAACCGTTTTCAAAATAATTCATGAATTGATATATATTTAAATAGAACACCCTATATATCATGTATTTCAATTCGCAATCACGTTCTCAAGAAAAATTAGGTTCTTGCTAAAGTTGAAAATAAAACAGTTTTTAATATGAAACATTCATAACAGTCGAATTTGATAAAGCGGTAGTCAATATGAAGTGCATGTTCTAATACAGCGCCTTCGTGTTGAATACATATTTGAGCCCTTCTCTTGACACTACTTATGTGTTGCATTCAAAACAGTTCCGCCATTGATTCTATCAATTATAGATTCTATATAACTCTTCAATTCATCAAAATGATCATGTTTCAATTTGTATACCTCATTTTTCCAAATATACCTATAGATAAAAATCAAGGGTGTCATGTCTGGTGAACGAGGGGGCCACTTAATAGGGTAAGTAGTACCAATCCATCTGTTTCCAAAAAAGCGTTGCAACATAATTTTTACTCCACTGAAATTATGTGCTACGGTGCTCCGTCCTGCTGGAAATAGACCATTTGACGAGCCTCCATATCAAGCCCACCAAAAAACTCTTCCAACACTGTTGTTGATAAATTAGTGTAACGGGGCCTGGTCAAAGAACCAGGGTAGGAAAATCAACCGATAATTATCTCTCTGAATAGACCTCATGAAACATTGATACAGAATCATTTTTGCACGTTATGGGGATGGACTAGAAATGGATTGTTTCTAATCCAATTTCATTCATATACCACCAACAAAATCCCAATCGCCTCTCAGGATCATCAGGTTCTAGTGTTTGCACTGGTCATAACTTGTTGGGAGAATTTTTATGTTTTTTCATAATTCGACGTATAACAAACAATGGGATAGCTATTTCTCTTGATAAGAGTTATTTGGATGATACTTAAAATAGACTGAAACATCCATTTTTGTGTCCTCAGATATTACAAAAGATTTCTTAGTTGTCCTCTTCTCAAAAACTCTTTCGTTTTTCCTGAATCGTCGATGAGCTATTTCACAATTGGGTAACGAATTGTTTGAGTGCTCTTATAGGAATTTTTTTTGCAAACCAAATAAGATTCAAACATGTCACATTTTTCTTGATGGGAACACGACATTTTGAAAAATATTCGAACAGTCGATAGTTACAATAATTTATAACACGGTATACTTGAGAATATTTGACAACTAATATATCAGCAAAGTTTCAAAACAACTTGATTGTTCATAATAATTCTATTTTATCGAATCAAACACATTTTTTCAACTGCACTAATATGATGCTACAGTATATTCTACTCAGCATTCAAAAGTCACTTAAATACGACGGTTGATACTTAAGTCTTGAGATAGAGTCATAGTAAAACAAATAGTTATGATGGAAAATTGGTTCATATATTTCAAAATAATATTCTCTTTCAAGATCAATACGATTTAAACAATTTTTGATAGGTACTTTACGCATGAATAAGGGACATTATTTCTTCTACGACCGCATAAAGATTCAAAAAGCACACTGAAATATATATATTTTATTTCAATATACAAAACTTTCAATGAATATCGTCTAATTATTATTGATATAAATGTTAAAAAACACAATTTGTTGCATTCTGCAAATGGGACAGAATAGCCAGTCCAGAGTAGTTCGTTGGTGATAACTAGCTGTTAAGAGTAACACTCGTAGATTGCAAAGTGCATGAAGATGACGAAGACAGCATCGGTTGCAAGTTGTCAGTACATAAGAGAATTTTATTGAGATGGTTTTCTTTTGTTTTACGGAGTCCTCCAAATACCCTTCAGCAACAGCAGTTGACTTCCAGCTTCCAAGACGTTATATGTGTGCTATCCCTTCGGTTGAATCTGCAAGAAACGTTGCCGAGGATCGTCTAAAACTGTGACCTGTGTTACGTTCTGGGATAGGTAGGCCTAAGTAGATAGCTGGCATATTACCAAATATGTTCACGTCTACGTACTGGACAGAGCATTTTTATCTTTTTTATAATGATTAAAAAAAAACACGGTTCGTGGTGGCAGGAGGCCTTAAATTTGCATACATTATTTATGTCTTCAGATATAACCAAGGAGCTTGTATCATGGTTTTTTGAATCGGAAATTTTCACAACAATCGTCAAGCGTGATTTTTATGAGCTCCGCTCTGCTAGAGCAGAAATGGTACCTACCATAGGTAGGGAATATGAATAAACGTCAGATTTGTACGAAATTTTCATGACAAAACATGATAAAAACAACATATCAAGTAAGAATTTTGCGCGGAAACACCTTTTTTAATTTTGTTTTCGAGAAATATATAGGTATGGCATGTCGGTGCTTGCTTCCAAAACACTGAGATAATCTGTTGGACGGAGTATTATATGCATTTATCCGACTGAAATACAGTGTGTTGAACTGCAAGTACTTTCTTCCATACACACTTCTGGCAATGTATGAGTAAAATAATCTTCAGGAAGTTCAAAAAAGGAAAAAACTGATCATTACTCAATAGACAATGATACACAAAAACCTTCATGAATAACAAAATCCTACATTTTATTTGACAAATGAAATGACAGCTCTGTATCGCGTAATGGCAATACTAATTTTGCGACGTTGCGAATTCAATTCCAGAAATATTCGAAATAGAAATATTTTAGAACAGGAATAATAAAAAGATTATTTGCGAACATTCTGGAAACAGGTGAATCATGGTCATGGAATATATCACGCCACAACCTGACTTCTGCTTCGGTTTCACTTTTTCATACCAAATCGTGATCGGATTAGGTACCAGCAACTTGGATAACTAGGTTAGGTTAATTTAGGTTGTGTCCCCTTCTTTTACGATGAGAAACTAGGACTATGGCTTTCGGATTCGATTTTGGGAGGCAAAACTAACTACGTGAGTTGGATACCTATTTTTTCTAATTTTATCCAAGCCCGATAAACTTACATTTACCTTGCTTACCGACTAGACCCGACAAAACCCGAACAATCCCAATCTCATTTTAAGTATGTGTATTTGTAGTAGTCTTTATTTTTGTGAAGCCGAACGCTGAATATCTCTCTACGTTTAAATTACTTACGCATATGTGTGCCCATCTTAACGCACATGTGCGCGCGCATGTGTATGCGCATGTTAACGCACATGCGTGCGCGCATGTGTATACATATTTACGCACATACAAAAAATCCTTCATTATATCAAGTCCTTTAAATTCTGCCTGTCTGCATTCATTTGGAAACATTTTGAGTACCAACGTTCCAAATGTGCTTTTAATGGAATGATAGAAAAATATATCTACTCATTTACCATAACTCATTCTCGAAAATATCTCATGGGAACTAGGACCTAATCCAACAGTTGATGCCGTCCGAACAAATCAAAACAAAATTGAATCGTTGCATTCACCAGGGTTATAAGACATCTTATTCATAGCAAATCTTTGGTAACCTCACCAAACCACTTGACTCAGCTTAGTTTGATTTTCATGTAGATTGATTTTGAGGAATGTTTAGAGTAGACATAAAAGTATCCCAATTTTTATTACATTCCAATGAATAAAAAATTGCGAATAAAAGAAAATAAGTCTGGGTTAGAATAAATATGAAAACTTAGCGTAATTTGAAACAGGTAGAATCAATGAAATTTACTTAAATAAATTGACATATTTTACTTTCCCCAACTAGTGCGGGAAAGCGATTTTTTTCGCACTAATGCGGGAAAGTGATACTTTCAAAAGTGAATTGCGTGCGGGAAAGTAAAAAAAAATGCTTTTTTTTTTCATTTAGAATATGTCGTGTCTATTTAGCGAGATCATGTGGAAGAACGGGATCATGAAACAATCAGTGGATGGATAATGATTTGACATGCTTATATACTTGATTAAATAAATTCATCATTATTGCGCTATCAAGGATCCATACACAGAAATGAATTCGTTTGATAAATTTATACTAGCCATGCCGGTTTCATTTCATGAAATAATGTCCTCGTATTCCTTGCTATTTCGTGAGCATATCCTGCACCGCTCTACAAGTGAAATGCGGCGTGCACTGTAGGAAATTGGCTTATGAAAATCTTACCCTGCGTTCGTGGATGCATAACGTCCTTTATTAAAATTTGCCGTCAGGATGCATGAAATGTTCCATGCATTTCATTGCTAGTGGCTAGTACTCCCCTCAGTTCACTCAGTGACTTATTCTTATTGAGACTATAATTCAATGTTATTTGTATGACTTCGCATTCTGCTATTTGAAATTGTGGGGTTGGTTGTGTTTGATATTTTCATTTAGTTAAAATGTTGATGCAGGGTCGGTTATGTAGCAATTTCCGATATGATTTACTTCACTGATTTTTCTCATTTCATTAATTTTCATGTATTTTCAATCCGCGAAAACGAAAAGAACTATTTTTCATAGATCTGAATTCGTTAGAAACGGAAGTGACTGAAATTATGACACTAAGTACTCGCAAACCTCAATAACCTAAGCAATTCATAACATGAAACCGTCGAATTGAGAAACTAACGAAACATAATTTCATCAAATCATAAATAATTTTTTAATATCTAAAAACGTATAACCAACAACTAATCTAAAAAAAATGAAGTAAAGTAAAATCCATGGAAGCGATATGTGTAAGATATACAATTATCAGAATCGAAATCTAGCAGAAATTGTGGGTGGCGCTGGTACGGACTTATGATCGTTCATTTTGTTTGGTCCTTTCACGATTTATTCGAGAATTCAATTACTGGGTAGTGAATTTCAAATTTTCCAAGAAAATTTTATATCACCCTCATTTAGGTGAGCATGTAGATTCCAAATTATTTGTGAAATATATCAACCCACATGATACAAACAGTTTTTGCTCTTTAGTAATAATGTACCGTCGTGGAACGGTGATTCGCTGTGTATAAATAGGCATTATTTCAATTTTTGAAATTGTCCCTTTTATATAATTTTTGTGTTTTGGAATGATAGACGCCAGACGAAGTACTATTTTCCCACTGGCACCTATGTCTTCTTTCTCAAATGCCAGTAGTATCTTTCCGGTATAAACTTCTAAGTTTTGGATCATATTAAACAAAAATCTTGTAACCCCATTCATTTTACTGTTATGGGTTGTATTGCTTCAGTGACGACTTTCCTTTGAATGGCACGATTTGCTCATACTCACATAACATATGTGGTTTCACTTGGTTAGAAATTTTTTGCTGTATTCTGCAGGTTTGATTACAATAAAGACGATTTCTCAGTAAACTAGATATGGACATGTATTAATTAAATAGTCTCATTAAAAATTCTCAATTCTGATGGTGTGAGATTCAGTGATTTGTTAGGATCAATCTGACAAGCTATAAATTTCTCTGAGTGAATTATATTGGTCTCCTCTCATTTCAGCTCACTTATAATATTGTTTTCTTCTAGCAGAAACATTTCTCAGTGTATTATCAGAAACAGAAATATCTCCTCTCCAACACTAGATACGGCGTTATTGGCGTTTGGGTTAGATACCTAATCAACATCAGAGTCGCTTAGATTTTCATCTTTGCTTAGTATTAGATCAGCCATATCTTCATTAAACGAGATAATTCATCTACAGTTTATTATATGATCAAAATACTCATTGTTCCAAATTAGGAACAAACAAAATTTTCCAATTCACTCAAAGGACCCCGCAAAATCCTTATGGAATTTGGGTCTCGGTGGATTTTTTTGAATTTTTGATATTATGTAGTCCATGTAATTCTCAACCCAATGTTACCATTGTGCCAACCCCAAAAAATTAACAGTTTTGCCGCTAGGGGTCATTAAAATAACCCCTTTCTCATAATAGACTATCTATTTCCGAAACCGGGAACGACATTTTCACCCGTTTCATTATAGATAATGTTGTAAATGATTATGCTCTTTTATAAAAAAAAATCTTCACCCCCCCTCCCTCTTACCCCCACCACATATTATGAAACACAAAAAATTATATCTGGATTACTTCGAAATGCATCGTCAGATGTTTGAACATGCTTGAATTAGGGAAATGGCAATTTTTCATGATTATCCCCCCTCCCCTCGAGGGGTACAAAACAATAAAAATTTGGTGGATTTTCCTGAATTTTCAATATGATGCAGGTTATGTTATTGCGAATAGAAATTAATCAGGTGATAAACCCAAAAAATTACTATTTATTCTCAAGACAGAGAACAACATTTCCACCAATTTCATTGTAGCTAATGTTGCATAAGATTTTGTACTTTTATAAAAATATTATTCACCAAAAAAATTATTCACTTCCCCCCCGCCTCTTCCCCCCACCTCCTATTATGAAACGCAAAAAAAATTATATCTGGATTATTCTGAAATGCATCGTCGGATGTTTGAATAAGCTTGAATTAGGAAAATAGCACTTTTTCATGATAATCTTCCCTCCCCCGAGGAGTACAAAACAAAAAAATGGGGAATTTTTATGAATTTTTAATATGATGCAGTTCATGTTATTGTGAATAGAGAACTAGGTGCTAAACCCCAAAAATTGATAGTTTTGATGCTTGGGGGCTTCAAAGTCATACCTTGCTCAGAATAGACTATTTATTATTATAGGAGGGAAAGATATTTGAACGTGTTTAATTTTAGATTACGATGAGTCATATTGTAATATTTCATAAGAAGAATTCTAAAACCTCCCCCAACCCCTATTTTAAAACACTAAAAAATAATTCTTGACTATACTTTTGAAGGCGTAGTCAAAATTACTGTTTTATTCAGCTCAAATGAGGGAAATCATACTTGTTCATTTATACCTCCCCCACTTAAAAAAATGAGGGTGAATGACGCGATTTTTTTTTTTCGTATGAGGTGAAGGATATATTTTATAGAGAGGTAATGAGTCTCAAAACCTCAAAACTCAAGACCTACTGTGAGACTCCACTGATTCTCAGATGTCAGGGCTACTCACTAAAACCTCCATCTCTATGTAGGCCCGTCAGGCTATTGCCCCCGGTGACACTCAGGCCTTGCCGCCCATCGTATCATGCCTATATTAAGTACTGTCATAGTCTTGTAAGACTTTGTATAAGTTCAAACATCAAGGATTTGAATTTTGGGTAGTGCTTGATTTGGATCAATTTGTGCAGGCCTGTTGGCGGCATCCATTACTACATCCAAGAGCGTCGTCCATGGGTATCTGATATTCGGTTCATGGCGTGCAAAGCTCAAGAACCATAACACACTTGCCACATGTGTAAAAGAGCCCAAAGTTCTTGCCCCCGTTTTGCAGGTGCAGTAATATCCTAAAATTGGCACAACCTCCTCTTCCTCTTGCATGTTGGGGTTAAAAGCAATCCAAAGCTGTTTTTTGAAGAGCATGGTATATCTTGAGTAAATGCGCATACTAATAAACCCATTCTCATTCATATGTTCATCTACTTGAATAGTTGCACCCGCATCTCTCTGAATCTTGTCCTGAATATAGAATGGAGCCAGCCCAACTTGATAGACACCTAAAATCATAGGTGTGAATTAAAAAAGATACCAGAAGTTAAAAATCCTTGAGATAACCGTTTTAAATATTCCAAAGTAAGGCGAGGAAATTGCGGCAAATAAATAGTCTATTCTGAGCAAGGTATGACTTTAACGCCCCTTATAGCATCAAAACTACCGATGTTTGGGTTTTTTCGCCTAGTTAATTCCTATTCACAGTAACATACTGCATCTGAAAAATTCCGAAAAATCCAGCGAAATTGTTTTGACATCGGGAGAGGGGGGAAAATCATGAAGAAGTGCAATTTCCCTGAGCTTATTCAAACATCCGACGATGCATTTCAGAATAATTCAGATATATTTTTTAGCGTTTCATAATAGGAGGTCTGGGAAAAGGGGGAAAGAATAATTTTTTTTTATTAAAGAGCACAATCTTATGCAATATTAGCTACAATGAAACTGGTGGAAAGGTCTTGAGAATAAATAGTCAATTCTGAGCAAGGGGTGATTTTAACGCCCCCTAGCACCAAAACTATCCATTTCTATGGTTTATCACCTGATTAATTTCTGTTCACAAAAACATGAACTGCATCATATTGAAAATTCAGGAAAATCCACTGAATTTTTTTGTTTTATATGCAACATTATCTTCAATGAAACGGGTGAAAATGTCGTTCCCGGTTTCGGAAATAAATAGTCTATTCTGAGAAAGGGGTGATTTTAACGACCCCTAGCGGCAAAACTGTCCATTTTTTGGGGTTGGCGCAATGGTAACATTGGTTGAGAATTACATGGACTACATCATATCAAAAATTCAAAAAAATCCACCGAGACCCAAATTCCATAAGGATTTTGCGGGGTCCTTTAGCTTCATGCTGTTCGTATACAACCAACCCTTCAGGTACGTTGGGTTCTATTTTCACCTAATGTTGATGAGAAAAAACAAACACTGCACGGAAACAAACCGTATGACGAAGAAACAGACCTGATGAAATAAATATTCCTGTTTCACTGATACTTTGATGGCTGTTCAATGCCTGTCATCCGTAGTTTCAAATTGGGGACAGAGGCCCACTGTGGTAAACGACACAAAATTAAGTTTTATCATTCAGTTTTATGCGTCTGTTTCCAGTGTTCCTATTTAGGAACATGAGACCTTAAGAGGTTGAGAGGGTTCAAAACTCAGTTCGAAATAGTAGTAGTACTAGAGAATTTCTATGTAAGTAACATAAGTTTACATTTATAAGTAATACAAAATCATAGGGAGTTTTAGTTCTCATATTTCTTCGATTTTTGTTCATGGTAAAATATTCATTTATCCATAACAATGTGTTATGAAAGGCGAGTCTAAAATAATGAAATTATAAAATTCGAAACATACTTGTTGATATTCGTTTAGATTCTCAAAATGTAGATGAAACCTGAAAGAATTAAGATGACAAAGAAGGCTAGAATATTCAGAGGATTGAAATTTCTCATTGATATAATTTGATCCGGTTACAATTAAATGAAATGAGCGAGATAATTGACAGATTACCTATACCTATACTAATACAAATTCTACCTAGTTTAGTTGGGCGTTTAGCATTGGAGAGTGTGTTCGCATCCCCGGCGCCTTTCGAAGGCCGGTTCTGGACAAATCAATGCCTACTTTCTTGAAGAACGTGACTGCTGTTAGTAATTCACTCCTTCAACTTTTAAGGATCTCGAATGATCTGACACATTGTGAAGTAGCATTGAGTCATAAATGTGACAAAAATCTTTAAATTTGTTATTAAGTTTATTTGAACCTGGATCATTCGTTCTTATAACTGTAATCACTGCAGTGCCTGTTATTCCTCACATTCAGCACAAAATGATTGATAAATGATTGATAGAACGCTTTCATTTCTAATAGGAGAATTTGAATCTGGGCAGCGACGGATTTTTTCTAATTCGTGTTTCACTCGGATAGAGGTTTCCATGATTTTTATATTTGCTGGCTATCAATAGATATTATATTCCATCAATATAGGTAATTCAATACGTAAAGGTAATAATAATTATCACTTTTGGAACTAATGAAACTAAATATAAGTACTTAGAGAGGCATGCATGGAAATAATCATATTATACTGGGTGTTTCCGAAATTGGAGTGATAAATATAATGGGGGTGTTGTATGAGACGCAAGATTTTTTTTTTACATTTTTTAAATATATATGCTTTCACTCTTCCGCATCTTTAAACAATTATTGAATGTCTGGCAACATTGTAAAAGTTTTTGATATTCCTGGTACTTTTGACCTCGTCGAAAGCAACCGCTTTGGTTCCGTTTTTAACCTCTAATCGATGATTTACATAAATTCCAGGCAAAATTCAATATTTCCCAAAATATTTTTTATGCAAAAATGATCTTCAATTTCGTTCTTTTTTTTGTCTTACATTGTCCACTTCATTTATCGCTTCATTCAATATAGGAAACACCTTTCTATATTCGGAAACTATGAGTTCACTCCTATTGAATACAATCGTAGGTTTCTGAACTATTGGCACATATTCGATATAATATCATGTACGTGTCAGTGAACTTGTCACGCGGAGACAAATTCAATTCAAATTCGCCTATTAGAAATGAAAGCGTTCTATCAATCATTTTCACTTTTCCCAGATAGTTCGTTTTTTATTCCGACCAATTTTTAATCAACAAAATTCACTGAACTATCTGTAGGTACCTTATATTATTAATTTAATATATCTGATGTGATTGTTATCTCTAATCTTCACCCTCTTTTACATTCATTTTGATCTCCACATTCTTAAGTTTCACTATTTGTGAAAATTCCTGGCCACTAGTAGAATGTACGCGTAAACAAGTTCCTTCAACTCGTCATGCAAATGGTCATAAGTTTCTCAATTAATAACTATGAAACTAGTCATAGTAGCAAACTGAATTTTAAGGGGCAGTATTGAGGAGAGAATGGTGAATATATTTAATAATAATAAAGGAATTTCACTGAGTTAATCGTGGATTACAGGGTGATATTTTGTTATTTTTATCATCGAAAATTTTCATGATCACCCTATTTATCCCAACGAAATTATGTTTATACGGTATCAGCTATCTTCGGAGGATAATAATTCACTTGAATATACAAGATCTGTTCGAAAAAACCGGCTATATATTTCACCAATTTTTCAAATTAACCTGTACAAAATGTATGAATTCTGATTAACGATGGATTAAGAATAGTATATTGCATGCCAAAATAATTTTATCAATATTTCATTACTACATGAAATTTTCAGACATTACTCAAATGTTTTTATTTTTCACTCTGTACATAATGATATAATCTTCACCATCTGAATGATATTCAGTAATATGAAAGAACTTTGAAATTATGAAGTTTTAATGAAAAACGCTTTAATACCCGTATTTTCTCAAATTAATTTTTGCCTATTGATAACCAGACACATTAAGTATATATAGCTCATAAGTAATGAAATATCTGGATCTGACTAAAATCATTCTTGAAATGAATATAATCCTTCGGAGCACTTGATTGGATTTGGGTTTTCTTGGGGTTCAACCTAATGTAGAGCCACGGCCGACATCTGGGAGGAAGTTGCTACTGCGGATGCGTCTGTGCTCTTAGTGATAAGTGATGTCACAACTCACCAGGACCTTGATTGTTGATTACACTCTCTACTCATTATCATTATTATTCAATTGCATTAAAAAAATAATATTTTCACCTTTTTATGATTTTGTAAGCATCTGAGCTGTAATTCCATTTCTTTGGATTGTGTTAATTTTATTATAAACAGGGTGTTAGGAATATTTCTTACGAACAAAGAGTTTATTCATGCTGGGTCGATATTATGTCCTCACGAGAAACCTTCACTTTAAGTACAAACAATTTATCGATTACTCGAATGAGTTTCTGGGTTAATGATTCGTGGAAATTAATAGTATTACAGCTCTGCATTTTGGCACCCTTCTCAGTGAACTCAAATTTACATTTTATACATTTTAGTTTATGAATATGAATGAAATTTCATTGAGTAAATGGATCTGATCAATTTTATATGTAAATGCTACTTCGCTTTATCCCCAAACAATATTTCCCAGTACAGTGGTGAACGAGTATTAGGGGTATGGATTCCGTGTTTGTTGCAAGTCAGGCGGTACAAAAAAATATTAAATAACTATATATGTATTTATAAAAGGCAAATACATTAAAGTATATAACAAGTAGGAATATAAGAAAACAGGGATGTGCTCTCGAGGGAAATTGTAAATAACAAGTAGGACATTTTATTGAACTAAGTCCTCTGGCAAAAATGCAACCGTAGACACGTGTTTCGATCTTAGGATCTCATCAGTACGGTGAAAGCAAGTGTAAGGATGTGCAACACTTGATTGCAGGTGAAACAACAAACGAACGGAGTCAACAAACAGGAAGCCAACCGCAAATTTGTGGCTTCAGTCGAAACATCTCGTGTTTACGAGGCAAGAAACGACGTCGCCACGGAGGCAGCTATAGCTACCTGCGTGACATCCGAGTCCAGGAATATAAGAAAACAGGGATGTGCTCTCGAGGGAAATTGTAAATAATAAGTAGGACATTTTAATAGTATATTGTGCAACGAGCATGGAATCACACTCATTTCTCACGAGTATGAAAATTACGGTACACTATACTTTTTCTACGACCATAGCGACATTTCACTACTCACAAGCCTCACACTATATGACGAAGTTATTATAAAATATGAACTTCGATCATATTTTTCAAATCACATGTTACTATTCAACATTAGTTTATATATTATTTACAATATTAAATGTTACGTTTCCACAATGACTGACAGTTATATTTGGACTTTCATTAGTTTCAATTTTCACAGCTGAATTTTCCTGACTTTTCCAATCGTTAGAAGTTGAAGGTAAATTTTCTCTATTTTCTATTGAATTTCTTATTCTATTTTAAATTATCCTAGGCAAAACCTTACCGGACTGGTCTATTCGGGCTTTATATTTCAGCAATACCTGTACCATGCATGGCCTGTACTGAAATGATCATTACAGTACAGCTCGCGATGTAGAAATGAAAGAGTGTATACAATCGGCCTATACTTCCTTGATCGATGAAGCGCATGAAATGGGCATATTTCTATGTGGTCGTAGAAAAAAATACATACACACGCATATAAATAAACACATAAACAATTTACAAGAAAAATTATAAAAATAATCAAATTGACCTAAAGACTTTTACAATAAGTAAAAGATTTAAAATGGGAACCTTAACGCAGTTCTTTGAATGAAATTCACTCTGAATTGACCCTGATAAGGTGACAAAAAATGTATTGGGAAAAATTTTAATTTAGATGCTCCTCAATGTCATAAAAACAGTGTTTCAACAAAATTGATTTAATTTTGAATTTGAACAGTTTGGAGTTGAGTAGCTTGATAATTTCTGGTATACGATCAGAGCTGTCCCAAAGCACTGTGCTTAGTGCTCGTGAAAGTGCTTGAAGCATTTTAGTGCTCGTAAGCATTGTGCTTCCGAGCACAGTGCTTAGTGCGGTGCTCGGAAGCACTTTTCGGGATTACTAAGCACTAAGCCTTTTCTCAGATATGGATCTATGAATGTTGTTGAAAATATAGAACGCAGTCAGCGGCACCCCCACCCCCAAGAACTACTGATGATTGCGTCCTTATATTATGAACCATAATTAGTTTCAACGTTGCAATTTGTAACAGAGTTGAAAATATTAGTTTTTCTGTATTCTGTTTGAGAAATATTTTTTTTATTTTGTTTTATGTGTTATTAATATTACTCTTTTTTGTAAGAGAGATAAAGTGTGAAGGTTTGAACAAGAATAATTTAATATTTGGTTTACTCACTGAACTTTTCCGAATGAAAACACTTAATTTTGTTTCACCACACTAGATTATTTAGTGCCACAATAAATAATAAATAATCAATCCATCAAAAATATAACAACATTCTTTTTCATTTGAACCAAATTATTTATCAGAGCTAATCAATATGAAAAAATTAATTAAAGAAACTAAAAAATCCGACTGTGGTTTAAACCAAAATGCAAAAAACAAATAAAATAATAATCTTTTCATAAAGAAAAATTGGAAGTAGCCTATTTCTATAGATTTTTTTAAGCAAATAGGTCCCGGCTACTTTCAGTTTTTATTTGATTTGAAAAGATATTACTTCTTTTTTTTATTTTTATCTTAAACCACAGTCGGGTTGTTTAGTTTATTTATTTACTTTTTTATTTTCAGCTTTTTAGTACACAATTATTATGTTGTATGAAGACGGCCAATTTGGCGCAAAAAATCCGCCATTTTGATTTTTCATAATTTTGATATAATAACTGTTACTTGCGGTATCAAGATGAATATAACGAACGAAAATTCATCAAAATCGGTTGAGCCGTTAAGTAGTTACAAGGAAAAAGCGACTTTGTTTTACAATGTCTTTATTTTATATTTGATTAGTTACCTTAAACAAAATTTACCGAATAAATGTATAAGTTGCCTCACTCCGCTGAACGTACCGATCCGCCTACCCCCCTGCCTCTCGCTCCAATTGGGTGGCCCGCGGTCCACAAAAGACTCTCAAGTTATAGACCGTCTGATAATGACGGATTTTGCTGACTCATTTTATCTTCTCTGGGAGTTTAACCACTGAAAATTATGTCAGTGTTGAGCAGAAAAAAATAAAATTTAAAATATCTAGCGCTTATGAATATGAACATTTCATTTATTCGATCTGACTAGATCTGCCCGTCTAGCGTCTACCGATGATTATCAAAATCACATTCCTATTTCATTCTTACGGCCGCACGCTCTGACATGAATGAAATATACTATACAATGGTGCTTTCTATCCGAAAACTGCCGAATTAAGAAATCAGTGAGAATATTGGTAAGGTAGGAACTTTTTCGCGCCGCTCTATATTTGAATTTGGCTATTTGCCGCCCATTTCGAAAATCAAATTAATCTCCCAAACGACATATTCTGGATATTCCCTATCGGTTGGAAGTTGCACTGTTTTTATGGGTCTTTCTATCGAAATATATCTAAAGCAAGTATTGACTCATTTCCTTTAATTGCCGAACAAAAAATCTCAATTTTCGATATCAAATCAACAATTTCAATAAATACTCCAATCCTTTCCGAATTCACCTACCAAATTTCAGTTGTCCAAATGAAACCGTTTCCAAATGCTACATGAACTTGGAATACACGAAATTGAATGCCCGCCTTAACGGTCTCGCCATTTTAAAAAGTGTTTAGTGCTTAGTGCTCGCTAAATCGAATTACTTTTTGGAAGTGCTTAGTAATCGCGAACACTTCATGAAAAAAGTTCTCAGTGCCCGAGACTCCCGAGCCCTTTTCAAGAGTGCTTAGTGCTTAGTACTCGAAGCACTTTTTGTCAGTGCTTGGCATATGATTATAAAGATTTGAATGTCGAAAGTTTTTCTGAGACATTTTTAATCTATTTCGAGGTTGTATAAGAAGTTCAGCATTTTTTGTGTGATGTTGATGTATATCCAGATGTTTAGGTAAGTGCGATTTTTTCATATGATAAATTCCCATCACTTTGTATAGTGGTTTACAGTGGTCTCTGTATTCAGCGTTCATTATTATTCTCAGAAATTACTTGTATTTTCTTATTTTCTTTTGCTGTAATTTTGATTGTTGGTATTTATCGCACATTTTATTACCAGGTATAAATAAATTCCTCATTAATAATAGTGCTAATAAATTATTTCTAGCATTACGGGTCAATAATTGGAATAAATTGGAACCATCATGGCACACTTAGATAGAAACTTGTTAATTAAATTATCAAAAATTTTGACGTTTGAAATGTCACTTATGTGATATCATTGGATTCAGAAAATCATGCAGATTTCAGAAATCTAATAATATACAGAGTGTTCTATTCAAATATCGAGAGTTGGTTTCCGTCCCGGTGAAACCGGAAGTGAAAAAAAGCATTTGTTTGTCAAAAAGTGTCTCTGAGTATGCATATAGAATATTCCAAATTTTAATGAATTACCTTTGAAACAAACGGAGATTCGGGGGTTGTACCATAATCCTGTTATACCAAAACGGCCAAAGCAGAACCTGAGCTTCTTGACAATCTTTTTCCATGAGACTTTACGAAATAAAATTACCTGCTTTACCAATAAACTATACTGACTCATTGTCATTAGACATTGGGGTTTCGTCAGTTTTTCGACGAATTTCTTACCTGTTTAATTCAATCAGTTCGATTAGGAAAACTGTTCTCTCTGGAGAAAAAAGCCCATAGAATTGATTCTGTTCACGTAGAAGTAATTGAAAAGATACGTAAACCAGAAAATGATAATTTTTCTGAATATCACCTCGTAATAAAATCAGTAAAAGTGCATAAGAAAACTTCCACTTATTCATGAGATACATAAATAAGTACGCTGAATGAAACCTAGTTAAGAATTCACAAGCATCTAGAAACGCCTTCAATTTCGATTCAAAAATAGACCACATTCAAATCTAGTTTTGGTATATGGAATATTAGCAAATAGTGCATACAAAGACCTTTCAGTTGAATAAACTTGTCAAAGCCATATTTCTTGACTCGTGGCTTCCTTTGAATTATATTTATGTTCATCCAATGCAGTATGCTGTAAATAATATAACAGTGAACAAATACTAAAGTGTCTGTTTTGTCCTCATTAAAATAAACACAGTAGAATATTAGCTCTGCCAAAGTTGAACTTTGGACAAAGTGTATGTTCATTTCAAAGGAATACGGCTAATAACTTCGCATGAAACCACCTAGTTCCTGAGATATTCATTTCAACTGAGAGGAAATAGGGAAATGGGAAAAAAGCAATGGAAATATATCTGCTTTATATGACGAGCATTTTTACAGGAAAATGAAGTCATCATTATTTATGCTACCTTTATGATGAAATAACAGAATGTGCTCCGACAACTGAAAGGTGAATCTGGAAAAATTCTAATACTACAGAACATTTTAAAACTGAACTTTGGTTTACAGAAAATGTGATATGGAAAACGCAATCAATCGTCACGATTGTGGTACCATTTTTGTTACGCGAAAATGCTGTGTTGCCGAGTTGGTCAGTTAGGATTACTGGGAATCTTAAATGGAAAACACATTTGAACGTTGCGTCACGTCAGAAAGTCAAACCAGTTTTGTCCAATCAAATTTTTCGAGCAGAAGTGTAATTGTTTATTTAAATTATTATGTGATTATTGAATGAAAACATAAAATTGGATAAAGAATAATCCCGGTATATAGAATGTTATTAAGAGAATGAAGCGTGACTCTGGTCTGGAAATGTATAACAGTAACATTGTTGGCACCTGTCTATTTGGATGACTTGAGCAGAACAGGGCCGTGTGCCGTTATTTGTAATTGATTTGTAGTATTGAAGATTATAAAAAATAGTGTTTGATTTGTTATTTCTTTTGGAGAAGACGTGTTTCTTTCATTTTATGGATATTATGTGTTTCCATTTGAAAATAATCTTGGCCTGGTCGGTATTTGGGAATGAAGCGGAAAATTCAAATTTCGTTCAGTTTTTACAATCAATTCAACTGACTTCATGAAGACTATATTTATATATGATCAGAATTGGGTTAGTCCTGCTCTCTTCCCTTCAAACACGTTCCAGAATCCACTACCTCTGCTCCATTTATCAGTCAGTTAATCGGTCGTTACACGCTATTCAGAATTATCAAATTACGTGCAATGAAAGATAAGTGAGAAATTTGCCTTTCACCGAAGTAGGTAATTATAAAGTGGCAAATACTTTATATTACTACCATTTATATCTCCATCCTCGAGGAGAATTCCAAATGGATGAAATGAAACCAAAATGCTTCAATAACTTATTTTCCCCGGCGAAAAGATCCAATGAGTAAACGTGAGCGAGTAGCTGACACTTCGGGCAATAAAAATCGTCTGTAAACCGAGATAAAACTGAAATTAAATACCCACCTCACGAATCCTCATGACAAATTGTATGTGTTAATGGAAGTTGTAATCAAACGGAGTAACTGTCAAAGTCGCACAAAAGTGTAATTTATCAGCGAAATTAATTTTCAACAGGTTATTATTGTGATTGTGCATCAGGAATAGAATTGAAATTTTATGTAACAATTAATTTCCCTAGAGAAAACTGCAAATTTTGCTAATGTATTATGGTACGGCGCGGATCATTGGATACAGTTTAAAACTGTATGGATATTGTATTCTGTAGAATCCATTTGAGCAGATTACTGTTACGTTTATTCCTGTGATATATTCTGTATATGTCTGTTTGAGTTGCCTGCAAATGGAAAACTTTCTTATTTCTGAGTATAGAGAGTTCTGCTCATACCCAAACTGGGATAAGCAGTTGAGTGGATGGAGTGCATCAACGATAGAGTGGAAATTTCTTATATTATACGGGGAGGAAAAAAAATTATTTCTGTTCTGGAGTGGAGTACTCTCAGTTTGTGAAATATCAAAAAACACTACCGAGTGAAGTGGTTCAGAATTCAATTACAAACACAAATTGTTTATGAGTAGAAAAACTTTATTATTTTTTATTCAATGACTTGTTCATGACAAGTGTCACTAGATATATTTTGTTTCTCTACACCAAGTGTTATCTATAACATTCGAGTATGAACAATAATAGTTCAACTTATAGAACACAAATAACATCTTGCCGACTACAGCAATTTCTTTTTATATTTTTGTTATGAATATTCATAAGCCTATCTCTGTCAATAACGATTTCGCCAAAATATTTGATTATGCTTTGACAAACAGACTTCTTGATTATTTAAACAGAATTATAACAGATAGACAGTACGGTTCCATTAATAATCTAGTACTGAAAACGTCCAGCTGACTTTCCCGATAAAACAGTGCGAGCTTTAGATGAATCATCAGAATGTCTGTCGATTTTTCTTGACTTCGTATAAAGGCCTTTGATATGGCCTCGCATAGTATCCTGTCAAAAAAATTGAGGTACGGCATTGGACCTGATGCAAAATTATTTAGAAAAAGACCGCAACATGTAGATATTGGAAGCGAAGTGAGTCCCCAAGGAACAATTATGGGATCACACATTTTTTTGATTTATATGAATAATACAGTTCAGATACGACATTCAGCGACCAACGTAATATTGTATGCTGATACATGACACAGTCTTGATACTCACAAGCACAGAGACGAAGTAAAGTCAACCGCTGAAGCAGATCTCATCTGTTATGTGAGACTCTATATATGTCAAATTTGAAATTTTTTCGAAAATTCTCTAAAAATCAGTTTCTTTTTGAAAATTTAGAAAAACATCAAAAAAAGTTGATCATTTTGCAATTTTATACCTCTCCTTCCAATTTTGATTTTTAACTGTCACTTCGACTGTTTTCCAATTATTTTAAATTTTCGAATCTTTCGCTCTACCGATTCGAACGAAACACGATTCAAATTTCATAATTTTGATAAATGCGAAACTTCAATGTCATATCTTGTCCAGAAAATACCCTCATTGGCCTGTTACCAGACAAACAAAATAAATGCACCTCCAGAAATTCGTCTTTGTTGTTGCAAATTTCATCATGTTTTTTCATTCCATTGTGAAACTGATTCGGATTTTCAATGTATGGACGTTAATATGTCAGTTATCGAATAAACGAACTCATCTTCATTCTTATTACACTCGTATTTCTTTATTTAACAGATTTTTATACAGTTTGCTTATTTTTCCTATCGATAATTCAGTTATGAATAAACCTGAAATATCACATTTTTCCGGAAACTAAACAATGACCTACAGTTTCATAAATATTCAAAAGACCGTTCTAGCGATTTGCAACAAGACTAATGCCACATCTCGGACAGAAAATATCCAGAAAATTCATATCAAAGGGACCCCCCTTCCCGCAGCTGAGTTCGACAACCCCCGTAAGTGCCCTAGGTCCTCAACCAGCCTGATTTTCGACTCTGGACTCATTCTGACCCACCCTGGACATGGTATTTGCAATAATATTATTTTCAAATAATTCATGAATCAAAATGTTCACTAAAAAAAAATTGTGTTTCCACTCAGTGATTCTGTAAATATCATGTTTTCTTCTCCTCTATTCTGAACTTTGGATAACCTGACATCCCAATGCATTCTGGCGAATGATTTCCCGAGATAATTTCATTTAATCTATGTACCACGTCACAGGCGAACTGAAGATTCGCATTGTTTCAACGAGATTGTAATTAGAACATGCAGATTGATGAAATGATTACTCTGACTTCAGTTAAATGTCTTAATTATATCTCAGTATGAAGTTTGAACGAATTTCTTGCCTTATCCCGAGTTGCGAGTGAACGCTTTGAAAATTGGCACTTACCTTAACAAGAGAACCCTGTCGGGGTATTGTCGGAATTACTTTAATTGTCTTCTTTTCAGTGGCGACGAAACTTATTTTGACTTCTAACAGAGCAAGCGTATTGCATGCAATGATGGAATGTCATGACCAACTCTCAAATTAACACACGGATCTATAGAACTGATTTTGAAACAGGATCTAGAGAATTTCATTTACCTGTTCAAAATTACGTACCTCATAATACCAATTATGATACTAACATGTTATCTTTCCATACTTTTACTCAAATAGAAATTAAAAATAAATTGAAAAACCTAGATATTTCAAAAAGTGCGGGTTCTGACGGAATTCTGCCAGTGCTGTTAAGGAATTGCTGTCACAGTTTGTCACACCCTCTGGGAATTTTTTTTCAAAGTTCATTCGATATAGGGATCTTTCCTGGTGTGTGGAAGAAATATTTCCCTTGCCTATTATTCAGGAAACAGAAATGTTATCCAGTATTTGAAAAATTTCTAGTAGTCTAAAAGCTAGTGAACGGTAGATTTGACATATTTTAGGAAAGCCTATAATTTACCCAGATAGTCCTACCTACCAACCATATGAGATGGGGCGGCTCGCTAAGCGTGGTCGCGGTGGCCCCAGCTACACTCAGGTGTGACAGGTGTGACAATTTCTTAAACTAAAAAAGTATTTTAGGAAGGCTGCCGTTTGGATATGTCAAAATATACTGTAATAGCTATTTAAAAAAAACGCCAGAAGATTATCACGGTTCTGAAGTGGTGGCAGAAATTTTGAAAATTTCGAAAAAAAAAATTTACAAAACTATTTTAGGAAATTTGAAATTTATATATGTTGTTCTTTCAAGTATCAGAAGCTCATATTTCTGAAGGCAGACCAATACGTCGGTTCCTATGGCCTGACAGACGTAAAATCTACCTCCCCCACGGGTATACATAGATAGATACATTGTATGGGGAATAAAAGAATTTGTGTGCTTTATTTTCAATGTTTGATATACTACTGTCGTATTCTTTCTAACTCAAGGTTTTTTTTTGTTGCCCTCTTATGGGCCGTGATGGTCATGATGGTAGAGCGCTTGTCTCTTAATCTAAGGGTCATGGGTTCGATTCCCAGCATGTTCATCGGTCTCATGCATGGCATCACACGTTAAAAGGTAAGGGCTGCGTCTTCCCCAGCTCGGACAAGTCTTTTGAAGACTTTTGAGGGTTGTACTCTTAAGGGTGTGCAGCTGGTTGACGGAAATAACAATTTTAACAATTTTATGAATATCATTGAAACTAGACCGAGAGATGGTGACAGATTTTGGTTGATGATTTTCTCGTTCATGCCTCTTAGAGGACTGAAACATATAAAAGTGCTGACAAAATTAATGGAAAAATTGAGCCGTTCCCGCGTGGCTTTCATTTTCCACGAAATTTTCCGGTACTTCGGCATCCGCAGACGTTATGCCAATTTTTGTATGGCATATTCATGATGTGAACTTCCATTCTTCCCATTGGCAGCAACGAGAAAAACGCCTAAACTTGTAATTATTTTTCATAAGTTGAATCAACTATTGAAGATCTTGGTTGCGATGTTCATGAAGAAGCTGATACAAAAATTATCTGAACGGAAAAAATCAATTTTGAAAACAAACAATTATCTTTAGTTTGAGATTTTACATTTTTTTTTTATATTTATGCTTGTCATAATGAGGACTTGAAAAAGTTTAGAATCGTTTCACTAAATACCTAATCTGGAAACTTGTCTTACCATATTTTTTGGATTCAACCCACAAATGAGGCATTCTGTTTGAGCTTTAATGTCACTTGGGGATATACGTAAATTTGCAATAGTTTAATTTCTCCATAAAATAATAAATTTTTACTTTAATTGTTCTGCTCTTTTAGAAGTCTTTTAGAAGCCTTTCTGTTAACTCCAGAACCTTGAGAAGTAATCACATTTTTTTATTTGGGTTACGGTTCCATAGGACTAACTACGGGACAATGGCATTTAGTTGTAGATTTCAAATAAATTTCAATACTTTCAAGTTTTTCAAAACTTCTCTTTCATATATCACATTTAAAATACAAATTAAACAACTTAATCCCGCCATTGTTCACTAGACTTCTGATTAATTTTTTAATTTTTTAACAGCTGGTCAACGGAAAAAAAAAATATTTAAACAAATGATGTTAGAATGTTTTTATGTTTTCATTCAATTGAAATTTTCTTGATGTATCATTTATTTATTACAATTCTCTAGTTTTCTTGACTAATAAAATAGTTTTAATTATTTTTATAACTCAAATTTCAATTATTGAAACTTTGTTGATCCTACTTTAAATATGAATCCTACTTTAATTATGAATGGAAATCAGTTGTTTGAATGAAGATTCAAAACGATAATACTTTAGGGGAACTGTTGAAATGAATTATTTCGTGATGATAGATAGATAGAGCGCTTGCCTCTCGTTAAAAGGTAAGAACTCGTTAATCCTTGGCTCGCACAAGTTCGACTTCTGAGGGCTGTCGTTCGTAGGGGGACGACACTTAGTAAACGAAAAAAAAAACACTTCTATTAAGCACTTACATATGAGTTTATTACCATAGAAATGTAATGTTATTGATAAATGAAGTATTAAAAAAAGTAAAAATTAAATGTCATTCTTTTCTCTAGTTTTCACTTGGAATACTGATGGTTCTTCTATAATTATTTACAACAAATCTGAAATGAAGGTGAAAAAATAATTAATTGTTGGACAGTTCGTACGTATCAAAATATGGAACAACTCCAAAGTCAGGTTCTGACGTATTCATTTAAAATTGTATCGTACTATTTCATATTGTAGAATGCACTAGATGAACTAAAGAATCCTTCAGGTGACATATTCCATGAAAAAAGTCATCATCCGTTCGACTCTTCACTAAATTTGATATGATTAGAACATCAGCATCATATATTGGATTTAGTCAAAGTTTTTGGTAACTTGTTAATGTAAATAATAGAGACAATTTTTGCCCAAAGCAGATCCTTGCATAACTCCTTTAATGCAATACCCCAAAACATAAGTTACGAGTGATTACCAGCTAGAGATACGTCATGTGCCATTTTCTTCGGAGACTTCTAATCATATCAAATTTAGTGAAGAGTCGAACGGATGATGACTTTTTTCATGGAATATGTCACCTGAAGGTTTCTTTAGTTCATCTAGTGCATTCTACAATATGAAATAGTACGATACAATTTTAAATGAATAAGTCAGAGCCTCACTTTGGAGTTGTTCCATATTTTGATACGTACGAACTGTCCAACAATTAATTATTTTTTCACCTTCATTTCAGATTTGTTGTAAATAATTATAGAAGAACCATCAGTATTTCAAGTGAAAAATGAGAAAAGAATGACTTTTAATATTTACTTTTTTTAATACTTCATTTATCAATAACATTACATTTCTATGGTAATAAACTCATATGTAAGTGCTAAATAGTGTTTTTTTTTTCGTTTACTAAGTGTCGTCCCCCTACGAACGACAGCCCTCAGAAGTCGAACTTGTGCGAGCCAAGGATTAACGAGTTCTTACCTTTTAACGAGAGGCAAGCGCTCTATCTATCTATCATCACGAAATAATTCATTCCAACAGTTCCCCTAAATTATTATCGTTTTGAATCTTCATTCAAACAACTGATTCCCATTCATATTTAAAGTAGGATCATATTTATCTATCACTAGTACAAACAGAAATCACATTGATATTGAAATTAAAGGAAAACGCTAACGGTTTATTCGAATTTGAAGTCATTGTAAAATTCGTTGGTTCATTGAAACCAGTCGCTACTATATCGGTACAGCTGCTGATAGTGCTGGAAGACGCCGATACATTAGAATCTTGAAGTTTTTTCTGCAATTTGTATTTTGTTATGCACCGATTCTTCTAGGGATCCTTCTGCTACCGTCGAGGACTTCCATCCTCCGTGACGCTTCAAAGTAGTCATGTTAGCTGCATTGGCCAAAAGAGTCGCCGAAGACCTTCTCAGGCAGTGGCCGGTGTAGAGCGCTGGTTTCTCCAATTTCAAAAACATTGCAATTCCTGAAGATATCTTCAACAACGTATTTATTTCCACACACTGGCTGTTACACCTCTGATTCTTGTAAAAAATAAAAAAGCGGATAGAACTAGTATTTTTTGATCTCAAAGACATGTATTTTTTAGACAAATTGATCGGGTTGACTGGAAATCCTTCTTCAAGTATGGTGAAACTTCTCGATTTCTTGGTTTTAGTGCCTGGCAAAACTACGTGAAAATATTTCCGTTTGTCTTGAATATTTTTTATTTTCAAATTGACCAACTCATCGCATCAACAAGCACCGCTCATCCCCATTATCAAAGACGCTTTCATCCACAAGTACTCGTCGTCGGGAGCATCGTTCAAAATTTTCTCTATTTTAGGTCGTTCTAATGTCTTGGACTTCTTTGGTTTTTATCCCTGTGATTTGCTCTTCAAAAAGCTCGTTAGTTTGCCATATTTTGAAATGTCGATTTTTTTATAAAGGTGAATAGTCGAGCGAATCATCGAGTATTTGGTCCTTAGCGACGATAGGTCAAATTTTCTTTGCAAATGTAAAAATAAGCTAATAGAACATGTTCATCGATACCTTCCGTGAATATATCCAAGACTAAAACATTTTGAACTCCTTGTCGTAAGCATCTCGAGATTTTTCTGGCAAAATATGCATCGCTGCTTCTTCCGCTTCCGTAAGGATGTCCTCAGGAACGTAATTTTCATCGGTTTCCTCCATTTTCTATACGTTTTTTTCTTCATAAAATTCTGCAGGGAAATCCGACAATTGTAAAAATTTATTTAAACATTTGCTAACAATGTATCATGCCCGTGGCAACCAAACAAACAACCTGCTTTGACCAAAATGTAAAAAAGTCACTATCATGTCATTCTGAAATTTATAGGGTACTGAGACGAAGTAGGTTTGATTTTATCATAAAACTTAATAAATTATTATCTCATACAAAAACGATTCCTTCCACTTGTTGGATGAAACATTGAATGCCACTCGTCACTCGTGTCTTATGTTTCCCAAGTCACTTTAGAATTTATAAATCTTTCTCGCTTGACTTATTTTCAGTAGTAATATCCCGACAAAATGCAGAATTTTCGAAAAATCATTTCGCCTTGCTGGCACGAAAACTGTGTTGCTTAAAAACACCACGAGAGATTGATCGAGTGGTGGTTTGAACAGCAATACAGTTTGAGTGCCTGGCAAGGTGAAAGTATTTAGGAAATTCTGCATTTTGAAGGGATATTCGATCAGAAAATTTCACGAATACATTATATGATGGACTAAATGCGTATTGCAAGAACGGTTCATCTTGTGTAGTCAATCAGCCCTATGCTGTATCACTTCCGTTAAAAATAACGTCACCGTTATTCGCCATTTCCGTTATTTTGCTATTGCTTGGTAATAGCAAAACAACGGAAATGGCGAATAACGGTGATGTTATTTTTGACGGAAGTGATACAGCATAGGGCTGAATGTCAGTTGAAGAGTTGAACCGTCAAACTGACGTTTCTATATTTACCGTGATTGTCGTAGGTAACTATGGAAATGTATACACAAGCTAGAAGCGAAACACCGTTTTGAAAATATCACGGGCTGGATGAAGTGTTTTCAAAAAGTCCTATTCTCATTGGTTTGAAATGAGAAAATTTTAGCATTTGATTGGTTTATATGAGGAAAGTTGTCAACATAACACACTAGTACCTAGTACCATAAATAATTATTCTTCGTATACTCAATAACTTTATCACAAACTTCCAACAGAGTATGTTACTGGGCCCATAACCTGTTAAAATTAATTATAGAAGAACCGTTAGTATTTCAAGTGAAAACTAGAGAAAAGAATGACTTTCATTTTTTATTTTTTTTAATACTTCATTTTTCAATAACATTAAATTTCTATAATGATAAATTCATAGGTAAGTAGATCAAAACAATAAATATTAAATAATAATTCATTCTAACAGTATTGATTCGGGATCAATTAACTTTTGCTATACCGAGTTCGAATACATTATAAGAAAACCTGAAATGGAATGCAGAGTCTCGTCCATCCATACTCTCTGAATATTTTCCCCTTCACTTCACCCATAAAATACCTAATAGCGTCATTACTTGCGTTATCCCAAAGCTCTTAAATTTGTAAGTCAGAAAATGAAATCATAAAGCGAAAAGGGGACCTTAACGGCAGCTGAACTCGGAAAATATGGTCGATTAGGTTCTTAGCAGGTGATGAAGTCGTTATATACTGGAGGTTCATTGTTTGAATTAAATTATAATTTTTCTTTTTTATATAGGAAGGAATAGAATTATCGTTATTACTTTTCTGTACGTTTACCACAGCAACAATGGCTGTTTGTGACATATTAATATTAGATTTTCAGTTAACGAGGGTTGTGTTACAGTAATAATATTGTTAACATTGCTGAATGGAGCCTGACTAGAAACAAATTCGGAATCCAAATAATGTTTGGATTCCGAAATGTTCGCTATGGCAAGAGAGAACAAAGTGCCTCTAGTGATCTATTTGATACCAAAACTATTAGCAAACTATAAGAATCCTCAAGAGGAAATTAGATTACTCTCGTTTCAACTGATGATGTCAACAAAGAGCTGCCTATGTTTTTTCTTATAACTCTGCAATTAGAAATTTTAATTTTTCCCTTCTATTCAGAATTGAATGATATAATTAACAGAAATATTTCTATCGAGAAATATAATTTCGAACGTATTTCCCAGAGGTTCATTATTCTCCACCTACTTTCATTTACTCCGCATTCAAACTTTCCAAACTTGTTTGGAGTTCAGTTGTTTCGGTTTGTTTTCCTTCGAGTAGAGAGACAATGTTGTGAAGTTCCTTTTCAAATAACTTCGAATTCATCTGGGAGAGATTCAACTTGGTGAATTTCTGGCTGATGAAAGATGTTTGTCAATTCTTTATCTTTGGTTGATTCTATTCAGTTTCGATCAAGCTAATGAAGGAAATAAACTGGATTGTTTCACTCAGTTGTTTCTTGAGGCCGTCCCGAAACATGACCCTTCAGTTTTTGTCACGGCATTGTCAGAGATGGTGATAGCTACTATTGTTTGCCATACAGGGACGACGCTAGGTGACAACATTTTTGGGAAAAATTGCAATCAATTCCTGAGAAATTTTATGTGAAGAAAAGATATTGAGGAATTTCTGGATTACTTCGAATTAATTCTATGAATAATATCTACGAAGCTATCTGGAATTAATTGAGGCATCCAAACCTTACTTACCGTCGCCGTCGTTGAAGTCTTCTAAACTGCTCGTCTCAGAGATAGGAAATAAATTGAAATTGAAAAAAAAAATGTATAAACAATCTTTTATTCGAATGCGCTACAAAGAATAAAATAAATTTTTCCTCCAAAACTTACTATCAACGTATAACGTCATTTATTACACAATTTAAATAATATAAAAGCTTGAAACAAGATTTAAGTAGTGGTATTCAGTTTGTTCGGAAATTTAAAAAAGTTAAATCGATCACATCAATGTCAAGTTATTCAATTTACTTGCTATCTACACAGGTAAATCTCGTGACAAGCTTTTATATCATTTAAATTGTGTAATGGCGTTATAAGTTGATAGTAAAAGTTGTAAAGGAATAGTTTTTATTCTTTTTAGCGCATTTGAATAGATGCTTATTTTTTGAAGAGTTTTTTCACTTTCAAATTATTTTTTACTTTTTAGTTATCGCTGAACAGGTTTCTCAGACTGTTTATCTCATTCAACGCAACATTGTTGAAAGGTTGTTTGCCGGTTAATTTTGAACAGTCTAGGAGACTTTCTAATGATTCTACGCCACTTTAGGTCACGTATACTTGACCAGCAACAAAGAGCTTCGATCCTAAGTATACAAAAGCATAGTCGACAGTACTACCCTGTATAGGTAATATAATTGGCAACATTCTTCGTTCTGCAGTGCCGTGGCTATATTTTGTTGAAAATTGCACAGTCTTGGGTTAAATGAGATGAACACCTTCTTTACCGAAGTCTAAACGGATGGATGGTATGTCAGTATCAAACATTTGTACTCTCCGTAAGCAGGGCCATAATGATTTCCGTAATATGTCCAATGGCAATATTTCTCAGACCTTTGGACACATCTACATTACAACGCAACATCACATTAAAATTTCAGACGGATTGGGGCAACGGAGTTTATGATCACTATATTAATCTTTTCAACCCAGCAATTCCTTTCATTTGACACCCATATTGTAGGAAATCATGAAAAAACTTAGTCCGCCATGTTCAGAAGTTCGCCATATTGGATTTTTAGTGACGAAACTTTTTTTTTTTGTTATTCTTAGCAAGCCGTTTCATTTGATACCTATATTGTTGTAGTGCATCAAAAATAACTAGTCCGCCATCTTGGGTGTTCCGCCATGTTGGATTTAGAGTGACGTCACTTCATTTTTCGAGTTATTCCCAGTAAACCCTTTCATTTGATACCCATATTGTAGGAGTGCATCAAAAATAACTTGTCCGCTAACTTGGGTGTTCCGCCATGTTGGATTTAGAGTGACGTCACTTAATTTTTATTGGCATTCTCAGCAAGCCATTTCATTCAATACCCATTTTGTAGGAGTGCATAAAAAAACTAGTCCGCCATCTTAGGTGTTCCGCCATGTTGAATTTGGAGAGACGCCACTTTATTTTTCGAGTTAGTCACGGCCAGCACTTTAATTTGATACCCGTATTGTAAGAATGCATTAATGATAACAACTAGTCTGTCCTCTTGGGTGTTCCGCCATGTTGGATTTAGGATTACGTAACTCACCTAACCACAAAATTTCAGCTCAATTGTTTTTTCCGTTAACCAGCTATCATCCCCCTACGAACGACAGCCCTCAGAAGTCGAATTGTGCGAGCTAAGGATTAACGAGGTCTTACCTTTTAACGTGCGATTCCTAGCACGGGACCAGTGGACCAGGCGGGGAATCGAACCCACGTACCTCTGATTGATAGACTAAATAAATAAATAAATAAAAATATATTTTCTAAAATTTAGAATAACAATTCCAACAATCTCTACAGGTCATGACAAGTTCATTTCCGTACTTCTTCGCCTCACGTAGGCTCGGACGTCGGGGAATGGGGACTTGGACGCACGGAGAGCCGCCTTCCCCTCCACCCCATTGCTGGGGAGGAGGGCGAGCGCTTGTGCCAAGTGGTGCCTAGAGCCCCGATCAGGGGGCGCTGACTGCCGCCTCCGCTGGTGTTGGCGGTTGGTCGAGCTGTAGAGCTTGTGTGGGTTGTAGGTGACATAATAAACACGCCTCCTGCGAAGCTTATGCGTGTCGTTCATTGCATTCCATTGGATACTGCTATTGTCTAAGTTCACGTGAGGCTGATTATTGCGAGCTAACCCCGGAAAAGTCTAAAAGCAAAAAACCGGGTGATTGATAGACTAGCGCTCTACCATCATGACCACTGCGGCCCAGCGTAAATATCGTAAATATCTGTCAGAAAAGAACAACTCCTCTGGCTTATACCTCGTCGGTTATTATATTTTTGATAAAACACAGATACTGGTGGAATGATTGTAGTATATACATTGCCAGGGCTCCCTTTAATCAACTAACCTTTTCACCATTCTCATACACCTACAGGTTATCTGATTCAAAACATGATTTTCAATCAATAACTATTAAAGAATGATTAAAAAAAATTAATTACACCATTCAACTCTACATTGAAAAGTGCTTTAAAAATGTTTTTAGAGAAACAAAGAATTTTGGACAGAAAAAAATGCAGGAATAACATACTGTATCTCTGAAACGATGATACGCGGTTTTCACCATGAAGTTTTTCATAAAAACTGGCCCTCCGGCACAGCCTTCAGTTTTCATTGAGTTCAGGCTGGCGAAGCCTCCTTCACGAATCTTCGAACTGCGCTAAGGCTGAAGCATCTACGTTGAGTGGTTGCGGATACTCGTTATGTTCTTCCAGAAGGTTTTCACTCGATCAGCCGCTGACGGGATATAATCAACACGTGATGGCTCTTGGCTTGTTTAATTATTATGGACCTAGGTATGAAATACCTCCGATCAAGTAAACACAACGTAGATGAGTAAAACTCAAATATTACTGATGGTAAAATTTTTTCAGAATGTTATCCCTCAAGTAATAATAATAATAATAGCCGTCGTCTACTCGCACAGGCTATATATATGCCTTTGGGTACACTCTATGAGTATTATTATTATCATTATTAAATCATGACATTGTTTCCATGTCACAATTTTTCAAGGATACAATAAGCACGTCGGCTAGATTTGTATTTCTGTCGGGTATATTCATAGCAATGAAATTCCAAAAATAATCTCTTGAATGAAATATACAGTGTCTTTCAAAAGTATCGGAACGGTCTCGAATTTCAGAAACGGCTCTGAGAAAATTTACGAACATTTTGACAGGGTGGTTTTATATGATGCCCTAATCAACGGTGATATCGGCAATGTTGCCAAATCAACAGTTTCCCAGATATTCAGGGTAACTCGATTTTTTCAAATGGAATACCCTATTTGTTTCCTTTGCAATCAATTCAGCAACGCCTCATTACTTATGTCTCCAAATATCAGATTTTAAATCAATGCAGTTTTTGAAATATGACAACATGGCTTTTTCGTTCAAAAGTCTGGGAACGGTCCAATATTTTCAATAAGGTCAAGAAAAATTCGTGAAATTTTATACAAGATGGTTTTTGATGATGCCCGATTCAATGGTGATATCGGCAATGTTGCCAAATCAAAAGTTTTTCAGATATTGAGGGTAACTTAATTTTTTCAAATGGAAAACCCTATTTATTTTCATTGCAATGAATTCAGCGCCCCGTTGATACTTTTGTCGTCAAATACCAGGTTGTGAATTAATCTGGTTTCTGAAATGGGAAAACATGGTTCGTTGAAATGTCTGCGAACGGTTCAATATTTTCAAAAGGGCTCGAGAAAATATCATGAAATTTCGTACAAAATGTTTTTCGTTAAAACAACATTTTAATAATTTAATTCTTTTCCAATAGAGTTTTGAATCAAATAACAGAAACTGAAAACTATATGACCAAGTCTACAAAATGTTTTCCATCATTCGCTAAACGATAGCCCAAGCGGTCATAAAATTCCCTCAAGGTATTAGTTAGCATTTGAGGCGTGATTAAAAGAGTTGCCTGACATATTTTATTATTTAAGATTTCTAAATTTGCTGGTTGCTCAAACTACATCAATTTAAAATATGTATAAAACTTCACGAATTTTTCTTGAACTGTATTGAAAATACAGGAACGTTCCGATACTTTTGAACGAAAAAGCCATGTTGTCATATTTCGAAAACTGCATTAACACAAAATCTGGTATTTGGAGTCATAAGTAATGAGGCATCGCTAAATTGATTGCAATAAAAACAAATAGGGTGATTTATTTGAAAAAGTTGAGTTGACTTCAATATCTGAAAAACATTGCCGATATCCCCATTGAATCGGGCATCATCAAAAACCAGCATCTATAAAATTTCACGAATCTTTCTTGAACCGTATTGAAAATATTGGAACGTTCCCAGACTTTTGAACGAAAAAGCCTAGTTGTCAGATTTCAAAAACTACATTAATTTAAAATCTGATATTTGGAGACATAAGTAATGAGGCGTCGCTGAATTTATTGCAATATAAACAAATAGGGTGTTCCTTTTGAAAAAATTGAGTTTCTGGGCCGTTTCTAAAATATGAGACCGTTCCGATACTTTTGAAAGACACTGTTTAACAATAAGAAGTCAATTGAAACGTTCATTGCAGCTTGTTGAGAGCATGTAAAAACGATAGTATTTCCATCGCCGAACGGAGATTCTTTGTTGTCGATATAGTCTGGTCAGTAAGGCAACGCTGCATTTGATATTTGACGAAACAATAACAAAACATTACTGTTTGTTTTCGAAATTTTGAAATGTTGAATATTGAAATGTTTTTTCGTGGATAAAGGACAAATTCTGAGTTAATTTGTGGTAAACTACCGTTAGTTTTTATTATTAAGCAATGGAGAAAGAATTGTGAAATGTGTGAAAGACCATTTGAAGCTGGAAATCAAAATGTGTCATTTTGTAGGTAAGCTACCAGTGTCGTTCGTAATTATCGAGAAAGGGAAACCAAATTGGAAAAGAGTAAAATGAATGAATAATGAAAAAACATGTCAATTAGACCATCGGCTGTTCTCAAAATCCTGTGGAGATTATTCCTTCATAATTTCAGGTTTCCATTCCATATTGGATTTCCATTATTTATATTTTATCGAACCTCATTATTTCTGTGAACAACGCACGACACTGCCGGTGAGGGAGGATGTCCCTTACAAATAATAAAGTTTGAGGCGTGAACGGCCAGTTACTCATCTATTATAGGATGTGGTATTTCGTAGCAAAACACATTCACGCACGTCATAACCTAGTCTTTACAGGTTCCCAAAACTCATTCAAATGTTCATTCGCAACTCAACATGAAAATATACTCAAATGTTTATTCCTAGGTTATACATAACTGAAAATAGTTTCACTTAAAGCGAATTGTTTCCTAGTTATCAACATAACATTTATAGTAGGAATTTGTTATATTTATTATAACCAGTAGAACATTTGAAATTTTAAATTATTTTCATTATTTCTGTTGGCATCGATGCTGTACATGCGCAGTACATGATCTGCACGAAAAATTGTGATTGAAGTTGGCTAGCTTATGACTTGCTCGAATCGCATTTGAATCCCTAAGTTGCGTGCATAAACAACAAAGGATATGAAGTTTCATCTTCTTGAGGGCATGGTTAAGACAAAGAAATACGTCGTGCAAACATTCACTATAAAAAGGGCAAGAGCAATGGAGATATTTTTTCCACTCATCCAGAAATTCGTAAGGAAATATTTTTCATGTCACTAATGTCAATTGCTTCAATTTTTCTCTCCTGCTGGGAGAATGAAAAATTAGCTCCTACTATAAGCTAAATGTTTCTCCTCTACTCTAATACAGCATAAATAATGATACCTTCTAATACTAGAAGTGGAAAAACGATTTAATTGTTAGAAGAAATAAAAAAATTGCATAAACACTATTGAAATAAAACTACTCGAGTTAGCTTTTGTCTAAGACACAAGTAATCGGAGTGCATTTTTCTCCACAAGATGAATACATTGTTCTTGTCACTAATGAATTTTAATAAATCCCACGTCAAATATTTGATTTTCTCCACCATCAAGAAAAATTTCCTCACTTTAATCAGTCTTGGACAAACTTCACAAGTTTTTCATTGAAAAATTCAGCTAGCTCAAGATAAGTTCTCAAACTCTTCCGTGTTTTGAACTGCCATCGAATGAATAAGCCCAATTTGATATATTTGCACAAAGTTTCAAAGAATATTGAAAGAAAGATTATATAACTGGATCCACTGTCTACGTGAAAAATTAGTTTAACTTCTGGAAAAAGTGTCACCTCACGTTTCGGGAAACTTCATCCAGTTGGAGTACAGTATGATCTAGTGAATAAGTATTTCAGTCAAAAGTAATATATATCTACAAAGTTTATAGGTAACAGAAATAACGATAATTGTTAGTTTTTAGTTTATTTTTAGAAGAACAACACCTGCATCAGTATTTTACGAGTTTGGTTTTATAATATATTCCAGAACTGATATATCGAAAGAATGTACCTCATATTACTATACATTTACGTATTCACCTCGAATATGCATAGTGAGTTCCTAAATTATCGAGCGAATTGACGAAAAAGTACCAACTTTGCAAACATAAATAATAGTAGAGTTCAAATGTCCGATGATTGCAGCATGTCGAGTGCAATGCTTTGCTAAAAGCAAGAATTGATTTCAAACTGTTTCCCATTCTACCAGGATGTGATATTTTGAGTGATCGTCAAAAAATCGTCGTATAGCAAGGGGGTGATAAAAGGAGTGGAAGTGAATGTTACCCTATTTTTCTTCTATAAATAAAACAATGAGAAGAATTGCACAATTATTTCTGTCCAAACTAGAATGTTCTATAGCATATTGTTTGTCATTCAAATAATTCAAAGTTTCTGAAATGCACGGAATTATATGGAGCTCATGAACGTTCAAACGTGATTTTCTAGAACGGGCAATTGATTTTTTTTTTGGATCGCTATAACATGTTATCCATATATTTTGCGATAAAATGCTTTGTATGCGTTGTACATTGAGCATTCGAACCTTTAACGTTTAAGTTTTTCTGTAGGAGGCTTATAGTACGTGAGCCCTCGTACAAATTCTGAAGTGATGACCAGCAAGTTGTAACTTTGTATACTGTTTAAGTCTGCCAAATCTGACAAGATGTCGCAGAGAGGAAACCTTGAAGTGGTAAGTTTTCCTTTGTCGTCAAATCGACTTCTATGGAGCGTCGGACTGCTGAAGATCCTTATTAATTTTGTAGTACGATGGGGCCATTGAAAATCTCATTTAATTTTTGTATTTTCTTAGAAAAATCAGATTGCTGCCTGTCGCCAACCTAAGTAGTGTTGTCGACACGTTTACATTGGGGGACAACCTAGAAGTACCGAACATTTTTGTCTGAGTATTATACAATAATTTAATGAGATTTCCAATGGCACCATTGTCCTACGAAATTGATGTGAATCTTCAACAGTCCGACGCTCTAAAGATGTCGATTTGGCGACAAAGGAAAACTCACCACTTCTTCAGACTCGTCACACTTAAACAGTAAACAAAGTTAAAACTTGCTGCTCATCACTTCCGATTTGTAAGAGGGCTCGCTACTATTAGTAACTTCGCAAATGCATGAAAAGCGCGGCGATGGCCTCCCTATACGGCCTAGTTGCGCCTAGTTTCCCTCACATGCACAAAAAGTACCAACTTTGCAAACATTAATAGTAAAGTTCAGATGTCCGATGATTGCAGCATGTCGAGTGCAATGCTTTGCTAAAAGCAAGAATTGGTTTCAAGCCCGTCAAGACCATAAAGACGATTGAATTCAATGGTACGTAGTATTAGACTACAAGCCCAGGCCAATTTTGGGGGGGTCATTTGACCCGGCATGAATTATATTCAGAATTAAAGTGCAATACGAAACAACTCCTTTCCGCACTGTGCCGTCAGTTGTGAGCGGTGCGGATGAGTACGGAGGTCAAAAAAACTTTCCATCCAGAGGAGGGATCTTTCGACAAAAGATTCTTGGACGGCATTCCTCAAAATGATAGATAACTGAAAAATAATCAAATAGGACTTAATGCCGTACAAAAAGAACGGTACTGAAATCCAGGATTTTTTTTTATTTTTCGCAATTTTTTTTATGAATCCAAATGATTTATTACTGTACGGCATTTGTACAATTGAATCTTTATGACTACATAGATTAATTTTTTAGCAACGCCGTACATATTTGCCGGTACAGGGGTGGGGAGCCCCGCACGTAAATTCATACTTAGACCTGTATGTTTCAAGATCATTGGAAATTGTACGGCATCGGTTCCATATTATTTATTATTCAACATATAAAATGATTTTCAGAAATTATGCCGTCTAAAAATTTTGGTGCAAAAAATAAATAAAAAATAAAATGAAAAATTACCTCTATTAGGGGGGTTGAATTTAATATTGTTCAAAGAGAGGTTATAAATGCCGTACGGTAACCGGTTTCTAGGCTAAATATTTTTGTTTTATGTATTAGCAGTTTATAATTGATGGAACTAAATAAAAATATTGATAAAAAAAATTGCACTGCGAATTATTAGAGAAGTAGTTTTCAGAATATCATTGCTCTTTTAATTTCTCAAGCATTCCTAAACAAATATAAATTGATGCCATACATTTTCAATTCAACGATTTCTCACAGCTGATAAGATTTTGCATTATGTTTTTACGAAATATTTAAATATTGTACGGCATTCAGAAAACTTTATTGGCAATATAAATTAATAATTGAGAATTACAATGCCGTTCATATCAGATGGAACATACAATACCTACTCTGAAACCGTATAACTTGAAAATTCGAGCTTTTTCCTCAGTTTAATGTAAATTATTCTACTGTACCTTACAATCTTTATACTCAAGTATTTTACTTTGTCGCTTTTTTTGAAACACCATATTTTTGATTCTCAATCTGGATAAGAATGTCCTCACAGATTATATTCATTTATTAACGGGTACTCAATTCAAAAATATGTTTTGAGAAAGGTATGATAAATGAATAAGAAGGCGCCCAGGTACGTGGAATTGTGATCGGTCTATAATTTTATATATTTGCCTAATCTCCTGACTTGAAGATTGGGCCGTGAAACTAGATTAATTCAAAAAATGGTCTTATTCATCATTTGTACTAGAATATCGATGGTTGTTGAATTTTGACTAGTTTTTTGGTGCAAATTGGATACCTATTTCACTCTGTATGTATGTCCATAATAACTATCAGTGTGATAGTTCTGATTCTAAACAACTTTTCTAGATAAACTTTTTTGATAATGTCAAAAATAAGGGTAGTTTATACCTGATAAAAATTCTTATTTTTTGTTCTATCCTGTATGGGTAACGTTTGAAAATTTAAAATTCTGATAACTTTTGTGTGAGTTTTTTGCAATGAACCAAATTTTATGGGTAATAAAATTTTCTGAAAATTGGATAATAAACAAGTTTTCTCCAGGTGCAAACTTTTTGAATCTCACTGTATACCAATTCCAGTCGTATAGAACTAGTTTTTTTTGTACGGCATAGAGTATTTCTTGATTATTGCTATACTTACTAGTAAAATATATATACGCCGTAAAAAACAAATTACCGTAAAATTACCCTTTTCCCCATCAGCCATATGTTCCATGAAAAATGTATGGCATAACAAAAAATGACATCGTTCCATAGAATAGTATTCAGATAATTGAGTTTGATGTTGTATCAAATGACCCAAACTATACTAGTTAGGGGTGTGAGGTTGAGTGCGGGGCTCCCCACCCCGGTACCGGTAAATATGTACGGCGTTGTTGAAAAATTAATCTATGTAGTTATACAGATTCAATCGTACAAATGCCGTACAGTAATAAATTACCTGGATTCATAAGAAAAATTTGCGAAAAATAAAAAAAAATCCTGTTTTTCAGTACCGTTCTCTTTGTACGGCATTAGGTCCTATTTGATTATTTTTCAGTTATCTATCATCTTGAGAAATGCCGTCCAAGAATCTTTTGTCGAAAAATCCCTCCTCTGGATGGAAAGTTTTTTTGACCTGCGTACTCATCTGCACCGCTCACAACTGACGGCACAGTGCGGAAAGAAGTTGTTTCGTATTGCACTTTAATTCTGAATATAATTCATGCTGGGTCAAATGACGCCCCCAAAATTGGCCTGGGCTTGTAGTCTATATCTTTTTCCTTCTATTCGAATTGAATTGATACTGAATGATATGAAAAGACTCAAAATCGCATTTATAAACTTTCAAAGATGTATCAATAATTTTTTGTGGCTATTGCCATAACTTGTTTGCCATATATCTACAGGATGAAGAAGAATGCTTTTCTTACTGCATAATTATTGACGAACCTTGCATCCTTAAATGAAGTTGATGTTAGGTAATTAAATTATTCAAGTATATTAATTTATGTGTTTTGCATTTCCAAGTGGTAAGGAATGGCATGTCTTTCGAAAAAGCTTTGTTTGTCATCAATGATGGTGCTAACTTCTCATTTTCCATCATATGCCAACTACTTTGGACCGGATCTTGTATAGGGTGTAGCTGTACACTGTTGAGCCATATTTTTGTCTGATGGTGAACCCGAATACAATGCTGCCTTAGGCTATATCGTGTAGGTGGTAACTTCTTTGTCGGTTTTGAACTTGCTAGAATACTTCGTACGCGATTGATGCTATCGATTTCCATATTTGGAAAATATAATTCTATCACAAATTTTTCAATGTCTCTGAAGAGTTGTTCAGCATTATCTTACTAATGATCAATTCATTTAGTAGCCTGAACGAGTTCAAGTAAACTTTCCAACACTTTTTTTTTCCTAGCCCGACAAATTTACTTTCACAACCTGCTAGAGAATGAAATGCTGGTAAGTTTTCAAGGATTTCCTTGTCCATCTTAATGTCATGGATATTAATGAATCATTTTGTCCTTTTGTCTCACTTTCATGCAAACTTCTTCTGTTAGAAATTCTTTGAAATGTCTTTATCCTTCGGATTTTGCTGAAAATAAATATAAAATGATTCAAATATCGGCTTCTACTTGTGTTGTACTGATAAGATTATTTTCCATGTCATAATTTGCTCCATATTGCTGTACATTCAAGAATCCTCCACTAGTGGCAAATTCGAATGTATAATTCTTTGAACGTTGTTAAATAGCGTTTGTTAGTGACTGAATGAATGAACAAATGCCATTGTTGAGGCAAAACAGAAATAACATTCTCAAAAAATCAATCAATCGTCTCCTTATTTAAACCTAATTCTACTCGTCTATAATGTTAATTTGAAATATTTTGATAATGATGCATGACCAAATCTATCCTCTCTGCATTGTATGGGTTTCTGAATATAATGGATTCAAAAATCAATACATCTCCAAATGTCTTAGCACCGGATGGTTTTCCAAATGTTTGAACCAATGCCATACCATCAACTATATAGCGTGTTTTGAGGTAGTTTGGTAGATTCCATTATATTTCCAAGTGAACTTTTGTTATTAGCCTAAGGCTGGAAACTGGAACAATTAATGTTTAAATATCGTCTCATAATTTAAGTCTCGACCCGATTCTTTCATAGCTGAAATTCTCTGCAAAAATTCCTGTTCTTTCTGTCAATTTTGTTTGGTTATTTTGACTTTTTCTTTCAACATGTAGCGTTCTAATGCCTTCATGTTCTTTTTGTTAGTGGATTGTTGAAATCTTTCGAATGTAAGACAAAATTCCTGGAGTGCATTTTCCCCTATCGATTGTGTCGTGAGTAGTTAGTGATTCTTCTATGTTTTCTGGAACTATTTCTCTGGTGGAAATACCTACATGTGAGTTTATCATCTAACAAATTTTTCCTCCAGCTTGAATACTGTATCGTCGTTGATTTTCAGATTTTTTGAGCAATTTCAATATGTTGACTAAATGGATGACACCTGGGGTGGTGCTGTAGGTTTTTCTGATTTTCCTACAGCTGTAAAGTGAATACGCCTCCTAAAATCAGTAAGATGCCCCGGAGCGCCACAGCCAATAATAATAGCCTTCCTCTACCCGCAAAGGCTATTAGTGTTCATGAGGAAGTATTATTATCATTATTATTTGATATTGGTACGATTATTTGTTAATTCAATCTGAAACAATGTGTAGATAGGCACCGATATCGAAATATTATTTAACAATCTTTCAAGCTTATCTCCAGACAAAAGAGACTTATTATTGAAACTTCTCTATTGCAGTGACTTGTGATTCCCGAGTTCGCGGGTGATAGAGGCAAGACGGGTGTATATCATCAACCGATGCACTGCCCCACTTTTTTCCCAGTTGAAAAGTTGTTCGATAGCGTACAAAAAAATAAAAAAACTAAACTGATCCTCATACTTTTCCACATATCGTTTATAGAAAGTATTTTTCACGAATGCAGAACGGTTAAATAGTTATCGAGGAGGAAACCAAAATTATATTTTTCCAAAATTGCGTGTTTGAGTAAATTGCGTTCGAATGTTCCATAATAGACCATGTATCTCGGGAAATTTAAGTATCATTTGAAAATCCTGTGTACTTCATAGAATATTCTGGTTTTTATGGAAATGTATGGCTTGTTTTTCTTTTTACTATGACCTAAGAAAAAAAACGGGGTTGAAATGAACATTTACTCCTTTTTCCACCCCTCTGCTAAGACCATTTTTTTCGTTTCCTGGTATAATAGGTGAAAGATTGAAATGATTTCTAGCAATTATCAAAGCTTCTCATGCGGAATTTGTTTCTAGAGCACTTTTTGCATGATATGAACTCTACTATAATAAATGAAATGAGGGAGTTTAGAGACTAAATTTCGTCTCAAAGACCCTTCTGGAATTACTGTCCATCAGACAAATAATACGTAATTCTCATTAGTGTCTGCATTCAAAATATCATCATGCTACTTCCCGGAGACACTTCACCTAGCTAATGAATTTTCGTTCGCTCTGACGGGGCTGTATTGCATTTTTTGTCGAGAACAGAGAAGTTGGCGTAACGTTGACAAATGAAATATGAACGAACGACTCTGAAGGAATTTCGGTTCCGCTCTGGTGCAATGAACACTCTACTTTTCAGATTCATAGACGAACACGTCGAGGAAAATAAACATGTTTATGACGTTTCCGAGGTGAACGCTGCTGTTGACAATGAAAAGTATTTTATTTATGTTTTATACGAAGCAGAAGTCGCTTCCAGAGTTTTCTGCTACATTAAACAGTCGATTGCTCAGCGGAGGATATTTTCCTTGGTGTTAACGGTGTCGAATAACATAATATAGACCAGTCAGACTTATATGGTGGAATTACGGTGAAGCTTCAGTTCGTCAGTGATGAGTTGGAAGTTTCCAGTAATAAGTTTCAAAAAGTTCAATCATTGGCTTTCAATAGGAGGTTCATAAACGTGTCCTAAGTTGCAAGTTGTAAGGAAAATTAGCCAACACTCATCTTCTGAATCAAGAATAGAGAAAATGATGATTACTTTTGTCTAATTTCCATTACTGTTTTTTATTGTTACGACCGGTTTCGGTTTATCAAACCATTATCAAGTACACTATCTATGACTAATTTTTAAAATTAAATTTGATTATGAAAATAATCCAGCCTTTTGCAGATTTTCTTATACTATAGGATTGTCGTCAAAATACAAACAGAAACAATTCAACAGCCCCACACGATTTCCGAATCACGTCTTTCCAACGCCTGGCAAAGTTTTTCTACAAGAAGATAGTTTGCAATACTTCCTGTTATTATCAGATTTGTTATCCGATGCTCGTGATTCATTTTGTATCTTCGAGATCAAAGATCAGGCGAGAATGTCATTTGTTCAAAGAACAAGATTGAGAAATAAATAAAATATTTTTCATGATATATGAAGACTACAGGATATGAACAACGATCAACCCCATCAAACTAATCCCTCCCTCATTAGGAAGAATGACTAGCGCCTGCAGAATGGTTGAATTGAAGAAAATGATGAATACCTTTTGCCTTGTGAGTCTTTGGACTGTTATTCTTGTTACCCCGTAAATCTTGTTACGGTTTAAAATGAAATGTTAACACCTGTATGTTGATCAAACCAAGGTTTCACCAATCCAAGTAACTTGGCTTGGCCTTGAAAATCGAACTGTTAAAAAAAACCTTGGCTATGCCTGAAGTTTACGAATGTTTCAAGATAATTTCAGGATTCATCAAGCGTTTTCAGTCTAGCCAAGCTTTTTTTGCTATGCTGACATATTCGAAACTACATCCACATAGAAGTTACTGTTGCCATTTCAGTGACAATTTTCAAAGTTGCAGGAACAATGGTATGAAAATGCAGTGGAGTTTCGCCAAAGAAGCCTAATATGTTATACGGACGATTCGCGTATGAATGACAAACAGGCTTCGGGTGTAGATATCTACCTGAAAGGAAGAGTAGTACGAGGAAATACCGCTCTGGAAAGATATGCAAATTTTTTTTACGATTATCACTATTTCTATGCTGGCGATACGGTAACTCACGCCAGCTTATACTACGGTAATATAGCTACGAAAAAAGTGAAAATGCACCTTGAAAGAAAAATCATACTCAAATGGCGAAACACCAAACAGTGCTGAATATTTTGGAAACAAATATACCTTGAACGTGCTTGGGATCGCAATTTAAATGGCGATAACCTAGATTTCTCGGGGGAGGGGGGGATTCATCCCTCACTCAGACCCTGTGAGGCAACCGTATTAGCGGCCGCGTGTGACGGAGATTCTGAATCTACTGATGGTAGATTTCTTCATACTTCTTCGTATGAAATTTTTCGATCTGCTGTTCCATGGCCTCCCTCAGCATTCTTTCTGGCATATCATCGAGCTCAGTAGGCTTACTGAGCTCCAATTTACGGTGCGCCATTATTTTTCACAACACTTTCAGATATGTTCACTACACTTTCCAATAGTGTTGGTATTTCTTGGCTTTCACAACACTTTCCAAATGTGTTTCAGTGTTTTTCTGCGACTAGTCGCTAAGGACGATATCAGCTTGGTGGAAAGGGGGTTGGGCATTCTCCATATCCAATTGTTGGTGCTTGGGAAAAGGTGCTAGGTTTCAAGGCGTTTGTTGTCCTGAGTACAAGTGTGGGGAGGAATGAACATCTCCCAAGTTCCTTTATTATTGGGACATCTTCCTCTGGCGTCTGGAACACATTGTTGTCTGCTTGTACCATCGCTGTTACTGTGATCTTTTTTGGCTAGCTCTGTGGTGGCGTAGATGGGCTTGGCTGTCTTTCAGCGGTCTGGTTACCTACGATTCCAGGTTCAATATACCAAGCAAATGGAAAGTGCGTTGAAATATACTTGATCCAGCTTCGCTACACTTTTCATTGCCCAGCAGCTTGCCCCGTAGGTAGTGGCTGTCAAAGTCACGATTCCACTGAATCCAAGAAAGTTGGGAAGTGTCGTGAACGTGGCTTCGTTGTTGGGCCTCCGCTCTGGAAGTCGGTGATGGTTCTCTGTTCCTCTGTGTTACATGTATTTCGGAAATTACTGCAAACATAACCGAAAGGTCATTGAAAGGCGTTGGCTGTACTTCCTATGGCATACCCCGCACTTTCCATGATGTTCGTAGCTCTTTCCATATTTTCGGTCAACACCCTTTTCAATGGACTTGATTACTTGCTGAATACTTCTTCAGGCTGAGTGCCACTGAAAGTGTTGTGAACGCTGGTGACGGGCTAGGCATTTTCCAGCTGTGGAAACTGTGTCGAATCGGAGGACTTGGAATTTCGGAAGACTTGCGATTCTTAATATTTGATTCTGCAACTAGTCGCTAAGGACGATATCAGCTTGGTGGAAAGAGGGTTGGGCATTCTCCGTGCCCAACTGTTGGTGGTTGGGAAAAGGTGCTAGGTTTTCCGGCGTTTGTTGTCCTGAGTACAAGGTGGGGAGGAATGAACATCCGCAGCCACGATTTCTTGGGCGATGGGGCTCGTACTAAGTCCCTCCACGTCCACTTCAAGCGAATTGATGGGTGTGCTAGACATCTTTTGCGCAGAAGAGATGTAGTCGGTGGCTTCATATGGTATATCCCATGGGGACTCACCCCAAATGTCCAAGTTTCTGTCCCCGGCCGGACTGCGGGCGACTATCCTCGACGTCTTCCGAATTCCTACTTTAGCCTTCGTGGTGTTCGCCACACTTTTTATTTTTTGAACTGTGTGACCGGAGGGCTTTTGGGGTTGAGTAACTTTGATATTTACAACCCCATGACAATGACAAATCACTATCGGATTTGACTCACCGATGACGAAAATGTCTCCACCACGTTGGTAAGTCTCCTGTCCCTGGGTGGGGCTATGTACGTGTCGCTGTCACAGGGGACCACAGCTGTGTCTTTACAACTACGGGACTTGGTGTCTTTGTCACTCGCGGGCTTGCTGATGGCTTGAGTTTTGCTTGGGGGTCTGCTTTCTCCTCAAAGCTCTTCTATCTGATTTGATACCAGAGGTAGCCGTTGCTGCATAGTTTATATCTATGTTAGTGGCATCAGGTCGTTTAAGAAGGTAAGACGGTGCCCTGGCTTGTCCCAGAGAGTTTTTTCGTGATTTTTCTCTCTCAGAGGCCCTGCTCATAAGGGTTTGACGAAGCTGTTCCTCGTCGACAATCACTAGGGTGCACTTGATGGTGTTTAGATTAAGGGTGAGAGCACCGTAGATGAGTAAACTGAAGTAGATTCACTCCCAGTCGGCGCCTTTGATGTATCGCGTTCAGATTTTTTTTCTGGCATGCGGTGGGGTAAGAGGAATCAGCTGAGAGTTGTCCTGTCTCACTTGGTCTCACGTAGATACGTCATATCTCGGATTCATTTTGGTTGCGCGACAGCACAAAAAACATCGGCTAAACGCAAAATTTGGAGTGGAGATGTAGACACCAATATGACGGCGAGTGAACCTACTTCAGTTTACTTATCGAAGGTGGTGAGAGTCACTCAGCACGCTGGCAGCTGTTGACGTCTGCACTCTAGCGTCCGGTTCAGGAAGCACGTCCATACCAAACGGCAGTTCGGACGATACTCTACTCAGTGATAACCTTGTAATCCCAAGATCGCACAAGTCTTCTGAAGCCTCCTGAGGATTGCACGTGAGGTTGCAGTCATATGACGGAAAGGATATATTAATTTTTTTTTACACGCTCACAATTCTTGTCGAACCACTTCATTGTTTATGTTATCTTCGTTTTTCTTAGTGGGTAGACAAATATTGGGAGTAGAAAACATTGAAAATAATATTTCGTTGTATAACGGGCTCAGTATTTCATCTGAAAAACAGCTAAAAATAACATCAGCATCCCTGATGCATGCCGTTGGTATTAAAATGAATACTTTTCATTTTAAAATAAATTCAGTTCATTTAAAGTAACAAGCATTATATTTACCAATTCTGTAATGAAACGTAGCTTCCATCGAATTTTTTAATTCCATGTAAATAGTTAATGGATTGTGATGTTTATATTCATTTCATGAAAATATTGAAATTCATTAATATTCATTGTATTCTGTTCCGGTTCAACATTTTTCAAATAATTGCCAGAATATTTATATAGAAGCATTATTGTATCTACAATATATGGTATTTATTGGTGGAAACAGACACTTTGGAGTGTTAATATTATTACAAAATATGAATCCAATAATTTTGCGGCAATGTGTGAAATTTGAAAGTACGAACTCGAGAGATATTTAGAACGTACCAAAATTTCCCTGGGATATTTCGATATTAACAATTTTAAAATTAGAATACTTTCAGAGACGAATAATTGAGAGATTTAAATGTCCGATTTAGTGCATACATCAGATGCATTTTTTACTCAAGAATACATGTTTCGTGTTCAAACTTTTGATTTGTGCAACAAAAGTAATAGATAGATTATTAATGTTATAAATAAGTAGGTAGGTACGTGTGAAATGCACATGAAGTAGCATTTTGGAAAGTGGATTTTCTAGCCTAATTAGGGAATAGGTATGTTTATGGTCGCGGTTCCAAACTGTTTTTATTTCATTATCTTTTTTTTATGAAATACTTGAAGATGTGTACAGTTTTCTAGTTTATGTGAGAAGTGAAAGGCTCAAGCACGATTATCATCGATTATGATCAGAAAATAAGATATATCCAGAGTGCTGTAATAATACCCGTGGGATTCTAATATTCCTGTTAGATACGAACCAATGTAACAGCCAGAGTCCTGGCTGCTATTACCAATCATAGCAAAATAACGGAAATGGCAAATAACGTTGACGTTATTTTTAACGGAAGTGACAGCATAGGGCTGATTATCTCTTGAAGTACTGATAACTGTTTATTACGGAATGGCTCACTGCCATCTAACATATGGGACTGTGTTATGGGGAACTAGCCCGGGGTGTACTGAGCCACTGGTTAGTCAAAAAAAAATTATCTGTACCATTGCAAACGTGGAAACACGGCCACATGCTAAACCAATTTTTAATGAACTGAAAATTCTAACACTACCATGCATATATATAATAGAAGCAATACTATGGGTACACAATAACAAACACAGAAATACAATGGGATCTCGAATCCACCAATACGATACCAGAAACAAGAACCTGTTCAGACTACCACTAGTGAACTATAAGAAAACCATAAAACATACCGAATTTCTGCCCCTGAAGCTGTATAACCTCATACCAGTGGACTGAAAGACATATTCCGCATAAAAACTGAAATACAAGCTAAAACAATCTCTGCCCAAAAATCCTATGTATGACTTCAATGACATATTTACACATGCCTGGATGTGACTACACTTGGATACTAATCTATGTTTAACTTTTTCTTTCCAAGATGAAATTTTATGCAAACCAAGATATGTTCTAAGTTGGGGGAATGTCATAAACTGTAATGTTTGATTTTATATTTTTAAAGAGTACATGTATTTACTAAACATTTTTTTACATCACTACTGTACCTAAACAAATCGAATATGCTACTTACGTTTTTGTATCTTAAAGGTGAATAAATATCTTATCTTATCTTATTCCTCCTGAAAAGCTATTTTCTGCCAAAATATCATCACTTCTTCTTGATGATTGATTACTCATGGACGTAGTGTGGCTGCTTGCAGGGTTGCTTTCCAATGAAGGAAGAGCTATCGACTTTGGAGTCAATTTCCGACCAGTAATGATTTTTCTTGCAATTTCCCTTTTTCTTGTCAATTATTCTACGACATATCCCTCAGCAATATTTTCAGACTCCCAACCTTCATGCTGCTTGAATGTCACCACATGCATTGACGAGCAGCGTAGCCGAAGTTCTTCGGAAACAATTGCCGGTATAACTTTGGGGTTTCCTCTTTTTGAAAATGTTGCAATTTTAAATGGAATTTCATTCATTGAATTCTTTCCGATTATACTGACAGATTATTTTCCTTTGTAGTAAATAAAAGTGCGTTGTTTTTTGGTTTTTATAACTGGAAGGATAACTATTACCATATCGCCACGATCATCATGTCTTTAACGTCCTTTTCAATTCGTTCTTCGCATCTGCAAGCCCCACATATGCCAAATGTAAAAGCGATCTGAAAAAAAAATATCAAAAAAATGCATATTTTATAGTTCAACCAAAGACCGTTAGTCATCAGTTTGATTTTCAAGGAAAATATAATTCAAACGACCATTCATGCAAACATTTCTTGTCTAACCTATTCTATGAATTGTCCTTCTTATGTTGAATTTATAAATTCAACTGAACTTACAATTATAAATTTATTATTGAGAATTATCGTTACAGAATTGAGAAGGTGTTTATATACATCAACGAAAAACTGAGAATTACGAACTAAGTGATTGACATATGTTGACGTCCGAAGCAGAAAAAAGTCATCTTAAGTGAAAGATTTTTCAATTATTTTAGATATCATAAAGGCCGATTCAGATACATGCGTGCCCATGCAGGGTTTGTGAAGCCGGGCTGTTTAAACGCCTTTTACTCACGTTTCTATCACAAGAACATATCTTATTTGGTTTGGTAATCATTCAGTCAATACTGGAGTAATGCTATTTGAGTGTTTCAAATAATCCCGATGTATTTTTCACTGCCTTTGAGCCGGATTCAGATACATGTGTGACCATTCTGCATGAGATGAAAGATACAGTAAAAAATACATCGGTATTACTTGTAAATATCAAATAGAGCATTACTTCAGCATTGACAGAATCATAACAGAACCAGATAGAAACGGGAGTAAGTAAAAGGTGTTCAAACCGTTCGTGCTTCAAAAATACTGCATGGGCACGCTTGTATCTGAATCGGCCTCAACAGATTTATTTAGAATAGACGATGGCGAACTGACTTAGAGAGCATCTCAGTTCAAACTACTCTTTAATAAGAGATATTGAAATTTTGAGAAGAAATTAAAAAAGGAAAATGCCTGGCAAACTATTTAGGTCATAATGGGGGTAATTCGAAAGTAGATTTTTCAATCAAATTTTCAGTGGGTTCCTGCAGAAATTCATAACTCCTCACTGTATGAATTAATTTGTATTCCATCTTTAATCCCGACCAAAATTATTCCATAAACTCGCAGAAACCGTACTACTGTTGTTTGATTTGGATCGATTTCCTCAAAACTCTCGACTTAACCGAAATTATAAAGCAGCGATCAAATAAGTCATTAAATTTCCAAGGCAAATATTTGAGTGCAAACTTTAGGTTTTATCACTGTCGCCCGCCTTACGGCTCTCCTACATAGAAAAATTAGCATGGAACATTTTTGGATTACCATAATCGTGGTTTGAATATTCGTAAAGTGAAATGAGATTTTCAGATAGTTAATATACAGGGTGTTTGATGAGGTTGTATTAACTTACTTATATTTTTTTCTCAATGGATATTTTTCAATCACGATAAATAGAGATACAAAAATAAAATCTGGCTTCCAACTAGATCATTTTCCGAGATCAATGCTTATGCAACCTATATATAGTATGATTTGAGTCACTCCTCAGTTCAAATAATGAGACATACGGTCAACTTTGACGATGCCTCTTTCAAATGAAACGATATAAGCTTATACAAACAGTTTGAGAGTTTTATTCTTATTCCAAAATTTAAAGTTACTGACAGATACCCGAATATACGTGTTATCTACTACAATGTAAAGAACATTATTTGTTGTGGATTCATACCATCTTTCATCTATCAACTCCTGGATCTGGACTGAGTCTTATCCTTTCACAAGTGAACTTTGGATGTTACCAAGCAAAATTATGTCGGGACGTTCAATGGTCTTGAAAGTATTGTTACGTTTTGCAAAATAATAATGCCGAATTTACTACTAAACTGTTTATTTCCTAACTTCACTAAAAACATACAACTACTTCACTGACTAATAAAACACTTAGATCTATACAACAATACAACTAGTTACATATTCCAAACACTTTATACTTCTTCAAAAACTGTTTATCACTTCTTCATGAATTCTTCTTAATCTCAATCCCAGTGAAATCTTGCTTTATATATTTGTGCAACCAGATGCTTCGCGAATCCGCTCCAGATTACTCACGACAGAATTCCACCCAAATAATCTCTTCTTGGAAGCGCTCCATTAAATAAATACCTGCGGCGTCAACTCATTTGTATGCTATCTGTTTTTATGGTTCATTCAGCGGCGTAGATAGGGAAATTTCATCAATCTCGTAACAGTATAGAAATACTCTCGGTGGATAGTTACATGTGCAGAAGCACCACTATCCATGAAATTAGTGAAGTTCTCATCTACCGTGAATGCAGTGGATGGTGTAACCAAACACATAGATAAAATTTTCAAGACCAGAAATGTTATTTGAAATTACCCGCAAGTCTTCGGTCGTAAATAATATGTCTATGTCGACCACTCGTGAAAGTATGAAATTACAGTTTCAGTTTTCAACTTGATCTTTGACTTTAGAATCCCTCGAAATACGTGTTACAAAGGATCCTTTGATAAATAAACAATCGTGAGATTATTTTTAAGTATTAGAGTGTGAAACAAATATTTTCTTAACAGGGTTGTTTAAGTCAAACAGAGATAATTTTTATAGTCCATATTATGTTCATTATTGTGTGAGAGGCAAGATATCTTGATAGACCAACCACCCGGTGTCTTCGAAATTAGGATAGTGGCTTGAAATAATGGTCAGACGGAGTTTCAATTCGAGATACTACAGATGTGATCTTTCAGTTTTTTATGTATTGTCTGTGTATATTTGGGTAACTTTTCATAAGGCTTCTGGTGTCAACTCTGATATGACGAATAACTCAGTTTTGATTATAAATTATTTAGTTTATAAACAAATCTTTCTGGTTGTTCTGGAAAATTGATTCTTCCAATCAACTTTCATCATTCATTATAATTCTCTTATTGAACTTTTAGTTCATTCATTGTATTTCATTTAAAATAAATCATTGCTTCCATCTTTTTGATATGTTAATAATTAATCATTCCTCATTTACTTTGATTCATGTTTTCATTCATAAGAGTTCATATACGGACTCTTCTAGCCTTGTCAAGTTGATAGTAGCAATCTCAAGAGTTGTCAACCGAGCAAATGTTAATTTTGCAAACGAAGTAAATTCTGCGACGAGTTCAAATTCCATCCTGTGAAGAAAAAAGAATCAGCATGGCATCCAAGGGAGGCAGAACGATAAAGAAACGTAGGTGTGAAAAATATTCAATTCTGTGAGGTATAGGTCTAATTTATTGACAATAGAGCCGAACGATTCCATATATTTAATAACATAAACGATTCCACTACAACTTTCTTGGGAAGATAATACAGAACTTCCATTTTAATTTTTTCTGTTCTTCTTCTGGCAATCACGTGTAAAATATAGCAGAACAATTTTGACTCAGTTTTCTTCAGGAACATTTTTCTTGGAAATTGTCATAGTGGTTAGGCTAGTTTCTGTTTCTTCGCATGCTGTTAGATTTGCCTCTTCGTCAAGAAGTCGTGAAGTTAAAGTTTGCTACGGTTTGTTTCTTCGTGTCTGGTATTAGCCATGCTTGCCTCACATTGCATATTTCAATTGCCCAAGTACCCAGAATTTTTAACATAATTCCAGCATCACTGATTGTCTCGTCGGCTTCCCCCACTTTTCCACCTTTGCAATATTTTTGGCCATTAAGTCATTCAGGCTAAAGTTACATTGATGGAATCTTCATGGACCAGCATCTTGTTCGTCTCAGACTTTTGCTGATACATCCAATCAAGTTTGTTCTATATTTCGTTGGAAGTTGCGCAATTTTATATCAGAATTATTCGTCACAGTTCTATTGCTTGCTTGTTCCACTTCTCAAGCTTTTCGACTTTTTCTACGCTTGAATTCAGAGGAATGCACATTGGATTTGGAACTTCCATTGAAATGTTTCCCACGTCTTTCTTGTCTTTCATTTTTCTTCCACTCCACCAGTTTCCTATCCAAGGTCTACAAAAAATAAGTCTTGTCTATTGGGTTGATTATGTTAACTAATTTGGCTTCAACTCAAAGGCTTTAGGGGCACAGATCACTGATCTGGGCCCATAACCTGTTGACGGTCGTGAATCAAGCAGATTGTACCAAAGTATTATACTTGGAGTTCTTGTGAAATAACTATTTTATTCAATGTAGAATTTCAGGGAAATAGAATTGGAAATTGTCAATGACAATACAATCAACAAATTTAACTCTTAAGTACATTAATTTATCATCCCACTTACGATAACACTCCGTTCATATCATGAATGATATATACTTAACTTAATTCAACAATTTCTTCCTCGTACTGATTGCATCGTTTTCCGGGCATAATCATATTACTGGGAAGAATTGGGTGGGTGGGATTTGGAGGTAATATTATTCCAGTCTAAATGCTGAATTATTTATTTATATTTTCTTCTCGATAATGATTAACCCTTAGTGAATCTGATGCAATGAACATCTTTTCAACGTAGTAGAATTTTGCTATTTCCTATAAATGTTTTCGAAAGGTTAGCTGGGAAACTGGGAGGAATTATTCCATTATCATCTTTGGATGATTTTAATGAACTCAAGTCGATGAAAGATATACCACTAATAACGTACCAAATTACAATCTAAATATGCTTTCTAAGCAGCACTAAAACGTATTCATTAGCTGTGTATATCCTAATGGATTGCAGCATATTAATTAATAGAGGACTACAAAATTTATTAATAATGATGAAGTATTTTGGGATTAGGTGTAATCAAAAGGGTGCTGAAAATACGTGTTTACATAATGGAGAGGCATTTTCATAACATGTTTTGAGAGTATCAGAAAACGCCTTGATTTTAAGCTACATGATAATTTATAAAGAATAGTGTTCTGGTAGGTGAGAGGAAATATGAAGCAAACATAAACAGTGGAAGTGAAAAATATTTTATGTATGACAGCTACTCAATTCACTGTCGATTGCTTGACATTTGATATTCGTTGTCGTAATATGTATCTGTGAGTTGACGTTCGTACCTCTGATTGGTCCATAGCGTTAGGTATCATTATCGAGTCATTCATACCGGTTTTGTGTGGGTAAAGAGCTAATGCAGTATTTTGGAGAACTGGTAACCAAGCTTTGTTCAGTTGCAGTCTTTCTTCGGATCTGTTTGAAGTTGTTTTGGTGTTTCTGGATTCAAATTTATTTCCTGAAGAGTCGTGGTAATAAGCAGAAGTTGTATAGATGACCTGGGTTTATTCAAATTCCAGGTTACTGTGGCAGCGTTTATATCGTTTCGTTGAAATAAGAATCAAAGAGCACAAGGCCAATTGTCGGTTAGGACACACAGATAAATCTGCTGTCACAGAATATACTACCAACAACAATAATTACAAGGTAAACTTTGAAGAAACCCAAGTCATCTCCACAACATCTGCTCATTACCCATGACCATTCCAGGGAAGCAACTGTAATTCAGAAACACCACAGTAACTACAACAGAACTGAAGAAGGACTACAACAACTGAACAGAGGTTGGCTACCAGTTCTCCAAAATACTGCATTAGCTCTTTACCCACATAAAAACGATATGAACGACTCGATAATGTTATCTAACACTATGGACCAATGAGAGTTGAGAATGTCAACCGATATCTATTGTGACAACGAATGTCAAATGTCAAGCAAGTAGCTACAGAATGCAATTTAGTGTATCTTGTTTAAAAATACACTTTATCACCATAGAAGGTGAAAATATACAGACTTTCTTCAACTAATAATGTCTCCGGGGTCTAATGCATCCGGATGGCGTGCTGGATCTTTAGCCAAATACCCGCACCCTCCACGTCCGACGTGTAAGTGATTAACGGGGAACGGAAATCATGTACCCTGAGTAGACAACATAAACCTAGGATGGCCTTCTGGATTCGCTCGACTAAGAGTTCTGCCATCTTACGACAAGCTGGTATAATTTTCATATTTGAGAACAGTGTGTTCTTCATTCCACCAAGGACCCCGTTTTTCTCCTTCTTCTCGGATGATATTCGCTCCGTATTGCTGGTGCATTTTCTGATACAAGTCTACAAATTTCTCAGATTTTTCGCTGATATCCAAGTTAACAACAATTTGATGTTTGCATTTTTGGTATTTTCCATTGCAACCGACTGATTGAAACAGTAGTTAATTTTTTTCTTTGGTGCATTGGAATCGACTGCTGTGGTCATTAGCCAACAGTTAGTTATTATTATTATAATCATCATTATGCGGCGGGAAAACAGAAGCCAAGAAGTGATAAGTGCCTGATGTTGTCTCTCAAATATATACATGCGACTTTTATCAGATTCGTTCTAGTCCTTTCACATGTCCCTTAAATGCCCACGGTTCCTGTATGAGGTCCAGGTCGATCTGCCCAGCGGTAATTCGGCGAGCTAAAGCAGCCGTGACCGCTTCGCTATGCTGAAGATTCATCTGCAGCACAGTCGCCATCTTCCTGGTTAGAGGGGCCTGGCTCAGTCAGAATCATAACGTTTACTCGCTCTAGCCAAAAAGAGACTCTGGGGTTTAGAGTTTTGAGTTTAACGATGGACGTAAGCCACGACGGTTTTTTCCAAGGGGCTCTTCTCGTGTACATACCATCGTCCACCCACCCACCTGGCTTACCCTCGGTAGTTTTCTAGCTGGTCCTGCTCTGAAGGATACCTTTCCTTGGTCGAGGGCATTGGTGACTCCTTTAAGCCAGGTGTACTTAACCGCGCAGGTGAATATCAGTTCCCCGGCTGATTCATAAACGCACTTTTAGAAGCGAGAAAGTACACGATGAGGAGCTTTCCCCGCAGCCAAAATGCGCTTTTCTACTAGGAGACTGATTTTGTCCGCCTCCTTCTTAGAGATATTATCTTCTGGTTTGTATCGCTTCACGAAAGCTAGCTTTGTCTCCATGTGCGCCTCCTTAGAACTAGCTCTCTTTGTCTCCACTTCTCGATTCCACTCGTAGCTTCTTTGCAGTGCCCCGCATCCTCCTGACGAAACATTATCTGCTTTCTCTAAACGTAGAGGGCTCCATTTGTCAGGGCTTCTCCGCTCGCCACTTTGGGCGATCGGTAGTAGCGTTAGTATTTTCACCCCTTGCTTCGATTTTGGCCCTCTTGAGTTTTCGCCTTCGAGCCCCAGACAAAACCGGGTGCTTCTTGACTATCCTCTAGAACCAACTCTCCAAGTGTGGCCTGCTGAAGCCCCACAGTTTCGTTTGTCTTGGTAACTGGCCCTGTGGTCAGAAGCTCTTGGCTTCCTGATACCGCAGGGGCTAGAACTGTTTCCAGATCTGGAAGCTCTTGACTGTCTGGCTCTGGGTTTTGTTGTTGTTATCCACGTAGTTTCCACGAGTAATGCGGAAGGACGGTCGATTCCAGCAGAGCCGCTGACTGGAACATGGCTAGATACTCCAGAAGGTCGCCTGGTTTTCTGGAGGGACATATCACCCTATGCACCACCCACCCTTCAAAACGATGCCTCCCATCTTGGGTTAGAGGGACTTCTCTGACTCTGTCGATCTTCACTTCAGCTGCTTTCTAGAAATACTCTGAAACGAAGTCCTCCTCCCGCGACTTGAAAGCTAGTGCCATACCTGCTGCCAAATTGGTTTGGGGTTTCCCAACCAACTCTGAACGAGTTGACTGGGGTAACCCATTCAATACGTTAGCTGGTCAGTGCTAGGTGCCGATATCTAATACTGGAATTGGCAAACATTTAGGGGGTATAATATGAAAGGAAAGGAAGCATCACTTTCCAAGAATTCCTATCTTATCAAGAACAAATGTTGTAAAAGTGCTTCCATATTTGTGATTCATAGTTGGAATGGGTATTTTAGATATTTTTGCTTCTTATTGTTCTCATTCTGCCACTGTTAACGAATAATGCGAAATCAAGTGCCAAAATTGTATCACGTTCAATTTCTTTTGTACACGTAACATTTTTCATAGCCCACGCAACAAAAATTCAGCGTACGATAAATCTCCATCTGGCAATTACTCACCTCCTGTATCGCTAGCCTGAATTAGAACGTTATTCCTTTGTCAGTTTTTATAGAAGAAGCAATTATTCACGATTAAAATCGTTAGCGACTGAAGCCCTTAGAGCGCACCGGAATAATCAACAGAACTTTTTCTGGCTGAAAAGTTCATTAGGTAACTGCGATCGATAGTGAATTGTGGTTTTAGGAAAAGAAAACATGGCCATTCTTCTTCCTAACGACTAAACTCACCGCTCGTCCTGTTGGAAGTTTCACGTTTCGTTGTTTGATAACATAATAACACGGTTAGGACTATAACGATACAAGGGGATAATGAATATGTCCGTGTTTTTTCTGGTGTGCGCTAGGGTTTTCAGTTGAACACTTTACATAATGAGGCAAAACAAGATTTTTGTAGACCTCCAGAAAGTATTCAAACTTCAAAGCAATACTTAGGTATTTATACAGATAATCCCACGAGGAAGGGAACGTAGAAGAGAAGAGGATCAGTTAACTGATGCCCAGCCCTCCCGATGAACATCGATAAGTGGTATGAATTCCACAAATGGTTGAGTTTTAAATTGTTTTACCATTCAAAAAAAAAACATCACCGATTGTCGATGAAATGCTGCTACGATATTGCCAAATTAGGAATTACTATCCTATAGTATACAACTCTTTCTGTTTATAATTCGCATAATTATCGCATAACAGGCAACTTTCCAAATAAATATGTCAACGTTGTTTGCCACCATAGTCTCATGGCCGGACAATTATCAATTACCCTAATTCTATCTACTCTCAAAATCAGCCCAAAAATATAATAGTGGAGCCAGCATTGTCAAACTGACAGTCTCCAACAAAACTCCCAATTTTTCTCGATCTGGTCAGGTTTCGAAACGGGGAACCACCTACATACAGTGTGAACTACGACCTCTTACAGAAAATTAAACAGTGTACTCTCCCCATCGAAAGAAGTGGAAAACTGAGTGAATCTGGAAAATTGGGCCAGAAAGATTACCTATGTGAAACGTGGGCAGCCAGAATCATTTTTCCTTCTATTTCATCTAACTGGGACTGAAGCTGTTTTAGCATGACTTTCAAAAGGAAATTTTACTAATTGTTGTTGTTGTTTTTTCCGTTAACCAGATGTCGTCCCCCTACGAACGACAGCCCTCAGATGTCGAAACTTGTGCGAGCCAAGGATTAACGAGGTCTTGCCTCTTAATGTGGATATCACGCATATGCGTCAATGTCACGTGGTCAACGTGAGGTTCGCACTCTCGCCTCTCCTCTCGCGAATCAGTAACAGATCAGATCAGAGTGTTGGTTTGTAGCGTTCTATTCTATGTAACTACATTTGAATTCAATCTAGATTCTAACATATTGTTGATAGTGATACATTTAATCGGTTATTGAGTTATTTCCTTCGTGTTGTGTAAAATGGATGAGCTGAGGAAAATTTAAATGCAGAAACTAGAGAGAGTTTTTCCGGAGGTAAGTTGTTTGTCAATTAGGTCTATAGGTACTTTCATTCTAGTTTTGCTAACTTAAATATTCAATATTTACATATACCTACGTATCTGTTATGTCTGATTCAATATATTGAATGATTTCAAGTTATTTCATTTCAGTTAGTCAAGTATTTCTGTTGTTTCGATTCAGTATTTCACTTATTTCGATTCAGAATTTCATCTGTTTAGGAATTTGTTTGATTTCATTCATTGTATTATAAAGTTGCCTTCAATTCATCAACAAAAAGATATTATAACCTTTTCTATATCACTAAAGATTTGTAGCAGACACTGACTCTCACATTATTATTCATTAGGTTTGAGAAGTTTTTCTTACAGTCTAATATATCTTTTATTTTGTTTTCAGATTCCGAATATGATATTTATTCATATTCACTAACGTGCATGATTTTATGTGACTACTTCACTGGGAATTGAAAACTAACAAATATCCATTGGAAACGATATCTTCCAGGAAGAGGAGATCTTTTCATCATCAGATCAGCAGGAGATTTCGAGGATGCAAAAAGGAAAAGAATAAATTTTAACTGTGGAAAATTTTGAAGTTACAATATCACATAGTGTTGTTGGGTCAACGTGGAACAATAAAATAAAAAAAAAGTATTTGTATTTACCTCTTTCTGAACATCACCCAGCTTCATGTTTTGAATTGATGAATATTTGATAAATGTTAATTTTTTCATGCTTCCTGTTCCTAAAACTATTCTAAGGATTGAAGACTGAATAAATTAATTTAATGTATTTAACCATAATGCAGTCCCAACAAAAAAAATTTAATTCTTATCAATATTAATTTCCCTCAAGAAAATATCAAAAAAATGTCTTTGAACTAAACAATATGTTTCCTCAACTCAAATAAATATTCTATTCATTTGAGTGACTCTAATACTATAGATAAATAATTCATATTCTTAAACCAATTCCATCAATTCTGAATTTACACAATTATTCATTTAGTTCCAAAGAGCAATACACTTCACTAAATTCAATATACTCTCAAATGAAATAAATAGAAAACAACAACAATGCATTGTGAGTCTTGCATCAAACAAACCAAAAAATTGGTTGAAGAAAATATAACACTCGGCTTTGTTCAAGATTTCATTTTAAATAAATATTTGTTTTGGAGTTCAAATAGCTCCAGTTTTCTTTGAAATAATAGGTTTATTTCGCAATATTGAAACAACGAATGTGTTTGACTGGAATACAGTTTGTTTGATTCAATACTATTTTTTTCTGTGTGTCATCAAAACAGGTGTGTTTGCTTCAGTTGTGCATCTTCGAAGGTTTGCAAACAAAGAACATTTATATTTCATTGCGTATTATTGCACTTGAATTTTACAGGTGTTTTTCTATACTAGTAACGCGTAGTACCTTCACCATTACATATCTATTTGTCATAGTTCATCCTGTACTGTTTACATATAGAATAATGGATTTTCCGTCAAGCAATGTCAAACCCCAAACGTAACATTATCGCTCAATATTGAAGTTGACTTTGATGCCCTTGAAATGGGTTACCTATATTTATATTATAGAGTTCATCATAAGAATGTCCATCTCAAGCTGGTTCACACGAGTGGAAAATATTGCAGCACGAAGCGCATGCCGAGTGCGACAATCACTCACAAGTAGTAATATACACTATTTTTTCTACGATCACGCGGTAATTTGACCAAATTATTGTTATGTGTACAAGAATACCAGTGCAAGTACATGATGTAGTGTTTCAAAGTATTACGATAGGGAAACTCTACTTGTGCATCTGTCAAACGCTGAATGCTTCTATTTGCGTTTATTACAGCACACTGCTCGTAGACCGATATGTTTTGGAGATCTAAAAACTGTGAACGGTTACATTTGTGAAACATATCGTGAAACAAGTCAACGATACCGTTTGTTAGAAAACGACAAACACGGGGAATTATCTATGATGAAAGCTGATGTACAAACGGTAACAGCAAATCAAATTCGGGAACTTTTTGCGATTATTTTAACTACATATAACCTATCAAATCCTTATCGACTTTGGTAGAAATATAGAGAAAGTATAAGTGACAAATATCCTGGCTGAATTACGAAGACAAAATCTGGACTTGGAAGTTAATTTTTCAACAAAGTTTTGATGGTGCTAGCGGACAAATGATTGGCGATATGCAACCAAACACTAACACAACTGGAAGTTCAATCATCTCAACGAAATATTTGTGATGCTATAAACAATAAATTATGATATGCAGAGCATAATTTAACACAAGAAACCTTTATTATTTCAAAATAAAAAACGGGCACGAACAACAAGCATATTACAAGAAGCAACAAGGATGCAACTGTTGGTATCGGAGAGAATTTTAAATTAATTTAATCCTAGCCTACAAACAAAGAAATTGCACTCGCTCTAGCATCATCGGAAATAGCGCTTACACTTACCGATGGTGGACTGAAATTAACTTTTTCTACAAACGTGCGTATTCTGCCCTATTCCCGCACGCAATTTAGTTTGAGAGGTGTCATATTCCCGCACTAGTGCGGGAAAAGTTTTCCCGCACGCGAATGTCACTTCAAGTGAGTTTTTCCCGCACTAGTGCGGTAATAATTTTTCCCGCACGTGAAAGTTTGTTCAAGAGCATCATATAAGATGTTTCAATCCTCTTGTAGAAAAAATCTTGATCCTCACTCATACGGAAAGGTACTATCCCGCACTCGACTGCTTACCCGAACTCCGCTTTGCGTCGTTCGGGTAACGGCAGTCTCATGCGGGAATAGTACTCTTTCCGTACTTGTTAGGATAATAACTATTTCCTACAAGCGAGCGTGAATCACCCTATACCCGCACGGAATTCAGTTTGAGAGGTAGTGCGCGGGAAAATTTTTCCCGCACGCTAATGTCATTTCCAGTGAGTTATTCCCGCACTAGTGCGGAAAAAATTTTTCTCTCATGCGAAATTTTATTCAAGAGCGCTACATAAAATAGTTTATTGCGTTTGTAGAAAGAAAAAAATCTTGATCCCAACTCATACGGTAAGGTACTTTCCTGCACTCGACTGCCTACCCGATCTCTGCTTTGCGTCGTTCGGGTAACGGCAGTCGCATGCGGGAAAAGTACTCTTTCCTTGTTAGGATGATAATTATTAGATGTTGCTGACTTTTGAATTTTCGGTATGTGACATTACAAAATCATCAGCACGCAGGCAAAAAATTAAAAAGTGTAAAGCCATCATATGGGACGAAGAGGCTGCCTGGGAACCATTTAAACTAAATAATTAAATTTTGAACAAACATTTTCGAATTCATCATATTTTTCTTGACATAATATTCACGAGATTGAGATCATAATTAGACACACTTTACTTATTTAATCCAATTAGCTATAAGAAAGCTAATAAACGGCCAATTAACTCAGTTGGTAAAGCGTTGACCTCTCATTCAAGAGTATACGCGGGATCGATTCCCATTCGAGTAATTTATTTTTTTATTTTAAGAATTAAAAAAATTACACTTTTTGAATTTATAGTTTTTGTGCTTCAAATGTGAATACTTAGTTAAATATGAATATAAATCATATATTTGACAGCTTGACAGCGGCGGTAAGTCTAAACAGAAATTATGGATTTGACAGCTTACCCGCTAGCTGGAAAGTAGTTTTCAATAATCTGAGGTCGTAAGGAAAAGTAGTTGATTTCTGTTGACATGTTCCAAGTTTTACCATGACGTTAGAAGAGCACCATGATGTAGTGTTTGCAAGTGTCTGAGAGATATAATTTAACGGTCGTAAGGAACAGTAGTTGTTTTATGTTGGATACATATAATTTCCCTATTATGTTATGAGAAATACTATATTGTTAATAAATTTGTCATAATTTGATAATAACTTTTGGCCAAGCTACTTCTGATTCCATTATTATGAGATGATTCGGCTATCCCACAGTCTATATTTAATTTAAATATAAATTTTGGTGCGTGGGTGTTGAATTGCATACAACCTATTACATACCTGAAGTTAATGTCAATTAATTAGTTCATAATGATTGGTTTCGTTAAGATAAACTATCACAATTTTGACAGCTTATTTCGGCAATTCCACACCTTTCTGCAAATGAAAGATTGTTTTTACTGGCATGTATAGAAGTTATATCAGAAAATAGGATTGATAACCTCTATGATGCGTGGTTGGTATGGAAGTTTGACAATTCTTCGTTACGGTTAATTAGTTGGCCTCTTGTTTCAAGATATCATTCAGTAATGTTATATTAGAAGATCATCTATCATTCTAGAATCTCTACTAATTTTTATTGTTTCCCCAGTTAGTGAAAAGCCCTCTGTGCAAAAGATGATTAAATCTTGTCATTTTGTGCTGAACGGTGTGGTTTGAATCTGCAGGTATTTATCTAAGTATAATATACATTTATATTTCCACTTTCTCCATTCCTCGTATTAAAGATATCTATCCAAGTATCCAAGGCAATTGTTTAATTTCAATTCATCCACATTTACTCGAAAGACAGCCAGAATCTGATAAATATTTGACATTAATTGGTAGTTTAACATTCTCCCACCGTAATTATAATCACAAGCGTCCAAAATATCAATTTTTATAAATTGATTCGGCGGTTTATGTCATGTTCTGCAAAGCCGTGTTTTAGATAGATTGTTATTGCAAACATCTAATAGAAAATTGAACGTTGAACAGTATCAAACATATAAATTATTTTCATAAAATTAACCATTTTGGAGTTATTATCAATTTTATGAAATAATCTATGAAAATATAACCATACCAAACTTATTTTCAAAATAAGTCGTAGGGAAAAACTCTCGAAAAACTTTTTGACAACTACTCATATTTAGTACTGTCGATGTGCAATATATATATATATATATATATATATATATATATATATATATATATATATATATATATATATATATATATATATATATATATATATGAGACATTTTGAATATTATATATATATATATATATATATATATATATATAATATTCAAAATGTCTCATAAAACGAGTACTTGCTTTTCAACTAGTTTTTTAACCCTGTGTTTGGGGTTCTTACAATCGCTGATGTATTCATTCTCACATTTGAAACAGTAATACCCGATTTCGAAATATTCAGGAACAATAATAACTAATTTTTAGAGGTAACGTTGTACACAAAGAAAGCAGAAAAACCATCCTGTTCTTACTCGATCAACAGTTTCAAAATAATTCAGTGCTAAACGAGTTTCAAAAACTTAGATCTGAATCGGGCAAGTACGTCTCCAAGAGCGCGAATATTACTAGCTCCGAAATTTGCTGATTTTCAGAATGTCATGGAAACATCTAGATACAATTTCATTATAAAAATATTTCCTGGGTACGTTTCTGTATGAGTCGTGTATTTTAGAGAATATTTGAAGCAATAATATTAATTCGCGTCCTCGCCCATGTAAATTGAGCACGCTGTTGTTGTGAAAACGACTTCCATCACGCCAAAGAATAATTTTCTGTATGTCATGATCCTGGTTTCCACAAGTAACATATTTCTAATTTGTCATTTTTGTCAGGTAAGCGGAGGCTCATTCATCATTCTACGTCCAGGTATGTACTGTAATGTAACACCTATTGAGTAAATCATATCGATTTTCAATTAAAAGCAGGTGAGAGGAAGCCCGATATAGTTATGCAGGCATCAAGAGCGGTTAAGGGTTGTTTACTGGTCGAAGCCAATATTTTGGTGGCTGAGGGTACCGAGACCATCAATCTTGCCCTTTCCGCTTGTGATAGTTATTACGTTTTTTGCTCGATACATGCAATAACCAAATTCAATAATTTCGTTTTAGGTAATTGTCAAAGTGACAACTCTGTGATATTTGCTCGGTAAATGACATATGAGCCGTAATTGATAGTTCTTACCGATCGGATTTATATTACTTTCCTGACAGTACACTGCCTTCTGATCGGTAAGTGGCAGTTCTTACCGTTTCAAGATTTGTAAACACAACCTACAATTTCTATTGTATTGTAGTGAGGCCATCAGTGAGGAATTAAAATCATAATCTAGTTGAAGTTTGAATGGAGCTAGAGCCCTAGAAAAAGGAACAAGTTAATGCAAATTAACAACATGAATAACGGTGAAATGCCCACTAAGAATATTATACCAGTTGGAATAAATTACCCAAGTAGAGCACATAGAGGTCATATATTTATTGACATTTGTCTTTGTGATATGCTCAAACTTCGGAATGTTATTCAATACGAAATACGGCAAAAGGTGCACTTTTGTGACGCCATATCGACGTTATAGAGTAGTCGTAATGACTTGGTGATATAGTTAGTCGCAAAAGAGTTGGAATGAATATTTTTATTAAGTAATTATGAATGAAGGTCATAAAATGAAAATCTGATGTATCACAGTACGTTTACCATATCAAAAGTTGTTATATAATATTATAATTGTATATAATCCAGTCTTCTTTTCATTTTCGTAACTGAAAAAAAATTAACTGCAATACTATTAATCTAAATATATGCGATTGGAAATTAGTTATTAGTATTTGTGTTGAAATTCTATTTTACTCACCTTCTCAAAATTCATGGGCCTCCAATACAAAGAGAAATGAATCTTTTGACAATTACATTCAATATCCGTAAAAATATGTTATCTCATAAATAGTTAGAATATGGTGACCATAATTTGAAACTTACCTAATTAGTCCTCCTAAGTAGTTTAATTTTGAAATATAACTAACATAGTACTACAATTTTTTCTGTTAAGGCATTAAAAGTACAACTTCTAAGCCTGCCAAGTGTCATTAAAAGGCCGCTTTTAATGTCATTTGGAGAAAAAAACATTTTTTGTGTTCGTAGTCTCTCAAGAGCTGGGTTATGAACGTTGGTGTTAACTTCTGAAGTACCTAATCCTTCCTTCCTTGATTCATATCTATATTTCATATAGGGCCATTAGGAAAGCTGTAAGCCCTATCGCTATCAGGAAGATAAACAGGGAAACCTGTTTCATTTTCCGTACACTCATTAATAAATGGAACAAGTCACAGATTCATTATATTCCAAAAGATATGTATTTAATGACGAAACACCTTGTGCGCCACAAAGCCCAATAAAAATACTAGTTTGACCGTGCCTTGTGTTTCTAACATTTATCTGTAGTCCAGTCCACTCAATTTTTGAGACGAGTATTACCGAATTTGGCATGCTAGTAATTAGAACCATGCCAAACCAGAAAAAAAATTGTAGACCAAAAATGCGGAGGTGGAACCCAAAAAAATTGATAAAAAAACATTTTTTGTTTTCATTTTGTTTATAATGAAGTTTATAAAAAATGGTTTGAATATGGTTCCCTACAAGAATTATTATACCCAGTAATTCCTTACAAAATATGCCCGTTTTCCCGGAAAACGTGATTGAACGCCGACATCAAATTTCAGGCTCTTGTTTACCCGCCGGCGCCGCTGCAAGTTTTGGCGATACCGAACGTTAAATGTGTAATAACTTTGCTAAAAATGGTCGAAGAATGAAAAACAAAAGTGCATTTTGGTCGTGAAGGCTCCTACTTTCTCATGCAAATATAACATGTGAGTATCTGAGTGCCTAATTGTTTTTTTATAACACGTCACCTAATCTTACTGCGTTTTTTACGGTAAATGTAAAAATCATAGATATTTCAGTAAATCCGGAATAATGGCACTAAAAACAGAAACAATTACCCTGTTTGGAAACATGCAATGATTTAAGAGTATAGTGAAACAGGTCTCACTCACACGCCAAAAAAAAAAATGAGTTTCAGTCCTGACTCATTTTCAACTCTCTCCATTCCGACATTCTATCCAATTTATGTTGAAAATAATGGGTGTATTAGCCACTTTTTCCAATGGGGCCGATGACTCACTTGACAGAAGATGAAAGTATGCAGATGCACTTCCTTAGAATTATCGAAAGCATTCGACATTATTAAACCTCATAATAATGCAAAAAAGTTCGTTTATTTGGCTTCAGGGGTGTGTTTCTTTCATGGCTCACATGGAAACTGTATTACTGCAATTCTATTCCACTATAGTAATCGAATTTTTGTGTAGGTATCTATGGGAAGTAACATCACGTTGGCTTATATACACATCCTGCATGAAAAGTAAAGAATGCAGTTTCAAGCTGGAGGTTTGCACTTCACATTTCCGTTGTTGAACATACAAAAACAACTCCAAATTGTTTTATAATTTAAAAAATCCAGAGTCCGTTCAAAAACTCATTCTTTCAAAATGATAAATAATTTTGTCGAACCGCGGGATTTTCAGAAACGAAAGAAGATGAATGTGTCCATCGATTCCATATATACAACACACTTCAAGATCATCGAACCATAATATCTAAGCCAACAATGGACACACTTTAGGAGCAGTTTTCTCAGTATGATGTCAGTTCAGATCATGAGCTGCGAGCATAGTATCTCGAGTCTGGTTTCCGGCTCATTATAGATATGTTAAATCCAAGTGTTTTGCTCATGCTGTGAAAATTTGAGTTTATTATTGGGATATTGTCACAACTCAGTTGTCGCTTGGCAATTTTCTATAGGTTTTTTCAAGCTGTTTTCACCCAAACCACATTCATCCATGTAATGAAAGAACTTATTTCAAAAACTAAATAAATATTTATTGTGAGGAATATAAAAAATTAATAAATCTGTCACAAAAAAAGGTAAATGAATAATCTAACATTGAAAAAACAAAAAGTGTAACTGACAATAAGAAAAATATAAAAAAATTAATTAAATATAAAAAAACCTACATTATGCTGATAATCAGCATGGCCACAGATGGGGAGATGTCAAACATGATCTCAATCTCAATGTAAAAATTCGACTGATCAAATTGACGAGCAATAACCAATGTCCCGATCTTGACCGCACGCAATATTTATAAAGACGCATTTTGCGAGGCTTGCATTTCTTAAGGTCGCTGCTCGGCTGAATTCAATGCAACTTTGCGATTTTTTGAGTTGTTTTATATTTCTATATCCTGTAATTATATAAATTTTGATGTCTATGAACTTGAAAATTAAACTATTGAATTAGGAATACTGAGTGTTTGTAATTTGGAATATGGAAAGTTGAGGTTCACAGATCTTTATGCTTTGCATTTACTCAAATGAATTTGAATGATTTGATGATGATTTCATATATTTGACAATATTTGATAGTGAAAGACACTAAATAAGTTTTTAAAAGATCCAGATGTGATTTTCCGTCTGAAAGTGAGCGGAAATTTATTGTAGAGCAAACAAGACTCCAAAAACGCTTAAAATGTATTGAAGTTGCATTGAATGCTATGGTTCCTATGAAATTATTAGTGCTTATCTTTTACAAAAAGTAGGATGGAAATGTGTCAGGGTATTGATTTGTTCTGGCAAACAAAAGAGTGTTTTCAAGTGCATATACCACAGCTGTCTCTTTCCCACAGAAGTGATATTCCATTTGAATTTGTTAGTACGAAGTTTTTCTTGAAGGAATCATTTGAGTTAATAACTTAGTCAAAAGAATCTCTTCCTAAGGTGTAGATTTAAATGGTTGAATCTTAGAAAATGCGTTTGTTTCTGGAATGTCATGAAAGAGAGGAATTTTTATTATTTGCAATCTAGATATACAGGGCTATTCAAATTCGTTTCTGTAGGTACATGGGGATCTCGTAAACGATAAGAGATAGAGTGTCGGTTTAATTGTAACAAGCTGCGTATTTTAGAGACCTATTCAATGATGTGAAAAAATTTATGCTCTTTTGGCTCTGGAGATATACAGGTAAAACCAAAAATCCCAAATAGTTTTTTTGCCTGTATCTTCTTTATTCGCAGACATATTGAAAATCTGTCCACATTTTGCTATTGGCACTTGATGTGAGCTGTCAGAATATGTCCATGAATATTTTATACAAGGTGTCATCTGACTTCGGCCACCCCCATCTTCGAATGTTTAAATACGGACCTGTATTTTTTGTTGTAGTTTTTGGATCGTCGACATTCACTTCATACTGAGAAATTAAATTAAATGTTATATTTCGGAATGTTTCGGTAATATTTTATTATAATTGTTCCCTTTTAAATGACTGCCCGGGAAATTGGTTGACTGAGTTGAATAAAAGCACAATAGCAACTTTCACGTCTCTCCATGTACCATAGAGTTTTTCGAAAGTATTTTTTTCATTTTTAGGTACTCTTTGAGCGTTTTCTACAATGAACTTCGAATAGCAAAACCTTTTATGATTATCTGAACATTGAAAAATAGGATTTACGCTGGCAGAGAGATAGAAAATGTGGAAGAGTTGAGATTGAGGATTTTGAATGCTTTCGCAATAATGCAGCAAAGAAGTGTATTGAGGACTATAAATAATATGAAAAATTGAGTTCAAAAATGTCTCGAAATGGAAGGACTCCAATTCGAACACTTATTGCGCACTTAATTTTTTTGTGTATATAAATTACTTCTTTTAAATTTTTATTACAATTATAGTGTTCGTTTCGAATGTACTTATTGTTATCATTTCTTTTTCAGCTTATCAAAATACCTATAATCTATTTTTGTTGCAGATATGTTTCAGATAATCATAAAAGGTTTTGCTATTCGAAGTTCATTGTAGAAAACGCTCAAAGAGCATTGAACATGTGAAAAAATATGAATTGGTACCTAAAAATGAAAAAAATACTTTCGAAAAACACTATGGTTCATGGAGAGACGTGAAAGTTGCTATTGTGTTTTTATTTAACTCAGTCATCCAATTTCCAGGGCCGTAATTTAAAAGGGAATAATTCACCCAATTATAATAAAATATTAACGAATCATCTCGACATATAAAATTAAATTTAATTTCTCAGTATGAAGTGAACGTCAACGATCTAAAAACTACAACAACAAATACCAAGGACCGTATTTAAAATTTCAAAGATGAAGGTGGCCCAAGTCAGATGACACCTTGTAAGAAAGATTCATGGACATATTCTGATAGCCCACATCAAGTGACAATAGCAAAATGTGGACAGATTTTCAATATGTCTGCGAATAAAGAAGATACAGAAAAAAAAATTATAGGGATTATGGGATTTTTTGATTTTTCCTGTATTTCTGCAGAACCAAAAAAGCTAGATTCGATTTTTTTACATCATTGAATAGGTCTCTAAAATACGCAACTTTGTCACAATTCAACCGACACTCTATCTCTTATCGTTTACGAGATCCCCATGTACCTACAGAAACGAATTTGAATAGCCCTGTATATCTAGATTGCAAATAATAAAAATTCCTCTCTTTTGTGACATTCCAGAAACAAACGCATTTTCTAAGATTCAACCATTTAAATCTACACCTTAGGAAGAGATTCTTCTGACTAAGTTATTAACTCAAATGATTCCTTCAGGAAAAACTTCGTACTATAAAAAAATGGCAACTACTTGTTTGGATGAAGTTTCGAATGTAGTTATGACGAGAACAGCCCAATTAGATTTAGTAGCGGTTTTTGCAAAATACCACCGGTATTGGTCGGTCTTCCTCATAATTCTCATAATATACATGAATGAGATGTGAGACCTATCCATAACTTCAAAAAATATTCTCACCTGTTGTCAGCAATAGCAGATATTCTTCATCGCAATATTAGAACGATTTACACAGTTTGCAGAACTTAAAGAGACGGATTTCCTTCAAATATGAAGCACCGGACCTACTGAACCTAGCCTACTAAAAGTATTAGAGGATTACTTTTCAGTTCCATTTATTCTATCGATCGTTCCACTTTCCGAGAAAACTTCAATTTTTTTTCTGTATTGAAGTCAAAATTGTTTTGTGCCCCCCCCCAGATTTTTTGGTGAACAATTTTTTTTCCAACTAAAGATGATGTCAAAAAGTCACGTGCCAAGTTTCATAGTGTTAAAATACATCCTTCAGTTTTGGCACAAATTTGTCTGTGATTATTGGACTACTGGTTTAAATGATATCAATTTATGAGTTATGAATCTTGACAGAGAATTTTCATATAATAAAAAATTGATCGATATTTGAATAACCTAGCGCCAGGCTTGACGTTATTATACAAAACAATAGATTAAACTTATAATTTATCTTGTGACAAATTAATCATGAAGAAATGTGGTGTCAAACACTGTTTTTTATTGTGGTGAAAGCCTTAAAATGTCGAATTGGATGCTGGTAGGTATTGTGAACAAATTAAGCGATTCTAAACGACCGACGTAGTCTCAATGGACGATTCATTAAAGCATCGCTTGTTGCAATGTATTTCCGCATCCATATTTTATATACGCGGTGTACCCCATATGGGTTCAAGATACACATTACCTATTGTATTACGATATTCGCAAAGTTGGGCATATAATCTGCAAAATTAATAGAACTACGGTCTGCGGTCGTTTTATTTCTGTACGTTATGTGCGGTTAAATATGATGTATGTGTTTGGAATTCGCGCTACCAATTTGCACTCCGCCAAGTTAAATGACCATTCAGATCATAATGGGCCATTGTGCCAATTTTAAAGGAATTATTCGCATCTGTCTATTTTGTCATTGTGCGAACATTATTCAATGAATTCCTCGCTCATAATACCTACTCGTGAAATTGAACCAGGCGTTCGATGTGATACAATTTGCATATTTTTTGTCGAAATGCAAGTAGAAACTACGATACCCAGGGGAAACAGCAGACAAGTAATTTTCTCTAGGACGCCTGGTAGGAAATTTGTGAATTCAGCCAATTCGTATACAGCGTATTTCTCGTTCCACGGAATGTCTCAAGAACGATGGGAAATTTCAAGTTTTTTCTAATTGAACACCTTATATTTCAACATTTCCTAAATCCGCACGAAATGTAGGCTTTTCACTGATAAATTTCACTTCCATTTATATGATGTAGCTTTGCAATTCAATGAAAATATGGAGTAAAACACGGATCCCCAAAAAGTTGCAGAAGATATTCATGACTTGAATACATTTGATAATTTTTGTCCTCTGCATATTTGCTGAATTATCAGGAGCTTCAAAGTCCGCTATTAAAATTAGTTTTTTCGACATGAAAAGAAGAGGAAATATTAAAAAAATTCAAACGAATAGCGGTCTAATGGAGCATTGTTAATTATACTGTTACGAGATTGAAATCAATCCCCTAGCTACGCCGCTGTTGAGTGCCATAAAACGTAACTCAATTGCATAATAAATGAACCGGCGCCGATCACAGGTAATAATCCCTCATACTCGGAACTGTTTATTTGGATGTTTTTCTGCACTGATCAATCTGGAGGATGAAAGAATCCCGAAAAATCTAGAAGTGTTTCGAATATTTAGATAATTGACGCTATAGCTATAGCTCATAGCGAAGTTGATGAAAATATAGTTCAGTAGTGTGCTCGGTGTATTATTTAGTCATATCGTAAAAGTGCTGTCGAAAGTAAGATATTAGTGAAAAGCAGAAACAATTTATGGTGAATACGAGGAGGACATTGTAAAATTTATCCAAAATCAATTTGCGGATTGGAAAAGAGAAAAAACAAGAAGAGAAAATGTGGCGCCAAGGGGAAAAACAAGAGACGGAAAAGCGATACCAAGGAAAAAACAAGAAGAGGAAACTCGACGGTTGGCTGAAAAAAAAGAAAGAGAAAAAGAAAAGAAAGAGAAAAAGCGAGAAGATGAAAAACAAAACGAGGAAACGCGACGGTTGGCTGAAAACAAAAACGAGAAATGGCACCCCAGAAAATTCTCGAAGAACAGAGAAAAGAGCAAGAAGATAAAGAACAAGAACGAGAAAATGAAAAACATAAACGAGAAGCAGCACTCCAGAAACTTCTCGAACTACAAAAGAACGAATTAACACGAATAGAAAAACATAGGAAACAGAGTTCCAGGAGGTTCTAGAACATCAAGACAAGTTCTTCCAACATGTATTACAGAAAATCGAAGTACAAATGGAGGAATTGAAAGACGAACTGAAGGAAGACGTCAAGAAAATCGACGATGAGCTTAATAAGAGAGTGGATACAGACTGGAATCCGAAGTACTCTGCAACTAACACACTAAGAGAGGAGTAGCGATACCTTGGTACGTTCTTTAGAAGTGGAGGCGGCGCTCAAACCCCTTCGGTAAATTCCGGCTAGCAATGATAGAGCTCCCAGGGTCATTCCTGTTAAGATCTGTCGGAGTTTGTGCTGATACTTGCCGCGGAGAGAGCTTTTGACAGTAGCTACCTCTTGAGTGTGGCGTTGTTCTTATTATAATTTTTTTTCCATTAGGAATGTACCAGTCAGGCCCTGTCCCCGGAGCTCCGATACTACCGGAGCAAACAATCCCCACGTCCGTGGGGTGAGTGATTACTGGGTCCGACAATCATGTGCCCTGAGTAAACGGAGTGAACCAAGAATAACGGCCTTCTGTATTCTTCCGGCTAGGTTTTCTGCCGCATGACGGCATGCCGGTATGATTTTTAGATTCGAGAGCAGCGTGTCCATCATTCCACCATGGACCCCTATTATCAGAACCACCATCTTGAGAGAATGGTTTGGATAAAGCCTGCGAGTAGATCTCGATATTTAGTCCGTTTTTCGTCCTCTTTTCGGATATTTGTTTCGCCAGGAGCTGAAAACTCAATGACGAAAATCGTACTACTTTGGTGGTCGAGAAGGACTATGTCAGACTTATTGGCTTGTATTTGCCTGGGGGTGGGAAATGAGTAGTTCCAATAGATTCGGCACTTCTCATTCTCCACAACGGACTCAATATCCCCCGGAGCATAAGGCAACACCGGTGTCTCGTCTACACCGTACGAGTGTCGTAGATGGTAGTACAACACTCGTAGGGCCGCGTTATGCCTGTGGATATAGGCTGAGACCGCATAAGCTGGACAAGCTGACAGCAAATGCATTATGGTCTCAGCTGCACCACGACACTCTCTGCATCAAGTGTCAGGGACCTCTATACCCATCACGCGACTACGGTAGACGAGGGTATTGAAGACACCATCCTGGCAGGCCATTATGAATCCCTCGGTTTCCGACTTCAGCCCACTTGACCTGAGAAAAGCAAAGGTCAGGTTTCTGGATAAGCCAAGGTCTTCAATGTTCTTGAAGAAGACCCCATGCATTGGCTTATCCTTATGTAGCTGTATGAGCCTGCCACACTCTGCAGCTTTCACGTGGGCTTCTATGAAGATGCATCATTTTGCGAGTTTTCACGTCGAGTTATCGCAGCTCTTCCTGAGTCCATTTCATTACTCCAAAGGAGTAAAGTAGAATCGGAACGGCAAGCATATTAGTTGCAGCAACTTTGTTCATCCCCGACAGTTCTGAAGACCAGATCTGTCGGAGTTTGTGATGATACTTGCCGCGGAGAGAGTTTTTAACGGTAGCTACCTCTTAGGTATGGCGTTGTTCCACCCCTAGGTAGGTATACGTCTCTCCGGCATCCAGATGATGTAGGATGCTTCCGTCTACGAGCTGAACGTCCTCTCCGTATTCCTCGCATCGTCCTCTTTTGAGATGAACCGTGGCACATTTGTCTATCCCAAACTCCATTCCGATAGCATGCGTGTACTCTTGCACCACCCTTAAGGCCTGGTGAAGGTCCTTTTCTCCGGAGGCATAAAGTTTAAGGTCATCCATGTAAAACAAATAGATGCCTCCAGTTGCTGGGGGTACCGCAGTTGTATCCACGGGTTTTCCGTAGAGCAACGGACAATGGCAGTAGTGAGATGCAGAAGAGAAGAGGGCTGAGGGAGTCTCCCTGAATCACGCCCCTTCTAAAGATAACCTGCTCTGTTTGGACTCCGACCTGACCAGATGTTATGGTGAATCGAGTCCTCAGCTGTTCAATGCATCCCGCTATTTGGTCGGGTACCGCAAGGCATCTGAGCAAATGCATGATGAGATCATGCGATGTTGTATCAAATGCCTTGCGATAATCGATTCAGGTCATTGAAAGGTTCCGCTTATACTGCACGGAGTCCTGTGTGATGCATCTGTCGATCAGCAGGTTCTCCTTGCAGCCAGCGACCCCCTTCTTCGACCCTCCTTGCTCATATATTCGTTCATACACCGGCTCAACTGCGGAGAGTATTTGCATGTACAAGATGCGTGTAAACATCTTATAACATGCGTTCAAGCATGTTATCGGTCTGTACTTCTTCGGATCAGACAAATCTCCGTTTTTGGGGATTAGCACGGTTCGCTCCTCGACAAACCAATCTGGAATCTGCTGTTCCCCATCTAGCCATGAGTTGAAAACTCTTGCTAGATGGTGGTGGGTACTTGGAAATGTTTTCCACCAATAGTTATTCAGGCCATCAGGACCTGGAGCAGCAAAATTATTCGAGCCTGGGTTATCGGATTGCGCAGTTAATTGAGCTCAGGCTGACGAAGCCTCCTGCAGATAGCTTCGAACTGCGCTAGGGCTGGAGTATCTACGTTGAATGGTTGCGGAAATTCGTAAATACCCTTCCAGAAGGTTTCTACCCGATCAGCCGCCGGCGGGTTTTCCACAGCACGTGGAGGCTCTTGGAATAGGCGAGAAGTATACCCACGGCCGACATCAGAGGGAATGGGCATTCCCTCCAGGGTGCGCCATGGCTGCCGGTCCGGTTTTGGCACCGGTTGCTCAGCAAAATCGTGTCGCAACTCACCAAGGCCTTGGATGGTGGTTGGCCCTCCCTGCCTATTTATTATTATTATTATTATTATTTTTTTCATATCCGTTAGGAATTACCCAGTCAGGCCCTGTCTCCGGTGCCCCGACACTTCCTGAGGGCGCGCTGGTGTGTCATTAACCCCAGTAAACACTCCCCACGTCCATGGGGTAAGTGATTACTGGGTCCGAGAATCATGTGCCCTGAGTAGGCGGAGTGAACCAAGAATTACGGCCTTCTACATTCTCCCGGCTAGGATTTCTGCTATATTATTATTATTATTTTTATTATTATTATCTAACCATCGCTCATCGGCCATCGAATCAACCAAGTGGGATTAATGTTTGATGACAATTGGACCACAGCGAAAATGAGACAGGACCAAGAAAGTGATCCTAGCGTTGCAGATATTCTAAGATGGAAAAAAAGTGAAGCGAAAACACCCACCTGGAAGGAAATCTCCGTTCGATCACAAGCTTTCAAGGCATTGTGGGTACAATGGAATTCCTTAATTGTTGAGAATGATCTACTGAGAAGAGCTTGGGAATTAGCCGATGGCAGAATAGTAATTTCACAATTAGTTGTGCCAAGGTCGAGAATAAGTGATGTCTTGGAGGAGATTCATGGCGGCAGATCAGGTGGACATTTTGGAGTGGATAAGACCTTCGATAAAATACGGCAGAAGTTTTACTAGTTCCAATGTCGTAAAGATGTAGAAAGATGGTGTCAAAGATGTCCAAAGTGTGTATCAAGCACAAGCCCCAGGACAAGATCGAGAGGAGAGATGAAACAATACAAGGTATAGGTGCTCCCTTCTAACGAATCGCCATCGATGTAGCTGGACCGTTGTCGATTACGAATGATGGCAACAAAAACATTCTTATATATTTTGGTTGGTTTCCGAAAACCTACAATTCCTACAATTACATACTTGTTGCCATGGATTATTTTATCAAATGTGTTGAAGCAGTGGTCATGATGGTAGAGCGCTAGTCTATCAATCAGAGGGACGTGGGTTCGATTCCCAGCTTGGTCACTGGTCTCGTGCTAGGAATCGCACGTTAAAAGGTAAGACCTCGTTAATCCTTGGCTCGCACAAGTTTCGACTTCTGAGGGCTGTCGTTCGTAGGGGGATGACAGCTGATGGTTAACGGAAAAAACAATTTTAAACAATTTTTATGCCTTGCCTAATCAAGAAGCATCCACAGTTTCTCGAGCTCTGGAGGATAACATGTTTTTAAGGTTTGGAGTGCCAGTGGAGCTACATTCCGATCAAGGAAGGAATTTGGAATGTTACTTATTCGTGGAAGTTTGTGAATTGATGGCAATTACATTGACCAGAACAACTATCCTCCATCCACAGTCTGATGGCATGGTGAAAGGTTCACCAAGAAAGACTTGAACGTTATAATGGAGACGACATGTTGTTTTTTTTAATTCTCTTACGAATCTTCCAGGTTTCCAGAAAGAGGAAACCCCTCAGAAGCTCCTAGGAGCTTGTTCGAGCAAGGAAAAGATCCGAGACCGATGGACGTGCTGGTCTTTGCACCCACGACCTTATGATCACGACCCATACGGCCGATCAAAATTGAGAGAGAGAGGTAATGTTACGAGATTGAAAAAAATCTCCCAGCTACTAGTCTAGTCAACAAGTGCCATTTAGACCAACTTTTTTCAGCAGTCTCCGAAAATTATGATTGAGGTGTCATTCGATTCGGAATGACATCCAGATGATTTTTGAAAAAAATGAAGTTCCGCATGAAAAAATTGTAATTCTAAGTATTTTTCAACAACAATTGCTATAAATTCAATAAATAAATAAGTAACAACTAAACTTTTCTGCTAAATTTGTTTTTTATGTAATGGAGAATAAATAAGTCTTAAGTATTTTCATCGTATCTCCATTAGTTTGTAAATTATAATAATTTTAAGGATGAAGACCAGGTAAGAATGACGAAGTTAGAGAGAACTTATATTTAAAAATTAAATGAAAAATAATTAAAAAAAAAATTAAAAAAGAAAAAAAGTCATGTCTGTTTTTGTGACAGAAATTAGAGTAGAAAAAAAAATATAAGGTAAAAATTTATTTGTTTTTTTCAAAAATCATCTGGATGTCATTCCGAATCGAATGACACCTCAATCATAATTTTCGGAGACTGCTGAAAAAAGTTGGTATAAATGGCACTTGTTGACTAGACTATACGCCGCTGTCGAGTGCCGAGTATAAAACGTAACTCATTTGCATAACAAATAAACTGTCGCCGATCAAAGTTATTATTTCCCGATTCTCGGATCTGTTTATTTGGATGTTCTTTAGGACGGAAGAATCCGGAAAAAATCTACTCTGGACGAATTGAGTATATAAGGCGACATATTTCAAGTTTTGAAGAAGTTCATAAGAAGTGTTTGGAATATTTAGCTAGTTGAAGCAATCCAAGTGTTTTATCAGTCAGTGTTGTAGTTGTATGTTTATAGCGAAGTTATTAAAAACAGTTTAGTAGTGTGCCCAGCATATTACTTAGTAATATGGTAACAGTACTATTTCACACATGTGATATACAGAACGACTGCCCGAAATATTTCGTTAAAGTAATTTATATTTTAATTATGCTATCTGTGGTCTGTGGGTGGTGCTGCTACTGACTTGTAAGTCGCAGCTCTATCCTTAGGGGAAGACTATGAAGCTTTCTGGATATTATCGTTTATTTGATGGAACAAGACGACTCTACTTTTGTCTGACTTCTCTACTTTTGTCTGACTTATCCTAAAACTGATATCCTAGCAATAGGAGATATTTGGAAATTTGAATCAACAAAATTACCTTTGTATGTGTAGAGAAACACGTGAATAGACAAAATCAGTGTTTCTCCGTTTCTTCTCTTTCATCAAACGTGACAATGGAGCTGGTGATTTAAAATAAGGAAATTGCAAAAAAAGAAAAAAATTGCAGAGCACGACATGAAAGTTGAAGTGGGTAATGTTGGAAAGCATAGTTTTTTATGGAAAGCTGATCACTGAATGAATAGGAAATGGTATAGCAGAACTTTATATTCATATTGTGCAAAACTTGATAATCTAAACAGAGATGAAAGAAATGGGTTGGAAGAAAACAAACAAAAATGATAATGCAAATAATAGGACATGCTAGACAGAGTTATGTTGTGTAGGTGTAAGCACAATTGTAAAATATTGAAGTAATACCCAAAAACTTGAATATTATTATAATTCGGTGTTTATTCTTTTTATATTGCAATTTCCAGTTATTTATGACAAAGTGTAATTTGACAAAAAGTGTCATGGCAATGGCAATCCTTTTGTTCCGCAATCTAATCTAGTTAATACAAGGTGAATTCTGATTATATAACATTCTCCCGCACCAAAAAAAGTTACAATTTTTTTTTTAATATAACAACAATCTTAAGTATAACCATATCGATCTGGAGGTCTTGTAGTTCTTTTTTTTTCTGTTTTTAGCTATACTGAAATCATGTTCGCTGTTGAGACTGACGTCCTCCAATTCAGGTTGAGAATTGTCATTTTCCTCACATGGATATATTTCTTGTTGAGACTCAACAAGTTTCTGACTTGAATTTTCAACCAAAATACCATCTTTCAAACCACTCTGAACATTTATTTTTTTTGAAATTTGATTCAGACCCAGCGGATGGTTCACCTGAATAACTGAAAAATCAAATAGCTGCATGAAATCTCGACCAAGAATGGGAGGACCACCATTCTCAAAAACGAACATATCCACATCATGAAATATATCATTATAGCCTACACTCAATCTTCAAATACCTAATGTAACCATTCTTTTACCATCATATACATTCAAATGTTTATCAGATACAATTAAGGGATATTTTTCTGCGAAATACTTATTCCAAAATTTATCAGATATGGCTGAAAGCTAGCGACTGTATCAAGTTGAAAAATAAAAGAATCATTTCCAATTTTCAATTTGACTAAAAATGGATTTTGCACCGAAAACTCATTGTATACTGAAAATAATTACTCGCATTCCATGAAATTTTATACATCTTTTAGGGTTGGCCCATTATTTTTTATTTTTTTTTGAAGGGCATATTGGAGCTAGATGGCCCTGATTACCACATGTGTGACAAAAATGATAACGAAAACGACACCTGACAGTTAGATGTTTTTTTCTTCCGGAACACGCACATGGAACCTCCACACTTTTCTTAGGCTGCTGCTGTTGCCTTCCAGTATCTCGACTCCTCGAGGACATCACCTGAATTGTTGGTGGTTCAGTTTTCACAGACAGACCCTCACATTGCTGCTCCCCCGAAATCGACTCTCTCACTGCTACTTCAATAACATCTGCCAAATAACTAGTTTTATTTTGCTTATAAAGTTTACTCTGTACAGGCCCCTTTTCGTATCCGATGACAAATCTATCATGTAACATCATGTCAATGACACTCTCTTCGAACTCACAATTCAAAGCTAGAAATCTAACTCGTGCAGCCCATTCATTTGCAGTTTCCGAGGAAGATTTGAATGCAGCGAAAAATTTTGCTAGGGCAACAAATGAAGATTCATTAATTTTTAAATATTTGTTGAAAAACTCACATAGCACTTCATTTCATTTTTCTTCTGTAAGTTTCGGAAGACAAAGACTGTATATTAGTTTGTAAGCCTCTTCATCCAATGAATTCAACAATATTGCCATTTTCTTGCTACTATCTGTGATCGCATTCACCGTGAAGTAGTTATCTAATCTGCGCCTATATATTATCCAGTCACTATTTTGAGCACTGAATTCTCTTATCTGGCCATAATAAGACTGCTTCTCGGTCATCGTTCTTTTTTGAATGTTGGATGAACGTGGGTTTGAATCACTCGTCGCCAATGTAAAATATTGAAGTAATACCCAAAAACTTGAATATTATTATAATTCGGTGTTTATTCTTTTTATATTGCAATTTCCAATTATTTATGACAAAGTGTAATTTGACAAAAAGTGTCACGGCAATGGCATTCCTTTTGTTCCGCAATCTAAACTAGTTAATACAAGGTGAATTCTAATATATAACATAATAATTGAACATTTTTATATTACTAGGTAAAATAAAAGAATGAAGAAACTTCAGTAATTTTCATCTCAACACACATTCTGTAAATAATATACTGAGAGCTCTGTATATCAGAATATAATAATTGTTCCCGGAGCTAATGAACCGAATCAGCTCCACCGCCGTAAGAGGTAATATCATATATAAGAGCTTGAACCCAAATGTGTAAATAATTTCAGTTAGGAAGTGAACGCTGTAATTAATTCTACAAAAGTTTGCAGTTTAAATCGCAGAGGCGTGGTAAAGCGTGAAACTTCCGTTAACTTAATCATGTAAGGCCGAAGTGGATTATCATTATCAAACTCAAATCATTTTGGTGCCTTTCAATTTTTAATTTCATCTTGTTCCCTTCTGAGATCAATGGTGACTTTTCAACGTGACATCCACTTGACACTTCTATTATTATAATGCCAGCAAACTTCTTTTGTTCGATTAATAAACAAATCTTCAACTATTTTAACTGAATCTCACCATCAAATATCTTATACAATGAATTTCGATAATTTTGCAGCATATGGGAAACTTTTTAATTATCCATTTTTCAGAAAACTTCATTCCCTACAAAAATTTGGTGCACTGTATAAAATTTGTTCTTGAGTTACAAAATTTTGAATTTCTAAACGGTGTACAGGGGGGAGAACAAGTAATAGGAATTTTGATCACAACTAAACTACGAAATCCAACCCAAAAAATGTATTGATATCAAATATAGATAAAATGCAGCACACACTATTAAGGACATATAAATAAATAAAATACATAGGTTGTTAGCATTTCTAGATATCAAGTTATAAGCAAAAAGCAACATGGTTTTCATTCGGGATTGTCAACTACTGCAGCAATGTCTTCCCTCTATCATAAAATAATACAGATGATTAATATAGGCGAGTGCCCTTCTGCAATATTTTGTGATTCAAGTAGGGCGTTCGACTGTGTTAATCATAAAAAACTCTTATTGATATTAGAAACATATGGTTTGCGAGGTCGGGCTCTTGAATGTATCTCATCTTTCTTAGAGAATCGAAAACAAATTGTAACTTTACATTTCTGATATGGGGAAAAACAAAAATCATTCAGTCAGATATTGGGAACTTGATTAGAGATGTCCCACAAGGATCGGTATTAGGGCCTACTTATACTATCTATTCTATACGTTAGTCATATGGATCTCGTTATTGGCAAAGAACATAACACTTCATACGCAGATGACTTTTCATTGGTCATATCTGATCCGGATTCGAACAAATTGGAAACAAAATGTGAAGACTCCATTGAGAAGGTAGCAAAATGGACGCGATCTCTTTTTCAATACAAATAAAACACAAAAGATAAGGATTTATAATCGTCAGAGAGTTGTAGGAAATTTGCAGATTCCAATAGAGAGAACATGAACCAGTGAAAATCTTAAGAATTCATCTGGATGAGTTCTTGAATTGGAAACCTAAGAGCAAGCAACTGATTTCAAGGTTGCGTTTACTGAGATACATGTTTCTCGTTATCATGTGTCAAGTTAACACTTGATAACGATCGGAAATACTAAACCGATTGAAACGTCGTGCTCATAGAAACACTCCAGACCATGAAAGCCCGCAGTGAAAGTAATCAATTCACAACATTGTATAAAACTTTCAAACAAAGGAAAAGAATGGTTACTAATCCTTGCCTCACTCATAACGATTTCATAACCATCCATACTTACAATGAAGTATTGTCATCATATGAGGCGATTCAATGTTTCAAAACTTTGTTATTCGATGATTTAATATTACAACCTCCTACATAAACCTTTTACAAAACAATTCTATTTCCGTAAAATGGTAAAACCGTTGTTCGTACGAAATATTGCGGTTGGGGAATAACATAATTTTTTGGTTGCGGTCGTTATAGAGCTTTTGACTGTAAAGTATCCAGTTCCTCCCAGATCTTTTGTTCACATGATGCTTGTTTTGTGGCCGAGAAACATATAATTACTTCCTACGACTGAATTCTCACATTGACTCGAAATATACGGACTGGAAGGATGTTTAATCTCGAGTTTTTATAAGTCGACAGTCACGTTTCTACCAGTTTATATTATATTGGGTTATATTTGACCTCTTCCCTAACAACCCCCACTTCAAGAGTACTCATGGCACCATCTATGTATGATACATCAATGGAAACTTTGTCACAATTTACAAGCTTTTATTTAACTTGCAATGTTTTAAAAAATATCTTTGTCCGGGTGCATGGAATTTTGCAACTCAAATTTGAAGCAGATATCTTCAGCCGATTGAGCTGAAATTCTGCATACACGTTTAGGTTGGATGACAATGCATGATGCATTGTTAGGTGTGTGACGTCATCCTAAATACAACATGGCGGAACACCCAAGATGGCGGACTAGCTACTTTTAATAATAATAACTCATGAAATAAAGTAACGTCACTCTAATTCAATATGGCTTTAATAAACAATTATATAATTTCTTTGTCATCACCTCACTGACATCCCGAATGACTGTTTTCAATACAAGCTCAGGCGAATGCATTCTAAAACAATTATTTTATTTCGCATACATTCAATCCTTTCTTTCGATGATGAAGCAAACTAGTATCGGGAACCCTCAAAACGGCACGTAACTGATAACATGACAGTTAATGGAAAATACTATCATGCAGTGAAGAGTGGAGTATTCGATTTTCTTTATTTTTGCTTGTGAGCATTTAATTTTCGTTACTTCTTTCCTTAAATTCCATTGCTTGGGTTTTGTCGATTTTTTTTTTGGTCACGGCAATGGTTTGTGAATAAAATAATTGAAATGATTTATTTGTGTGAAAAACAGGATAATTATTTCAAGAGAACTAAAATGAGTTCTTACCGGGCTAGAGCGAATGGTCATTGTCGTAAACAGATACAAAGCATTTTTATGAAAAAATCTATCTATCTATCTATGTATTCCAATTTCAATTCTATTTCACGACAAGTATTCATACTTTTATGTAGTGAAAAACATAGGGTAGACTTTTTTACGATTATAGCCATCTGCCATAATCGTTCGGCATGTACAAGGTGTATTTCTCGGTGTATTTTATTTTCAAGGAATATTTCTGGATTTTTTTTTTCATTTCTGTTTGTTTTTTGAAGAAACCCTCCATGAATATTTGCTAGTATTTATTTCTCCTCCCGATGAAAACAGAAGATTCCCCCTTGGAGGGGAGTCTGTGGACTTCGAAAGTATATGTCTGTGTGAGTTGAAATTTATGGAGATGATACGACCCTTACTCATCGATGGAAAAATGTATCTCAAACTTATAAACTACGATGAAGTATTCAATTGAAGAAAATAAAATTGACCCAATTGGTAACTAAGTATTAGATGAAGATCACCTCAATTAACGAAAAAACGGCGCTTTATCGCAGTTTTGAGGTCTTCTCGCAAGGGCGCCCCTCCTCCTCCTGTATTTCAGTCTTTTAAGTCTAGACGCGAAAAACTTCTTCGATGGCAGATGTACCAAAAAAAATCAAAATATATGTATTTGAAAATTACACTATTTTTCGTGCAATCGTTAAAATTAATAAACTTGATAATTGTAAATATAGTTATTATCCTAACAAGTACGAAAAGAGTACCTTCCCGCATGCGACTGCCGTTACCCGATCTCCGCTTTGCGTCGTTCGGGTAAACAGTCGAGTGCGGCAGAATACCTTTCCGTATGAGTTAGGATCAATATTTTTCCTACAAGCGAATTAAAAACAATTATGTAGCACTCTTGAACAAACTTCCGCGTCTTGTCAAGGCAGTCACTTATCTGGGCCATTTGATGAACTCGCCCTTCCTTGATTCAACATTCTTTCGTTTTCAGACTGTGGAAGGTTTAAAACCCAAAACACCATGTCACGAAGCAAATTTTCTCCACAAAATCAAACTTTCAATGAAGGTATTTTTTCCATTTGGAGTAGTTTTTTGTTATACGCACAATTGAAGAATGAGAGTGTTATATCCGTTGAGATAATTTCAGGACATATTATCATTAACCTTGTATAGAGCAAGTGTCTACTGTTGAGCACGTTGATGTTAATCATTTCGTCCGCCAATATTGATGTCATCTACAACGGCGATGGTATCCTATTCTAGGGCTAGTTGATTGCAATTCAACACGGGAGTCTATTATTCGTATAAATAATGAATCCTTGGGGAGTTCATCCCTGCTCGCCAAACAATGGAGCTCCAGAACCCTGTTCGAGATAGTTTGTTGCTAGGAGTTAATTTCACGTTATCGTATCCTTGTCAACTGAGTTGTTTGGTGTCGAAAGGTTCATTTCAGGAGAACTGATTAACTGGGATTCCATTGAAGTAATTGCTCTGCTTTGGCCGATCAGTTCTATACGATTCACTATCTGCCAATCGTTTTTGTCAACTCACAGACATATATACTTTATGGAATACCTCAAAGTTCAGTGATGGACAGTGTCAATCTGGTTAGGATATTGTTTCTTGTTTACCTAAATGAGTTAAAATTTTGTCCTCCCTTTATCTTGGAGACACATATCGAAATAGTATGAGAACGTTTATAATATACAGAGTTCTACAAATTCGAGTCTATGCATTGGGAGTTATAGCGGAAAAATCGTATAATTCGAAATTCTTGTTTTGCCTTAATATTTTTATTTTGTGATGATTTTTCAAAACTGTTGGCACTTTGCCGCAGAATTTATTTGTATCTAAATGTATGAATGAAAAATGTCATACAATGTATCGTACAAATTGAGCCACCCTCAACTTTTTGTTTTCAAATACGGACCTGGGGGGATATTCTCGAATCGTTCGACCACAATCCGTATACGAATAAGTGAGACAAACAAACATATCTCATGTGTATTGGTGTGAAACAGTAAATCGAATTCGTATACGTACAAACTCGAGAATAGGACCTAGCTATTTTTGATAGAATTTTATATTGGCTTAGTATTATCATCTGAACTACATAGTGTTTGGCAGCAGTAGTTGAAAGAGATCAGAGAATTCGAAGTGAATCATTGACAAGTTGACATTTTCAATTAGAGCTGTACTGGAATTTTCTTTTAATAATACCCCTAATAGTTCAGTATTTCCGAAATACTCTGTATTTCAGATGAAAATACTTTCCCAATAGGAAATATGATTCTCAGTATTTGAAAAAAGGCAAGAAAAAGTACAGGACGATATTTGAAAATAAAATGATGAGGGTGGTCGAATTCATACGATAATTTGTATTAAATTTTCACTCATATATTCGGATATTTTATAAAAAGTTACTGGGTGAAAGTGCGACAAGTTTTGAGAAATGTCAGCAATATAAAAAGATATGGGCAAAAGAAGTATTAATTTTTTCCTTTGTAACTCCAGAACCGATAAAGCTATATGGGCATTATTTTAATCATATAATTGATGTCTGAAATACATTACTTTTCTTCCATTCAACCACTCCTCCATCTCTTACCGTTACCGAGATCCCAGTTCAAATTTAAATAGACCTAAGTACGTCAAAATCTTGGATCCCTATGAGAAAATGGTTCCTCAAAAAGTTTCATTCATCATAAAAGTTGGTGCATTCAATTAGACCGAATACACGCTTAGCCGTTTTTATCAGTGGCGTGCGGTTAAGCGGGAATAAACCGATATTCTAAACTTACTTTTGGCAATGGAAGATAAGCGTTTTTTGTAGAAAATACCCAGGAAACGATTTGATATTCACAACTTTATTTTAAATTATGACATTTAAAATATCATGACATGTTTCGCTAAAACATTAGCTTTATCAGGTGAGGATACATTAAGCTAAACATCATTATATACTCTAACCATAATTAAATCAGGGCTACCTGTTTCCAAATAGCTTTTACCTTAGAACAAAGACATTAGCCATTATCATAATTACTGAACCTTACCTTGTTACCTGTAATAATAAATAAAAATAAAAACCAACAAAAAAAAACTAAAATCAGAGATCAAGATTGGTCCGAAACGGTTTCAATTTCACGAAAAGAGATTCAATAAATAGTCTAGTCAACAAGTGCCATTTAGACCAACTTTTTTCAGCAGTCTCCGAAAATTATGATTGAGGTGTCATTCGATTCGGAATGACATCCAGATGATTTTTGAAAAAAATGAAGTTCCACATGAAAAAATTGTAAAAGTTGTTAACAATTAACTAAAAAAAAAAAGATGGCTTTAGTATTTTGTAAATATCTCAAAAACTAATTAAAATTTTTTAAATCTAAAAAAAGATTCAAAAAGAGGAGGAAATTTCCTAAAAAAAAGCTCAATTCCCGGAATTGTATCATCAATATTTATAATTTTCCCAGAGGGATGAAAATACGGCCGAAAACGGGTACTCTGGCTCGGGCAAGCCACACCCACTTTGGACCCGTTAACAATAAAAATTATTTTAAAATACTAAATATGAAAATAAAAAATTGGAAAAATTCAGGCACTAACTGAATAGATTAATGAACAATAATCCGCTTGAAAAAAATTTTTATCACAATTTTTCAATTAGTTAATCAATAGTTAATTAATAATTTTTTTCTGCTTGAACATGAACATTGCAAGTGTGATAATTGTTAAACTATAAATTTAAGATTTTTTTCCTCTTTTGGAGCAATTCTTGAAAGGCTTCAGAATAGAACCCCGTTGGAAAAATTAAAAAGTTTTTATTTTTCAGTTTTTTATTAACAATTTTCGTTGTTGCAAAATTAAATACTTAAATTAATCATTGAAAAAAAATTTTTTTTCTAAATATTATCAATAATCCGTTTTTATGTTATCAGGAACTACATAGAAATAATTTTTTTTAATTTTTATCTCTAATTGTTTAAAAAATTGTTATAAACAAATGCGTTGTTTATAAGATAATTGAAATTTTTTTTATGGAATTTCAATCTTTGATACAAATAATGATTTTTAAAAGAAAAATTGTTCCTTAAAAAAATTTTTTTATTGCTTGAAAACGCATTTGTTAATTAACAATTATTTTCTCCCGCTTCTAATTAATATTAAGGAACCATTTTTTTTTAAAATCATTATTTGTCTTTCTTTCTGATATAAAAAAAAATCCATTTTATTTAATTTTTCATTGTTTATGCAATAAACAATTTGTTATAAACAAATAAATTTTTACCTTATATTTTTTTTTCTATTCTAATTTCTGTCACAAAAACAGACATGATTTTTTTTCTTTTTTAAAATTTTTTTTATTATTTTTTATTTAATTTTTAAATATAAGTTCTCTCTAACTTCGTCATTCTTACCTGGTCTTCATCCTTAAAATTATTATAATTTACAAACTAATGGAGATACGATGAAAATACTTAAGACTTATTTATTCTCCATTACATAAAAAACAAATTTAGCAGAAAAGTTTAGTTGTTACTTATTTATTTATTGAATTTATAGCAATTGTTGTAAAAATGTTGAGTAATGAACAATAATTGATAAGATACTTGAATGAAGTAGTCATATTTTTAATAGTTGATAACATTTTTAAGCATTAAAACAAAAAAAAATTCTTTCCCTAAGTATTTTTCAACAACAATTGCTATAAATTCAATAAATAAATGAGTAACAACTAAACTTTTCTGCTAAATTTGTTTTTTATGTAATGGAGAATAAATAAGTCTTAAGTATTTTCATCGTATCTCCATTAGTTTGTAAATTATAATAATTTTAAGGATGAAGACCAGGTAAGAATGACGAAGTTAGAGAGAACTTATATTTAAAAATTAAATAAAAAATAATAAAAAAAATTTCAAAAAAGAAAAAAAATCATGTCTGTTTTTGTGACAGAAATTAGAATAGAAAAAAAAATATAAGGTAAAAATTTATTTGTTTATAACAAATTGTTTATTGCATAAACAATGAAAAATTAAATAAAATGGATTTTTTTTTTATATCAGAAAGAAAGACAAATAATGATTTAAAAAAAAAAATGGTTCCTTAATATTAATTAGAAGCGGGAGAAAATAATTGTTAATTAACAAATGCGTTTTCAAGCAATAAAAAAATTTTTTTAAGGAACAATTTTTCTTTTAAAAATCATTATTTGTATCAAAGATTGAAATTCCATAAAAAAAATTTCAATTATCTTATAAACAACGCATTTGTTTATAACAATTTTTTAAACAATTAGAAATAAAAATTTAAAAAAAATATTTCTATGTAGTTCCTGATAACATAAAAACGGATTATTGATAATATTAAAAAAAAAATTTTTTTTCAATGATTAATTTAAGTATTTAATTTTGCAACAACGAAAATTGTTAATAAAAAACTGAAAAATAAAAACTTTTTAATTTTTCCAACGGGGTTCTATTCTGAAGCCTTTCAAGAATTGCTCCAAAAGAGGAAAAAAATCTTAAATTTATAGTTTAACAATTATCACACTTGCAATGTTCATGTTCAAGCAGAAAAAAATTATTAATTAACTATTGATTAACTAATTGAAAAATTGGGATAAAAATTTTTTTCAAGCGGATTATTGTTCATTAATCTATTCAGTTAGTGCCTGAATTTTTCCAATTTTTTATTTTCATATTTAGTATTTTAAAATAATTTTTATTGTTAAAGTGTCCAAAGTGGGTGTGGCTTGCCCGAGCCAGAGTACCCGTTTTCGGCCGTATTTTCATCCCTCTGGGAAAATTATAAATATTGATGCTACAATTCCGGGAATTGAGCTTTTTTTTAGGAAATTTCCTCCTCTTTTTGAATCTTTTATTAGATTTAAAAAAATTTAATTAGTTTTTGAGATATTTACAAAATACTAAAGCCATCTTTTTTTTTAGTTAATTGTTAACAACTTTTACAATTTTTTCATGCGGAACTTCATTTTTTTCAAAAATCATCTGGATGTCATTCCGAATCGAATGACACCTCAATCATAATTTTCGGAGACTGCTGAAAAAAGTTGGTCTAAATGGCACTTGTTGACTAGACTAAAAGGAGAATTATTTAAATCAAGTTGATCGTTAAGTAGTACGTTAGAATTTTTAAGTCTATTAATTTGTAGTGATTCCAAATGATGAAGTTTCAAACCTTTATTTTCTACATGTAAAATTTTGAATTATTCGTCAAAACTATGACTCTCTTCTAATAAATGATTGGAAAATGTTGATTACTTTTCTTGTTCACATAACTCATATGATGTTCATGAGTGCGACTTCTGAATGTCCTACCCGTTGGATCAATATACACCTTAGGACAAGTTCCACACTGTAATTTATATACCCCAGATTTCTCGAATTTTGAGGGTCTGTCTTTATTATTTTTGATAAACTTTCCCAACGTATTATCAGTTCTATATGCGATTCTAATTGTAATCGTTTATTCAAAAATGAAGCTACCTTTTTGGTTGGGTGTCCAAAGTATGTTAAGGATCTATAATTTTGATTATTTGTTTTTGTGATAGGAAAAACATTGCTAATAGTTTTTGAATAACATTTTTTGGAAAGTGATTTATCTATTAATTTTGTAAAATACCCGTTGTTTACTATTTGTTTTATTATGATAAGTTTTTATTGAAATTGTCTACACATTAACTGGCACATTAACTAATCTATGAATCATGCTATTATAAGCTGCCACTTTATGTTGAAAAGGATGAGTAGAATCGCAATGAATAGTTATATCCGTATGGGAAGGTTTCTGGTAAATTGAAAAATCGTGCTCTTTGTTAATTTTACTTATTGTCAAGTCCAAGAAATTAATCGAGTTTGAATTTTCTAATTCAATAGTGAACTTTATGTTTCTGCGAATATTATTGATATATGTATGAAAAATATCTAATTGTCTATTGGTACCCGTGAAACATACTAAAACATTATCCACATATCTGTATATACCAATACAAGAAATTCTTTATCAAAGGATGTTTATGAATTAACTTCTCTAGATTATCCATGGACATTTCCGCAAGTAAGGAACTTAAAGGATTTAAAATAAGCGATATGACACCTGGTGGACAAATTTGAACTATAACTAGTCATTGCACTGTCACTGTTTCGTGGTGCTATCAGTAGTAAGATATTTGTTCATGTATCAAAAAGTGGTTTGATTACATCACGTATTAAGATATTTTTGATTTATTTCAAAGTTCTAATCATAAATCGGTATCGTTCGGTTCCTTTCCTTCCGTTTCATTTGTTTCCTGAACCCCGGCAACGATAGGTCAACATGGAAAACAATTTTGGCATGAAATCTCTAGTTGAACATCAGAAGGCTTGTATCTTGAAGTAATGAGTTGGAAAGCCATGAACGGAATTCACTACTATGTTCTGCACACTTCACAGAAAGTGATTACTTCAATAAATGTGTGTGTAAATGTTCCTCCTATTTATGTTGAAACATGAAGTTCATTTAGTTTATTCTTAAGTTAGGAATAACTCTAACAAAAAAAAAATGTTTAAAAAGGCAGCTGTACCTTCCCACAAGCTACCAAATTAGATAATTTGACCAGGATTTTCGAGTACAGCAGAAAGGCAGAAAAAATAAATGGCTATGATGGAGGAAGTTTGTACAATTTATGATTGATGATACATGTCAAGTATTCAAAATTAAGTTTATTAGACCACCTTTTATGCTAGACAAAAAAACAACTGAGTGGTGAAGAGGCCTTATTTAATTAAAAAATAGTTACTGTTTGTGTACATATTGAGAGAGCAAATCAACGTATCGAAGTTTTCAAAATCTCAAATGGAAAACTGCGGTGGTCATTGATTTCCATGATATATCATATTTTGTGCTGTTATGAAAATATCAAGACAATTTTAGCTTATTTTTCCCACCAATTTGACAAAGGTGTCCTCAATTGTAGATGAGTGTTCAGGTAATTAAAATGCTTTATATTCAAATATAATCTTTTATTTACTATTGTGATTAGTTTGTCCGAATGATAACCTCTCTCAAATACTGTCAGTGTACTGTACTGAACGAGTGAACAAAATTTATGAATACCGAGTACTACAACAAATATGGAATATGGACAATAGTAGATTGTGGTAGATACTACTGACTTTCTTTACTTCAAATTCTGACCGCACTGTCGATGTGATCTTAAAACCTGATACCATCAGAGTAATGAAGCATTACTATATAAAAGATCGAAAAAAGTTGCTTACAATTGAAAGATATTATCAGATATTTAGTTTAGTCTGCCAATTACTAATTTCAATAATTATGTTATGATAATTATTATTATAAATGAATAAATGAAAGCTTTTTTTCACAATTATATAAAGATGCTTACTGTGTTTCAAACGATAAATTAGTCATTGGTAGACTGAACTGGATCAATGAGAATATATTTTGAACGCATTCAACTTCTTTCACTAGCATTCGATATGCTGCACTGTAATGTCACTTTATATTGACTTTAGAATATCGGCCGATTCCAACCTAACCGCAAGCCACTGGTAAAGACGGCTAGGCGCGTATTCAATCTTTTTGAATTTAGCAACTTTCATGTAGACTGCAATTTGAACAAAAATAGTCAATAAGTTTCCCATATGTTTCCAAGATTTTGGCGGACACTGTTATCAAATTTGTACTGAAACATGGACTTTTCGTACTCGAAAGAAACTCCGGTTTGGAAAAGTTTTCAAGTCCATTTCTAGAACATGGAAGTTATCGTTAAATTAAATGTATTCAACAAAGAATGAGAATTAATATTCATCAGAAACCTATGACTCAGACTTGTGCACTTTCGAAAACATTGAAAATGTAATGGAAAATATAACAAATTGATTGTACAGAAGTAATCACAAGAATTGAATTTTTTTGTGAATCATACATTATAAATGTATGATACGCTTATCTTCTTGGAATTACATTGGATGAAAATCTCAACTGGACTGTATTGTAACGAAGTTTGTACCATTGTACCTATTACTTTCATTACCCTGGGTGAATCAGTGTAAAGCGGCGTGAAGTTTTCAGTAACTGATTGTTTTTATGTTACACGTAAGTTTCTGTAATTTATAACTTGAGAATTTGACGGGCTAAACTCCATAATTTTTTACTTTACTGAAGCGAAAAAAAAGTTAAAATCTCAGATATACTGAAGAAGAATTCAATTTTCTTTTGACAGGCAGGTATAGTCACCGAAACGTCAACGATTTATTTTAATAAAAGAGAAGTGGTTTGTAATTAGTTTGAATTTTTTTTAGATAGTCAAATTGAAAATACGATACGTTTATTCAAGATAATAGTTCTGTAAATAGAGTAACTTATCGAACCAAATTGGTTTATACAGGTTTCCTTGAATTCCAATTATTTCATTTTCATACTCAAGAAATCTCAAATACCTAGAAAACCATGTCAAGAACCGAATTATCTCCATAGAATGAAAGTTTCAATCAATAATTTTAATTTGGTTATGTGCTCAGAATGGTTTTGGTTTTAGTGAAAGTATTAATAAACCTGTATCCAGATTGTATCGAAAATTGTGGAAGTTGATAAGAAATGATATAATGAGTGCATTTTACGGTAGATATTGATCAAAAGTCAGTTTGTAGTATCACGGTTCGAAATCAAATTTTGATTGCAGATCAGACTGTTGTGAAATCTTTGCTAACATTGCTAATGATTTAACTTTATTTTTATTTTAATGAAATACTGAACGTTTTACATCTTACTCATCTTTTCATATTGGGACAACTGAAATTCATCTGAAATTCCTCTCATTACATTTGCTGTGTAAGTAACTAGAGGTCGAGAGATAGTTTCATCTTTATAATTTTTTGAGAGAACCCTCTTCCTCTTCCGTGTGCTACGTTGCTGGAGCAGGTGTGTGACGAGAGGAATGTAATCAATTTTCGTTAATTGTCAATGTAAATGTGGATTCATTTGATTGCACATGATTAAATAATCTCGGGTGAGATTTGTGGATATGAATAGTCATATTAGTATTTGACATATCACCGAGAGTGTCCAATGGGGAGCTTATGTTAATGTCATCCACTATGCCATTTCGCACGTCCCGAATCTGTAAATCTAGTATTCTGGATTGATACTTCGATTCCACCTGATCAACAGTTTTGAAATGATCAATTAGGCGCTACCTATCAAGACGAAAAGATATTCAAGTTGTACCAAGCTACCTTGCTGGCCTGTATTATTCCTACATGTCTAACAGTCTGTTCCACTCAACTCCGGACATTGGGAGTCTTAGAGGGACTAGAGAAACCATCTATCAGTAGTCTCAGAAGGAGAAGTTGTTGGATTTTCCAGTTGAACGAAGGTACCTGTATTTATACTATTTTTACATGTCAGAGCGTCTGTTCTGAGCCACTCAGCTGATAGAGTAGAGACTAGTTAGTGTAACTATAGCAATCTCACAGTTTCATTTTTCAACATATATTATCAAAATTTACAAAATATCTCTTGGCATAAAATCATATCTATCACATCACTCATTCATACTAATATTCTTTTGTATTGGATATGTGGACAGTTCAACTTTTCAACATATATTATTTCAAATCCATCGGAGGCGATCCATCAGATACAGGTGAAGGTGAAATACAACTGGGTGGGTAAGCAACTTTCAGTCAGCAACTCCACCAAAAATCAATCTTTTAATAACGATGTAGTCGGAAGACTTACATCAGCTCAGACATGATTCGAAGGATTAATCTTTCATCATCAGTGAAAGGGTCTTATTCACTGAAATTTTTTTCATGGAACCATGAACAGCCATGTCTCTGCCACCCTGCATCGTGACGTTCCATGGTGTCAAATGACTGGTGTCAAAGTCAAACTTTAAACTTCATCTCATAACCTAAACTTGTTACTTTCCATTCAGACACGTGCATGGTCACATCTCTCTCATTATAAATATTAACTATGATGTTCTGGTGGCCCAGTCGTGGCCCCTTACATATGTGGACCCAGCATATAGACAGTCCTTTGTCGTAACTAGGACCAGGACTTTTTTCACTTTTTTGTCTCTAATGTAAATTTTAATACGTGTTGCCCCTACAACTGGTATGTTATATACTATTATTATTCTATTCCCGTTGTAACATTTAACATTTCTGTAGATCTTCATAATAATCAACCCTTTTCACTGATGATGAAGGATTAATTCATCGAAACATTTCTGAGCTGATGTAAGTCTTCCGACTACATCGTTATTGAATATAGATTTTTGGTGGAGTTGACTGAAAGTTATTTACCTACCCAGTTTCCTTATTTCAAATTCACAAAACCTCTCTTGTCCTGAATTATTTTCTATAACAACATTTATTCACACTCATTTCATTATATGGGGTGAGGGCGTTTCGAAAGTATCGGAGAAGCACATGGAGGAGCAAGTAGATATTCTTTGCTTCATATATCATATCCAAATTTACCTAACCTTTCTTGACCTTAATCATTTTGTTTTAACGTTTTGCTTTGTTTTATTGTTAGTCCAGAATACTTGTTGGATTTATTATTTCATTCATAGTGGGGGTACTTCGGGAAAATATTCAACTGATATAATCATTACTATTAGTTTTTTTTTTCTTCATAGGTTAGGAATTGGCCAGTCAGGCAGTGTCGCCGGGCCCCCAATACATCCGGAGGCCACGCTGGTGTGTCATCAACCCCAGTAAACACTCCCTACGTCTGTAGGGTAAGTGACTACTGGGTCCGAAAACCATGTGCCCTGAGTAGGCGGAGTGAACCAAGAATTATAATTAATGTCTCACTCTCGGAGACCAAGAATCCCAACTGCCATCTTATGATTCCAGATGAAGTAACTGCGGAGTTTAAACTTTTGTACCAGCATATCCTTAATATTGATATCATTATCAAAAACGGGGTACTTACATAAACTTTGTAGAATAATTCGATTTCCTCGGCGGTTAATGAATTCTGATGAAACCTCAATAATTGCCTTTTAATTCGTTTATGAGGGTTGATTTGAGTACTGTTTCTTCACTCTATTCATTTCAACCATTCATTCAGTTTCAGTTAGTATTCAATTGATCGGTCAACACCTCAGCTCTTGAATATTCAAACCCATCCGCTAGGGTGAAGTTACAGGTCAATCGATTGACGACAACTTTATGTTCCCAGCGTAGCGCATCCATTATCGTCGTCGTATTATCGATGGAACCATTAAAATGTCATTAATAATTAACTCCATTGATTGCGATTACGTGGCGTCTGAACATAAAACAAAGCAAGGACACCTAATTTCCCGTTCCTGGCATACATTTTGTGCCATGGTCATAAAGCTGAAGGGATAGCCAGGCCATGCGCTAATCGCACACATATCCGACTTGAAACACTGTCACAAACTCGTAACGGGTTAATCTCGAAACTAATTAGTAATTAATCTGCTCTTTATTATGTTCTGAGACATTGAAACAGTTTAAATGATTGGCCAGCTCATTTCTATTTTAGTCGAAAGTGTCGTAAACAATAGAGGAATCTATAATGGCAGCAGTAAATTAAAAGCTTCATTCAGAAGTGTGGCAATCTCACGAACGAAAAAAACGTATTCCATCTCGAATATGAAATGCTTTTTTTTTCTACGATAGAGGCTTCTTGTTTATATTTTCAGTGGTAAATGTTTCGAATTTTTTTGCTTTATATCCATCAAATTGTTTCTTGAGAAATGCGACAAGTTTGAAATACTTGTTGATGTTTATATTGCTATAAACATTCAATCATGTCCGTATTATCGAAAACATTAACCAAAGTGGATCTTTATTAAAAATAAGCCAGTAATATATTTTCTGAATTCCTTTTTATTCTTCTTCGAATGACACCAAGTTATGGACTTGTATTGTGATTCTTATTTGTGTTTCGATTTTTCTTGAAGGAGTTTCAAAGTCAAATTTTCCGCATATTCTGCCACATTAGGAAGTTTATTAGATAACTATTAACAATTACTTTTTTCCATGAATACTTGTTAACTTTTCTTTCCCCTTTGTCTTTCAAGCAGAGAAAAATCGTCTCCGCAGCATCCAGCAATAAGTAAAGTGGCAGACATTCTTTGAACATAATGCGTCGTGTATTTATCGGCATCGGACAATCTCAGAAATTTTGCAATTTTTTCGTGAACATCTCCCATTGAATGGATTCCCATGCACTTTGCGCAATACACTATCCCATAAAAATAAACTGATCCTGAATATCCTTGGGTTGTAAAGCTGAATACTTTTAATATAACTCTGAGAATTTTTTTTTAGTTACATTTATTACGGTAAAAACTTTTCTTTGTTTCGTTCTTGTGATTGGTATTATAATTACCAGCTGGTTCAGAATCATTGAGTGGAGTTCCCTTCCACGGCACCCACCAGATATTCTAAGTAAAGCTATTACCTAACAACCCACACTATTATCATTTGCTAAATTTCGAGCGTGCCGAATTTTATATGACCCTCTCCCTCAAATTGGCAAAGGTAGCCGAGGGCACATGCGCGAACTTGAGCGATATTCAAATTTTAAAATGTCAGTCTCTTGACTTTTGAATTTACATGTTATGTTTATAAATTATCATTGGGATTTTCTATGTAAATAATATTGTCATTTGGAAATAATCCGAGTATTTGAATATGTATATATTTGATGGCAGAAACGTTTCTTTGAGACGAAGGAATGAAAGAAAAAAGATTATTGATAATGGTAGGAATATAAATAATCCTGACCATCTAATATTCTGCTAGACAGAACTATGTGCGATTTTTATTGTGTCCTGATTTCTGGAAACTTGGAGAATAATAACTCCAAACATACTATTTCATTTAGATAAAAATTTACATTTACACTTTGTAATCATCCAGGTACGATTGTTTATAGTTTATGTATTTTTTGAAGAATAATATTGAATGTTATCATTCAGCTATTCTGAACATAAACTCTCCTAATTGATACGAGTATGTTGGTAACTATTTCACTCCTCTTGGTTCATCGCTAAGACTCAATTTTTGGAACCCCTCATTCCATTTCAAAAGTCACGAGTACTTACTTTTGTTCACCTAATCTCAGCGATTTATTCAAAATATAATATGAATATTATATGTTTATATCGTAACAAAGGACAACCATAATAAAATGTGAGAATTTCCATCAGAGAATCAGACGAGTTAAACGCATTGTGTTACCAATCTCAGCTCAGTACTTCCTTTGGCCGCATGAAAATATTCACTTTATATTATCTTGTGGGTTACCTTTAATATTTCTGACTATAATATGAATGTTCAACATTTTGATACTCATTAAATTTACCTTGAATGCCCTTGTTCAACTTGTATTCGTATAACAAATGAGGCGAGAAGATAACCATCAAGATTTTTCAATAAAACAATGAAGATTGCAGTTTGCTTTATTTTCATTCAATACATGTATGAATATTTAGGAAGATATGGAATGAAGTGAATTAAGTATTATTTAAGATTACTTATATATAATGATGAGCAAATGATTCATTCATTCATGAATGAAATAAAAACACTATGACAATCTGTTGACATTGAAAATTTCTCATTGAAGTAAACATTTTGTACGAGATGATTGTATAGAAATATGTTCATTTCTTGAATTTTATATTTTTATATACAAGGCTATTCAAATTCGTTTCTGTACATGGGGATCTCGCAAACTATAAGACATAGAGTGTCGGTTAAATTGTTGCAAAGTTGCATATTTTTAGAGACCTATTCAATGATGTGAAAAAATCGAATTTAGCTCTTTTGTTTCTGGAGATATACAGGAAAAAACAAAAAATCCTAAATAATTTTTTTGCCTGTATCGTCTTTATTCGGAGACATATTGAAAATCTGTCTACATTTTGCTATTGACACTTGATGTGGGCTATCAGAATATGTCCATGAATTTTTTATACAGGGTGTCATCTCACTTGGGTCACCCCCATCTTTGAATTTTTAAATATGGACCTGTATTTTTTGTTATAGTTTTTGGATCGTTGAAGTTCACTTCATACTGAGAAATTAAATTTAATTTCATATTTCGGGATTCTTCGGTAATATTTTATTATAATTTTGTGGATTATTCCCTTTTAAATTATGGCCTTGGAAATTGGTTGACTGAGTTAAATAAAAACACAATAGCAACTTTTACGTATGCCCATGTACCATAGTGTTTTTCGAAAGTATTTTTTTCATTTTTAGGTACCAATTCATATTTCTTCACATTTTCAGTGCTCTTTGAGTGTTTTCTACAATGTACTTCGAATAGCAAAACTTTTTATGATTACTTATCCGAAACATATCTACAACAACAGTGGATTATATGTATTTTGATATGCTGAAAAAGAAATGATAGCAATAATTACATCTGAAATGAACACTATAATTGTAATGAAAATTGAAATAAAGTAATTAGACACAAAAAAATTAATGGCGCAATAAATGTTCGAATTGGAGTCCTTCCATTTCGAGACATTTTTGAACTCGTTTTTTCATATTATTTATGGCCCTTAACACACTTCTTTGCTGCATTATTGCGAAAGCATTCATAATCCTCAATCTCAACTTTTCCACATTTTCTATCTCTCCGCCAGCGTAAATCCTATTTTTCAATGTCCCCCATTGAAAATAGTGAGATCTGATGATCTTGCAGGCCATCTTATTGGCCCCATGTATATAAATTACTTCATTTCAATTTTCATTACAATTATAGTGTTCGTTTCGGATGTAATTATTGCTATCATTTCTTTTACAGGTCCGTATTTAAAAATTCAAAGATGGGGGTGACCCAAGTCAGAAGACTCCCTGTATAAAAGATTCATGGACATATTTTGACAGCCCACATCATGTGCCAATAGCAAAATGTGGACAGATTTTCAATATGTCTGCGAATAAAGAAGATACAGGCAAAACAATAATTTGAGATTTTTTGGTTTGGTAATGAATAAGCCCAGGGGTGGGATTTCCTGTTAACCTGCTGAATTTATATATACATGCCACTTCAAATGGATAGACAGGTAGATTGGCTTCCTTGTTTCAAAACGTCCCAACAGTTGCTTCACATTATCCATTTTTTTTTTCAACCCGCCTATTTTTCTGATGGAGAACTCTAATCTTCACTTTCGGCTTGTTTTGTCACTTTATTCCTCATATTCTGCATGTTATCTAGAGAAAGAAATACGAGGATGTATTGATATCCAGTTAGCCTAGACCAGTTCCCTGCATAAACAAAATATTGCGTTGCCATAGCAACGAACAATAACTTAGAAGTATCAGAGTAAAGTTTGACGTCAAAATAGTAAACCAGAGTTACGCAATAAAATAAAAAAAGAAATGAAAATGGAAAAATTGGAGTATCGAGCCATCATCAAGTACCTGTATTCGAAAGGGTTAAGAGGGAAGCAGATTTACGAAGATATACTTAATACCCTTGGTGATCAATCTCCTTCGTATGCGACCGCGAAAAATTTGGGTGAAGTTCTTAAAGCTGTGTGCGAACTTCAAAATAGGTAAATTTTCCATTTTTTTAAATTGTTGTTTTAAATTGTTTTTTCCGTTAACCAGCTGTCATCCCCCTACGAACGACAGCCCTCAGAAGTCGAAACTTGTGCGAGCTAAGGATTAACGAGATCTTACCTTTTAACGTGCGATTCCTAGCATTGAAGATGATGACCGATCGGAAAGACCAGTTTCTGTGTGTCATGACATAATTTTAACAGACCGTCGGATTGGGCTTAAACGGATATCTGAAGCACTGAATATGAAGGGTAGTAGCGTTCGATCTGTTCTTGATTTGAAAACGATGTAGACTTCTGAAACTGAATTGTTACTATGGATCGTCTCTCAAAATTCACCCGTCCACTCAAAGCGTCCGTTGTCATTGCGGTCATTATTACTTTTATTATTATTATCAATAACACATTGGGTAATGATATCGCATTGTCATCCTGTTAGTTGGGGAGTTAGTTGGAAATCGACTTCAAAATTGACAAACCACTATACAGATGGACAAGAAGGCGAGACAATAAAAAGGTAGTATTAGTATCTGTTCAGTATTTCATTGTTTGTATTTCGTCAATACTGATCAGCGCAAATGGGTTACTAAATAGATTATTTTGGTTATTCATTGTATCCCATAATAAGTTGAAAGATTTGGCAACCTCACAAATTCGCTTCTCCAAAAAATAACGTTTTTCTACAAACGTCAAAAAATGACAAGGTTCGCGCATTGACAACAATATGAGAAGTGACCCTTTTTTTCATTTTCCTTCGTTACCATGACACCGTGCACGAAGTAGTGTGCGAAATACTTACTTCGCACACTGCATGTAAACTATATGGGATTTTTATATTTCAACCTTTATGTTCCTCAATCAAGCAAAAATCCAATTGTCAACAAATACCATTTTATTTCCATAGTTACAGTATTTACTTGATTTGGAAAAACAGTTTAAGCCAGTTCATTACTATTTTTCATATTAAGCTAAGCATATTACTTATTTTAGAACAATATTTTTGTCGTTTGTAGAAAAAAATTTGTTTGCATCTCATGCGCGAAATACTATTTTTTTCAGTTCTCGATCACCAAAGTAGCATTTCGCGCACTAGATACAAAAATAACTATTTCGTACTACTAGGCTTTCAATTTCCATTCATGATTTTGCCAGTAGTGAACTCTCCCTCTAGCTGTCGGTAGCTGAACTGAGTCACCCTTGAAATTGGCAAAAACGCACTAAATTGCGTACCTACACACACTATCAGTACTGTAGAAAATACTTGAAAACAAGACAATTTTTCCAGACTTTTTTCTGATGCATTGTCATAAAGTTACGTGATGACATTAGCTCTTTCTTAATTCGAAAATTAATGTTACAATATAGTAATATTGAATATGAAAGAACCGCAAAATTGGTTGATTTTGAAATTTTATTTTATCGTTCTTATTCAGATTTCAAAGTTGTCAATAGTCGAAAAGCCTGTATTGACCCTTTTTCCACCTTTGTAGCAAATTTCAATCCGATAACTTCAACGGTTCATCAGTTACACTTAAAAACCGTAGTCACTGTATACAGTTAAAAATGATCCCTTGCAACTCCCACCTCAAGGATTTTAGACAATTATACAAAAGAAGTTTAAAACTGAGTGAAATTTGGGCCAAAAAACTTACCTTTTGTCGCCGCTTTCAGATGAAAATACGTTAAAATCAGGAGTTAGTATTTCGTGCCCTTCATTAAACGTACCTACGTGAAGTTGAAGTAATAGTATATTATTCAACGAGCGGTAATGTAGGTCATAACTCACGCAGATGAAGTTTGCGGCACGAGCCGCAGGCGAGTGTTGTAATTCATCAAGTGAGTTATGACCATTACCGCAAGTAGAATACTATACTTTATCTACGACTATAACAACAAATACTAAGATACAAGTACAGAGAAAGAACTGTATTCACAAATCTTTATAGTTACCTATAACAATGCTATAAAAATGTTAATTGTAATTACTCATTTTGTTTATTAATCATAATACATAATAAAATTGGTATAGATAAAAACACATTAAAGAAGACACTCACACTATATAAATACAGTAAGTTTCAAGTACGAGTGACAACAATTAAAAAAAACAAAAACACGTGTGAATAGAATATACTCGGTAAGTGTAATAACCTTTGTTCCGAGAATAAAAAACATGCATAAAAAGAGAAAAACTTATCTAAATACAAATACTAAAGAGATAAAAGTAATTTGCTAGCAAAATCAACTGTAAAGTTTGAACAACCAGTAAACTGAATATGTGGGACTGAATTATGCAAGTATGGTAACATTAGCTACTTGTCTTATTTCTGATGGAGATGTATATATTAATTCATCTTCACTATCTCAAGTTCGGAAATTGTAACTAGTGACTCATCGTCAGTTTACGGAGTTTCCTAGGCAATCCGCACTCTGAAACCCCGCGAACCGACGATGAGGCACTATCTACAATTTCCGAACTCAAGTATATCTGAATTAATCTTTTTTATTAGAAAATTCACAATATTATTAATTTAATTTGAAAACGTCAAAATTTTTAAAGTGACATTACTCCCCTCAATATCAATAGGTAATAGACTGTTCCATTTCGACCAACCGGCTTGTACAGAAGTACAAGCCACCTCTTGATATTCGGTTCGTAAATAATTCCAATAATGTTTTCACTTATAATATCCCTAGTGCTTGAATTATTGCCGGAAATTTTTCGAGTACATGAATTTTTTGAAAATTACACGAGTCGCGAAATTTACACTAGATTCGGTAAGAAAATGTCACACCAAGAAATGAAAATCATCCAACAATTCATAATAACTATGGGAAGCCCAACCTCGCCCAACGTTGCTTGACCTCATATATCGTTGATCCGACCACGTCAAATATTTGACAGAAAAATTTCCACTTACATTAATTTCGCCGTGGGTCCCTGGGAGGATAAAAATTTCAGGAAGATTTTTGGGTTGCCATAGCATCTAAACAAGAACGAATTTTTTGATTGGCTAAAAGAGTGAGGTGTGAAATTTTCCGATTTATTAGCGTGAGTTATAGCAGTGAGTAATTATAACTCACGCTGTTTGTTCATAGACACTATTAATTGCTCAAAAGCAGTTGAATAATTAATATATATCTTAATAGGAGTAGATAAATATTGTTGAATGAGCTTTCCCTGTAAGCAAACCCATGTTGATTCAAGCACAAATGACAGATCTATCGTGTACACTGTAGTAATAAACAAAAAATTATGAAAAGCGTCACACTACCTGTGCTGTGCGTGGAATCACGATCAGTCAGAGACATTGAAAATCGAGGGATCGTTGATAGAGTCACAACAGAGGTGTTTAATTCAGTAGCGTAACTTAGATGGTTGATGAAGAAAATATCATATTAATCATCACCGATTCCTCTGAAATTGTACAGGTGTGTGTTCACCTAATAGACCAGCACACCAATAATTTTCGGTAGTTGATGATTTTGTTGTAAAAATTCTGACTACATATGTTCCAGCATATATTTTGAATCCGATTCATCCGAAAGCAACAATTTTCCCTATCGCACTTAAGAACGTGCCTGTGTCCCTTCCGTCCGGCAGATTCTCTAATTCGCCGAGAAGAGCAACATCTGGAGGAGCAAATTTAAAGGAATTATCGGCCAGTTAGGAGTGGTCGACGAGGTCAAGTAGTGACCGAGGCGACCGCAGTCCGGTGTCAGAGGTCCATCGTTGATCGAGTGGGCGTCGGAAGTAATTATTTTATGCAAGACACGCATCAATTCAGGCGGATGATTCACGAATGGGGCAGATGGCGGTTGAAGGAGGTCGGGTAGGAAGGTCTGGGATAACAGGGTTATGAAATATTCAATGCTCAGGAGCTGTCTAGCAGATATCTGCCGATACTTGATGAAATTCCTCCAAGAGCTTGTTTCAACACATTACATTGCTTTACTGAAGGAAAATTATCCATCAGAATCAGGCCAACTTGTGGAAATTAGCAAGTTGCAAATAGGGTGGATTTCACGTCATCAATAAATACCATCAGAGATAATATTTCGAATATAATTTCGTTTCATAAGAATGGTATGTTATTAACAAATTTCGTTGACAACGGCGTGCATTTTCACAATGGATTTTGAGATCTTTGATTTCAGTCCGTGAATAGTTCTGAGTAATTTTCATATCCTCAGTGCTTGGTGTTTTCTCAAATATTTACTGTTATATTAACACCATTTTACGTCCGTTATCTACTGAACCACTATCTGATAGCTATAGTATTGAGTAGGTATAATTTTTTGGATTACCTAATGTTTCTCCGAATTATTCACGGCCAACACTGGTAATTCCATCAAAATTCAATAGAAATATCGTCTGTTACCAAATGTAGCAGTACCAACCAACTTCAATCCTGAGATATTCATATAATTTAAATTTTCGAATCATCGTGGTCTTCCATCAGCTGCTTCCCAAGGACTGGGCATATTATTATCTTTGTCAAATTTTGTTGCTACCTTTAGTTGATTTTTTTAATTGTTCATTAAATGTCCTGTCGATTTACAAATATTTTTAGTTGGAGGTGAACCAGTGGCTAAGGTATTTAGCAGTGGAAATTCTAGCTCGCATCAGACAGACGTTCGAGGCTCTGGTACGCGAGTTTTTCAAGTGCATGGGTCTCTTTAGTTGGCAACATGCCTTGTAAATCAAGTGTGATGTAAGTTGCCTAAATGCCAATCCCGACGTCTGGTGCTAGCTTGAAGTGCGCACCGACCACCCGGAGTGGTGCTGTAGGTTTCTCTATAGCTGAAAAGTGAATATACCATCAAAAACATCAGTAAGTCGCCCCGGAGCGCCACGGCAAATAATAAAGTCGTCTTCTACCCGCTCAGGATATGCCTTTGGGTATACTCTATGAGTGTTTATGAGGGAATGTTATTATTATTATAATCCTACTTTTCTTAAAACGAAAATTTCAAATTTGTCTTAATGCAAATCATTGAGTAGTATTGTAAACCACTAAGTATTTCTATCGAATACATTTTGTAATACTTTTTTAAAGAATTGTTGGCAACAGTTATGAATTCAAAATTGATTATACTGTAACGTGCGGGAGCCATACCTGTAAAACAGATGCAAGCAGAACAATGAATGAATGAATGATGAATGAATGAATGAATTTATTTATATACCGGGTGGCTACGGAAGTATTGCCTACGGAATATCTCAGTTATTGTATGAAGTAGGTTTGTGAAATTTGGAGCGTCGATATAATGACATAAGAGCTAGAATTTGAGCATATTGACATGTCGAAGTTAACTTCCGGTCTGACCGGAAGTAACATCAACTTTCGTATTTTAAATAGAAACCCTATTTTTTTTTCTTTTCGCTTTATTCAGCATTCAATTCCCTTTCTAATGACATATCACAAGTTGGTATCTAACTAGAAACTAGATCAGAAAAAAAATATTATTGAAATTCACCGAGTAGGCCGTGGAAGCAAAATGAAAGCCAAAAATTGAAAAGTTGGCTATGAAAACCATACGTCACTTGATAACAGTTGCTACTACTGTGATATTTTATTTTCATTCGTCGGCGTTATAGAAAGCCGCCAAAAAAAATATTGGAAAAATTGGGAAAAAAACAATACTCTGTAGGTCCATAACTTAAATAGGAACATACAACTTTTTCTTGCCTGTACTATTCAGCATAACCATTCCTTTCTAATGATATAATAGAAAGTAATTTTTTGAAATGAAATACCAAAAAATCCAATTATTATTATTCAAATAACAAAAAAACAGATTTATCGAAAAAAAAAATTCAAATTGATAGGATTAAAGATAAAATAAATTCAAAACAAATGTTCGAAATGCATTCCCTCAGCGTCAATACATTTATTGACTGTGGTGATATTTTCATGTAAAACGTTTCTCAATATTTGGGGCGTGATATCTTGGAAAGCTCTACGAATTTTTACTTCTAGCTCATGTAGAGTTGTAGGCTGTATGGAATACACCCTATTTTTAAGATGCCCTCATAGAAAAAAGTCGCACGGAGTAAGATCAGGTGACCTTGGTGGCCACCTGACTGGACCATGGGTTGTTATAAGTCTCTCTTGAAAGCGATTTTGAAGATAATTTCTCGCTATTCTTGAATTATGCGGAGAGGCGCCATCTTGCTGGAAGTACATTCTCTCAGTTATTTCCGCTGGTAGGTTGTTAATGAATTCCGAAATTTCATTCGTTAAAAAATTAAAGTATCTCTCTCCGGTTAGTTGGCCTTGAAAAAGAATGGGGCCAACAATATGAGTTCCAACTATTCCTGCCCAAACATTCACACCAAATCTCTCCTGGAAGCCACCTTGTCGAAACCGGTGCTCGTTTTCTATCGCCCAGTACCTGAAACAAAAGACCGTTCACACTTTTAGCACTTACACTTCGACTATCGACAATAATCCAAATAAAGTACAGTACCTACCTTGTATTATTCCTGTTAAATAATCCATTGTTGGTAAATCTTGACTCGTCCGTAAACAAGATATAATAGTTAAATAGGTGATTCTCAGCATTTTGTCGAAGAAACCAATTACAATATACCAGGCGCCTTTCACCGTCATTTTCATACAAATGTTGATGCAACTGATACTTGAAGGATGTTTTTTTTAAATTTTCCTAGCAGAGTCCTTACTTATAGCTAATTCGGCGCCAATCTGCCTTGAGGAAATTGTGCTATCATATTGTACTAAAGCTAATACATTAATTTCAGTTTCCTCATTAATAACAAATGCTTCTTGGTCTTCGTGAACATCAGGCTCAGTTCTTAATTTTTCTTCAAGCCACTGGAAATACCTTCTTGACGGTTGCTGCCTCCCTGGATATCGCTCTAAATACAATCGTTCAGCGGCATAAGAATTTTTTAAACATTCACCATAAATGAGAAGCATGTCAATTTGTTCGGTTCGTGAATAACGGGGCATTTTTTGAATATTCCACTAACTGATTTCGATTTCCAAACCCTTTCAAAATGGCAGAATCAAAAACACTACTTCGAACGTCAAAATAATATGGATAGCAGCGTTCGTGAGAGCTCTCGTTTCTTTTTTGTTTCATTCCAAAATACATCTTAATCAGCCTACTTGTTAATATTTTGGTTCGATTGATTATTGCAATGGAATGATTATTCTGAATAGCACAAACGTCGTCCATAGGTAGATATTAGAATATCTATGGACGATGGCACAGACCAAGTACGTTTATGTTCCTATTTAACCTAGAACCTACAGGATATAATTTATCATTCCAAATTATTTTCAATGTTATTTTTGCGTATGGCGATAATCTGTTTTGTTATTTGAATAACAATAATTGGATTTTTTGGTATTTCATTTCAAAAAATTACTTTCTATTATATCATTAGAAAGGAATGGTTATGCTGAATAGTACAGGCAAGAAAAAGTTGTATGTTCCTATTTAAGTTATGGACCTACAGAGTATTGTTTTTTTCCCAATTTTTCCAATATTTTTTTTGGCGGCTTTTTATAACGCCGACGAATGAAAATAAAATATCACAGTAGTAGCAACTGTTATCAAGTGACGTATGGTTTCCATAGCCATAACTTTTCAATTTTTGGCTTTCATTTTGCTTCCACGGCCTACTCGGTGAATTTCAATACTAATTTTTTTCTGATCTAGTTTCTGGTTAGATACCAACTTGTGATATGTCATTAGAAAGGAAATTGACTGCTGAATAAAGCGAAAAGAAAAAAAAATTGGGTTTCCATTTAAAATAAGAAAGTTGATGTTACTTCCGGTCAGATATTCATTAGAATATATTGGTAGCATATTATTATTAATCTTAAATATAAATATCATAGATGCTCTATAAAATCTGTCATTAATAGATATCCACTTTAATGTATCTAACATTAACGATATTACTAGTAAAACGATTACATTTCAGAATCACTCTCATTCCTCGGTTTTGCAATTTTTGTAATGTCATCATCTTACCCTGGTCCCATCCATACAATACAGTACTACAGTACTCAAAATGTGATTGAATTGTAGTATTGATGGTAATTTCAGCAGAAATTGACAAATAATAAGAGAATCGCGTAAAAGAGTTGAGGTTTTTAGAAATTTTCTTTGACATATAGTTGAAGTGTGCATCAAAATTAAGATTTTTATCCAACATAAATCCGAGGTATTTGAACTCTTCTACGAAATCAATTTTTTCATTGTCAATAGTTAGTGCAAAGGTTGATAAAATCACAGCTCAATGCTCGGCTCATATCGTTAATATATATCGAGAACAGAAGAGGTCCAGGACACTTCCCTGTGGCATACCAAATTTCGTCTCAATGGGACTTGATAAGGCATTATCCATTCTTGTTATTTGTTTTCACCTGGTTAAGTAATCTTTGAACCAATGCAAGATAGTTCCTTTGATGCCAATGGCTTTCAATTTTTTTATCAATATGTGACGGTCGATGGATGATGAAGTAAATACGAGACTGTTCGAGAAGAACTCTATAAACCGATACACAGTGTGTTTCATTTCTCATGGAAACACCCTCTTATTTTCTGTAATTTTTGACGAAAAATCATGAAATTTTCAGGATAGATAGACCAGAGGTAAACTATCTGCCTGAAAGGGGTCATCCTACTTGATATACACTGCACATCAGCAGCGATGAAACCACCTATTTTTCCGTAAAATTATAATTCCTTCGGATTCGTGTTCAGGATTCCCAATTAACTGCTAATAAACCTATCTCCTGAAAAAATTTCAGTTCTGAAAAATTCTATTTTGTTTCACTTCCCATGGAAACGCCCCCATGTATATCACGTATAATGACCCCTATTTGTGCAAATAGTTAGTTAATTTCTGGTGTATCTATCTATCCTGAAAATTTCACGATTCCACGGCGAAAATTACGAAAAATACGGCGGGGGCGTTTCCATGAGAAGTGAAACAAATTAGAATTTTTCAGGACCGGACATTTTTTAGGAGACAGATGTATTAGTAGTAATTTTGGGATTCTTAATAGGACTCCAAAAGAATTTCGGTCCAATTTTGCCCCCTCATGTAACTTTCCGGAAAATGGGTGGTTCCATCACGTGCAATGACACCTTTCGTGCATTGAGTTCATATCTAGTGTATCTATCGTTTCTGAAAATATCATGGTTCTACGTTGAAGATCACGGAAGATACGCGGGTGTTTCCATGAGAACTGAAACACACTGTATAAGCCAGACGCTCAACATCAGGGGAGATTAGTTGCAAAGATAGTAACAGAGTTTACGTGAATTACTGGTTGCAGATAAATAGTAATACGTTGTGTGAAATATAAATCGAATTTGTGTAAATTTATTAGCGAATGATAGTAAACCTGAAAATATAGCAGAATGCAGAAAAAACTATTACGAAGGCCCATGTTAGTGTGGAGATTCTTACATTAGAGATATCAAGAGATTATCCGTAAGATTAACCGAACACGGGGAGAGACGTCTAAACCGAGAATTGCTGACCATGCCTGGGCTGAGCACCATCGAATTCTTTGGAACAAGGCTAGTATTCTTAAAGAGAGGAACATTGGTTCAAACGAAAATTCATCGAAACCGCGTATATCGAAGCCACTGGCGCTTTCAGTTAGCCGAGCGTGGATATAAAGAACGTATGGAAACCGCTCATAGACCACTTTGGATGAAAGATAAAAGCGCGAAGCTACACGTTCCACAACACCGCCATAATTATTCCTCAATTACACTACATCAATAGATCTATTAAGTCCTCGTATCATCTGAACTTGTCAATATTCACTTGATGACGATTGCGGATATAAGCAATTGATACGTTGTGAATTAAAGAAAAAAGTCAATCATATTCTAAACCCTTTAAAGCCGGCGCTACATAATGTCATGAACACATTCCAACGTTGGAGACTTGACATCGTGTGGCCAACCTTCAAACCTGCGAGCTATCAATGTCGAACTTCCAACGTTCGCGTTGGACCACGTTCGGGCTATTGTCGGTATTCTTGACTCCAGTCAAAGGAATTCCTAGAACGTTCGAAGGAATACATTCGTTGATTTGATGCACTGCTATATACACGACTCGTAGTTTCGTAGAGTCGTTCGACCGTCCTCTGCTCCTATTCAGAGGTAACATCCACCACCTTCTAGGACGTCTTTCACGTTCATTCTTTTTAATTAATATCTTGACATAACTAAACACTACTACCGCTGCTGCAATATGCAACATCTGTATCCTCCATGGTGATATAGAGGCAAACGTTTGTACCACACTTGCGTCAAGTGTTTATGCTTCAAACATTCGTTACACCGTGTAGCAGAAACGTTTTTCGAACCAACTGTCGAACTTTTTGACTCAAATGTTCGGTCCAGCGTCGAACATTGGCTCCAACGCTGGACCGAACCCTTTAGTCAAATAGTTCGACAGTTGGTTCGACAAACGTTTCTGCTACACGGTGTAACGAATGTTTGAGGCATAAACGATTGAAGCAAGTGTGGTACAAACATTTGCCTCTATATCACCAAGGAGGATACAGAGAGCACCAGCTGCAGCGGTAGTAGTGTTTAGTTGTGTCAAGTTATAGATTGGGAAGAACGAACGTGAAGAACGTCCTAGAAGGTGGTGGATGTTATCTCTGAATAGGAGCAGAGGACGGTCGAACGACTCTACGAAACTACGAGTCGTGTAGCAGTGCATCAAATCAACGAATATATTCCTATCAACGTTCTAGGAATTCCTTTGCCTTGGGTCAAGGATACAAGGAAAATGTAGGCGTGAAACCGATTCCCGTTTTCGTAGAACAAAAGATCCATGTAGATATTACAGGAACTGTCACTTATCATATCTTCTGATTTCAATTCAGTTTTTGCTGGTTTAAGCAAATTGTTTGCACTGTCTACATACATTTTCTTGAAATGATAAGGTGGAATTCAGCAATGATACTGAAATAGGGAATTAAATTTGTCATGTCATAACGTTCTTGTCACGAAGGCGCGATATGAACACAGATATAGGCCTACATATCAAATTATTACAATATATCTGGCATTCACATGCCACGGAACGTGAGAGACATTTTGTAGTTGAATAGAAATAAGTTTTGATGTACCAAGAAATATTGATATCGTTCTGTGATCTTTCTTTTTATATTGTGGTTGGTAGCGCATCGGTTCGATGTCGGCCGTTGATACTTCTAGGGCTTAACCAGATTCGATCTCTGCGAGAATTCATATCAAGTATCTCGGGGTCGGTGGGCAACCAAAAGCTAGTGTGGTTTGAGTTACCTGGATGCCAATTCCAAGATCTGGTGCTTGCTTGGAGTGCGTACCAATCACCCGGGGTTGAATTTTAGGTTTTCTGATTTTTCCTATAGCTGAGAAGAGAATACGCCACTAAATATCCGTTAGTCGTCCCAGAGTACCACGGAAAATAATGGTGTCCTCTACCCGCACAAGCTATGCGCTTCCTACGGGAACTTGTCGCCCGCTCACAGAAAAAGCATATTTTCTTGACTCCTGATGAAATATACTATTTTCTACTATCTTACTAAAAAACTTCATTATGAACCCACAGAAAAGGAAGAAAAATGCAACTTTTTCTCCCTCACTGAAAACAAAAATTTTCGTCTCTAAGTTTTTTAATACCTAGCCTGTGCGGGTAGAGGACGGCTATTATTATTATTTGCCGTGGAGCTCCTGAGTGACTTACTGATTTTTGGTGGCGTATTCACTTTTCAGCTGTAGAAAACCCCGGAAAACCTACAGAAACACCTCTAGTGGTCGGTGTGCACTATAAGCTAGCACCAGACGAGATTGGCATCTAGACAACTCACAATACACTTGCTTTTCAACAAGGCATGCGGTCGCCTATCGATCCGATATAAAGTAGTACCTACATCGGGCTCGAACCGACTATCGTTATACTGGAGTTTCGAACGGCCTGTGCATTAGACCACTGATCCACCGAGCACACTATTTTATATTCTACACTTTTTTCCATTTTTATGACCATGCGGTTTGGTAAGTCAGTACCCTTATCATGATCACGATTACTATTTTTCTCTCAATTCTAGAGCATTGGACATAGTTCCCCCATTAACCACTAATTAATATTTCATTTATTATTATTTAAAAAGGAACCTCTTCTCCTCCATGTAAATAACATTTGCTCTATAGCAATAACATATAGGTAGCATTTTCTGTTGTAGAACTTGTATAAGGCTGAAGATGGATTCTTGCTGAATCCGAAACATATACCCCTCTTAGTTTGATTATTGTCGAATTGAAGTTGTGGATATGACTTTGTGATATTTCTTCTCGTTTCAGGAAAGTATTTGTTTTCTGTTCAATATTTGCCTGATATTTCACTACGTGGAAACCGTTGGAGAGCAGGGTATTTCGAACATGTATACCAATATGTTTCGTTCCCAACAAATCATCGAAAACAACGACAAAAATTTTAAAATGAAAATTTTTCATGGATCCTCCTATTTCATCTCTGGTTTATATTTTCCGATATTTCTGCGTGGTTGATAGCATATGCTCTATAAGTATCACGTTTATTTTATTTATTTTATTTCCTTTCATGTCTCGACCCGATTGATAAAATAAATACAGTAGTAACTCTCGGTGCCGAAAACCATTTTTGAGGAAAATGCACAAATTCTGTGAAATCTGGTCCTCGAATAAGACATAAAATGCATGTTTCGAATAATTTACGTCGTTGATATTCGTATTTTCAAGTGCATCCATTCCATTTTCGTGCAGCGCTTCAGAATTTGCGAAGAGGACTTTTATACAAGAATGACACAGATATAACGCGCCATTGTTCATGATCTCTGAATGCATAGGATGATTTATGATACCAACAAACACCAGGGGCTAAATCTTTTCGGTACTTCACGAAAACATACATTCATCATAAAATACGCTTTGATTGAGATACAGGTCCTTGAAGTTTAAATACATTTTCTTATATCCATTGCCTTTTTTTCACCGTGAAAAAAAGACTTTTTTCACAGCCAAAATAATTCACAAAATAAACATAAAATACTACTTTTTGAAGAATTTACTTTTAACAGAGTCAATTATTATTTGATTATTCATCATAAATCTAGACAAAGAATGAGTGATGTTTGAGTTCTTTGAGAAAATGGCCTGTTATTTCTTATTGAAGATCCACCATCTCAAAGGGCCCGTGTTATCAAATTACAAAATTCAGTGCGAAAAATTCCATAGAAATATAGGAATGAAGGTTTTTACTGCTGGCGTCAATGTTCTGGTTTGTTCCATGGTCTTCTTCGTTCGAAATGGCTGCAACTGCGGCAAACATCGTCAGTGGCGTGGAAATAGTACTATTCTCGACGTATCAAATGAAATATACCCCATATAAGATGACCAAAAAAGCTTATGGCAAACCCGTAAACCAAAGAGAACAATCCTTAGAAATATTCAGGGAGAACCATCAGTGAGTAACCCCGAATATACGTGGTGTTTCCGAATAAGTGCAAAAGTTTCAAATGGGCAATTCCTTGTCAAAAAGTAAAGGGGGTCTTCCATGTGAACAAAAGCTATTAGGCATGTACTTGGAAAGTTTCACGCTTCCAAAAATTTTTTTTCTAAACTGCTGAAAAGTTAGATAAATAGCATGTTGTGGGCGTATTATATCAATAAAAAGATTACCTATGAAATTTTTTTAAATTCTTTTCTGATCTTTCGAAGGATTGAAATATGTATGCAATCCCTATTTCATTTTTGACAAAACTTTTCAACGAAACAAAATTTCTCAATTTTAAAATATGTTTTGAAACTTTTTTAACTCCAGTGTTGTTTCCGTTAAACCAAAAGTATTTTAATAGAAAAATAAAATACAACATCGTCCATGAACATATTTTTTGCAAATGTAGTCGAAAAGATCTAATAGGTGGCTTTCATTTTCATGTGGTAGTTGAAAATTCAATTTGATTTAATTTTTATGAATATCTTATCATTTTATGTATGGACCTGCCAATGGAAATTCTTTTGAAACTAGACGCTCTATGTAGAGATTTGAGCAGCGCGTGATACCTCATCACCCAATTTTTGCAAATTTCCACCAACGTCTCTGTGAAAGAGGGACTTTTCAAAAACAAAAAACTAATTGGGGTCGTCCACGAGTATTAAAAATGGTAGCACTGAAAGAAGAGGTTCTTAACATGATTAAATATCGTCTTGTATTAGGTACAAGGCAAGAAAAATTATAAATAAAACTTCTTATGTTTTTATACCACTATTGTATTATGACAATAATGTTTCTGCAGTTTCGTCCTATTTGGACATTCTCAAACCACTACTACTACTACAATTGCTCACACACTGAATATTTGCAAATAAGCTAATCTGGGCAATTTTAAAGTATCACTAATTGTATTTTCACCATATTCAACGAGTCCAGGCACTTTTTCAGCAGGATTTTCATCATCGAGTACACTTTTGTCAAATGATTACCCAAAATGCCAAAATTTTAGAAAACGTATTATTCACCAATGAAACCAACTTTTCAATCAATGATCACAAATTTTCATGACAACCATCTTTGGGCCGACGATAACCCACATTCAACAAGAATTCGGAATTTTCACTTAACGTTTGGGTCGAAATTGTTGGCGGGAATGTTAGTGGACCATACATTCTACCGCTGAGGCTGAATATTGTGCATCCTATACGAAATTTCTCCAGGAGCAACTACCAATTTTTCTTGAAAATGGCTAGTCGACCACGAATATGGTTTATACAAAATGGTGCACCTGCCCTTTTTAGCAGAATATCCATATCGTTCGTTGTATAAGCACAGCAGGACCTCAACCTTGGCCTCCTAGATTTCCAGACTTAAATCACTTGAATTTTTGCATCTGGGGTCACCTTAAGTCCTTGGTTTAATCGGTATCGCTTTATTGCAGGCTGCAAAAACAGTCCAAAACACACTCGGAATATTTCAACGTTTACGCCATTCTATGAGGTGGAGACTGCATTCCTGTAGGTCACACTACAATTTAAGTCACTAAGTGACAGCCACAGAAGATATGTCCACGAACAAAATTGTATTTGATTTTTTTTATTAGGAAACTAATGCTTTTACGATAACAACACACATTTCTGGAAGCTTGTAACTTTTTAATAACAGGCCTAAGAACTTTCGTTTATATGAAAAATCTCCTTTGTTTTTCGACAAGGAATCATCCCCTAAAGCCTTCTAACTTTCTCACATTTGCCAACACCCTGTACACTAGGTATCTACGTTGTGTACATTTATGTATACATGAAAATAACTACTTACTATAGAAGTCCGCTGAATTATTCTCGAAGTAATTCCAACTTTAGCATTGGTTTCGGAAATTCTGATTTGAAAACATTCATCCAATTTCAAAAACCATTGCAGTAAGATGTGTTTACATTAGGAAAACGTATCTCTTCGCACTAGTAAAAACTGATTTGAAGTTGTTAATATCATTACAGAAATTAATGATCAAGCAATTTGAAGGTTAGTGAAACGACAATCGTATTCAACAGTGAGTTAGCTAAAATGGTACAATGAAATTTTCAGGGATTTTTATTATCATCCATCCTAGTATTTCAAATGTGTACGAAATATGATTGCAGCTGCAAAAATACAAATAGTCTGCAGCACCAATACTTCTTTTTCATCATTTCAATTTTTCTGCTGAGGACCATGAGAAATAGAGTTCGTGAAGATCGTATCGTTTTTTATGTAGTTTGTATAATGAATATGATTTCAAATCAACAGCGAACAGTTAAAACTTCGTAAATTGTAGACAATTTTCAATATTTTCTACAGATTCAACAATAGTGGAACATAATGTGATCCCTGTGGAACATGAGAAATAGAACTCGTGAAGATCGTATCGTTTTTTGTGTAGTTTGTATAATGAATATGATTTCAAATCAACAGCGAACAGGTCAAACTTCGCAAATTGTAGACAATTTTCAATATTTTCTACAGATTCAACAAAAGTGGAACATAATGTAATCCTTGTGGAACACCAAAAGTTATATGTGTCGTTTCTGTAATGCAAATATTGATTCTAACACACTGGTAACGTTGTGTTGAGAACATGTTTATCTAATTTAGTATACCAATACCAAAACCTAGAGCTTTTACTTTTTCCGAATAATAACTAATGATTGACCCTATCAAATGCCATATTAGATAGGCTATGAGAGTTGGTCCTCATTTTTCAAATGTTAAAGTCAATTTTCCCTAGATTATAGGTGAAAATGCAATATATTGCGGTGTTGCCACGTAAGACTACATATATATTTATGAAGCTTTTTTTATAGATCTAGGTACAAATTTTTTGAATTTTAGGGTCCATTCAGGAATCAATTTAGATAGAATATATATGATTACCTTTCTCTAAGCCTTCTAATAAATATTGCATTGGTCCAGAAACGTAGGTTGTACAGGCATATGTACCTGCTGAGTCATCACCTCCAACAAGTCCAAAGTAGTGGATTTTGCAAATTGTATTTGAGGTCCATCTCTGGTGCTTTTGTTGATTGTCTGCGTCCTGGACTTCTTGAACTCACTTGGTTCCATAAGAACCACGTGTGTATCACAGCAACATTGCTGAGACAAAGGAATCTTTGGAGGGGACTTTTTTATACCGTGGTATATTTCTCAAGTGGCTTGTATGTGGCAGATGTTTGTTCCTTGCCCGTCCTTGCTCTTTTCAGCATCCTCTCTGCTTTAGGTCCCAGCTTCGAATATCGTGTGGAATTTATATTGCAGAAGAAAGTTTTGGACAGTCTTGGAAAAAGTTTCCCTCCCCTCACCTGTACTCAAACTCATTAAAAACTATGTACCGATTGTTAGCATGTTCAGTCGTGTTGTCAAGGTTATGCCATGTGATCATGTGTTTTATCTATCCAAGTCTTGCATATAATCGTGATTCAACATATTCCCGATTGAAACTATTTCACCTCCGCCTCTGAGTCGATTCTTCCTGAAATATATGAAATGTCAAATCCAGAATATTCAGATTATGCTTTGGCAAATCATTTTCTCATATTCTGTACATGGTATTATGTGGGATTTACTTTCTCTAGAGTCGAAATGGCTTGTCATATCCAACCGGATTTGGCGAAAAATGACATCCAAGGTCCCACTTTATACGCAATCTAGGGATATGAACTGAAATCATTTTCATCTCCGTGTGTGTGTGTGTGTGTGTGTAGCTTTGAAGAATAACTTACATATCAAAACATATTGAATCATTTACTATGGATGTGATTTCTTCAAATTGTAACTGATATTTTCTTGATTTGCAAACTTATACTGTTTGAAAATTATAAATAACTTAAAATCAACGAAATCATGATACCTACCTGACTATTTTACAATTTCTATATACATACCCACATATACAACTTTGAAAACAAAACAGAATTTTTCTTATGAGATGAAACTTCTAAGTGGAAAATACTCACTTTCGAAACTGGATATAAAAGAATAATTTTTTTCATTTCTCTTGATTGTCCACACAAAAACGAATCATAGTCAAATTATTTACGAAAATAATATAAAATACAGGAAAATGAAGAAATAAAAATCAATAATAACATTATTGATGATATTCATTATAATAGTCAATAAAAAAAGAAAATTGCACTACGAAAGGTATTCAGATTATTTTGAAAAATAACCCAATTTGTCTGATGTATTTTGGATATATCGAATTTAGTACATTGTACTACTTATTGAAGAAAAAACCAATGTTATGAATATTTGTTATGAAAATTACACAATTAGAAGCATAGTTGTATAATTGATCAGGGTTGATGAAAATGCATGAAACGAAAAAAATTATTTTTTATTAAATGTCCTGCATATTTCAAATGTTATGAAAGTGATAGTTATGCCAGGAAAACAAAGAAAATATGTTTCAATATGCAGTAAATTTTTTCTTCGGAATTCTATTCAATAAGGTGCTCAAAATGTTTACCATTTACCTCCTGACAGTAATGAATTCTGAAATCATGTCAAGAGGAATGGTGGAAATTCCACGCCTCACTCTTTCTTGCAATTCTTCGATATTTTGTGGCCTATTTTCACTTTTATGTGACCCTCAAAAAAAAGTAAAGTGGAGTCAGATCGGGAGACCTAGCTGGCCATTAAATCATCCGACTCCGTCCAATCCATTTATCGGGAAAAGTTTAATCTATAGTCTAGTTCCTAAATTGTAGATAGTGACTCATCGTACATTTTCTGTTTATTACGGGATTTGAAAGTGCGGAGGGGATGTACGAAAGTGGCAAAGTAAAACTCAATTTGAAGCCAAAGTACCTAGCTTGTTTCTGTTCTATTTTCTGACCTGCTCTATATGAATTATGAACCGTACAACCGATGAGTCACTATCTACAATTTAGGAACTAGACTATAGGTATATACCCATTTCAGACGTCTAAAATGTGGAGGATCCGACTCTTGTTATAATTATATTTGTTCTGAGCTCTGGACTAATATGCTCTTGTAATAGTAATAAATATCGTTCAGAGGTACAACTTTCTGTTCATAAAATATAGTCCTGTGTCGTGTCTACAAATAATGCGTGACCAAACATTTACTTTTTGTGGTCGTTGAGTGTGAACTTCCTTCATCCAATGTGGATTTTGGTCTGACCAACATCTACAGTTGTGTCGGTTAACGTTTCCATTTAAACGAAATATAGATTCGTCAGAAAACAATATGCGGTTGAAAAAAGTTGACATTTTTGTTAAATTTATCCATGGTGAGTTCACAGATCTCTTGATTCGACTTAAATGGACTTAAACATTTTTGAAAAATTTATTGGAAGATTATTTTCGTAATTTGATATTTCGGAAACGAGAATATAATGTTCACAACTAATTTTTGGTTAGACGTTTGAGACGAATTGAAATATGGAATAATATATAGAGTTTTCTTCCGTAGACTGATCCCGTATACTTTATTTATCCTTATTGTAAAATATTTTTTCTACGCCCATGATGTCCGTAAACGTCAAATATCGCACTGTCAACATTCCTTGTAAATGACATTTAACAATAACATGCACATAATGAGATCTCATAACATACACATGCGTTTTGAGAAGAAAACTTAAACTTCTTGGTTTAATTAAATTAAAATCAAATTTTTATTTACGTGAGACTTTATTTGGTCTATCTACACAAATTTAGTAAATTAAAAAACATAAAAACTTTTGTCACTAGCGAGATATATTTAGGATTGAAAGAGTGATGCCCCTAAATGTAGGCAGCACGTTATGTAATTTCTTTAAAAATAGGACACGTTTTCTTAAGTAGCATGCTATGAAAATAAATGTCATGTCATTTATATTGTCAATTTCTTGAACAAAATATAATTGTATCCGAACATTTTCTCAACTTTATTTACGAATATGTCAAATTGCGATATTTTTTATTTAATGAAAGAAAATGAATGGGCGTAGAAAAAGTGTATTACGTTACACGAGTTGTAAGCCCATTACGCACTCATGAAATTTATGCACTCGCCGCTGCGCGGCTTCGTGCCTAAACTTTTTCATTTCGTGCGTAATGGGTTACTTACAAGTCTTGTTACGTAATACACCACCTAAATCTTTTGTATCTTGAATTTTTTTGCTAGCCATCCTACTTCAGGAAATATTCGACCGTTTCTATACATATCAGCGACCCTGTATAAGTAATCTGATTTTAATTTTTACCTGAGTATACTAATATTTTGTATACTACATTTAATTTTTACGTTTTCGCAAAACACACATTTTGGACTATTTTCTATTCAGGCATAGTTATTTCATAACTCTATTAAGTTTTTTGCGAATAGTGTGCAAACGATTTATATATACCTCTGTCTTCGTAAACTCATTGTACCATGTTTGTTTCAGTTCCAGTCCCTAGTGGAATCATCGAGGCTTGCTAATCTCACCCTTTCCTACAAACAAGTAACGGTTTTTGCCCCAACAAATGCAGCTTTCCAAAAATTTGAAGATATCAGCAGGGAAGATTCTGAATCTTTGGTTCTGTATCACATGAGTGAGTATAAATACATTAATTCAAAATTTAATTTTGTTGATGATGCACCTACCGTCTTTGGCACCAAAATATCTGCCTTTTTATATTATAAAATATTTTGGCATAGGTGACGGTTCAAGAGATAAAAACTTCAACAAAAATCGGGTATGACTTGTTGAAGAAGTACGTAAGCTCACAATCTTTCTGAAGACATCATTGGGCGATGTCTTCGAAACTTATAAGTAATTCGAAAAAGACTTTACTCAAAAATCGTCCATTGAAGTAAATAATGAACGAATAAATATACGCAAATCCATTATAACCCGAAAAATTCTACTACAGGAATTGGTAACGAATATCTAACAGATAGTAATTATTATTTTGGTGATAGGTGCTTTTCATAGTGCAAAGTGAAATCCCGCTAAATTCTGGGACAGAGCGGATGCATTGTGCAGGTAAAAAAATAATCAATATGAATGTCAAGCAGTTACTATCGAAAACGTCAACTACTTTATAAACTTTTTTGCACTTCCGGAACTAAAGTGCTAACTTTAGTTCCGTATAACAGGGACTAAAATGTATCTTTTAGTCTCTAGGGAGATAAAGTTGCATTTCAAATTTTGTTGACACTGTTGCTATAACGTTACCTACTGAGTAATCCAAGTAAGTACCGTGTTTATAGAACTCATCAAAATTATTAATTGTATTAATATTGAAAGTTATAATACCGAAAAGTGCAAAAAATAGCGTATATGCCTGAGGACTAAAGAGATATTTTATGCCTTACGTGATTATTGGCCCTCGGGCTCTACGAGCCCTCAGGCAATAAACATCATGTGCGGGATTAAAACACTCACTCTAGTCCCTTGTTATATAATATCCTATTGATAGTCAATCGTATTCCAGTAATCACAAATTTGAGGAAAAAGTGAAGCATGATTTGTAGCAATATGAAACTCGGCAGCTGACTTGATTGACATCATGTATAGTGACAAAAAAATTGTTTACCAAAAAATGTGAGGTAGAAACCTAATAATTGTTGACTGAAAGTTGGAAAACGAATTGGGAGATTTCTCGTGAAGAGGCTATGGGAAAACGGCTTTGATGGAAAAAGAGGCACTAAAATTCAACATGAGGCGACTCCTGATGTCGAGTTATGAAACTAAGTACATTTTTAGGATTGTCTTCGTCAAAATGCCTTTGTAAGATCTGTTGAATTGTTAGTGATTATTGAGAGGGATTGATAAAATTTTGGTACATATATTTGGGAATAAATATTCTGTTCATCTGTCGACAGAATGTACAAGAAAGTGTTTCAATTTTCGCCACTTTTGTGCTGGCATCTAATGTTGATTTTCCTGTAGTCCAACAATACTATCAGGAGGATACGTTTGGTTGCGTTATATAGATTTCGACCAAATCAATCTTTTTGACATCTGAAAACGGTGCTGAAAATGCGATGAGGGATATCCACCATTTTAGAGAAGGAGAAAGAGTATTTTTTGAGATTATTGTTAGGCCTCACATCTTATTCATAAATATTGTAGAGATGGCTAATTCAAAAATGTATATTATGTTATATTATAAATGTATTACAACTTTGCCAATAATTTTTATTTTCAGAAGTTAGTTGGTCTTGGGATCAATATGATATTGAGAAAAAACAGATGCATTTTTTGCCTATGTTTTGTATTCAATTTAATTAACTTTCGTGGCTCAACAGAAGTTGATACACATGTTATAGATTTGTTAGCACATAGCTGTTTTTTAAGAGAAAAGTGCATGATAGGTTCAAAACTCCACATTTTTTTACTTCAAATACCCCTGGAGAAAGAATATTCATCTTTATTCAATATTTCAATAATACATCTAGCAAACTCAACGCCCATTTATAGGCGTATATGAAATAAATATGTATCGAGAATAGTAGACACAGTATTTTACTATCCTGTAACGATCTTGGAGCCGGACCTGACAACTTGTCGTGATAATCAAGCTCAATTCGAAAAAAATGTATGACTCATCACTCGATAATGGCTCTAGACACTTCGAAGAATAACCCATATGAGTCACAAAACTACCCTAACTCTTTTAAAGAGCAACAACCTCTCTCATCATCCCTTGGTAGAGACATACTGCAGGTACTGAAGATAGCAGTTAATAGTTACTTATTGTCACTTTGGGCTCAACTGTTAGCAAATAGACAGAATTGACTTAACGGAAGTGACATGTATTACTGTAATTGGTACAAATAAATTAGCGGCCATATTTAACAAGTTCAAAATAAATTGGTGGATTACAGTTCAGTGCATTTTCATTACAGTGGTGTCAGAAGTGGGATTTCCAATATAAATAAGTGTACGCGTGGTGGACTAGTAATCCGTGAAACAAAAAGGTGTTCACAAAGTGGACAGTTTTGCGTGCTACGGAAAAATAAACTGATGAACTTTTTGAATGAAATAGACTGATATCTTGTCTGGTCGACTTGAGGGTCACGGAATTGAAGCAAGAGCTAAAGAAAAAAATAAGAAATCATCGAAAAGAATGCCGAACTCTACAAAAGCATCTCTGAACGACTAATTCAAGAAGGCGAAGGCCCCGAAACCATTTTATTCGAAGTTTCTGGGATTGATTTCGAGTTTGATAATAAACTCAACGAAACTACTGAATCCAAGGAAAAGAAAATCCTAAAAATCTATAGAGAATTCGAATAGACATAATGACCGGTTCCCGGTTCTACAATGTTCTCGACCCTTGATTTGAAGAGTGGATATTGGCAGGTAAAACTGGCTCAGGAAGATCGAGAAAAGACAGCTTTTACCGTCGGCTCATGACTGTGGCAGTTCATAGTTATGCCATTCGGGCTCTGCAACGCACCAGCCACATTTGAAAGATGACGGTTGTGAAGGGACTTCCATGGAAGATGTATCTGGTGTGTCTTAATGACCTAATTGTGGTTAGCAGATCGTTCGAGGACCACGTGAAAAACCTGGAGGAGGTGTGTCAACGACTGAGGAGCTGGATTAAAACTGATCCCCAAAAAATGCCATATGTTTCCAGCTTCGAAGTTTCGTTCACCTACTATCGTCGATTCGGGCTGGTGTTTGCTGACATCGCTGAACAACAGACCAGACTTACAAAAGGGCAAACAACAGACTTCTAGTGGTTCGAGGAATGCCAAGATTCTTCTAGGAATCAAATCACCAGTTCTGAGCTCTCCCATCTCAAACAGAAAATTCATTTTGAACACTGACGTCGTCTTCGTTTGAACTGTCCTGTCTCATATCCAACCTTGATCAGAACCACCATTTCAATATAGAATTGTTTGGGTTTTTATTAATATTATTAATATTATTTAATACTCTTCTTCAGTACATTTTCATTATTTCAGCGATGAAACATTTTTATTTAGTTGGAACACACTCGTCTGGACCGCACGCATTCTTTGATTTCCCACCAAAAGTGCTGAATATTACAATAGTCAACCGACGATATGGCGATGGTTCTGATGTGTTTCATCACTACTTCTTCCTTTTCTTTTTTGAGCAAGAGTACTTTTTCCATATATTGGGGGGTCTTTCAAAAAAATATAAAGGGTTTCCTATTATTTTCATTCATACCGCCATGTCCGCCAAGTATTTGTCGGAGAGCTTGAATATCGGGAAAATATAAATAAAAACATTACTAAATAAATAATTTAGCTGGGCATTCTTTCAAAAAATCTCCTTTGATATATTTCCATTTCGATATTATCAAGGACAGGTGGTTCAGATGTCTAATGATTAATAATAATGTCTACGTCATCCTTGCAGGAATCTTATCTCTCACATTTCACCACGAATATTAATTGCAGCACCGATTTTCCACAGATTTTGAATGAAACTGATGTTAACGTGGATTAGCTGAATCTCTGTCATGCTGCCTCTCCCCTATTCAACGAACAGCATACAGAAAATCTTCATGATTAATAACACTTTGGGATAAGTAAACGATTTCATCTCTGTTTGACTCCATTACCTCACATGATTTCACACACACAATAAAGTATAATAATAATGAAATCACGAACATTTGCAAATGCCCAATCTTGTTATATGACTTGATGCTTGTTCTAATTCAATTTTGTGTCCAGTTTGAATGAAATTGTTTTGACTTCCATTGACTAAATGAGACAGAAATTAATTATCTACGGTTTAGGCCACGACGTATCGATTGTTCCTTATCTACAATCGTATCTCAGAAAATATAAAGAAGAGGTTGGAATAGGAGTTATATTTTAAAGCAACAGTAGAGGCGGACAATTCAACTTTCAACAAGTTTGGAAAACTGCAAAGTGAGTAACCCTTTCAGTACAATCTTTTTTCAATTGAATTAAATATCTGAAATTTTACCAATTTTTTGATAAATTATTTAAAGTGATATGTAAACCCGGTCGGACTAAAAGTGAAATGAAATAGTATTGTACAATCAAAAGCTCATGAATAATAGCTCTTGATTCCTGGTATGGAGCAAACAATACCAGCCCAACCCTTTTTACCTACGCGAGATAGTAATGTACGAAACCAGTTGCCACCTTGAGTATCAATACTGATGACAGGACATATAATTATATTTCAGTAGGCTATGCGAAATTTCTAGTTCAACGTTATGAGCATCAATCAGCCGTCCGCGCCAAAAATCAACTTTGCACGCCAGAATGCCATACACGCTGAAGATTTTCATATCTGCGACTCTTTGCTCTTCACTCTCTTATCTGAGCAGGTAGATTACTCCCTTATTATCATAAAATAACCAATTTCATCATGAATAATATTGAAATACTTCTCATGTGGAACTGGGAGTACTTGACGATAGAAAATATATTCCAAAATCAAATTTGATTATAGAAATAATCCAGCCTTTCTCATATTTTCTCATACTATAGGATTGTCGTCGAATAAAAATCAGCCCCATTTGATTTCCAAATCACGTCACGTGCAAAGTTTTTCTACAAGAATATACTTGCAATAATCGAAAACATGTGACATCTGCAGACTAGATTCGCGATTCAACTCGTTCATCAGTACAGACACGGCAAAAATATGTAATTGATTTCCAATTCAGTTGTTAACAGGCACTACGATAACTCTGGAACCCACTAAGAAAGTGAGCTACAGAGCCATCTATAGAAACCACAGGAAGAATCCGACCAGTACCCAGACTTCGTTTGAGGCCGAAGAGATCAATGTCATAATGAAAAATATTAAAAAATACTTCCTGTAATAACCTAAAAAATACTTCCTATGCCACCAACTGGCAATTTTTTGAAGGGTTCATTTCAACATGCAGATGAATGAAATTGATCCGGAACGTTCATTCCATGTAGGTATACAAACGGGACCTGTGAATTTCAAGTTGGTAAGTTTTTTCTGAAGATATTTGTCTATTTCAGTTCTCTCCAGTGGATGGTATTGATACAAACTGTTCCTGTGAATTACGAGTTAGCAGGATTTTTCTGAAGACATTTGCCCATTACAATTCTTTTGGATGGTTCATATTCAACCCTTCATCCTCTTTGCAAGTGGATGAAATTGATTCAGAAAGTTCATTCTGGGTATACGAACATGTTCTGTGAATTTCAAGTCGGCAGGTTTTTTCTGAAGGTATATCGATACCCCCAACGAACAAAGCCGTAACTAAAGTTACAGCTATTTTCAGTTATAGGTGTAGGCGTACGCAGCTTGAAAAACTGATGCTGACGATAAAAAAACCGTATCTCTAGACCAAGTAGTTACGAAGAAATCCACTTGAAATAAGTTGTATTTCGACTTAAATATTGAAAAAAAAATTCAGTATTTCGGCTCTCTTGAAATATGATGAAAAATGAGTTACGTCTTTGTTCGTTGGGAGTGTCGATATGTCCATTTTAAGTTTTAGTTCTTTCGAAGGGTTGATTTCAACTCTTCATTCCCTTGGCAAGTAAATGAAAATGATACGAGACGTCCATTCCATGAAAACAAATGTTTGACTATGAACTTTAATTTGGCAGTTTTTTTCTGAAGCCCCATTTCAATTATTTTGGACGTCTGATTTCAATCTTCTACCCCCTCTGCAAGTGGTTGAAATTATTACGGAACGTTCATTCCATATGTCTACAAAGGTGTCCTTTGAATTTCAAGTTGGCAGGTTTTTTCTGAAGACATTTATCTATTTCAGTTCTCTCGGAGGGTCGTTTTCAACCCTTCATTGCCTTTGCCAGTGGATGAAATTGATACGGGACGTTCTGTAAATTACGAGTTTGACGGTTTTATCTGAGGGCATTTGTCCATTAAAATTCTTCAGGAGGGATGATTTTCAACCCTTCAAGTGGATGAAATTGATATAGAAAGTACATTCTGGGTATACGAACTCATTCTGTGAATTTTAAGTAAAGTTGACAGGTTTCTTCTGAAAGCATTTGTCCATTTTAAATTTCAATTCTTTCCCCTTGGAAAGTGAAGGACATATGGGACATTCATTACATGCAAACGAACTGAATTCTCAATTCATATGGGGGGCTGATTTCAATCTTTTATACCCTTTGCAAGTGGATAAAATTATTACAGGACGTTCATTATATATGGATGCATGTCCTGTGGATTTGTCCATTTCAATTCTTTTGAAGAGTAAATTTCAACCCTTCAACCCCTTTGAAAGTAGATGAAATTGATAGGGGAAATGAGTTTGTTCACATAAATTCAATTTTATCCGAACCAGTGAAAATTATATTTTTACCGACGTCACTGTTGGTAAAACCAACGAAAGTTACTGCTGAAAATTCACCACCAACTCCATACCGGATTAAAAGTGTGAGTATTGTGAATTGTGAATGAATCAACTATACTCACGCACTGGTTTTCCTTTGTGGGTTGCCTCAATTTTTTAAGATGATTCAAATTATTCAGTTGCTTCAAGCAAATATTGAATAAATTCATTATTATCATGTATGTAATATGTGTATATTAACTTGTTAATTTTTATAATAAAAACTAGTGTATGATACACCGTGTATAAGTGACTTCAAAGCACTCGCAATATTAAAGAACTCTTTGCGCTTTGAAGACTCACCCGTACACTTGTATCATAATATTATATAACGTCGTGATTACTTAAGTTATATGACGTCTTTTATTGATTTATCTAGTAAATCCTCGTTTTTTTCCCACAAGAGTGGCTGAGGCGTTGCATAAGGCAACAGGAGTAGCGACCCGTGGGCCCTAGCGTACCGTACACCGACGTCAAAAACACACATGTTTCCCCGACATTCAACACATACCCACTCATACATTACAGAAGGAGGCGAGAGCTCAAAAATCTGCCTTCAGTGGGAGCTAGGGAGGGGCCTCGGATTGGGTGTTGCCGGACCAGTAGCCGGTGATGAATCACCCGCAACCGCCGCAACACCCCATCGAGAACCAGCCCTACCAGGACTTTCTCGAGGAGTCGGATGGGAGGAACTCGCAGTGAGAACTGAAGAACTAGTCTGCAATGGAAGCCAAGAAGAGGCCTCGGATCGGATACTGCGGGTCTGGTAGCCGTTGAAAATATGACCCGCGGCCGCCGCACCACCCGACTGAGCACCAGCGCTTCCAGGGCTTTCAGGAATAAGCAGATTGAAAGAAGTTGCTTCCTTGACAAGCATCCACACACACACATAGTTCAAGGATTTATTTTGAGGAGACCACGAGGAGACTGAGCTTGATTTCAGAGCATGTCATGGATGAAGAGACAAGGGGATGGCAAACAGGTCCCATGGGGGCTTACTTGGTCGCCTCTGAAGTAGCCAGACCTCTTTTTTATATTATTAACAATTCAATAAAACAAAACACTTTTCCTTAAAAATTGCTCATATAAAACCGGTATTTAAAAGAGGGGATAAAACGAAACTTGTCAATTATAAACAAATTAGTCTACTACCATCTATTTCAAAAAAATTTGAAACTGTCCTATGTGAAAGAATTGTGGAATTTATGGTAGAAAATGAATTATTTAATGCTAACGAACACGGCTACTTGGAGGGAAAATTAACTAAAACAGCAATATTTCAATGCATAAGGGGTATTTCCCAGGTAGCACACCCATATTGGGACAATATTGGTACAATATTATGAAAATATTGGCAAAATATTCAAATGCAATATTGGCTATAAAAAAATGTGAACATTCGGCGATATTGGTCCAATATCTCTTGTATAATATTGCCAAAATATTCTAAAAACAATATTGGCCTCAAAATATTCAGCGATATTGGTACACATATATTGGGACAATATTGGTACAATATTATGAAAATATTGGCAAGATATTCAAATGCAATATTGGCTATAAAAAAAATGTGAACATTCGGCGATATTGGTCCAATATCTCTTGTATAATATTGCCAAAATATTCTAAAAACAATATTGGCCTCAACATATTCAGCGATATTGGTACACTTATATTAGGTAATATTGGTATAATATTGTTTGGACATTGTAAAAATAATATTGGTGGGATATTCTGAAGTAGTATTGATACAATATCATTTGGATATATTGGTAGAATATTGAAAGTAAACTATTTCATGAAAATGTGTAATGACCATTGTTGTGCTGGGCTCCGTTGCCAGGTGTACTAAAAACGACTTAATTGGCTACTAAATTCGATCGTTTAAAAGTAACACATAAAAATGCTTGCTACTCATGTATTCGAGTTTATAATAAGCTATCAGATAATATAAAAAAAAATCAATACTTTGAAACTCTTCAAGAAAGCACTGTATCATTTATTATTTAATCTAGAACCATATTCGATAGCTGACTACTTAAAAATATAATACTGTAGATATGTTCGTCTTACCATCTTGTGACGTTATTGACTTTCTGTTGTGTATACAATAATATTGTAACACCACTGACTTGCAATAAAGATTTGCTTATTATTATTATTATTACTTGCATTGCTGCAGTAACGGCCACCCTGCATCTAATACCGCTACTACTACTACTAAACCATCGTTTTCAAAAGGATAATTTGAAAGACAGATAGATAATTACATGCTTTATTGTCTGAAAAAGTAACACTTTGTAGACCAACTCAAAATCAAAATAACCACAATAGGTACGCCACATACGAGTATATGTTGTGAAAATTAGATAGTAATGATAAAGATGCAGATCTTCTTGCATACGATATGTTGAATTTCAACACTCTCATCAGTGTTTCTCGTTTCGAATAGTTCATTCACAAAAACACTCAGTTTCAGCTACATCTCAGCGTTCCAGATAAGAGTAATAAATTAGAGTGTCTGAAGACTGCGACACATTTAATTTACAATGATCAGATATACTTAAGTGGGTACTTGTTCTATGCAAAATACAAAGGGACATGGAACATATTATATTCCGACATAAATTAGGCTCTTTCGCAAATCGGTCTCGTCGAATTCAATTGTTTCACGGCGTTACATGATATCCTAGAGAATTTCCCGCATGTCAAGTGGTTGTACTTTTGGGCCATCATTCTTCTCGGAAATAACATTGCTTCTTCCCACGGGATATAAGGGAAGTTTAAATTCTTTGTTTCAGGGATATATTACATAGGACGTTGAATCCTGAAAATGAATGCAAAGTAGAAGCGAAGTTCGTGTGATATCCGGAGTCTGCTATACTATCGACCGAACATATGATATTACCAAAGTTTGCAGAAAGGTTTTATCAATTTTTTTTATCAAGGACCACATTTGAAAGCTTGCTGGTGAATCAGGTGCAAGTGAAGATAAATGTTTAAAAAACATCATTAGAAACGAGATTTAGTTCATGTGGGTTCTGAAAGACATACTTGTACTGTCTATTTCGACTTTTTGGATTGAATTGCTGATGGTGGTATCTGGGATTTCCAATAGGATCATTATCACTTACAATATCCCAAGGCTATTGATACTTTCGAAATAATTTGTCATATACTTTCGAAAGCGAGTCGCTTGGTAACATCCAAATGTCCACAACATTTTCTATCACTTTAAGTTTTTATTATTTGCTGGCGATCTGAAATTGTATTCTAAAATAACATCTGAACAAGCAGATGTACAAAACTAGTGTTAGTTAAATGACAAGGAATTAAATTTTGGAAAATATCATGTTACACTATTTCATAGATCACGTTACGCAACTCAGTTTCAATAGTATCAGTACTGTTAAACCATATGAGAAGGAAAATGTTAAAGAGTCAGAAGTTACTTTTGATCCATGACTGACGTTTACTGTTTATATATCCAATATAGTCTCAAAATCACTCGAACTTTTAGGATTTGTCAAAAGGATCACTCATGACTTTACAATCGTTAGCACACTCAAGCTGCTATATTGTTATTTAATTGTCTGGTCACCTCATTACCAAACTTATATAACTACTAAACTAGAGGCAGTACGGCAGTAGAACATACAGTTTTGCATTACATAGCTTTCATACAGGGTATCGATTCTGCAAATATTGATTATGCAAACTTACGAAGAGAATTGAATCTAGTGTCAGTTACAACTACTAGTCGTAAATAAAAATATTTCAGAACACTGTACAATATCTTCAATTCTTCACCATAAAAATCTAGCTTGATATAGTGTCCATCAAAGTAGGATGAGTTATCAGCTTCTGTCGAAACGAACGTCTAATCTGATGCCAACATTGCATAAACAAAAAATACTCAAATTACGCAGTTTTATCTCTTGAACTCAAATCCGGAGGCCATAGTACTAATACCTCATCGTAAAAGGAGGAAACACAACCTAATCTAACTAACCTAGCTATCCGCTATCCAAGTTGCTGGGAATCCGATCTGATGTGTGAGAATCTGAGGATAAAGATGTTAACATAGACATGGTAATTGATTCAGATGAAGAAGACGATATTTTAGATGGACAAGATATATTCGTGGTGGAAATGATGACTTTGACGGTGAAAATGATTTACCCCTCATATTTTTCGTTGGTCGAAATGGACCCAAATAATGCCACATTCACCATCCTATTGCAGAAACCTACTGTGATAGTTTAGAGACTCTTTTGGATTTTTTTCATATACGTCACGCGACAGGTTCGGATGGATGCTTAGTTATCTTCCTGTGACTATTTCACTCATCTTAAGATCCTCACGTAATCTGACTTATCGCAAACCAAAGACAACTCGTGTTATCGCGATAACACCAGCTGTCTTTCAATTCTGATAGGAGGATCAGCTTCGGTATTTTCAACGACGTAACCATGGCAACACAAAGTTTGGCAGTTCTATCAATATTAATATTGTACCTGATTGTGTTAGAATGAGTCGCTTCGGTGCAAATTCAAATGAAATTATGAAACGAAACATTATAATATTGACGAATCTAATAATTTGTTTATGACTGTTATACATTGTTCGTATTTATATTAATGAATAAACTTTATTCGTGAAATAGTCTAATAAAATTCAACTCGTGATTAAATTTACCTCATACGTCTGTATTTTATTTGTGAACTCAACTGAATTGTTTTGAGAAAACACCACTCGCCCTGCGGACTCGTGGTGTTTTCACGAAGCAATTCAGTTTCGTTCAGAAATAAATCGACAGACTTATCGCGAAAATTCAATCACTCGTGGTATTACTCCTGATAATTCATTAGAATTCAAAAAATCACAAAAAATACGATAAATTGTACGAAGTGAGCAATCTATAGAAGTTCGCTTCAGCCTGCTAGGCAACAATCCATAGATGAATCGATGATAACGTTCAAGGGACGGAATAGTTTGCAACCAATAAAGAGGGGATATGAGTATGGGTACGTGCTGATCAGCCAGGCTACGTCTCGTGATTTCGAATATACAAGAGTTTTATAGGCCTCACGAGAGACTTGGTCGGAAAACATTATGGAGATATTAAGATAACTATTTTAAATCTGTAGAATTAAATCGCGACTTGGTGCAAGACAAGATCTACGTCTGTGGAAAAGCTGGAAAAGCTAGAAAAGGTACCTATTTCGGGTGGTCTCAAAATGAAAAAAAAAATTGAGAGAGGTGATTCAAATTGGAGAATGGGTAGAGATGGCGTGCTAGATCTGCAATGGATGGATAAAAAAACTATACTTTTTTAATACCTAACTGATAGTCCTGAAGATGTAGAACTGTAGAAAGGACACAAAAAGATAAAACAAAAACAAATGTTGAGGGTGAAAAATTAGTGAAAGATAACAATAGACATATGGTCTTCGTAGATACGTCCGATATGTTAAAATCCTGTTACAAATCAAACAGAAAATCCAAAAAGTGGTGGCACAGAATTTTTTTAAATTTTTTCTGCCTAACACTACTGAACTCATTTATACTCTTATAGAATTGATCAACTGGTGCCGGATTATCTTTCACAGATTTCAAAATTTTACAGGCCATTGGTTTGATTGGTGCTGACCCAGAAATGCCACAATTAGGGAGAAGAACCACAGACAAACAAAGTACCACTAACAAGTTCGAGATACTAGTTCCTCGAGGAATAAAAACTGATAAAGCTGCATATATGTCTCAGCATGGATCTAAAGTACGCTATTCATGATGCAGTACCAAAGCGGTACCGCATCGCACAAGATGGCAATGGACTGCATGTACTGTACGTTTATTCTTGTCAGCAGAAAGAAACTATTTTACTCCATTCCATGTTATTCAACATTTTGGTTGTGGCCTAGTGGTTCCATAAGGTATCCACTATTTTTTTCGAAAAATATTCAAAATATAATAAAAATTCATTAAATTTTTGTCCCAATGTACCCTAAAATGTATTCAATTTCAGATAAATGAAAATAAAAATAATTCCATTTACAAAGGGTTTTGATCTAAATGAAATCATATCCACACACACGCGATACATGCGAGAGGGAGACTGGTCTCTGCTCTAGTGAATCCCAAATCATTCTTTATCTATTTATTTATTCACTTATACAAGCCCATTTAAGGGTCTTCATCCCTGGAAAAAAGAGAATCAGAAACGATTTTTTGTCTCTGTTGGATGAAGGGATGTGTAACTATATAAAGATAAAAATTCTTAAAAAAAATATTCTTCAAGTATTAAAGGAATAAACAGTATATTTCCCTTCAATTTTGGGCATTTTTGTTCATCGCCACCAGCAAAACGAATGAATATTTTTATATGGTTTTATCACAGTATTGAAGTATAACACTTACTTAGTTACAAGTCATTTCCCTTCTTTTTTTTGAGGCTTCAATTTGTTTGGAAATAATTTTACAAGATTGTGTTGTTTTCGCGAAATGGATTACCTTGCGTTATTCCATCCGAAATGGAAATTTTCTAATTTTGCCCACGATAACTAATGAATGTTCGTTTTAGCAGTCAATTGGTGAAAATCAATTATTTTTTACAAATCTGGATTCTGAATTGGAAATGAATTTCTTTTAAATGACACGCCCCTCAGGATGCTCCTCCCACATGGTCGGTGTAGAAAAGAGAGAGTATTATGAAGTCAGTGTGAATTCAAGCACAGGGTCGGATCGGGAAAAGCTGAAACTCATTGGTCGAATGGAACTTTTAAATACTTTTATTTTTATCATTACCAGTTTTTATCCAACTTCATCTGTTTGTATATATGTGTTTTTGTGTGCGGGTGTACACTATGTCAAATCTCGCAAGTCTGTCGACTCAAAATTTGGCAGGTGTTCATCACTTGGGGGATAATGTATCATGACATTTTTGTATTAGGAAAAAAACAGAAAATTGGACGGGTTTTGTGATTGCTGATTGTGAAAAGCGTTTGGGTTAGGAAAGATCATGATTTTGTTGCCAACTTTTCAAAATTTAAGGTGCTTCAAAATAGCAGATGAAATTTCTGAATTATGGCTTGATTTTATTCTAAATTGGTAAAGGTATACGGATTTTTGTAGTCGGAGATCATGATTTTTTGTCAGAAATTGATAATTTGAAATGGCTCCGGACAAGTTTAGGGGTTTCTAGGGTAGGAGAATGATCTAAAATATTTGAAAAAGAAAATCTTGGATTATATTTACTTACATTTATCAGCAAATATAGTCTCCACTTCGTGAGGGCTATTTAGGGAGAAACTCGCATATGTGGCAAATTTTTACCAGAAATTAATTATATACCCTACTCTCCATTGCTTTCTAATAAAATTTTTTGGGCGGCGTCTTTAATGTTCCGTTGAACTGGAAAAGCGGCACTAGATTTTTCATGAATGTTTCGATGGGGCACTGCGGCAAGGTAGACAAACGAAACATTGACTTTTACAATGGAAACCGAATACCATGCAGGGGATTGTTACGGCTTTCATTGTTCAGGTTGGGGTATTATTTTTCCTAGTCGGTCTGTTTTTATCATCAAGACTTAATAGTTACTATTTCTGTGTTCAATAGTGTTTAGTTTTGTTTAATTTGTTTTGATAAAAAGTGATTGGTTGCCAAATTCTCTGGGGGTAAGAGGATCAACACCCCTGGACGTGAAGCGTGTGTACCTGTCTATTCCTGTTGTACGGTCTTCTATTTCAATTTTCCATTTCTTTTTTAATCGTTTAGGTATTAATTTGATATAATATACTATTTCATACTCCACTTGCGGCTGGCTGAATGACGAAATGTCAAAGCCAAAAAAAAAAACAAAAAAAAAAAGAGGATCAACTATACAAAACATGTTTCGTTTTATACCTGAGCTCACGGGGCTGCATTATCCCATTTAGCAGGGCCAAGTTGTCATACCAAAATTTGGAAAACTGGAACCCAGAGATGGCGCTGAATTCATACTTAGTATTTGTCTCAGGTATTTCCAACTAGGCTGAAAGGATTTTTTGAATTAATTAGGTCGAACTAACCTTCGCTGATGATTGGCAAGGACCATGAAACCGGTACGGAGGTGTTCCCCCATTTAAATTGAAAAATAATTTGAGCTTTAATATTTAAAATGCATTGCAAAGTAGTTCTTGTAGGAAACTTTGCCAAGTATTAAACAGATCTAACTCAACGGTCGTAAGGGGTAGTAGTTGTTTTCTGTTAAATACTTGCCGATTGTATAGGATTTTTTGTGGAAGTTTCGAATTACGTAATCCACCATTTTTCATGATTAGGGTATTAAATTTGAGAAGAAATTTTATTTACTCCGAAAAGTTCTAGGTAAGGTATATTCTTTTTAGAATTATACTATACATCACAAAAGCTTTCCTTCCTTCTAATTGATGCAGAAAAATTATATCGTGAAAGGACCCTAACTTGAAAGAAAACATCTGAAAGATGCATTTCAATTCAGATACTTGATATCTCAATTTTTTATTATTCTGAATAACACATCTCATTTTCTGACCCTGTTCATGTTTTTAAAACAATTTAAATTAAACATCTATGTGACAATTTTGAATAGGAATACGACCTTAGATCACCAAACCTATAGTTATATTGGTGCTGCCATTTTGAATTGATTAAAATTCGTTGTCTACAACCCCAAAATACCAATCTTCTATAAAACACGCCCGTCATCTTGAATTCCCAAATTTTTAAAGAAAAATTATTATCTTCTACTCCAAAAACTGCTAATCAGTGATTTTGAACTCGTCCACCAACAACTCTCAACACTGAATTTAAATCGAATCGGACACAATCGCAAAACTTTTCCGCCACCTTGAATTCATCAATTTTGTCAAAAGATTCATAATCTCAGACCCCGAAAAGCCCCACATACCAATTTTGAATCGAATCGGACCATAACCACACATCTCTTCCGCAATTTATTTTCCTAAACAATGTTTCTCTCAAATCCGAAATAGTTTCGACCAGCGGCTCTTCAAACTAGTTATATTATTTTGAACGGTTCATCTTCTAGACATTCTCAAATTTTGCATTATTCTGGAATATTTTTTCAATTCTCGATACATTCTATAACTGGAATCCATTATATAATAATGATCTGAAATGTACGTACAAACTTTCAGATTACCAAGAAAATCGAAAATGAACAAGTTTGAACCTCTGTTTGTAATTTTGAAGAACGAGAACGGAATCATTAAATACGGCCGGTACTGTACCGCACCGCAATCGTCATGTTATAAATAGGGCGCAGTTTGGATTTATTTTATCGTGCGAACTCGCACTGCCATCTGGCGATTTACGTTTCCTATTTCGAAGGCTAAAGACTCTTAAGGATTTTACAAAGTATAACATAAATTAGTACAACAAACACTAAATAATGATATTGATGAAAACATTAACAAAAAATGATTGAAGTAAAAGTAAAGACAGTTTTGAAATAGGTACTAAAATGACAAAGATGGTCACTTACATAGTTGGTTTTTGAACTTCGATGAACGTGTTGAGAAAAAATAAATTTCAAGACAATTCGCCGTTCCAAGGGTTCTTGGGATAAAGCTGAAATAAGCAATCAGCCCTATGCTGTATCACTTCCGTTAAAAATAACGTCAATGTTATTCGCCATTTCCGTTATTTTGCTATGATTGGTAAGAGCAAAATAATGGAAATGGCGAATAACGTTGACGATATTTTAAACGGAAGGCATACAGCATAGGGCTGAATGTTGGTACGATAGTAGGGAATATGAAAAGTAACTTTTTGCCAGGTAAAACGAGTAGGAACTACAAAATTGATTTGAGACAGAAGGTTAGAACAGTCGTACCCACCGTTCACGATCTTGTAGACAGTCGGCAGATCTCGATGTTTTCGTCCAGAGATGGGATGTTGAGATAACGTTCAGTTGTAGCGTAGTTACTGAGAATGTTAGATTTAAAGGCATCATCTCTAAGAAAACTTTGAAAGATTTGAGTTGCATAGTGTGGAGACGAAACGGAGGAGTAGTAATCAAGGTAAGTTTTTACAAGTGTGCAGTATGAGGTTTCAATGGCACTCATCCTTGATATGGTCAGCAGCTCCAAGTGGCTGGCCATTTATAGTGAAATCGAAATTGAGGGGTTGATGGGATCGACTAAAATGTATGATATGGCATTTGTTTATGTTCAAGTCCATGCTGTTTATTGTGCACCAAGCAGCAAGTCTGTTGATGTCGCTCTGTAATCCTGCAGCATCATCTACGCAATCAGCAATACGATAAAGCTTGATGTCGTCAGCGAAAAGTGAAGCATTGCTATTATGGAAGCATGGTATAGTTGATGAATAAGTTGAAAAGTAGGGGGTCCAAATGTCAACCTGAGGGAACACCCGAGGTTGCAGGAATATCAAAAGAGTAGTGGTGGTTTTATCCCACTATTTGGGACCTACCTATCAAATAATCCTCAATCCAATTTAAAAGTGCTTCTTCTAAACCATAACTACTAAGTTTGTAGGATTGCAGCTCATGATTAATCCTATCAAAGGCCTTGGAGAAGTCGGTATAGATGGAGTCAACCTGGCCACTCCTATCTAGTGCTTCAGACAAAAAATTAGTGTAGGTGAGTTAAGTTCCGATGACAACTCAGATGAGAAGCCAAACTGACTTGAGATCAACAGTCCTGAGCAATCAAACAATTTGGGATAGTACTATAGTAAGGGAGCCCACGATGCTAAGTGTGGATTTACTCGAGCGTCATAGAGACCTATTGGGTTGCAAAGCTTAGATGATAAGAAGAAAAAAATTGTATGTAATGAATATCTTTTCATCGGTGGGGGAAGCGGCTATAGATTTTCAAATTTGTAAAAAAAAACTGTAACATGGACATACTCGAGCGCGCCAGATATTGATAGCATCAATGTCCTACGTATTTTTAATAATGTACGTATGTTAATCTGACCGTTTGCATGATGGGGGTGGTCGTAGGTAAGGGTTGAAAATAAAAAAAAAAATTATCGAGCGCGTCAGATTTTCTTAGAAGATGTTGAGTGAACCTAAAAAAAGCTCCCATGCAATAATCTGAAGATGTCGATGTGACTCAAACTCGCGGCCATTAATATAATATAAAAAAAATCACCATCTTGAAATACTCAAACGTGTCAGATTAAGATATATATGGTTCATCTTTATGTCCTAGATGTGCTGTCTCCTAAGCTGACGATTATCTAGTGGGATTTAATTTTCAAACCGCAATAAATTTTGAATAAATAAACTGATTTTCACGCGGTTGGCGACATTCGACGCGGTTTTTTAAGCTCCATGAAGAATCTTTAAGTTTGAATTGATCAAACTAGAAATTTCAGAGTGATTCCGAAAAAACACATTTTTCGGTTCTCTTTCGACAACGATAACTCACGAACGAATCAACCGATTCTGACCGGACTGGCGGCGATTGACGTGGTTTTTTGATATTAAGAGCCGATTAGTTTTTGAAATCGATCGATAAAGCCGTTTAATATTTATTCCAAAAAAACCACATTTGAAAAAAAAAACATAGTTTTTTTGAGATTTCTCAAAATCTACCAGTATGAATCGGTTCAAATTATATTCAAAATCTAAGTTTGGCCAAGCCAAATAGATAGAGAAAGAGTGAGAGAGATATAGTAACGCGGAGATGGGAATATAGGTATTACGCAGCTGCACGCATTAGACTTTATCGACGAATTTTTGTTATTTCGGCTTGTGGAAATCGTCAGATTATAAATTTTTCATTATACTTGAATTATTTCCTTCAAAATAAAAAAAAAATCAGATACGCTCGAGAATGTCGATATGACGTTTTTTTTTACAACTTTGTAGCCCTTTCCTTTCTTTATGTCACTCTCAAATTGTCAGATTAGTAGAGTGATGGTGGATGAATGTTCTGCCCAGATAATAAATGGGAATAGTGACTCTTCAGAAATATAAGTATCTACTAAATAGTCGGCATATTTCACAACTCGGGGGTCTTGGGGCATATTTTCAAACAATTCAAATTATTTTGGTTTCCATTGCAACTATACACGATACGCGCTATAACAATCTCGATAACCAAAGAATAATTAAATGTGTTTCATTTTTGCAGGGGGGGCTTTATATAGGTTACATGAGAACATCCATTAATACGTACTTAAATCGTAATTAAATCTTCGGTTTGGTGCCCGATTTGCATGCGCCCATATTTGGTGGAGGTACTTAACCGGGTACAAAGTATTCCCCTATATATTAATCTGCCGCGCTTCAGTAAATCTCGAAATACCCGCTTGTGCTCCCCTGCTATACGGATTGATATAGGACGATAGTTACTAATGTCTGACTAATTACTTGATTTATAAATGGGTGTGACGTAAGGAAGTCGGGGAAAGTCCCAGTACCCAAGGATTTGATGAAGATGCAATAGTGGCCTAGACAATATATAATTGCAGTTCTTAAGAAGAATGGAGGGAGTAGAGTCAGGCCCCGGACCTTTTCTAACATTCGGTCTGCTTAAAATTCTCAAATATAGTAGAAATAGAAATGTGGTAAGAGCAAACATTGAGTTTAGTGTCGATGTCACAATCATTATGATTTAAAGAATGATTTTTGTATATACTGAGGAAAAAGTGATGTACAAACATATTATCAACTCAATTCTCGGAAGAAGCAACGGAATCGCCAAGAAACATTTTATCAGTTGTTATTGTATTGCTTATCCTTGATCCAATACGAAAATCCCAACAAGCCTTTAGATTAGCGCAAATATTGACCTCAACACCACTTATGTAATTCGAATAACACTCTCTAAGCAAAGACTTACAACGACTTCTCAGTTCACTAAATCAAATACTATATAACCTCGTATGTGTCAATCGCCTCAGCTGGGAACTAAACCAAAATGGAAACGATCGTTTGGAGAACCTCTTGAATGAAATGAATACCTCCATAAATGAGTACAGGGTACGATAAAGACTGTGCTTGTCTTGTAGAAGGGCATTCCAGTCGATTGCACCAAGGTATTAGCACAAAACCTCGTACTCAGCGTTACGGAAATCGTATGAGTATGCAGTGGTCTGTGACTCGGGGGCTGCAGTTCTTATTTGCACTACTGTTTTGATAGCTGGATGGTGAGCATCGGTTGCATCAGTATATTCATGAACAGTGAGTTTGGTAGGTGTTAATACTAGATCAAGAATATTCCCTAGACTATTTGGTATATTGTTTGATTTGAATGAATTGTGAAGTGCACATTGGAAACAACTTCGATTTTTAGTTGTTCTTGGTTAGATCTAATAGGTTTGACATCGTTCACTTACTAATTTTGTTGATGCCTGTATAAAATGTTCCGCTACGAATTTCACGCATTCGTAAAAATTATCCACTTCAAATACAATGCTGAAACGTCATATCACACGATTTTCTATTCCGTAATGATCCCTTAAAATTCGAATTCTAGCAACCACCGACGTTACTGTTGTTTCGGGAGTTTCTGCTGCTAACTTTACAACAGTCATGAAACAGTATTACACAAGCAATTCTTATTCCTTGGCCCCATGATACCTAAAATAAATTCTAAACCAATATCTCATACGAATGTGAAAATGGCGACTATTGATCTGACTTGTCATCAATAATTAATCGACTTCTGCTTGTTCCATCAACTTACCTACTTCTTTTCGATATCACAACCTTCTCGGCAACTGTCATGAATATCAAATAAGGAATTTATGAAAAGTGCTTGTTTATAATATACGCATACCAGATGTGGAAAAAACGTTATATAGCATTTCATGTTTTATTATCATATAAAACACTCAAGAAAAGCAACACTCCAGCTGCACTCCCGTTTTGCTTTTCTTTCCTGTAATATATCATATTCTTGCACCATTCTCATCTTCACCAGCATAAACTTATGTATTTTTTCTCGATGTTTCAATTGAATATTTTTTTATAGGACAGTCGATAGCATTGTTAGTTATTACATTATTAGGTATATTAGTTTCAACATCTCCTTCGTATTGTCAGTTATCCAAAATACAAAAGTTTCGTGAATAATTTCGTAAATTGTGGATTGATCATTCATTTATATCTCTGTATGGAAAATGTTTATTTTCCTGAACATGAAATATTTGTATGCAATACTAAAATTGTTGTTATAATTGATATATCCGTCAACCGGTTGCACCCCTACGTGCAACCCTCAGAAGTCAGAGACTTGTGCGAGCTGGGGGAAGACGTAGCCCTTACCTTTTAATACGTGTGATGCCATACACTAGACCATATTGATCACCCAAATTGAAATTGCGTTTAGCTTCTGAGTGATCGTCATTGCTCTCATTTGTGAATGCATAATCTAATTTTGAAATTGATATTACATCAATCAAATTTGATTGTAACCTGGTTGGTTCCACACTATGAATAGAGACGTCATAGCTTGGCATTCAATCCATGAATATATCTTTGTTGGCAAAGGCCGTAAGACAGTCAATATTCATATCCCCGTAAAATATCACGTTATTATAGATCGCTGAATACAGCGATTGAACAACAACGTTGTGGTTGAAGAAGATATCTATATCAAACCCTGAGGGTCTGAACATTGTTATTATACAGTATGGGATATTATTCAATGTAAATTGAATAGCACAGCGTTCTAAAAGCATTTCTACTGAAGCGTTTTTACAAACTCAATACATTTTTACTGAATGTTTTGTATGTGATCACTTCGTACAAAGTAGTCAGTAAATAAGTATACAATTTTCAGAGCATACATACATATTTGAAATTGGTTTCTAAACACCTCGTTTCTGTCACAAAGAGTATGTGAAGATTATATTTTTTTATAATTCGATCAAACTGCGCGATTTTGTTTGTTATACATTGAGTGCTCACACACAGTAATCTAAAATAACTGTAATTATATTTCATAATCACGTCCGAGTCGGCCAAAATTAAGTTACGCTTCTGGTGGAACACGAATCACTATTTTAGAGCTGAAAAATCACAAACCTGTTCCTGGCTCGATCATATCGGCTTATTGATCATTACTCCTTCCACTGAGACACGGGTAACGTCGAATATTTAAATTCTTGTGAGTTGTGTTCTTTTTATGAATATTTGCCCAAATTATCTGATTATCTGAACAAATATAAAGAAAAGATCGAAGATGAGGAAACTAGAATCTAAGAACCAAATGCATTAACTTTTCGGCCAATTACTGGGAGAAAATAATAAGGATATGAGAGATTCATTATCAAATATATGTTGCATGTATAAGTAATCATTGGTTTGATTATACAGGGTTTCCCAAAAGAACCGAATATTTCAGCAACGGCTTGATATAAAGTTATGAAATTTGGTATGCGGGGGTTATCAGTAGTGCCAGATCTAAAAATAATATTTGCAACGTTGCCAGATTTACAGTTTTTCCTATGGAGCCCTCAACTTTATTTTTTTAAATGTTATGCTATGTTTATTTTTAGCGCATTCCATTTGTCGTATTCCAATAACTATGAACCTATAATATCAAATTTTAATCCCCCTAATTTTTGTTAATATGGCAATTCAACATTTCGTTACAAAATATCACAAAATTTCAATACCTCGAGAAATCATGGCGATAATTGCTGTATTTATTTAACCTCCCTTTTTAAATTTTGCGCATTTTATTTGATACCATAAAGTTATATTTTTTAAACTGAAACACACAAACCCTGTTGATTATGTTCGAATCTTGAATCGAATTTTAGTTCTGAAGATTCGTACGTTATGTACTTACCCGATATTAACAGAATTTTGATAAAATTTTGTTAGAATCATGAGGTATAAATTATCAATTGGCGTTTGGAAAAAGCTAATCAACTGTTATTGCTGTCAACCATCTGTCATTATTCTGAAAGTTACTTGAATTATTAAGATAAAATGGTTTTCTTGTTAAGTGAAGCTGTACGGATTAAAATATTAATCTATCGTGGTTACGGCGATAAAATGAGAAGCTATCAAGAAAGTTTGTGAATTATTCAATGCTGTACATCTAGAGAAGCAAATTAAAAAGTCTTCAGTTTGCCGAACAATAAAAAGATACCAACGAACAAGGAATGTAAAGACTATTCCGAAAACTGGTCGACCTAAAACGGCCACTACAGATGACAATAAGTTGAATATCCTATTATCTTTAGAAGAGAATCCTAAAATGTCTATAACAGAACGAAAACAAAATTTACCGGAAAATGTAAGAAAATCTTCTCAAGAACTTTTGGAAGATGATCCTGACCGCCGTATCGAGTTTTCAGAAGTCATAATGAATAAAATTAACGATTATCCAGATTTTGAGAAAAAATATTGTTTAGTGATGATTCGACTTTTTGGTTGAATGGGCAGGTAAACAGGCACAATTGTAGGTTTTGGAGTAGAACTAACCCTCACTGGATGGAAGAATTACATACACAGCATCCACAGAAAATTAACGTTTGGGCAGGGATTCTTAACAACACAATTATTGGACATTTTTTTATCGATGGAAACCTGACGAGTCAAAAATACTTACAACTTCTGAGAAGAAATGTGGTTCCTAAATTGCAAGAGTTGAACATTGACATCCATCAAATATGATCAACAAGATGGGGCACCTCCCCATTTTGCACGAGAAGTTCGACAATATTTGGATGAGGTATTCACAGGAAAGTGGATTGGACGAAGAGGACCGATAGAATGGCCAGCACGGTCCCCGGATATGACTCCTATGGATTTTTTTATTGGGGACATCTAAAAGATAGGGTGTACAAAAATAGACCACTAAGTTTAGATCATGTGAGGGAAACAATTCTATATGAATCGACTCTTATTACTCCAGAAGTGTTGAATAATACTATAGATGAATTTTATGACAGGCTTGGTTATTGTTTGGCAAATAATGGCCAACACTTTGAACACTTAATACGTTAAGTCTTTTATTTTCTCGTTTAGTTTTCCAAGGCCTGTTAAAGTTTTGGCTTATTTAAACATAATTTAGTTTATTAATCACATTTTTGTGCTAAGTAGTTTTGTATTGTTTCCTGTTTATTAATGTTTTTTTTTTATTAGTTATGACGATATTCGATGGGGTTTGATTTGTTTCAGTTAAAAAAAATTCAACTTTATGGTATCAAATAAAATGCGCAAAATGTGAAAAGGGAGTTTAAATAAATACAGCAATTAGTGGAAACAACATGTAAATTTGACAACGTTGTAAATGGTATTTTCAGATCAGACTTATTAATTTTAATTGTCATATCGCCACGATTTCTCGAGGTATTGAAATTTTGTAATATTTTTTAACGAAATGTTGAATTGCCATATTAACAAAAATTAGGGGAATTAAAATTTGATATTATAGAGTCATAGTAATTGGAATACGACAAATCCAATGCGCTAAAAATAAACATAGCATAACATTTAAAAAAATAAAGTTGAGGGCTCCATAGGAAAAACTGTAAATCTGGCAACGTTGCAAATATTATTTTTAGATTCGACACTACTGATAACCCCCGTATAACAAATTTCATAACTTTATGTCAAGCCGTTGCTGAAATATTCGGCCGTTCCGGTTCTTTTGGGAAACCCTGTATGTAATATTTTATATGTTGTTTGATGTACGAGCACATGATGTTTTGAAATTTCTTCATTTCCTGAATCAAATATATCGGTTTCATTGTTCTAGTAATGTTCAGATCAATAACGGTATTAGCTATCTACACACTGAACCAATTTCACGGTGACAAATGCAATACAAACAGAATATCCATTCGGAATAGTTGAAGTTATATTCGAATTCACATGGAATGTAATCGAAATTATATATTAAACGTCAAACCGAATGTCCATGGTAGATGGGTAGCCCCTATAATTATTTTGTTATTGAAGATATTGAAACAAAGATTGAAGGATATGTATAATATTAATAATAATGATTTATTCCCGAGAGAAAATATTAACAAAATCAAATAACATAGTGTGGTTAAAAGTGCAATTGGAATGGAATTGAATTGAAATTTACTATACGGTAAACACCGTTCACTGATATAATTCCTCCATATTTTTGACTTTTAGTCGATCTAATGAAAACTTTATAGTTTTGTCCTTGTAATTACCATTCAACAGAAAGACAATGATTTTTTGGAACTTCTTGTTCCCAATTTTTAAGAAATCCATCACCGCTTTCGTTCGCAATGAATAAGTCCATATCAATCTAGAAGTAAAAGGATGTACATATATAATAATTCAAAATAAACAATAACAATAATAAAATGTATGAAATAAAACTAAATATAATCTCAAAAGAGTGATTAACTACCATCCTGCTCATAGAAGAGTACATATGCTCTTCCGCTCATCAAGGACTCTGGAAGAATCGGGGAAACATGAGAATCGTTATACTCGTGCCACGTGCCTGAATATGGATGCTTACAGTAAGCATTATAGTGTCCGCTATAGGAAGGCCCGCTGTGATTCAATAAAGCGTATAAGTTATAACGACAAGGCGCTTCATTGTCTGCTGCGAAGTTGCTCATATCTAATCCTTCAAGTAGAAAATCAATGGTGACATCTAATTTTCCTCGAAGTCTGTCTGTTTCGGAAAACCTTTTCAAGTGGATTATCAAAATTTTCGGTAATTTATGAAACATAAGAGATTTTGTGCATTTCCTTCTTTCATTGCAAAATCGAACATGTCGGTTTTTCATCACCATCCATAGTTTCTTCCTTAGTAAATGAATCCAAACATTGCGACAGACTAAGTTGCCCTGATCTTGGTGATACTGATATAGGACGAGAAATGTCCCAGAATGTATCAAAAGTGACTGACCGTTGACCACAAAATGAGCATTTCAATGTGGATATCAGCTGTCCAACAAAGTTATCGACTATCTTGGAGTTGTCCATACTCAAGTATCTCGACCATGACTCTCTGGCCTTTTCATTGATACTCAAACTCTCGACAAACTCTGTCAAAATGAGTTTAGGCTTATCGAATATACTATTCACGTCTTCATGTAGTCCTTCGAGCAGGTATCGTAAAAACTCCTGAGCATCTTGCTGGGCGTAATTGATGAAACGTGGATCGAAGCTTTGGATTTGACTTTTCAGAGAAACTGTATCGTTCACTTGATTCAACGAATCCTCTGACCACAGTTCCTTGATCATTTTCGCAAAAGTTTGGATTAAAGCACCCTTCATATCCCTTGTGTAGGCGTCCTTCTTCAAATATTCCAGCAACCATTTAGTGTTCGATAAACACTGGATATTTTTTAAACCATTAAGACCGAGTGTGTTCATTGATTTTGCAGAACTATGTATAGCAGGCTTTCTGCTGCTTTCACCACTGACACCTTTCACTGAGAAGTCTGTAATTGAGTTCATGTCTTTGTTGTAGTCGCGTGAAATCGAACCTGAGTTAAGTTTGCTAGACATAACTTGCGGAGGAAGTGGGCAAGTATGAAGCGGATATGTTGAACTGAAAGAAGATATGTTCAGAAAACTCAATGTTTGCGGACGGATAAAAATTTCATCCAGACTTTGAGAGGATGGAATGGAGCCCATGACAGATGCGGCGTTTCCTCTTTGGACTGCGATACTTATTCTTTGTAAAAGAAAAGTCCTTGCTCTAGGATCGTCGGTTTTATTTATAAGTTTATGACCAATGAGTTTGAAAAATTCAGAAGCATAACTAACAAAAGAGCCATAGGTTTCGATGGCTATTGGATAAAAAATATATTGGTCAATTAAACTGGAATATTTTTTTATCTTCAATTTTTCAGCAGAATCTGCAGCACCACCAGCAAATCTTGAAGATGAAGAAATATGGGAGGGAGCAACAGTGTCACCACAGGTGAGGTCCCATACTAGAGATTTTCCATGACTCCAAGGGATGAGAGACATCCCGTCTGGAGGTTTACTTACCGTCGTCACGAAAAACTCCTAAAGGTTCCAAAACAGAAGGAATGTCAGCACTTGATAAAGCACGTTTGATTAGGTCATTAACAGAGGAGTGTCGTGAGAAACGACCAGAATTTAATTATATTACAATCATTATAATGTGATGAAATTGAAATAACCAGTCTGGATCCTGATGGTTGTTTGTAAAACGGCCATTTTTCTTAAATATCAGAAGTAAATCTATGCATGCTTTACAACAATGATCAAACTCCTCTGAAGATAAATTTTCGAATTTGAGTGATCTCACTGTCGCCAGTACATCTTTCTCGGAAACTAAAATAATTCACATGATCTACTTGATTTTTTTAACGAGGATAGACTTCATAAAATAACTTCATGGAAATAAAATAGATACTGTACTAACCTTACAATACAATTCTCTAAAGAGATCGATTTCTGGATGGAGCAATGATTTTACATTCAATTATATTTATAGGTATATTAAATTTAAAATTCTTTAAGTATACTGACCACTGTTAGGTTCAAATTCACAGTGCTGCTTCTAAGGTGGCAAATGGAGTTAGTAACAAAGCCTACAAGAACACGATGGCCATTCGATTAATAATATACTACCACTATATATCAGCAGAAATCGAGGTCCAGTTGTGTCTTCATACAACCTAGGCCATAAAATATTTCAGCTAATTGCAAAGTTGAAGAGAAATGAAAATCTGCCGTCACCATCCGGCTTTAGGATAATGTAATTTGTTCTCTGATAAATGTCCACACTGTCTGCGTATTTCAAGAGATAATCCGCTTATTCCATTAACTTCTCGCAATATAATTAATTTTTCTGTACTCGCTTTGTCCTATTTCAGCTTGAATTCCCGTAGTCTCTCAAGAGTTTCGAACAAAATCACTACAAAAGTTTCTAATTGCCTCAACAATTGTCTCCTAATCAAGCTTTTGAATTATTTCTTCCAGGTGGATTCAATTGAAAAAGGGTTTTGTATTTCGAATTGACGATAAGCTGACTAACTATTGGAGAATTACTTGGGAGAGTTTTGTGTTCATTCATTGTTCAAGTAACGATTAATTGGTTTTGTGACGAAAACTAGCAGAATTGATGACTGAAATGTGCAAATAAATGCTTTCATGCATTCAGGTAATCATTGGTCAGCATAAACGCCAGTGAGGTATTATAGTCTTATATGTAGACACAGATATGGCAGGGGTGGTGGAGTTTGTGTATACATAAAAAATAATTTAGGTTACAATACCGTGAGCAACTTAATTTATATTGAAGATGTTTGGATTATTGACCAGAAGCTGGTGACAGATGACGTTCTCCTTAATAATTAACCCTAAAATATGAAAAATAGACGGGTTCCTGGCGTGTGCACTTCATAAGAAAAAGTGTTTTTCTTTTTGTGGAGAATTTTCGTGTTTTTTCGCGATATTATACTGCCTGCCGTTGTTATATACGGAAGTTCAAACAAATTAATGGCATGCAATTCGCAGTGGTCGAACGGTCTCAAAGGGTTACGAAAAACTGAATAAAATTAAAGGGGACTTCTGTGTCCCTATTCAATCAAAATATCAAATTACTTCTAGAATTGCATGCTCCACTTGAGTTAGTTATCTACAAAAAAACCTTTCAAGCCTTGGATAACTCATAATGTTGAATATTTGATAGAATTGAGAAATGATGCTCTACCACAATGTAAGAGAACCAAATCTGCTGCCGATTGGACAAGTTATAAACAATTGCGTAACTTCGCCACAAGTACTCATGAAAAAAAGGCATATCTAGCCTGTAAATTGATAAAAGATAAAAAAAATTGTATGGAATTATTTAAAAACTCTAAATATTCACAATTCTAAGATTGAATCTACTATCTTGCCAGTGAGTATTTCCAATGTTGATAACATAAATAATCATTTTGTGGATTCTATCCGCAAGAGTGGTGATGAAGATGTTAGTAGATACTACAGTGCGGTCCAAAGGTATGGAATAAATTCATTTTTAGCGTTATTATGTATTTTATGAAAAAATCCTGAAACAGGTCAATTTTTATTGGCAATTTGACAATTTACAGTATGAAAATATTACCCCCTTCTTGCACCCCCTCTGAATTATGAGCACCCCCTCAAAAATTCATTATCTGTTCAGCAATACTAAGTGTTTCATATTTGGTGCAACCATAACGAAGAAATTTTTTTATTAAAATTTAAAAATATTGACACTGTAAATGATGTATCCGTTGAAACAACTTGAAACAGGTCGATTTCTATTCTCAATTTGACAATTTATAGTATGAAAATATCACCCCCTTCTTGCACCCCTTCTGAATTATGAGCACCCCCTCAAAAAATTTGAATGAGAAAGGGGGTTGTGTTGCATCTTTTTCAAAAGGGATTTTCATTCTCTGTTCAGCAATACTGAGAAAATTTATTCTGAATATGTCAAATGTTGATAGACTGAAGGAAATAATGTAACATAATGTTTAGGAAGTATATTTCAATTTGTTTTACAGTTAAATTAAATGTTCAAAATGACCACCATTCACTTCTTGACAATAAGCAAGGCGATCTTGGAATTCTCGTAGAACATTTTGTAGGACCTCAGGGGTTATGTTGTTAATTTCTTCCGATATCCTAGTTTTTAAATCTGCAATATTGTCTGGTCTATTGAAATATACTTTTGATTTTAAATAACCCCATAAAAAGTAATCGAGAGGAGTCAAATCGGGGGATCTAGGCGGCCATTCAATCGGTCCACGTCTGCCAATCCACCTATTGGGAAAAACTTCTGTCAAATAATCTCGAACAATACGTGTGTAATGCGGTGGAGCTCCGTCTTGTTGATACCAAATTGATCTATCTATTCCATTTGGATCATTAACATCGGGAAAAAGTCGTTTTAATGTAGGCACTAAAAAGTTCATCAAAAAACCTAGATAAACCTCACCATTAATTGTGCCTTCAAAAAAATAGGGGCCAATAATTTTGTTTTTAATGATACCAGCCCAAACGTTCACTTTTTTGGGATATTGTGTGTGAGCCTCACACATCCAATGAGGATTTTCTCTGCTCCAATATCTACAGTTTTGTCTATTAACCGTTCCATTTAAATAAAAAGTAGCTTCATCAGAAAACACAATTTTGTTTATGAACTGCAAATCTGCTTCGATTCTATCCATCATCAGTTCACAGAATTGTTGCCTTCTATCAGGGTCATCCTCATTTAACTCCTGAACCAACTGAACTTTATAAGGATGGTATTTTTCTTTATGTAAAGCTCTCAATATCGATGATTTACTTACATCATTGTCGGCGGCAAGTTGTCTACTTGTCATATGCGGATTTTCCTCAATCGCTAACAGTACATCTAACTTTTTCTCCTCATCCAATGCAGCATTTCGACCTGGTTTTTGACGAGTTTTTACATGTCCAGTTTCACGGTATTTTGTTTCTATTTTGCTAACTGTAGATTGTGATACGTGTTGACCAGGGTATTTATTATTGAACATTTCACAAACTTCCGTTTGAGTTCGTGTTTTATTACCGCATCCAAGCATAATTAAAATGTCTATTCTTTGAGTTTCGGATAAATGAGCCATAGATGAATCGAATACACACAAAAATATTTTTCAATACACTGACGTCTGCCAGCAACTCACAAATATCAAAATAACAGTAGTCTACTAGATTGACATTATATTATTTATGGGTTTTGTGAATAATTTTTTGGTGTCTTCAACGACTTTTTCCTGACTTTTTTAGCAAGACAGATAAGAAAGTATAAATTGTCAAATTGAGAATAGAAATCGACCTGTTTCAGGTTTTTTCAACGGATACATAATTTAGTGTCAATATTTTTAAATTTTAATATAAAAATTTCTCAGTTATGGTTGCACCAAATATGAAACACTTAGTATTGCTGAACAGATAATGAAAATCCCTTTCGAACAAGATGCCACACGACCCCCCTTCTCATTTAAAATTTTTGAGGGGGTGCTCATAATTCAGAGGGGGTGCAAGAAGGGGGTAATATTTTCATACTGTAAATTGTCAAATTGCCAATAAAAATTGACCTGTTTCAGGATTTTTTCATAAAATACATAATAACGCTAAAAATGAATTTATTCCATACCTTTGGACCGCACTGTATAAGGGTTGCTTATTGAAGCAGGTTTTCGATTTTAGTATAGATCCTGATGATATGGTGACTTAATTCTCAGTTGACATTGAAACCGCTGCAGTTGGCACAGACGATATGAATATCGACTTCATTATTTTTTGTTGTCCTTTTATCATTCCCATCATCATCCATATAGTCAATTTCTTTATCACATTCTGTTTTTCTCCATGATTGGAAAGGTTATCCCATTACCCAAAGTTTAGACTCGCCTAAAACTCTTAGGCCTGTTTTGTCTACGTTATTGGAAAAAAATATGAACAGTCAATTAGTAGAGTATTTGGTAAATATCCAAATCATTCCAGAAGTACAGTCGGGCTTCAGAGCAGGGCACAGTTGTTATTGTGAAAAATTGCTAATGGAATGAAGCTGATTATTATTATTATTATATCATTTTATGGTGAATATATTTGAATTTTGTTGATCAGTGTAGATTTCATACTATGTAATACATTTTTATGTCATACTGTATCGTAAATCATACATTTACATAATTGAATTTATTCCGATAAATACCTTTTCAGGGTTTTTCTTCAGGCAACCGATCTGATATTACTCTGTAATCATCCATCTCAACTTTCATCGTATTTATATTTGCAACAGTAATATGACCACAGAGAAGATATGAACTTTTATTAATTTGTGTTAACCAATAAAAAATTATCAATTGTTTTTTACCTGCCTTACTGTCATGTCTACTATAAGATTTGAAATACAGAATATCTGAATCAGTACTAAAGTAATAAAGTGCACTAGCCTCTTCCTTGTAAACTATAGATCGTGTGTTCGAATCCTATGGATTTAATGAACATTTTTCCTTTCTCACAAGCAGTGAAAATTTGTATGATTCATTTAACAAATTGATTTTATTTTTGTCGTTTCGTTATATTCCCCAAAGACGGAATAAAATTCCACCTTCAACACTTTTATCATAAATAACTACTTCAGATGTTGTTATAGTTGGAAAATAAGTAGGTAAATAAAAATAGTACTCGAAACTGAAATCAATTTCAAGTTTAATCGTAGTTTTTCCTCATAATCTGAAAATACATAGTAGTTTCAAAGAGTTATGGGCCTAGATCTAAATTCGTGAGAAACATATCTGCAAGGGTTGAACTCTATAAATATTTAAAAACTTCAGAACGTGTTGAATACATAGTGGAAAGGAAATGCGAGGCAAACTTTAGCATTTCAGAAAATATCTCAGAGTGCTTCAAGAGTTGTAATAAAAATTAATCGAAGGGAGAGCAATAACTCAGCATACAGGGTGATTCAAGAATATGATCGAGTATTTCAAAAATCCAAATAGATACTTATGATGTGGTACTGCAACATGGTACAGAAGGCTGAGGTATGTAACAAACAGTTCGATTTTAATTATTTTCACCAAACCTTGCAAAATTTTTGGAATAAATGAAAGGTTGAATAAATAGTTCAAAAGATAAAGTCAGAAATTCTCAACTATAGACCAATATCTTTGCTCAGAAGATATTTACGAGTATCTGAAAATTTGCACTTCAACTAGTGTCATGCACACCGGTTATCTCACAGCTTTCGATAAAGTACGTCAACCTACTTTAATCAAGAAACTTCGGAATTTCAGTGTCCATGGCAATTTTCTTGAGTAGTTGAAATCATATCTTTTTCCATTTAAAAACGCAAGAAGAGCTTATTGAGTCGAGTGTACCCCAAGGGTCACACGTAGGTCCAATTTTGTTCAGTACTTTCGTTCTAGCAGTGGAACTTTTAGCTCGCATCAGACAGACGTTCGTGGCTCGGGTACGGAATCTTTTTTCTCAAGTTCACGGGTCTCTTTAGGTGGCCACATGCCTTGTTGTGAATCAAGTGTGATGTGAGTTGCCTAGATGCCAATCCCGACGCCTGGTGCTAGCTTGGAGTGCGCACCGACCGACCGGGGTGGTGCTGTAGGTTTTCCGGGTTTTCCTACAGCTGAAAAGTGAATACACCACCGAAAACATCAGTAAGTCGCCCCGGAGCGCCACGGCAAATAATAATAATAGCCGTCCTCTACCCGCACAGGCCATGCCTTTGGGTACACTCTACGAGTGTTGATGAGGGAGTATTATTATTATTATCAGACTATCTTGGGTATCAGGACGACATAAATCATTTCTCTGAATACTATCAAATGAATGTATCATATTTTGTTTTCGAAATACTTAAATCGTCTCAACGAAGACCTGCACATCTAAAATCAAACGGTTTACTATTACAAAAAGCTCGACTTTGAATGTCATGTAGAACATGCAGTAAGAAATCTTTAGGTTGTACGATCTCAAATGCTATATTCATATTTCTTGATCCTCATATTCGACAATCGTCGGCAGTCTTCTGCTAATTTTCTGGAAGCCGAAATATTAAAATTTTGGACTATTTTTATCGAAAGGTAAGTGGTATAATGCAGAAGATGCTGTTTCAATTGTTGGATTATTTTGTGACAGAAAATTCGATGCTGTTATTATCAAATACTTAATTATCAACATCCAAGCCTTGAATGAATACTGCCCCAGAAAAAAATGTATTATATATACTACTCAATTCTCTTATGAACAGGATTTCAAAATTATTGCAGTATATGATATCCTTTTCAAAGAACGGTGACTGAAACCTGGAGATATATACATATACTGGCAAACTTTCATCGGTGTAGCTTCCATTCGAGACGAACTTATTTATTCCGCAACCAAGTATTTTTCCAGAATAAAAAAGCAAACTCAAAGGAAGAGGAAACGTGAATGAAATGAATTAATATCCTTCTGATGAGAGATTCTGGAGAGTTTCAGATATTAACTTCCAACCAAACATGATGAGAATTTTCAGTATACTATTTCGATGAAGACATGCAACAATAATATTCATCTGTACATGTAGTGTAAATATCCTTCGATCTCACGTCGTGATTTGTTCAGGACAGTGCTTATATTGTTGACCGTATGGTCTCATTCAAAGTACTTATTGGGTTCTTAATTCTCACATCATTTCGAATAATCGCACACGTCTTCTGATTGAAGACTTCTGAGGGTTGCTCATAGGGGTGCAGCCGGATGATGGTTAGAACGAATCTACGAGTAATAATTTCAGAAACAAAAATCAGATCGGAGGCACATTTTTATAAAAATACATATTAACTCATGGAAAATAAAATCATCTGTACCAAACACTATCTACTAAAGATACGATTTCTTTGTCATTTCACTTCAAATCTGGTTTGGATTCGTAGAATAAAAGTGCAAATATTCATTTCTCCTTTACAATGATGTCGCTCATTTTTTATTTTTCCAAAGTGATTTTTCCTGGGCATACGATCGAAAGAAGTGTACCTAAAATGGTTCATATTCGGTCAATATTCAGTAGTGGTGAGTAGAAAAAAAACTTTTTCCAATTCACAGATATATTTCTTGTTCAGATGTCCATTGCCGATTGGATGAGATGACATGGAATACATAGGGCATTGTCCTAATTTAAAGTTACTTTTTAGCAGTGCTTTTAAATTCACGATAGTATGAGGCTCGTGGGAACAGCGTACCCATACTCTTCGAAAAAATGGGCGAAAACTTGCGAAATTTAAATCGGAAAATCGTATAAATACTGACAATCGAATAATTTAGTCTCACGAAATGTGACTCCCCTGCCACTCTCGAAGGTCGAATAAAAAACATGCACAAATTCTGAAAATATTCAACAGATTTGGACACGAAATATCAAGTCCAAAAAAATGAAGCTCAGGGGCTTTTGACCGTCCTCCTTCACGAATAAAGATGGGGAAACTCGAAAAAAATTAATACAAAAATGTTTTAAAATAGTGAAAAACAGCGGATGGTCGAAAAAATTCAACTAATCCAATTTCCCCGACGGCTATATAAATTCGGAAAATTTTTCGACTTTTTCGGACGTGGAAAAAAACTACGGAAAAATATATCGGTCGAGGGTATCGGTTGAAAATGAAATCGGAAAATTTCATATAAATTAGGGAAAACTTGAATCGTCGAATAGTTTTCTATTGATGTGTATGTTGTATGTGACGTGGGGTGAATATAGAAAAACTGCACCTGTTGTAAAAAATTAATGTTGGGAAACTCGAATCACCCAATATTTTAAAAAGTTGGGTGAAATAGTGAAAAACAACGGATAGTCGAATAATAATTCGATTCAAATAAAATTACTATTATGTCCATCGCAAGGCTAGATAGAGCAGACGTAGAAATTCAGAACAATTTCCGACTATTCTGGATGTGTGAGACTCGGACCCCCTACTTTTTAAAAAAAGTTACGAATATATCAGTAAAAATGTTGAATAATACGAATCGTACAATAATTTCCCTAGCTTGACTTGTTTGTGTGCGGGTGGATTACAGGAGAAGCTGGGCATACCAATTGAATCAGATAATTGAACACATTCTTACTCTAAAATGTACTTCGAGAACCTTTGCTCATTGTGATACTGCCATAGAGCGACTGGAATGATTCGTGATTTTTCTTGTCTTAACAACCAAAACAACACGTTCTGCTCCTACTTTCATCTATTTCAAATATGAAATTTTTTTCGATAGGACAATTTTTATACCATACAAATCCCTGTTTTTCTCAGTGCGGATTTGGAGTAAAGAAAAACCGGTCGCTGGTTATGTTTCTTTCTAGTTTGTTGAGAACTTTTAACAAAATATGTACAGGACAACAATTTAATTTCTTTATGTGAGCCATTTTAGATTTCCTACTTGGCAAGTTTTAAAAATATAGGACTATATTCGATCCTGTTAGAATATTATGTTCCATCATTTCATATTTTCCTTTTGAAATAACAGATTTTACAATAGATACCTTCCTCTTGCCAGGCCAACAACTCTATAGATACTATTTGAAAAATTCCTTCTGAAATCCGATTGGGGTATTTTCAGAAGTAATATCCCGACAAAATGCTGAATTTTCAAAAAATACTTTCACCTTGCTGTCACGAAAACTGTGTCGCTTAGAAATACCACGAGAGCTTGCTCGAGTGGTGTTTTGTACAGCAGCACAGTTTGAGCGACTGGCAAGGTGAAAGTATTTTGAAAATTCTGCATTTTGAAGGGATATTCGATCAGACAATTTCACGAATTTATAAAATTATTATGGACTAAATGCGTATTGCAGGAACGGTTCATCATGTGTGATTAATGTCAGTTGAAGAGTTGAACCGTCAAACTGAAGTTTCTATAGTTACCGTGATTGTCGTAACTATGAAAATGTATACATAAGCTAGAAGCGAAACACCGTTTTGACTATTTCACTCATCTTAAAATTCTCACATAATCTGACCAATCGCAAACCAAAGACAACTCGTGTTATCGCGATAACACCAGCTGTCTTTCAATTCTGATTGGAGGACCAGCTTCGTTATTTTCAACGACGTAACGATGGCAACACAAAGTTTGGCAGTTCTATCAATATTAATTGTACCTAATTGTGTCAAAATGAGTCGCTTCGGTGCAAATTCAAATGAAATTATGAAACGAAACATTATAATATTGACGATTTTAATAATTTGTTTATGACTGTTATATATTGTTCGTATTTATATTAATAAAGAAACTTTATTCGTGAAATAGTCTAATAAAATTCAACTCGTAATTGAATATATCTCATAAGTCTGTCTTTTATTTCTGAACTCAACTGAATTGTTTTGAGAAAACACCACGAGTCCGCAGAACGAGTGGTGTTTCTACGAAGCAATTCAGTTTCGTTCAGAAATAAATCGGCAGACTTATCGCAAAAATTCAATCACTCGTGGTATTAGGTACTCCTGAAAATACCACGGACTGGAGAAAGTGTTTTCAAAAAGTCCTATTCTCATTGGTTCGAAATGAGAAAATTATGGCATTTGATTGGTTTATATAATATGAGGGAAATTCAGTAATAATATCCCGACAAAATGCAGAATTTGTTAAAAAATACTTTTGCTTTGCTGGCACGAAAACTGTGTTGCTCAGAAACACCACGAGAGCTTGCTCGAGTGGTCTTTTGTACAGCAACACAGTTCGAGCGACTGGCAAGGTGAAAGTATTTTGAAAATTCTGCATTTTGAAGGCATATTCGATCAGACAATTTCACGACTAAATGGACTAAATGCATATTGCAAGAACGGTTCGTCCTGTGTAATCAATGTCAGTTGAAGAGTTGAACCGTCAAACTAACGATTCTATATTTACCGTGATTATCGTAACTATGGAAATGTATACACAAGCTAGATGCGAAACACCGTTTTGAAAATACCGCGGGCTGGAGGAAGTGTTTTCAAAAAGTCCTCATCTCATTGGTTCGAAATGAGAAATTTATGGCATTTGATTGGTTTATATAATATGAGGGAAATTGTCACATTAGCATTCAATTTATCTAGTCAGTGTTTCTGAATTTTCCTTTCTCTTTTGAAAGATAAAATGGCAGGTTTCGTCCTTTTGCAGTACGCGCATTCCTAGCACTTGCGGTCATGTTTATTGAGATTTAATTCTTGTGGAATTTTTGCACTTGAATTCCACATCACTTCAACAGTGTACTCTGTATATAATATTTCTCGCCATTTTTTTACGCATATTCCATTCCCAATCTTCGGCGTTAAAAGAGTTGGAATACTCGCACAAAATTCATATTTCTGCTGCTGACAATAAACATAAATTGTCTTCAGAGAGACTCTTCACTTTTCCCAGTATTGACTTCGACACTTACCTATATGAACAACAGAGAGCCGCTCATATTTCTTTGTTTACATGAATAGCTGTATTTACCTCAATAGTCGCTTGTTTACGTAAATAGCCGCTCATATCACACATCATAGAAATTTTATAGATGTGGCCATGTATGAATGGAATATTCGTGGATAAATAACCTGTGCTAATAATTTGGCCGGTGTACACATTTTGGAAATTACTAGATAAATTTCAATGCGGCATTTTCCACTACTCTTGTAGTAAAGTGTTTGTTATGAATATGTGCCGGAGTGGTATTAGTAATAATACTCCCTCGTAAACATTCATAGAATGTACCCAAAGGCATAGCCTGTGTGGGTAGAGGACGGCTATTATTATTATTATTATTGTTTACCATATAATATTTATTTATTCATTGCGTCGAAACAAAAAGGTAGGGCCCCAGTTACATGTTTCTTAATATTTCACAGTACAAAATGCAGTGATAAGTGATATTAAATATAGATATATAAGAGAAAACATTATGAATAGGAGGGTCTTCGTACCAGACACCATCATTTCCATGAACTCGAATATCTAAAAGTCCATACCTTATTGTGTGTGAGTATTGATGAAAATACAGTGTCTTTCAGAAGTATCGGAACGGTCTCATATTTCAGAAACGGGCCAGAGAAAATTTATGGAAATTTCGATAGGGTAGTTTTTGATTCAATGGTGATATCGGCAATGTTGCCAAATCAACAATTTTGCATATATTCAGGGTAACTCAATCTTTTCAAATGGAACACCCTATTTATTTTCATTGCAATCAATTCAGCGACTCCTCATCACTTATGACTCCAAATATCAGATTTTAAATTGATGTGGTTTTTGAAATATGACAACATGGCTTTTTCGTTCAAAAGTAATGGTGCGCCGCTGAATTAATTGCAATGAATACAAACGGTGTTCCATTTGAAAAAAATGAGTTTTCCTCAATATCTGAAAAACTGTTGATTTGGCAACATTGCCGATATCACCATTGAATCAGGCATCATCAAAAACCATCTTGTATAAACTTTCACAAATTTTTCCCGAACCGTATTGAAAATATTGGAACGTTCCCAGACTTTTGAACGAAAAAGCCAAGTTGTCATATTTCAAAACCCACATCAATTCAAAATCTGATATTTGGAGTCGTAAGTAATGAGGCGTTGCTGAAATGATTGCAATGAGAATAAATAGGGTATTCCATTTGAAAAAATTGAGTTACCTTCAATATATGAAAAACCACCACCATTGTATCGGGCATCATCAAAAACTACCCTGTCAAAATTTTCAAAAATATTCTCTGGGCCGTTTCTGAAATATGAAACTGTTCCGATACTTTTAAAAGACACTGTATAATATAGTATGTAAATTCTCTTGATTTGGGTATTACTTTTATTTATATAAAAGGATACTTGTCGAGGTCGAACTCCTAGAGGCGGTACTTTACTGAGTAGAAACATACTGTCTACCTGATTATTCAACAATTTACCCAAGAATAATATGCTGATAAGGATTTTTCGGCGTTCAAGGGTTTCCATGCCGAATTCTTCTCTGATATTTTGTGTAGTTTCTATAAATTGTTTCATATTTTTTTGCCCAGCCCAGGATCCCATATCGTAGCATAATCTATTTTACTTCGGCATTTGCATCTGATGTGAATGAATGTGTACAGCATTTCAAAAAACCTACCAGCTTGTTAGTCTCTTTCGCCGTGTTTTGAAGGTGCCAAGTAAACTTAAAATCGCTTTGAAATATTACAACAAGATCAGATATTTCATCGATTTGTTTAACAAATGTGTTTTGCATTGTGTAAATACAATATACTCGTGTTTTGGTATCCATGCTTTCAGACATTTTAGTACTGAATGTAAGTGACTTGGTCTCTATAGACTTTTCCTAGTAAATCCATGTTTCTCAGCTGCACTTTATGATTTAAGGAACTTATATAGTTTCACATGTTTGTTTGTTTAAATTGTTATGGAAATATATATTTTTATTGATTTTGTTGCATATAAACAAGAATTGGTATATCAACAAATCTTCGCATGCTTTACATATCAACATGCGATATTATCAGGCCCAGATGACCTTTTTGGCTTCAGTTGTCAAAATGCTCAAGGTCGCAATAGGAAATTGTATCAAAATGTACAATAGGAAATTGTATGAAAATGATTTCGTAACTCAATGTGGTTCATCTTCATTCGATGAAAAGTCAAGATAATACTGTGTAAGATAGTGAAAGGTAGCAAAAACTGAAGTTTAACAAGAAGTCTATTTCGAACCTCCGTTGGTCAGTTACAGATCTCTGGTGCTGCATACTTCATTCTTAGAATTATTGTTGTGACAGAACACTTTACCTCCCATGATCCATACTTGACTCTAGAGGTCATATTTTCCTTTGGTGAGATCTTCATTTGGTGATCCCACTATTTTACAATGTCTTTTTAGCGAGGTAAATCTCATTCCGCTTCGAAGTTGCTACAAACTTAATCAGACTTTTTCTGATGCCTGTTTTAGGATGTGGGTTTCCTATTCTGAATACATGACATATCCTGGGACTTACATGCTACTTCAAGGATGTCTCTTATGAATTTCAAAATAACGTCTGAGATATTTTCCCTATCGATCTCAGGTTATTCGTTTATTCGTAAAGAATTTTTCTTTTCTAGTAGGTAGTACCTATAGGTCTTCTTCACATCACTTTCTTCTCGATATCTCTCAATTTGGCAGTAATCATTGAAATATCTTGATTAGATTTTTTGTTCATGTTCAATAAAACTTGTAACAAAGCAATGTCGCCGCCACTGATATTAAATTTCTTATCAGCAAGTGGGGATGTACGAAAGGTTTTGCGCTGGCCAGGCCATATCAACGGTAGTTTTTTCAAGTCAACAGTTGCTTTAATGATTCAAGGTAAAGGAGTGTTTTTGGTTTTCCATGTGCTAAATGTTTTTTTGAACCATCTCGGCCTGTGCCTACATTTATCTTTATAGAATCGCAACAACCCCCTGCAACAACCACTGTCGTCCCTGTGTATGAATATATAGTATTCCGAACCACTGTATTTCATTCAGCCAACCTACCAACTCCCTGAGATTGTTACAAACTTTTCATTCTCTTGTCCAGATTATCATTATTTGGAACTGAACTGGTATGGCTAAGGTTTTCTCTGAGGTCTTGGAGGTGCTCATGATTTTTGGCTAAAATGCTTTTGATGTAACTAACTCAGTTTGTTTATCCAAGTACACTTCGTTGAATAATTTTCTTCTTTACAGTAGTACACTGATGACCCTCACAAAGTTTCAAATTTGGAATTATAGTTTCAATATCGAAAACCTTCATTCGAAGCGGGAGCTGTCGAATTTCTTGTAAAATTTGTTGTTACGAATCACCCAGGTTTCTGGAGAAAACTCATCAGAAGCAGAGTTTGTGTGAGCAAGGGAGATCCGGGACCTACAGCTTGAATAAAAGTGGATTCCGAACCACTTTGGCTCAGTGGTAGGCGGTGGGGATCGAACCCATGATGCCTGGGCCCGTATTCTTGACGGTGATAGAGTAGAACGATCGATTTTCTGTTTCACACCAATACACATAAAATATGTATGTTTGTCTCTTTTATTTGTTCCCAACTTCAAGGCGAACGATTCAAGAATCGAGACCCTCTGGTTGTGAAGCAATCGCTCGTACCCCACGACCACTTCGCTACTTGTATGTATTTCTACAACAGATGAATCATATAACAATGTAAGGGTATCAGACACAGATGAAACCAAGTTTGCAAATGCTCCAGCTGTATTTTCGTCTTTTATTCAATTATTTCGATACTAAAGTTTCCAAAGTTCTTTCACTTTTATTTACGTATCTACAGAATTGATTCACATAATAATTAATTAGTTCTCTACGTTACTTTCATATTCTTTAGTCTTCAACCTATCCAAGTTTTTTCTCAGTTCTTTATACTAATTGAGTAATTTTTTTTGAATCGGTTATTATTTGATGTCTTTATCAAACCATATAGGAAAACTTTCGTTATTTCGTAAATTGGTATATTCATCTATAATTGTGTTCTATCATTCTGGACCCCACTCCTTTCCATATTATGGTGAGGAGAACTGCTTGGGGAGCAATTCTCAGGTTGGCTAAAGACTCGAAGGGACAGCACACATCGTAAGGGGCTCAACCCCCACCGAAAGTGCACACCTTGCCGATCTTCCAAATGACGAAATCACTAGGAGATTAAGTTTCGAGAAATTCTTTCGAACGGAATTGAATACCAAGAGTGGATGGAGCATAGAATCCATTCGAGCACTGGGAAAGAATACCATAACATGGTACACGGACGGGTCCAAAACTCCCGACGGAACTGGAGCAGGAGTCTTTGGGCTTCGCACCAAATACTCCGAACCCATGGGCCTATTCCCCAGTATTTTTCAATCGGAAATTCACGCCACAGAAATGTGCATTCAATTCAACCTCGACAGGAAATACCGGAACAAGGAAATCGCAATCCTCTCCGATAGTCAAGCAGCCATCAAAGCGTTGAGCTCATATAACATCAACTCAAAGATGGTTTGGGAATGCCTAGACAAACTTAATGATCTAGGCAGGAACAACAAGGTGATCCTCCTCTGGGTGCCGGGGCACGTCGGAATGGAGGACAATGAGCAAGCAGATATCCTGGCACGAAAAGGGGCATCAACGTCACTGATCGTGCCAGAATCATTTTGCGGACTTGGAAAATCTTACTTCCAAGATGAACTCAATGGAACTGAAGAAGCAATGAGAGCAATATACTGGCAAAGACTTCCAGGGCTAAGGCAACTTCAACCGAGCAAGATCGAAGACACTGATTAACCTCAGCAAAACTAGTCTAAAGACAATCACGGGATTTGTTATGGGGCACTGCAGACTCAGAGAACACCTAAGGAAGCTAGGCTTAGAGGAGGACAGCACCTGCAGATTATGTGGGGAACATCCAGATACACCACACTATATATCGATGGAGTGTTATGCTGTACATCACAAAAGATTGAATATACTGGGATCACACCAACTGACTGTGGGAGAAATACCACGAATAGGCCCACTCAAAATCCTTAAATTCCTCAAGGAATTGGGGCTTGAGGGGCTGCTGTAAACGAGAACACCTTGAAATAAAAGAAAAAGATGGAGCACAATAGATCTGACTAGATCGCAGCGCATCAGTCACCATCCATATTTACCATTACCATCACCATGATATAAAATTGGTCTACAGCCGCATCTACATTATTTTCAGATAATACTCTATAATTAGTATCTCTTACTCTTTCGCTCAGCAAAAAAATTGGCTTCTTCGTAAATATAGAGCTAATGGTTCGTTCACACTCCTTTTTCACGTTGAACTTTTATAGCGATTTCCGAGGCAGGATGCATAATAACTTTCCTCTTTGACAATTGAATAAAATCCCCCTTTCAACTTATCTCCTGGCTTATACCACATCGGATACTGTATTATATAAAAGAGATATTTGTTTTACGTGGTAACCTGATATTGTTCACATCTTGTATATAAAAGTTTCTCAATTTCTCTGACAGTATTGACGTAGAAAAAGAGGTTGAGAATCAATTTCGTCACATCCTACAACGAAACCACCAGCTGTATTTTTTATTTATTTTAACCCCGATTCCAGTTATTTGTATTCCTGAAGGTTTCTCTCCACTCTATATTCATAGCATTGCACTTATGTTCGTATTTAAATATTTTGGAGCACTTGCTTTTGAATAGGAAAACAACATTCGAGAGGAATGCTCTCACAATTTTATTTATTTTACTGATGCCGTCAGGTATATTGAATAGCCGAGGGAAACTTTCCGTATCAAATGCGTTAGAACTTTTAGAGCGATATTACGGTCTCCATTAAACTTTTTTAGGGCATCCTCATTCACCTATAGCCACCGGGTTTATTCCGGTTCGTTTGTTATCCAGGTATATTGATTGCGAGCATATCTGTTAGTTATCTATTCGATGAGAAACAATAAATCCCGTAGTTCGCACAAAATTAGATCCTAGTTGCCAATTTCTGTTAATGGAATATTGTAAAAAAGGGTGGTCTTGTTTTAGATACCGATCAGTGCCTACGTAAGAATAAGTCAATGCTTGGGGTCGTCTACACTGAAACTTGGTAGTAGAACACTCGGGCGCGAGTCAACTCGGCGCCGCCAACCAGATACAGGGACACCTATAGGCGCAAAGACTACTGGGCACAGGGTGCTCGGTAGCGGTGCAGTTAGATGCCGGTCTTCTAAACTTCCGATCGCATTTGGCCACGTCTGAATCCTGGAAAATGAGAAAATTTCTCTCAATTCCATAGGAGTCGATAGGCAATGTAATTTGTCTGGTGCTTGCTTGGAGTTCGCGCCGACCACCCGGGGTGGTGCTGTAGGTTTTCCGGGTTTTCCTCCAGCTGAAAAGTGAAAACGCCACCAAAAATCAGTAAGTCGCTCCGGAACTCCACGGCAAATAATAATAATAGCCGTCCTCTACCCGCACAGGCTATGCCTATGGGTACAATCTATGAGTGTTTATGGGGGAATATTATTATTATATCATTATTAGTGATGACTGGTAGCAAAAAAATTAAACACAAAATTTTGTACTTTCATAATTATGAGCAATGCCCTGTAAAAACTCTAATATATTATCACGGTCGTAATTAGTAACAAGCCTGATGATTCGTTCATCCAGCCGTTGGTGAGCTTCGCCGGTGGTTCATGACCGGTAACCAGCTCCAAATTGTAGGATGACTCATTTGAAGTTCATCTTTGAGACGTCTATGAGCTGCCTCGGCATGAATGTTTGTCTTGTTTTGACCATCTGGGACTCTCTGATATAGAAACACAGAGGGACTCCTTCCTTGACCTCTTCTGTTAGGTCGGCCGATGTGACAGTCTTCCAGGTTGAAACTCTACAGGAAGCTCTTCACTGAGTAAATTGAGGGTAGATTCCACGTCTTCAGGCGGTACAAATGCAATGGCCCGACTTTGATAGCAAAATCGGCATCAGTGTCGCATCGCTGTTGTAGTCCCAAGGTTCCTAGGTGTATTTTCATATTTTTCTTGAAACGGAAGAAACACCCTTGTACCGGCACTTCGGGAAACGAAGTTTTCATTGCAACAAACGCGATCTGTTCGAAATCGCAGGATATCTAATTTGGTGTCAGATCTCGGCCCGAAAGATCCTGCAGCATCTAGAACATTTTAGTGTATATGGACCGTTGCGTATGTATACGCCGGCAGGGTGGATTCTGCCGTTCTTGGTCACCATCACCGTATACACTTGGCAAAAAATCTGGGGAGCGATGTTGAAGGTACCATCAGCATACCATGCTTCTGAAGTGTTCAGGTATGGAAGTCATGTCTTTCTCCGCGTTGTGCGGTCACAACGCCAAAATGGGACTTGCATCATTAGAACTGTCCCTATATCAAATAAATATTGATAACTTTCTTTTATAAACTTTTCCTTACGACGTTGGCTTGAAACAGGCTCCATAATACACGAAAAGGACCCCGCACGAAATACATGGGATTTTTGTTGATAGCGGAATTCAATGAAACTCGGGTATGTTGTAGATCACGATCTGTCGGTAAATCGTATGATTAGTTTCGGAGAAACAGGGTGATTTTGAAAGATGTTACGAAAACATAAAATAAAAGTTATTTACACAAATTGAGATTATTTTTGATTTATTCACGTGATTTGGCTAAAATAAGTCAAGCCTTTGAAAACGCCATACTATTATGATCCATAACAGTATTTAGCTTGCCGGGGAACTTAAAACATCCAATTTCGACGTTGTTTACACCATTTAGTATTATTGAGATGTTTAATTCCGAGATATGGCTGGGTAATGCAATACTATTTGGATACAAACACAGTATTTGACTATATCGGAGTAATCAGAGAAGTACTTGAAAATATCCTATTAGGAAGTTATGTACGTCGTTCATTCAATAGAATCCTTACAGAACCCTACGTTTTCGACTTTCAAACATTAATTAATATGTGAAAACCCTTGAATCATGATAATTGAAAAACCAAAAGGCACACTTATACAAGGGCTCTATATACAAATATGTTTGCCAGTGGCACTATATTTTTGCAGTATCTCTAATAAAATAAGTAAAAAACTTTCATGTTAAACAATTTTATTGTTGTAAAGAAACATATTGAAGATGCATCAGATATTCAGCCCTATGCTGTATCACTTCCGTTAAAAATAACGTCACCGTTGTTCGCCATTTCCGTTATTTTGCTATTGCTTAGTAGTAGCAAAATAACGGAAATGTCGAATAACGGTGACGTTATTTTTGACGGAAGTAATACAGCATAGGGCTGATTACCTACCAGGTAGCAGTCATCACACAACTCTCCTCATCAATCCAGGGCATTGGTCAGACTAAAACATCATCGTTGGGCGTAGCGGAACCTGAATAATTATTATGTAATGATATGATCGGTTGACGTAGATTATATAAATTTGACATGTTCCACGATTCTATTTTCGTCCGATCAATGGTGAGAATAGAGGTTTGATGACTGGTACCTGGTACCAACCTTATTATTTTTTCAACTTTTAGTACGTCATCTGTATCATTATTATGTTTCTTTACAATAAAAGTGTTCAACTTAAAAGTGTTTTTACTTATTTTATTAGAGAAACTGCATAGATATAGTGCCACTTGCAAACATATTCGTAGAGCCCTTGTATTTTTCAAATATAAATGTGGCTTGTGGTTCTTCAATTATCATGGTTTAGGGGTTTTTACATATTCATTAATGTTGAAAGTCGAAAACGTAGGGTAACGTAGGTAAGGATTCTATTGAATGAATGACGTACATAACTTCCTAATAGGATATTTTCAAGTACTTTTCTGATCACCCCGATGTAGTAAAATACTGTGTTTGTAGCATAATAGTATTGCCTTTTCAAATTGTAAACATTACCCAGCCATATCTCGAAATCAAATTAGAAAATATCTCAATAATAATAAGTGGAGTAAACAACGTCGCCAGTAGTCTTTACGCATAGTTGCCCTTGCGCTTAGTTGTCCCTGCGCCTTGTTGGCCGCGCAAAGTCGACTCGCACCCAGTTGGCCGCGCCCAAATGTCCTAGACCCTAAAATTGCGTTCCTCAGGTCGAGTAGAGGAGAGTGAGGAAACCGTAATGACCTGATCAACCGTATTCGCGTAGTATCGATAAGGTATCTTTGGGCGATATTGACTCTGTTGTGGAGATTGAAAAGTGTGGAATCTGTTGGGAGTAATAATAACTCTTTACCCAAATACAAGTTAATAAGCCTGATGAGGTCCACCTTGACCACGAAAGCTGTAGGAATTCGTCATGAAGTTTTGAGTTCCAGCGAATCGAATATCATCCGAAAAGAGGAGGAAAACGAAATATCAAGATTTACTATTTGATCATCGCAAGTTTCATTCCAACTACGAAACGGACGAAATCAGAGTCGAAAGAATGCAGAGGGGCGTCATCCTATGTTCACTGCTTTTGCTCAGGACACATAATTCCCGGACCAAATAATCACTCACCCCACAGTCGCATGGAGTGGTGTGTAATTTGACATTTTATTCGTATCATTCAATGAGAGTATAATTATTATTGTGGATGCAAGTGTATCAAGGAGGCGTGGGTGGACAACAGATATGATCCTATTTGATATAAGAATTAAAAATCTCAAATGAAAGTTGTAGAGAACGACGAAAGGTATATTCCAAGAATAACTACCAGCATACCAGCCCAATGACTGTGACTTATTAAAGTTATATTTTTTCAAATAGAATTCCTTATATATTTTCTCGGAATTATAGTGTTGTTTGGATTCATACCAGATGGTTCGGAAGTTATCGTGGAATTTATTCAACACCAAATATCTCAAAATCAATGATATGATAATGATAATAACAATAAATACTTTCATTGTCAGGTATAGCAATGAGCTTACATCCTAACAAAAGGCAGGATTCAATTCCTGTATATGATTATTCATGGCAGGGATTTCTTTGAGGAATATCGAAAAGGAAATTTTTTCATCACAATATATTCGAAAATGGTGTTTTTCCGTTGGCTTTTAATAATTTAACAGAATGACGTTTTTCCCATACAGGGGCTGTAACGAAGCATTTTTTGGATCTGTCTAGGTGGTTGCAGGGCATTAGAAAGGCCATCCCAACCCCAAAGGAAAAAGTCTACTGAAGATAAGTCCGGTGATCTTGGTGGCCCAATAATCTTCCCAATATCGTCCACTTTGACCCTAAACATCTGAATGAGACACTGTTTCACTTCTACCGTTTGGTGGATAGGTTCTCCGTAAAGCTGATATCACAAATTGTTTCTTAGACTTAGTTTACTTGGTTATGTAATTACCCATATCACACATTTATCTTGAATGAATATTGGTCACGAAATTCCATTACAAAATTTAGATTATTGTTGGACTACCAATGAAAATTTGGGGAACTAACTGTTCCATTCGACATTGGAACCAAAATGAAAATCCTATTTAAATATCGAAATCTCTTTCTTCAGGACTGTTTACGAACTTTGGCTTATAGGGATGAAACTTATTGTTGTGCAAAATTCTTCTCACAGTCTTTCTGCCAACCCCTAAAATTTCACCAATACTCCTAGAATTACTTTTTCCGTTTTCAACAACGCTCAAACAAACATTGGGTTGTTTTTCTTTATTATAAATTCTTGGATTATGTGGTATCTTGAAACGATTGTCGACTGAGTAAGTTTCTTTGAATGTTTTTGATATCCTTTCCACGGTACTAAAATAAATATTTCTTCCTGGATGCCGTTAGAAAATACACTACATAAAAGAACGATTTACCTTGGTCTTGCGTGGATAACATTGTACATAAAACTTATTAGTGAATTATAAATGTACGAAAAGCTGTTCACAAAACAACCCGTTTCATTAAACGCACCAACCAAATTTAAAAATTTCTTTCAAAAGCCTATTAAGGAAAATTGTACTATTTTCTTTCCGAGATGTTGCATTAGTCTTGTATTGTTTAAAATTACCAAATTTTATATAATGTTCAGTACAAATCGCTATAGAACTGTAGGTCATTCTTTAATGACCAGAAAAGATCGATATTTCGGGTTTGTAACTGAATTATTGTTCAGAAAATAATCAAACTGGATGATACTTAATCTGTTGAAAACAGAAATACGAATGTAATAATAATGAAGAGAAATTCGTTCATTCGATTACTCGCATATCATCGTCCATACTTCGAAACACCGAATCAGTTTCATAATGAATGAAAAATACTAGATGAACTTTACAACAACAATAACAAATTTCTCGAGGTGCCTTGATTTTTTTTTGGAATATGCCAATGTGGGTATTTTCGGGGCAAGATATGACAATGAAATCTTGTTTTCATCAAAATTATGAAATTTGATTCATGTTTCATTCGAATTGGTGGAGCGAAAAATTCGAACAATAAAAAAAAATTGAAAAAAGTTTGATTCTGGAAGAAATGTCGAATTTGGTAAGTTTACAGTAGCACATGACAAAAGGAAAGGGGCATTTTTCAAGCACAAACTAACTGCGAAGTCAAATTTTCATTATATATATTAATAAAAAAAACTTTCATATGTTGCTTACTTTTAAGTCGCTCATTTATCGTATACCTTGTTAATTGGTATTTATCTTTGGAATATTTGGAACAAAACTCATTACTCTTTACAATTTTTATTTGAGACATATCGTTTTTTCCAAAATAAGTTAAGGTTTTTCGCGCCCTCTTTCACTGGGACGAGAAATACAGAGTTTTACCTTTGAAAAAAGAATTTATTGATTGTGACAATTGATAACGAATCACCCTGTATATCAAGATAAATAATCGTTGGTTTCCTGGCCCGCAATGATCCATGCGAGACCCATATGAATATTTCTCTTCAATTCGGATTCTCATCGGCTGTTGATCGAACTATAAAGATATGGTAAAGAAGTGAGTAATAACAATTGATGGAGACATAAACAGTACTGCTGCGAACTTGGTCTTCAATAAATCCTTCTAGAAACGCAGTTGAACATCAAGAAAGTTTCGAAGAATCCTAAAGTCGAATTATCTTGGTGCATTTTAGAAATCATTAGATATTCGTGGTCAGTGGAGTCAAGTTGAATTTTTGGCCTAAGATAATAAAGGCGATTATCCAACGCATACAATTGTTACCCACTCAGAACTAAAAGCTCAACAGTACATTCTATATCATTTGAAACAATAAAATTAGTATTTTTTTTTCGAGTAGGTACGTTTCAAATCGAAGACAAAAACTCCATCTACTGGAGCTGAAATTCGTCAAAATTTCAGAAAAATCAACAGAAATTGAGTTGAGCAGAGTCCTTTGGAACATCCTTAATACCAATTAAAATGTGGTGGTCATTCACTTTCCAGTTCATGCCTCATGCCAATACCCCACTCCATCTGCTACTATTCTCAAATTTCTCTTCTCCTCCATCTTCTGCTTGTTCAATTTAGTTATCAATTTCCTTTGGAAAATAAACATGCTTTCTGCATATACCCCTGTAATACATTAATTACCCTTCCTCATGAATTGATGGCTCTCTTGTACATTTCATAGTATATTCTCAAGTAGTGGCCACTTGATCGTAACAACAATATGGGGTTACAACCCTTGTTACGTAGAGATTTATTCATGTTGTAGATGGGTGACAAGAGAGAAACAACCGCAACAGGTCAACTCTTGGGTAATTGAATTTCGATTGAGACCCGTTTGGAAAGATAGGGACGTATGAAATTTTATTAACTTTCTCAGTGAGACTGTACTGCTCATAAGTATCCCAAAATCACATCATAATAGTAATGTGTATTAAGAGCGCAAAGTAATACTTTGTCGCTTGATAAAAAAGTTTGGTAATGTTTTTTTGCAAGTGTCAAAGTTTTTGCCCTCGGATTACACACAAGATTTTTTTTACAACCGCAGATTTCACTAAAATATTTGGTAAAAATTAATGATTATTAATAACTTCTACTTTGACAGTTGATATTTTAAAACGTGCCATCATTACTTTGCGCTACATATGTGTGTTATTGTAAAAAAAAACAGAAAAAGATTGCTTCAGTACCTATACATTTTCAATTAGTTATTTACATATTATTGTGTCACTTTATGATTCAAATCTATGTTCAACAATATCTGAATGTTTTTGGAATCCTTCTTTACTTCTTCCTTCTCCATTGGTAAAAAAACAGGCGAATTATTACTCGATATTAAATGTCTGTGTTCGATAACATACATGTAATATTTTGAAGCGATTTTATTAAAAGCTCCCTGACATAAATCATTTACATACATAGTACCAGGGCCGTATTAAGGACAGAATAGTAAATGCAAGACACAGCTTTGTCGCTACTTTGTCAATCTTGTTCCTGCTTGAGCTCAACCGAGGTACGAGCTACGCATTTGAGCGGCAAAAGAATTTTGAAATTCTTTTGCGAGGATTGTAGTCATGCCGGTATTTTAAATATGCATAAGTTCGAAGAAAAAGTTAGTGAAATCCAGCAATATTTCAGTGATTCTCTGGCTTCCTTGAAGACGGAGTTTGAAAATAATTCAATACTTGCCTCAGATTCCCAATTTGGTTCAGTAGTGAATTGAAAATTTCTGAAAAAAATTGCGCATGTCAGATATAAGCAGTCTCTCTCTGATACTGATTATATTGAATTTCAAAACTTGAGATCACAATGCCGTTTGTTATATTGACAATCGTACTCACATCGACAATACTGAATTCCTTGTTGGTCGAACTAGTAAACCCTTGCGGAAATTTTGAATTCCTAAAAGGAAAACCTGTGATATGCCTCCTACTACGAAATATAATAATTCTATTCTAACTGATAAAATGAGCATTGTTGGATCGTTCGCTAATTATTTTTCATCTGTATATGAAACAAGTTCATATTTTGATAATATTGGTATTACAGAAGTGATGGAATGTTTTTATTTACTTGATGTCAGTAAGGGACCTGGCCTTGATCTCATTTCATACGTGTTCCTGAAGAAATGTGCCTTTCCACTAAGTAGACCACTGTGGCTAATGTTCAATAAATCTTTGACAGAAGGCATTTTTCCATTCTACTGGAAAAAGTCCTTTGTCAAACCTCTTCTCAAATCGGGAAATCCTACACGGGTTTCATGATAGACGATCATCGAGTTCTAACAACAACTTCATTGTATCTTCTTCAGAGAAGGGTTTTCAGGTTGATTCTTTTCGATGAAGTCAACATGATATTTTCATTCAGAAGCTATCTCATATTGGCGTTCACGTATCTCTTCTAGAATGGTTGAAAACTTACTTATCAGATCGCCTCCTATTTGTCAAGTTGAACGGATGCATATCCGAAGAGTATATCAGGTGTGGCACAGGGCTACCACCAAGGGCCTTAACTATTCAGTGTATTCATCAGTGACATCGTCAAAGAAATCTCTGATCGTAAATTCCTCATATATGCCGATGATTTCAAAATATTTTGCGTTTTTCAAGAACCCGGTGACTGTATCATTCTTCAGGATAGCCTGAATGTTTTTCCACGTGGTTGCTTGGAAAATAAAATGGACATAAATCCTTCGAAATGTAAATTTATCAGCTTCCATCGCACAATGCAGAGAGGTGAACTTCAACTAGGTTCTCGATAACACTGCAATTGAGAAAGTTACGTCGATCAAAGGTCTTAGAGTCGTGTTTTAGTCCAGTCTCTCATTTTCTTTGCACATTGAGTAAATTTATGATGGAGCACTTAAGCAGTTGGGGTTCATTTGGGGTTCATGAAGAGACATTCCAGAGTACCGTGAAAATCTTATTCAATTCATTGGTGAGATCTCATCTGGATTACGCTTCAATTACTTGGTGCTCTTATGCCCAAGTCCACATCGAAAAACTGGAAAGAGTTCAACGCAGATTTCTCATGTACTGCTCATTCAGAGTAAACATTTCATACTCTTATAATAACTTTCAGTAATCGATATAAGTCCATTGATCCATAGAAGGCAGAGGTTTGACTTCGTATTTATTCACAAAATTCTGAATGGTTTGATAGAATAATTAGAAGAATTGAAACTATATGTACCTCCAAGAGTTCTGTGTGATTATAGTACATTTGGCTTGGTTGCATATCGATCTAATTATGGTGCGAACACAGGGATGATCCATTTACTGTGACAGGCAAATGTTCACTCTACGACTACCAATTTTTTTCAGCTTTCCTATGGCAAATTGAAAGGGCCACAATGTAGTTCAGCTTTTTAGTATTAGTCTTTTATCATTCCTGTTATCATAGAGTTGTATCGGCTATGTTCATTTTTGTACCTGTAAAAATGTTTTTAGATATAGTTAATCATACTCCTTTTTATGTATTGTTTCATGTTATATATTTATTGTATTATAATGTGAATAAATAAATTAAATATGCATCATTTTGAAACGACAAGCATATTGGTTGCAGCAACTTTGTTTTTCCCCAACAGTTCTGATGAAGACCAGATCTGTTGAAGTTTATGCTGATACCTACAGCGAAGAGAGTTTTTAACTGTAGTTATTTCTTGGGAGCGGCGTTGTTCCAGCCTCAGGTATTATCATTATTATTATTATCCCCCATGCGGCTTCATGAAAAGACGAGATCAGTCTCGGATGCGAGTTAAAGTTATTGATGTAATTCAGACCTAGCATTTAAATCTGAAACATGTTCAGTTCAAAATTGAATCTATTCGACTATATTTCTGTATTCGCGACTGATGAGGGTCAACTCCTCGACTACGAAGTGCAATATTCAGGGTTTCTCTTCATCGCTAGAGGAAACTAACCTGGCCTGGAGAAATAGTAGAGTTTAAGCCTCCGCTATAGCGGAAGTTGAAGTTTGAACAAGGTGGGATTTCAGTATTCCGTAATAAGCTGTGGATGTGTTTTGCCTTTTGATGAACGGGAAATTAGAAGATAATGCTCGGGCATATTAAAATCATTTGCTTTGTCGACACAACGAGTAGTCTTGTACAGAGTAACTGGGATTAGTACCAAGTTTTTCTTTGAATCACAATACCATTGTAGTTGCTCATGATGTTCAAGAGTTGTATCGGCTGAATAAAGTTGAATTGGAGCCTTTGACTGCTGTTTTGTTATAGGCCTCTCTCATTGCCTCTATTAGGGTAATTCTCAAATTCACTTTTGAAATAGTGGCTCCAGGTATATTTGGAATCTATAACAACTCCTAGGTATTTTAAATCGAGAATTTTTTTCATTCAAAATTCATAAAAATGATATTCCAAAGTATCACTCACAGAAAACGATCAAATCATTGATGCGGGAATTGCATCTCTTTCGCTAGGCACCCAATAAATTTTTGTCAATGAAAATGTATTTCACACTTCAAAGATCATGAAGATATCGTTTTGTTATTGTAGGATACAATACAAAATTTTTGTTATGCAAAGACTTTTTAAATCTTCAACGAAGCAAGTGGCCAATTCTATTATCTCTTTATGTTAATATCAACGGTTCCCTGTATTGAAAATGTTTTTCCTAATTTCTTACAATTAATGGTCAATATTTGAAAATAAGATATTGTACGTATATTCCAAAAAGTATACATTTGACAACGTCTAAAATAAAAAATGTCAAATCGCTGTTCGATCCAATATATAAATCAACATTTTGTTGTATCCTACGGGGTGTCAAAGATATCTTCATGTTTCCATACTTTACGCGCACACTGTATAAATGAAAATTAAATTGTGTTCGTTGATAAGCGCATCACTTGAGAACAGCTGGACCACTTTGGCCATTTTTTTTTGGAGCATAATGGGTACTGATTTCCACTTGACTTACCAATCTTTATCGACCTAAATATATAATGGGTAATAGGTAGTTTGACACTTTCCAGCCGAAATTAACAACTGACCTACCCTGTCAGTGATGAGAGGCAATAAACCTTGAAACATGCATATCTGCAGGTGGTCATTCCCAGCCAAATGAAGGATAATTTTCTTTTTAATTACGAGACAAGCACTTGCAATTGGGTCTTCTTTGAAGAACGTTGCACAAATATCTGTCAGTTGCAGTTCAATGTCCGTCGTGGTATTAGCCAGGGAAGTAGTTGTTTTCTGACAGATGTTTGCCTGTTATTTTCCACTTGGTGGAAACGCTTGGATAGAAGGGTACCCCGTATTATTTCAACATTGTTGATACCTCTCTGGCACAGTGTATTTATTCGAACTCGTTCGAATTTTAAAATCATATTTGATTTTTGAAGTCATTTTGAAAATTAAAATCCCTCTATATCCCCTCTGACGATCCGACAATGATTTATGTTGATGGATTATTGTTATTCAGATGGATAAGGATATTTTGCACTCCACCATGATGCGTGCCAAGTCATATTTGATTTCTGAAGTCATTTTGAAAATGAGAAATCCCTCTATACCCCTTCTGACGACCTGACAATGAGTTCTGAGCATAGGAGTTTTTCATTTAGATATAAGAGGATATTTTCCACCACCCTACCACAATGCGTGCCATCTAATATTGAATTCTTGAACTTCCTCGAACGAGCCGATAATGACTTCTGATACTATCATTGTTTTTGATTTTGTTGTGTGCATTTCAAAAACTAAATAGAAAAGTCCCCCTAAAGGAAGCTCTATCATCCTTCTGTCTGAGGATCATTCAATTTTGAGATACGGACAGCAAGCAAAGCGCCTCACGTGATGGTGAGACTGTCCTCTGCGTACTGATCCATTTTCAATATCACTCCCACTACAATAACTCTTTTGGACCCACTCAAGAATTTGATTTTTGCATCTTACCGTCGCCTAACGAAGTCAACCTGGGACTCCTGGGAGTATCGTGTTATTTGTTGCCAGATCAAAAAGCGTGGCTGGAAAAACCGTGGCTGTTTTCACACCCGTGCAGACATCTAGGACGAGGAAATCATTGGAAAAGACATCATGAATTCCAGAAGGTTCGAGCTAAAATTCAAAGATGTCGTCCTACGTGTGAACAACGAAAAGCTGGTGCTTCATAAAAGAAGTGAAGAAATGATTCGTGTCATGTTGGCTGAAGATGCAAGCGTACTTGGAGGCTCGCCTGGATGGGGGTGCGTGCAATGGAATCGTGGTGATGTTCGAGCCCAAGCTCCATTATGAGAATATTTGACGAGGAATTACACTAGGGAAAACCTTGTTGCGTGTTAAGTGCCAATAAGGGTAATGAATGTTGAAGAAAGGAACGATTTTGGGGCACTGCTCGTTAATTTCCTCTGTGATGAGGAGTGTACGCGACACTGTCATAGAGATGCCATTTGAAAAGTAATGAGAGAAAAAAAAGTTTTGCCACAGTCAAACCCCGGCTGGAGGGATGGTATTGTAATCAAAATGCTAATTCTATTTTTATTTACAATATGGCATCGAAAAGAGATGTTTCACATGTGAGAAAAAGTCAATAAAAAAAATAAAAAAATACATAAAGATTAAATACCCAAAGTAGCTCATTATATTTGGATTTTTCTCTGTATTTCAAAATTGTGAAAATATATAAGGTGTTCAATTTGTAAAACTAATCCTCAGACCATTTCATGATATCGGGAGTCTACAGAATTCGTTTTTATCTCAGAAAATCACATTTTATTTCTTCAGTCTATTTTACTTCTAAGGTAAGCTCGGGTAAGTGTGACCGTGATTTTCATTAGTTCACATTTAATTAGGTCCATCTAATGAACTTGAAGTAATATAGCAATGAAAGTTTGCAGGTATTCACTTCGAAGGTCAGTCTTTGTAATACGCCACAGAAAAGTGTTGAAAAACTTACTAATTCCATGAATTGTATTTTTATATTCATATATACATGTCCATAGGCCACACTTTCCCGGGAATTTGGGGCAAGTGTGATTCTGGCCAAATTTAAAGATATTAATGCACGTAAATCTCTCTTTGGGGCAAGTGTGAGTAAACAGTGAAGGAACTTTCACAACAATTTGTTTGTTTTGAGATATCTTTATTCAAAACATAGTTATGAACTTTTTAGTATTGAATTTGAAATGCCCTATTGAAAATAAACAAAAAATACTCGTGAATTTGCACATTTGTTGTAAAGAAAAGTTTACAGGTAGAAATCTGAAAAATCGAATGAGAATATCATTGATTCCCATCTTCTGACGCGTGGTAATGGAAGCACAGTTGTTATTTTATCCTATGAGAGTGTATCAACGTCTTCCACAACTGGCCAGGTATATTGTTTAGCTCTCTGAGATTTCCGTATATAATTTCGTACTATAGCTTAAAAAATATTACTGTTTAGGTTGGCCAAATGAACCGGGTTCACACTTACCCCGACAAATGGGTCACACTATCCCCAATAACATTTTATTCCGGGGCAAGTGGGACATGCAATGAAAAAATGTAAAAAAAACAATTTCAAGAAAAAAACGAGAATCTATTGTTTAGACAGAAGAAAAGTGTTTAAAATGGATTCTCATCTTAGATTTTAATAATAAAATCAAAGCTTGAAATAAACTCGTTGTACTCGTTCGGATTGATGAATTGTAGGTTAGAAAATTTAGGAAAATATTTCGAATTCACAGGATCTCTTTTGTATTTTATATGATGGTTATGGATTTATTATAAGTATAGATGGCATTGGGCTGTCGCCCAGTTTAGTGAAGATATAGAGCAAACTCACACTTGCTTACCTTATATTACATGTTTGTTCATTGATCGGATTATTTCTCTCAAAAATAAGGGAGCGCCATCCCTCAGACTCACTCGGTATACATCAACTCGCTTTCTAGCCTTTTTTGGTTCGGTTATCATCTAGTTCTGAGCTGTTTTTGATGTTTGTAGCCTAATCAAGAAGTTAATTCCAGATTACCTAATTGCAAAATTTGCACCGAATAGACAAACATACAAAAATAAAGATGAATAAGAAAAGAATAATGTGGTAAAAAACTCCTTTCGCTAGGGGAGAAATCTTTCGAGTTTCTCATTGACAGTTTGAAGCACGAACTATGCCCTAACCGCAATCATGAAGGAACTACACAATTATTCAGTGAAGACAGATGCCTCCACTAATACATCGCGACATCCGCTTATGTTAATGCAAATTACGTTCTGTTCCGCTCGAGCGATTCGATACGTAACTGTACCAGTTTCAAGATAAATACCTCAGCTTGCTGCGGGAGATTGAGCGTTTGCTTAGTGTTTAGTTTCAATCAAAACCAATGCACCGATGATGTTTTTATTGGGAAATAACAATTTCACTCAATGTTGTAGTGGTACATCGGAAGTGGTTGTTTTTTAAAATATTAGAATATATTGATAATATCTACATCATATATGTTACAAGAAATTTGAAATGTTGCAGATAAAATTGATTCGGCTCACTTTTTTTATTACAGAAATATTTGAAGATATACAGTGTTTCCTAAGACATTTTCCAAATGTATCACCCTGTAAGTTATCACACCATTAAAATTAAAGCGGGCACCAAATTTCACATGAAGAAGTATTTCCTTTTAACGTAAATTTTGTGGCTTTGTCAAATTATTACCGAAAAAAGGGAAATTTTCGAAAAAACAAACCAACAAAAATTACATTATCCAAATTTTAATAATAGAATTAAGCAGAAATATTCGACACGTGAAACGTTGCTGTGGACTGAAAGTTCAATTCCTTCAACAAGGGACCTTATACAGAGTTATTCAAATATCAAACACTTGATTTATATAAACTTTATAGAACTACTTCATTCCTAACAATTTTTTAATATGGCTCTTTCTATAAAACTGTTGCTTTTTGAGGAGTTTTTAATTTGATTTTCAAATTATCAATCTATTGTCTTTGAATTCACAAGTACTTATAACTGAAAATAATTGAAACTCCAAAAATATTTCAAAATAAAAATCAGAAACTTATCAGTGTTCAAAACGAGTACTGGCTACTTCAATAAAAATTTATTCGGCTTCAAATTCTTACCTACAAGCCTTAGCATATCTACTGTAATATTTAGGGAAATACATCTTATTCTATTCACTTCATCATCAACATATTTAATTGTTGATGTGATTGTAGACGGGGTGAAGAGAGTTATTATTTGTCAGTTCGTTTATATATTTTTGTATGCGAAATATGAGTACAACCACACCTTGTTAGTGATAATAATGTTGATAACAACACTCTCTCATAAATAATCGTAGAGAGTACCGAAAGACATAATCTGTGCGGGTAGACGACAGTTATTATTATTTGCCGTAGCGCTCTGGCGACTTACTGATTTTCACTTTACAGCTGTAGAAAAACCTATAGCACCACTTCAGGTGGTCGATGCGCACTCCAAGCAAGTACCAGAAGCCTACAACCCGACGATGTAGATAGACAAAATGATTAATGGACCGATTTTGAAAATATATATTCTTCTGTTGATAACACGAAAAGAATGGTACATTTTTACGAAATCAATTATTGTATAAAATGTTTAACACAAAGTTGTCCGCTCTTGAAATCACTAGACACTAAAACTAATTCTTGCAACCAATGAAATTTAATGAAAATCGTTCTTTACTTTTATTCATCAAACCCATTTTATCTAACCATGTGAGGCCTTTCTAGACATTTCCATAGCAGGAAGGTTTTAGGGTATGATTCAACTGTTTGAGAAGTGGTCATTCAAATCATAACTGTATATCCCAGTATGATTGTCGCTGTTGCACTCAATTCCTTGTAAAGATTTTCATTCCTATCACAATCTGCACAGAAACAGAAAAACCCCACAATTTGTAGATCATTGGACGGTGGTTCGCAGTCCAATGTTATCAATGAAACTATATTTGATGAATTGGGATTGAATTTTCCACCTGTCAATATGTCAATTCCTGGAATGTGTCAAAATATTTCTGCGGGCATATTTCGTGAACTTCTGTCGAATGATGATGTCACAGTAGATTCGGTCACATAACGTCTCTTTAACCGATGACGATTCTATGATGTACCTTCAGATCAATATTCAGCTAATGCAACGTAGCCTTCAACGTATCGTATGGCAAGACCAGCTCAGTCAAGAACCCATTTTAAACTGAAAATAGCCACATACGGAACCGCTCCTGCAAGTTTTCTTTCCACTCGTTGTTGTCCTAGAATATCGACTCACCGTTCCTGTCAAATCCAATATTTTTTCAATACGTCGATGATGTCTCAACAAGCATAGGCAGTGTGGAAGACTTAATTTCTATAAGAAAAAACTGAGTCAATGAACACAAAGACGCAGAATTTAAATTGCGAAAATTCAGTTTCGATGGACCCAGTCCTTTGGATGATATTCGCAGTATTAATTCAAACTGTTTCATTCATAATCAACCAATATACCTACATGTCTTGAATACTGTTAGTGAGAGAACTATTTTCTAAATTTCCAAAATTTTTTACTCTCTGGGCCTCCTCAGTCCCAAAACTCCCTGCAGCATTTGTGGCTGGCTTACCTCAATTGTGATGCCCCCATTCCCACGAATCTCTACAAATTTTGGATTCAGTTATGCGATCAAATTTTGACTTACAAAGTAATTGGATTCAAATCCGGGGCATGGGAGGTCAGAATTGATTTGGAACTTTAGCGCTTCGTCCTGTCCATCTGTTTCTAAATCGCTGATTCAAATATTCACGAATTGTAATGTGCTGCCACTTCATCATACATAAATAAACCATGTAAAAGTGGAACAATAATTCTGAAATTTATTCACAAAAAACAAAAATTAGAATTCAAATTTGACATCCTGTTACTCAGAAAAGAACAGCTTGCGAATATATATTTTTTGGAACTTTTATTCTTATTTTGACGTTAGCAACTTGCTCCTATATTTTTTACACGTACTCGAAACACTCTCTGTATATTGTTTGGTAAACTCTAATTTTTTTATTTCACATACTCTATCAACTTTTGGTATTCCATTAAGTATTGATCATATTTTGTCTCTGCCTACTATTAATACGATTAATTTGTCTTCATTATCACCATTACTCCCAAATTCATGTACCTCAATCTCCTCGAATTTTTGCTTCTATTCAATAATTTCGTTCAAAGTGCATCTCGTAGTACATGTTTTTTGTAATAAATCATTGTCAACACGGTTCAGACATTTCTTTCAGAAAGGATAAAGCTTCATAGTTGTATTATTCACCTACAGTTAAGCCGGAGGAATTTCCAATTTCTGAACTGAAAGATTCGAACACATTATTTTCCACTGAAGCGAACGAAACAAAAATCGAAACAATTCGTTTATTCATCGTCAGGAAGATTAAAGCTGTTTTTTGGGCGTACCACTTTTTTTAAATTATTTGATCCGTTTTAAAAACTTTGCGTTTTAGCGTTGAAACATTGACGTCATAGACGGAATATTTTTAAACCTAATGCAATATTCTCACACAAAGTAAAATCTATGACGTAAATTGAATAAGTTTTTAAAACATTACTGAATGCGGTTCAACGCCAACAGCTTCACGGAGAAAAGAAATCAATATTTTCAAGCGAATATTCAATCGTGCTAGGAATCGCACGTTAAAATGTAATGATCATGGTGATGGTATATCATCCTAAATATAATAGAATTCCGGTACTTAAAATCCAAATTTCACATTTGCTACAGTACAACAAGAAACAAACTGTATGTTTCAATTGGTATTATTTTATTAATTTCAACACAATTTGTCTATCGAACACGCATTATATGAAATTTTAGAAAACCATCTTTATTTTAATGAAGATACGATTTTGAACGAAATTACTGAAATGTTTCCCTGAATACGACTCTGTGCAGCTCCCCACTCCTAAGCTTCAACTCTAAATATTTGGCAGGCTTCGCGCATATTATTTTGTATAGTCGTGTTCCATCTCCTGTTTCTTTAATCTATGTTTGGAACCAAACATAAGTGAACAGCTGTCTCCCAGTAAGTTAGTAATTAACTTGCCTTGAAATAAAAATTAGCTAATGGTGAGTTAGTAACCTTTTTCCTATAAGTTAGCTGAAGTAATCAAGCAATTATCGTCTCATGAGTATACAGATAGCTAGTGACTAAAGGAAAATTACGTTTCTGTTAGTGAACAGTGAGCTCCCAAAACATACAGTGCAGATGAGATGAAACTGGGTAGATGAAAAACTTACGGTCAAACAACACAACATATAATCTTTGTTAATTACGAATGTAATTCTAGTCAGAGGACTCACATCAGCACATTGTAGAAGATGTGGAAGACTTATGTCAGGAACAGTACATATTTTGAAGGGTTAATCTTTCATCTTCAGCAAAAGGTGGGTTACAAGAGCAAGATCAATAGATGGCAAAAAAACAACATACCTATAAAACATTGTTTCAATCCATTGTCATTACGACATTATCTGCAACTAGTGTATTAATCCTGCTGCTGCTGCTTTATTGAAAATAGAGCAACCTTCAATTTTTCAGATATTTTTCTAATGCCAAATTCAAGTGAGGTGTTGAAATTACCTGAAATGAATAAAGAAAAAACAAAACAACATTGACAGTGGATGGTTTAAATTAAAATCAACAATGAAATAAAATAAACTTTATTGAAAGCTACTATATAAGTTGCCATGGTGTTAAAACATTTTTAAAAGGAAACTTAAACAATTTCTTATACATAACTAATATATTTGAAACTAAAACAAAAATTCACTTTACTCACCTACCCTGAGATACTATGAGATCAAAATATTTTTAATAATAATGTAACAAAGGGCAGGTGTTTATATAATAAAATGAAAAACTCAACATGTCTGGCTCGAAAAGTGAAATATATTGTTGGAGGCTCCAATCCCTCAACTGTTTTTTGTACTCCATTTTCGCACACAGTATGCCACACTTTTACTCACAAAAGAAAAACTCTTCATACAACTGATATTGCAACTCTTACTTCAAAAACATGGTTTTTGCTGGCAGAAGTGATGGAAACATTTCCCGCAATGAAAATTTCACCTACCCGAAATGAGGAAAAGTTATCAACAAATTTTACTTGGCCGATTTTTCTCGGTGTTTAATCACCGCCAGCCAGCTTGATGCTTGCTACAATTTGTTCTCTTATTTTTTCCTCTGATAACATTTTTCGGTGAATGGGTTGAAAGCTAGAAAGTGTTTTGTAATAATTTTAGTTTAGTTTCCATTTAATATCTTGATATCACTCTCAAAGTACGTTATTGAGTTCCAATTATTATTCAGGCCCGCTATTGGTTCAATTAGCAATGTGATGGAAGACCTCACAGAAACATAAACCTAATTTCTTCCTTCAAATTCAAAGCAAATAGCAATGACAACAATTTAGACTGATGCTCCCATCTCAGGCAAACTCACAAAATCGAATGCATAAATAAATTCAGTAAAATACTTCCATATAATTCAAAATTTAGACAACAATACAACACTAAGGGCCGGTTTTTCAATGTACTTTAACTTCGAGCTAAATTTAACTCATGGTTAGAATGTGGGTCGATTCCTTCATTTAGCAAATGTCATATTATTTCTAACCACGAGTCAAATTTAATAGGGAGTCAAAGTACGCTATCACGACATTGATACACTGGCCCTAATAGGAATTAACTCGAATATCAGATATTTGTACCGGTGTTACTTAATGTTACTGTTTATTAGTAGAACAGCTTTAACCCATTAATGCCTATACTTGAAAAGTTTTTAAAAAGCAGTTCTTCTATATGATTTTTTTCTTTTCAGCCAATGTTCCCAAAACTACGGAACAGTTAGGGAGCTCCTACACATCTCTGTATTCAGAGCTGTCTGGTAGCCCTCCATTATGGATAACACACGTCACAGGAACTTACCATGATGATATCTACGTGAACAATGCCAGGATTTTAGTGAGCCAGTCAAATATACAAAGTAGTGAAAATAATTTGCTGCAGGTAAGAAGAACCAATTGAAATTATTATAATAACTTGGAAAAAGTGATACAATATTTGATTATCTCTTTCTTGACCTTTACTTCTACTTTGACCCCTTTCACACGTTTGCTATTTGAAAAATAGTAATAACTTGTTTTCCCGTACAGTGAAACTTTTCTGAAAAAAATGGCTCACTGAGAACAAAGGTTAGACGTGATTTCGGAAACATAGAAATATTCATATCGATACCCTGTACTGATGAGGGGCAACTCTCTCGAAATCAATCTTGAATGACCCTTGATGCATGTCGGATTGTACCAACGCATAAGGGCTGATCAGTCGCGTATGTACTGGATATGGAGATTAGATGTTTAATCTCGCTGTTATGAAACGATAGCTTGAGCCTATATCAAACTAAACCGCACATGATATCTGAATCTAATTGCTTGACTGGCCAAAATCCTAACCTCATTGTTTTGTATATTGATTCATGGAGAATGCATCACACTACTTGATGGAAGAAAATTTAACTATAAAAGAAAAATGGTTTACATACCCCAATCTTCCGTTAAAAATAAAGAAAAATGGATTATCTTTGTCAAGTGTTCAACAGATAAATTTCAATGGTTGTAGGGAGCAGTGTTCATTGCCTATTGAATACTAATCTACGGAGATACCAATTGTGTAGGGTTTATTAGTTTTGTGGTTGATATTGATTTGGTCATATGTAAAGGCATGACAACCTTTGCGATATAACTTATTCATGTTTTGTTTAGAATTCAATGTTGAGCCACTTGTCCTTTTTTGTAGATTTTGATTGACAAACTCTTGTTTAAAATCTTTTGAGTAAAATATGCCAAAATAGTTATTACCTGCGTATCAGTATGTCCTGATTTATACAGCTAGTCTTTGATGATTTTGTAGAGATACTTGTGAATAATAATAATTTTTCCGTTTGGAAACCCTCTGCTAAGAATAGTTACTTATATTTTTCTGTTGTAGTTCTATTGGTTTTTTATGTTCCAAAACATCTGTATGATTCAACACGAGTTCGATTAGAACTGCTTTATCACCCTGGTACTCACATTTTTATTTAAAAAATATGTTATTTCAGCCATGTTGCCACTTCTCCGCGAGAGATTAATGACGATCACCTATTCTACCGTACGATTTTGTTACATACGATTCATTGCACTGGGTGAAGATAGAATTGAACGAAATTGGCAAACTGTGATTAGTCTATGAAAACGGTGCATTTAGACCAATAAATAGTATATATTCTTGATAATGGAAAATCATGGTTTTCGAACTGGTAATGATGATAACATGTATTGCAACTTATGATTCCACAATTTTTCAATCGATCATTTTAGTTCTCCCATTGCTTTTTCAATTATAGGGGGCCTTGGAATGAGACAAACTGTTTTATCCAGTCAGTGAGTTCTCTCATTAGGCTTGTTTATTAGTCTGACCTTATCCAGCATTCAATATTTCATGAACTGTCAGGTATTACTACATATCAGTCTTGATTTTACCGTCACACGTCGGCATGATGAACGTTTAGTGTGTAATTGCATTCCGATTTTAATGTCACCATCACTCATAATTCTATTCCAATTCCGAAAGCAAACATTGTTCAATGCTTCGGCGATTTAATTCAATTAATTTTGACAAACTTCGAAAGATGTTCCTTGGGTTGAATTGAATAATATGTTGTTGTCAATTTTTCATTATTGGCTGATGTGTCACATTAAATGAGAAACATCCTTCAGTATATAGAGCCACGAATTGAGTAACAAAATGGCAACAGACTACATGACAAAATGGCACACTATTCAGTTACTTCGAAAATGACAAATATCACCCTTTCCACTTCTGATTTCCCGAATATTCTATTCATATTTTCAGAAGAATCAAAATACCTACGTGTTTCAAGTTTGTCCAAGTTCATCCATGCAACGATTCAGGTTTCTAAGTACTCAATAAATCCTGACTTTCGATAGTATATACAGTCTGTCCATCCTCCCCTGTTGAGTTTTGAACGTATTTACATCATTCTCTGAATTTTTTTTTGGTCCAATGGTGGTAATTCATAACCTGCTTTTTGACAATGACCTGTCCAGAACACACGGTTAATGACCATAGCAGTCGATGCCAAAACACGAGGGAAAAAAATAAATAAAAAATAATGAAATAATTGAAATTGTCACATCTATGTGGTGCTGTAGATTTTCTAACATCTGGATAGTGAATACACCACCAAAAACATCAGTGAGTCAGTCACCTCAGAGCACCACAGCAAGTAATAATAATAGCTGTCCTCTACCCGCACAGGCCTTTGGATACACTCTATGAGTGTTTATGAAGGAGTATTATTATTATTAAATATCTCGGATTTCAGTCAGACGATGTTTTACACTTTGGAAATCACTCTGATTAAGTATGCAAAAAGATTTCGAAAAAACTAAATATTTTGCGTGAATTTCAAAAAAACCCTCTGAGACCAAAGTTACATTTTGTATTTAAACAAAACACATGAAATAAGTTCTATGAATTCTCTGTATTTTAAAGGCTTTATTATTACATACATACGAATAAATACGTGGTTCTAGTTCATCATTGAAAATTTTCAAAAAATATTCATTTGAACATATTAAAAACAGTTGATAATGTAAGTTTCGGTGAACTTATCTGCTTATTTTATGTGTGTATTTTCTATAAACTTACTCATTTATACTGTTACTGTGTTAATGTACGTATTATTATTGTTTATATTGGGGAAACCTGTTTCAATGAAGATTCTTAAATATTCGAAACTGAAAGACGTTCCAGATAAGAATCACTTGACTTCCATAATGCTATTTCAAAATGGCAGCCCGACGCTATTCTGGAAGATAGAAATTTTTCATTAAAGTCGAAAAGCAGGTTATGAACTACAATTTCACCAATGAAAAAATCAAAGAAAAATGTCAATCCATTCAAAAGTTAACAGGGGAGCTACTTATAAACAGGCTGCATATGCATATATATTTCTATAATAAGAATATTTCTATAATTAAATAATTTTTTTATTGATAATTTGCTTGTACTCATATAACATCTTGTTATATCTACTTCAAAGAACTGCCATGGCATAAACGTATCTCAAATATTGAATTCAAAATCTTTCTGCTCCTCGATTCAATCATCCGTAGGTACATACGTTCGAATCCCAGCGCAGTCACGGGTCTCGTGCTTGGAATTACACGTTAAAAGGTGAGGGCTACGTCTCCCCTAGTTTAAACAAGTCTCTCGAACGATGTATGTGAGTTCGACCACGAAGACCAGGTATTCATAATCCTTTAGTTGAGTTCAACCATCAAATTTCTACCACCGAATTATTGCAAATCATTAACATGCTGGGTTTGTTTGTTGTTTAAAATATCAACTGTGTGTCATGTTAAAGAAACTAGACCATATTTGATTCATTTTACAATACAGAGGGGTGGAACAACAGATTTTCCAGCTTTGCAAAAAGGCGAATCTGTCACCAGGTTAGTTCGTTCAGGAACAATCGAGTCATAAAAATATAAAAAAATCTTCTTATCTGGTCGGCGGGTGGTCGTGGTCGAACTCGTAGTGCTATATAATCCGGAACCCTTGGCTCAAGCGGATTATCTCAGGTAGCGTGGTCGAACTCGTATACGCCCTCTCGAAGACTCCTGAGGGTTGCTCGTTAAGGTGCAGCCGGTTGACGGAAATACCAACCAAAACAACAAATCTCCAACAAGATTTCCATTCGCATTAAAAAATATGATGTTAATATTTCTTCTACATGGTTATATTCACATTATATAATTGTTCAAAACTTTTATGATTAAGTATCTGTTACTTTGTTACCACAAATTGATAGTCGAATAATTTTGAATCACTAAGTCCTGAAATATGGGAATCCATTCAAATATTCACTATTAGCAGTCACTATGGAATTTATCTGGTGGAAAATCATGAAACGCTGACAGAGCTCCACAGAAGGGAAATCGTTCGAGAAATCACAATTGACCCGCTTGGGTAAAATGGGTGGTGATTTTATATAGTCAACGTAGCATGAAGAGAAGAATTTATACATTGAATCAGACATGGTCCTCACCGTTGAAAACATTCTCGTAAATTTCATTTCCAATCTAATGCTCAAGCTCCCAGTTTTAAATTGTACGAAATATCACGCATAGTTATAAGATTGTATGAGAGTGGCTTTGAAAAAATTACATCAAATAACACATATCAACATCATCAAACTAGTTTGAAAATGAAGGAAAGAGAACTTAAGTTTTTCAGATATGGTCCTAGGCTTCTTTGATAGCAATAACAGCTTTATGAGAAATATTCTTTGATCCACTAGAGTAAAGAAATTGAACATAAGTATTGATGAATTCTAGAGTATTATCTAATGCTTGGAAAGACTGAAGAAAATATTCGGAATTCACCTAATGAGATTGTTTAATTAAATTAAAATACATGCTATAACTATTCAATTCAATGCAATACATATGTTTTTCTTACGTACGTTAGATAGATATTGATATTTGTAGAAATGGAAATATTTAGAATTTATATATAATTCTAATGATTTTCTTGTTGACAAAATTTATTTGATTTCTGATGTGTTTATTACTATAGGTACCTATATAACTTTTAGAATTAGTGGGTATTCAGTCGGGTCAGGAGAGAAAAACTCTTACTTACTTTTCCAAGCTTTCGACAATTATTTCGTCTTTATCAAGGCTACAAAATTATAAATGGTTAAAAATAGCAATAATGAAAAAATGGTATGAACTTACATGTGAAATGAGTTAAATAAACGAATATATTGTATATAAAATATGGTACAAAAAATTTGTGACATTTCAATTGAGTAGTTGTGGAAGTATATTTGATTATATATACAGGGAGTTTTCTGTCAATATTCATGATGTAAGAAAATCATTTCTGAGTATAGATATAAGTAAATTTTGCTAAGTTGGTCAATGTCAGATCTATTGTATATACTATTATTGTCATTGTTTATTGCAACCATTTCTTAGAAATTGATGTTTTGCTCATATCTGAATGAAGAGAGTTAGAGTATCATATAAGATTCAAAAATAAACGTTTTTGGATTAGAATTGAAGAAAAGAACATGAATATGTCAAAACATTCAGAAACATCAATTTATTCGAAATTCCACCCCAAATTTCGACGATATTTCATTGGAAGTGGTGTCTATATGGTTAGCCGACCATGCAACTGGAAATTCGAAAGATCTAAGTTTCAAAATTCATGTCAACAAAAAATTCATTCATCTAGGTATTTCATCACAACGTTCCAAATTTGATTAGAGCTTTCGATCGTCATCTTACTAGTCTAGTCTAATACAACGATCTTGTATTATAGAAGAAAGCCTGAAGCTGCTGGAACAGAATAACTAATATAAGTTGTGTAAATGTCCTCGCAGAAAAAGAAATCCTGAAAGCAATCAGATCTCCCTGAATAAGTTCACTAGGCTATAAGATTCTCTTAGACCTTTTATATTCACAATATCTAATTTCAATAATCTCCGGTTGGCTACCAATGAATGAATTAACCGAATCAATCAAAATAGATTTCAATTGGTGTCTCGATGATGGTTCTATTAGAGGTGGTAGGGACATTTTCCCACAAGAATTCCAGAGAATCATTCGTAGAGTCAAAGAAAATTGAACTAGATTTTTTTTTCAACAAATGGGAACTTATCACATCAAATCTCATAGACACCATTCATTTCAGACCTATCACTCCAGGAATCAAAATTTTAGAATTCAAGGATAGGACTGTATCAGGTGCACACCTCTGTGAAAAACCGTTGACTCACTTCAATAATTTTTTATAAATAGACAAAGTTATTAAATAGTATAAGGAAAGTGCATATACAGTCAATTAGAAAATGATACAGTCCAAAAAGATATCACTGTTGTGTAGGCATTTTCTTGATTTGTTAATTATTTTGAAGTGAATTACTGTTTGAATGCAATCTGATAATATTTGAAGAAACATCAATATATTCCTTCATAATGAATGGGAATATTATTTAAATTCTCCTCTGAATGGGTATTCCGGATTCATGGCCTTGTAAATTAAAAATAAGACGATGCGACTGAAATTTGCGACGGTTGACCATGTTGAGCCAGCCCGTTTCTTTCACTCTTGTCTCAATCAGAAAACCAAACATTCTGATCTGATATCTTATCGCATCAATGATATACCCACCCATATTGCATATTGCCTTCTGAAAAACTACCAGCAATACCCAAACTCTTATATATACCCACTCAAAAAATGTCCGATTTATCATCGTTAAAAAGTAGTTCTGTAGTTTGAGAACATTTTTCGAAATTCTTCAGAACAAATTAACCAAAACATATTTGATATTATTGAATATTAGATATATTTGGGATCAAATATAACGGCCTCTCTTCAAAAAATACTCGAAATACGACATTTTCCGAAAATATGAATTATTCTAGCGTTATCTTGTAGCATGGAAAGATGTAGGAAAGATCTTGGAATTTGTGCCTCGTTCATTAGACAGTGTAGAGCAGTGTATGAAAATTTGTCGAAAACGGTGCCTGATGTAACTGAGGAAGACCATTTTTCAGTCGGGTTCTAGGCGCCGAATAGTCGAATTCCATCCCAACAAGGAATGAGAGCTCTCCAATAGATAAGCAAATACCTCAAAAATGGAAAAAATCTATTTTCAAAGCTCCATATCTCGAAAACTGTCCATTCTTGAGCTTTGTGGCTGTGAACACCTTTGATCAGCTCATCAAGAACTACAACATACAAAAAATTCAGCCAAATGCACGGAAAGCCATTTCCCATAAGAAATGTGCGGGGTCCTTTGTCTTCATCAAGGAGCTATTGAAACATGGAGTATTCTTAACTCGCCGCTCACGCCTGGATATGAGTAAGTAACTCTGCAACAATGCAAGAGAAAATGCAGTTTCTTATCGTTACAAACTGCATACTTTGTGGGATTACATATACGGGACACTACATGGCTTTCACTACAGATACCCTTATGCAGAAAAGTGACATAAGTATAATAAATCTAGGGTGTCACCAATCACTTTTGGGCGGAGAAGTATCTGAGTATTTTTTTCATGAGTTCTGTTCTCTCTGGATTGCACATTTGTTTATTTTTGTTGAATGTAATTGTGTACATATTATTCATTTGTTCCGTCACTGTATATGTAGTATGTTGATTGACCTCTTATAATGTGTCATTACACGTAATACTGTACTCCTAATAAAGTTAGAGCATTCTAATCGTATCGGGATCAATACCCATTCAAACTTTAATCCTGATTTTATCACTCAAACTTGTTTAAAAACATTACATCGAAATTAGTACCACAGGCAGATATTTTGCCATTGAACACATTTGCGATTTTGATCTATATAATATGAAACGTTTTGAAGAGAAATATCCAATTAAAAAGGCTGAGGGACCTTGTTGAAAATGACTTGATTGTTTTTCATTTCGGATAAAGGCTTTCGATGTAATATTAATTATATTCATAGTCAGTTCTCCATTGCGAAAATGAAAGCCCGAGGCAAGTTGTGGTTGTTTCATTTTGGTTCGGGAATATGAAAGAAAATCCCTTGTGGCTCGGTTCAAATTATACAGGACTCACCAAAAGGACCGCAAATAAAATAGTGTTACAATTAATTTTGTCTGAATTTTGAAAAATAGATATACTTTATTAGTGATTACTTAAGACTTGAAGTACTAAAGATAACTTTTCGATCGCCCATTATGAGTTTCTGGATGAGAACCAACTTTTATTACAAATAATTTTATTTTTTGTACAACCAGACTATTTTAAATTATCCACAACTTCTACCTGTATGACAGTAGGTTCTGTGTTCAGAGAACGGTAGGTAAATATTTACATTTTGAAGGATAAGTATATACAATTTTAGAATCATTTTTAAAGTCTTCTTTTGAATTTTCTGGAATTTTAGCTGATATTTCGATATTCCATTTCCGTATTCTTCTTTTCCTAATCATTCGTCATATACAGTATAATTGGAACAAAATACTCAATTTGTATCTGACAAATGCATAAAAAATTTAAACAAAGCAACTATAAATAAATCACGTATCGATAAATTACGTCGCAAACAATTGATCAAAAAGATGATATTCAAAAAGATTGATTCATACGAATTATTTTTCACATATATTGATCGTACAGAAATAGTACAAGCATCACGAACCGTAGGTTATTTGTTACAGACAATACTGGAGACTTCTCTGCGCTTAGTCTTCAAGCATCGTTATCAACTAGTAAACCGTTCTTGTTATTCAAACCATTGTGAAATCAATAATAATTTTTTTTTTCTATTGATGCATACATTTTGGGACACTGTGACAAAACGTAACTCTGCCTTACTTGGTTGTCTGAAATACTGTCCTGTTGATCGTCTGGCTCTCCTGCTGCTCTGGTAAAAATCAGCCCCCTGTATGAAGTAAGCACTCAGCCTAGTATCAGAAAGAAGCCCATTCTTTTTTTTTTCGGGCACGCAACCTTATGCAAGCTCCTTTTCGATTCAACACTCTCTTATCCCACTGTGTTTTTCTGGTTCTTTGATGGTACAAAGTTCTGCACAACTGAAAAGAAATGATATGTGAAATAATTATAATCTTTGTATTACACAACTTCTTGAAATACCTTATTAATCAATTATGAGCGTCAAAACTTCAAGGACTACTTATTTTTCCAATAATTTCATCTGAGGAAAGAAAAGTTTCAACTATCAGACTCTGGAATGCAAACCCTAACTTGACAAAATATCTGGGAGCTTTTAACTCCTTAAAAACATCTCCAACGTGTATTGGTCCGAATAGTTAACAGAGTTCGATGGAATAAGATTGTCGCCAATTGTACCAATGGGCTACCATGAAGTTGGCCAGGTTTACAGAATGATCTTTTTGGATGTACGCCATCTGTAACTAACCCGATACCGTCCTCCCCATCTTTTTGACTTATTAGTACACAGCAAAATGTGAGTCTATCTATAAACATGATTCTTGATTTCCAATTGTGAGAGAGGATCCATATCTATCGTATGAGGGTAACATTGCAGTGAATGTAGACATATTCAGTTCAACCATTTCACAATTCAGCGATACAAACTGGATAAGATTTCATTTCAATAATGGTTTTCGAGACCCTACACCCGGGAGACACTAACATCAAATAGTTCTCTATGAATTGGTGATTAGATATTTTCTCATTTATAACCCCTGAATTTGATTTACTGGATTTAAAATTCTGAAAGAAACTAATGGAGGACATTGAATGACTTCCGTTCCGGATGCTTGGTTACAAATATGAACTTGTGCAGCATGTGCTGTCTTGATATAGAGGCACCGCGGAGGACTTCAGGTTCAAACCAAGAATCTTTAGATGGTGATGAGAAGCCGATATGTGCGAAGTGCAAGGAGAAAAGGAAGTGCATGAAATCTTTATCTTTTCATACATTCTCGAAAATTTTAGGATTTCATTTGGAACGTTTTCTCTGACAGATAGATTTCGAAAAAAATTTAATGTCACCATTGATATTCCTTTAAAGGAATTGGACATGAGTATTTATGCAGCAGACAACATAGCTCCTTGTCGCTATAAGTCTTTATGCCTTATTCAATCATAGTGGGACTACCTATAGCGGACACTACGCAGCCTACTGTAAACATCCGTATGCAAGCACGTGGCATGAGTATAATGATTCAAGTGTTACCCCAATTTCATCTAAATCCGTCGTGAGCAGTGAGGCCTATGTCCTCTTCTATGAACAGGAAGGCACTAAATCACACCTTTGTGATCATATTTAGTTTTATTTTATATATATATTTTATGTTTCATTTGTATTTGTATTTGTATTTATATTCTCAGTTTTAGTAATTTATTCATGGAAATGTATAGCACTTTAAAAGTATAAATAAAATCAAATATTTCGAAAGATAAAAAAATTAATAATCCTAGATCCATACAATTAATAGTATAAATTATTAGTGATATAAGTTGATGGATTTATGAATAATGATGAAAACAGGTAGTACCTATTACACGATGTTACCTGTGCTTAGAAAATAATGGTCACTTGTTAGAACATCTTTTGTAATTAAGACAGAGACGTAATCGGAGGTTTTTCATGGATGATTTTGAGTAATATCTGAAATGAGCTGGAAACATTCTTAAATGAGAATAAATGATATATAAAAAAAATAAAAAATGGCTTTGATTTCTGAAATAAAAAAAACAGGACCGTATTTAAAAAAAAAGTTGATGAAACGAAACGTTGTATTGAAAATCTGTGAGCGTCATCTTGTTGAGCTTGAAATGTAACAAAGAAAATGTACTTTTTATTTATTGAAATCTACCAAAATAACGTCAGAAATAAATAAAATCAAATATCGAACATTTTACTTTATTCAAAATATCTAGAAATCCGAAAAAGATACCCCACTTCTGCAAACTACAAATAAAAGTCCTTTGGATTATGCAACTTTTCTCTAAATTAACCAGAATTATATGTACAACCGTTACCGAGATACTAATGCTATCTCATCCTTATCTTGGACACACTGTATATCGAGGCGCCCCGATGAATAGACACGGCCTGTATTAAATCCTCTCATGATATTTCGATATATGGAATGAGAACAAAATGATCACATGCAAAAAGTCCTTTTCTCTACAAGCTTGTAGGATCCACCCTGTACCCGCACGCAGTTTACTTTGGGAAATGTCATTTCCCCGAACGTTAAAGTTATTTCAAGTATGTTTTTCCGCACTAGAGCGAGAAAAATGTATCCACACGCGAAAGTCTGTTCAACACGCTAAATAAAATATGTTTTCTACAAGCGTGATTCACCCTATATATACCCGCACGCAATTTAGTTTGAGAAGTGTCACTTTCCCGCACCGGTGCGGGAAAATTTTTCCCACACGCTAACATTTTACAGGGTATTGCTCATAATTGTGATTAGTAGATAATTTTGTGTCTCATTTTTTTGCGACCAGTCGTCCCTGTGCCCAGTAGTCTTTGCGCCTAGTTGTCCCTGCGCCAGTTGTCCCTGCGCCTAGTTGGCCGCGACGAGTTGGTCTTGGTCTCGAAAAATAATTGTAGTCTTGATCTTAGTCTTGGTATTGGTCTTGATGTTTCAAGATAAGAATACATTCAAGGTTCAGTTCAAAATTAAACAGATATTGATTGCACGCTGGGTCCTCCAAAGGTGTAAATTCCAGCACGTGTGTCGATCAAAAGACTATAAATATTACATCCGAAAAAAAAGTATTGTGTGATTATGTTACTGTTTCATTTATTGTTAATGTAAATGAATAAGTTCTTTCACTATTACTTCTATAATTGTCAAATAAAAATATCCTAGGGAGAAAAAATGTCACATTATCACCCTAAGGAATAATACGCCAATTCTGCCTCTCTTTTGACACCGGGAAAATAACTTTCCTTCTGCCGGCGTAAAAATATATATATTACACATGGGATAGCTTTGCGACGTTATGTTCATTCTCTTTAGACGCTTTGATTTAAAAATGTAATTAGTCAAAATAGTCACTGTAACATTTTTACAGCGATTCAAAACTGTTATTCCTTCTTGGTCACTATCACTGTTCAAAATAAGATTAAAACATCCAACTAAATAGAGCAGTCAGTATTCGTTGCTTAACATTTTGAAAATTCTTGGGAGACCTGTTACATAATAACCTCATTGTGTTATCAAGTAAGGGAATTAAATTGGTGGCATACAAAGTACCTAACTGTTTCATCAGAACAGTTAGGAAAGGGCCGTTAAAAAAAGAGTACGGCCCAACCCAGTCTAACTCATTTTATGATAATAAAAAATGGAATTGATCTTATTTAATGGAGTTGTAGTTCATTCCACTCAACCAGTTTAGATTTAAATTTAAAAAATAATTGAAATGCCATTGAAACAAGTTCGTGTATACGTTACATTTATATAACATCCGCTCTGAAATATCAACATCTTCCTTCAAATATTTTGTGAATGCGTATTCTCAAGGAATTACGAGAACGACTTGACCGGATTTTCTTTAACGATATATTTGGCTTATTTTCCAATTATTCTCGGTTCTCCGGTTTCTCTGCCACTGCCGCACGAAACAAAAGTTCCATAATATTTCACTATTACACTCTCTTTCGCCAGAGATCCAGGGCGGTGTCCCATTTTTACGACAAACATTGAACGCGTCATTCCATTCTGTCCTAAGTGGATGGAGTTTTTCACTGCGGTCACTGACGTATTCAAGAACGGAGTAGGCATGGAGGAGGATCGATAGTATGGAAACAACTGGAATTCATACAATCATTTTGAATTTTCATGCATTACTTGAAATGTTAGAGACAATGAAGTAACAAGAATTTACATAATTTTAATTGAATACTTGTGCAGTGTGGAATGAAAGTTGATGGAGAGTAGCCAATTTTGGTATATCTATCAGACTATCAGTCATTAGTAATATAGAACGTGTGGGAATAAGAATGTATAAAAAACCTACCAAAACTCATAGATTTATGACTTCAGATTCAAATCAATATTGCGCACAAAAAAGCAGATTCAACTCTTCCTGTCTACAGAGCCATGATCTTTCTACTATGATGAACATTTCTAAAAGAACCGTAAACCGTTGATGGATAGGCACTCTCCAAACACAATTGATATTATGAAAATTTCCATTATCCGTCTATGGATAATGGAAACGTACTCTGAACTCCGTTAGGAATTTCCCAGACAGGCCCTGTTTCCGAAGACCCGACACTTCCATAGGGCGCGCTGATGTGTCCCCAGTGAACACTCCCCACGTCCGTGGGGTGAGTGATTACTGGGTCCGAGAGTCATGTGCCCTGAGAAGGCAGAGTGAATCAAGAATTACGGCCTTCTGCATTCTTCCGACTAAGTTTTCTGCCGCATCATGGCAAGCCGGTATGATTTTCAAGTTTGGGAGCAGTGTGTCCATCATTCCACAAAGGACCCCTATTATCAGAACCACTATCTTGACAGAATGGTTTCCTGCGGAGTTCAAAGAGTAGATCTCGATATTTAGTCCGTTTTTATTCCTCTTTTCGGACGATGTTCGTTTCGCCAAGAGCTGAAAACTCAATGACGAAAATCGTCCTACTTTGATGGTCAACTACATCAGGCTTATTGGCTTGTATTTACCTGAGGGTGGGGAATGAGTAGTTCCAATACATTCGGTACTTCTCATTCTCCACAACGGACTCAATATTCAACATCGGTGTCTCTTCTATACCGTACGAGTATCGTAGGTGGTAGTACAACACTCGTAGGGCCGCGTCATGCCTATGGAGATAGGCTGATACCGCATAAGCTGAATAAGCTGACAGTAAATGCATTATGGTCTCAGCTGCCCCACGACACGCTCTGCGTCTAGTATCAGCGACCTCTAAACCCATCACGCGACTACGGTAGACAAGGGTGCTGAAGACACCATCTTGGCAGGCCATTATGAATCCCTCGGTTTTCGACAACAGCCCACTTGACCTGAGAAAAGCGAAGGTCAGTTTTCTGGAAAAGCCAAGGTCCTCAATGTTCTTGAAGAAAACCCCATGCATTGGCTTATCCTTATGTAGCTGTAGAAGCCTCTCACACTCCGCAGCTTTCACGTGGGCTTTTTGCTGAACGGGTTCCAACTCGGTGACAGAGTTTGGGTTCGTCCGTTCAGTGTCAAATACGAGACCGAGTTCATCGGCTGCACGGGTTGCTGCCTTGAAAAGAAATGCTCCAATCCCTGCTTTTTTATGATCGCATACTAAGCAGAGAAGGGGATCTGTACTCCTGATGACTTTACAGGCTCCATCCAGTACCATTCTGTTGTGTAGACACTCCAAACTCAAAGGTCCACGTCCTCCCCGTTGTCTGGGGAAGTATAACCGCGGAACAGACGATTTAGGATGCAAGCTCCTATGAAGATGCATCATTTTGCGAGATTTCACGTCGAGTTGTCGCAGCTCTTCCTGGGTCCATTTGATTACTCCAAAGGAGTAAAGTAGAATCGGAATGGCAAGCATATTAGTTGCAGCAACTTTGTTCTTCCCCGACAGTTCTGTTGACCAGATCTGTCGGAGTTTGTGCTGATACTTGCCGCGGAGAGAGTTTTTAATAGTAGCTACCTCTTGGGTGTGGCGTTGTTCCACCCCTAGGTAGGTATACGTCTCCCCGGCATCCAGATGATGTAGGATGCTTCCGTCTACGAGCTGAACGTCCTCTCCGTATTTCTTGCATCGTCCTCTTTTGAGATTAACCGTAGCATATTTGTCGATCCCAAATTCCATTCCGGTAACATGCGTGTACTCTTGCACCAACCACCCTTAAGGACTGATGAAGATCCTTTTTTTTCCGGAGGCATAAAGTTTGAGGTCATCCATGTAAAACAGATGGGTGACCTTATGCCTCCGGTTGCTGGGGGTGCCGCAGTTGTATCCGTGGGTTTTCCGTAATGCAACGGACAATGTATTATTAAAATGAAAAGATTACCTTACCGCAAATGAAGCTTTTATATGTTTATTATTATCATTATCAATATCATTATTATTACTGAGCTACATAAAGAGTTCAAACGTTTCTGTGATAAATACATATGATGGAAATACATGCAATGTGTCTTCTATCATTAAACTCCCGTTATCATGGAACTAATATTGGGAAAAGTTGTCTGCCTTAATTCAGAAAGGACGATGTAGTTCAAGTTGCAACTATTAGACTGTCAAATAGTATGAAGTTCAATGTACAGTTTCGAAACTTCGTGTCCTACCAGTGGAAAGTAGTCAGTAACAATGACGTAGATTGTTCGATATTCAGTATCATTTTGCATACAATTATTTTCGTTGTTTGCAAATAACATTTCCATTATTCATTTCCTATTGAAAGTTTGGTCAATTCTTCCAAGGCGGGCAGAATGTTGCGAATCCAGTAGTTTGTAATATGAAATGCACTGTATTAGTTAGTTACGAGTTATTTAGAAAACTGTCATAGAATTGTCAATAAATTACGATATGTTGACGTAGTAGAAATTATTTTCAACAAACAATGTCTACACCACAGTATTCACAGTCCACTTATATCGATATTAAACAAATATTTTGCCTTTGGTCTCTGTTGATTGAATGTACAGTAAAAAGTTCATTATTGGTGTAATGAACACACTTCTTTGGGTGATCGATTATACATGTCCAACAATCTGAAAATCGATTTTGATACATGTCACGTAATCACTAGTATGGCAGCAAATTGAAAAAAAAAATATGAAGGGACAATGGAGATATATCCAAGTATTAAAAATATATCATTCCACGGTCGTAGGAGGCAGTAGTTGTTTTCTGTTGAATACTTGCCGACGACCATACCTATTGTATAGTTCTTTTTGCGGAAGATTGAATTACGTATTCCACCATTTTTCATTATTAGTTTAGTGGTCTTCCGTTAAGCAGTGTCGCCCCTCTTCATGATGTTTCTGGCTTCATATTGAAGTCGACACGTAGTCGGAGTGCATTTTAATCTGGAATCCAGAGATGGCGCTGAATTCATACTTCATTGTTTGTCTCAGGAATTTCCAATTAGGGTGAAAGGATTTTTCGATTCAATTGGGTCGAACTAGCCTTCGCTGATGATTGGCAATGACCATGAAACCGGTACGAAGGTGTTCCCCCAATTAAATCGAAAAACAATTTCAGCTTTGATATTGAAAATGCATTGCAAAGTAATTCTTGTAGAAAACTTTGCCAAGTATTAAACAGATATAATTCAACGGTCGTAGGGGGCAGTAGTTATTTTCTGTTGAATACTTGCCGACAACCATACCTAATGTATAGGTTTTTTGCGGAAGATTAGATTACGTAATCCACCTTTTTTCATTATTATTATATTAATGGTCTTGCGACAAGTAGTATCGCCCCTCTATATGATCTTGACAAATTCCAGTAATTTCAAAGGTTTGGGGTGTGGACCATCGGGGGTAGTCCGTTCCTGACTTTGTAGCAAAATAATTTGTTCAGTCAATCACCAAAATTTAGATGATTCTAAATATTCACTTCGAAAGTTATCAAAGAAAAACTTTTTTCGTTTCGTAACTTTGAGGGCCCGTAACGTGGTACGAAGGCTTTTAGGAACAAAACTTATATGAAGTACTGGTGATATTTTGACCCTATCTATACATTTTCGAGAGGAAAAGAGGAAGTCCAGGGACACTCTGTATACATTTTTATAATTTTTGAACATGGTTCGAAGGATAATTATTTTCTTGGTGTAAATTACTGGTGTGTATTTAGATATACATCGATAACCCACTTCGAAATGATAAAATGTAGCCGTGAAAAGACATTCTGCTTAATCGTTTTTTTATTCGATCATATAATCAATGAATTCTATAAATAATAACAACATATTCACAGCTATTTCTATGTAATAATAATTCATGTATCTGTGTGCCTTCCTTCTCTTTATATTCATGGAATAGTTCTATGATATATCTCGTTCAACAAAAAATTTGGAGAAATTTCTGATGCACACTGATTGATAGTTTTTTCAAGTGCTCCATATTTCGAATAGGTCTAAACTTATACACAGTATTTTTCAAATAGCCCCACAAGAAAAAGTCCCATGGGGTCAGGTCAGATGATCGTGACGACCAAGGAATTTCTGAATTTCTACCTATCCACTTTCCAGCAAAAGCTGTATCTAGCCAATTCCGGAATAGGAAGAAAATACGATAGGAGAAAATATAAACGGGGATCTTTATCTCTGCCCTTGAGCGTGTGAATAAACTTGGATTTATAAGTCTAGAATTTTATTTTTTTGGCAATCTTCGAACACAAGTTAAAAATGAACCCAAAGCTTCACACAATTTATGAAATGATTATCTTGGAGTTTCAACTATACTCTGTAGACCTTGGAACTCTGTTTCTTCAATAATAACTCATGTTATTTTCCGAATGAATTTTTCACGGACCTAGTATTTTTGAACTTGGAAACCATTCATAATTGTTTAATTTATCTTGGCAACTTAGTCCACTTTTTGACAATTCACAGTATTTTTTTAAATTTTCAATCTTCAATCTTGACACTAATGACAGTAAATCTCACTACTTGGCACTGAATCAGCAAACGAACGTCACTTCGTTTGACAGTTTATAAACATGTTCAGGATGATGTAAGGCTACATCCACAATAGAGGCCATTAACAAATATTTGAAGAAACGTTTACCTGGATACGAATTCAATGTTACCGAATTGGAATCTCTTGGTCGTAATCTCTCATATAGAGTGGAAGCTGACCCACAACTTGAGAAAATACTATACACACCCAATCATTGGCCAAAAGGTGTCATCGTAAAACGATTTCGATTTCGCCACCAACGGAATAATGACAGGGAATTCTGAAGAGAACATGGAGAATGAAACGGATGGTATACTTGATCTGAAAATAATGCATATCAATTGTCAATCAATAATTAATAAAATGGATCAAATGGAGGTTATACTTCATCAATATGCAACTGAAATAATTTGCTTTTCTGAAACTTGGTGTACAAGTTTCAATGTGAATTCTGTACAATTCAAAAATTACTCCATTGCTAATTTATTCATTAGACAAAATAACATACATGGTGGTGTTATGATACTGGCTAGAAGAGATTTAGATTTAAATTTAAAAAATTTAGATGTTGTCTGTAAAACCTCAAATGAAATGCACGTAGAGATGTGTGCAGAACAACTATGTGTCAATAACAATAAATATTTCATATCTGTTATGTATAAGCCTCCAAGTGGCAATCTGGATTTGTTTATCAGTCAAATCACGCAAATGTTAGATTATTGTTCGAATCACTATGATAATATAGTAATATGTGTTGACATGAATATTGATTTCTATTCAGATTCAATGAAAAAAGACATATTCCTTGATTTCATGCAATCCTATAATATGAACACTAAAAACACTGAACCAACAAGAGTATCCAAAAATATTAGTGGGAGAATATCCACCACCAAAATAGATAATATGTTCACAAATCTACCTCATCAACAATACGATGAAAATATCCTTGATCTCACATTAGCTGATCACTACGGTTTAATGCTAAAAATTAGAAATCAGCTGAAACCGAAAACAAAGATGTATTCAGAATTTAGAGACATCGGAAAAGAGAATCTGAAGAACCTACAAACTCATCTCACTTCAGAAGATTTTTGTTTTCTCGATTCTCTAACTGGTATCAATGTTATTTATAGAAATTTTCTCAATATATTGAATGACTCAATTAACTTGTACTGTCCTATGGTAAAAAAATGGGTAAGTCACTGAAAAATCTACACTGGCTCAAAAATAATATAGATAATGACAATCTTGATATAGAATATAAGGCAAAGCTTAAAACATACAGACAACAAATCAAATGTGAGAAAAAGACGTACTATCAAGATAGAATTGAAAACACAAACAGTAATATTGACAGACAAAAACAAGTATGGACCATAGTTAGAGAAAAAACTGTTAAAGTCAAACAGCGATCAAATATAAAATTGAATATTAATAATAAATTGATAGATGATGAAAAAGTCATCGCAAATAGTTTTTTGGAGCATTTTTCAAAAACTGCTAGGATGGCAATCGAAAATCGTTATGGTTACACGGATGGTAAACACTGTACAAAATGCATTTTGAATAATAGTAACTCCTTTTACTTTTCCCCGGTTACTAATCAAGAAATTGTTGAAATTATTAAAAATTTGAAAAATACAAATTCAGTTGGATTCGATTTCATATCAACCAAAATTGTCAAATGCCTAGCCCATCAACTTGCAGGATCTTTGTTGCATATGATTATTACAAGCGTAGTATTAGGTGAGTTTCCTGAAGACTTGAAACTTGGAGTAGTAACACCGATATTCAAAAAAGATTATCCCCTTTTCATAGACAATTACCGACAAATAACGGTACTAAGTGTTATCAGCAAAATATTTGAAAGAACTATGTACAACAGACTTATATCTTACCTTGATAAATATGAAATAATTGTGGCCCACAGAATGGATTTTATCCAGGACGATCGACAGAAAGTGCTATTTACAAGTTTGTTGAATACATCTACAAATATCTGGATCAAAGAAAGCACGTAGGTGCACTTTTCTTCGACCTGACCAAAGCCTTCGACTGACTAGATCTCAGTTTCACGGAAACCATATATTCCCTGGGAATTCGTGGTAAAATACTATCATGGTTCATGTCTTATTTGAACCATAGAAAAATTGCTGTAAGGCTCAATGCAACTGTTTCAGAAATCGAGAGGGTTGATCTAAGACTACCTCAGGGTTCCGTACTGGGTCCACTTATTTTCATCTTGTTTATCAATGACTTACCTAAGCACATGGGATTGTCTGGTATTATATGCTGATGATGTGTCACTGGCAATACATGCCGAGAACCAGAATGACTTTAATGGACCGCGGTGGTGTGCGGGTTGAGTCCTCGCCTCATAAGCCAGAGAGCGTGAGTTCGAATCTCAGCATTGCCACCGGTCTCGTGCATGGCATCACACGTATTAGAAGGTAAGGGCTACGTCTTCCCCTAGCTAACACAAGTCTCTGACTTTTGAGGGTTGCACGTAGGGGTTCAACCAGTTGACGGATATAACAATTTTAACAATTTTTAACAAGATAAAAATTCTTCACAACAAATTCAACAACTGGTGTATTAATAATCGCCTTATAGTTAACAATAAAAAACCTGTGTTCATGCAATATTCAATACAAAGCAGAAGCATTGCTACAGAAATTGAAATCTCCAATAATAATAGGCTGACTAATGCGGAATCAACGAAGTTTTTGGGTACGTTTCTCGATTCCACCTTATCATTCAAAAATTGTATCGACCTAATCAGTAGTAGAATGAACAGGTTTTTTTTTGCTTTATTGCAATTTAAAAGAATATTTGACACACATTATTTAATAAATACGTATTATGCTCTTATATACACACACCTCACCTGTAATATAATAGCATGGGGAAACGCTGCTACATCTCAGTGATTACATATATCACATAAAAGAATAATTCACTTGATATTCGGAATTAAAAGAACCGATTCATGCAGAAATTATTTCAGGGAATATAACCTATTGACAGTGCCTTGTATATATATCATGAAATGCATTCTATTCATTGAAGCAAAGCTAAATGATTTCACTACAAATTCTGATAGCCATGAATACACCACTAGACATGGTAATCTCTTACTAATTCCATATCACAAAACTAATTTTAATGAAAAAGCACCTTCATATGCAGGAATTCAAATGTACAACAAGCTATCCGATGAAATAAAGCATAAACGAGTCCACAATATATTTAAAAATAAAATGAAAAAATTTCTAATTAGAAAGTGTTACAATAAGTGTTAATGAGTATCTGCAGGAATAAGAGTGGATTAATCATGTTTATTTTATTTATATCAATTTTAATGGAGTAGGTATACAATTTTACTCAATAAATCATATGATTTTATGAAGTACCATTAGACTGTTTCTACTTATATTTACACGAATTTGTTTTTAAGATATCTATTTATTATTTTAATCATTTTTGTTATTAAATGATATGTAACAAATTTGAATTCGTTCATTTTTAAAATTCTATAATATGCCATTCGACTTTTTATATTTATATTATATAATTTGTTTTTTAAGATTTTTATATATTATGCTGACCAATTTTATTATATGTGCACAATTATCTCCTCTGACATTTCCAATTTCATGTAATTATGATCTTAATGGAATAAATGCTTTATTATTATTATTATTATTTGAACTTCTCTCTATAACTACAACATTTATCGTAGAAAAAATAGCATTTCATACTCAAGATGAAATACGTTTTTTCGTTCGTGAGATTGCCACACTCGCTCCGCTCTGCTTCGCTCGTGAACAAACTCTCACCTCACTAAAACAGTATTTTCATCTCTTGTTGAAAAATATACTAGGTATATACTCCACAGCAGCACGGTTTCTTTTTGAACAGGTCTATTAACAGACAACATTCAGTTATACATAATGGTTTTTACTCAAATAGAATTGAGACAATATCTGGAGTTTCTTAGGGGTCCTTTCAAACGTATTCAGACAGTCAGAGATTATGTGTTGTTGCAAAAAGAAATGGTTAAATTTAATCAGTGGTTTGGTACAAATAAACTGAATTACTTTAGTGGAGAATTATTAAATAAGTTCAGGTTCTTGTGTTATTTGTGTCCACTTATTCTCATTTTTATAGCATATTAGGAATGTAGATAAATCGGCAAGGTAGTTGTCTATTAGGATTTATTATAACGCAAGTATATAACTTCAAAAATTTATTGTTGCTCAAACTTTCATATTACTGCCTCATTAGTAACAACGCTTAGTAACCTGACTCATATATAGTGGGATCATCACATTTGAAAAATGCGTTCAAAATGTTATCACAAAGAATTGCCCCCATCTGTGCCCATCTGTGCCCATTGTCACTGATTCGATTCAGTGTTAGTCTTGGAACCCTCATCAGTTATGTTGAACATTCCAGTGTTAGTCATTTCATCCTCCGCAAGATCTCCTCTTGTTAAAAAAAAGTTGCAGTATAAATTAGCCCCAAATGATTACATAACACTGAAAAATATCAATCATTCATGGGTGAACTATTTAAAGATGCTTTATTATTAATGTCCCAGTGATATATTATATTCAAAGCTTCATTTGAATTCATATTAGTTCATCATAAATTAAATTAATCATCCATGAAATTAGATTTTCAAATCTTTGTGGATAAATAATCAATGAATAAATGAATGAAACAATAAATGAATAAATTAATTAATAAAAAATAAATAAATGAATTTCTGTGGCCGATATCGAACCGACTATCTCAAGCTTTCTAACCACTCCACCTCTAAATAATACTGCTCGAAATATTTACTTGGCGACTTTTAATCAACTAGGTTATTCATATTTTTTACCGTTTTATTTTATTTATTTTTTCGAGAACAACTTTGCGGCTAAGTACTGCCAGACTCCATTTTATGTGTATAGAAATGATAATTTTTCAACATGAAAGTGATAGTTTTTCACTTTAGAGATGAAAATGAAGCAAATGAACCTTATCATGCGACCCCGTTGGAATATACTGAAAACAATTTGATGGATTTTTGACACTAACAACAGATAATCTCACTACTTGGCACACTAATCAACAAACGAACGTCACTTCGTTTGACAGTCAATAAACATTTTCACCATTATATTTGAACTTCTATCTATAACTATAATTAATATTGGCTCTGATAGCAAAATTCTAGTATTTTATAAACAATATCTATCGGAGAAAAAATAGCATTTCATACTCGAGACGAAATACGTCTTTTTCGTTGGTGAGATTGCCACACTCGTTGTGCTTCTCTTCGCTCGTGGACAAACGCACACCTCACGAAAACAACAGTATTTTCATCTCTTGTTGAAAAATTACTGTTTCACCACTTATGAAAACTTGAAATACGTTGCTGGATCTCTATACGATTCGTCAAATATCCCTCGGAAGCTAACATTTCGAAATATTTTCAGTTTGTTTTTACTCTTGTTCCAGGTTCTCCATAAAATCGACGAAGTTTTGGTTCCCACGAGATCTCCGGATTCGGCCGCAAATCGCATTTATAACCCGACAGCTTGGGAATTCTTGGAAAATTACGAATCTCTGATACCACAGACACAAAATCCACACAGAGTCAGGTTGGTACAGCTAAATATCAAAATGTTCATTTCATGGTGAATTAAAGTGAAATTTATATGTCCAACGTTTTGTTGTACACTCCGATCAAGTAACACAACGTAGATGAGTAACACTCAAATGGAACTGAATGTAACATCTTTTCATAATGTTATTCCTCAAATCATGACATTATTGCCATGTCGCAATTTTTTAAGGATACAGTAAGCACGTAAGCTAGATTTTCATATCTGTCGGGTATATTCATGGCAACGAAAACCCAAAAATACTGTCTTGGATGAAATATATGACAATAAGAAGGCAATTGAAACGTTCATTGCAGCTTGGTGGGAGCATGTAAAACCAATAGTATTTCCATCGCCGAACGAAGATTCTTTGTTGCCGATTAGTCTTGTCAGTACAGCAACGCTGCTTATGATATTTGACAGAACAATCATTTGAAGCTACCCAGTGTCGTAACTATCGAGAAAGGGAAACCAAATTGAAAACAAGAAGAATGAATGAATTATGACAAATTATGTCAATTAAAGCATCGGCTGTTGTCAAAATCCTGTGGAGATTATTTCATCATAATTTCAGGTTTCCATTCCATATTGGGTTTCCATTATTTCTATTTTATTGAACCTCAATATTTCTGTGAACACCGCACGACACTGCCGGTGACGAAAGATGTCCTTTACAAACAAAGTTTAAGGCGTGAGCGGCGAGTTCCTCATCTATAGTCTAGTTCCTAAATTGTAGATAGTGACTCATCGTACATTTTCTGGTTTATTGGGGATTTGAAAGTGCGGAGGGGATGTACGAAAGTGGCAAAGTAAAACTTGATTTGAAGCCAAAGTACCTAGCTTATTTTTGTTCTATTTTTTGACCTGCTTTATATGAATTATGAACCGTACAACCGATGAGTCACTATCTACAATTTAGAAACTAGACTACAGGATGTGTTATTCGATCGGAGGTTGTACATTTGTGATTGTTATATGAACTTTCGCAGTTGGTTTTCAGGAAATATCACATTCACATAAGATTTTTTGTATACCAGTAAAATTCTCATTAATTAATTGTGTTCAAAACTCAGATTGTGAAAGTTATCACTAAAATTTAGAACTTGTTATTCGGTCTTTTTTGACATATGAGTACTTTCTAAATGTTGGCAAAAAGACAGGAGTAATAATTATGAAGATATGATAATATCTTAGAATAAACTCATATGTAGTTCAAAATAGAAATTTATTCTTTATTCAAAAGTATCTGATATCTCTACTCATATAAATTTACAGGGTGTTAGTGAATAAGTTCGACGAACTTCAGGGGGTGATTCTGCATGGAAAAATAATCGCAGTTTGCCATATAACTTTCGTCAGCAAATGCTTTGTTTTCCAAGATGGTGTTGAATTTTTTCCTAAAACTGGCTATTTAATTTTTGCTCTGTATATTTGCATTTATCCCGTACGTAAGGTGTAACTCTACTTGAGACAGAAAAATCTGAATTTTCAAATCAGATATCGAAGTGTCTTCATAACAAAATTGATCCGGATATCCCATTACAGGTGATAATTTATGCAGTGAGCACGTAAAGGCTGGAACAAATTCGTTAAAAGCCATTGGGGAAAAAAGCTCAGACACGGCGATTTTATCTTTCAGTTGCGCATTTTTTGGTGTAATCATATTTTTGATGACTTCATCTCTGTTCAAGTTATGACGTCATAATCATTTTTTTAATGGCATTGCCTTATTTTGATAATACCTTCAATAAGGTCGCATTTGTCTGTATATGGATGTCATATTTTTTTTATGTTACATAAGAACATTTCCAGAAATTAATTCAGGATACTAAAATATGCATGTTTCTAATTAGTTTTTAAAATTACTGTCTCTGTACCCACATCATCAAAATCGTCAGCTACCAGACAATTCAAAATGGTACCAGCAAGATGGAGCGCCACCGCATTACGCACATTACAGTTCGATTATTGTAACTTTAGCCGTGCGTCATCAATATTATGCATATGAAATAAGTCGAGACGTTTGAGCCAAATGACGTCTAAATGTAGAATGCCGTGGCTACTATCCCGATAAAACTACAACGTGTAGGTAATGAGATAGGATAATGAATTACTGAAATAACATTTGCAAATTCATGGAACTAGCGAACCACCGACAATGAGAGTGTTTTTTTTTAGTTCCAACAGAATATACCGTGTGACACACTCATTGGTACACCCCCCTTTTCTCCTTTCCTTTTTTCCTTTATTTTTCAAATATGTCAAAAAGTGCCGTCCAGTGAGCATATTCAATGTTCCAAATTTAAAAAATATTGCTGGAGATACAAAGGCGAAAAGGAATGAATCTTTAAAATTGTTTTTTCCCTTAACCAGCTGTCGTCCCCTTACGAACGGCAGCCCTCAGTAGTCGAAACTTGTGCGAGCCAGGGATTAACGAGGTCTTCCTAGCACACGGTGTTTTCCAATTATTACGAATCCAGTGACACCAGGTTTGATAGGAGAATAAAACATGCATGGGGGTAGTGAGTTTACAAGAAACATTTGACCTCCCTACTGTATTCTAATTTCAGTCACACTTGATGTGACAATAAAGTTTGACTTTTCAACTAATATACATAAATTCAATGACTTTCCTGATGAAGTTGTGATTGATGAAAATGGGGCGGTTACATTTGTTCAGAAATTTTTTTCACTAGTCAGTGTCACGTCCATCGAATGAACAATCAATATTATCTTCATTTCCCTCACCAAGTAATAAGGAGGTATACTCACTTTTTTCATACATGTCGTACAAAGTATTTCGTGCTGCCATTTTCTGTCCTTCAGGTAAATCAGCTGTTTTTTGAGACGACGTCTACATTTTCCTGGAGTTGATGGAATGGGTTTATTTTTGTTTCTTATTTTGATGTTGTACACCGTTTTTAGAGACATTTTAAGTGCATCTGCAACTATCTGAAATACAGTAAAGAAAAGATATGACATTTCTTTTGTGGTTTTAATTGAACAGATGAAGATGAAGTGGTAAAGAAGATCCACCATTCGCTCTTTCCCTTTCAAAATACTCGCACAAGTTCAACACAAATTGTTGTGCTTGTGAGTGTAGAATAGTTCCAGGCATGATTTAAAAAAGAATTAAAATATATTATGAAAGTTTTTGACCGGTATTTATAGATTTAGGTAATGTTTTTTTCTCTCAATAGGGTTTCCACACTATGAATAATTGTTGTGTTAATATCCCGGTAGTACGGAATTATAGACACAAATGACAATTGTGAGGTTAAACATTTTGAAGATTATTTGTGAATAAAACACATTGTATTGTACTTACTTTGAAAGATGTTGAGAGATGTTTAGCTTTGAAAAAAAAACAGTTTTTATAATATATTCAACTGCAAAACATAGTAAAACTGGCCACAAACAATACCCAAATGACAGAAAATAATGTAAAAGACTGTCAGTTTTATGGCTATCTTATTTCACTGTTTTGAGTTATAATCGATCATCACAATACCATAATTCTTAGCTTAGAAGACAAATGTTAACGAACTTTGATTCGCTCATAGCGGTCGTTAGAAAGAGATGTTCGATAGAGGATGTGTGATTTCTTCGATCATAAATTGATGACGCATGGGTAAAGATATAATAATCGAACTGTACGTGAATAGCAGACGAGAATTTGAACTGTTTTCCAACATCACCTTGTATATTGTCAAGAGGCAAATGGCTTGCAATTCGAGTACTCATTTCAATAATTTGTAGGTTTATTTAGACCTGTTATCATGTTTAACAGGTTAAGTGCCACGCGAGGGCGCAATCACACAAATAAACGGTATATGGGCCGCGTGAAGCGTGAAGAGTTTCAACGGTAGCCTTGAAACCCTCAGAAAAATTCATTATTTTCGTTGACTGTAAAAATATTTATGATGTCTGAACGATGCTGAAAAATAATGTGTTTTATGATTCTGACAGAATGCCTTCCAATTTATTTCCTTGAACTATATAAACATTATTATATCCGTCAACCGACTGCACCCCTACGTGCAACCATCAGAAGTGAGAGACTTGTGCGACCTAGGGGAAGACGTGGACCTTTCAATACGTGAGATGCCATGAACAAGACCGGTGGCAGTGCTGAGATTAGAACCGAAGAAATATATATCATATACTGTCTCTAGAATGCTAATCCAATGTTTTTGATGTGCGCATGCTCGACATCAGTATATTTCAGGTAGAACATTGCCATCAGTTCGAAAATTATTTGTCTTTCCATTTCAAAGTTTGGTGTTGTATTGGAGCAATGAAACTATTTCGTTCAAAACAGAGATATTTTTCAATGCATTCAAGACTTTTTCAAACCGAAGGAACCTTTAGAAATTGATTACTCCTAATTTTGGGCGAGAATTGAATTACTTCTATACAACAATGTACCATTGTACCCTATGTTACTGTAATTTAAGTGATCGTGAAATAGTGCCTAGTCCTCTACACGAAGTCTTGCCAGAAACAAGGGTCCGTCAATTTCACAGACTACGGATTACCGGCTACCGGACCGGCATTGATATTCTTTCATTTTGATCAAACCGAACCAGCTGAAGTGATCCGACTGTTGTATTTCGAGCTCATAATTCAACAGTAGGATCACGTAACTAAGTTCGTTCAGTTTAAACATAACGAAAGAATACACCTCGAGGACTTAGTGTCACAGAAGCGTAACTACATATTAGTTTCGAGAAAACCAGAAATAAGTGAATTTTTTATACTAATTCATCTACAACAACCATAATGTTTGGAATAGGACAATATATTTCCAGATGAATAACAACTTGATATTCAGGGACCTTGTCGAATATTTGAAAAACGGAAAATATCTCAAAATTAACGTGTAAATGTTTACAAAAAAAGGTAGTAACGCCTTTATGACACTAAGGCCTCGACCTATAGTTCATGTTTGGGTTCAGTTTTTGTAGGGTTGTTAGTTGTTCAAGGTGTTGGGTGTGATTGAGGAATGGCTGATCACGTCTTTTTCATGGATCAGTTACAAACCCATTACGTTATGGGCTAAATAATGTTGACGTGTAAACGTTACCATAAAAAGTTTCCTCAATAACTCTCACACTGATGAAATTCAGTCCACTGCATTTTTGGTTCTTTTCCTATTAGTAATAACAATTGATTTTGAACTATTCTGAAAGTGCAAATTTGTAAATTATTTGTTCTTATACATGCCTCCGTTAAGATTTACTAACGTGCTCATGTCATTCACACTAAAAAACTCATCATTTTCATTTCCACAGGTGAGCAAACCTGAAAACTGAACCAAATTTGTCATTGCTATAAATCTAATTCGTTAAAAGACTGCCATAAAAATAATGCGCGTGATATGAAATTTCTCAGAATATGAATGAAAACATTTAACTATAGAATTCCAACGTTTTTCGTTGATACGCAAGTATATAAGTATATAAGATCAATATTCGACAGAGAATCAATGACCTAATTTTGCTTACTTCACTTCATTTTGAATGGAAAGAAATAATTCCGACTACAGGTGAAAATACCCTTCTCTCCACACATTTCCACAATCTTAATGGCAAACCGGCTTTTGTGACTCACTCTGTATACATAACAGACAAACACTGATGATCTTGAATCATAAAAATGTGAAAATATTTATCCAAATTTGCTGATTAGTGCACATTGAATGATAAAAAAAATTAAATATTAAACATATTCCCAGAATATGAAAATTGACAATCTGTATGCAAAAATAATGGTTGATGGTAGGAGTGAGACATACATTTTGAGAATTATACTTCATTAACCTTTACTGGTAACATAATATTTTGCTGAAACCGGGTCAGTTAGAAAGTATACTGATGACGCACATGCGCATTGCTGAAGACTCTCAACTTTTTACATAATTTTCGGCCTATGGTATTAGCATTCTAGAGTAATGCCGCATTCACATGACAGCTTTTGCCTATCGCAGAAAGCTTGAAAAAAACGAGCGCACTGTTCACATGAACAATGTCAAAAAAGCCATAGGCCATGCTCACTATCCTGTTGGTGGAGAGATATGATTTCTGAGGAGTTGGAAGAAGTTCTTTCTGAGAAAAAAATATTCAAGCTGCGGCATTGTATTATAATTATTATAAAATACATACAAAAAGAAAGAATCGAAGGATCTGGGTGATCCCAATCCTTTTTGAGAAAATTAAGAAAACTCAAGGTTTTGGTGACAACTCAATATAGTGAACATGAGATTGGTGAATAATGAAGAAAACTTTAGGAACTATTTCAAAATGGACCAAACTCGATTCACATATATTCTCAGCCGCATCAAACCGTTAATAGAGAAATTAAATATTGTGAGGAATGCAAAATTCCCCAAGAAACTAAAACTTGCTTTTACGTTAACAGCCTACAACTTTCGAATTGGTAAGAGCACGAGTATCTGAGATTATAAGAGAAATTCCGTTGTTTTACACGTTCCAAATAAACACAAAACATTTCAGAACACTTTTTCATAAATTTCATGACGTCGCTTTGCTTTCTAACCTATAACTATTAACTTTCGTAGCTTTTTTCCGCGAAAAGTCGGACTGTAATCGACTTTTTGGCTTATGACCTTGAAAAGCGCTTTCAGATATTTCGGCCAATGCGATTACAATACGCTATAAGCCAAGAAGCGAAAAGCCAGCATGTAAACTCCCCATAAGTAGGTATATAATAAATACCTGACGAGTATAGCACCGATGATGGCCTAATAGCCGAAAGCGCTTTGGGATTTTATTTTATTAAATTTTACACGAAATACAACTCTTTCATTGCATTATATAATATATATTTTCTATGATTCGAACTCATGCGGATGTTTGGATTATAGAACGAACACTTATTCCGCATGCCACCACGGCCCATAGGTAAATAACATTGCCTCGTCGAATTGACATGAAGTTTATTTGAGTGATGCCATCGTTGCACTGAAGTAGTATTTGATGCGGTTAATGCTTCCGTTCAACGTTCATATATTGCTGTTGTATCAAAAACAAAACGTTGTGTTACACAATTCGCTCCAGAGCATACTTTAGCAACGTAGGTGCGGTAAACATTGAAGTTAATTTCCACTCGCAGTAGTACAATGTAAACACATTCTGAATTGAAAACAAGGGATGTTTGAAGAGAGTTACATCTACGGTTCGTTACACTTACACGAATGCAGTTTCGAGAATCATTGTAATTTTTGAGGTGATAATGACATTATTTATCATGATAACCTTGATTTGATTCAAGAAGCTGACGTGTTGAATCCTGATAGAATTAGTATTTTTGGCTGATATATTACGAAAAAAAAAATTGAAGAGCTAACGGTGTGTGCCTGACTACAAAAAAAACTGTATCTAAGCAAAGCAATAGCAAACAATATTTTGAAGATAACTACGAAAATAATGCACCCCATAGTAAGCGACAACACCACCAAATAATGTATGTAGCAAGTAGTTAAAATTATAAGGATAACATTGGAAACAAAAATAATTTCAGACAAGAAGAATCTCATTTTTGTGGTGAAATGAAATGATATTTTTCGAAGGCAACTTTGTTAATATACTTTTGTTTAATGATCATTGGGTGGAATCCAATAACAGTCTGCAGAAATGAACCCCATGGAAGTGCAGCTATTTTATGTCATAGTAATATATTAACAAAGCAAATGGATATTTTAAGGAGATATAATAATAATAATGTCTGTTTTTCACATTATTCCAGAGGCGAGACAACACACGTCTCGTATCCAGTGTGTGGCAGACTACGTGGCGGCCAATGGACCCTTCACGTCCGCAGTGCGGCAAATCGTTGCAAATTTAAGTCGAGCGCATCACACACTAAATCAAGGCGCACTGTTTTCAGTAGTAATAACCCAAGGACATTGATAATTGTTCGAAAAATTTTTATAACAGATTTCGAAAGCTTGTTGCTTGGAAACAGGTCAACGCCGTAGGCGGAGGTCTGTTGTCAATAAGCAACAAGCTTGAGAAACATGTTGAAATTTTTTTGAGTATTTATCAATGATCCAGGGTTATTCGAATAGAAATTTTTTTGCTAATTCTAGAAAAAATACAGTCCAAAAACAATTTATTTGAAGGTGCAATTAACAAAAGAACAATTAGAAAAGTTGAATGAAGAGCCCGACGTGTTAGTTTCTATAACTTACGAACATGTATTTCTACTACGTATACTGTTGATAATTTTATTATAAGGTTCTTCGTCAATTTTCAAGTAGGGTTTCATTGAGTTGGCATTGCTATGATCCATAATTTTTATAAGCTCTTGCTCTTGTACACCACTTTTGGCCAATCGACCGACCGCGGTCGATCTATTGGAGCGGTTAGTAATTTTTTTTCTTTGGTCTTTTCGGCTTTCCAATGACGATTTGATTTTAGGAATAATCTGTTAGTTTTGATAATTGTGTCCCTTTTTGACATACATTTTTTAAATAATCTGACAGGACAAATGTTGCTGTTGTTGTTTTCTTCTAAAAATTTGCTTTCAGTACACGTTCTTGAACCACTTTGACACGTCTTGCTGAATACAGGTTTATATTTAACTCGATTTGTTACAGAACCGTCGTTTTTTGATTCGATACGAAAAAAGTCAGTCAAGCAAGCATCAGCTTCCCCACCTCGCCAAGCTAATTCTACCGCGGTTATGTGATAGAATTTCTATTGCAGCCCTTCAGGGTTGTTTTCATTCCATAAATTTATCATTTTTACAATCTCTACTGAACTTAATGCCGCAGAACTTTGTTTCCTTTTACAGGGATCCGATTGCAATTTTCGTCGTATAAAATCGCGTGCAGCTCGCACATATTGAAATACAACACTTTTGTATGGGTCAATACTATCATTCATTTCTCTGTAATATTTTTCTTGCAACAGCTTACTTGTTAGGTTCCACATGGTTTTCACCGTAGCTTCTTTAAACTCTGTACTATCTTTTCTTCTCATGTTCACAGCCCAATCCTTTAAAATTGACGGCAATTTTTCCACCGTCCCATTCCCATCTGATTGATACTTTCTATGATTACAAAAGTACATAAATGCTTTCCACACGAATTTTTTACTGTAAACAGTATTTTTTGGTATATTTGATCCTATAATTTTATTAATATTGTCGTCAGTATTACAACCAAATCGTGACATTTTGAAATATTGAATATTTATGGAACGTCAAAATCGAAATAAATCAAAATGAATCCATACCAACGGGGAAGAGTGAAAACAGCCCTTGGGATCTGTTTTCAGTATAATGTTGTTTTGATTGGTTGTGTTCGATCAAATGACCTCAAATTAATTGATTTCATCGGATTTCTACTTGAACAAAAAATGTACCATAAAAAAGCACTGTCTTGATAGGATACGAATGCTAGTGGCTGCAGAGAAGTCACTGGTGAGGCGGGCGAGAAGCATCGCGGAATATATGAAGTTTCGCGATGAACCTTCTCACTTATACCAAGAACCTCCACGTGTTGTAGATAACCCGCCGGCCGCTGATCAGGTGGAAACCTTCTGGAATAATATCTAATACTTCAACCCTAGCATAGATCGAAACTTTCTGCAGAAGGCTTTGTTAGCCTGAGCTGAATGAACTGCGCAATTCGATAACTCTAGAAGAAATTCGACGGGACCTCGAAGGCTCGAAGAACTTCTCTGCTAAAAGCCCTGATGGGCTAAATTACTATTGGTCGAAAAAGTTTACAGCGCACACCACCATCTGTCTTAACTCATGACTAGATGGGGCTTGTTTCAGGGAGACTCCCTTATCCCTCTTCTCTTCTGTATCTCCCAATTGCCATCGTCCGCTGAACTACCGAAGACAACTGCGGCACCCCCAGCAACCAGAGGCCTGAGAGGTTACCCACCTGTTTTACATGGATGACCTCAAACTATATGCCTCGAGAGAAAGGAATCATCAGTCCTTAATGGTGGTGCAAGAGTACACGCATGCTATCGGAATGGAGTTTGGGATCGACAATGATTATGCCAGATGTCATCTCTAAAGCGGACGGTGCGAGGAATATGGAGAGGACGTTCAGCAGGTAGACGGAAGCATCCTACATCATCTGGATACCGGAGAGATGTATACTTACCTAAAGGTGGAACAACGCCACTTCCAAGAGGTAACCACTGTTAAAAACTTTCCCCGTGGCAAGTATCAGCATAAACTACGACAGATCTGGTCATCAGAACTGTCGGTAAAGGACTATGTTACTACTGCAACTAATATGCTTGCCGTTCCGATTCTATTTACTCCTTCAGAGTGATAGAATGGACTGGAAGAGCTGAAACAATCCGACGTAACTCGCAGAATGATGCATCTTCATAAAAGCTTTCATCCTAAATCGTCTGTTCCGCGGTTAAACTTCCCCTGACAATGTAGTTCAGTCGACAGGTAGTTTCAGATAGAAAAAGGTCAGAAGTTAATGAAACTTCAAGATGTTGTTCAGGGATGGTTGATTACCATTTTCTCAAGTTTTGGACCTCGAGGACCCTGTGCTAAAAAAGTAGGGGGGGAAACTGCAAATTTTTCGACCTTGGTGTGGTTTTTCCTCAATTACTTTGTTGTCTTACGTTCTACAGCAAAAACGTCGTCCTACTTTTTTGTAGATCATCAAATTCCCTACGAATTTGTTGCCTCAAACATATTTGTGTGTCAATTTGTTACTGAGATATGGCATTTCGAAGAATAGGTAATTTTTCAAATTTCGCCACAAAATGCAGAATTCCACCCTATTTCTTCTGTTATACAAGAATTATGATGAAATGTAGTTGCTATTATAATTCCTACTTGAAATCAACAACTTAAGATAACCCCCACCCCTGCTTGCCCACCAGGTGTCAAGTCGTTCCTCCCAAGGACAAGAGAGTGTCGGGCCGAGGGGAGTGTGTGATCAGCTACAGCAGTAAAAAGCTGGAAAACAATAGATGTTAGAACACTGCTCCTGTGGAACTGCGGAATGGAAACGATGAGCCAATATTGAACATAGAATGCTGAAATTTGTCTATTGTACCTGCGCTACCCATACCTATTTGCTTTCGATTTTTGAGGTCATATTAGATCACTTTTCATTTCATTCTTTCAACATGACTCCATTATTCATTAATTCCAAGAAGAAATCGAAAAATAGTAATTATAGAAGGGTATAAGTACCTCAGGTAGAATACTAAAATTAGGTGAAAAGAAAATTAAAATTAGGGATTGGTAAAAATGGGACAGAGAGTGTTCAATCACTCAGAGTATATATAAGATTAAGTTAGATAAGTAACATTAGAATCCTTCAGCTCTTGAAGTGAATAACTTTATTAGAGAAAGGAGCATCGAGTGTTAATGACAGTTTTGGTTTTTGGGTAATTTTCTGAGATGGTATCTACATCTCGTGTATCGGACTTGTGTTTTATTTGTGAAGGAGGAGTTGAAGCAGGTGAACTAACAGCAGTGAAAGCCAGAGGAGTTGCCAGACTGTTGGAGTCCAGTGTAAAAAGGAAACTTTCGGCAGGTGGACAGTTTCTGCGTGAGTTGAGTGAAGTAAGAGTGCACAGTGCTTGCCAAACAAGGTACAACAATGATAAACTAATTGCTGTATTTACACATCCTCCATATTGTTTCCTGCAAGTGCAGCAAAGGCTGTAGCAGCGGAGCTTGCGGCTGCAAGAAAGCAGGTCTCCGATGCTCAGCAATGTGCAAGCACTGCACAGGCCACTCCTGCGAAAACGCCCCCGCAACTGATTTGATCGAGGAAGACTCACGAGAAATATTGGACGAAAACGACGACAGCGACATCTTTGACAGCCTTATCGCTCAGGAGGACGACGAGCTGTTACGAGCAGAACCAGCGGCTAAGAAATCTCGGCAGGAAATGTAATGAGTACAAATGAGTACCTACCCACTATGATTAGCTATAATATCTTTATTCCTCAATATAATATATGCCTTGAGAATAACTTAATATTGTCAATTACATAATTTTTTTTCACGAAAGGACTACGTCTTTTTTTCTTCCTGCCCTGGAATAATCATGTAGGGGAACCGGGGGATATCGATCCGAAAAGTAACTGATATCAATACCAAAATGATGTGAATAGGTATGGTTGGCTTTCATCAGAAAGTTAGCTTTTCAGAATTGAGGTTGGGTGGGGGAAGGAGGAGTTGGGCGTCCAAAGTTGGTGACTTCAACTAAGAACCATAATTACTACAACATTTCATCATAATTCGGGTATAACAGATGAAATAAGCTGTAATTTTGCATTTTTTGTAATTTCTTAGCAAATTTTGAAACATGACCTTAATTTGACGTGCCATATCTCGGTAGCGAACTCACATACAAACATGTTTCTTCAGTCAAAATTGTATAAAATTACGCTCTACAAAAAAGTATCGATGTTTTTTCCGTAGGACGTAAGAGAAAAAAGGAATCGAGGAAAAACCGGAGAGAGGTCAAAAATTTTGCAGTTTTCTCCCCCCCTACTTATTTACTTTTTTCGCACAAAGTCCTCGAGGTCCAGAAATTGAGAAAATGTTGATTAACCATCCCTGAAGAACCTCCTGAAGTTTCATTAACTTCAGATTTTTTTCAACCTAACCACACTTTTTTCAACCTGTCGACTGAACTAATGGGGAAGCCGTTGACTGTAAAGTTATTGGGAGTTCAGATCTACTTCTTTGCTTTGTATGCGATCATGAAAAAGCAGGGATTGGAGAATTTCTTTTCAGGGCAGCAACCCGTGAAATTTCGACTCAGCCACTGGATTAAGCATTCTTCATTTAGGTGAATTCTAAAATTTCATTTGAAAATATTCATTGGCAGCAAAGCTATAGCATAATTAATTTTGATAACATGCCATTATTTTTGAATATTTCAGACGAATTCTGATAATCGGCAATACTGTCAACACAAAAGTAGAAGATCATTGAGGTTTCTGATAGAAATTCGCTTTCATAACACAAATTGTTCCCGAGTTATAACATCTAGGAACGAGGAACGATAAAGTAATGAAGTCGAAAATACAGCTTATCATAAAAATTTATTTAAAACAATTTTTGAAAGATACTGTCAGAGTTTTTGGGTTCTGGTATTATTTACTCATACAGGCTATCCGATTTCTTCCACAAAGTTATTTTGTTTTAAAATGTATCGAACTCGAGAAAGGTAGGCTGTGATGACGTTATTATTTTTAATAGTTATTTGAATAAAACAAAAGTAAGCCCTGACAATGACAGATTGAGTCTCAATTCGAATGTGAGAAAGGTATTGATGAATATTCAATTGCAATAGGACTAAATTTCGTTATGGCTTGCAATTGTCTTTGCCAGAAAAAATTGAAATTGTGCGTCTTACTGGATACAATGATAGGAGTGAAAGAGAAGTGTGCACAATATTCAATGATCAACATCCAGATCGCCCCCCTATCAGTAATAGTACAGTGCACAGAATAAATGAAAGTTTCAATGAAACAGGCGCTGTATCGAAGAATATTTTGAGGAATAATGCGAGAAGAAGGATTGGACACGAACAGGTTGTATTAGATTACTTTAGGAATAATCCCAATGCCAGTTTGAGAGTGGCAAGACTAGATTTGAATTTATCAAGGGAAAATATACGGAGATGCCTACGAAAAAACAAAATGAAACCATTCAAACCTAAATTTGTGCATACCCTGGAAGACGGAGATCAAGAAAAACGACTTGAATTTTGTTTGTGGGCACAAGGAGAATACCTGAGTAACAGACGATTTTGAGAATGTATATTATTCAGCGATGAAGCCACTTTCACGACTAACGGTGTTGTTTCATCTCAAAACACAAGATTTTGGGCAACCGAAAACCCTAATTTGGTTATAAACTGCAAAAGACAATATTCGGAAAAAGTTAATGTATGGTGCGGAATATTAAATGAACGAATTATTGGCCCATTTTTTTTCGAAGGAAATATAAATGCCATCAAATTACTGGAATTTCTCAGAACTGAACTATGGAATGCTATTCATGATCTTCCTATTGGAATAAACTTACATTTCCAATTAGACGGATGCTCTGTGCATAATGCTGGAATTATGAAACAATGGCTGAATGAACAGTTTCCTCATCACTGGATTGGTCGAGGAAGTGAATTGATTGGATGGCCACCAAGGTCCCTCGATTTGACCCCACTTGACACTTATACAAAAAGTCTACAAATCCCGCCCAAGAACTAGACAGGAGTTGTGTGGAAGAATACGTCAAGCTTGTAGAGAAATAACACCAGAAGGACTCAAAAATACTGTAAAACAAACAATGTCAATTTTATCTCCTAATTTTTTTTTATTTGTCAACAGATTTCGATGAAATTCCAGTCAGTGATATTCCAAGACTCCCTGAATCCAGTGGTGTAGTCAAAGTTCTGATAAAAGTTTTGAAATTGAATTGGTGGGTTGATTAAACGGCATATTTTTCAAATTTGATCCCCTCATAACTTTTTCATTGATTGACGAATTTCAACGTTATTTACATAAGGACCATATGAAAGTGTCGCAAATCTAGTGGTGTAGTTAGAATTTTTCTAAAAAAATCGCTAGTAATTTTTTTGGATTTTTGACCTTGAAAAATGAGATTAGTCGGCCCTGGAAATGTAGATTTATTCATGAAATTTGGTGTCCCAGTAGACTTTTAGAATGTCTACCTAATGAAAAAAAAATAATTCGAATCGGTTGAAAAATGTTGATTTTATAGGGGTGCTCCGGTCTTAAGTGGGTCACACTGTATAATAAATCTTTATTTGAAACAAGGGATTTTTTCAGATAAACTGAAAATAGAAAATGTTATACCGTTACTTTGAAAAAGAGACCCATCACTCATCGTAAACTATACAGCAATCACATTATGCACCAGTTTATTAAAAATGTTCGAAGTTACAGTCAAAAACCAACTCATTTGTTTTCTAACAGACAGAAAATTACTTTCCTTAGTTTGGATTTAATAAAACAAAATGTGTTAAATCTGCCCTCAGCACTTTCGTTGATAGAAAATTATTTTCTCGTTAAATAAATCAGAGATATCTATCTATAGATCGGTTGGTTGATTTCAGCAAAACATTTTGAACATGATGCTCTGCTGAACAAATTGTTCCATATTTGTCAAACCAATATCAAAGAGTCACATTGAACAATGAAGTGACTGAAAATAAAATAAATCAAAAGTTGCAAATTCCAGAGGTCAGAGAAGACATTTCTTGAATGAATCCTGATTGGCGATGAATCAAAGTTTTTGTATGTTTCTTCAAAATCTTATCAAAGTTCATTTGCTATTTTATGAGGTTGGTTGATGAAAATTTGATCGATGACGTCACAGCGCTGCCATATTGATAATGGTAAAAATGTGTCCTGTGCCGCCATTCTGAAAACAGTGCCCTTCTTGTGATATGATATTGAAAAGGCAGTATTGCTCAATTGAATGGCGTGAAGGTATCTAGAGGGTTCTATTAAAAAATCTTGATCTAGGTCTATTTCTGGTGAAACCGGTAGTGATATCAATTGGTTTTTTAATGAAAAATGTATCTTGAATCCAAATGTGAGGATTGTTACCTAAAAAAATACAACTGAAAGACGCTCTAGCCAAAGATTTTGTTGTCACCCGGTATAGAACATACCCATCATCAATTTGGTGGATGAATTTTATGTTTTTGGTGGTTGAACAGGGATTTTTTTATTTGGTGTATGCTGTAGTGGAATTTTTGGTAAATGCTATTGTTGAATATTTGGTGGATGCTGTTGTTGAATGTTTGGTGGATGCTGTTGTTGAATGTATGGTGGATGCCGTTAGTGAATATTTGGTGGAGGTATTAAATTTCTGTTCACTGCATTCACAGTTTTTGATTAAATTAACAAATATCAAATTTTTTGTGTTCTTATGTCGAAAATAAATTTCGTAGCTCATAATTTTTTCTTGAAATTTTTTCCAATTCAACGCAAAATCGACTTTTATATATTTATTAAATTCGTTCCATTATCAATATCCAAATAATTAAATTATTTTATCAAAGGTAACTTCGTTACTATGTTTACCGCTGATGACGTTAGTTGAATCGTTTGTGTTTACTTTAATGTCATTGTCAATTATGAAAATGTGTCGAGTAACTGTTGGAAATGGATGTAATTCAAAGTGAGGATGAGTTGATACCATCAGCGAAATGTGGATTTGAACCTATTACCTAATGTCATTGTTAATTTTGATAACCAGTTTGATTTTGATCATTACTTGGAAGTTTGCATAGCAACGAAATTTTTCCACCTAGGCAGTAAAAGTACAGCTTTTAAGCATGTCAAGTGTCACTAAAAAGCCGCTTTTAATGTCATTTGGAGAAAAATTATTTCTGATTTACACGTATAATACAAAAAAAGTGTATTTTTATATTTGCTTTAAATTGCTCGATCTGTTTTGTGGCCATCTCAACTAAAAAATCAGACATCAACGTAGCGTCATCGATTTCTTTCAAACTAGAATATCCTTGCATATATTTTAATCCTAAACACATTTGGATCCAGAGTAAGAACCTCGCTCTTGCCATTATTATCCACCATTCAACGCAAAAATCCTTATTGAGATTAGGCGAGTGGTTAAAATTTTTGTAAATCATTTAAGCGTGAATATGCCACACTCTCTTCTGCACTCTGGTAGTGTCTGTGTCAAAATTTAGCTTGATGTTTTCAAACTACAGTGGCGCACTTACGCGCTCACCTTTTGAGTAGCTTCGGGATTCTCCGACCTCGATACGTAGCTTGAATGGCTGGTTCATGTATAATGCTGATAAGGTGTTTATACCATTGTACCACACATATTAACCCTTCGGTAGGCGCAGGTTGAATTTGTTCATTAGTGGGCGCACACGGTGTACGAGACCGGTTAAAAAAAAACAGAATTGGGTGAAAACTAATAAATGTTTTATTTAAAATACAAGTTTTTTGGACTATTTGTCACAATTATATGACATTTGCTGGACAACATTCCTTGTACATTATTTTTAATCAGGGAGTTAAAAAAAAGTACACAAATACGGTCATATTTTTTTTGTTATTGCAAAACAATAACTAAAAAATTATTCTCATACATTCGACCTCAAAAGCTATTTTTCGAAATACGAAAAGCACTGAAAAAATTAGATTCAGTATTGAAATTACCATAGATAAACGTACGGGGAATATAAAAATAGGGAAACAGAAATCAGCGATGAGAATCATAGCAATTTGCACATAAAGGCTTCACATGCTCTAAACATAGAAATTTAGCACATAGTGCACAACAATATTTTGTTTTTCGCTTTTTTCTCCAATCACAGTCACCACATCTTCCAATCTGCCCTGGATTTCTCTGAGCTGGTTCATTCTCTTGTAGATCTTGCAGATTACACAGTTCTTTCAGCCGCATTCTAATAGTTGCTGGGATGTGTCGATTCAGATATCAGATATCAGATTTTTTTTATGGTTATTCGTCAAAGCAAAAGCTAGTTCTGTTACTATTTGTCGTCTTGGTTTTGTTGAATTAACATTGTTAATGTTATAAATAACGAAGGCGTTTATTCCTGTAACATTCAACAAACTATAAAATATCACCATGGGCCATCTTTTGGAACATCGTGCTACATTGTACTGTGCACACAATTTGTCCACAGTATCGACACCACTTTTCGTTGAATTATATTGCAATATTATTTCTGGTTTACCAGATTCTTCATCAACGTCATCGCCGTGATGCATGGTTGAGTACGATATATTTCGGTTTATATGACACTAAAGTTCCTCCGCTGCCAAAAGCGAATACACTAGATCCAATTAGTCTACTTTGAGTTTGGGTGAAAAAATCAGGTATTTCCTTTCTTCTGCCTTTTATAGTTCCAACTAAGGTTAGACCATTTCGTTTTAGTTCTATACTGAATTATAAAGGTGCTGACAGGCTCTTTCAGTTATAGCTTTGGTACTGTTGTCTGTACTGAAAGGGCCCGCTGGTTGTGTCCCAACATAAACTTCCATATATTGGTTGGCAAAATATCTCTCTCACGAACAAAATGTGAACTTTCCGAATCAATTTTTTTGTTTGTCTCATCAACAATTATTTGTAGCATGTTTGGATCGAATAGAGAACCCCAAATATCTTCAATTTTAGATTTATTCTTCACATTAGCTTTTGGACCTGGTAGCTGCATTACTATATTTTCTCTACGAGTTCTGACGTTTTTAGGAGGTACATGCTTGGCCCATTTGGTAATTTTATCTTTCCCTATGAAATGGGGTCCAATAGTATTTTCGGTTTGCTCACTTTCGTTTCCCTCGATTTCTTCTTCTGTATTGCTATCTTCAGATCTCTCTTCTACAACATCGTTTTCGGTTGTTTCCTCCTCATCATCAAATTCTTCTTCTGTCTGGACTTCTTCAAAAAGTTGCAATAATCGCTGCTGATCTCCTTCGTAGTTGTAGTTCATTTTTAATTTGAATTTCAATACCTAATATAACAACAAATTCTATAATTTGAAGTATTTTGAATATATTTCTTATATTACCTCAGTGGGCGCACACGGTGTCCTGCACCGGGTTTTCAATTTGCTCGGCCGTTTTCTAATGTACTGCACTCCGCGATAGGAACTGAGTAACTGACCATAAAACGGGAAGGTACGCGGACGCACAATACCGAGCTCTCCCGATTACTTCCGATACGTCGATTCTCAACTCCGCCCGATGTCCTAGACCGGCTGCGCCTACTGAAGGGTTTTAACTGAGTATTGGTAGTATTGGTATAACAAAAACTAGTAATACAAATTTCGGAATGTTTGCTGTGTTTATTCATTTGAGATCATGTACAGGAATGGTTCATTATTCAAGAGACCTCAAAAGTTTCAACTGACGATGATATTGAACATGAACATGGTTAGTCATCATCAGATTTAAACTACGATTTTAAATGTATCTATGAGCAGTTAACATTCTTGAGAAAAATAGTGGACACTAAAGTCTAATTTTTTATTTATTTTTCAAATCAAAAATAATTTTCTGGCATAGCAGAGTGGAAGATGAAATGGGAATGAATTAAAAACATGATTACAAAAGTTATAGAGACGTAGCAGTGATCTTCAGCGAGAAGAATCCAAATAAGATTACTTCACATGGAACTAACTGTGGGAAGAATTGTTTCCAAGTTTAAAAATACTAGTTCCGTTGAAAATTCATTCAGAAAACGATATGAGCAGCGTGTTGCTATTGGGGCAACAGAAATTGAAGTTATACAGAGTGTAGTTGAAACCCCAAGAATATCAGTTAAAAAATTGTCTGATGATTTGAATTTATCTTCAACTTCTACCCGAATATTGCTGAAAAACAACAAATTCAAGCCTTATAGATCCAAGTTCATCCACACGCTAAAAGACAGAGACTACGATTTATTTTATTCAGCGATGAGTCAACTTTCAACTTAAATGGTGTTGTCTCATCTCAAAATTAAAGATAGGATGAGAATCCATATTTCACAGTGGAAATCCCAGATCAATATCCTGTCAACGTGTTTGGTCGGTATTTTCAACAACAAAATTATTGGACCAATTTTTTTTCGTCACAATATGATAGCCGAAAGATACTTGTATTTCTTGAGGAATGATTTTTAGAATAAAGTAGAAAAATGTATGTTCAATGAAAGGCGAATGATGTATCTTCAAAGATGGGGCAGTAAGGAATTGGCTGCGCACAGCTTTTCTTGGAACCTGGATGAATATTCAGAAATTCTTTGGCCGCGACGTTCACTAGGCCTGACCCCATGTGACTCCCTTGTAGGGCTATTTGAATAATACTGTGTATGAGTTCAGACGTTTCCGAAATATTGGTCACTTGGAATTAACTGTCCGTCAATGTGTGCATCAGAGGTTTCTCCAATTTTTATGTTGAACATTGCAAAAAAGATATACAACGATTTTATGTATAGAAAAAGAAGGACGTCACACTCAGACATGAACTGTTATTATTTAGAAGTTGTGAATTTGTTATTATTATTTGTAGAATACTTTGATTTTATGATCGAATGAAAGAACGATTTATCAGAATTTCTTTTCAAGACTACATATCATTTTGAATTGGGTTATAAATGTATATCTAATAATTATGAAAATGCACACCACTACTTCATACTGAGTAAATGATCAACCATCGAAACATGCTCAAAAATTGTGAAAATATTCAGTATGTCTAATTTAGATCATATCAATAATGCATAGAATTTGATAATTATGTGCGAAGTGAATCGTTAGAGAATGATTTTCTTCGGAACTTGACAATCTAGAAAACATGATATTTCGGGAGTGCCATATCATCATAATTGTGTATTCAGCTTAAAATTATTATTTCAATGATTGTATTATTTTTTTATTGATGTTTTTTATAGTACAGTGGGTCGACAGTCTATCAGTGAATTTCTCATGTACACAGCACTTCGTAGTATAATTATAATTGGGGGAATTGAATATCTTTTATATTAATACCTCCGGAACAACAATAATGTTAGATAAGAACCAATAAGACATGGTCTGTATGAAAATATATATTTTTTTTTTGATTTACTCCTATGAGGAAATGAAATGAGATTTGTTATTGAAATGTTTCAGTATCGTCAAGATATATACGGCGTGATTTACCTAGGCCGTGCATTAGAAGATTTTCAACTTGCAGTTGGACTAGAAACTTGAAATTTGGTATGCTGTCATAATTTATCATGTGCGTTATACCTCAAATGTTTTTAGCCCTACAATTATACAGGGTATGCCAAAAGTCGGTACCAACTTTCTTATTTTAAATAGAAACCTAATGTTTTTTTGTCATGGTTCGATTGGCCTTCTGATTATGACTTTAGACAACCTAAGTTATGTTTACTTATCTATCACAGTTTTTGAGATATGTCCATTTTTCTGAAAAAAAAATACGTCTGTAGTAGTTTACGAAAACACGTGTAGCCCGCAAACTGTTCAAAATTAGGAAACCAAATTTATGGATCAGTTAGCTGGTAGTCCAGGCTAACACCTGATGTCCCATCAACGGTCCAATTTTGTACCATATGAGCGCAGCCGATTTTTGAATGTCGCAATATAAAATTGTCAAAAACTCAATTTTTTCAAATGGCACGAACCATTTTTTTTCAACCATTCGAAAGAAAATTGAATTTTGGGATGAGTTATTTCAGCATTCCCTATACCCAAGTTCCACCTCTATCGAGTTATTCAATAAAAATCAAGAAATGCCTTATCCTGCCGAATGCTTTTGTGTTTATTCAAGTATGCCATGAAAACAAAAAGCAACTGTAAACAAGAAGGTGCTATTCTGTCAAAGTAAAAACGAGTCGTGCTAATTCTTAAATAAAATTGATTGGAATATGGAAAATTATACAAAAGAAGTTGTGTTTGACTTGTTTGTTATCCACGGCATGTGTCAAAAAATTGTGCAGCGAACTGTCCGAGAGTTTAATTTGAAATATCCAAACTTACCGAGGATGACACGGGGCAAGTTCTCACGATTGAAATCTAATTTTATACATTTTGGGAAGGTGGCTAGACCCGTTAAGAGAGTCAAACCACTAACTGGCAATGACGATAATCAAATTACCATTCTCGGATATTTTCAAGCATATCCTGAATCCTCAATACGAACGGCGTCTTTGGAATTGGGATTTTCATACTCTGCAATACAAACCATTTTTTCTACAAGCGTGCGTGTTCCGCCCTATTCCCGCACGCAATTTAGTTTGAGAGGTGTCATATTCCCGCACTAGTGCGGGAAAAATTTTCCCGCACGCTAATGTCACTTCAAGTGAGTTTTTCTCGCACTAGTGCGGTACTAATTTTTCCCGCACGTGAAAGTTTGTTCAAGAGCATCACATAAGATGTTTCAATGCTCTTGTAGAAAAAATCTTGATCCTTACTCATACGGAAAGGTACTATCCCGCACTCGACTGCTTACCCGAACTCCGCTTTGCGTCGTTCGGGTAACGGCAGTCTCATGCGGGAATAGTACTCTTTCCGTACTTGTTAGGATAATAACTATTACACCGCCATAAGCTACATCCTTTCAAATTTATACGATTGCAAAAATTACACCCAGGTGACTTTCCCGGAAAATAAACTTTTGCGAGGACTTATTACTCAAAATATAAGAGCACGCCGGATTCTTAGACAACATAATTTGAACTGATGATGCAAGGTTTTGTCAGCAGGGAGTTCACAATAGGCGTAATCGACATTTTTGGGCTTCTGAAAATCCACATATGGTGTTCGAAGTTGAAAATCAAGTACAATTTCGAATTAATATGTTCTGTTTCGTAATGAACCAAGAGGTACGCTACTTTATGTACGATGAAAATCTGAATAGTGACAGATATGTAGAAATTCTTCAAAACGTAATAGAAACATTTCTTGACAATTTGCCACTGGCTAGAGCTGCACGTTCATGGTACCAGATGGATGGGGCACCACCGCACAATACACGAACTGTGTATACCAAATTGACTTCTATGTTCGAGCACCGTTGGTGGGGAAATCGAGGACCCTTTCTCTGGCCTGCAAGATCTCCAGATCTTACCCCTTTAGATTTTTATATTTGGGGTTGGGTAAAAGATTTGGTCTATTCTTCACCAGTTCACAATATAGATGAGTTGAGACTTAGAATAATACAGACTTTTGAAATCAGACGTGCTACGCAATCTATTGAAAGTAGAATAATAGAATGTTTGAACAACAATGGTGGTCATGTTGAACATTTACTCTAGAGTTCTGTCAAAATTGTTCAATATTTTTGATTAAATTATTACAATTTTCTTTTGTTTCCATGGCATACACACATAATCATTCTGCAAGATAAGGCATTTCTTGATTTTTATTGAATAACTCGATAGAGGTTGAACTTTGGTACAGGGAGAGCTGAAATAACTCATCCTATTATTCAATTTTCTTTTGAATGGTTAAAAAAGAGATGGTAGGTGCCATTTGAAAAAATTGACTTTTTGACAATTTTATATTGCGACATTCAAAAATCGGCTGTGCCCATATGGTACAAAATGGGACCGTCAATGGGACATCAGGTGTTAGCCTGGACTACCAGCTAACTGCTCCATAAATTTGGTTTCCTAAAGTTTAACGGTTTGCGGGCTACACGTGTTTTCGTAAACTACTACAGCCGTAATTTTTTTCCGAAAAATGGACATATCTCAAAAACTGTGATAGATAAGTAAACATAACTTAGGTTGTCTGAAGTCATAATCAGAAGGCCAATCGAACCATGACAAAAAAACATTTCGTTTCCATTTAAAATAAGAAAGTTGGTACCGACTTTTGGCATACCCTGTATAGTTGTAGGACTAAAAACATTTGAGGTAGAACGCACATGATCAATTATGACAGCATACCAAATTTCATGTTTCTAGTCTGTTGGACTAGTTAAAAAACTTCTAATGCACGGCTTACGTAAATCACGCTGTATAGAGGAAAAATTAATATTTCTATTGAGATGCAAAAAAAAATTCCGATTTTCTTCTATTATCGGTTGATAATATAAATATAGAAGTAAATTCCAAGCAACTTTCTTTTCATGTCTCACCATCTGACCTAACTTTTTGCCCCTTTATAGTATTTCTTTGCAATTTGCCGCCATACCAGTGATTATGTGACATGTAACAAAACCGAATTTTAGGTTGATGTACATGCAAAAATACTTATTTATTATTCCAATAATGAAGTTTTTTCCCATATTACGTTACAAACGTATATATTGTTTTAACCCTCTCCCTTTCTGTATTAAACAACCTTCAATACTGGATCTCCTAGTACACTAAACTTTTCACAAGTTGCTAATAAATCTCTTTTTTTCAGAAATTTCCGACAGAAAGTTCAACAAAACGCCAAACAAGATATCTATAAAGTAGAAGGTGGCCATACTTTCTTCATTCCAATCGATGAAGGATTTGGGGTGAGTATCCGAACGTATAGAAACTGTACCAACTTCCATTGTGAACAAACATAGAATAGAATGATGAGCGTGTACATATTTGCAATGTCTGATCTTCTTCCATGGGATGAGGTCACGAATTATGAAGTTTGCTGCGAGATATCGCTTGTATCATACTGAGTTTCATGTAATTTTAGTATATGAAAACCACACAAATTCAATTTTAGTTGTATCAGAAATTGCTGAAATTGCATTGGCTGTTCCATACAAAAGTTGTCGCTGACTGTTTGGTAATGCCATAAAACTAGCATTCCGATTTGTAATGAATGGCTAAAACATTCCATAATATTCTGAAAACATCGTGAAAGCTGAAAGAAAGTGTCTAGAAATTGGTGTTTTTTTCGAATTTCTGGAAATTATATGCTTTTGAAAATACCTCCTTAAGTAGTGCATTACAAATCTTTTCTGTTCATTGAAAGAATGAGTCATGTAGAAAAAAAAAATTCGGCATATCTCAAAGGTGACAGCAATGGGTAGAGAAAAAGGAACTCATCAAGTTGGTCTCGATAAATGAAAATACCGATGATATTTCGGGAAAATAGGGGAAGGCGGGGTAATATCGCTCACCTAAGCGGTAACATTCGAGAAATATCCATTTCATACAATAAAGTTGACAAACTGGTAAATTCTGCACAAATATGTTGGGTTCAAGAGGTTACAAGTAATATTTGAAAAAGAAAATGTATCACTAACATTTTTTGAAGCTACGCAACACGTGCTTTTCTCTGTATTGTCCCACCCGGTGGGGCAATATCGTGTATGTTATTCAAGCTATCTTAGCCCCCGTATCAATTGCGGCTATAGCGTTATTAAATTGGTCATTCGACTAGAATTGTCGTTGGATCTTTTGCTTGTAGTTTCTGACCATCTGAAATGAGAAATAAATGTTGACAGTAAATGTTAATTTCTTTCTCTTTTTTTCTTCAAAACACTTTTCCTGGGATATGGTCGATATAAAACAAATATAAGTAGATAACCAGTGATCATCTTTAGTCATTTATTAATCCAATTTTTATATCATTTACCAAATCCCACGAGAAACAGAACAAAAAGTTGTCATTGGAACAAGTGAGTTGTCTTTGCGTGATAGAGGGTGGTCTAAATAGTGATACCAAAAAAAATTCCTCCCACCCAGGGTTATTCGAAAATACCCCATATATGTATGTGCAACGATTTTTTGTAGTTTTCGAGTTATAATTTTTTTTGTTATTGATTAGTGTGTTCTGTTAACCTGTAAAGTTTTCAAAGTCAAGTAGAACTTATGTATTCTCCTTCTTTTATATCTAAATTATGTTAAAAATTTGAGTTCATCCCACTAAAAACTAAAGATTCTCAATTTCGATAAATTTTTGAGCATCTTGCAGGATTGTTAGGAAGTTTATAATTTTTTGTATGAAAGTAACATTCAAGACGATCATGTCGCAAAAAAAAAACACCTACAAAATCAAATAAGTATGACTATTTGAAGCCCCTCTCGCAGAACACCCTGACAAATTACAAAAAAAATTATAACTCGAAAACTACAAAAAATCGCTGAACATATATGGGGTATTTTTGAATGCCCCTGGTTGGAAGGAATTCAGATTTTTTTGGACGGCACTATTTGAACCACCCTATATATCCTCCTACCGACTTTGATTTGATTTTCTAATCCTAACTTCAATAATTCAAATTCAAATCATAAACCAAATGTGGACGAATATCACCCAAGAATTGATGCAAAGATTCTGTACTTACGAATCTTAGTTTCATAATTACCACGCACCTTCCTTATTTTAAAACGGCACAAAACTAACAACGTAAAACTTTCATCTACCACGTGCAACTGAGTACTTTGAGCGGTCGGCAGACCTTTTCTGCATAGTTGCCTGGCCTTTCTAACACCTTCTTACATAATATAATAATCATAATACTCCCTCATAAACACTCGTTGAGTGTACCAAAAGGCTTAGCGTGTGCGGGTGGAGGACGGCTATTATTATTATTATTTGCCGTGGCTTAAACTTCATACTACGTGATTTGGTGTTTGTTTTTTGGCCTGCGCGATAATACCCCACCTCGTGGTATTACCCCGTCTTCACCTATTGGCTATGAATATGAATGTAAAACAGGCCGAGATTATCAAACTTGAGGGTTGTTTCAGAGAAGTAAGCGAGATTGTAGACGCGCCATCACCAACAAGAAAAAGCAGTATTTTTTTATATGTATAATCCTGAAGCTTCTCTGTACGTTTACACTGAGTTGAGGCCTTCTTACATTTTTGTCACACTCTTTGAGTGTTTATGAGGAAGTATTATTATTATTATAATCAGAAGGGCAAAGGTTACGGTCAGAAACCAAACTGTCGATCGTTCACAATAATTCTTCTATTACCTTCGAGATAACAGGGGTACTAGTTGAAAACATTTTCTTAATTTTCAGGGTGAATTGAAAGAGGGGTTAAAAAAAGATAACTAACAACTCTTCTAGAGATTTTATTTTGATAATTTCATTTGAATGTTTCATTGAACAAATTTGCTGCTGTACTTTTGCCGTACTCATTATTTTTAACCAAATTTAAAATGATCCGCAACTGTATATACCGCCATTGCTAGATGAGTAGTTCATTAGATATATTCAACCGGCATTGAGTCCGTTAATAAGACATGCCCACGAAAAAAATTGTTCTTGACAGCTTCTAATAACTGACAGCATTTTTTTTCATATATATTTTACGGTTCCCCTGGCTACTGCTCAACATTCTAACACCCTGGTGCACTACTCTAAGAATTGGAGTCGGAAAAGTGCTTTGATCTTTGACATGGACAAAGTCGATTGAAACCTGTTCCATTACTGAAAGGAATCACATTCCTGAGATAACGAGGAATTGAGAAAAAAGAATAATCCGATAGACAGACATTTGATTTGAGTAATGGAGAACGAACGTCCGTGTCAATCACGTGCCAATTAGGGACAAACTGACGAAATTTGCAATATGTCCGTTTTCAGTGAGAGAGTTGGAGCCCGAAGACTGCTTTGTTCTTGGATATGGACAAAGCCAATTGAAATTCATTAATTACATGTTCTAGCATTGCATATCCGAGCTTACTGGCACTTTCATTGTTGGTGCATCATAGAGGAATGAATGAAAAAAGGGTAAAAGTAGTAGCTGACGGGGTCAAGAGTTGCCAAATATTATCGAAAAAAAAAAATTATAACGAATGAGTAGACTAAACTGATAATTTCACTCGCTATATGAAACTCGCATCTCCTGCGATATGAGAACCAATAAAAACGGTGCTTCACTGATGGTACACAGTTCCTTCCTTTTGAGCCGGTAATACTACGTCGTCAACCACGCATGCAAACAACAATGAAGGATATACAGTGTCTTTCAAAAGTATCGGAACGGTCTCATATTTCAGAAACGGCGCTGAGAAAATTTACCAAAATTTCGATAGGGTAGTTTTTGATGATGCTCGATTCAACGGTGATATTGGCAATGTTGCCAAATCAATGGTTTTCCAGATATTCAGGGTATAGTAAGCTCGGGTAAGTGTGACCGTGATTTTCATTAGTTCACATTGAATTTAGTCCATCTGATGGACCTGAACTATAATATAACAATGAAGTTTTGCAGGTATTTACTCCGAAGGTCAGTCTTTGTAATACGCCACAAAAAACTGTTGAAAAACATATTCTATGAATTTTATTTATATATTCAGATATACATCTCCATAGGTCACACTTCCCCGGAAATTTGTGGCAAGTGTGATTCTGGCCAAATTTAAAGATATTAATGCACGTAAATCTCTCTTTGGGGCAGGTGTGAGTAAACAGTAAAGGAACTTTCACCACAATTTATTTGTTTCGAGATATCTTCATTCAAAACATAGTTAGGAACTTTTTAATATTGAATTTGTAATGCCCCATTGGAAAAAACAAAAAATAATCGTGAAAGTGAACATTTGTTGAAAAGAAAAATTTACAGGTAGAAATCTGAAAAATCGAATGAGAATTTCATTGATCCCCATCTTTTGACGAGTGGTGATCGAAGCACAGTTGTTATTTCATCCTCAGAAAGTGTATCAATGTCTTCCACATCTGGCCAGGTATATTGTTTGGCTCTCTGAGATTTCCGTATATAATTTCGTACTATAGCTGAAAAAATATTACTGTTTAGATTGGCCAAATGAATCAGGTTCCCACTTACCCCGACAGATAGGTCACACTATCCCCAATAACATTTAATTTCGGGGTAAGTGTGACATGCAATGGAAAAATGGAAAAAAAAAAACAACTTCATGAAAAAACGGCAATTTATAGTTACGAAGAAGAAATATGTTTAAAATGGATTCTTACCTTAGATTTTAACAATACACTCAAAGCTTGAAATAAACTCGTTATACTCGTTCGGGTTGATGAATTGTAGGTTAGAAAATTGGGGAAAATATTTGGATTTCACAAGATCTCTTTTGTATTTTATATGATGGTTATGGATTCTTTATGAGTGTAGGCTATTCGTCAATAGATGGCATTGGGCTGTCGCCCGGTTTAGCGAAGATAGCGAGAAAACTCACACTTGCCCCAAATTCACACTTACCCGAGCTTACCTTATTTCAATTTTTTAGAATGAAATACCCTATTTGATTTCATTGCAATCAATTCAGCAACGCCTCATTACTTATATCTCCAAATATCAGATTTTGAATTAATGCAGTTTTTGAAATCTGACAACATGGCTTTTTCGTTCAAAAGTCTGGAAACGTTCCAATATTTTCAATACGGTTCAAAGAAAATTCGTGAAATTTCATACATGACGGTTTTTGATGATGCCAGATTCAATTGTGATATCGGCAATGTTGCCAAATCAAAAGTTTTTCAGATATTGAGGGTAAATCAATTTTTCCAAATGAAAAACTCTATTTATTTTCATTGCAATCAATTCAGCGCCCCGTCGTTGCTCATGTCTCCAAATACCAGATTGTGAATTGATGTGGTTTTTGAAATATGAGAACATGGTTCGTTGAAATGTCTGCGAATGGTCCAATATTTTCAAATGGGCTCGAGAAAATATGAAATTTCATACAAAATGGTTTTTGTTGAAACAACTTTTTAATAATTGAATTATTTTCCAATAGAATTTTGAATCAAATAACTGAAACTGAGAACTATCTGACCAAGTGCTCGAAAGTTTGCCATCATTTGCTAAACAATAGCTCAAGCGGTCATTAAATTCCCTCAAGGTATGAATGAGTTAGCATTTGGGGCGTGATTAAAAGAGCTGCCCGAAAAATCTTATTTTTTAAGATTTCAAAATTTGCTGGTTGCTCAAACTACTTCAATTTAAAATCTGATATTTGGGTACATAAGTAATGAGTCGTCGCTGAATTGATTGCAATGAAAACAAATAGGGTATTCCATAAGAAAAATTTGAGTTAACTGTTGATTTGGCAATATTGCTGATATAACCATTGAATCGGGCATCATCAAAAACCAGCATGTATAAAATTTCACTAGTTTTTCTTGAACCGTATTGAAAGTATTGGAACGTTTCCAGACTTTTGAACGAAAAAGCCATATTGTCATATTTCAAAAACTGCATTAGTTTGAAATCTGATTTGGTGACTTGAGTAATGAGACGTCGCTGAATTTATTGCAATGAAACCAAATAGGGTGTTCCATTTGAAAAAATTGAGTTACCCTCAATATCTGAAAAACTGTTGATTTGGTAACATTGTCGATATCACCATTGAATCGGGCATTATGAAAAACCACCCTGTCGAAATTTTCATAAATTTTCTCTAGACCGTTTCTGAAATATGAGACCGTTCCGATACTTTTGAATCACACTGTATCTTGCTAGCAAGGATGACATTATAAATGTTAGTCTGACAGCTTTTATTCATTGAACTGAAATGAACAAGAATATACGTTTTCCTAACTTCGTTTGCTCTTGAAATTATCAGTTGTAATATTACAAGAGAGTGAGAAAGTGAAAATAATTTGACAGATTTTTCTAAAACTTGTTGCCAGGCAACAAGTTTGAGAAAAATTCTGTTGAAATATTTTCTACTTTATAGAACTCTCGTGTGGTAATCGATAGATTATTTTTTGATTACCCAAACATAGACCCATTCTCTATACAACATTTTTATTTCAACAATTTACTTGAATCACTAAAAACAGAATGAACTATGAAATATACAATTATTATGGATGTTTTGTCCTTGGCTGGAGGATTTCGTAACATTGTTTTGTTCTGTTTGATTGAAAGTTATTGCTTTCTCTCTGTTCCTTAGGTTATTCATTGAAATTGTTTCCAAATTGACACGTTACTCAAAATAATATTCTTACATGCATTTTCGTTGATTTTCTTAAAATTTCATTGAATGATGATGTACTAAACCGTTTTTGAAACATTTTTCATTTTCATGTAAACTGATAACAGACGTCAAATCAAAACTATCAGTTGTCACACAATAAAAACAAAATACCACAAAAAATTCCCGCGGCAATTTTCAAGGTAGAAAATTCCCACTATAATAACGCTGTTATTGGCCTGAACGTTCATGAATGCTTTGAATTGATGGTTTCGATTGGTTGCAAGAATTGTTAAAAAATAATCTCAATAAATACAAATCGTGCTCACAATACTATCGTTAATTCTGTCAGAAATCTTAAACTCGATCAAATTGCAATTTGATCTTGTTGATTTCTGACAGAATTACTATCGATAGTATTGCGAGCACTCGTTGTATTACCCCCGATAATTGTATTTTAAGTCCCGTGCTATGCGCGCTTGTCATAATAAATAATATTTCTATGTTCATTCGTAAATTTCATAACAATTTATATATGGTGTGTCCACAGACCCGTGGGGCAGGTAAATACTGCTCGGCCTAATACATTTTTTTTAATATTGAAATCATTTGGTGTATATGAAGGTTACTGACAGGTTATATCTTTTTCTTTCGTATACAGATGATTTTTCAGAGAAACAATGATTTCAATGGTTGATGAAATGTTTATTTACTTGTTATGCTATGCTATTAATACAACTTGGTGGTACAAATTGAATGAATGCTGAAGTGTGGTGTGCAGTCATTATATATTGTATGTACCTATGACAAAATCAATTAGTCCTAGGTACACCTATTGTTCCCAATGGAACTATACTTACCCACTGTTGTGTATAACATATTTCATCACACGGAATATTCATCTTCGTAGAAAACTAAACTGTGATATATTATCTATAGAAGTCTCAAAATGAAAATAAATCATGAATAATCCAGCCTTTCGCCTAGATTTCTATACTATAGAAATTTTTAAAGAAAAATCACTTTTACCCTACGCCTGGCAATGTTTTTCTATAAGAACCTACTTTGGAATACTTAGCTACCGAATGTTAATCGAAAAAAGGTGACTATATGCGTTCTAGTTTCACGGTTCACTCGATCATCAGTGCAGACCCGGTCACATGCAGTCGATTTCCAATTGGTTTAGTCAACTGGTCTTACGATAACTCCAGCATCCACCAAGAAAGTAAAAATATATTTCAAATATTTTCCATGATGATAGAGTTAGTATAAGCGTAAAATGAACCTTTTTCATATCAATTTTATGGATGACAAATTCAACAATAAACTATGACAGATAAAGGGCCTGACATCTTAATTCGTGCGCAGAGTTAGGCCATTTTTTTACATCTTCTTTAGTTGCTTCAGATTGTATTATTTTTATAATAATAAGTCGAGATTTCAAAGTTCAAAGTTCAATGAATTGTTTTAAAAATTCACGGTTCTTATTATTTTTTGCTTAATTGATAACGGTGAGTTTATTGGGCTCCGCCTTGAAATAAAAAAAATTGAGTTAACATATTATGTAGTTCTGTCTCCTAAACACGAATCCGAAGGAAATTTGAGGGAGTCTTGCCTACTTTTCGATGTATGCCCTGCTGAATCTTGAAATTGGCCCATTTTCAAAAACACATCTTTCGATAAAAAATCTTTAAATAGCCTTCTTCTTTTGATCGCCACTTTTTTACCTACTTTCACGATTGAAAGTACCAATAACAACCGCTTCACACAAAGATTCGACCTATATAATCAATTTATATTCAAATTTAAATATGACCAAATATTCACTTTACCTTCATTAATATGGTTAATTGTTTGAATTTCACCGGAGGGATGTTTCCTCCTTCTGTTAATTTATAGAATGCGAGCGCAGCAAGCGTCTGCTTCGATTTCACTTTTCCATATTAAATAGTGATCTGATTACCAGCAACTTGGATAGCTAGGTTGGTTAGACCGTGTACCCTTCTTTTACGTTAAGAATGTAGGTCCATCGAATATGCGCGATCGATCGACTATCCAAACTCGGATCTGAGCAAATATTTTCTTCCACTTTTAGGTATATGTTGTTATTTTTAAAATTGTTATCAATTGTGACAATAGCGAAAATTGAACAATTAAACTTATGAGTTAAGGGAAAGTAGATATTTGCTCGTATTTGAGTTTGATTAGTCGGCCACACATATTCCAAAGGTCCAACCTACCGTGAAAATAAAAAAATGAGAAAAATGAAGTTGTCAGTGATTATGAAATGCCGAATTTTTGTGTAAAATGGTTATTTTTGATGCTTGTAATTATGAAATTAGATAGATTTACTTCTAAGTATTGTCATAAAGAAAAAAGCATTTTCTGCGATTTTTTTATCAAAAAATTTGTGTTTGGAAACTCCTTCGGGTTCGTGTCCAGGAGGCAAAACTATGCACGTTAAGTCAATTTTCTTTATTTACCGCAAAATATTTTCTAACTCACCACCATTATTTCACAACCTCTTCGTGACAAGCTATATTTGCAGAACTTCAAACTGAGGGAAATAAGCGAATCTTGACATAATAATATAGATGCAGACACAATTTGTCAATGTTATTGTCAATAACAGATGATATTCAGCCCTATGCTGTATCACTTCCGTTAAAAATAACGTCAACGTTATTCGCCATTTCCGTTATTTTGTTATGATTGGTAATAGCAAATTAACGGAAATGGCGAATAATGGTGACGTTATTTTTAACGGAAGTGATATAGCATAGGGCTGATTGGTGCTGAATTTTAAGAAATCTATATTTCCTTCCATACCTACAACAATATTCAAAAGTTACTTCAATATTATTGTCAATACTGCACTCACTATACTATATTATTATTATTATTATTATTATGCAATATTATTGATACTGTAAGGGACCCTTAGATGGTCACATCTCTACATCCAGTAGGTGCTTATGTGTGATTTGTCGTACTGTCTTGTTACGAAAATTGAAGAATCTCAGAAGATTGTTCTGAGATTCTTCATCGAAGTTACGACTTATAAATACACTGCAGTTATAGACCGTCAGATAACGACAAATTTTGCTGACTCATTTTCTGTCTTCTGAGATTTTAACCACTGGAAATTTTGTGAGTGTTGAGCCCAAAAAATGGAAATTTAGCGATCGGACGTGTGCTAGGCATATAGAAAATTCATTTTCTTTATGCAAATTTAATTTTCCCGTTTATGGAATTTTAACACATGAATAGGTATAACAATCTAATAGTGAAAAACCAAAGCCATGAGTTTTGCATGTACTTGAAGGGTTGAAATAGGGGCGCGATCTTGTAAAAAATAGTTTATGGAATTTTAACACATGAATAGGTTTAACAATCTAATAGTGAAAAACCAAAGCCATAAGTTTTGCATGTACTTGAAGGGTTGAAATAGGGGCGCGATCTTGTAAAAAATAGTTGGTTACTGATGCATTTTCTCGCTTATGGCAATTGACAGAATGAAATTTAATATTGTTAGGAACCCGAACAAAAAATCCCAAAAACCGGTCAGCTGTTCCGGACAGAAAATTTTGTGAAATTTTTTTTCGTTTTCCGGCAAACTTTCTCGTCAACGAAATAATGTGCAATAAAAATTTTTTAATGTAAAAGTCTGTTATAAATAAGCCATAAGTCTAGTTCGTGCTTATCATACTATATGAAACTGGAAAACTTGCAGAAAAATCACAGGAATTTTTGTTAATTTTCTCGTTTATGGGAATTGGCATGTAGGAAGAAAGTCAGAAACATGATTACGATGTTTTATACAGTGAGGTCCTAAAGTAATGGATTCTTTAATTTTCTACTTTATTATTTTTTAAGAAAAACCCTGAGTCACGTCGAGTTTAGTTTTCGAAAAGAAACTCTGTGACATAAAAAATCGCCCCTCCTTCACTCCCCTCAAAGTGACAGCCACTCACCCAATTTTTTTAATGGATCAGAGGGTCAGTTAAAAAACCTTTGATGAGATTCACCAATCCATTGAAGAATAGAATTGTTCGAGGTTTTCTAATATTTTCAGAAATTCCAAGAAACCTATGTTATCGGTAGTTTTTACAGAAACCGAGAATGATAATCTAGAAGTTCAGCCCATCTTAGGTTACAACGGTACTTGTATGTACAGTGCTAGGACATGAGATACTTGTGCTCACATATCCATTGTGATATGGATGGTTCCTTTGATACGAAGGAACCAACAAAATATTTCATATGCTTCTGTTCACCATTTGAATTGTACCGAAGACACTGCAAATCGATTTCAACATTGGTCCAAAACTGATTCTAATCTAGAAATGAATTTGATTTTTCATTTCGAAAAAGAAGCAATTTATTATCCTTACTTCTTAAGTGAACTAGGCCTAAAGGGCAGGACACTATGAGAAAAAACGCGCCGGAAACTCTGCCTCTAAGGTGATGGGGAAACGAACTGGTGTTTATTATATTCTCCAATGTGGTTATTTGTTTTACTAGAATCCGACATCAAAGTTTTACTTTGGAGCCCTAGGAACAGAAAATACCCCACATTGTAGAAAGTTAAAGTGTACCTAGATATTGCTTACAAATTTTGAAAAATGTGTTGATGGAATTTCATGAAATTATTATTTTATTTAATGAATCTTTCATTATTATTTATTGATAGATTTTGATGAAATTCTGATCAGTTATATTTTGAGACTCCCTGAATCCAGTGGTGTATGAATTTTGGATTAGAGTAGAAATTGAAATGGTGGGTTGGTTAAACGGCATATTTTTTAAATTTAATTCTCCCTTAACTTTTTTATTGATGGACGAATTTCAACAAAATTTTAAAATGAACCACTTGAAAATGTCACAAGTCTAGTGTAAGTAAATTTTTCAGTTTTCAACCTCGAAAAAAAAAAGAATAGTTTGTCCTGAAAATGAAGATTTATTCATGAAATTTGGTGTTCTAGTGGAATTTTTGATTATCTACCTAATGAAAAAAAGCATTCCAATCGGTTGAAAAAAGTATGTTTTTTAAGGGTGCTTCCATTTTAAATGGGCCACACTGTATAAAACATCGATATCATGTTTCCAACTTATGGCTTTTTATTCTTTGTCGTGACATAGTATTTTCTTCCCACATGCCAGTTCCCATCAACAAGAAAATTAAAAAAAATTCCACAAATTTTCCTATAACTTTACAACTTGTGGCTTTTATTGAGGTCATGCAGAGCTTTTGGGAATTATATTGTGATGTTTATCCATCATCGGAATCATATGGTTCAAATTCCATAAACGAGAAAGTTTGCCGGAAAACGAAAAAAAAATTGCAAAATTTTCCTCCCGGACAATGAACCTCAACAGCTTTCCAGCTTATGGGAAATTTTTTCCTAACGATATTAAATTCCATTCTGTCGATTGCCATAAGCGATAAAATGCATCAATAACCAACTATTTTCTACAAGATCGCGCCTCTATTTCAACCCTTTAAGTAAGCGCAAAACCATATGGCTTTGGTTTTTCACTTTTAGATTGTTATACCTATTACAGGCCGCAGTGGTTATGATGGTAGAGCGCCAGTCTATCAATCAGAGAGACGTGGGTTCGATTTCCAGCATGGTCACTGGTCTCGTGCTAGGAATCGCACGTTAAAAGGTAAGACCTCGTTAATCCTTAGCTCGCACAAGTTTTGACTTCTGAGGGCTGTCGTTCGTAGGGGGATGACAGCTGGTTAACGGAAAAAACAATTTTAACAATTTTTCAACAATTCATTTATCAAAATGCCATAAACGAGAAAATAAAATAAAAAACAATTTTTTTCTGCAAAAAGAAAATGAATTTGCTATATGCCTAGCACACGTCCGATCGCAAAATTTTCACTTTTTGAGCTAAACACTGACATAATTTTCAGTGGTAAATATCCCAGAAATGAGAAAATGAGTCAGCAACATCTGTCGTTATCTAACGGTCTATTATCGAAAATTGCAAATGAAGATGACCTTCCCATGCCATTCAAATCCTTACTGAGCCAATCCGTACAATAAAAATTGGTATGTTTTTGCGAAAACAACTACTGTTGCTCAAATAGGTCGTTTTTTCTTCAATGTATCATTCATATATTTATCTAAACGCAGATGCTGAAATTAAATCAGTCGTTATATTTATTACCACCAACGCACCAACAGAAGTATGCTTTTATGTTCCCGGATAACGAAAAGCTAGCTCATGCTCGAATAGTTATTATTTCTTCATCACCATCAAGAATCCTGTCAGTATGAACTCGGTTTAACTGTGAAAAACGCCCTCCAGAACACAAAGCGTCATCAGAAAACGGAAAGCTTTCAGCATGTCCTGATATCTTCTTCGGTGTCACTTTAAACTGTCGACGTGTACAAGATTATTGATGGCAATGTTTTCTTTTCAGAACGATCGCGCTGCTTTAATCGATGATAAAATAATTGATGGGCACGTCATTCCTAAACAAGTGTTGTTCACAACCCCTACGAAGAAAGATGTCGGTTACCAGACGTTGGCCAACAGCGATAATGATCTCAGAGTCGTCATCTTATTCACGCAAGAGCAGAGAGATAAAACAATAATCAGTGAGTATTCTTTTTTTGTATTTTTTTTTGTATTAAAGTTTCAAACGTGATGATAATTTAGTTCTGTGATATGAATATTCTATGATTTTTCGGTCCGTGGTGGTCATGATGGTAGAGAGCTCGCCTCTCAACCACAGGGGTGCGGGTTCTTTTTCCAGCATGATCTTGTGCAAGACATTACACCTTTAAAAGTAAGTTCCCACGTCTTCCGAAGACTTCTGAGGGTTGTGCTTGTGAGGGTGCAGCCAGTTGACGGTAATAACAATAACAATTTTAGGAAAAAATGTCGAATAGGGACATGAGCCCGATTTTCATGAAATTTTCACAGATTCTTTGAAACACCAAGAAATTACTAATGAGATAGAAATTTTTCTGCGAAAATTGCGTTTTTATGCATTTTTTTCAAGAAAATGTGTGCCAGTACTTACCATATAAATTTATTAGTTATAACCTATTTAAATTGAACCAGCCATCCATGCAACAATTCATACATAGAATGGTTTCAAATTATCGTTAGTTTAAATGATTTCAAATTTGAAATCCATAACAATAATATCAGTGTAATTGTCAAATGTCAAATACGATGACGTCAACTGGGAAAAGCACAATGCGACGTTGTCAGTTTTTTGTATTTCCTGAAAAATGTGCTAGAGATATTTTTATTGAGGTGCTAACATCGTGAAAGACACGAGTACTGTAATTGATTGGGACATATGTTTGGCGTGCTTTATTCAAGGCGGTAGTTACCTAATTATGTATATCACCTCTTTTTATCATTCAAATCATGAATATCTATATATGTCTTATAGTTTCTGTGCACAATGGAAGTTCTATACAAGTTACCACTGGATTTTTCACAAGAAAAACCGTCTTTCTTCAATTATAAAAACTACTGTGGTATCGTATATAATAATTTAAATAGTAATAGTTATGTGTTTTAGCTTTGGTAATAAGGACCTGAATACTTACATATTTTATGGATACAACAGTTTTCTGGGGAACTTTGTGGATCATGTTCGCTTTCTACTGATTTTTTGACAGTTGACAATACAGTATATCTGAATATCGACTATTTTCAAATACAAATTTTTTACTTGAATATTACCTAAAATCCTTCGACTTTTTGTCTATACTTTTTTTTTCAGACGTTATAATCTACCTAATTCCTTGCCAGCACCAGAAACAACCATTTTGCAAAAAATTTACCTTCCTATAATCACAAACATAACCTTCTTTACAGTAACTTTCATTCTCGCGGTAACTTGCCGTCTTTTCAAATCAAAAGATGAGCAAATAACTTCTATTTTATTTATATGTTCAATTGTTTAATTTTTGCCATTGCTCTAATTTATAACAATTTTAAAAATTGATCTGTGATATAGACTATTAAGAGCTTCTGAGCATGCTTACAATTCAAGAAACAAAGCTCGCTTCGCTCGCTTTTTCATGGCCTAATGGACAAAAAAGAAGGGAGAAATTACCAAACCTAAAGGCTAACCTTGCTATCCAAGTTGAATGCAGTTAAAGAGCTTATGAGCCTGTTAACAATACAGAAATAATAATGGATTAAAATGAAGTAGAAAATGATCTAACCTAAAAGCTTACCTTGCTGTCCAAGTTAAATGCAGTTGAAGAGCTTATGAGCCTGCAAACAATCCAGAAATAAAGCTCGCTTTGTTCGCGATTCTATGGCTTAATTGACTTGAAAAAGGGGAAAAATGACCACCTAACCTGAAAGCTAACCTTGCGTTCCAAGTGGAATGCAAATAAAGAGCGTATGAGCCTGCTTACAATCCAGAAATAAAGCTCGCTTCGCTCGCTATTCTATGGCCTGATGAACTAAAAAGAAGGGTAAAATGAACTGACCTGAAAGCTAACCTTGCGTTCCAAGTTGAAAGCAGTTGAAGAGCTCATGAGCCTGCTGACAACCTATAAACAAAGCTCGCTTCACCTGCTTCTCTATGGCTTAAGGGTGAAAAATTACATAATCTTATAACTAACCTTCTTATCCAACTTGAATGCAGTTAAAGAGCTTATGAGCCTGCCTACAATCCCGAAACAAAGCACCTTTGCTCGCTATTTAATTACTCAATGGAAACAAAAGAAGGACAAACTGACCAAACCTAATACCTAACCTTGCTGTCCAAGTTGAAGGCAATCCTTTCATACTACAATGTACTTGTCTTTCTTATTAAAAAACTGATAACTTCCATGAATTTCCATGAAAAAAAATTTACTATTTTTCGGCATTAAAATTGATTTCGGAATTTTCTAGGGGATGGACGTACGCGAAAAATACATTTACCTTTTTCTGTCATACTTGGTAACGTCGCGTTGCATTAAATACATCCGACATACGATGCTCTGCTTGACGAAAGTTGTCATTTGATTTGTCAAATATAAGAATATCCATATAAAAATTTGCACTCATTCTTGCTATCATGAGTTCCATTGAGTTAATGAATTTCCTTCATTCTTATAAGAATTGATGTTTAGAGTTAATTACCAGGTATTTGGATTAGAAAACTCAAAGATGTTTCCGCAGAAAAATTTCTATTGATATAGTTATTTTATGATAATTTATACAAACTGTGCAAATTTCGTTGAAATCGGGCTTGGGCCTATACTTATTTTCACTGTTTACCAAATTTTAACAATAATTTGACAAATATACCGAAAAAGATTATTGTTCGTAACCTTCTGCAGCTATCCGTTTATTTACAGCAATAGATCAAATTTTCAAAGTGGGAGAAGTTACAAACAGACTTACTTCTTGATATGAGGATAAGGAGAGTGTCCTTGTTTATTGTTTGGAAGTAATTTTCCTTTTTTATTCACAATTCAAACATTTTAGAGTTGTCCCTTTCTACCGCATCTTTACACAGTACATTTCCTGCCTTAATATTCTTTTGCAACAGTTATTGCCACAACTTCTGTACTTTTCTGTATGTATATTTTCTTGGGCACATTCAAAATTTACAAGTTGATATATTTACTTTTCTTGTTAGTTCAACCTGAAATAGTTGTTATTCTTATTCTTTTCCATAGCCTTAAGTTGATGTACAGTAGCTTCAAACGTTCTGTCTTTTGTTGATAGATCTTCTAGTGCTGATTTTTTTGACCACGCAATTCTCTTGATTCTGATAGAATAAGTATTAAGGATAATAATTTAGGAATTGATATATTTCTTTTGGTCATCAAAATTAAACTATTCATAAGCGAGTTTAGTATTGACCTAAAGTATATAATTAGAGAATCTCAATTTTACTTAGTCATTCCCATTATCGAAAGTATCCTCTTCAATATAATACAGTACATTATTGCTGTTTTCGTAGATTATTTGGTGTAATGTTTATCACCTTCAAACATATTTCCAAACAGTTGATCCATCTTTCCCATATAGTTTCAATATTTCGTATCGAATGATATCCAATTTCACTATCTGAAGATCTAAAGTTAATATTTTTCGGTTGTTATCCCCGTCGTCAATTATGATATTCTTGTTTGAATATTAACTGAAACTTTTATATTCTTGCAATGTCTATTTGTTGAAAAAATATGTAAAACAATCAAATATCCATAATACAAATGTTTCCACTAATTTGCCACGGCAAATAATAATAACAGCGTCTATCCGCACGAGTGATTATGACGAGACGAGGTATTTCATTCCGTTGGAAATTTCCCAGTCAAGCCCCCCGTCTCCGATGCCCTGATTTAACAGGAGGGCGCAGTTATCAGTTCCCACGTTCGTGGGGTGAGTGATTACTGGCTTCGGAAATCATGTGCTCTGAGTAGCTGGAGTAAACCAAGAATTAAGGCATTCTGCGTTCTTTTGGCTAAGGTTTCAGGCCATACGCGAAAACCACAAGAAATAGTTTTTATACATCTGAATTCGCTGGAATGAGAAAACTGAGTAATCACAAAACTCAATAACTCATAACATAAAAAATTGAAAAACTAACGAAATCTAGCAAAAAGTGTAGAGGGGATAAGCGAATAATGAAACAGCTTTGTAGAGAACGATCAACTCGTTATAAAACTTATTTTATCATCTCCTAGATGGTGCTGACTCGTAACCGTTGGACAAGTCGAATCACGGCGCACGAATTTATAAAATATCGTTCATCATTAATGTTCCATTCACGATTTATTTGAATATTCATATTTTTTCTTAGATAATTCTGGTAAGAGATTTAATGGGAGTCTTACCCTTCCGGTAATATTAGGTGCTGAGAGAGAAATAAAAGAAAAAATGAGATAGTAGAGCAACCCGTGATCCATTTTCTGGTAGTTTTCGATTCTGTACTTCTCGGTTTTACCATTCATTTTTCTGATTACTATAATTTCGGGATCTCAACTTTACACCCGGAATCCTTACTGTAATCTCGGGATCCTGACTTGGATCTCAGAATTACTTAAGTAAATTAGGAATAAGTAGTTTGAAGGATGACTACGTTAATCCACTCCATAAAAAAAGTAAAATATTGATCGAGCTACAATCTCATTGGATTCCTATTAACATTGTTGACTGGGTGGAATCATATATAGCAAATCGAAAAATTATAGTGAGTTACTACAATGTAAAATTCAATGCATATACCGTGCAATTGGGTGTCCCTCAAGAGTCACTTCTTGGACCTCTTTTTTTACAAATGCTCATGTACCAACATGTTCTTACGAGAAGGTAATCACAATTTCAAGAGACAATGTAGGGAAGCTATTGCCACCTATATCGAATAATTCTCAATATGTCGAAAAAATAATGACTATCAATTTCCATCTTAGAAGAGACATAATAATTTTTTCAACACCATTACCATAAATCCAAGCAAAGGACTAACCCGTTTCATAACCCTACCGAAGTTAAGTTCTTAGTTCCTTAGGATCAGTGGTAACATTTTCAGAGAAACTTTTTGGGCATTCTAGTTATGGGAAAGTCCCAGAAGTTTGCGGGGACACTAAAAAATGCCCCGTTACCAAGAATTTTTGGAAATAGCATCAGGCGTCCCAAGATTGTCTTTTATCTGAGTGAAAACCTCACTTCATCGCAATGATTATTAAAGAGGTTCGTTGCTTGAATTGCTGGTTATGTCTCTCCTAAGAAGGTCTTTGAGAATTGAGAATTAGTCGATTTCGGGGGCACCAGCTCTTCTACATTGTCTCCTGAAATTTTTATCATCCTTTCTAGATTTTTAACGCATTGAGGTAGATTATTTACGCATAGTACAAAAATAAGGGGTCCAAAAACTGATCTTCCGGGAACACCCAACTGCATATTGTATTATATATTTGATTTCACACCACAGCATCTTACTATCATTCTTTGAATTGCCATATATAATTTAATACGAATCCCAACAGACGATAGCTTGGTAAACAATATTTCAAAACAAACGATATAGAGAGCTTTCGATTGATATAATATGAAAGAGATCACAAACTCATTGTCATGTTGTCGATGAACATAACTGAGCAAATGACATAACGCAGTTTCGATAGATCTGTTGAAGTCGGGATCCCGAGAATAAAGTCAGGATCCCGAAATTAGAGTTTGGATTCCGAGAATAAAGTCGGGATCCCGAAATTAAAGTCGGGATTTTCAAAAAAGGAAAACTTTAGCCCTTCTGCGCCTTCGTAATATTCTGTTACGATATTTTATAATTTCCACCCAATCTTGTTTTGTATTTCGCTAGTTTGATCAAATACCGGCTTCACATTTTCGTTCATTCTAATTTTATGATATTACAGATTAACTTCTTTTGATGTTCAGTTCATCGAATATCGGTTCTTCAAAAGTCTGATGTGATAATTTTGGATTCAGGCATAATTCATTTCTGCTGAAAATTTGTTAATATAATGTTTCAGTTTCACAGGTATTTTTCGATTCTTTTCCACATCTTCAAAGTTATTTCTTATCTATTTCTGTTCTCCAGTTTATAGTAACTGAACTTTGTTAGTTCGATATATTCAATTTATGGACTGTTTCAGTTCTACATTTTACCGTTCTGATAGATTATATGTAATCGATATGGCTTCTACTTTGTTTTCTTTACTACGCCTCATTCTAAAAGAACACAAAATGAATATATCCAAAATACCGCGTGAAAACATATCCTACAAACATACTGTTACGTTTCAGGATCACTCGAATGAGTAATAAACTTTTTGGAGGACTGCCTCTTATATCTCAGGACAAAAATCAGCTTCACAATCTCTACTTCAATCGTTATTTAAAAATACACTTGATACTTTCAATGCAATGTCAGTCAAACATCAGCTCTCTCTCAAATGGTTTAATAATAAACAAATAATGATAGATGAACACTTTTTTGAATAAACAGCACTTCTGCAGGCTTCAGGTGGCGAGAGCATTACATAATCCAAATGGAAGGACTTTAAATTGGTATATTCCATCACCGGCAGATAATGCCATTTTGCTCTGTCATCGGGATGAACTTCCACATGCTATTATCCGCTTTTTACATCCAACGTTAACAACCATTTCAAACCGGATAATCTGTTTGGCGTCATCGATTCTTGACAGTGAGTCTTTACGTAATCAGCTTGACAACCTCCACTTCACTAAGTAGTTTGAAAACATCTTTGACACTTAATAGCCCAGTCAGGAGGACGTTTCAAATGAAGATAACTATAAAAAACTATAAAAAATGGCGAAGGGACGAAACTTGGTAATATAGTAATATTTCTGTACTAAAAAAAAATCAGATAGATACTAGAAAGTCCTTATGAAAATGAGAGTAGAAAGAAAGAATTTAAGAATAAGCTTCCATTTCATGTTGTAGAGTATTTATAAAGACTGCTTATAGGGGATGAGTCTATAAGAGATCATAATATTTTTATCAAGAATCGAGGATCAAGGTGGTGAAAAAATCGCGAGAACTTGCTCGAAAGTTTTTTTCTAATTCCCTTGATTCGAGATATTTTGTCAGAACACAAAAAAGTATAAGTAAAATTTGAAATGTATTCGTTTATGTAATAATATGATCTCGAATGTATTTTAGGGAGATCAGTACACAACTACATGATACAGATAATTAATTTGGAATTGTTAATATTCGAAAGTAACAACTGGTTCTCAATAATATTTTGAATATATCGAATGACCAAATCTTGCAATTTTAGTGGTGATTCTGTAACATGTATGTTAATATTCAAAGCCTGTATGGTTTTATTCGGAAAAATTTATACAGTGTCTTTCAAAAGTATCGGAACGGTCTCATATTTCAGAAACGGCTCTGAAAAAATTTACGATAATTCCAACAGGGTAGTTTTTGATGATGCCCGATTCAACGGTGATATCGGCATTGTTGCCAAATTAAGAGTTTTTCAGATATTGAAGATAACTCAATTTTTTCAAATGGAATACCCTATTTGTTTTCATTGCAATGAATTCAGCGATGCCACATTATACCTATATGTCACCAAATATCAGATTTTAAATTGATGCAGTTTTCGAGATATGAAAATATGGCTTTTTCGTTCAAAAGTCTGGGAACGTTCCAATATTTTCAATAGGGTCCGAGAAAAATTCGTGAAATTTCATCAAATTATCGAGGCCATAATGAAATTTTCTGGATTGTCTTTGAGTGCTTCTACTCTTATTATGGATTATTTGAGTCACAGAATACAAGTAGTAAGTTATAACAACAGACTGTCTCAGTACTCAATCAATAGCATTGGTGTTCCACAAGGCTCAATACTTGGTCCGTTACTATTCTCCTTATATATTTCCAACTTCACAAAAGTATTCTTATCATGCAATCATCACTTTTACGCAGATGATACTCAGTTATATATATCGTTTGAGCCTGACGAATATACACAAGCTATAACTTCTTTGAATTATGATCTTCAAAATTTATTCAAACATTATTTACAGCACTACTTGATGTTGAACCCAAATAAGTCTACTTCTACATTGTTGGAAAAATCAAAGATCGGCTAAAAGTAACTGGGCTAAGCGAAGATCATCACAGTCATTTATACAAAGAAGTCAAATGGGTGACAATGAAAGAACGTAGATATATACATACTGCATGTATGTAACACAAAATATTGAATCATAAAACACCACCCTATCTTTACGAAAAAATCAGTTTTCGCACAGATGTTCATAACTTGAATATAAGATTCAAGGGAAAGCTTACATCTCCCCTACACAATACAGTGCAGTTCGAGCGATCTTTCACCTACGACATCGCCAAAGTAATCAATTCTCTCCCATCAAACGTTGGAATATCCGTCAGTATCATGTTATTTAAAACTAGACTCTTTGAGCATCTTTTTTCTCAGTAAGTAATGTACATCTTGCTTCTTATAATGTGTTAAGAAATTTGTTACGTTATTAATAAAGAACTTAATTATTATTATTATTATAGGATGTTCCATTTGAAAAAATTGAGTTGACCACAATATCTAAAAAACTGTTGATTTGACAACGTTGCCGATATCACCATTGAATCAGGCATCATCAAAATTCACCCTGTCGAAATTTTCATTAATTTTCTCTGGGTCGTTTCTGAAATATGAGACTGTTCCGATACTTTTGAAAGACACTGTATAAACGTATATATTGAGTTAAGGAAAAATTATAACACTGCTAAAAAGTTGTTCGGATTTAACAAATCAAGAAAACAAAGTTTGGTTATGTCATAAAATCACAATAATTATCATACAATACGATAAAATTACTCTAAAGGAATGGAAAAGAAACAGGCGAGAATGTCAAAAACTCAGAAAGAACGATTTTTAGTTTGTAAATATTTGAACGAGTTCGAATATATTGTGCCAGAGAGGTATCAACAATGTGAAAGAATACGGGGTACCCTTCTCTCTAAGCGTTTCCACCAAGTGGAAAATAAAAGGCAAATAACTGTCAGAAGACAACTACTTCCAAACAGGACAATTATAATGTTGTCCGACCTACCCTGTCACTGTTGAGAGGCAATAAACCTCGAAACATGCATGTCCTCAGGTGGTCATTCCCAGCCGAATGAAGGATAATTATCTGTTTTACTACAAGACAAGCACTTGCAATTGGGTCTTCTTGGAAGAACGTTGCACAAATATCTGATCAGATGTAGTTCAATGTCCGTTGTGGTATCAGCCAGGGAAGTAGTAGTTGTTTTCTGACAGATGTTTGTCTTTTATTTTCTACTTCGAGGAAACGCTTAGAGAGAAGGGTACCCCGTATTCTTTCACATTGTTGATACCTCTCTGGCACAATATATTCGATCTCGTTCGAATTTTTACAAGTTTCTCTTCCCGGAGTCTGTGCTACTTGGGAGTCTTTTGTCTTGATCCGTGCGGATGGCGCTGCGATCAACTTTGTTGTAGATCGTAGTGTCATCCGTGGGGAAATATTAGTTAAACAGTTGATTATTATTCATTTGGCAGGGACAGGACACTTATAATGTTTTCCGACCTACCCTGTCACTGATGAGATGGGAGAAGGGTTCCCCGTATTCTTTCACAGATTTTTACTTTGTTGCAAAAAAAATTAAAGAAAAAATCTTAAACCTGCGGATATTCCAAAAGCAAATAATTTGGCAACAGATCGCTACTGTAATAAATAAACAGCCTGGAGCACATACCTACGGTGGTAAAAGGCTGGAAAGACGTAAGTACATCGAAAACAATTGGAATTTCAGAATAAAATTAAGTATTTCTTTCCAATCTACAAAATAGTATCATAAATATGGAGTTACCAACCAAGGAGTTGCTATAACCATGTTTTCAGGCTTTGAATGAAATTAAAGTCTTTGTCAGAAAAAGAGCAAGACTCTCGAATATGGAAGCGAAAGGTATAGGGAGCGGTCTCAAGGAATGGAAAGACCTTAACTTACTTGAAGAAAGACTCTTAGCGCTTCTAATACATAGTCTGCCAGAAAATGAAAAGTTGGGTGTTGATTTTGGAAGAGTTGGAGACGCATTGTATTTACATATTCAGGATATTGAAGATTCTATGAAATCAATAAATATTTTGTTATTTATTGGGCCTGATATTTACGTTAATGAATTTCAGATAGAAAATATGATCGAACTGGATACTGATGAAGTTGTGCAAAGAGTTATTGTTCACCAAAACTAACAATAGTATTTGTGGATGAAGGAAAATGGAATTTACCCATCTATAGTCTAGTTCCTAGTAGATAGTGACTCATCGCACCTTTTCTGGTTTCTATGGGATTTGAAAGTGCGGAGGGGATGTACGAAAGTGGCAAAGTAAAACTTAATTTGAAGCCAATGTACCTAGCTTATTTCTGTTCTATTTTTTGACATGCTTTATATGAATTATGAACCGTACAACCAATGAGTCACTATCTACAATTTAGGAACTAGACTATAGACGAATGGATAACCAAATTCTTCTGGATAGATTTGGAATGATTTCTGTGGAAAGAAGCAGAAAAATTTTGAGTGTGTCATTTCTATACAAATTGATTCATAATCAAATTGCTTGCACCGTACTTCAGAACCAAATTAACTTTCTCATTCCAAAATTAAACAGTCGGCAATCAAACGTGCTCTTCAATGTTACTACTAAAACTAGAATGATGATAACATCCCCAATTTATATTATGTGTGAAAACTTCAACAACATTTCTCATCTATGTGATAATAATCATAACACAATGAAAGACGTGATTATTAAACTATATATAAGTTGAATTCATTTTATATTTACTAGTAATATGTACCAATTGCGTTTTGCTTATCCTAAATTGCATAGATATAAAATCAATTGATTCTTTTATTTGTGTCATGTTATTTATGTTATATTTGTAGCATTTCCTTTTGTTGTTTTTTGTTTCAGACGTTCGCTTGCTGCTATAGCCTGTCTAAATATTGTATCGTTTTTGGTTATTCTGGGTTCTACATATTAAACGAATTTTCAAAATCTGAACTTCTCATTCGAAAAAAGTTTTTGATTCCAACATCACATCTATACTCCAAGTTCACTCTATCAGTTTCTTCTTATATTAATAATTTCATTTCGCGATATGTATTTCTGCCCTGAAGGCTTGGCTTATCTTTTTGATTTGGTGCGCTTCATATCAGAAGAATTAAGAATAATTGCAGCAGCTGCTGCTAAAAGTTGGTCTTCTTTTACACTCCGGCATTTACTGACTTTCTGTGTATATTGACGTCGCATAATTTGAACGAAGCCGGTCGAAAAAATGGGGATGTACCTTTATACTCGCCTTCGCCTCGTACTTGAAACTTCCCACTTGTACCAAATTTTCTTTCTTACCTTGTTACAGAAACCATTTCTCTATTCATTTCAGCTCCATTATATATAGTTCTCTAGGTTTCCTATTGTTTCCAGGATGTAATCCCACTGAAAAAAATTAAATAAACCGTTTTGAGAAATCACATTCTAAAAAAAAAAGAGACACATTAATCAATCAAAATTTAAAAATTCTACTTCCATTATGAAAAGTACCACAGAAACGATTGTTCTCAAACAGAAGAGATAATCCTAGTGCTTCATTGCTACATGAATCACTGCGATGGATGAAAAATTGAAAGAGTATTTTTAAACGCAACGTATACGCTGACGTTTTATTTTGAAGAAAAAATTGTATGTATTGCCATTCTTCCTAGCGGCAAATGGACAAAAGCGCGCTCGTGCAGCCATTCAGGATCCTGCCATCGCAAAAGGAGCGGATGACAAATGAAACTGAACACATTTTTCAGACAGGAAAAACATATAAAAGTGAATGAATCGCTTGTCATTTTTTATCGAAATACGAGCACACAAGGCTCAAGAGTGAAAAATAACAACCACTTTGTTAACTTTGCTGACGGATCGGAAATTTGATATCGTATTCCTTTTTCGATGTTGAAATATTTAAACTTCCTCCTTAGGTTTGAAGTTTCGGAAATCGAAATGATAGTTCATCAATCAATGTCAAGTTGAACTCCTAATTCAAATAAATAAAATATAGAGAAACGCATTTAAACCTATCAAGAATGCCAGTGGCCTTCTATAATGCGACACATAAAATATTCATTTGCACATATAAGCCAATCAATGGAGGATTTTTTCCAAACAAAAATACTAGCTGGAAACTGACTGAGCCATCAAATGAAAGAAAGCCCGTAGTTATATTCTGTTAGGTTTTGGAATCGCATCAACTGTCATTTATCAATTTGTTATATACATTTAAAAACAAAAAAACATGTTTTTTATGTTTTGCGCTCAAAATAAAAACTCAGACAGCAATCTGGTTGCTCCAATCTGAAAAATTGTAGATAATGGAAATACGAACAAAATGAGATTTTTCACGACCCGATCGGATCATTACTAACGGAGAGAAACACCCGGAAAATGTTGCCATTTTTTCAGAAAAATCACAAATCCGCCATTTTTCAAGTTGTATGGCTGGCCCTGGCCCTCCTCATGAAAGTATTGAATCATGTGCAAAAAACAGACGCTGTCGGATAATTAGTTTTGGCACAATTGCAATTTGAACCCATCCACCCTTCCTCCCTAAGAACTATAGTCGTGATTCTCTGTATGAAGGTTGTGACACATCTGACCCATCAAATTTCAGTTCTATACCACTCATTTCAACCTTCGGCAAATTACTAGAGAAATTAGTTAAAACTAGAATGATGGAATTTCTGAACCTGCAAAACAAATTTAAATGAACACCAATTTGGCTCCCTAACCAATAAAATCTTATACTTTCTGAAAAATTTATATCCTAGGCTGAACGTAAGAGAAGTGAGTGCAGCAGTGTTTTGTGAACCGACCAAAGCTTTTGACTGTGTCAATCATGAAATACTTTTGTGTAAGCTGCATCTTTATGGCTTCGGAAAGCAAACCTTCAATTGGTTCGAGTCCTATCTAATTGAAAGAACCCATATTGTAAAAACTGAAAATGGTCCCTTCGATATAGGGCAAATCAAAAATGGTGTACCACAAGGTTCCGCTCTTGGACCTATCCTGTTCCTGTTGTACTTCAATGATTTGGTCAATTTGAAAATAGGTGTGTTCACTATTTTTGCAGATGACACAACTATCTTATGGCATGACAAAAACTCAACTGACCTTAACAGTAAAATGGCTCTTGATATCTTGACTGTGAAAGCATGGTCTGACTCAAATATGCTCTCCTTCAATATAACTGAAACAAACCTATTTTCATTCCTTTGGGAAATGGTTAAAGACACTAGTGCAAGCTCAAAATCTTTCACAAAAATCGTTATAACTCGAAAACTGTTAAGAATCAATATAGAAATATTTTATACAAACTGTATCAAAATGGTACGCAGATTACAAATATGTAATAGAATACAGGGCGTTTCATTTGAAATAAGGAAGTTTGTGTCCACTTTCGGTTAAACCTCATCTCCCAGTCTCAACTACTCGATCGCTTACGCGGGCTCGGCTGTTTCCAGTCATGGTTGCAAGCACTTTTCACTCATTTTGCGACAATGTAGCGCAAAATGAGAATATACGTGTTCTTGTAGTATACCTCCACTTTCAAAGTCCATTCAAGAAATTGAAATTGGACTATCATTAGAGCATCCAGGCACACTGCAAGACAATTGTGCCAAAACTAATAATCCTACAGCGCCTGTTTTGTGCACACATACAGTACACATAAACCAATACTTTCATGAGAACCTACAATTTGAAAAATAACGTAGTTATGAATTTTTAAAAAAATTGCAGTTTTCCAGTTTTTCTCCGTTAGTAATTATCTGATCGCGTCGTATGGAAACCCATTATGTTCGTATCTCAATTCTCTTCAATTTTTCCCCATTGGTGCAACCATATTGCTGTATGAGTTTTCATTTTATAAGCAAAATACTAAAAAATACACGTTTTTTGTATTTAAATGATTTAAAAATTACAATCGTGAGTCCAAAACATAACAGAATATAACTACGGATAGTCGTTCATGTTATGTCACAGTCGAATTCCAACTAGTATTTTTGTTGAGAAAAGATCTTTTAGTGATTGGCCTATACGTGGTTCTTAAACGAAGACATTATTCGACAGTGTAGAGTCACCCCATAGGCAAATAACGTACCTAAATCGACTTTCTACTTATGCATAATATACATTTATTAATTGTTGTGTCAAAACAAATTTGAGATTACAGAACATAAAGTAAAGAGATGAAAATTTGGAAATAAGGAACTTACAATGCCCTTTCCAATCTAAGCGTGAATCTACAAATATTCCTAAGAATTTACATCTGTTATTTGTATTATTTGAGTTTATGTCAAAATCTATGAGTTTTCTTTGATGAGTTAGGTTATTTTTATCAGCGTTGAAATAAAGAGAGATTAGATTGAACCAGAAAACCAACTGACAAGAGAGAGTTTTCCCGGGTATTTTTCAGATTTACTTGGTTTTTGTTAGATACGAGTATGAAAGTGTCAAATGCATGAATGGTCAACTAAACATCCTGAAATAAATTTGTGATTTCATTAATATACAAAATAAACAGAACTGGACCCAAGACAGAGCCTTGGGGAACACCTATATTGATGCAACATTCCGAATTACATTATTTTCATTACGTTTGAGACTCGCATACTGAGACCGACTTATTCCATAGTTAAACAGCTTAGAAATCAAAATGTCGTGATCCACATAGTCTGATTACTATTTTTACATTGTTCTTTTTCGAAAAACTCAGAATATTCTGTGTTCTTTCTCCATAGTCGTTAATATACCTTCTGAATTATTATGACTCTGTATGTAGAAAGTTGATCAATAATTTGCGTTTTCCTGTATATATTATACATAGTATATAACTGGTCAAGTTTCTGACTTATGGAGCATTCATTTGTAAAAATTACTCTTAAAAATTAAAATCCTATTCGTTTTTTTACATCTCTACATTATCGGATTTTTCTAGTGCTATATTCATTCAACTGTTTTCTTTATATCCTCTAACAAGCCTTAAACCTGTAATTAAAAATTTTTAGTTGCCACGAAATGTCATTGCAATATTCAGTTTTCCGTTTTTAGTAATCAATATTTTAATGTTCCATCTATTTCCTGCAAATCCTTTATTTCCTTCAACCGGAGCCCTGATGAAGTTCTAATATACCTATTAATTTTGTTCAATTGCTGTTGTGGCTGGTAGTTTTGCAACATAGTTTTTTTGATTTCTTCAAGCAATACTTTTGATTCATTCCACCATATGATTTGCGTTGTTTTCCACTCAATGAAAATATCCAGTTTATATTTTCAAATACGGACAGTAATGAATTATGTAGGTTACACAGCAATCAGAGTAATCTCAACTTAAAGCGCACCGCGTATCCGCATAATGTCAAGAACTCGAATGAAATTCAAGCTAGATTTGCGAAGATCTCTCTTACCACGGCAAATAATAATAATAGCCGTCCTCTACTCTAAGTATTTTTTTTGTATCCGATACCAATATCCCAGTCAGGCCCTGTCTCCGAAGCCCTGACACTTCCAGAGGGCACGCTGGATCATTTATTCCAATATCCACTCCCCACGCCGTGGAGTAAGTGGGTCCGAGAATCATGTGCCCTGAGCTGGCGGAGTGAACCAAGAATTGCGGCCTTCTGCATTCGTCCGGCTAAGATTTCTGCCATATTACGGTATGATTTTTAAATTCAAGAGCAGTGTTCCACCAAGGACCTCTATTATTAGTACCACCATCTTGACAGAATGGTTTGGGTGAAGCCTGCGGAGTTCGAAGAGTAGATCAGTCCGTTTTTCCTTCTCTTTTCGGACGATATTCGTTTTGCCAGGAGCTGAAAGCTTGATAACAAAAATCGTTCTACTTTATTGGTCGAGAAGGACTACATCAGGCTTATTGGCTTGTATTTGCCTAAGGGTGGGGAATGAGTAGTTCCGATAGATTCGGCACTTCTCATTCTCAATATCCCCTGGAGCATAAGGCAGCACCGGTGTCTTGACTATACCGTACGAGTATATGGTGGTACGACACTCGTAGGGCCGCGTTATGCCTGTGGATATAGGCTGAGACCGCATAAGCTGAACAAGCTAACAGCAAATGCATTATGGTCTCAGCTGCCCACGACACGCTCTGCATCTAGTATTACATTCCTTCTGAAAGTTTACTGTTAACTTTGGTATGTAATAATTCAAAATAAACCCTGCAACAAACTTATTTCCTGTTCAATTACAGAAACGTTGCATTTTTTGATTCACTTCTAGGTTTCTCTGCAAAGTTACTTTTGTAATATTACACTTGGTTTTGAAGCAATATCATAAAGTTATGAAATGAAATAATTATGTAAGCGTAATATAATGATAAAAAGTAAGTTTCATATGTTAACTGTGAGTAATATTTCACCAAGCTTATGTTATGTATCATGTTCAGTGAATGATTTCAAAGTCTTATTTGTTTTCAGAGGTTGCTTGATCTGCAATTTTCAACTCTCTCTCTCTTTTTTATTCCAAGTGACATGCCAGCTATAATGGCTTTCTGAATCTTTGCTTTAGTCCAAGCAAAAACATCAACCCTCATATATACGCAACAATAAACGAAACACTTTGGCGAGATTAAATCGCGAAACATCCTCCTCGGATCCACCTATTCTCTGTATTCGTCCCTTGCGGGCGTATAATGCAAATTTGTTATTGGAACTCTAGCCGGAGACTTTTAATAAAATCCTATTCTTTTCAGATTACGTGAAAAGTCACACGATATTTGGAGACGGCAAACACTCCCAAGGCGTCGTCATCGCCGAAATCGTCAAACCCAATATCCCCGTTAAAAACGGTGTCATCCATCTTATCCAGAAGCCGCTCATGGTGGTCGATAGCACTGTCAAGAAATTGCTCGAGGTAAGGTTGGATTTTTATTTCTGTTACTGTTCATTCACACTACTCACCACTTACATTTCATTTTATACTGCACCTCAGAAGATTACATGCATTATTGGATTCTTTTCGGGTGTACTGAACGAATGATTTTTCACTGGAACTTAATGGAGTTTCATTTTTATTCCTGACTGGTAAACGAGGCGTTGAAATAACGCGGATACTTTTAATTATGTATCAAAACTACGTGGCATAGTCAATAAAATCAAATGACCCCTCAGTTCAGAGAATCAGCCCTATGGTGTATCACTTCCGTTAAAAATAAGGTCACCGTTATTCACCATATCCATTACTTTGCTATGATTATATAATAGCAAAATAACGGAAATGGCGAATAACGGTGACGTTATTTTTAACGGAAGTGATACAGCATAGGGCTGATTGTCTGATCATCGTAGTGAAAAATGGAATCAGAATATAAAATTTTCGAGGAGGGAGTAAAACGAATTGAATGATAATATTTCGCTACTATATTTTAGTCTTCGGCGAATCATTCTACAATAATCGAAAAAATCTTAAAACGTATATCTCCTAATTTTTTCGATTCAAAATTGATCTTGGTGTGGCTTTTGGTTCAAGAACGCTATTTTTCAAATGGATCAGTTCCAGACAATCGACAACCAGTCAATCGATCTCGAATATCTTGCCAAATATTCCAAACCTCTCAGATCAGTTTGGAAAGTATCAATACTTCTTCACCACGATCGTGATTTGGCGTCTGGAAAAAACAGCAGTTTCCATAAACAAAGTCACTGTGGATATGTTCGTATGCTATTTGGACTGAGAAATGCTCCATCAACGTTCCATTGGGTAATAGAACATGGATGACGTCGTGATATAATCATCCTGAACACATAGCTGGACTTACTGAAAAATTAAAGATACTTCGAAAAGGTAACTTGGAGACTCAGTCAGATCTTTGTGATTATAGCACACAAGAAAAAAAATCTTGATGCGTGAAACATTTAAATATATCTACAGTGTCACCGTTAAAGTCCGCATCAATGGGATTTTTTTTTTATTATTCACTTATTGCAAATTCAGAGTTCATGAACAGTTCGTGCTTTGAAAATAATGCAAAATGACGTTTACGATTGTTTTCTATCTATTGGCTAAACCTGTCAAATTTGAAATTTTTTCAAAAAAATTTCAGAATGTTAGGTTATTTCTCAATATTTAGAAAAATATAATATGAAAAACTTGTTTATTTTTCGGTTTCCTACCCATCTACCAACTTTGAACCAGTTTGAACAACTTTTATTTTTTTCGCGTTTTCTTAACCTTACACTTTTTCGGATAATTTCAATTTGATGAAATCTGGAAAAAAACAGTTGAAATGTAATATACCCATCTGCTGAAAGATTTTTTTCTGTTTAGAAATTGTTCTAACTGGATACTTGATCATAATTGATGCAAAGTGGCTCTAGCTTCAATATTCCATAGCAAAATTTGCTTCAATTATTTTTATCACAATACATCAGTGAAGTAGAAAATACTTTAGGTCTATTGGTTTAGAAAAAAATTCGATATTTCGAAACTAGAGCCACTTTGCATCAACTATAACATAATTTATTGAGCATATCTGTATTCTTTTGAAAATATCCAAGTAGAAACATTTTTAAACAGAAAAAATCCTTCTAGCAGGTGGGATTATTACATTTCAACTGGTTATTTCAGATTTTAACAAATTTAAATTATCCGAATAAGTGTAAGGTTAAGAAAACGCGAAAAAAATCAAAGTTTTTCAAACTGGTTCAGATTTGGTAGGTGAGTAGGAAATCGAAATATTAACAACTTTTTCATATAATTTTTTTCGAAAAATTGAGAAATATCCTAACATTTTCAATTTTTTTTTAATGTAAAATTTGACAGTGGTAGCCAATCGATGAAAAACAATCGTAAACGTCATTTCGCATTATTTTCAAATCAAAAACTGTTCACGAACTCCAAATTTGCATTAACTGAATAATAAAACACACTGTATGAACAATCACGCACACATCATATGGAAAAAAGTCTTCCAGTGAAAATGACTGAATGAGTGAAATTCTCTATTGACCCAACTCGATCGTATGACCAGATTCGGCGTCAAATCATGAATTTTGTGATTTATGGAGAAATTTATCAAAATAAAAAAATATCAATATCTCATATATTTTCAATATTGTGTGCGACTAGGCATTCCAAAAATTCGTGAGAAATATTTTTCCATAATTCCTCCCGCTTCCCCAAAAAAATTGCGTCTGTTTTTTTTTATAGGGTTGTCAAAAAAATAATAAATTCTTCAGTGAATGAATTCACCTACGAGGTTAAAAGTTGATTGAGTTTATTATTGAGGATCAATCAGAATGGTTTGTTCATCGACCAAAATATAATAACTAGTGTATGGAAAAATGAAGGTTCGATATTATTTAGATGTATCTAATTACTCCTAAGTAGGAATTTTATTATTTTTGGGTGAAATAACGAAACTGGTTTTCTACAGAGTAGTTCACAGGAGAAAGAATTCGCCTTCGAAACTATGAGTTGATTATTATTAATGATCGATCAGAATGGAAATTATTCTCGCAAAATGGAATGCAACTGAAAATACACTGTTTCACATAAGAAATGCTCCATTTGATTTGAATACGTAATTACTCTTCGTCCTCATCAAAGAGCTGAATCATCTCCTATTAACCCAACTACGTCGTATTAACTAAAAATTCAGCAATAGAAGTCGTCAAATAATCAATTATGTGTTTTTGTGAGATCAAGCAAGCTACAGCATAAGAATATATTTTGTGAGTTAATCAGAGGAATCTGTTGTTCTCAGGATATTAAGTATATTTTCCTCGACCACCTATATATTATATCAGAACTCAATGAACTGAGCTTACCTATCTGAATTCAAGGAGAATTCAATCATAGTTATTGAACTATCCCTCGATTAGAAAACCTAGAGGATATAATATATAGTACATTATTAAAAATTTGTTGGATATCTCATAATTTGGTGATATTATGGAAGGATTATTTTCAAGTGGAGATGTTGATTCCGACCTATTACTGTCATAACTGTCTCCACAGGGTTGCCAGTGAGTCACTATTGTCACTAGTAGTCACTTTTTTTAGTCGTGTCACTTTTCTCACTATTTTTGGAATTTTTGTCACTATTGTCACTATTGCAGAGCTCAGAAGTGGTTAGAATAGAGGTGCTCGTTAGAATACCTCGCATCATTAAAAATCTAAAACCAAGAGCACTTGCAATTTCCCATCCAGAATACCATAAAATAATCTAGAAATGATAAAGAAATACCTTGTATAAAATGATTAACAAACATCATTAGTCAAAAAAATACTAAGCGGAAAACAGAAACCTGAAAAAACGAATAGAACAACAAAATCGACATATTACAAAATACTATATGTAAAAAATCTTTCAGAAAGACTTGGAGCGGTTATTAAAAATGAACAATCAAAAATAGCGTTTGAAAATAAAAACACCATTGGAAGACACTTCTCTTCACACCAAAAAACCAAAATCCTCCTAGATATTACATCAAATGTGGTGAACCAAATTAAGTCTGAGAATGCCCTCAGGGCTATTTGGACATACTAAATGTTACCTGTGAACAAGAATAGCGGATCACGAAAGAGATGCAAAAAACTTAATGTTAACAACTCTATCGCTTTGGTTGAACACATCACAGAAAAAGGTCACAGTTTTATATTTATGACTCCCATCATTTTTGATACGCAAACCTTTTCATCTAAAAGACTACTCAGTGAAATTATTCACATATTCAAACATAACAGGGTCAATACCAGGAGGAATATTGAAGGCTCAAACACAATATTTTTTAACCAGAATGAATATTGAAGGTTCAAACACAATTTTTTTAGTTTGAAGTAAATCATATACTGCCGTGCTTAGCTAAAATGCCGTATCTACAAAAAATATAAATATTGAGATATTGGATTCTTTAGGTTTGAAAAACTATAAATTTTGCGATTTACCAAGCAAAAATTATGTATATTCCAGGTTTATAGCCAAAACTAATAAATCATGTTGCCGTATGTACTAAAGTTTGAGAGTTTCCTTCGTATGAGGCTCGGATCTACAGAATTCGAAGCAAAATAGTAGATAGCAGATACGGCATTTTTGCTAAGGACGCCAGTGTATATGTCTTTGATGATTTTATTTCCCATTATATTTTGGTCCGTTTTATAAAATTTTCAGAAAAAAAAACATTTGTACTTGGCTCTCAGTATTCGTGTATGTGTTAATGTTTCAATTGTTGAAAAAATCGTGAAATGTCCGTTTTTGAAATTATTTCGAGCATTTTAAGTAGAGGAAAACAAAATTTTCGTCAGTCCTCCTGAATATCCAAACTTTTATTCTCGTCGAAGTACATCGTAGCAAGTAGAAAAATTTTTCAAAAAAAAATCGGTTGGTACGGAACTCTGATGAATTGAATATAGTTCGAAACGTTGGCCAAAAAAAAAAAAAGATTTTCTGTCTAAAGCTTAACTTTGAATGCTAGGTAAAAGTTTCAGTGAGTTTTAAAGTACAATGTTCAAAGTACAAATTACTCAATTACTTTAATCTTGATAAATATTCTCATCCTTTTATTGTAGTATTTGTCCTTCATTAATTTTCCATATCCTTAAAATTTCTCATTAGAATACTGCAAATGAGCTCTGGAATAATGAAGGAAACATGACCAGCTTTCATAAAAGTTCCTCAATTGGTTGGGAAAATGTCACTATTTAAACAAATAAGGCAATATTATGTCACTATTTCTGTGAAAGATAAGTCACTATTCTACTATTTTTGACCCTCTGAAGCGCTGGCAACCCTGTGTCTCCACTCCAAGGAAGTCGAGGTTGTGTAGAAGTGAGGCTCTCATCCCTAGCCTGTGTGGTCGACCAAACATTCACAAAACCAATGTGCTCCGCCCAATAGAAAATACCATTGGCTCACCAACATTAGAACTTGCAAAACATTTATCCACGCTACTACAATCATATATTAGTAATTCATCCTCCTGAGTGAGAGATTCCACTCAATTTTTTATTTTCCAAAGAGATGATCATTGACCCTGAATACGTACTTGTCAGTTATTATTACATATGAATAATATTGACCCTTCAGTATTTAAAACACTCTGTACTTATCCATAATCAACAAACGATTCTGATTGATCTTCGATGATAAACCCAATCAACTTATAACATTGTAGATGAATTCATTCAATGAAAAATTGAGTATATTGTTGACTACCCTCTAGAAAAACGGTCCAATTATTATTTGGAATTACGGAAAAGTATTCCTCACGCATTTAAGGAATGCAATATTAACTGAAAATAGATATTGATACTGTTTTATTCAGCTGAATCTTTCCAATAATGACAAAATTAAAGATTTGACGCCCTCTAGCGCCGAATCTGGTCATACGATCGAGTTGGGCAATACACTTTTATTGAGGATGACTCCAGCTATAATGTATTTAAAATCCAGCCGTTTTCACCAAAAGACGGTTTTCCATAAGACATTTGCGTGGTCCTTTTCCTGGAAACCAAAAATTTGTTTGTGGTGACCGAAAACTCTGTCATATCGTCAATAGTTTTCACACTATCGCATATGGTATTCCAGAAACCAGGTTTGGGGCCCTCTATTATCAAATATTTATGCAAAGGAGCTTTTTTATTTCATCTCTACGGACAAAATTTTCGTCAGATAGAATTCTATCGAAAGTTGGATTTCATGTAGAAAACTTTATGTGATCATGGCAGATTCTTGCAATGAAGAGCATCATAGATTGAGTGACAACAATCAAAAAAGAAAAGCGGTAAATCACAGGAAGGGCAATTGTAGTGGTAATTGGTGATAATATTGTTTCGTTCACCTCATATTGATTACTTGTGAAATATACAAACCTGTTTATTATGGATGATCAGAAGAATAAAGCATATTTCATCAGATTACGGACAGGATATTTTTTGACCATATACACGAATGATAACTCCTGTCTCGTTTTTTTTTTGGTTAGGTAGAGAAAATCTTTTATAGAGAAATATTGAGTCTCCAAGTTCAATAAGTACTGTGAGACTCTCCTTATCAGGCATACTCACTAAAACCTCCACCTCTATGTAGGTCCGCTCAGGCTATTGCCTCCATTGCCACTTAGGCCTATTAGCCCATTGTATCTTACCTATGTTGTAATGTCACAGTACCCAATCCAATACTTTTGTGCCTTGTACGAGTTTGTACAAGTTTCGTATTGGGTGGGAGCTGTATTTTTCTGGGTCGCCAGATGGCTGCCTGTCATTTGCGGTCTAGAGCTTCGCAATAGCGCAGTATGTGCTTCACGGATTCTGGATCCTTACCGCATAGTCTGCAGGTCAGGTCTCCATCGTATTGCCCCATTTTTTTGAAGTTCTCCTTCACTGGTGCATGTCCAGTCAGGAGTCCCGTAACGGTTCTCAACTGGCCCCTGTCGTTAACAGGTCTGCCGTTCTTTTGTTACACAGTCCTTTGTTGTATTCTTTCCCGTGTCTATTTCCTGGTACCCCTAGCATCTGCCCTTGGTTTGGGAGCATTTCCGGTCTTCTTCGTGCGAGTTCGTCTACTTTCTCATTGCCTGCGATTCACTGATGACCTGGTACCCATACCAGTTTGGACGTTACTTCCTTACTACACAAGGCCTTCAGTGCCGCTTGACTGTCTGATAGGATGTTGATATGCGCGTTTTCAACGTTTCTTCTATTATTTTCCTTCGCGCATTGAAGGATGGCGTACACTTCTGATTGAAAGACAGAGGTATGGGTATCCAGTGAGTAGCTGATGCCAATACTCGGATTCCTGGAGTACACTCCTGAGCCCGCTTGTTATGGTTACAGAAAGCCTTATCGATACGTTTCCAAAAATCTGTCTATAATGCATTTTCTCTTGGAATGGCACAGTTTTCGTCTTCTTTATCGGCACAGTTTTGAATTTTCATTCAAAAGAATGACTATTGATGTGGGTTCTGGTGGTCTTCAGGTAATGGTATACTACTGTTTTTTATTACATTGACACAACCATAACTTTTCTGTACATCACAAGAGGCCAGCTCCGACATAACTGAATGATTTTATAACTGTAAAATGATTTCGGTTTGGGAAAAAAGTGTTGTGTGCGAACCATCACATCAAGATCAATATTGATTGATAGAATGCCAGAATTTTTCAAGCAATTGCATTGTTAATTGTCTCTTTTACCCTCTCAAACAAGTCACTACCTAAGAGGGTGTTGCCAGACCACTAATACCTTCAACTTATGCTATCGTTTTTCACAATTTCTTCACAGAAACCAACCGAAATGTCTAGAATTGAATATCAAGGAATCTCTAATATGATAAATAGCGAAAAATCATTTGATTTAGTCTTACGATATATATTTATAAAACTATTATCAAGTGAAATATTGAGTTGTTGCAGTTTTTAGGATGTTATCATCGGCATTTACAAAGTTTTGGAAAACATATTCGTTGAATTCAGTCGTCAGGTAACCATGAATGGGTTAATACAACCTAACTGATTGATATTATCAACAGATTTCTTCTTTAAGTTGATACATTCCTATTTTGTTAAATTTAGTTTTCATTATTTTGTTAACTTGGTGGTTGCGTGGTTGGAAGTGGTAGACTCCACTATTTGGTTTAGAAAAATATGCAATCAGGTGGTTTATGACGACTGAATTCACGATGTTACGATGGAACGAAATATAAGTGTGAGACAATTGGAAGCTGTAGAATATGAAAGAACATGACATGGTTCGTGAGTTTTCATGGGCTCCTACGTTTTTTTTTTAACTAAATATGTGCGATACGCAACAGTAATGGTAATCGAAAGAACTCAAGATTTCGAGTCAGTGTATCAGGTATACTATAATTCTCTATGACAGAACGATTGTACTGATAGACTACATCAGGTGGAAGGTCGTGCCAATTCACACAATCTGCAAGGCTGACTACAAATTGTTTCCAAAATGGAAGATTAAGGCAGCAGGCACACTGAGCAACCATGATTTCTAGCTTAATAAACACGTTATCCTTGAATAGATATAACCAAGCTCTATTTTTATACAATCTTCAATACGTACCAAAAATAGCAAATTGGACACCTGTGGTGTTACTCAATGAGAACAAAAAGTATTTAGTATATTCTACTGATGAAGATAACATGGTTATTCTAATTGCGTATCTAGGAATTAATTTCCTTGTGTGAGGAAGGGAAAAATACTTCTTGTTCTCATTCAATAACTTCTACAAATCAAACATAAACATTACAAAAAACGGCAAACGGCACTGATCTGCTCAAAATGCCCATGCACACCAATAATGATTATGGTAATTCAAGCAGCAGTAGGTCAGCGAAGTTACTGATATATAGTTTTTGATCCAGGATCACGCCTCAATTCTGCAATATTTCTTATACCAGAATCAACTTGATACTTTGTTTTCCTTCATAATTCACACTTCTCATGTGCCAATTCAAAAGAACCTTATACATTGACTCGAAAATAAACATATTCAAGTAACTTGGGAAAAACTATACATACATCGATTGCCGTTAACAAGATAAAAAATTGCGCACAAGTCATTATTCTGTTAAAATTACCTCTTGTAATTTCGCTCAATGGCATGCAGAAATGTTTCGTTCCATCTTAAGAAATCACTGTTCTTTCCAATAATGATTTCAACATGCAGGAACAAATGGACTATATTTGCAACGTAGGCAATGTCGCTAGACAGGAGAACTATAAGGAACCGGAATATCGCCGTGGATATCCGGTGGCGAACAATGATATGATGACTGCTGTAGGTTACAATCATGAGATATTATCAGTGGCGTGAGCTGTATTATACTAGAACTAAATGCGATATACAGAGGGTGCGTTTCGATTTTCATTGACGGGGTCTTTTCCATTTTTCCATTTGAAAAAATATTTGGTAGTGTAAATTATGCGGTTTCTGCGTATACTGTTGAAATATTGAATAATATTCGATGAACTGGAAGTGAACATTATTTGTATTTACTTCAGCATGTGATTTTGGACAGCTCAATTACACAATTTTAATACGAACGTGGCAGAGCCTATGCCAAATGAATAACATGAAGCAAAATTCAATATTTTGCTCCTTGACATGAATAATCGGAAATTGTCGAGGAGACATGCGTACGATATTGCCATTTAACGAATAACTAAAACTAGTTACTCTCGTATTCCGTACACATTTACGAACCAGCTAATTTCGCGAGTGAGGTGGACAACAATGTATGACTATCATCGAATCATTACCGAACAATTATAAATTATTCAATTCTTCTTATTACTCCTATGTCCACAATACTTCTCAGTATCGTATGTGAGACGTATGCAGGCAATTCACAAGTTAATCGTTGATAACCAAATTTTCAGGGCTGAATTTTCAGCAATCACTTTGTCGTAGATATAGTGAACCCAAGCCAATATTTGCATATGTTTCTATTAAATTTCGACATAAGGGGTTAAATTTGGAGTAACATTACTTTCCCAGTATTGATTATCTGTCGCGGTAATCATTTGAATTATCCTCTTCTGTTAAAATACTGTTTCAAATATCTCAATGTTCATGCTCTAGTTGAGCAATAACGTATATTACAAAAGCAAACAATACTGAAATATTCTGATGCTTCCAAAATTGATGGATTAGAATGTTTGTAATAACTGATTCGATTTCGAATTATTAGGGTTTCCACTGTAATTGAAATATATTATTTCATTTGGCTGTTCACATATCCAATTGCTTCGATATTCATTTGATTTATGTATATTCGGTCAGTCATTTGATGACAAACATTCTTGTTATCCACGATAATGGCCTCTGCGTCAGAGCAACAGGAGAAATTTTATTGCTGATATGAAAAAAAATAAAGCATTCCTATGCAGAAGATAACAGGAGAATTTTAATCCAAAAAGAGATAAGTTGGATTCCATATTAGGACAATTCTCTCTGCAATTTATGTATCAGTTTGAAGAGAATGAAAAGGCTGAAAGTACAGTTATGGTCAAAATTTATACTCATAACTCTTCTTTTCCGATATTAGTCCCAAAACTATAGTTGGAATAATAATACAAAAACTTCAATTTGATTCTACGATAAATCCAGGATTGTACCGAATTCTTATAAAATTATTGACAGAACTTGCGGCACAAACAGGTAACTAACATACGTCCAAAGTTATCCCCGGGCTTTTGGTGAAAACCCCTCAAAAGTAGAGCTTGAGCGAGCGAGGGGGATCTGGGACCTAGAGCTTGCGTACAAGTGGATTCCGAACCAGTTAAGCTCAGTGGTAGGCAGTAGGAATAGATATCGGGCCGCCTGGATGGCAATCGCTCTAAGACCACGACCATTCCCCTTAAAAATATTCATTCATTCAAAATATACGATTATCTAACAAATTATATCTGAACTAATGTTGTTTCGACTTATGAAAACTATTTTCCTAGTGGATTCAATATGAACTTTATTTTTGAAACAAAATTATAAGCAGTTATATACTTTAGATGAAGTCAATAACGTTCACTTCCAGAAATCTCAACCTCATCATGTAGAAACATATATCATATTCACCAAATGTTTTTTCACTTGAATCTAAGGATACGGCTTGTCAATAACAAACGAAACAATCCCTGTAATGATTTTGTACAAGGTATGCCATATCAAAATCAGTGGTAAATAAATTTTGGGATAATAAAAAAAACGTACCTACCGATACTCGATGCCCGAGTTCAAGAACCATTTACTAGTTGCAAACTATTCGAAGACTATTGTGTATGTTTCAGGATAGGCTGGGTCAATGCGTATATTATACAGAGTGTTTCTAAATTCGAGCAAAAATTCAAGAAGAGAGCAGTGTTTTAAATCATGAAAGATGGGCGACACTACTTGACGGAAGATCATAAACCTAATAATGAATCTTCCGCACAAAAACCTATACAATTGGTATGGTCGTCGGCAAGTATTCAACAGAAAACAACTACTGCCCCCTACGACCATTGAATTATATCTGTTTAATACTTGGCAAAGTTTTCTACAAGAACCACTTTGCAATGCATTTCAAATATCAAAGCTGAAATTATTTTTCGATTTAATTGGGGGAACACCTCCGTACCGGTTTCATGGTCATTGCCAATCATCAGGGAAGGCTAGTTCGACCCAATTGAATCGAAAAATCCTTTCATCCTAATTGGAAATCCCTGAGACCTTCACTGAAGTATGAATTCAGCGCCATCTCTGGGTTCCAGATTAAAATGCACTCCGACTACGTGTCGACTTCAATATGAAGCCAGAAACATCATGAAAACATCTTTCATGATGTTTCTAGCCTTCGCTGATGATGATTGGCAATGACCATGAAACCGGTACGAAGGTGTTCCCCCAATTAAATCGAAAAATAATTTCAGCTTGATATTTGAAATGCATTGCAAAGTGGTTCTTCTAGAAAACTTTGCCAAGTATTAAACAGATATAATTCAATGGTCGTAGGGGGCAGTAGTTGTTTTCTGTTGAATACTTGCCGACGACCATACCTATTGTATAGGTTTTTTTGCGGAAGATTGGATTACGTAATCCACCATAATTCATTATTAGTGTTTTAAATTGTGAGGGATCTAAAAAAAATCCTTTTTCCATACCCTTGGAAAATATTACCCCGGAAAAGACACCGTGTATTATATTTTTTCTACACCCATGTCTGTAAACGTCATGAATCGCATTGTCAACATTCCTTGTAAATGACATTTAACAATAACATGCACGTAATGAGATCTCATAACATACACGTGCGTTTTGAGAAGAAAACTTAAAATTCTTGGTTTCATTAAATTACAATCAAATTTTTATTTGCGTAAGACTTTATTTGGTCTATTTACACAAATTTAGTCAATTAAAATACATAACTTTTAACATTAGCGAGATATATTTAGGATTGAAAGAGTGATGCCCCTAAATGTAGGCCGCACGTTATGCAATTTCTTTAAAAATACGACACGTTTTCTTAAGTAGCATACTATGAAAATAAATGTCATGTCATTTATACTGTCAATTTCTTGTTCAAAATATAATTGTATCCGAACAATTTCTCAACTTTATCTACGAATATGAAATGGAAGAAAATGAATGGGCGTAGAAAAAGTATAGTACGTTACATGAGTTGTAAGCCCATTACGCACTCATGAAACACTCACCGCTGCGCGGCTTCGTGCATAAACTTTTTCATTTCGCGTGTAATGGGTTACTTACAACTCTTGTTACGTAATGTACTATTACATTTCAAAACAAAATTTGATTATAAAAATAATCCAGCCTTTCGCAAATTTTCCTATACAATAAGATTGTCGGCAAACGTCGAACAGAAATAATTCAAAAGCCCCATACGACCGCCGAATCACGTCTATTCAACGCCTGGCAAAGTTTTCCTACAAGGATATACTTTGTACTATTACATCACTACAAAGTTTTCATTCAACATAAAAGTTGGTGCATTCAATTAGACTAAATATGCGCAGTGGCGTGCGGTTAAGCGTGTTATGTAACGATTCCCCGTATTGTGTAGATAACGAAGACAACATCCCAGAGTGCATTTACATTGAAGATCATCGGGCTGAACACATAGAATCCGCTGAATTCTGCATTTCTATCCGAGATAACATGAACTTTAAATATATGCTTTTTCCATTTTTTATTCAGTTATAATTGTACCATTGGCTTTGACATTGCTAATAAAAATACGTTGTAACTCATAATTTTTGGTTTTCGAGTTTTTTGAAAGTAATTTTTGTTTTTTAAAAATTAAGTTCGGAGGCTCCCAAACTTAATTGGCGCAATCGTTGTAGGATAGCACCGGCCCTTGGCGATCTAATATCGACGCTTATCCAGTGCTATTTCGTGAACCGGAAGATTTCGAACAAAATCGTCGGAGTTATTTCCAACTATTTATAAGAACTATTGAACTTTAATTGAACTATTGCAAAATAAGTGAATTTAACAATACACATTATTGGATTATCAGTGCCATTATTGGATTATCAGTGCCAAATTATTGGATTATCAGTGCCAAATTATTGGATTACCAGTGCCAATCAAGGATATACCAATCCATTTGAACCAATGAAGATCATATTTATTTTAATGTAAGTGATTGCTCAATTCCTAATTTTCCTATTATCATTATTTCCTTGTTTCTTCGCAATTTTATGTCTGATATTGACCAACTCACCACTCTCATTTCAAACATAAATCTTGAAAACAACGCAAGTGAAAATAGTCTAGAGGAGGAAACCAACGAAGTGACGACCGCATTTCAAACTAGCTACCTGGATGCTATTCCAAAATTCGAAGGCGAACCTGCAGAACTTGCCGATTTCATCGAAGCTTGTGACCTCATAGTCAATCAGTTCTCTAAACCATTGGAACCACTTGCATTCATCAATAAATTTTTGGTAACCTGTATCATGAACAAGCTTACAGGGAGAGCCAAAACTATTACAGGAGCAAGAGAAGTCAAGTCATGGGACGAACTTCGGAACTTACTCCAAAGAAACTTCGCTGATCAACGCGACGAAAATTCATTACTCAGAGATCTCATGCTCCTAAGACAAGAAATGAACGAATCACCCCAACAATATGGATCTAGATGTCAAAACGTAAGAAGCTTACTTCTTTCAAACCTCGCATGCAACGAACCCAATGCACTAGTGAGAGCAGTCAAAACCACTTTATACGATAACCTCACATTGAAAGCTTTCCTCACCGGACTGAAGGAACCACTTGGATCAATAATTCGTTCAAGAGGACCCACAAATATTGAAACAGCACTTGCACAAGTTTTATGTGAAGAAAATATTTCATATGCCAGGAACAGAACGAACAATCTGATTCAGCAACAGAGAAGAGAACCTAGAACATCTCCACCAAATTTCAACAACTTTCAATCAAGAAATCAAGCAGTTAGACCCATGCAAGCACCCCCTCAAAACCGCCAAAATTTTGTACCCAGACCAATAAGACCATTCGTACCTGCGAATCAGCCAACGTTTCAGAGACCACCTTCAAGGCAACCTAATTGGAATTTTACCCAACCTCAAGGCAACCAACAATTTCGACCACCACAAAGGAATGTTTTTCAATCTAATCCATATCGCCCACTCTCTAGACCAACCCCAATGGACACATCTTCGGGAAATTTTTCTAAAAATACGCAGCCGAAACCTAAACCCAATTTCATAGCAGAAGAACTATTCTGGCAAGAAGATGCAGACCAATCAGCGGAATATCAAGATTATCAATATGATCAATATTATCCAACCGATCAGATCGAAGAAAACTACTATCCAGAATATTCAACCGAAATAACACAACCCCAAAATGAATATGAAAACGAATCGCATGAAGATCAAAATTTTCAGATTATCCCATCGAACAATCAGACAACGTAGTAATTATCAATGCAACAACGTTTTCCAAACTTCCATATATTATTATACCAGAAACCAAAACAAAATTCATGATCGATACCGGATCCACAAAAACACTCATTAGCCCAGGCGTTGCAAGTACGTTTTACCCACAACACATTCAGGAAGATCCTTTTCAAATACAGTCTGCCCACAACACATCTACGCACAAATATAGTATAACTATACCACTACCAAAAATTTTCAAAAGGCAGGACATCTACCAAAAATTTTATTTATTTGATTTCAACCCCAAATATGATGGACTCATTGGAATCGATTTACTTTGAAATATTGGAGCAACTGTTGACCTGAACAAGAACGCCCCAGTCACGAAGGAAACGATCATCCCACTCAACTTCGATAAAGATTAAGCTAAACCAAGACGATCTACGCAATCAAAAAAATCAATATTCCATCTTCAGTTATGGCCAAGAACAGAACACATTGTTGAAATACCTGTCAATAAAAACTTAAATGAAGGAGTGATACCTTTCAGAAAATTTCAAGATTTGGAAATGCCAGCAGCGTACGTGTTAGTCAAAAATCAAAAGGCTTTCACGACATTGATCAACCCAACTGATCAAAAACTGTCTTTCGATCTATTCGAACCCATCGAAATTGAGCCAATAGAAGCATTTGAAATCAATACTTTTGACGAACCAGGAGTACAGATAAATGAAAACCACTATGAGTATCTTCGAAACAAAAACTTGAAGAACATACGATTGGAACACATGAATCCTGAAGAAAAATTAGCGATCCAACAACTCTGCCGTGACTATAAGGATATATTTCACTGCGAACAAATTCCTCTCACTTTCAATAACCAAATCAAACACCATATAAAATTGACAGACGATACCCCGATATTCACCAAATCTTACAGATACCCTCAAATACATCAGCAAGAGGTCCGATCCCAAATTCAGTCTATGTTACAACAAGGAATCATACGACCATCTACGTCACCATGGAGCTCACCTATATGGGTAGTGCCCAAGAAAATGGACGCATCTGGAAAAAAGAAATGGAGACTAGTGATCGATTATAGGAAGCTCAATCAGAAAACGGTGGACGACAAATATCCACTTCCCAATATCACGGAAATACTGGACAAACTTGGGAGAAGCCAATATTTCACGACCCTTGATCTTGTTTCAGGCTTTCATCAAGTACAAATGGAAGAACGTGACATTGAGAAGACGGCTTTCAGCACTGAAAATGGTCACTATGAATACCAACGCATGCCATTCGGGTTGAAAAATGCTCCTGCTACTTTTCAACGCGTTATGGACAACATCTTACGAGGCATACAGAATGAGAAGTGTTTAGTATATCTAGACGATATTGTAGTTTTTTCGACGTCTTTACAAGAACACATAGAACGTCTGAGAGAAGTATTCGAAAGATTAAGGCAATCCATCTTCAAAATCCAACTAGATAAAAGTGAATTTCTAAGAAAAGAGGTCGCCTACCTCGGGCATATCATCACGCCAGAAGGGGTCAAGCCAAACCCAGAGAAAGTGAAAGCTGTTCAACACTTTCCTATACCTAAGACACAAAAAGAAATGAAGGGATTCCTAGGCTTACTTGGCTACTATCGAAGGTTTATAAAAGACTTCGCTAAACTCACCAAGCCATTGACCAGATGCCTAAAGAAAAACGCCAAGGTCATTCATTCGTTGGAATTCATTGAAAGCTTCGAAAATTGTAAGAAAATTTCATTGAATGATCCAATATTACAGTTTCCAGATTTTTCAAGGCCATTTATATTGACTACAGATGCCAGTAACGTTGCCCTTGGAGCCGTAAGGTGAAGTTGGAAAAGACAAACCAGTCGCCTACGCATCAAGGACACTAAACGATACCGAGCAGAAATATTCAACGATTGAGAAAGAATTACTAGCCATCATTTGGGCCACAAAGACATTCCGCCCTTATTTATATGGAAGAAAATTTACCATCTACACTGACCACCGCCTACTCCAGTGGCTTTTCTCTTGAAAAGAACCTAATATGAAACTAGCCAGATGGAGACTACGCCTCGAAGAGTATGACAATGTTGTAGTATATAAAAAAGGGAAATACAATACAAATGCCGATGCCCTCTCCAGAATACAAATCAATCCCATGGACATCGATGTCAGATCGACACAGGTTGAGATGGATCCCGAACTAGATCAACTACTTGACGATTTAGTAAGTATGGAGGAAGATCACCATAGCCAATTGAACACTCAAGAACTAATGGATCTTGATAATCAAGAAAGAAACCATCAATTACCCAATTCACCACCTGAACTTTCAGAACAAATGGATCTCACAATTCCAATACTACCGGAACACACACCCGAAAATACGGAAATCACTATGAACTCCAGACAAGAATCAGACCCGCCAGACAGCATATCGATTATTCAAGATGCGATCGACAAAAAAGAAAAGCAGTTCATTATCACCAATGTTTTCAACACCCCTGTGCAGCCCAAAATCATTCGACGAGGAAAACAAGTCATCATCCATGCCCAAATATCGCAAGATAACAACGAAGATGAAATCAAATCTTTTTTGATTCAATATTGTGAATCTCGGAAAAAATATTTCTGTTTCTTCGATAAGGAAAAAATGTACAAAGATTTCTGTGAGACGTTCTGTACAACATTCAATAAAGACCACCCGATTTTGATAAGGTGCGTGAATAGAACCATCACCATAGACGACCCTGCAGAGCAAAAAGAATTAATAAAAAACTACCACGAAGGAAAAACTAACCATCGCGGTATAAATGAAACATACAAAAACATTAATAGAAAGTACTTTTGGCCTAACATGAAAAAATCAATTGAAAATTTCATTAATTCTTGTTTGGTATGTAAGAAAACTAAATATGAAAGACATCGACAAACGATACCTCTCAGAATCACAGAGACCGCAACGAAAACCTTCGAGAAATTGAATGCCGATCTATTCACAATCGAAGGTCAAATATTTTTCACCATAGTGGACGAATTCTCTAAATTTGGTCAAGCGTATCCTGTCCAAAGCAAGAATGCTATAGAAATAGCAGATAAATTGTTAGAATATTTTCGTAACTTTGGAGTACCGGAATCTATAACGTTCGACTCCGGGACAGAGTTCAAAAACGAGACTGTTTCATCACTCTTAAAACTACACAAGGTCAATGTACACTTCACTACACCTCAACATCCTCAATCTAATGGATTGATTGAAAGACTACATGGAACTTTAACGGAGCATTACAGAATCGTAAAAGAACATTCTACAGACACACCGACAAGACTCATGGCATATGCCGTTATCGGATACAACAACTCTATACATTCAGCAACAGGATATACCCCTTTGGAACTTTTGTATGGACATACCGCTTCAAGAAACCCATATGATATATTCTACGATCAAAAATACTACGGACAATATGTGGAAGATCATCGGAAAAAAATATCTTTAACCTATGAGAAAGTCAAAGATAAACTACAAAACGAAAAGACCAGGACCATAACGAATCGAAACCAGAAACAAACAAACCAAAACGTTTTTAAAGTTGGAAATCAAGTATTTGAGAAGAACCCAGAAAGTGAAAGAAACAAATCGAAAAACCGCTATTTAGGACCAAGCAAAATTATCCAAATTAATGAAGACAACACCTGTATCATAGCGAATTCCGAAAATCAAACACGAAGAGTACATTTCGACAATCTAAGACACCCTATTGTTCCAGATTCACCTGCTGCACCCTCGGATCTGCCGAACGAAGTGGAGTAATAACAACGAAATTTACAGAAAACCCAGGACTGCTACCCCAAAAGCTTGGTACAGCCCGCAATATCGTCAACTACTGGACTTTCATCAGGATATTCGACATTCAAAGTATCTATCAAGAATATGTACGAATCCAAAACATAACCAATCATATGAAAATCACATACCAGTTTGGAAAAAATGGGGCCAACCACCATAGAGAGCAAAATTATATCACTATAATGGACAACCTCTCCAATGAAATTCAAAGAAAACTAACACAGATATTTCCAACAACAACAATACACCGCAAAAAACGTGGATTGATCAATATTATGGGAAATGTTGTTAAAGCAATAACAGGAAACTTGGATGCAGAAGATGGTCAAAAATTCGAAGAAGCTATCCAAAAACTTCAAGCACAACAAACGAAACAAAGGATGCTATCAGAGGAACAAATTTCACTGACTACAAAGGCGATCGAAAAATTCAATTCAACAATACGTTCGATCGCGACAAACCAATTAAATATTCAAACAAAATTTCTGCAAATTGAAACAGCCATTAGAAAACAGTTCCTTCAAAATACTGATACATATGAACTACTGAACTCAAATACTGTGTTCACGCAAATGATAGCAGCCACAGATACCATCATAAGGATACTGGAAGACTTAGAAACAGCAATGACCTGTGCCAAAATAGGAGTGCTTCATCCATCCATCATAGAAGCCGACGACCTATTGGAAGAGTTAATGTTCATCTCTCACCACTTAGATGATGCCATCCTCCCATATGAACCGAGCAGAGATAAAATAGTCATCTTTGAGAAGATAACAGAAATAAAGGCCTACCAAAAAAATGCTAAAATAATATTTATCTTAGAAGTACCAATTACAGAACAATATCGTTACAATTACTATCACCTTTACTCCCTTCCCATAGAAACACAACATAACCTTTTCCAAATTATAGTACCCAAAACTAAATTCCTTTTTCTCAATGAGCATCACTACTTATTTTCGAATGAACCATGCCATGAAGTCATTCCCGGAGAAGCGCTTTGCACCCTACCAGAATGGAACCCAATGGAATTCGAGACGCCATGTGAAGTACAACTCATCCGTTTCACCAAAGACTATGGAAGCTGCCATCCGGAACACCTCAAACTCCAGGACCAGAAAATTCAGAAGATAAATACCAATCAATGGATTGCAATATTCCCCAACGAAACCACTGCATTATCAATATGTGGTAACGATGAAGAGATGTCATCCCTGAAGGGCACCTATGTCATAGAAGTTCCCGAATATTGCAAAATGAAAATCGACACTACTATATTACAGACTTTCAAGAACCCGAATGCTGTTACCAAAATCATAAAAGTGCCACACCTAGACATAGACATAGAAGAAAACGTCAAAAGAAACCTTCAAGAAATGCCACCAATTCATCTAGAATCACTGGATCTTGACGACCTAGAAACCATCCGAGACAGACTGGACAACGTGAAGGAAAAACTTCAAGAAGACGAGCCTTTCATTTCTTCACGAACCAACATCCGTTTTGCTATACATCGCCATAGCCTGTATTGCAGCCTACTTCTTAACAATATATATATAAAGAAGTACAAGGGGACGAACAGTTCCCTAAGTTCCACTAGTGTATTGGAACCATCAACTCATCCCATACCAATAGAAGACCTGAGGATTGGAAATCAGGACCGATAAATCAATCCCGATTTCCAAACAATGGGGGGAGGTGTTATGTAACGATTCCCCGTATTGTGTAGATAACGAAGACAGCATCCCAGAGTGCATTTACATTGAAGATCATCGGGCTGAACACATAGAATCCGCTGAATTCTGCATTTTTATCCGAGATAACATGAACTTATAAATATATGCTTTTTCCATTTTTTATTCAGTTATAATTGTACCATTGGCTTTGACATTGCTAATAAAATTACGTTGTAACTCATAATTTTTGGTTTTCGAGTTTTTTTAAGTAATTTTTGTTTTTTAAAAATTAAGTTCGGAGGCTCCCAAACTTAATTAGCGGGAATCGGCCGATATTCTAATTTCACTTGGAGTGAAGTGGCATTACTATTCAAAATATCGAAAAATGTTGTTTGCAATTGAAAGATATTTTCAGTTATTCAGTTTGGTCTGCCAAATAATGATTTCAAATCAATCCCATGGACATCGATGTCAGATCGACACAGGTTGAGATGGATCCCGAACTAGATCAACTACTTGACGATTTAGTAAGTATGGAGGAAGATCACCATAGCCAATTGAACACTCAAGAACTAATGGATCTTGATAATCAAGAAAGAAACCATCAATTACCCAATTCACCACCTGAACTTTCAGAACAAATGGATCTCACAATTCCAATACTACCGGAACACACACCCGAAAATACGGAAATCACTATGAACTCCAGACAAGAATCAGACCCGCCAGACAGCATATCGATTATTCAAGATGCGATCGACAAAAAAGAAAAGCAGTTCATTATCACCAATGTTTTCAACACCCCTGTGCAGCCCAAAATCATTCGACGAGGAAAACAAGTCATCATCCATGCCCAAATATCGCAAGATAACAACGAAGATGAAATCAAATCTTTTTTGATTCAATATTGTGAATCTCGGAAAAAATATTTCTGTTTCTTCGATAAGGAAAAAATGTACAAAGATTTCTGTGAGACGTTCTGTACAACATTCAATAAAGACCACCCGATTTTGATAAGGTGCGTGAATAGAACCATCACCATAGACGACCCTGCAGAGCAAAAAGAATTAATAAAAAACTACCACGAAGGAAAAACTAACCATCGCGGTATAAATGAAACATACAAAAACATTAATAGAAAGTACTTTTGGCCTAACATGAAAAAATCAATTGAAAATTTCATTAATTCTTGTTTGGTATGTAAGAAAACTAAATATGAAAGACATCGACAAACGATACCTCTCAGAATCACAGAGACCGCAACGAAAACCTTCGAGAAATTGAATGCCGATCTATTCACAATCGAAGGTCAAATATTTTTCACCATAGTGGACGAATTCTCTAAATTTGGTCAAGCGTATCCTGTCCAAAGCAAGAATGCTATAGAAATAGCAGATAAATTGTTAGAATATTTTCGTAACTTTGGAGTACCGGAATCTATAACGTTCGACTCCGGGACAGAGTTCAAAAACGAGACTGTTTCATCACTCTTAAAACTACACAAGGTCAATGTACACTTCACTACACCTCAACATCCTCAATCTAATGGATTGATTGAAAGACTACATGGAACTTTAACGGAGCATTACAGAATCGTAAAAGAACATTCTACAGACACACCGACAAGACTCATGGCATATGCCGTTATCGGATACAACAACTCTATACATTCAGCAACAGGATATACCCCTTTGGAACTTTTGTATGGACATACCGCTTCAAGAAACCCATATGATATATTCTACGATCAACAATACTACGGACAATATGTGGAAGATCATCGGAAAAAAATATCTTTAACCTATGAGAAAGTCAAAGATAAACTACAAAACGAAAAGACCAGGACCATAACGAATCGAAACCAGAAACAAACAAACCAAAACGTTTTTAAAGTTGGAAATCAAGTATTTGAGAAGAACCCAGAAAGTGAAAGAAACAAATCGAAAAACCGCTATTTAGGACCAAGCAAAATTATCCAAATTAATGAAGACAACACCTGTATCATAGCGAATTCCGAAAATCAAACACGAAGAGTACATTTCGACAATCTAAGACACCCTATTGTTCCAGATTCACCTGCTGCACCCTCGGATCTGCCGAACGAAGTGGAGTAATAACAACGAAATTTACAGAAAACCCAGGACTGCTACCCCAAAAGCTTGGTACAGCCCGCAATATCGTCAACTACTGGACTTTCATCAGGATATTCGACATTCAAAGTATCTATCAAGAATATGTACGAATCCAAAACATAACCAATCATATGAAAATCACATACCAGTTTGGAAAAAATGGGGCCAACCACCATAGAGAGCAAAATTATATCACTATAATGGACAACCTCTCCAATGAAATTCAAAGAAAACTAACACAGATATTTCCAACAACAACAATACACCGCAAAAAACGTGGATTGATCAATATTATGGGAAATGTTGTTAAAGCAATAACAGGAAACTTGGATGCAGAAGATGGTCAAAAATTCGAAGAAGCTATCCAAAAACTTCAAGCACAACAAACGAAACAAAGGATGCTATCAGAGGAACAAATTTCACTGACTACAAAGGCGATCGAAAAATTCAATTCAACAATACGTTCGATCGCGACAAACCAATTAAATATTCAAACAAAATTTCTGCAAATTGAAACAGCCATTAGAAAACAGTTCCTTCAAAATACTGATACATATGAACTACTGAACTCAAATACTGTGTTCACGCAAATGATAGCAGCCACAGATACCATCATAAGGATACTGGAAGACTTAGAAACAGCAATGACCTGTGCCAAAATAGGAGTGCTTCATCCATCCATCATAGAAGCCGACGACCTATTGGAAGAGTTAATGTTCATCTCTCACCACTTAGATGATGCCATCCTCCCATATGAACCGAGCAGAGATAAAATAGTCATCTTTGAGAAGATAACAGAAATAAAGGCCTACCAAAAAAATGCTAAAATAATATTTATCTTAGAAGTACCAATTACAGAACAATATCGTTACAATTACTATCACCTTTACTCCCTTCCCATAGAAACACAACATAACCTTTTCCAAATTATAGTACCCAAAACTAAATTCCTTTTTCTCAATGAGCATCACTACTTATTTTCGAATGAACCATGCCATGAAGTCATTCCCGGAGAAGCGCTTTGCACCCTACCAGAATGGAACCCAATGGAATTCGAGACGCCATGTGAAGTACAACTCATCCGTTTCACCAAAGACTATGGAAGCTGCCATCCGGAACACCTCAAACTCCAGGACCAGAAAATTCAGAAGATAAATACCAATCAATGGATTGCAATATTCCCCAACGAAACCACTGCATTATCAATATGTGGTAACGATGAAGAGATGTCATCCCTGAAGGGCACCTATGTCATAGAAGTTCCCGAATATTGCAAAATGAAAATCGACACTACTATATTACAGACTTTCAAGAACCCGAATGCTGTTACCAAAATCATAAAAGTGCCACACCTAGACATAGACATAGAAGAAAACGTCAAAAGAAACCTTCAAGAAATGCCACCAATTCATCTAGAATCACTGGATCTTGACGACCTAGAAACCATCCGAGACAGACTGGACAACGTGAAGGAAAAACTTCAAGAAGACGAGCCTTTCATTTCTTCACGAACCAACATCCGTTTTGCTATACATCGCCATAGCCTGTATTGCAGCCTACTTCTTAACAATATATATATAAAGAAGTACAAGGGGACGAACAGTTCCCTAAGTTCCACTAGTGTATTGGAACCATCAACTCATCCCATACCAATAGAAGACCTGAGGATTGGAAATCAGGACCGATAAATCAATCCCGATTTCCAAACAATGGGGGGAGGTGTTATGTAACGATTCCCCGTATTGTGTAGATAACGAAGACAGCATCCCAGAGTGCATTTACATTGAAGATCATCGGGCTGAACACATAGAATCCGCTGAATTCTGCATTTTTATCCGAGATAACATGAACTTATAAATATATGCTTTTTCCATTTTTTATTCAGTTATAATTGTACCATTGGCTTTGACATTGCTAATAAAATTACGTTGTAACTCATAATTTTTGGTTTTCGAGTTTTTTTAAGTAATTTTTGTTTTTTAAAAATTAAGTTCGGAGGCTCCCAAACTTAATTAGCGGGAATCGGCCGATATTCTAATTTCACTTGGAGTGAAGTGGCATTACTATTCAAAATATCGAAAAATGTTGTTTGCAATTGAAAGATATTTTCAGTTATTCAGTTTGGTCTGCCAAATAATGATTTCAATAATTACCTAATGAGCCCTAGATAAAAATGGAGCCTCTTTTTCACACTTAAATAAAGACGCAAATAAACTGTAATCTTTTAAAAGATAGTTCGTAGATGAAAACTGTTATATTATTATTAGTTCTGTAACACTCTATATCTAAACAAAAAGTGATGTATGATTGATAAATGTAAAACTGTCAATATATAGATTTTCCTGACAAGATTAATAGAAACAAGAATTAGACATGGAGGCACATATAGACTTGATCAACTGCGATAATAGCATTAGTACTTCTAAATTAGAAATAGTAAGAAATGAAACTAAGAACGATATTGAATTGCAAATGTTTTTGAAACAAATAAAAAAAGGATGGCCTACTGAAAAAAGTAAAACATCTATACTGTTGAGACCATTCTGGTATTGTCGAGACGAACTGACAGAAATTAATGGGATTATATACAAAGGGACTCAGATAGTTATGCCTAAGGTTTTAGTAAGAGAAATGATAAATCGAATACATTATAATCATATGGGAATCAATAAAACGGTTGCAAGGGCTAATGAGGTGATGTTTTGGCCATTGATGCAAAAAGAAATTGAAAATTCAGTATTGAACTGCTTAACGTGTGCTACTTTCAGTAAAAAAAATCAGAAACTTTGATAAACAGAGAAGTTCCTAGTCGACCATGGGAAATCGTCGCGGTAGATTTATTTTATTATCGAGCAAAGCATTATATTTTATTGGTTGATGTTTATTCCAAGTTTCCAGAAGTTATTTTGATGAATGATTTGACGAGTACGGGGGTTATTACTAAGTTGAAGGAGATATTTTCGCGGCATGGCAAACCAGATTTGATTTATAGTGATAATGGGCCGCAATTTTCTAGTTTTCAGTTCATGAACTTCATGAAAGAATGGGAAATTGTCCATAAGACATCATCACCAGGTTACAGTCAATCCATTGGATTCATAGAATGACATATTCAACTTATAAAAAATTTGATGCAGAAATCATTTATTGATAACAAGGATGTATATTTAACTCTGCTCGAATATCGCAACACACCATTATCCGCTAAAGAACCATCTCCTGCTCACCTGCTTTATAGTCGTAGATTAAAGGGGCAATTACCCATGGAGGAAAAATTATTATTTCCATGCATAAAAAAAGAGAATCATACCGTGGTGTTGAAAAATAAACAAAATCAACAAAAATCGTATTATGATAAACATGCAAAGGATTTAGAAGATCTGAAAGAAAATGATAAGGTTATGGATTATAGTTTTGAATGATAATGAAATTTGGGAACCTGGAGTAGTATTGAAAGTGGATGAGAGTAGTCCCAGATCGTACCAAATTAAATTGTGCGAGTCCAACCGTGTGAAAATAAGGAATAGAAAATTATTGCGAAAAATTAATATCAATCAAAATTGCAAACTGAATGTTTATCATTTTGATCATATCCCAGAGAGCTCAAGAGAAAGGGTGTGCTTGGAAAACAAAGATGTGATTGATGATAATCAGTGTAATGAAAGAACTGAAAATGAAGTTGTGGGTGATTTCGTTGAAAACAATGATTTGTTGAAGCGAACAGGCTCGAGTGATGATGTTGAGGATTTAAAAATGCAGAACACTTATAGCTTTCTGAAAACGAGATATGGCAGACCAATAGTCAAGCCTGCTTACCTGAATGATTTTGTTGACGAGTTACGTTATGTTTATTCTTTAACCGAATGATTTTGTTTGACGAGTAACATTGTATTTTCACATGATTGCTTTGATTTTGATCAATTTGTCCAATACATTTTTTTTAGTTTTTGGAAGAGAGAAGATGTTATATTATTATTAGTTGTGTAACACTCTATATCTAAACAAAAATTGATGTATGATTGATAAATGTAAAACTGTCAATATATAGATTTTCCTGACAAGATTAATACAAACTTTCATTGAACTATTATTCTTATAACAAAAACCCTGCTACGCAAAATTTATTGTCGATATATTTCCCATTGAAAATAGAGGCCAACTCATTGAGACGTTATTGAAATTGGTAATTGGCAGACTAAACTGGATAACTGAAAATATCTTTCAATTGCAAGCAACTTTTTTCAATAACATTTTTCGATATTTTGTATAATAATGCCACTTTACTCCATAGTAAAATTAGAATATCGGCCGATTCCCGCTTAACCGCACGCCACTGATAAAAACGGCTATGCGCATATTTAGTCTTATTAAATGCACCAACTTTTATTTGGAATAAAATTTTTTGAAAAACCATTGGTTGAAAAGTTGTCCATATGGTTCCAAGTTTTTAGCGGACACTGTAAATAATGTAATGCCTCGATATTTGACAAAAATCACTTATTAAACGATATACCTCCATATAGATGAAGAAAGAATGCATGGTTAAAAACTTTCAGGGTATTAGCAATTTTTCACTACGGCGAACTGTTCATGAGAAGACAGGAAAAAGCAAAAAGAAGTTACATATTTTGCTACGATACGTAGTTAACATCGTAGGGGCCGTAGATTCATGGTCTAATCTTCGGCAATACATCCAAAAACATCACATCAGAAATACACCCCTTTTTGACCAAACTATTAGCAAAGCTCTATTATAGAGGGGTGGCCCATCGAAAACGTACCGTAAGGCATAACAACAGGTTGGGAAAGAATTTTTCGGCAAAATCCAAAAACACGTCAAGATTGTTTGTCAAGGGGGCACATTTTGAGAAAGCATGGTAAATTCTTCAACCCCCTAAGTAGGAGTGTCATCCCAATTTTTTTTTAAAATTGGAAGTGCGGTTCAAGTGTTACCTCATCAGAAGGGGCTTGTCATTCCCCAAACAGTGCTACGTAGTTTTTGAAAATCGACCCACATGTTAGAAAATATGGAGCATTGAAACTCCAATAATAATTTGTAACAAAAAATGCAAAAATCGATTCAATTGTACTTTAAAACTTAGGTATTGGTCAAGTAAATGCTCGAATTGATGTTCGCCAACCTGCATAGAGTGGTACAAATTATTTTCAAACCGTAGTCGTATATTCAGGAGCAGTTGCGGTGTCTTTGCAACTGTTTTAATGTGTCTGGTGGTTTTTTGTAAACAATGCTTTTCATGTGTCCCTACAAAAAAAATCTGAAGGGCTTAAGTCGGGTTACTCACTAACATGAGCCTAAAAATCTGCAAATCGGCATAAACAGCGAATTCATTTGGTGGAATTCATTTCAATAATACCTACGATAAGTTTTGAAGAACAATTGAAATGATTTTTGCATTTGTCGTCACACATTATTGTTGAAGTTTCAATGCTCTATATTTTCTACAGAACCAAATACTACGCAGCACTGTATAGGGAATGACAAGCCCCTTCTAATGAGGTACCTCTTGACCCCACTTCCCATTTGAAACAATTTTGGGGATGATACCCCTATTCAGGGTGTTGAAGGTTTTACTATGCTTTTTGCGTAAAAATAATCTTGACATGTTTTTGAATTTTGCCGAAAAAAAATTCTCACCTTGTAATGCCTTGCTGTATTTTTTTTGATAGGCCACCCTCAAACTGGTTAGATAAACATCGAGGTAATTCTGCTTGATGTTTCGTTTATATCAGCGTTAGACATTTTCAAAGGCGGTGCGGTAATTGACGAAGCGTTCGTTTGAGCCTTACTGATTCGGTGTATTTGTTGATTCCTTCTTTCATAATAGGGCGCGTGACTTCATCAAGCCTTGATTCCGATATCTGTTTTTGTTTTGGTTTTTGATTATCATTTCTTGTACCTGGGAAGGATTTTTTTTTTAAATCACTCTGATTACTTGCCTCTACTTTCTGCTAAGATTGGGGACTTCTTCCTTTTGGTTGATATGATTCGGGTCTTTTTGAATTTCATTGGCTTCTCTGAAAATTTGCGGGTAATCCCCTTAGTACCTGAGTTTTGCTGAACATAATTGTGTGGTTGTCCTCAAATAGTAATGCATGCTCTGCAACCGCGGATTTTTCGGAGGAACCATACCTGCACTTCCTCTTGTGTTGTGGTACTCCGAAAAATCCGCAGTTGCAGAGCATGCTCTACTAACTGAGGACAACCACACAATTGAGTTCAACGAAATTCCGGTACTGGATAGGACCTCAGGGTATTAGCCGCAAATTTTTAGAGAGGCCATTGTAATTAAAAACACCCGAATGATTTCAACCGAAATCAAGAAGGCCTCAATTTGAGCAGAACATGAAGGCAGGTAAACAGAGAGATCAAAACAAAACCCTTCCACGGTATAAACAATGATAGCCAAAACCCAAAACAAAAACAGGTATCGGAATGAAGGTTAGGAAGTTACACCTCCTATAAGGATGAGTACAATATAAGAAGGAATCAACAAAGACACCGAATTAGTTAGGCTTAAACGAACACTTCGTCTGTTACCGCATCGCCTTTGAAAATGTCTACCGCAGATGTAGACGAAACATCAGAAAGAATTACCACGACCAAAAAACCTCTTAGAAATCTTGTTCCATCTGACGGTGTGTTTCTCAATGTATTGTGGTGTGCTGCCCGGTATTCCTACCAGTCTTGAGCATATTTCATCCCTCTAGAGGTAATTCAAATGTATTGTCTTGTTATTTAACTTTTTCTGGTAAACTCATGTCAGATACTGCTGTCCCTATGTATTTTTCAATGATTAGCATAAAATGTCCCATTCTTCCCGAGGATCAATCAAATATTGATAGGATATTGAAGGCTTCAAGTCCTCAATTCCTCTTCTCTCTTTCCTCTCAATGATACCCTAGATAAATTTTGTTTCATAACGTCACGGTAGAAAGTAGAGTGTGAGGCAAAAAGCTGATAGAAAAGTGCATTTGACAGATAATTGTGCAATGTTTCTCAAGAACAACACTGTCGCAAGTGCTTTTTGTATGCTTCAGTTGGGCGGCGTGAACATATAGACTGTTTTTGAGGTTGGTGCCTTTCATTTTAGTAGTATGATAATCTGATGAGGTGCAACAACCTCGAAATCAAATGGTTATTCTGGCCAATCAAAAGAACTCTGTCCTCTGATAACTGGAAGCACTTGTCATGTCCCTCCTCAATAAACATGATAAGCTAGAAAAGTAATTGTTCTGTCTTAGACATTTCACTCTTTTTCAATTTGTGGAAATGATTGAAGAGAAGGGTATTTCGCCGGAGTCGAAACTATTCGTATCAATAGAAAAAAGGCTGTTTAAAAATGTTCAACAATTTTTACCAATTTACTTGCTTCTCTATGTGGCCCAAATTACACAAATTCGAATTGCATTGGAAAAAAGTAAATAAACCCAATTTCAATCAACATACGTAATATCCACTGGAATGAGTTCTCAATATAGATGTTTTTCACTAGTTTAGTTTCTGGCGTACCCAAGGCGTTCAATTCAATAGAATACTGTTCATTGGATTGGACAGTTTTTTTTGAAATCTCAATTCATTACGGAAAAACCGACTGATTTTGATAATGGCATATCATGTACGATGACGCAGCTTCTCGCTAGCAGATACATAATGCTTGCTTTAAAATGCGCCTGAGTATCTGCAGTGTTTATTGTTCGTGTAGGTGCGTTAAATTTCCTTACGACTAGCGTCGGAATATTTTTGGTTTTATTTCTATTTCATAAAAATTTATGTCTATTCCATAATCAGTGGGAGGTTTCTTACAGAAAATAACCACCTACTGGTATTTACTTCTTTCTATACCTACATTTCCCTTCACAACCATTTCTCATCTCAGAAAAAAACATTGAAATTTTGGATTTTATAAATTCTTTTTATTTGAATCAGGCAGTGTATTTTCACCTGTGTTCAGACACATGATCCAAAATAATTAAGAATGAATGATTGGAACACCCTACTGATCATGTTATTATCAAAATTTATTTGCGATACAGTTGCGGACGTTAGAGAATGATTCTCGAAAGATTGGAACTTCAGCCAAGCTATTATTTGTGAAGAATTCACAATTTTCAAAAATACAGAAAGTTATCTGTTCATATAACTTCCATTTGTACATTTGAATACGTATCAGTCAGTAAGTTTGTCGAGATTATTTCATGGTAAAGCAAATCAATTGTTTTTGTTATCACTGAAGCGTAAACTTGGGCATTCTATTTTCCCATATTTTTACATTATAATCAAAAATAAATTATCTATCACATAAAAACATTTCAGAAACTGTTATAAAATGGTGATAAAAAGGGGCCAGTTATGACAAAATATGTAAAAGTCTCATATGTCTGTGGCAAAGGATATTTGAGGAAGCATTCATTGAAATAGTTATTTAAATTCTTGGAAACGTATACACTCTACAGTCAAATAATAGAAAGGAAATTGTAAAAATGCATTATTTGAATGATTTTTTCAGTGACTCGGAAGGGGAAGTAAAAGGAAATCTGATTCAAAAATTATAACTTGAACTGTTTTTTTAAAATTGGAGAATTACATAAAAAATTATTCAGTTCCAACATTCTGTATCGTTTGAGGAGGGAAAGAAATATCAATTTTGGCGTCCCGATCAAATATGAACCATTTATCGTTATGTTGTATTTATAAATGGTTATAGAATAATTACAAAATGATTAGCGTTAGAAAAACTCACCTTCTAAGATCATCCAAAAAGGAATCGTTTTCTGAATTCAGAATCAATTTGAACATCAATTTTCCTTTCAGAAGATATCCACATCAGAAAAATGTGAAATTTCCGTGATGATCGGAATTGTATTATCGTGGGTTCCAACTCAAATGTCAGTTCAGAACTCGTAGGTGTTTTACTGGAGTTTTCAAATAACATCGTTCTGAAAATTATTCCTAAATTGAACATTCTGCTTAACAGATTTTATTCAATATCAACAGATCACACTCGGAATTGTTTTCCAAGAGGAGAATATCAGTCTGAGCTGTTTACAAAGTAATGGTCCCAGTACCAACCTTCGAAGTTGAATTTTCTCGTGATGCAAAATCTTAAATAAAAATTGGTATAGTAAAACTTTTTTGATAAAGGAAATAAAATATCTGATTTGTTAGAACATTTATTTATGATACCACATTTTGAATATTTGAACAGAAGACCCAGCACTTTTTGATTTTAAATAGTGACCTATGAAATTTTCTGAATCTTTGACATGCAACAGGCAAATTCTAATTACATTTGTGTAAATTTAGAACGCTATTTTTCGGAAACTGCTCATAAAAAAAATAAAAAGTCAGAGTATCATTGGAAAAATAATTGAACGCCAATCAAAACGATGTGCCACTTGAACCCCCTTCCCATTTAAAATTCTAAGGGTAACATCTACCCCTTCTAGGGGGTTGAACCACTAGGGCTACAAATATTCCTTGAAATTGTCCCCCTTGAAAATGAAATTTACCTGTTATTTAGATTTCTCATATTGTCTACTAGAAGGAAGATATCAAGGGTGGGAAGTTTTCAAATTGACACCTTGTATAATACAAGAAATAGACAATTAAATCTTAACAGTGTTAATTCATTATTTCTCGAAAATTATAGCTTTTGCGATCCATATCGCATAGTTATCCTTTACTTGAATATCTGGACTAACTTTTTCCATACTTTCAATATGGAACAATAACACAATAATAAAAACAAAACGAATTTTTCAATATCATACCAAAGTCTCCAAACTCCAACGATATTTTGACTTCACGTAGTTTTGTTGTTGGCATAGTTTAGGACTTTGAGGAGTATCCTGGGATTTTATCAAAGGTCCCAATTATTCGATAAATTCTGAAATTACATTCCTGGTTGAAATTCGCGTATTTGATAAAAAATATTTTTCTATCCACAACATAGTTCCATCGCTGTATTTTCCGTATCGAGTCTTTTGTGCTTTCTTTCATCTGTATTGTAGTAAAATAACCGCTTTATGTTTGATGATTATACGCATACGAGAAATGTGTGGCATTCTGCATCTTTTATCGTATCTACACCAAATGTTAAAAAAAAGGTCAAGGTGAAGCATTTGGCAATTCTTGACAGAAGCCCATTAAATGATTAAATTTCTGCTATTTTTAGTAGTATATACAACATTATTCTTGCAGAATTTTCACAAGAGGGTTTAAGTATATTGTAAAGGATGTTGCAGAAGTTTTGATTTTGAAATTCATTCCCCCATTTCTTATAAAGTACTTGTTATAAACCAATTATTTATGATGATTCGATCAGAACCAAGAATATACAGGGTCTAATTAAACTCCTTGCATTTTCGGTATTGACGGGTGTATAATGTCTTTTCATAACGAATTATACAGGGTGTTATGTAAGTACGTAGACAAACTTGAAGGGTGATTTCTTGATTGATTCTAAGATGAAAAGTTCATGTCAACATATGTCCGGTAATGCTTCGTGGTCAAGATACAGGGTGTCGTTTTCGTATTACTATTATTATTGAATTAATTTTGATAAAAATTCTAAGACTGGAATAGACTATTTATATCGAAACCAAACAATAACAGTAACACCTCAGTTTTTGATGGTTTAGTATTTGAAATGTTTCATTGTGTTGTCCCAGGGACTTACAATAAATTGATTTTTATGTTTTTTCTCAAAAACAAACCAAGATACGAAAACAATTCTATATATAAAAAAGTTGTAATTTCAGTTGCTCAATATGAAACAAATACAAAAATTGTAAAAGAATCAGTGGCGCACATTTTTTCTGTTACGGTACCTTCCGAGACGCCTTGGATATGATACATTTGATATAGTTAGGGCTAAATCAACCCTTTACGACCCTTAATATCACTGCCAAATTTCACTAAAATCGGTTGAATGATAATTTTTAGTCTTAGAATCATTCAAAGAATCACTCCTTCAAGTTTGGCTACGTACTTAAATGACACCCTGTACCTATAGTTAAAATTTCGAACAAAATTTAATGAAGAAGAATTTGCTTCTAAAATCCGCTGACATTTTAGGAACCGCTATCCGATGAACCTCAGCTGACAGGATCAGAACCGTAAGAAGCCAGGTTTGGTGGATAATATTCCTTATTAGCCATAAGACAATAACAACTAAGTATACAGGATCAGTCGGTTTTGTTAGTAACATAGAAACATACTGTAATTATCAAATAAATAAAAACAAAACAATATCAAAATAATATGAAAGCAATAGATAAAATGTAATTTCACAAATATCAAAACTAGGCAATATTTGAAAATCTAATTTTTTTTCAATGAATAAAAAATTATTTTGCCTTCTTTTGACAATATTGATATTGGCTGTTTCTTTCGAAACACTGAGAGCATTTTATTGAATAGTTTCGGTTCTAAATAGTTTGGGCATTAAAACTTACTTTATTTAAACGGCAGAATGGAACATGTATAATATCGTTGTTTATTTCACATTTCGGATTAAAATAATGATGGTAAAATTCCATATTTTTTAAAGTGATTTCTGCATGATTCTCTCTGAGAAATTTTTGCTAAATACATGGCAGGATTTTTTCTGTTCAATAATATCTTAAAGAGCATTGGTCGAATTTATAAGTTGATGAACTTCTAGTATCGAACGAAGAATAATAAAAAGAAATTCAAAGGAATTAATTTTCCTTATTAACTGATTATAATGGGATTTCCAGTCCAGCTTTTCATCAATAGAAATTTCTGAAAAGCGAATATATTCATGTTGGAATCAATATCGAAGTGGTCATCATTAATAGTGAAATCTTGAACTGTCCCAGAAGTTTGTTTTATTAGTATTGAAAAATAAGTCAAGGTTATTGAAATATTTTTAATGAATGAAATGCTTATTGCAGCCAAATTTTCAAAATTTTCTGATGAAAATAAAACCGAAATATCATCAGCATATGCAATGTATTCCGTTTATGTTTATAAAGCACTCATGATATTGGGGGACAATATAAATAAAATAGGTCTCAATATGGATACTTGAGGGACACCCATGTTTACGTTGACGAAGTCGGAATTGATAGTACTTACTGAATTACAGTCTTTATTGGTTAATGAGACATATTGTTTCCGATCCAGTGCCACACCACGCATTCCATAATTTTGTGAAATTGATAATAAGACATCATGATTGACACAGTCGAACGCCCTACTGAGATAACAAAAAATATCGAAAGGTCAATCGACCTCCTCAAAATGTTCTATAATTTGATTGTAAAATGGAATCATTGCGGTAGTGGTGGATTTAAAATCTATGTTGATTTTCCGTAACAATATTAAATTTATTTAAAAATGACAAACGTCGATCAAGAAACGCATATTCGAAAATTTTGAAAAAAGCACAACGATTTGTTACTGGTCTGTAGTTTTCTATTGACGTTGGATCTTTCTTTTTGAAAATTGGAACAATTTTTTTCAACCTTTAAATTAGAAGGAAAGATGCCACATTCAAAAGAAATATTTACCAAATGTGTTAAAGTTACTATAATATTTTCTAGAATTTTGTTATTAAGAAATTTGGTTTATCATCATCACCACAAGACCTTTCATTTTTGAGTTTAGTACTCGAATAAAAAGGTGTTGAATATAACGAAATAATTGAGTGGTTCCTAAAGGTTGGCATATTTTAGATATCGATTAAAATTTTTGCAAATTAATTAGGCTTCAGGAATTATCAAAAAAGTTCCATTATTTGGTGTTTTTTTTTCAAAATAGCAGAAAACGCAGAGGTGGGAATGACTATTTTGCCGGTTTAACTTTATTTATTATTAATATTCAAATGCATAATATATGCCATATGACGTAATTCAGTGTTAGTATAACCTCACAATTTTGGAGACCGTTAAATCAAATGTGAGTATTAATCAAGTCAGCATTGTTTCTGTTTGAGCAAGTTCATTCGTCATTCATGAAAAATATGGTACGTACAAAAGTTATTAAAATTTCTTAGTCATCAAAACAGTTTTTTGTCTACCTAATAACTTCGTGGTTTTCATAACTTATCCGCATCGCTATGTTGTATGAGAAATGTAAATATACCGCTGGTAGTTATGTCGGTTTTCATTTCATAAATGTAAACAAAACCGAAAACTTCATTTCCAAGTTTTAGCGATATTAATTCCAACAATACAAGTTGTATGCAACTTTAGCTTCAAACGGAAATGCTATTCGGTGGCCTAATTTCAATGATGAAGTTACTGCAAACGTTTTCACGAACTACGAAACTATGAGAAATGAGAAAATGGAGTTCAATTTGATAAACTTAAAATGTTCCTTCGGAATGAATGAAAAGTTGCGAGTTCAATTAATAGTGAACGTTATAATTTTCTCTGGGAAAATTAACTTAGGTACGATATTCCTTCTCCAAGAATCTAAGACTCTATTCTCTCGATAATAATATGTTCTAATTAAATTCATCACGGATTTTCATGAAACATCAACAAGGTGAAAAAGGTGTTTGTACAGTTCAATTCAACATTCGAAATAATCTTGTTTATTTGTTCCCATTTTGTCCCCAATTCCATAGAAAACTGTGGATTAATGAAGTTATTTAAAATGTTAGTAATAATAAAAAAGGCATTCGACACGTTACTGTTGACCACGAAATTCACAGTCGACCGGTAAACCAAATTGCAGAATGCCACATTCGTTCGACATTTTTGTAAATCTTTCACATACATCCAACTCATACAAACAAAAACTACTATTTTATATTTTGTACTCTCATGGACCATGTTCGCTAAAATATTTCTATTGCTTTTCTGCTTATCTCTTGGAAACTGCAGCAATATAAGGTAACTCAATGTCTACTTAATATTTTATGTGCGACACAAACTCATTTCATTCCATTATCCCATCATGAATACTATTTTATCGCATGTTTGTATAAGCTGTAAACTCTCCTGAAACTTTTTTCCTGCTTTTGTAGTCCATATTATTCGTATAGTCACATAAAGTACCGCAATAAAAGTATTTGTACTCAATGCCACTGGGTGTGATCATTGAAAGTGCGTATTGACATTGCTGTTCAAATATTATGTGTTCGAGGGGTTGTTGTACATTCATCAATAAGTTATATAAGTAGTAAGTAGGTTGGAAAAATAATGAAATTTACATTAACGTGACGTAAGATTTTCATTATCCCAGCTATGGTTGAAAATAATTTTCTATTTGTGACAATAGAACGATTAAATGAAATGTCTTCTGACGGACATGGTTTCGACATTTAAATTTTTTTTTTAATTATCCTTGCGATACAATCCTATGAATTTTGAATTGCAACGATGAAGTAACAGAGTTCATATAATATATCGGGTGACCACGAGATGAAGTACGTCCCCCAATTTTTCTATGGTTTTGAAGATACAGGTTTCAAATTTGGTACGTCGAAATATTACTCAAATACACATATTTTGACTTCATTATCGAAAATTCACCACTTCCGGTTTAACCGGATGTGACACCAGACTTTTTTTTCAAATGACACCCTGTACAATTTTTTCATTATCCGAAAGAACATGCAATTTGTGATAACACTGTTTTTCAAAATCGAAAATTGGTTAAAAAATGGCGGAGATACACTTGATTGTTCAATCGAACAATACTGGCCATGAACATCAAACTCAAATCATCGAAACTGAGAAACGGCATCAACATTTACGAGAGGAAGGTTCGAGGTAAGATACAGCTGAAAATTGGGCTTCTCATATAATTGCAGCAACCATATTTTCCAACAAACATCAAAAATTTCCTCAAAACGGAGTAGTACCCATAAAGAAATGCTCACAACTGCCATTTCTCAAATGGCAATATACTCTTTTCATATTGTCTGCGACATCCCCAGCAACCGGAGGCATAAGGCCACCCATCTGTTTTACATGGATGACCTCAAACTATATGCCTCCGGAGAAAATGATCTTCATCAATCCTTAAGGGTGGTGCAAGAGTACAGCAATGCTATCGGAGTGAAGTTTGGGATCGACAAATGTGCCAAGGTTCATCTCAAAAGAGGACGATGCGAGGAATACGAAGAGGACGTTCAGCTCGTAGACGGAAGCATCCTACATCATGTGGATGCCGGAGAGACGTATACGTACCTAGGAGTGGAACAACGCCACACCCAAGAGGTAGCTACTGTCAAAAACTCTCTCGACAGATCTGGTCATCAGATCTGTCGGGGAAGAACAAAGTTGCTGCAAATAATATGCTTGCCGTTCCGATTCTATTTGACTCATTTGGAGTAATGAAAAGGACTCAGGAGGAGCTGCGACAACTCGATGTTAAAACTCGCAAAATGATGTATCTCCATAGAAGCTTGCATCCTAAATCGTCCGTTCCACGGTTATACTTCCCCAGATAATGGGGAGGACGTGGACTTTTGAGTTTGAAGTGTCTACACAATCGAATGGTACTGGATAGAGCCTGTAAAGTCATAAGGAGTTCAGGTCCCCTTCTCTGCTTGGTATGCGATCATGAAAAGCAGGGATTGGAGCATTTCTTTTCAACAACCCATACAGCCGATGAAATCGGTTTCGTATTCGACGCTGAACGGACAAACCCAAACTCTGCCACAGAGTTGGAACTCATTCAGCAGAAAGCCCACGTCAAAACTGCGGAGAGTGAGAGGCTCCTACAGCCACATAAGGATAAGCCAATGCATGGGGTCTTCTTCAAAAACATTGGAGACCTTGACTTATCCAGAAACCTGACCTTCGCTTTTCTCAGGTCAAGTGGGTTCATAATGGCCTGCCAGGATGGCGTCTTCAACACCTCATCTACCGTGGTCGCGTGATGGGTATAGAGGTCCCTGACACTAGATGCAGAGTGTGTCGTGGGGCAGCTGAGACCATAATGTATTTGCTGTCAGCTTGTCCAGCTTATGCGGTCTCAGCCTAACGCGGCCCTACGAGTGTTGCCTTATGCTACGGGGGATATTGAGTCCGTTGTGGAGAATGAGAAGTGCCGAATCTATTGGAACTACTCATTCCTCACCCTCAGGAAAATACAAGCCAATAGCATAATGTAGTCCTCCACGACCATCAAAGTAGGACGATTTTCGTCAATGAGTTTTTAGCTCCTGGCGAAACGATCATCGTCCGAGAGAAGGAGGAAAAAACGGACTTAATATCTACTCTTTCAACTCCGCAGGATTTACTTAAACTATTCTGATAATAGGGGTCCTTGGTGGAATGATGGACACACTACTCTCAAACTTAAAAATCTAACTGGCCTGCCGTGATATGGCAGAAATCTTAGCCGGACGAATGCAGAAGGCCGTAATTCTTGGTTCACTCCGCCCGCTCAGGGCATATGATTCTTGGACCCAATAGTCACTTACCCCACAGCGTCGGGAGTGGTTATTGGAATAAATAATCCAGCGCGTCCTCCGGAAATGTCGGGGAGATTGGGTCTGTCCGGGAAATTACTACAAACAAAAAATATATTTCTATAAGAAAACATAGCCGGAAAAATGCAGAAATGCGTTATTCTTGGTTCACTCTGCCTTCTCAGGGCACATGACTCTCGGACCCAGTAATCACCACGGACATGGGGAGTGTTTACTGGGGTTAATGACCAACCAACGCGCCCTCCGATGGTGTCGGAGCTTCGGAGACAGTTCCTGACTGATACATTCCTTATGGAAAAAAAAAATTGCCGAACAACATTATCAACATTATTAAACAATACATGACAACTTTTTATAATTTACAGACTGATAGCAATATAATTATGTTGAATAAAATTATATAAACTTTCAACACATGATATACGAAATTTGTTTGAAATTATTTCAATATGAAAAACTTGAGTCGGTATTTAAATGCTAATATCTGCTTTCACATCAAACAACACTAGAATAATGATGAAAAGAAAATTGTTTAATTCCAAATATTCCAGTACTCCCGCTAAATGCGATCAAATAATGAGCAAAGCAAGAAACATCGAATTTCTCCGTTAATGAGTTGTTTTCAGTAAATTCATACAAATGGACTTCCACGAGAAAAGATTTTAAAATACATGCATTCAAAAACTTTCACTAACAGGCACATGGCACACGGAATATTATGGTTGTGACTTATCATCACCTATCTTCATTATAGAGATTCATATTATACGTCACATTTTCTGACTGAAAAATTGTCATTTTTTTTTGCTAGCTTACTTTGGGAATATAACTGACTTGAATGTTATTAATCGTCATTTTGAACAACAAAATCATAATACTAGGTAGTTCAGAACCTATTTGATTAAAATTGATTTAGGAGACACCCCCCATTTTTTTCATTCTACACTTTTCTCTGGAAACTCTGAAATTTGCACACACCTACATTAAACCCCTACTAGCTAGCCATTTGACTGGCATCATACCTTACACAGCATATCTGACAGTTAGAACTTCATCAATATATGCATGAGTCTTTCAGAAAAATCAATCCGTATTACCCGTGTCAATTCCATACGATATAATATGAAATCGTAAGCGTGTATCAATCAAATACTTGAACTCTCTATAGCAAAAAGCAAATTGACATCACGTATCACTTTCAATCGATACCAACTCAATCAAGCAGCTGACGCCAGACCACTATATTGATATATGACCACAATCGACGAAAATATTGGTTGAATGTTCTACATCGCAATATTGAGTAAAAAAAGAACATTTCTCATACATTTACCGAAGACTGGATTTTATTAAATAAACATTGGTAGGAGTGAAAAATCATTCAAATCTTTTATAGTGAAGCAAAAAAATATTGGACGGGCATACACTCCCATGAATGACGGGTGCAGAATACCGTTCTAAAACAAATAGCGGTGATGAAAATTAAAAAAAAATCAAATATGATACTTAAAAGTGGCATTTTATTTTGTGATTGAGGAATATTGAGCAAAATAAAATCACTTTAACGAATATATCATGCAAATTTTTCAGTTCAAATGTTACTGCTAGTAAGAAAAAGATAAAAAAAAGTTCATATTATCCATACGATCTACGAATTACAAGGCAGATGCTCCAGCATAGAAACTCTAGATGATTTAGAGGGCGGATATAATAGATCTGAAAAAGTAGCAGTATAGACAGATAGAGGTATAGACGGAAGCCTCAAACTAATTTTATGTAATCTACGGCACTGATCCAGGCAGAGCTGATGTTCGGTGGACAGCGGTTCCAACATTTCGATACATTCGGCTAGACACTCTGAGAGAGCAAGCCGATATTCCAAAAATCGAAGAATTCATCAGACAACAGAATGAGCTGCAAAGTGTGACCAAAACAAAATTGTTGTTGTCCTCATTGCTCACGAGTGGTTTTTGTTTGTTGACGACAGACGAGAAAGATCCGAAATCGAGGCAATTTCTTAGAAGAATATTTTTATTAGGTCTGTGTAGATTTGGGAATCTTCCTGCGAAAACACAAGTTGTCGATTATCTCATTGCATTCGCCATAAATAATTATTGAATTCAGAAAATCTTCCAAAATACATCAAATTCTGACATATTTGTTGTAACTTTATTCCATTTGTATTCAAAGCTTTCTTAGTTTGGTATTGCTTTGAATCATTTAAGTTTCAAATTAGAATTTTCCAAAATCGGAAGTATCTTGCCATGGGCACCATAGATAAGTAAACTGATGTAGGGTTCATGCGCCGCCATCCCAGTAAACATAAAAACATAACTTAAACATAACTGTTATATCACATTGTGGCTTGGTGATGTTATTCAGAGATATGCTTGATGTTACAGATACGTTGCGTCCATATGCCTTTGTGCCTCTTTTAAATATTAGAATGTAATGTTAATTATTTAACATTACATAAATGTATCATATTTTGCGTAACTATAATGTGACTTTATTACATACATTTAATGTTACTCAAAACATCTGTGCAACATTTGTAAAATGTAACATTGTAACATCAGGGTGGAGCATATACTCATGGTTTACCAACACTTTTTTCTATATTTATAGGTATATTTCTGGAATTTCAGTAGTCACTTTTCAGTAGATATATATATAATATGTTTATTCAAATTAAAATTTACATAATATTTCCATACAGTGATATCATTGCGAATAAACATGAACAGATCACTGAAGTGTGTGTAACAACTCTAGGTTGCTACACCACTTGTGTGTGACTTCTCATTCTATTGTGAATGAATGATCATAAGTATGAATAATTCCTATCTCTATACATGTTAACTAATAAAGGGAAGGTACATATACTGAGTTGGTAAAAATCTTCAAAAAAGGGGGGGAATAATAAAGCATAGGTACATGGCATCGGTAAAAAAAAGAAACTTAAAAATAGGTAAGTAGTAACAATCTAATCATATATAGTAAAATATTAAAATATGTAGTAATAATTTCACAATTGATTTTTAATAAATTAATAATTAATAAAAAAAAAAAATTAAAGTTATTCATCTACCAAAGAGTGGCAATTGAAATTCCAGAAATACAACTTTAAGTGTAGAAAAATAAGTTGGTAAACAATGAGTATAAGCTCCACCCTGTATACTAAGAAATAAAATATGTATATAAGGGGGTAATGATGTAAAACATACCAATCAATCAAAAAACTTTATTGTCAATGATGAAAATCTCATGGATAAAGCATTATAAAACAAGACAGTTACATCATTAACAATTAAATTAAAATTAGCAGTATAAAAAATATAATCTTGAATCACTATGAACAGAACAAATAAGTACCTAATAATATGACTTACCACCTGAATCAGATGAAAAATTTATTGATAGATCTACCAAAGTTAAGTGTTACTAGAAGAATAATATGGAATGAAAACCTATTTCTTTTGAATAATGAAAACAGATATCACTGAATCAATAATTATATGGTTGTTGTCTCGGTCACTTCTCCTTTCTTTTTAGTTTCTGCTCTGCTAATGTCATCCAATCCATCACTATAAGTCAAACTCGTCATCTGTGATTGAACTGCAAACATCTTTTACATATTCTGAAAATATAGTCATTACAGTCACTGAAAACTCATATCAATCTTTATGATATAAGAAAACGACCATCCAATAATTATTAATAATTCTATGTCCAGAAGGGCTCATCTTCGATTAGTTCGGAAACAACAACTGCTATTTAAGTTTTTGTAATCTGCTTATTCAATAAGTACCACTTTGTACATCAAAACTGATAGAAGAACGTGAAAGGAAACTACCAAACTGAAAAGAAAGAGAAAATGCAGTTAGTTTATTGATGATTTGTATTAAACAATTCAAGTGATTTCTCTACAATCTCAAGAAACTTTAATATTATCATAGATTAATGAAATTAAGAAAGATCAGAACACTCTGTATAAAATATATAATTTTGAGTTCACTTACAAATTAAGCAGCTCCAATATTTTTATTTTAGCAAGCTAAATTTATTTGTTTTCATTTCCAAAAATTCCTTGATCAATCGGTTCAAAATAATTTGACACAGCTCCAGATGTCAGCAACCATTTCCATACTGTCCAATATCTGATTAGCAGGAACCACAACTGATAGCTTTTCTACTATTCATAGCATCATATGTAGATACTCTCTAATCAATAGTAGATATCACTACATTCACTACATAACCTAAATGATAAAATAACAATTAATGGATGGAGTAGTAGAAAATCATAATCTTACCATGAATATTATGAGTTTTGCAATCCTATTGATTTCAATCACTTTTGAGTAGTTTGAATTATATTTTAATTCTATGAACTCAAAACTCCTACCATGACCGCCATGATTATTAGGATAAAAACATGAACGATGGCGTCAGTGATATATTTATTTTATATTTACTGGGTAATATTGTTTGAACGTGGATATAATTTTTTTTAAGTTACGTAGATTTTGAGTTTTTGTCGACATTTATGATATATGTTGTTGTTATATGGTTAGGAGGTTAGGTTTTAAGTTATGTTGAAATGTCATATGAATGACATCATGACGTGGTCATTGCCCAAAAATTACATTGAAGAAACCTTTAAGATGATATTAATTTCAAGGCTCCCTGTACACATGTCAGTAATGTTTTGAGAAGGTTAGACAAAAATATCAAACAAATAACATAACTACTCTGTCTAAGACATATCTGGGCAACATATAATCAACAATAAATATATTATCTAATGAATATTATTGGTTACATTATTTTGATGATACATAAACATATAGTTGAAAACACTGTGTTGGAAACATCAAGATGACATTAATATAATATTAGTTTGCCAATATCACAAAATTGCACAAAAGTTATATCTGGAAAATATTTTTGTTATGTATCATGTTTAGTGGGATATTTGTGTCTACATACCCACCCCGAATTTTGCGTTTAGGCGGTGTATTCTATGCTATCGCGCAACCAAAATGGATCCGAGATAGAATGCCGTACGTGAGACCATGTGAGATAGGACAACTCTCAGCTGACCCCTCTTACCCCACCGCATGACAGAAAATATAAAATCTGAACCCGGTACATCAAAGGCACCGACTGGGAGTGAATCTACTCTACTTATCTACGATGCCATGGCTGTAATTGAGATATATGATATTCCTCATGAATTTGATATTTCGTAGTACCTACCCAAAAATAATAATTAAGTATATAGTTTCCATTTGAGAAAATCTTGTTCTATAATTATTCCGGATGTTATGTTTTAGGTGGAATTTTTACTACCATGTGAATTATTTTTAAAAATTCGATACACCAGTTAATGCTTCAGGTGTGATTCTGTGAAATATCACATATCGAACTATTACTGCCTATGAGTTATGATTTTTTCGAAGTAGGTTGGTAAATGTCAATAGACCCAGCACCATCCAAATGGAAAATGGCTTTCGGTTTAATTTTCTGAATTTTTAATATGCTGTAGATTTTGAATTCTTTGGCAAAACTGTCCATGGGCACTAAAAAAAATCGGCTGACTAGTTTTCGATATACAGGGTTTCAAGATGAAAGGTGAGGTTTTCTGCTCAGAATTTTAAACAAATCTGAGAATTGAAAAAAATCGTGTTTATTCTTAAAATACCTTGCCTCAATGATGATACAATGTCACCTTGAACTTGTATTATACTTTTTTGTTTTATGCTCTACAATAGGATAAACAAAGAAAAGTCCAACTCGAATAATTTTGAACCAACCAGTATGAGTTTTCTGATGAAATTGAAGTTTTAATTCAACCAGGATGAACTCCCTCAATCTCGATCGAAAATACTGGCATTATTTTATTTCACAAAGAAAGTAGAGAAAATATCATGAACTTTTGAATGGTACTCTCAGAAAAGTGTGAAAAATAAAATAATGCCAGTTAACTTCGATTGAGATTGAGGGAAATCCTCTAGGCTAAATTGACTCTTCAATTCTCATCAGAAAACTCACACTGGCCGGTTTAAAATTATTCTAAATGGACGTTTCTTTGTTTATTAAAACGAAAAAGTATAATGAATACGAGATCAAGGTGACATTGTACCATCTTTGAAGCATGGTATTCCTATAATGAATAGGAGTTTTGTCAATTATCGGAACTGCTGAAAATTCTGAGCAGAAAGCCTCACTTTTCATCTTTGACACCCTGTATCTCGAAAATTAGTTTTGTTGAGAATCTCAAAATCTACAACATATCAAAAATTCAAGAAATTCAACCAAAAGCCATTTTCCATTAGGATGCTGCGGGGTTCTTTTTCAGAAAAAAATAATATTCCTAAAACTGAAAAATTTCAAGTTTTAATTTTGCATGATTCTCCATATATTTCTAACGAACGCTTGTAGTGAAAGACCCTGTATATTGTGTTGTCTTTGACGTTCCATGCACTTCTTGAAGAGTGAAATGCTTATCACGATAAACTCTTCAATGCCTCATTGATTCAGGAACTCAACTATGAACATCCTTAATTTCAACGACGAGCTTATCTTTACTTCTAGAAAATACGATATTTCAGAGAAAGACACAGCATCAGATTGTCCAAACTCTCATAAAACCGAAACGATGTCATTCAAAAGATTCGGCATCCAACCAGAAAACTATAAATTGTATCTCAATAAAACCATTGATGAGATAAGAATGGGGCGTTTCAGCAGAACAATCAAACTCTTCGATTTCTTTTCATTTTTGTCTCATGAAGAATCCTTCGTTTTTTCCGTGTGAAATTTCTGATAACGAATATCATTTCCTGTGTTGATATACTTAACGTTATCATTAGTCCTGAAAACAAGATACTCCTGATATAATGGGTTTTGTTCACAATGTACTCTACCACGTTGTTGGATCCCCATTCTCGAATTTTCATTCAAGTCGTTCACCCCGTCCTTTTCTTGTGTTACGATCTAATATCGAAACTTCGAAAAAGGAGGCGAAATGAAGAGTACTGTCATCTGCAAGGCTATGCACTGGCCATAAAGTATCTCCCATCAAATCATTGATGTGTTGGCATAGAATATTCAAACTCAGTTGACTTCATAACTCCCTATATAAAGAAAACAGTAGACTCAGTATATTGTACGTGTAACCGTTCGTCGATTGGAAATCAATCAATAATGCGCTGACCGCCTGTTGTTCGGTTGTCTGGCCTTATTTATGAAAAGAAGAACAGTAGCGTACCGTGGATAATATTTGTTACACAATTGTGTAAATCTATTTTTGTCAAATATCGATTGTTTAGTGTTTTTTTTTTTACTTTATTATTTGTGTATTTAAATTTTGAACAGTTGTAGACGATACTTAAAATCCATTTTAACGTTTATGCTAAAAAATAATGAAAGACTATAACAATGAAGTTATGGTGAAAGAAATCCCAACTACAGAAGATCGACTACGAAGATATGTAGTGACAGCACATCTATCAAAAAAGGATGAGATGTGCAAAATAGATTTCTAGTAAAGCGGAGTAGGCATTAGAAGATTTGATTTCACAAATCATCACTTTTCATCAACGAATTTCTTGACCAACTAGGTGGAGATTTTTTATATAAAGTAAAATACATGGGGCCCAGCTGAGCAAACAAATGTATGAAAAACACAAAAAAATTAGTATTATTCATCAAAATGTACAATCGATTGAAAATGCAGTGGACCGGATAGAAAACAGTTTACAAATCCACCCAAACTGTAAAGTATTGTGTCTAACGGAACACTGGCAAACAAAAAGCAGACTGGAAAATATATCTATAAATAACTTCCAACTTGTATCAAGTTACTGCGGGCCCGATGGATATGGTGGAGCGGCTATCTACCTACACCAAACTGTCAAAGGAAAATCAAGGGGAAAATTACCCAAGTTGTCAGAACAGGAAAATTGTGCTGTTACCGAGTGTGTGTTTGAAACAAAATCATATGTTATTATTTGTATATATCGACCCCCAAATGGAAATACACCAATTTTCTTTGAAAACATGGAGATAATCTTGGCAGGTGATATAAACATAGAAATGAGGGATGAAAATAATTTGAAAACTGAATTCATATCATCAATGAACTCATTTATTTTGAACCAAACTATCCATGAATATACAAGAGTCACGTCACACTCGAAATCATGTATTGATAATATATTGACAAATTCAGAAACATGGAATACGGAGGTATTAGAAAGCATATTTCTGACCATCAAGCACAAAAAATTACCTTTGAAATCGAAACTAGTTGTAAAACAAAACCTGAATATTGTAGATTTTTTAGCGAGACAGCCAAAATAGTATATTGTGTATCTACTAGTAAAAGCAATACATTCCCGGACGACAATGTAAATTGTTGGCCGAGGCCAACAAGCATTGAAGTCTGGGAATGTGCTTTTACTACGAGGTACACATACTATTTTTTCTGAAATCGCAATCAGCATTATCATAAATTAAGGAATTATACTTATTGTTTGCGTGCATTCATTTACTGTCTAAAATGTATACAAGCCGTCAACAATTTTCCCGGATCGTTTACGATACGGAAATAGTATGTTGTGTATCTAGTAGTAAAAGCCATACATTCCCGGACGACAATGTAAATTTTTGGCCGAGGCGATAAGCCGAGGCCAACAAGCATTGAATTCTGGGAATGTGCTTTTACTACGAGGTACACATACTATTTTTTCTGAAATTGCAATCAGCATTATCATAAATTACTTATTGTTTGCGTGCTGTCTAAAATGTATACAAGCCGTCAAAAGTTTTTCCGGATCGTTTACGGTACGGGAAAGTACTTTTTCTACAAGCGTGCGTGTTCCGCCCTATTCCCGCACGCAATTTAGTTTGAGAGGTGTCATATTCCCGCACTAGAGCGGGAAAAATTTTTCCGCACGCTAATGTCACTTCAAGTGACTTATTCCCGCACTAGTGCGGTAATAATTTTTCCCGCACGTGAAAGTTTGTTCAAGAGCATCACATAAGATGTGTCAATGCTCTTGTAGAAAAAATCTTGATCCTTACTCATACGGAAAGGTACTATCCCGCACTCGACTGTTTACCCGAACTCCGCTTTGCGTCGTTCGGGTAACGGCAGTCTCATGCGGGAATAGTACTCTTTCCGTACTTGTTAGGATAATAACTACTCCCGTACAGTTTAGTGCCGAAAATGGTCCGGGAAAGTTCGTTGCTTAGCAATGGACTAAAATACTAGATTAGCGTATTTTGAGACCTGAAGTTGCTTCGAGAAAAGTATTTTTTCTGAAATCGTTCAAGAATGCCCACTTTCTCGGAGCAACTTCAGGCCTCAAAATACGCTAATCTAGTATTTTAGTCCGTTGCTAAGCAACGAACTTTCCCGGGCCGTTATCGGCACTAAACTGTCCGGAAAATACTTTTTCTACAAGCGTGCGTGTTCCGCCCTATTCCCGCACGCAATTTAGTTTGAGAGGTGTCATATTCCCGCACTAGTGCGGGAAAATTTTTTTCGCACGCTAATGTCACTTCAAGTGAGTTTTTCCCGCACTAGTGCGGTAATAATTTTTCCCGCACGTGAAAGTTTTTTCAAGAGCATCACATAAGTTGTTTCAATGCTCTTGTAGAAAAAATCTTGATCCTTACTCATACGGAAAGGTACTATCCCGCACTCGACTGCTTACCCGAACTCCGCTTTGCGTCGTTCGGGTAACGGCAGTCTCATGCGGGAATAGTACTCTTTCCGTACTTGTTAGGATAATAACTATTCCCGTATCGTAAACGATCCGGGAAAATTTTTGACGGCTTGTATACATTTTAGACAGTAAATGAATGCACGCAAACAATAAGTATAATTCCTTAATTTATGATAATGCTGATTGCGATTTCAGAAGAAATAGTATGTTTACCTCGTAGTAAAAGTACATTCCCCGACTTCAATGCTTGTTGGCCTCTTTCAACAATTTACATTGTCGTCCGGGAATGTATTGCTTTTACTACTAGATACACAATATACTATGTGTTCTTTCTTTTTCAGTTCTTGAAAATGGCTCCAAAATATATATATATATATGAAAACTAAAAGTTCGGGTTGAACCGCGTCTAGAATTTGTTGAAATTCGACGTTTCGGCTCCGATTTTGGAGCCATTTTTATATATATATATATATATATATATATATATATATATATATATATATATATGTGTTCAGATAGGTTTTCAAGAACTGAAAAAGAAAGAGAATAAGAAAATTTATAAATGGTTGAAACGTAATTCTACGCTGAGGTCTCAATCTGCCTACTCCTCAGGTTTAATTACGTTCGGTTTTTGTGACTTGACGTCGGGGTCTCAATCTGCCTACTCCCCATGTCTCGTCACTGGTTCTCTCTAAGGTCTCAATCTGCCTACTCCTTCGAGAGAACTGAGGAATTGTGGGTTGAGGAACTGTATTTATAGTGGACGTGGCTGTAATGGCCGTGTGCAATGTATTGGCGCGAGGTGAACTATGGGCGGGAACTGAGTTGGCGCTAGATGAGCTGTGTGCGGAAACTTGGTTGGCGCTAAGTGAGCTATGTGCGGGAACTGGGTTGGTGGGAAATGAGTTGATGCGTGCAATGAGAGGCTTCCAGGTATTGGGAAGTCTACGTCCGTCGTCGCGAGTGTTGAGGCAATTGGGGCGCTTCTCTATCTCGAGGGCTTCTCGGATGATCCTGGTTTGCAGAGTTTTCTCGGTGGAAATTGTTTTTGTGTTTTTGAAGCCTATTTTGTGACCTGTGTCTTCTCGATGTTTATAAAGTGCGGAAGTGGAAGATGCCTGACGCACAGCAAGTTCGTGTTCGTAGACTCTGGAAGTTACTCGTCTGTTAGTCTGGCCAATATAACTTCTCGGGCAGTCTGAACATGGTATTTCATATATACCTTGAGAATTGTTTGGTATTGTGTCCTTGGGAGATCTGAGAAATTTGGATATTTGGTTGTTGGCCGTGAATATTGTTTTTATCTCGTGTTTTCTCAAGATATTACTGATTTTGTCTGTCACACCTTTGATGTATGGTAGGAAAGCTTTGTGTGGCTGGATACTCTCTAGTGGATCATTTGTTTTTGGAGGACGGGTCAGTTGATGGCGGATAGACTTGTCGATTAGCGAATTGTTGTAACCATTCTGAAATAAGGCTGATTTCAGTTTGTCCAGCTCTTGTGGTCTATTCTGGTTGTCGGTAAGCTGAATTGATCTGTATATCAGGGAGTTCAATACGGAGTTTGTTTGTGCTGGATGGTGATGAGAGTTTGCGTGTAGGTATCGGTTGGTGTGGGTCTGTTTCCTGTGTACTGTGTGGGTGAAAGAGTTATTGGATTTCGTAATGAGAACGTCCAGGAAAGCTAGGGAGTTGTTCATTTCGGTCTCCATTGTAAATTTCATGTTGGGATGGATATCGTTTAGGTGATCTAAGAACGTGTTTAAATTTCGTAACCATGAGGCCATATGACGAAAATGTCGTCAACGTATCTGAACCAGCAAGTAGGCTTGTGGTCAAATGCTTCTACAGCCCTGGTTTCGAAGTCTTCCATGAAAAGGTTTGCAAGGACTCCAAAATCGGAGCCGAAACGTCGAATTTCAACAAATTCCAGACGCGGTTCAACCCGAACTTTTAGTTTTCATATATATATATATATTTATATATATATATTTATATATATATATATTTATAGAGTACTAGAGTTCTCGTCTCGAAGACATGTAAGATATAATCATACTCACCGAAATGTTAATTGTATGCACAGTGCCGATGATAACCAAGGAGTTTGAAACAGCTGTCCACTGTTTACGTTTTTCGGTGAGTATGATTTGAAATTGAGAGCATTATATTTTTGTTTTTTCTTATATATATATATATATATATATATATATATATATATATATATATATATATATATATATATATATATATATATATATAACATTTTCCAAAAAATCAAGAAGTTACAGAATGTAAGACGAGTTCAGATATACTTGTCACTCAGTAGGCATAATCCGGTTTTTCGTGATCAGTATAAAGACTGCAAAAAAGAATATGACGAATTACTCAGGCAATAACTAAAGTCTCTGGACTATGCAGATAGGATAAATAATTCTGATAATAAGAACAAAACCATGTGAGCCGTCTGTAAAGAAACAACGGGAAAAAACTCAAAAACTAAGGACTTTCAGATAAATGGAGAACCTGAAACGATAGTAAATAAATTCAACGGGTATTTTAATGAAATAGTTTCAGAAATGCTGGAACACCTGGAAAATGTCCCATTTGATGTGAATTTGTTGGTGAGAAATGACAGGTCAATGTTTCTCAGGCCGACAACTCCAGAAGAAATCATTGTACTTGCCAGATCTCTCAAAAACAAATACAGCAGTGGAGATAATGAGATCCCATTGAGTAGTGTCAAGTTGTGAGTATTAGAAATTGATGAAATTCTCTCTTTTCTCATAAACAATTTTTTCAAGCAAGATATATTTCCTAAACAATTAAAACAATCACTTATTAAACCGCTCTTCGAAAGTGGGGATCCTGAACTATTAGAAAATTACAGGCCCAACAATCTGCTGCCATGTTTCTCAAAATTATTTGAATTAGCAATGTGCTCTGGACTAACTACCTTCTTGAACGTTACAAACTTCTTTACAAACGCACCCAGCACGCATATCTGAAAGGTAGGTCGACCCAAACCGCAATTTTCCAGTTTACCAAGAGTATTCTCGATTTGATAGAGAATAACAACCTAGCGTTAGCCATTTTCTTGGATTTATCAAAAGCTTTAAACTCTGTAAATAGAGAATATCTGTTGGGAAAACTTGAAACATATGGAATTCGAGAAAAAGCCTACAACTGGTTTCGATCATACCTATCATCAAGAACCCAAAGAGTAACGATCACGAAGGATGGGGTTACAATAAGATCAGAACTATTAATTAATTCAACAGGCATTGCACAGGGAAGTGTTATCGGACCGATTTCATTCATAATTTACTTGAATGATCTGCTCAGGAAGGGGGAAGTGCTGTAAATTATGCAGTTGATACAAATCTACTAATAGAAGCAGAAGAAAGTAACGAACTTATGAACCAGGGTAATATATTATTCTTAATAGCAAATAATTGGTTTGATAGCAATAAATTACTGTTACATGCAAAGAAAACAAACCTTATGATTTTCAGTACCGACAAAAGTGGAAAAGAGAATTGGCAAGGCGATGAAACGAAAATCAATGATTACACAAAATTTCTAGGAATATATATAGATAATTTTTTGAAATGGAATAAGCAAACTGATTTCATGTATCAAAAACTGAAAAAGGTCATTTATGCAATTAGGACGACATCAAAATATATGAATGAAAAAACGTTAAAGGTTCTTTACCATTCAAATATTTTAGTCAGTGTAGTGGGGAATGGAACAGAATCTACAAAAAATATTCATTGCACAAAAAAAGTTCTGAGAACTATCTATAAAATACCATTTAGACAAACTTGTAGAGGGCGATTCAAAGAAAACCAAATTTTAACAGTCTTTGCTTTATACCTATATATGTATATAGTGTGCTATATATATAAATGTTTATATGAAATAAAGAATATTTGTTTTTTTTTTTTCCGTTAGGAATTACCCAGTCAGGCCCTGTCTCCGGAGCTCCGACACTTCCGGAGGGCGCGCTGGCGTGTCATTAACCCCAGTAAACACTCCCCACGTCCATGGGGTAAGTGATTACTGGTTCCGAGAATCATGTGCCCTGAGTAGGCGGAGTGAACCAAGAATTATGGCCTTCTGCATTCGCCCGGCTAGGATTTCTGCCATGTCACGGCAAGCCGGTATGATTTTTAAGTTTGAGAGCAGTGTGTCCATCATTCCACCAAGGACCCCTATTATCAGAACCACCATCTTGACAGAATGGTTTGGGTAAAGCCTGCGGAGTTCAAAGAGAAGATCTCGATATTTAGTCCGTTTTTTCCTCCTCTTTTCGGACGATGTTCGTTTCGCCAGGAGCTGAAAACTCAATGACGAAAATCGTCCTACTTTGATGGTCGAGGAGTACTACATCAGGCTTATTGGCTTGTATTTGCCTGAGGGTGGGGAATGAATAGTTCCAATAGATTCGGCACTTCTCATTCACCACCACGGACTCAATATCCCCCGGAGCATAAGGCAACACTGGTGTCTCGTCTACACCGTACGAGTGTCGTAGATGGTAGTACAACACTCGTAGGGCCGCGTTATGTCTGTGGATATAGGCTGAGACCGCATAAGCTGGACAAGCTGACAGCAAATGCATTATGGTCTCAGCTGCCCCACGACACGCTCTGCATCTAGTGTCAGGGACCTCTATACCCATCACGCGACTGCGGTAGACGAGAGTGTTGAAGACACCATCCTGGCAGGCCATTATGAATCCCTCGGTCTCCGACTTCAGCCCACTTGACCTGAGAAACGAGAAGGTCAGGTCTCTGTATAAGCCTAGGTCTTCAATGTTCTTGAAGAAGACCCCATGCATCGGCTTATCCTGCAGGAGCCTCTCACACTCCGCAGCTTTTACGTGGGCTTTTTGCTGAACGGGTTCCAACTCGGTGATAGAGTTTGGGTTTGTCCGTTCAGTGTCGAATACGAGATCGAGTTCATCGGCTGCACGGGTTGCTGCCTTGAAAAGAAATGCTCCAATCCCTGCCTTTTCATGATCACATACCAAGCAGAGAAGGGGATCTGAACTCCTGATGACTTTACAGGCTCCATCCAGTACCATTCTGTTATGTAGACACTCCAAACTCAAAAGTCCACGGCCTCCCCGTTGTCTGGGGAAGTATAACCGTGGAACAGACGATTTAGGATGCAAGCTTCTATGAAGATGCATCATTTTGCGAGTTTTTACGTCGAGTTGTCGCAGCTCTTCCTGAGTCCATTTCATTACTCCAAAGGAGTAAAGTAGAATCGGAACGGCAAGCATATTAGTTGCAGCAACTTTGTTCTTCCCCGACAGTTCTGAAGACCAGATCTGTCGGAGTTTGTGCTGATACTTGCCGCGGAGAGAGCTTTTGACAGTAGCTACCTCTTGGGTGTGGCGTTGTTCCACCCCTAGGTAGGTATACGTCTCTCCGGCATCCAGATGGTGTAGGATGCTTCCGTCTACGAGCTGAACGTCCTCTCCGTATTCCTCGCATCGTCCTCTTTTGAGATGAACCGTGGCACATTTGTCTATCCCAAACTCCATTCCGACTGCATGCGTGTACTCTTGCACCACCCTTAAGGACTGGTGAAGGTCCTTTTCTCCGGAGGCATAAAGTTTAAGGTCATCCATGTAAAACAGATGGGTGACCTTATGACTCCGGTTGCTGGGTGTGCCGCAGTTGTATCCGCGGGTTTTCCGTAGTGCAACGGACAATGGCAGTAGTGAGATGCAGAAGAGAAGAGGGCTGAGGGAGTCTCCTTGAAACATTTTATTATTATTTTATTTTTTTTTTTTTTTTCCGTTAGGAATTACCCAGTCAGGCCCTGTCTCCGGAGCTCCGACACTTCCGGAGGGCGCGCTGGCGTGTCATTAACCCCAGTAAACACTCCCCACGTCCATGGGGTAAGTGATTACTGGGTCCGAGAATCATGTGCCCTGAGTAGGCGGAGTGAACCAAGAATTACGGCCTTCTGCATTCGCCCGGCTAGGATTTCTGCCATGTCACGGCAAGCCGGTATGATTTTTAGGTTTGAGAGCAGTGTGTCCATCATTCCACCAAGGACCCCTATTATCAGAACCACCATCTTGACAGAATGGTTTGGGTAAAGCCTGCGGAGTTCAAAGAGAAGATCTCGATATTTAGTCCGTTTTTCCTCATCTTTTCGGACGATGTTCGTTTCGCCAGGAGCTGAAAACTCAATGACGAAAATCGTCCTACTTTGATGGTCGAGGAGTACTACATCAGGCTTATTGGCTTGTATTTGCCTGAGGGTGGGGAATTTTATTTTATTATTATTATTATTATTATTATTATTATTATTATTATTATTATTATTATTATTATTATTATTATTATTATTATTATTATTATTATTATTATTATTATTATTATTATTATTATTATTATTATTATTATTATTATTATTATTATTATTATTATTATTATTATTATTATTATTATTATTATTATTATTATTATTATTATCATTACTAGAACTGTTATGTTGATTTTCACACTCAGTTTACAAAACCGTGGCATATGTTTCGCCAATACAACGGCTTCTTCAAGCAGAAGTATACTGGGTTACTATTACAATGTCCTCCTTTTATATTCCAAAAACGTTAATTGAATTGGGAACTCGCAGAAAATCATACTTTTGAACACAATTTTGAAAAACTATATGTGGAAGGAAGAGGGTGGAAATTAAACCTGTTTGAAAATTTGGAAATTAATAAAGAGGAGAAATTTCAGAAGTTAATAAGCGATCAAACAGAACCCAATATTTCCCCTTTACTTAATTTGTTTTGCCGTTATACAAGGTAGATGTAATTAATTATTGACAAACGATATTTGTTATCAAACAGTAGTTATCCGAAAACAGCTATAAAACTGATCTCAAATTAATTAATTCGCGGTTTTTTGAACTAAAAGTGTGAAAATCAACAATAAAGTTTTTGTATAAACTTTAGTGTATTTAGTCTTGCAAGATGGCATTTTGGAGACCGTTCGAAGAACTTGAGGAAAAAGTCTCACAACCTGATGAACAATTCGAAGAACGGAAGAACAATGGGAATTTTAAAACGAAGATCTTCATGTTCAGACCCAAAGAATTTTCTGAGTATATATAAAAATCTTCCTAAGAAAATGAACGACCATTTTAACAATGAAATTTTCGGAAGGATATCTCATCTCACCAGTTTGGGGCATTTAACTATTTGCAGAGTGGTTAAACAAGGGGATGTTGTAGATCATTCTTGTAAAAGAAAATGAAAATATTAGAAATTAAACACAGTTGATGAGGCCACAAAAGATTTTCTTCGAAGGCAAGTTTATGATCTCTATGAACAAAACGAAGTACCTACCTTGAAATCAATCAAAAACAAATTATCTGATTATCCTGAATATACATATCAGTTGCATGAAACACTACGCCAAATTATTTTGGACTGTGGTTTCAAACACAGAAAACTGAATCAGCGAATGGCAATACTGGAATCATCCCGGCTCGTTCTGCAAAGGCAAGATTACTTGCAACAAATAAAAAACATCGAGCATCGAAGAGACATAGTATATCTTGACGTGACTTGTTTCGATAGTCATGATGTAATTCAGTATTCGTTTGTTTAAATAGGCAAGAGTAAATTCGTCCACGGTGAACCTATGTCCGAACATTGACTGGTTTTTACTGTGGATGTGAAACATGTTCTAACAGTCTCCAATTGATCATTGAGGATGGAAACCATATTGTCGATTATTCGCGGTTTCCTAGCGTTCTAGATATTTCATAAAAATGGTCTTCATCCCTAAACCTGGTAGAACGGCACAGGAAGGAGCGAAGGCACTGAGGCCAATAAGTCTTACGTCATTTATACTCAAGACACAGGAAAAACTGCTGGACAGGCACATCAGGGATACAGTGTTGGCAAACCAACCCCTACACAAGGAGCTATATACCTATATATAACAGGCAACTCTGCAGAAACAGTACTACACCAACTCGTAGAGAAAGTGGAAGCTGTACCAAGAAACAAAGAGCTGTTGTTGGTTGCATTCTTGGATATCGAAGGAGCATTCAACAACACATCTTTAAACTCAATATCAAGGGCATCGAGACGAAAAGTCATCGATGAGACCTGCTGCAAGTGGAAAGACTGTATGCTAAGAGAAAGAATTATCTACTCCTCTTTAGTGAGAGAAACACTGGTAGCCAAGGTCACCAGGGGTTGTCCACAAGAGGGTGTCTATTCCCCACTGCTGTGGAACCTGGTGGTGGAGGACCTGCTACTCACACTGGAAAGGGGTGGACACAAAACATTTGGGTACGCAGATGACATAGTTAACATGGTAAAAGGTAAATTCAACACCACGGTTAGGGAAAGAATGCAAATGGCCCTAAATCTGAAAATAGATAAGGAGGGCCTAACTATCAGTCCCTCAAAATCAACCATTGTAGCGTTTACCCGTAGAAGGAAGTTAGAGAACTTAGGACCTCTGACCCTTCAAGGTACCTTCATACAGCTCTCAGGGAAAGTCAAATATTTCGGGGTGATCTTAAACTCGAAACTTACCTGAAACAAACAGCTGGTAAAGGTGAAGAAGAAAGCAGAAACGACACTGATGTTAGTCAAGCGGGCACACGGGAAAACATGGGGGCTAAATCCCAAAATTATGTATTGGATATACAACATTGTGGTGAGCCCCAAGATCACATATGCATCTTTGGTATGCTAGACAAAGATAACATAAAAAATAGCAGCGGCTGAGTTGAGCAAGCTACAAAGACTTGCATGCCTTAGTATAAAGGGAGCTATGAAAACAACAATATCAGCCATGGAAGTACTGTTGGATCTCCCACTGATTGACATAACAATCATGGGAGAGGCAAGAATGGGACTTCTGATGCAATAAAATACGAGTAACAGATCGGATCACAATAAAATGAAGGAAATAGTGGGAGGCAACATCCTCGAAATGAAACCAACGGACCACATGACTCCTAGGTAATTCTTTAGCATCAACTTCGAGGTTACCTTACAAGATCGAAGGGAATGGACAGATGACAACATCAGGGGCAAATCTGGATAGAGGATCTGGTACACGGACGGATCCAAAACCAGGGAAGGAACTGGTGCTGGAATATACAGTGAGGGGAGAAACTCCCAAATAAGCGTCTCACTCGGAACAAACACCTCCGTATTGCAATGCACGAGAGAAATCAATATGAGGGAAATGCGTAACGCACGGATCGAAATATGCACAGACAGCCAGGCGTCACTAAAGCCTCTTATGAACCCGAAAGTGACATCAAGAATGGTTTGAGAATGCCAAGAAGAACTCAGTACTCTCGCAGAACACAACAAATTAACTTTGATGTGGGTTCCAGGACACTGTGGTATCGAGGGCAATGAAAAAGCTGATGAGCTAGCCAGAGACGGTTCATCAACTCCATATATTGGCCCAGAATCCGCACTCGGTATTAGTAAATCCGATATTCGAGGATGAAGCCCCTCTAATGCACCACGGGAAAACATTCATCAAAGAACCGTCAGAACACAAAACTGAAGAACTACTTAATCTGAGCAGGAATCAAGTTAGAATAATAACGGGCTTTCTCACTGGTCACAGTCCAATGAGAAAACACCTTCACAAAATGGGGCTGTACAACGGAGACCTTTCCTGCAGATAATATGGTAAAGGGACGGAAAGGGAGGCTTTAGACCGCAAAAGATAGCAATTTTCGGGAATCCTAGACCAACTCCCGAAGAATAAAATAGTCAACTGGTGAAGAATCTGTACAGACTGGTACAGGGGATTGGAGTTACGGAGTGGGTGCTGTAAAAAAATAACCTGAAAAACACAAAAAGCCCAAGAGGCTGAAGTGTAGCTGGCGAAAGGACCAGCATGCGAGAGGGAAAAAAATGAGGACTGTCACTTGTCCACGACCTGAAGAAGCAAGGATGTCATCATTGATACAGGCTAATGCGGATGTGGTACTATGATTTGTTCTGAAACCTGATTGGTTTTGTGGAATAAAATTGTAGGAATGTAAGCTTTCACGGCTGGCGTCAATGTTTTGGTTGTATTCCAGGTTTTGCTCTGGGCGTCTTTGGTTGAAATCTTCAAACGTTTCGACTGCAAATGCGGCATTCATCTTCAGTGGCGTGGTCGAAGGACTCTTCGTGACATATCAACTGAAACTGAAGTTTTCGTTTCTAGAGCGTCATTTATAGTGCTGGTTAGGCGCGCACTTGCTGCGAGAGTAGGTTATTTTCCGCTCGATTTGGGTGGCAAGGCTTCGTTTTTGCGCCTTTTAGTGCTGTGTCAGATCTTCGGTAGGTAAGTTTTCTCTTCCTTTCTGTTTTTCTTGATTGTGTATTTCTATGGCTTCTAAATATATTCTGGTTGGATAATGAATCGATGTTGCTATCATCTCGATTTTCAAAATGGATCTTTTGTTTTCCATCGAACAACGCATGTTCGGCGACGGCGGTCGTCTCCGATTGTCTCAATCGACAACTACTTCGTTTTTGCTCGACTAGGTTGGTACCAGTGCTTGTTTTCGTTTGTCTTATATAAACCTTACCACAATTGCATGGAATCCTGTAAACTTCTGCTGCTCCTGATGAAATCCTGTAAACTCCTGCAGATTTGACGTTTGGAGATTTTAAACAAAGACGACCATGGTAAAACCCGGAAAACAACCAAAATGTTATTATGAAAAACCCATCTTAAAATTTGTTGTTTCATAATCACCTCCAATAGTTTGGATAATTTGGTAAAATACTTATAAATAAGAATCATGGTGAATTACGTAATCCTAATCTTCCGCAAAATATCAGTACACTAGGTACGGTCGTCGGTAAGTATTCAACAAAAAACAACTACTGCCCCCTATGACCCTTGAAATATATCTGTTTCATACTTCTACAAGAACTACTTTGCAATGCATTTTAAATATCAGAGCTGAAATTATTTCTCGATTTAATTGGAGGAAACCGTACAAAATGCTTGATTTATCAAAATGCCACTCGGTATTTGACACATAAAACGAATTTTTCAGATACAATTCCGATACGTTATGATTTACTGATGGAGAAATAGAATATAAATAAATTTGTTGCCCTTCGACGGAAATATGATACAGAAATCCTGGTATCGATTACCTACATCTCTTCATGAATTTTTTGAAGACTCGCAAAAAATAACCTATCACGAATATTTCAAAATTCAATTATCGTTTCTCCAGGCATGATTTACACATGTGGTGAATACATCACGTTAGTATGCATCTGAAAAACGGAGTAACTATGCTCATAAATGATAATTTTTTGCAGGCGCAAAATTTTTATTTGTGAAAAACTAGCCATAACCCAGCTTGCCCTGGCTATGTGTATATTTTAACATTTTTATATTCCGCTTTCGCACCACTTTCTATCTAATAAACCCGCATGGGTGGATTAAAATATGCATAAATAATGCTACGGAGCGCATCAAGAATTAAAAAATACGGCCATGCTAAAGAATGGTATTTTCATTCATTAAAAACTAATTCGGCAGTTCTCTGAAAAACTGCACAGCTGTTCGTGAAATATGCAGCCAGTAATCCCGAAATGAACACCGTTGAAGGTTTTATATTCCCTCATAAATTCATTTAATTTTTTATTATTATTCGGTTTCTGATACTAGACCTTTTTCAATATCACACAAAGAAAAATATTGAGCTGCAAGAATCTTACAAAACCAAATGCAGACCTTTCTGGATAAACGTGTTAAGAAATTGCATTGGATATACTGCATTCATAAAGAAAGGACGACACTACTTGAAGCAAGACTATTAAAAATCAATAATGAAAAATGAATCAAATCCAATAGTCCACCGATAACCATTTTTGTTGGCAAGTATCCAACAGACAACAAAGTGTGCCCCTTACGACCATTGAATTATATCTGTTTGCTAATTGGCAAGTTTTCTACAAAAAAGACCTTGCAATTTTCTTTAAAACTAAAATAATTTTTCAATTTAAATGGGGGAACACTAACATACTGGTTCAATAGTTCATCAGGGAAAGCTAGTTATACCCAATTAATTAAAAAATTCCAAACGAGTTCGATAGATGGATATTCTTTATGTATATAGACTTGCATAAGTTGATTAATAACAGGATAGATTCATTGACACTTCTAGAACTACTCCATTTTCATTCACCCTCACGCCGTACACGAAACTCGCTACCATTTATTATTTCTGTCGCGACCTCCACACCTAGAACACTTCTTACAGTTTGGCTAAAATTGGCGAGTCAATTCAATCAATTAATTGATATCGAATGGACAATACGTCAGTCAGCATTTTATAAAGAAATTTCGAATCACATACTGACCTCATGATTTTTCTAAAATTCTAATGAATCTAATAGATACCTCTACAGTTCTGATAATTATTATAATTATTATTATTATTTTCTTTTGGTTAACATGGTTAACAAATATGTATTTTCCGTTAAGGAATCCAAGTTACTAAGCTAATTAAGCTTGTATGGGTTTAATAAATAAATAAATCACTTTATCACAAAAGATCGTTCACAAATCAATGATAAATTCGTTGATGTCTGTATTCAAATTAAAACACAAAATGTTTGTAGACATATCCTACTTACTGAAGTATGGTGAGATGACTCAAAAGTGACACTTTAATTGGTAAGAGCCTAGTATTCTTCAAAACTTCACCAAATACCCTGAAAGGCATTATAGTAAGTAGGTTAGGTTAGGTTTGCCTCCATTGCAGCCAATGGCCTATTGTGGCTCACCCTATGTTTATATTTCTCCCAGTATATCCAATCTCTTAACGAAATTAAGGAGTACGTTGGTAGAACAATTTATCAGATTCTCTGGCCTTACTGTTGTATTGCCAAATGTTGAAAATTTGGTTCTGGCCGCTGCGGGGCATGTACATGAAATGTGTTTAGGCGATTTATCCTCCTCCATGCATCTTGTGCAAGTCCAATTTTATGCAAGTGGTGTTTGAGTTTGCAGTGGCCAGTGAGAAAACCTTCTATAACTCTGAGATGTGCTCTACTGAGTTCTAGCAAATATTTTGGAATGGGCTAGGCCCGGTAGACTACGCCAATACTTGAGTCTTTCATTGTCTGCCCAGCATGTTATAACATTCTTGGCAGTGCTTGCTATGTGCTATACCAATTACCGGTTCGGCCCAGTGAACGTTATTTTGCCCCCCCCTTCTGATACGGCGTCCGCTCTTTCATTCCCTTCTAGGCCCGTGTGACCTGGTATCCAGACTAGGTTAACGTTGTTGCGTTGTGCCAGTCGGTTTAAGGTTTCTCTGCAGTTCCATACTGCTGTGGATTTAAAGCAGTTGGATTCAAGCGCTTTCAGTGCTGCAGGACTATCTGAAAATATTTTTATTATTTTTCGTGTGTGGTTTCGATTTTCCAGCTCCGTTGCACACATTTCAGTGGCATATACCTCTGCCTAGAATACCGTAGCTAATTCATCCATACTGAATGAGCGTTTCACTACTGGGTTCATTCCGTATATTCCGGCTCCGACGCATTCCAAAGTTTTGAAACCATCGGTAAACCAACGTTCATTTGCACTACATAGGTCAGTTTCATTCTGAACCCAGTCTTCTCTTTCTATTATGCCCTCCAACATGTTGCTGCTTCTCATGACCACTGCCTGCGGTAGACTAATGGCCGCTTGGTGAATTCTTTATGTTGCCCATCTTGCCTCTCTCTCCATAGCTATGTGAAGAGGAAGTAATCCGAGAAGGGCTTCCATTGCTGCCATTGGAGCGGAGCAAATGGCCCCATTAATCGCCAGACACGCTTGACTCTGTAGCCCGTTAAGTTCAGCCTGAGCCATTTTTATTGGCCCTTGCTCCACCAGACGACAGAGACATTCGTGATTATTGGTCGTATGACGATTATAGTAATCTGATCCAAAATAGACCTTAGATATAAACTCTTAAAACAAAAATATGTTACATATGCAGAATCACACGCCAGATGCGAATCAGAAAACTATTTTGTTATAGCGGATTGCAAACAACCGAAAAAAATATATTTTTCAAAAATTATTAAGAAATATTGAGAATCACATTTTCTAACTACTTATAAATAGCATTTTCCGGCTTGTATATCAAGATATTTCGAAGAATTCTCCACTTGATTCGCTAGCTTGGTCTCTTTAAACACTCATCGTTGAAGTTGTGTCATTATAATACTCAATAATACTCAATTAATACGTGAGCGAAATGTGATTTTGGTATGATTTGGAGAAAATTTAAACATTTCATTAACACGAAACAAAAGTTGAATAGAAATTTTCAAAATACAAGAAAGTTGCAGTCGAGGTCTTTTCTCTTACAAATCAGACTACTAGCAATCGTTTTCATCAAGCAAGTCAAAATTCAACAGACAAAACCCTAGTACGAAAGAAATGATAAATTAAAAACACAACTATGACAATAACAATTAAGGAGAAAACAAATTGCTCTTCTGAATTCCAAATTATGAATAGTTCTTGGTATTAATTCCAAATTTATTGAAAATAACATTCTCTATAAGACTTATGTTCTGACATGAAAGAGGTTTTTGTGAAAGAGATGAATTTTAATGGTTTGCTTAAAAAATCGAAATCACTAATTTAGATAATGAAAATGGAAGTGTCAAACATAAATTATTTCCATTATGTTCGTAAACATTATCAAGCCGACTTGTATTGCTTAGACTTACTCCTCTGGGATCTATCTACCTTCACAATATCATTTAATCATAGGCCACGTTTATACGTCTCTTGGTAAGGTGACTGATGACTTTATTTTAACCAAACACCCTAGGTCATCTTGGTGTATATATACAGTACACTTGGTCAAGTAACCTACTAGGTTTGGTACCAAAAACTGTTGCGTACCAGACCAAAATGGTAAGATATCCAAGATGGAATTAACATCTTCTTTAACTTTCCAGCAAGCTAAAAATTTGGCTTGAATCCTTGCTAAGCCCTACGTCTCTGTTCTAATTTACAGTGTCCTTATATCCATTTTTCTAGCAACATAACCTCGAATGGATTATCGAAAATAGGATATTGGACGCCTGTGGTGTCACTCAATGAGAACAAAAAGTATCTAACCCCTTCACCACACAAGTAATTTGTTTCCTAGATGCGCATTTCGATAACAAAGTTATCTTCATCAGTAGGAATTACTAAAATTACACACGATACACGGCTTACGAGGGGTCTCAACTCTATTTTCCAAGACGCAAACCTTCAGCTGGTACATAGTAGTACGATCAATCTCCAAATGTTGTTAGGTAATCCGATAGATAAAATTCCAACTTTGGAGAGATCAGGAATCTATGAAATTAGCTGTCAAAACTGCGATAGTGTATATTATGGCCAAACTGAAAGATCTACGTTGCTAAATATTCGCGAGAAAATGAATCGAGTGTTGCGGATCATTTATTACTCATCACAAAATTAATATCCAAAATTTATAATTAATAAAACCTGTTGATGATTACAGAAAATTAGATTGTTATGAGAGTATTGCTATTAGAAAAAGAGGCTTGCTTAATAATGATAACGGTCCATTAAATTTCAAATTATTCGACTTGACACTTGTAAAAGAATAATTAAATGCCTTTGTTGTATTGTTTATTGGGGTTGTACCTGTCCATTAGGAGGGTCACTTCCTAGTACACGGATTAACCCATGGTAATTAATTATTTGATATAAATAAGACTGGTATGCCGATTTACAGTTAGTTTAGTAATTTCTACTGATGAAGATAACTTTGTTATCGAAATGCGCATCTAGGAAATAAATTACTTGTGTGGTGAAGTGGTTAAATACTTTTTGTTCTCATCGAATGGATTATGTTTATAATCTACTTTATTTCGTAGATCATCGTTAATTATGTCTACTAAAGTTATTATGTTTTCAGTACAGAAGTAAATCAATATTTCATTTGCAAATTAATAAATTTTACAGTGTTTACCACAATTAACAATATCATTTATATATAAGAAAAACAACAATGGCCCCAATGTGCTTTCCTGTGGTACACCGTTCTCATTTGACATTTTTGAAGATGTTATTTTGCCATTGAGATAAGAAATATAAAAAGAAAATGATTAATTACTTTGAGCATCAATAGCATGTTCATTACCATAGGTATATCTGAAAGGTTTCTTTAACTCATTCTTCTATATACAACGACATTAATAATTTCGCTATATTAACTGTAACTGCTCGATGGAGGATTTTCTTAGTGAGAGGAATTTTATTTTGGAAATAGTTTTATACGTAGCTTCCAGCAACAGCGTTAGATTTCCATCATTAGACGACTTTTTGTTGAAGGGGTAAAATAAATAGTGTCCATAACACGCGTCGCACGTTTTTGAATCTAATACAAACAGCTGCCTTCGACTTCGTCTCAGGTTGCAACTTTTGCGCTTTCAGTGTTCATACATCAAGACCACTTTTTTATCTCGGAACTGATAACGAACAGTATGACATCGGCCAGTTTAAATTGTCGCTCAGTATGAGTATGGCAATAATTTTTAGTATAAGTAGTGGCATGAAATCGTATCAATCGAAAAGTCAAACGTAATTGACACACTCGAATACCAAATAACAATAAATAGATATACTTATGTAGAACTTCCCTATGAGCTAGCTTCTGTTCAGTCCTGGTTATGTGTCTCTGAGCTTCCTTCAGCTTCGACTCCAAATAATCTACATATTCGGTTTCTGATAGTTTTTATTTCATTTATTCCTTCAGGAACAAGACGGAAAGATCCTCAGCAACTTCTTCAGCGCCATAAAAGATGCTGGAGCAGGGGGAGAAGAATTCTTGAGGACGTTGGAGAGGTCACAAGATATAACGCTTTTCGCTCCTTGCAATAAGGCTCTTGAAGGAGATTTGACCCTGAATAGTATACTGAGTGATAACAAGAGATTTTTGGAAATTCTGAAGTTGCATTTGATTGTCGATGATCGGCTGTACGTGGACAGAATTGTGAAGGAAAGCAATAATAAGGTAAGAATTTTCATACTTTATTTTGAAACAATGTGAATATTCAAAAATGAAGAATTGTTTGACGTTGAATGATATTCATTGCCAGTATTATTTGAAATTATTTATCAGAAGTCATAACAACTAGATCTGTTGGATAGGTAAACATATTAATTATTGGTCTACTGTTTACTACAGCTTTACACTAGTAAAACAGAGTTGACAAATCTTCATAAACCAGGGAAACTAGGCCCAAAACCTTTCTAAATAGAACGTTCCCAAAACCCACCCCACTATGCCGCTGTCGGAGGGTTAAAATAGCAAGTAACCCAACGAATCATTTACCGTTTTTGTCTTCGGTCGACCTCTACTAGAAACGAAACGTTTTGGCACCAACATGAACATATCGGTTGGAAGAGAAGTTAATTTGAGATGAACTGCACGATAAATCACTCAAGTGAACTGACAAATATACATATTGTCCCCGTTTCACAAAAAAGAGGTCCAGCAAAGTCAATGCAACGGTTTTGCATTGCATTTCCTACACCTCATACGTTAAGCAATTACAAATCGAATAACACGACTTCCATCGAGTATTTAACTTAAACATTTTGAGCTTCCGTTATTGAGAAATATAGTAATTAACTTTTTCTTACGCTCACTATAGACTTCTTGTTATTTAATGTTCACAAAGTATACAAATCTTGGTAGTGCACAGTATTTTCCTGATTTTAATCAATTTGTGAGCGTTTCACTTCGCACATGAATTTGAAAATGATGCGTCGAATAAAGAAGCTTATTGTATATAACTAACAAAAACAGCCCGAATGTTTGCCCAATTTTTATTATCTTCTGGCCCTGGTGTTGTCATCAACTCCAGTAAATAATCCCCACGTCCGTGGGGAGTGTAATTACTGGGTCCAAAAATCATGGCAAAGTGAACCAAAAATTACGGCATTCTTCCGGCTAACATTTCTGTCACATCACGGCAAGCCGGTTGCTATTCAAATTTGAGAGCAGCGTGTCCTTAATTTGAGGAAGTACCATAATTTGTCCTTTTTTCCTCATCTTTTCGGTCAATTTTTGTTTCGCTAGGTGCCGAAAACAGATATCAACCGACTAGCCGGCACAAATCTGCGGAATGGCGCAGTACTGCTCAGCTAAGCGGATTCAAGAAAACCGGTCCCATTTGAAATACTCTGGTTGGATAAAATCGTCAAAACGCGATGGACGACGGACTGTCCGCTTTCCGCGACTGAATGTTCAAAGAAACCAAGGCTTTTAGCCAGCTATTATAAATCCCTCGGTTTCCGACTCCAGCCCACATGACACGAAAAATGCGAAGGTCAGGCCTTGCCTGATCCTTATGTAGCTGTAGCAGAATGGGTTCCAACTCGGTGACAGAGTTTGGGTTCGTCCGTTCAGTGTCAAAGACGAGACCGAGTTCATCGGTCGCACGGGTTGCTACCTTGAAAGGAATGGTCGCGGACCATGCAGATGAGGGCATCTGAACTCCTGATGGCTTTTCATGCTCTATCAAAACCATTTTATTCTATAAGGACAGTCCAAGTTCAAAAGTCCACGACCACCCCGTAGACTAGAGATGTATAACCGTATAACGGACGATTCAGGACGCAAGCTCCTTTGAATATGCATTATTTTGTGAGTTTTCACGTCGAATTATTGCGGCTCCTCTTGAGTCCACATAAGGAGTAAAGTGAAATCACAACGGCAAGCATATTAGTTGAAGCAACTTTGTTCTTCCCCGACAGTTCTGATGACCAAATCTGTCGGAGTTTGAATGCATTAGATTATTTTAATGATTATATGCAAATCTTGTCTTTCGATTTATTATTTGAATTGGTTACTGTTGGTTCTATTTGTGTGTTGGCATTTGTTTCGTCACAAAGGACCACGCACACTTCTTATGCAAATAGTATTTCGGTCAAATCAAATTTTCAATAGTTGTTGAACTCGATGTTCTAAACAAAAGTTACCATTGGCTCACAAAAATTGTATGTATAGTTTACAAGATACAGAGTGTAAAAGTTGTAAAATGTCACTTTTGGGCCATTATATTAACTGACCATTATTGGTATTAATATCACAAAATTATTAGTGGTTTTTTTATCCACACCACAGTATTACACTTGTCCAGTGCAACAGTATGGTTTGTAAGCCTTTTTTTGAACAATAAACAGGGTAAATCATGACTTTTTCAGTTATGAAAATTGGATCGTACGAAGAGTGAAGTTTCTCTGTTGGATATATCCGATAAAATCGGCTGGATTCGAAAAATATGTAGCTTTGTTACATATACGGAGGAGATTGAAAGTATACGTGTATCTGTTATATATATATTCTTTGAAATACGTGATTTGATCAATTTAGTGCACCAGTTGTATGAGCCATGTGGCCACTTGACAGATCGTGAATTATGAATATTATACAGTGTGACTCAAGTATTCACGGGACTAATAATGAGAAAAATTATAGAAATACCTCTTATAAAGAAAACGGGCCGGTTAATTTTCCTGATTTTTTCTCATTTGACAGAGAATATATCATAATAATTTTTGTGAAAATTACAGAATTTTTTTATGTATAGTTTTCGTTCAACATAAAAAAAAAATATTATTACCTTCCAATTTATGTTTCAAATACCAATAAAGTTTTTTCGAATCTATTGAAATGTTCGATAACAAAAAGGTGATTGGTCAAAGAGAGCTGATTCCAATAATTTATGTGTAAGAACTCTTCCCGTATTACTGTTCGCATCAATCAATATGTTTATACTGATGGCAGCCATGGTGTAAACTTCACATGTCTATATCGTTATTTCATTGAGTACGGTCTGATCTCGTATTTTGAGAGCACTCGCAGAAAAGAGAAAATGTGGGGTTATTTTGTCAATACCAGATATGCTTCAAAACAATATTAAACGATATTTCAGCATCTTCATCCTCATACAAAAATCAGACAGAAAAATTCTGCATTCGATGCACAAGTTCATATTATATCTTCTCTATTAAATGAAAAAATTCAGAGAATACCCCAGTTTTTTTAATCAGTTTTTTTGTTTATTTGTGAGTCACACTATATACTACTCGAAATTCAAGTTTTTTTTTTAAATCGCTTCATGGTACTTACAATCGGTGATCTGAATTGATTGAATCACATAATCCGTAACGAATATAACGAAGACATATACTTTCAATCCCCTCTGTATATAAAATGAGTTTTCATTTATTATGAGTTCGACCGTTCTTATAAAATATATCTAACCCAGAAACATGGATTTTGATATGAACTGGTGAGATTTTAACAGATTTGAATAAAGTTTGGTGGTATTTGAAACATAACTTGGAAGGTAGTGATATTGATTTTTTCATGTTAAACGAAAACTATACATAGAAAAATTCTGTATTTTCCACAAAAGTTCATGTGATATATTCTCTGTAAAATGAGATGAAATCAGGAAAATTAACCGGCTCGTTTTCTATTCATACTGGGTATTTCTATAATTTTTCTCATTATTAGTCTCGTGTATACTTGAGTCACACTGTATATTATTCACAATTTACGTTCTGTCAAGTGGCCACATGGCTCATACAACTGGTGCACTGAATTGATCAAATCACGTATTTCAAAGAATATACAACAGATACACGTATACTTTCAATCTCCTCTGTATAAATAACAAAAATACATATTTCTCGAATTCAGCCGATTCAGCGGATATATCCAACTCAGAAACTTTACTCTTTGTACGATCCGACTCATAGCGTTGATGTTTCATTCTAAAATTATTTTCATTTTCCATAACTCTGGAAAAAGTCATGATTTACTCTGTATATTGTTCAAAAAAAGGCTTACAAAACATACTATTGCACTGGCCAAGTGTAATACTGCGGTGTAGATTAAAACCACACTAATAATTTTGTGATATTACCCACCACCAATATTAATATTGGCCTAAAAGTGACATTTTACAACTTCAACACTCTGTATATCGTAAACTCTACATAGAATTTTTGTGAGCCCCCCATAACTTTGGTTCAGGAGTCCGAGTTCAACAACATATTGAAAATTTGGACAATTTGACCGAAAGACTTTTTGCATAAGAAGTGTGTGTGGACCTTTCATTAACAGAAATTTTAGGATTTTTTTTTGTCAAACATTGTAATATCCATCGGCTGCAGCCGTACGAGCAACCCTCAGAAGTCTTCGGTGATCTTGTGCGAACTAGGGAAGACCCAGCTCTTCCTTTCAACGTATAATGCCATGCATGAGAGTGATCAATACGATGGGATTCGAACCATCCTCCTACGGTTTATTTGGTTGAGAAGCGAGCGCTCTACCGTCACGACCACCACGGCCCATAACAATTTTTCTTTGCTTTTTGTGATGAAAGTTTTTAAAATATGTTTCTTCCAGTATCATTCATTGTAGGGGTTTATGTCGATCGATCATTTTTTAGTAACGACCCTTCTTCAACCAATTTCGAACCTTTTTATAATCATTTTTTTATAATGTCAACCCTTACTTGCTCAGTAGACTGCAGTCGTGGTATCCAAATGATATTATGGCGTATTTCTTTTTCATCAATTTTTTTCTGAATTGTTCATCTCTCTTTATTTTAATTTGCAACATATTTTATATTCTGCTGATGTATTGTGTATTTATTTGGGTAACACTGTGTGTATATCTTTCTGAATATTCGGCTCCGGATGGACATTCTCTGAACAATTATTCCGAAACTTACTTTGATACTTGCTAGGACATGGATATGGTGTAATTGTCGATAGACTTCTAATCAACAAAGGAAACTGTCACAGCACATGCAACGCTTATTAGCCGACCCCTGTATGTATAGGGGGCAGTTAATCCAATGACAAAGGATCAGTGACAGTCAGTATAATTATGTGATTAGGTCTGGACCGTGAAGAGAGACGAAATTGCATTATCGCGAAATTTGGCTACGGTGATCAGATTAGTAGGAAATACCGTGACAGGCTCATCTGAGCTGAAGGTACGTTGTGAGTTGCACTCGAGTGTTACAATGAATGGATGCACAGTTCAGATAGGATATCTTTTAAGTTATGAAACTTCCATTGAGTGAGGAAAGACGATAGGCCAATCAAATTGATGTGATAATAAATGCTTTTACTGCTAGGATTACTCAGTACAGATACCTAACCTAACAAAGGGCAGGATTCGATCTCCGCTCATGAATAATCTTTGCAGAGCTTGCTCTTCCATCCAACCATTAAAAATAACTCATGATAATTCTCAATTTCAAAATATTCATAACAAAAAAAAATCAAATACGTATGATCTGAAATACAAAAGTATGCCATTTCATATTTCAATAAAAGTTATAGGGTGTTATGTCCGGTGAACGAGGCGACCACTTGACAGGACCATAATATGTAGCAATCCATCTAGTTTCAAAACAGCGTCGTAAAATTCTTTTAACGCCACTAAAATTATGTGCTGGTGCTCCATCCTGCTGAAAATAGATCATCTGACGAGCCTCCGAATCCAAATCATCGAAAAACTCTTCCTACACTCTTGTTAATAAATTATTGTAACGTTGTCCTGTCAAAGAACCACGGTGAAAAAATGAACCGATAATTCTACCTCTGAATAATCCACACCAAACATTGAAGCTAAATCGTCTTTGTGGATTTTGGGGATGAACTATTAGTGGTTTATCTCTACTCCAATAATGTAATTTTTTTTTATTATATACTCCACGATTTGAAAAATTTGCCTCATTGTTCCATATAATGTTTCTATAGAAGTTTGGATGTTGTCTACATTTATTAATAAACCACCGATAAAACCGCAATTTCCTCTCAGGATTGCCAGGTTCTAGTGTTTGCACTAGTCTTAACTTGTAGGGAAAAAAAATATGTTTTTTTAGAATTCTTCTTATGACAGTCACTGGAATAGCTATCTCTTGATATGTCTCTCATAGAATCATTTTGATTTACCTCAAAATAGGTTAAAACGTTAATTTATGTATCCTCAGATATCACAAAACGTTTTTTACTTCGACTCTTCGCAAAAGCTTTGACATTACTCCTGAATCTTCCATTGAGAAATTTTAAACATTTTTTCCAACTAAACTATTATTACTTTTGAGTACTTTCTTCACTGTACGAACAAAAACTGCAAATTTGTCAAATTCACATATACTTTGATTCAAAAAATGAATGCGGCCAGTGGAATACTTTGATAAGACATGAGTGATAATCAAAGACATCAATATCGAAAGTGATAGCACTGAATTGATGTAAACTAAACATTTTTTTTGTGCTATCATTTTGCTGTTGGAATAAAAAATCAAATCAAATTGAAGTAACGCATAGTGTTGACAAAAGTGCCTAAAAATCCAAATCCATTCATCCTAATAAACAACATTTGAAAATTACAGCATTGTTAAGAACCTCTGAAATAATTGGGACCTCCTTGAGGAACGTTGAATATGTATTTGACAGATGTAGTTCAATGCCCCTCGTGGCATTTAGCCAAGGAAGTAGGTTCTTGTTTTGCCAGATAGTCATACCTAGCTTAGCAGGATTGATGGAACAAAGAATATTTTGACTGTATAATTCATTTTTATTTTGTGTCTATTCTTCGACAAACTTCTCGGACTGTATCTGAACGACTGCAATTTGTTGATAATAAATACATCTGGATTTGATTAAATTTCTTGAATGGACTAATTGTTCAAAATTCCAATTCCTACAAAACAGGAATATCGGTAGCAATCAAAGTGTTTCTGAGAATAGTGAAACAATGAGAATAAATTATAACACTTGAGAATATTTTACTACATGAAGGTAATTTTAATGATGTTTTAAGACAACTTGTTTGCCCATAATAATGATCCTATTGTTAACTGCCAAATTGAAATTATTTTTTCCAAATAGCTCAACTCATATGGGCTTTTTGTTGATAATCTGATCATGAATCTAAATAAATAATAAAATACAGGGTGTTCGATTCAAAAAAATATAATTTCATGAAATATTTCGAGAATGCGACCTTTATTTTCTGCTGTCATTAATATCAAGATGACCATGAAAATGCCACTAGTTTGCCTATTTGATCGAACTAGTAGCTACAATAATAACGGCGGAGTTGGCAATAGTGTCGACTCAATTGGAAAAGGCTGTATATGAAGAGTTACTATCCATGTATTCAGCAGTAGTGAATCAGGAAAACCTACAGGTCCTAAAGATCCACTCGTTTCCGATAGATAGTCTGGCATCACTGAAGTTTTCTAATGTGCGGAAGAGTAACATCCAGATCAGTGTGGGAATCTCCGGATGACCTAAAAACTCTGACAACAAAATAAAATGAATTTTGGGCAGAGGAATAAAAATGCGCATTTTTTCTAAATGTTTTTCATCGGTTTTCAAGTCTATCTTTAACGAGACGTGTTTTCAATTATGTTGAAAATATTTAGTAAGTAGTATGACACCAATATTTCTGAGTTGAAAACGGTTATTTTTAATATTAAAAAGAAAAATTCATCAAGAGTTGATGAAATATCAGCAAATGTTCTCCTTAATCTCCCTGATACAGCACTATCACTACTTGCTACCCTTATAAATTATTCATTCAGATGTGGAAAATTTCCTACCTTCCTGAAAGAGTCGTTAGTTATTCCCATCCATAAATGTGGAGATTCATTAGATCCGAATAACTACCGACCTATTGCGCGTATACCCACGCTAGCCAAAGTAATTGAGTTACTGGTTAAAGTCAGAATGCTGGTCTACTTGAGAGATAACAAAATAATGACAGAAAGTCAATTTGGACTTCAGACGGGGAAGGGAACAAATGATGCCCTTTTTTCGTTCATGGATTTGCTATATTCAGGTCTCAAAAGAACTGCGGCAGCCGCAGTGTTTTGTGATTTTTCCAAAGCGTTTGACTGCGTTTATCACGGAATACTGCTGCAGCGGAAGCTGCATCGTTACGGCTTCACAAGAGGTGAACTCCGGTGGTTTGGGAGTTACCTTTCAGATCGTCAACAGGCTGTTAAAACAAATAGTGTCTCCAAGACTAGGCATATAAATCATGGTGTGTCACAGGGATCGGTCCTTGGACCTCTCCTTTTTCTACTTTATGTCAATGATATGGCCTTTTTAGACATCAGAGGTAAAATAACATTATTTGCCGATGACACCACTATTCTTTGGCAAAAAAAGAATGAAGAGTTACTACACTCTATTATAATGCAAGATATTGTAGTCATTAAAAATTGGTGTGAATCAAACCTCCTATCTCTTAATATAAAGAAAATAAATATCCTATCCTTCCACTGCAGCATCCCAAATCTAGATATCGGCAAAGAGGAAATTGAAAATAAATTATCAACCAAGTTTTTGGGATTATTTATCGATAATAAATATCTTTTTATAGAGCATGTGACAGCTATGTGTAAAAAACTAGCTTCTGGATGCTATGCCATCAGAATCATCACCACCGAACTAGGATTTGCCTCTGCCAGGTCAGCATATTTTGCGGTACTTGAATCATACCTAAGATATGGAATAGCATTCTGGGGGGCATGCAGTAACCAGTTATTTCAAAAGAGTTTCGTTTTGCAAAAACGAACCCTGAGATATTTGTGTAAAGCAAACTCTAGAACTTCCTATCGAGATTTATTTAAAAACTGTAGAATATTAACGGTAGTTTGTATATTCATCTTAGAAACGGCTTATCTGATCCACAGAAACAAAAATTCATTTCAGCTAGTCTCGACAAACTACAATACAGGGCAAAGTGGCCAGGTCAAATTGATAATACCCCGTACCACTATGATCAAGAACTCAATTATTTACAATGGAATAAAAATATATAATCATTTGCCAAGTGTAATTAAAAGTATCTCATGTGTTCAAAAGTTGCGTACTATGGTGAAAGCTTTACTTTTACTAAATCCCTTATATAACCTGGAGGAATATTTCTCTCAGGAATTCTAAATTCCTAATTTTAAAATTCGCTATGTAAATGGTTCATATTTATATAGTTCAACTATGGCTCTATAGAGGCTTATAATATTGGTAACACCTTTATACCATGTTGACAATAACTGTTTTTAGTCTCGAACATTGTATGCATCGAGTGTGTTTGTATTATTTATTCATATGTTGTATCATTTATTTATACAGTGTGTTACACTTCTCATGGAAACACCCTCGTATCTTCCGTAATTTTTGACGCAGAATCATGAAATTTTCAGGATCGATAGATACACTAGAACTGAACTCACTGCACAAAAAGGGTCAACCTACGTGATATACACTGCACGCCAGCAGCGATGGAACCACCCATTTTTACGGTAAAACATACTAGGAGGCAAAATTCGCTCAAAATTCTTTCAGATTCGTGATCAGCACCCCCCAAATTACTATAAATACACCTGTCTCCTGAAAAATTTTCAGTCCTGAAAAATTCAAATTTGTTTCACTTCTCATGGAAACGCCACCGTATCTTCTGTAATTTTTGACGTAAAACTATGTTTATCAATAACAATAAATTGAATATATCATTAAATTTTTCTGCGCGGACCAGAATATGTTTTTATAACTTTGAACTTGGATTCCAGGAATATCAAATTTCAAATGAATTACGGATAGTTCGTGAAAAATATCTATTTTCAGTAATTCATAAGATGATAATGAAATAATTTTTTGCGACACACGTAACAGGAAGGTTGGTTGAATTACTGCATTTTAAATGTCTTATCCAATTCTCCCTCTAATAATGAATATTTTTAGTCTCCTTCTAATATTTCTCTCCTCATTTTCCCTATGTATTATCTTGATATATTTCGGGTTGTTCTTGTATACTTTGTTTTTTAATGTGAATCAACCTGAACCATCCAAAACATCACATTTTTCTCCAACGCCTCGGAAAATAAATTTTCCAAGAAATGAACTTATAATTTCTTTGTTTAGATTTTGACGGCACAACAAACTTTTACTTCATAAAATTTTATTTACAATTCACTGCAAAATCCGACATCTCTTCAACATTATCAACATAATATTATGAATAAACGAACAAATCATTTTTTCTTCGAATTTAAAGGATTGAAGTCAATAAAAAGCGGGGTGTGTCTTGACATCGCCATGGAAAACAATTCCTTATTGATATTTATTGACAACTTCAGAAATGACAATTCAATATTACCACCAGTCTAGTTTCCACGAATTTTTTTGTATTTATTGTTATTGTTTATTGTTGTTCCTGTTGTTTTTACGTTGTTACCGCTTTTTTCGTTTTTGAAGATGGTTCGTAGATCTGTTGAACAGAAAGTTGAAATCGTGTTGTTGGTTGGTGAAGGTACCAGGTCTTACCGTGAAGCAGCCTCCGAATTCAACAGAAGACATCCGCACGAACCTTCAATTGGCCCTGGAACAGTTTTCAAAATATTTAACCTATTCAAAAGCACTGGCTAAGTTACGATGGATAGAAAACTAGTTAGGCACCATATTGAAGATGATGTCATTTTGGCGGCTTATCGAGCTAATCCTCATATAAGTTTGAGGAATTTATCACTTCGGCTCAATATAAGCTACATTAAAATTTGAAGGTGTTTGAAAAGACATAAAATGCAAGCATTCAAACATTACATCCAGGAGACGAAAACAGACGGATGGAATTTTGTTTATTGGCACAGGGAAACTACCTAAATGACGGTAATTTCATAAAGAACATTTTATGTAGCGATGAAGCGACTTTTACCACCAATGGAGTGGTATCTTCGCAAAATATGAGATTCTGGGCTGAAGAAAATCCACATTGGGTTGTAAATTGTAAAAATAAAATATCCCATAAAGTCAATGTATGGTGTGGGATATTGAATGATAGAATCTTAGGACCATATTTTATCGATCGAAATCTGAATGAGAACTATTTGTTAATTTCTTGGAGAACGAATTTTCAGAGGCATTGCGGGAACATCCTGTGGTTATAAGAAATAACGTGATTTTTCAATTGGATGGTTCACCAGTGCACAATAATAGGATAACGAGGGTGTGGCTTAACAGGAATTTACCTATGAGATGGATCGGACCCAATAGCCCCCTTGTAGTATGGCCTCCGCGGTCGCCTGACTTAACCCCGATGGATTTTTATTTATGGGGATCAATCAAAAACAAGGTTTATTAGAATAGGCCGCTCACTCGTGATGATCTCCGTGCGAGGATTACTGAAGCATGCCAAGAGGTAACAAGAGAGGAACTGAGGAAAGTTGGGAGAAATATAAAAAAGAGACTGGAAAAATGTATCTTATCAGTGGAGGGATTGATAGAAGGAACTTCAATTTGAGAATGTGTAAATATTGTTTAAAATGAATTTCTATTATTCTTCTGGTAGAGTCAAAATTATATTATTCACGAACCATTTGTATTTAATTTAAAATACAATTTTTCCACAGTGAAAGTCCAAAGTTTCAAAAAAATACATTCCAATCCGCGGTCAAACATTCAATAATACAATGAAACTGTTATTATTGTTGATTGCGTAATGCACGAGAATAGCTATTTATGATACAAGATCGTAAAGTAGGACTTTTTTGTATGCGCGGAAACAAAATCGCAAACCCTTTTTGAAAGTGTATCATGCAAAGTTTTTTTTCGACAGTTTTTATATTGCAAAATTGTAGCAATTGTATCATTTATTTTTTGAATGTTTTATCTTATGAATTGTCGTCATATCAAATACTGACTTCCAAGTTATATTTGACGCAAAATAGTGTATTTTTCAAAATTGCATTAATCTTCGAACAGTGTGTAAAAATTTACTTTACGCAGTGTTCATGATTTTACGCACAGGTGATTTTTTCAAGCACTTATGCGAAAAAGTATCACTTTATGCTCTGTCAACAGGGCGTAGTAAAATAAAATACTGTGCAATAGGTACTTATGCATACAATATTGCCACTACCTCATAATTCGTTGTTAGCTGCACAAAGGAGTCATCGAGTAATTTTCTTATATGAGACTATTTGGGAGCTGCTTTCGTTTCTTAGTTTGACTAAATATATGTATATTTTGAAAATCTCCATCGACCCTGGAAATTTCAAGAACATATTTTCGAAAAAATTTATAGTTAACGACTGTATTGAGGCAATGCATTTCTGGGATATCAATCCTAAGAGTTTCATCATTATAACTCGATAATAACTGAAGGACGGTAGCGTTTCCATGAAGAGTGAGACATATTAGAATTTTTCAGGATTGAAAATTATTCAGAAGACAGGTGAATCAGTATTAATTTGGAGATCCTGAACACGAATCCGGCGTGCAGTGTATATTACGTAGGTTGACCCTTTCAGTGCAGTTAGTTCATTTCTAGTGTATCTATCGATCCTGAAAATTTCATGGTCCTACGTCGAAAATTACGGAAGATACGAGGGTGTTTCCATGAGAAGTGAAACAAATTTGAATTTTTCAGGACTGAAAATTTTTGGGTGTGCTGATCACGAATCTGAAAGAATTTTGAGCGAATTTTGCCCCCTAGTATGTTTTACCGTAAAAATGGGTGGTTCCATCGCTGCTGGCGTGCAGTGTATATCACGTAGGTTGACCCTTTTTGTGCAGTGAGTTCAGTTCTAGTGTATCTATCGATCCTGACAATTTCATGATTCTGCGTCAAAAATTACGGAAGATACGTGGGTGTTTCCATGAGAAGTGTAACACACTGTATATTTGTATGGTTATTTATTTATATCTATGTTGTACAGTTATATTTATTTATGTGTCAAGCTTTGCCAACAAGTGTTATGTACTTATGACAATAAAGCATATTTTGAATCGAATTGAATTGAATATTTTGTGAATTTTCAGGAAGTTTCAACCCAACCTTTATTTGTTGAGTAAAGAAGTGTTCCCACCTCATATCTAATTTTTCTGCAGAAATACTTAACGTATTCAGCCAAACTGTACAGGCTCAAAAAATGCTGACACTAATGAATTGAATCCTTCAGGAAGTGTCTTTTGAACAACATATCTTCAATCATGAATGAACTTTACCCAACAATCTGCGGCGGTTTATACAGAGGATGAACTTTTTAGCTTTATGAGCTTATTTATAGTCCCTCAGATAGCTTCAACTTATGGAGTTACTTGAATTGTGCATTATCTTGTCATGAGAAACGCCATAATTCTTTCGTTTTTGTTAGCAGCTCGCATGAAAGGGATTACAGTCACATTAGAGCTTATCTATACGGCGCGAACATTTAATTTGAAATGAATCATTAGTCACTGTCATTCGTGGTGGAAATTTCGCCAACAAATCAATTATGTTTATGAGTTTAATGCACAGTTCAGTGGTGGTCGTGATGGTAGAGTGGTTGCCTCTCAATTACAGGGGCGTGGTTTCGATTCCTAGCATGGTCACTAGTCTCCTGCATTGCATCACACGTTATAAGGTAGGGGTTACGTCTTCCCTAGCACGCACAAGTCTCTGCCTTCTGAAGGTTGCTCGTAAGGGTGCAGGCGGTTGACAGATATAACAATTATAACAATCTACGTTGAAAAAGAAAAACGGCTCCATACGATCGCTTAGTGCGTCCGTTTTACTGAGTGAGAAAATAGTCATTTTTGTATTGAGTGCATAAAAGAGTGAGTGAGAAAATAGTTATTTTTTTATTGAGTGCATAAAATTTATGTTTTTTAATGGCAGATTGAGATAAAAAAAATCCCGAATGTGCCATGAAAACGCAAATTTCTTTAACGAAATTTGTTGTTCTATTTGTTCTATCTGTCAACTGGCTGCACCCTCACCAGCAACCCTCAGAAGTCATCGATAGACTTGTGCAAGCAAGAAAACAACATTTTTGTACAACTGTGAATGAAAATTTGTATCGTCTGAACAATTTAATAATCAATACATCTTAACTTGGTTTCTGTTTCGGGAAATAAGTTATTGCGTTTGAAACGGCCGTTGCCTTGAAAAAAACATTTGATTTTGTCAGTTGAATGCTATTCTAAAATTAGCATGAGTGAAAAACGTACGTAGAGATGTTAACATACAAATGTCAATTTTTTTTACAGTTGTAAAAGAAGGATATTCATATATTAGTCGTATGTTGTCAATATCTTATCAGATACAAAATGTGAGAAGTGTGAGTGATTTGATATTCAATACATTGTTACCGAAAATTATTCACCGCAAAATTGTTGCGTCGAAAGTAATTTTAAAGTATTATTAATCAAATTATGTTGGATTTTATGAACTCTGAATATATGCACTTCATCTATATGGCCTTGTGAATGGAAATGCAAGAGAAGCCAGACGACTTCATGTTAGAAAGGTATCCCAATCATGTGACCTGACCGTAATCTCCATACATGCATCGTCCGAGTTTAGTCAAAGTTGAAAAGAGATCTTTTGAGCAATCAACAAAAAAATAAGGACATATGCTTACATATGCTTACATGGACTTTTGGTCCCAAATCAAGTCAAGAAAGTATCTCCTTCAATATGGACGTACTGTATGTAATTACTCACAACACACTGGAACACAAACATTAATTCTGCTGATCTAGTTCTCACACATTTTTCGCAAAATATGCTAATTTGCTTGTGGTATCGATTAAAAACCTCTCAAAATGGTCGAAACCCATTTAGAAACTATATCATCAAATACTTACTTGGGGAGAAATGAATAGCAATGTCTTCATTAAACTAATAAAACTCTGCGGAGCGGAGCGAGAGTGGCAATCTCACGAACGAAAAAAACGTATTTCATCCCGATTATGAAATGCAATTTTTATGTTATATTTAAAGAGAGAAGTTCAAATATAATCGTGAAATTGTTTATAAACTGTCAAACGAAGTGACGTTCATTTGCTGATTCAAGTGCCAAGTAGTGAAATTAACTGTCATGAGTGTCAAAAAATCCATCAAATTGTTGTTAGTGGTCGGTGGCCGGTAGCTCAGCGGTCTGATGTACAGGCCGCTCGAAACTCTAGCAAAGCGATAGTCGGTTCGAGCCCGATGTAGATACAAGAGATTTTTTTCTCAAATACTTCATATCGGATCGATAGGCGACCGCATGCCTTCTTGAAAAGCAAGTGTAATGTGAGTTGTCTAGATGCCAATCTCGTCTGGTGCTAGCTTGGAGTGCACACCGACCACCCGAGGTGGTGCTGTATGCTTTCCGGGTTTTCCTAGAGCTGAAAAGTGAATACGCCAACAAAAATCAGTAAGTCGCCCCGGAGTGCCACGAAAAATAATAATAGCCGTCCTCTACCCGCATATGCTTTGCCTTTGGGTACACTCAACGAGTGTTTATGAGGAAGTATTATTATTATTATCATATACCCATTGGGTCGCATGATAATATTCATTTGTTTCATTTTCATCTCTAGAAAAAAACTATCACTTGCGTGTAGGGTATCCAGTTGAAAAATTATCATTTTCATATAAATAAGTAGAAAAATAATATTTCCAGTTCAAAAATAAATAATATCAATAAGAATGGGTTTCCTCTTGTAACCCATTTTAAGTAATATCTTAAATATAGCAGAATGAAATGTATAGAACTGATTTATAATCCGAAAAAAAATTCATCTAATGCGTTTGTATGAGAACCGATAAAGCATCATACACGAAAACGGTAAGAGTAATTTTTCACAGATCTGAATTAGTTAATAAACGAAAGTGACTGAAATGATTAAACTAAGTAATCGCAAATCTCAATAACCTAAGCTATTCATATCATAAAACCGTCAAACTAAAAAACTAAAAAAACATAATTTCATCGAAACATCATTTAATATTATCTAAAAACATGAAACCAACAAATTATCCGAAAAAAAAATGTAGTATAGTGAAATTTATGGAAACGTAATGTGTAAGATATAAAATGATCAGAATCGAAATCCAGCAGAAATTTTCGCGAATAATATACCAGTCTGGTAGAAACTTGATCTATTAGCTCTTAGATGGCGCTAACTTCTAGTTGATCGAATCGAATCGTCTGGTTTGGACTCATATTGATCGTTCATTTATTTGTTCCTTCCTCGATTTAATCGAGAATTCAATTGCTGGGTGGTGATTTTCAAGAATATCGAAGAAAACAGCCAATGTTATTCATTGAATTTCACTGAACTCATAATCCCATCATGCTACGATCAACCTTAGCAATATGTCAGATCTCAATTATTACCCATATATGAAGCGTGTCAATTCACAAAACATTTGAAGGCGGAATCATATTATTTTCGTGATACCTAATACTGGTGATAAAATTTAATGCTACGCCATCTCTGAGAAATAGATCAATCGCCGTTTCGCTACGCTATAACTTCTCTAATTTCTGAAAATTTTCGGTTCTTCATTTTTCGGTATTAGCATTTACTCGTCTGATGATTTTTGATTTGCCAATTTTAGGTCTTGTGGTATACTGATTCGACGATTATAGTTTCTTTGACTTTCGAATATTACGCTTTGCAGACTTACAATATTCTGTTGTTATTTTTTATCATCTTTATTGTTTCTGTAATTTGACGGTTTAATCGAATATCCGTCTTCACATTTGTGTTTATTCTCATTTTATGGTATCACAGATATATCGTCTTGTTATTTTTCAGTTCATCAAATTTTGGTTCTTCAAAAGTCTGATGTGATCATTTCTGATTCTGGGATATTTCGTTTTTTGATGAAATTTGGTTATCGTAATGTTTCGGTTTGACAAAGTTATTTTTCAATTATTTTCTATTTTTGTGAAATTATTCCTTTCTAGTTCGATTCTCCATAAACTCGTTACTGAACTTTGTTGGTTCTATAGTTTTAAATCATAGTCTATTTCAGATCTATATTTCACCATTTTTATGAATTATATGTAATCCTTACGAGTAGCCCTCAAAAAACTTCAAGAAGAGACTTGTGCGAGCCAGGGAACACGAGGCACTTACCTTTCAACGTGTTATGTTATACCAACAAATATATCCACTGTAACTCTAATCATCATACCGGTAGCGTAAAGAAAGAAATTTTTAAATATCTCTATATTGTGGCAGGTATATCCAGATTTTTTCATATGCCGACTCAAATCAAATTCAAATTTTTCATTTTGTACTGTGGTGCACCATTTCATTTGTCATTATCTATTTACTAATAATAACGAATTCAATTATTCGACCTCCACGGCACCGTGTTCGAAGGACAGCCAGTTGCATATCGGGAGATGGGCCGTCGTCAGTCCATCCCATGGTTTCAACGCCAAGCCGTCCCCTAAGCCTCCTAGAGGAGACACTTGAACCAGCCCCCACGGTCTTTGGAAGGCAGGCACGTATTTTGAGATCAAGTTGGTGTTAGGGTATAATCCACGCCTCCTAAGAAGCTCATGCGTGTGTTTGAAGATAGTATATACAGAGATTGGACGGATTTAATCGACTAAGCTTTCAGTGTGATGTGTAGTCTCGGAACAAGCTCACTGCAAAACAGGGTTTGGAACCCTTGGCTGCCCCTTTATGATACCGGTTCTTCGTAACGCTTCCGGAATAATTCCAGAGGTTGATAGATAAGGTCTTCGTATTTAGGCGGGGCGTTGTCATACTCCGTAATGCGAGTGAGATCACTCGGGGCTTTCTGGTGAGAAGTATTTTCAGAAGTAATACGATAACATTCTAATGTATGTCGGAACCGAGTCGACTCTGCTGATCTTCCGAAGAGCATCCAGGCGAATGTTCCTATCTACTTGTGACAATATGGAGCAATTTATTTCGCATCCTGTCAGGCTTCGTGGAGAGCGTGATGCCTAGGTTGCAAAACACAGCACAAGCGGAAAACATTGCTGGTCTTATTATATGTTTGTTCAACAGTAATTTATTGTTGGTATTTCTGGCTATCAGAGGGTAGGTTCGCCTAATAATAGTTCTCGCCCTTTGTTTAGCCAGATTTATGTGTTTGTGGAATGTCATGAGCTTGTCGAGCTGCATCAGATACCTCGGAGAGCTCGACTTTCTCACGATTTATCCTTGATCCTCAACTAATCTCAATGCGTTTAAAACCATGCCTGCCAGTAGCATCTTGTTGACCGGGCCTTCGATCCATTCTACCTATATTGGAACATTTTCCATGTCCGGCAGGGTCATGACTGTGTTGAGACGTTGTTGAAAGGCCTTCTTCACCCGATTGTGATTTGACCTCTACGGAATCCGAACTGTATATCCTGGAAGAGTTCCTACCTCTCCTCAAGGATCAACAGTCTTTTGGGAAGTATTCTATTCACCACTTTGGCATTCACGCTAAGCAGTGAGATGGGGCGGTAGCTAGTAAGCTGATACTTATCACAGCCTGCTTTAGACTTGATTACACTGCCACTTCAAAAATCGCATTGAAGTCTTTCAATGACCTCCGACAGCTCCTCACGTGTTACCATGACCCTGGTGAACAGATCGGGGCCCAAAGGAAGAGCAGATGTCTCTCGTAGGTGGTCAATTCGCATCGAGCACCCAACCTAATCCTCATTGACATCTGGCACCTTTCGGTGCACACTGCTGAAATATTTTTCAAACAGTTTGTCGTTTTGAGGATCCGTCACTGCACACACGTTACGCCTCCTACACACGTTAATCAACAAATGGTATATAAATAGTATCTAGTTGTAACTTGATCAAGGATCATGACGTTTACTTCGATAGTAACCTAACATTTAGTCACCACATTTCGGTAAAATTGAAAATAGCTTTGGAATGTAAAATGCTCTATGTTCTTTGTTATATGGAATCTTATATACAGGGATTTCCATGATGAGCGTTAATTAGACGTTTCTGGCAAACTAGACAACGGATCCACCTGAAAATTTTACAGTATGCCAAAATTAACATGATTTATACGCCTAAAATATTTATCGTTGCTTGTCTGGTGGATTTTTTTCAAATCGAGGAAAATAACGATGACTCTCCAACATATCACACTGAATACAATCCGGTGTTCAGTAAAACGTGCCGAGGTGGTTCCAAAACCTGTACAAGTAGTAAATGGTTGTTGTCCAATAGTGAAAGACAAAGCTGCCCTGTACGTCTTTTCATAAACTGATAACAAAACGAGGGGACAATATTACCTCATCACGACTGTTTTCGTAACCAAATCGACACTGGAACAATGAAACTGACAAATGGTATGATATGATATGATGGTATGTGGAAGAAATACAATAAATGGATGGACTAAATCTGCTGCTGAGGCAATTGGCTTGAATGTAAAGGACAAAAAGATAACAAATCACTCGAAGAGATGGTGTAGAAGAACAACAATTGCTGAAAATTACTGGTCACAGCAATAAAAACTCTATAAAATCATACTTTAATTTTGATCAAGAACGCCACAACAAGATCATAAATATTATGCGTGGTAATAGATCTTTTATAGTAGAGACCAGTAACGAATCTAATGTTAAGTTAAATTTTAATAATTGTAAATTTTTTTGTCAAAAAATTATTCGTCGATTATCCTTCTGATATTGAAAAATACCTCATAATGTTATGACAAATTTTTCAAGCTCATTGCTCGATAACAGCCCTCAGCCAAGGAACCAAGGAACAAGCTTTCCATTATCATAAAATTATCTCGTCTATTTTTTTTTTCTATAGGTGTTTATAGTTGGATGTTGGAGATTAAATAATCATTTTCTTCGATTTCAATGAATGGGCGGGGTTCAGCTATTGAAGCTGCTTTTGAACCCAACCTTGGACGTACACACCTTATTCTACAGTAAAATATAATATACATATAAATATAAGACAAGTAAATTAAATTGATATCAAATATAGAAAGTAATATAATAAAATGTATAAAAAACTATAATTTAATGAAAAATTGTAAACATCTAAAATTTAAAATTTGAGCCTCCTTGTACATGTGCCAGAAACCATTGCAAGCGTTATAGAACATAAAAAACATCATTGCCTTGTTCGAACGATGACTTTGAGGCATTTTTTTAAATTTCTCAATCTCAGATCTTTGAGTTCATGAGGTAAGGTATTGTATAGTTATATGAAAAACTACGAGTATAAATTGCGGTTGTATGCCTAGGAATGAGCAAATGATGTTTATTTCGGGAATCTTTATTTCTTGAGAGAGAAACCAATTTCTCTCGAAGATATACTGGGGTTCCCGATTGCAGTATCTTATGGGTTATGGTGATCAGGTGTGTTTCTGTCATTAGCTTCATTTTCAACCAGCCAGAGTCCTCAAGGGATCTATTGATATGGTCATACTTATGTATACCGTAAGAGAATCGAATGCAACTATTCTGTATTCTTTGCAACCGTAACACATTTTGTTGATCTAGGACAGGTCCGTAAATAATGTCACAGTAAGCTATTCGTGAGAATATGAGAGAGTTTTTTTGACATCAAGTGCCTACTGTGATATAACTGCCGTAATACGTTATATGATGCCCTACATAACTGATTTACATGTTTTATGAATCTCAGATCAGTATCTATCTATAGACCCAAGTTCTTGCTCTCATTTACGAATTGGTTGGGAATGTCATCAATTCGTATGGAGAGTAAGCTAGATACGGAGTTTGTCTTCCCTTTGGCACCAAACAGCATCACTTGCGATTTTTTTGAAATGAGTTTGATGTTGTGTGCACAAGATGCGTCAAAGATTTGTTCCAGGTTTCTGTTTATATTATCCTCGGCTATAAGGACATCACTGACATATTGACTTGAGTGTCATCCGCGTAATGGTGTATTTTGATTGATCTGACGTACTCAAGAAAATCGCATATGTAAATGGCAAAGAGGAGTGGTCCCAAAATAGAACCTTGCGGAACGCTGTGATGTCTTCTTAGAGAAGAAGATTGGTTACCATCAAAGTTGACAGTTAAAGTTCGTCCAGTTAAATAGCTCTCGAGAAGTGAAACTGCACTCTCAGAAAAACCAAAATAATTAAGATTTTTACATAAAACCGAGGGCTCCAAATTGTCGAAAGCTTTGCTGTAGTCCAATAGAATGAGACAGGTGAAGTTTCCCTCATCAATAGCTTTGAAAATATCATCGGTGATCAGGCTCTATGCCGTAGTAGTACTATATTGGGGGCGAAATCCAGATTGAACACCAGTTATAACATTCGTCATACTAATATAAGTTGACACCTGTTCTTTGATTATCATTTCGAATGCCTTCGAGAGAGTTGGGTGTATGCTGACTGGTCGTATATCTGACATTTCTGCCGGATCATTACATTTTGCTGGAGGTCTGACATTGGCGTGTTTCCACAGAGATGGAAATGTATTGGATCTAATAGCAAAATTGAAAATGTATGTAATATACTCCAGTAAATGGGGCACTACCAGGTGCAGCATACGAATGGAAATTCCATCGGAACCTACAGCAAACAGTTTCCGAACACACGGTATTGAACTTGAAATCAGGCTAGTGTGAAGGTATTGCGTACTTATCAAGCATAGCACTTTGTCCTTGGGTTTTATTGAGTACTAATATGTGGGTGAAATGATTATTCAGTAAATCCAAGTTTTTTAGTTGTGTGGGAATTTCGGGTGTACTTTTATCACGAAGTACTTCAAGGGATCTTAGGGTTTTCCAGGTATTTTCCAGGTATTTTTGAAGACAGTGTCTGATTGACGAAACACTCATACCAATATGTGTTTTCATTAATCGTAATAATAGGATAATTCACCCACATCATTATTACCAATCTCGCCTCTCTCCATATCTCAAACGGCTCTGCCTCACAATATACTTTCATTTTCAGATTTTCCAGGCACAAACTCTCAGCAAAGGCAAAAAACTGTATTTCAACGTGTTGACTTCCGGCCCAAATCGAACCATGTCAGTCGAAGGGGGCGGCGTGAACGCGACCGTAATCCAAGCCGATCTCGCCGCCACCAACGGCATCATCCACGTCATTGATCGAGTTCTCGGCGTGCCCTACTCCACTGTCCTTGACAAATTGAGAAACGATCCCATGCTCAAGTAAGTACGCAAAAGAAAATTCCTCAGGTGTTAGGTCCTGTCGATTTAGTCACATGTTTACGAACATATAGATAGTAGATGTAGATATATTATGTTTTTTTAGATGATCGTAGTTGAATTAAATTTTTGCATTCATTGACATGTTTTTTTTTCATTCAAACCATAGCAGTCTGAGGATGAAAAAATTTTAAATCAAGGAAATCTATACAAGTTTTGAAGAATCAATGTGATAAATGGTATCGACCTTAGTCAGTTTAGAGTTTCTAACGCAATGTCTCATTCGCCATCAGCGCTTGGTCTGATGATGGACGAGGTGTATCGAAACGTCGGGAATATAACGTGAGCGGCTACGTTATACCCCTGACGGTCCTAGAAAGCACGTGACGACCTGTTATAAGTGAAATTCGAGCATAGAAAGAAAACAAGACAGATTCATTTGATAAGTATATTAACATAGAATAGTTTCGAATTAAATACAAGTATTTCCATTCTAGAACTACTTGCTATCCCGCAAGTCAGACCTCTTTAACTTGTACCTTATCAAACACACGATATAATAATATAATGCATAGTAGTAAACAACATCTTAAATACTTAAATTACCGTTGAATACAGGCAAGTTTAAGACAACGCTTACTCAATGAGACATTTCTTACATTACTAGCCGTTATTGCTACTGACGAAGGAATATTAAAAACAGTTAAATAAATAATGGTAGTAAGCACATAAATGTTTCTGGATAACAGTTCACATACGTAAAACATATTTTCAAAGATAGCAACCTCATAGTCATTACTAAATACTTTTGTTTTGCGAAATTAATCAATATACACCATTAACACACCAAGTAATCAGATATCAGAATTCACAACATATATCAAGCAAAACCTGTGCTTACAGTACATGTTTCAAGTTATTCTACAGGTAACATGCGACAAAATGAGGTAATTAAATCTATAAAACAATTATAAGACATAAACAAAACGGATAATCAGTTCAAACCTTAATTAACACAAATCAAACAAATACACAAAACACCATTACATGATACCTATGAGAATACATCACAATTCGAAGTAACAGTAGATACTCTCACTGTATATTGTTCTGCTGCTACTAGACATAAACCTTTAGTACAATATAAACGATAGCTGTACCCATTCATGGTTCTCGGTATACACATTTACCTACATAAAGGACAGCTCTTACAATAACAAAACATATTACACTCGACAGGTGACGAAAACAAAACAATAATTATTTCACTTCCAGTATTCGGTATATGAGCCATAGCTTCTGTATCAGGGTTGACATATTAGGTTTCGTTCCTAAATATCGAGATTACACCATAAATCAGGGAAATTTTTACCGTATATGCTTATAAATTAAACAGGGTTGCAGTTCTTTTAAGGCGGCTTATTTTCACTTTATTATATCTGTTAAGTCATTTTATTCACAATTGTTTCTGGATAACATTCAATAGTACAATTGTTTAATCTCAAGGTTTTTACTGACTTGCAGATTTTGTAACTCTCCGGACCAAACTCCGAGGCACTCCGGTATTCGCGATAGATTAGACCACATACTTGCACAACCTATGAACATAGCGACGCACTTTATGACTTGTATCTAGAAGATATTCGTGGCACTGAATAAACTGTACTGATCTATTGTTCTTGAATTTTCGGTATTTATACTATACTGACTCCTCGCGTTTCAACACGTGAAGTCGTTAATCTCCCCTAAGAAATAAATTATGCCATCTGCATATGTAAATCATGTTTTAATAGCGTCCAGTTGACACTTGGTAATATGAGTTTATGATTTTAATTTCTCATGCAGTGGGCGGAAGAAAGACACGCTATTGAGGGAGTAGGATGAAACATTTCGAGATATTCATTATCTGGTAATTCGTTAATTATAACAGTCGCGGGGTAAGGATAGCTTGATATTCGCGCAGTTCGCTCCCAAACAGAAGGGAGATGCACACAACATTGTTTATTATTTTGATATCTTTGACCGATATTCGAGAATATCAAATTACAGGACGTCGCTTGATGACGGATGATTTCTGGTAATCAGTATGGGACAGGGTGGCCCGTGACACCAATCAGGAGGTCTAGTCAAGTTCAGATTATCGATAATACCAAATTTGACTCTGACTGGCCTGTCAAGTTCGGTGTTTTCAGATGTGTGTATGTGACAGTTTAACGTCAAATATAAGCTATCACGCGATGATCGCATTTAAAAACGAGCAGATTACTGGTTTAATTAAATATTTATTTTGTTCGATGCCAATGTTTATAAAACTATTAATTTCTCATATCACCTTTTCAACTTTTTTGCTAATTTCCTCTAATTCCACCGAATATCAGATCTTTACCTTTCACTTTGTTCGTGGAATAGTCTAATAAAATTCCAGTCGATTGATTTTATCTCATAAGTCTTTCTCTTATTTCGGAACTTAACTGAATTGCTTCTAGAAAACACAACTCGTCCTGCGGACTCGTGGTGTATTTCGAATCAATTTAGTTTCGTTCGGAAATGAATCGACAGACTTATCACGAAAATTCAATCACTTGTGGTATTACTACTGACTATTTCACGCACTTGTCAAATGAACCAATCAGAAGCTCTAGTCAAGTTCAGATTATCGATAACACCAAACTTGACTCTTGACTCTGATTGGCATGTCAAGTTCGGTGTTTTCAGATTTATGTATGTGACAAACGTCAAATAGTATAAGTATTCACGCTATGTACGCATTTAAAGAAATGTATTTCGTCATCTCATATCATATGCTAATGACACTGCGATCAAATATACTAGTAACTCATGAACAGCTGTGTATGAAGCCTGCCTGGAAAACGGGATATCAAAATATAGTTAGGTGTAAATCTTTTAAGTTTGAACACAACTCGAAAAAACTAAGACAACTCACCTACAAATTATACTCTCTCAGAGATACATTATCAAGAAAACTTCATCCCATAATTTACTTTTCGTTAGTAGAGTATATTTCTCGACTAGAGGGGGATTATTTCCCAAAAACAAAAATTTCCTACAAATAATCCGAAATTCAGTAATCAAAATGATGCTAAAGATTAACCCAAAAGACTATGTATACCTACCTAAACGAAGAGAAATAATCACATTCACAGAGTGTGAAATAAATCATTAATACAGATTTATTCTGATTATGCTGATATAGCGAAACGAAACCAATGATGGCTAAGATGGGTGATTTTTGGAACTTGTCAGCTTGTCATAAAATTGATATTCTATATAGGAATCGCATCAAAGAATTTATCCTAATTTTTCCATTTTCAACTTTTTGCGGACCGTGTCAAGAGCTAGGACTGTAACATGTATAAGACGTAACCAGTTATTAAGAGAGAGAGAATTCGGTTGAGAAAAACGTTTGCAAAAATAGGCAAGAACTCGACTATTTCATTAAAAGAACCAGGAGAGAAGTAATGGGTGGCATAAATCAGTTGTAGAATGAAAAGGGCCGTTTATTATTTTCTGGAAATTGGTGATGATGAGTTAGGGCCGTCTGCGGTAACAGAAACAAATAAATTCGATTCCAAAGAAAATTGCATCTCATTGATGAAATGAGTCGAGCAAAAATTAAGAAATAAAATCAATTTCAAAATATTACCCAAACTGGAGCTGATGATAAAAAGAATTAGATTGTTTTGTGGGGTCAATTTGAAAGAAATCGAAAATCGACAATGAGAATACATTCCGCAACAGAAAAAGAAAGAGCAACTAGGCGTTGGAATTACGACAAGGCCATCAAATCATCAAAACAGCAAATAAAACAGGTACTTATGTCTTTATCACTCATTCGATGAGCTCCAAAAACAACTGAGACTACTTGAAACTCCAGTTGTTGCCACAATCATTCCGTTTCATTCTAGAATAATTTGAAAGTTTAGGAAAAGCAGCAAAGTTCAATTTCGAGAAAAATATCAAGAGAAAGTAATGAAATTTTACTAATAATATAAATTTCTCAGATTTTTTTAATGGAAATCGAAGAGATAATCAAGTTAGTGCCTTCTAGCTTTCTACCACAAGGTAAAATCACATTATGAATCTTCAAAAAGGAATACTGCAACACAATCATCACAACCCAAAATAGGGAAGGTAAGAATGCTTATAAGGACATATCATATTTTGGGAAAAAACTCATTCAAGCCAAGAATGTCTTACGACACGAAAGCTTGCATTTGATGAAAAATAAACTGATTCTCAGAAGGAAATCTTTTTTTGTTCGTCTGATGCCAAATCAATCTGTTAAGAATGGCAAGTTTTCTCAAAGCTAGTGAAGACATTGTTAGCTACAGCTTCTCAACGCTCGTGAATTTTATCGGAAGTTGCAAATCAATTGAATTTCAGAAAAACTTGGGAAGAAAGCATCATACAAGGTGATGAGGAATGTAATGAAATATTGCAACGTTTTCATTTTCTTTTGAAAGATTCGACAGGTTTTTTCATTTGGATGTTTTCGTTTTAGATCGACCAAAAATATTTAACCATGTACCGAGGCTTCCAAATACAAAGTTCGTCTATCTTAGGAGAGAAAGTATGTTTATTCCACATTTACAATCAGAATTATCCAAAATTGCGTTGTTGCTGGTCAAGGAGTATGAAAATGTTGACGAAAAGAAACTCATCTTGTATGAACTCTAATGGGAAATACAATGATACTGGCATAATGGACATTATTCCTGAAGATGACATTAATAATATTTCATGCTAATGCAATTTATGTTTCGTAATTTTACTAATTAGAGAAGGTGGGAGTATGTTAGAAATGAGTGAAAAATATTGTATGTTTTGTGAACCTAATTTTTTGCAAACGTATTTTATTAAAGAATTTGTCCTAATTTCTTCATCATTTGACAATTAGTTATGAGAATCATCTCGGGATTTGGAATATGTGGGACCACCTGGATACTGGTTTCAGAGTTATTATCCATTATCAGCACAGGCTAGGTCAGATACAAGCAGTCCTGCATTTTTTAATAAACTGAAATAAATGTAATGCAAGTTCATCGAGGCTTTCTAGGATAGGATATTCATCGTACTGGCATATATCATTTGCACGGCTTTCATTTTTGGGAATTTGGAAGAAACCGATGTAAAGGTGGTCCCACGTCGGGAATCATTGCTGCGATCCGTTCTAATAAGCACTTGCAAAGTTATTGTTGCAAAACCTTCACAAGAGTCACCAAATACAATTGTTTCAGAATATTTGTTAGATAATGTAAAGGGTGATGCAGAAGGTTGGATTCGAAAATAGCGTATTTTCATTTGTTTGATACTTTTTGGACAAGTTTCAAAAAACTAGAATGCAGAGCACGTTTATCTAAGAGCAAAATTTTATTTTACAGAGCTACTTATACATTGGGCAGTTTACAAGGATTCAATAATCAACTGGACAATACCTCCAAGAAATTCACATATTTCGTGCCAAGGGACAAGGCCTGGTTGGACGCGAAAGTAGCATTACCATCGGCAATAAAGACAATATTCATGAAGGAATACGCTTACCACGTGAGTATAACTAATGATTTGTGAAAAACATCATTCAGTATTCACAATTCCATTTCTAACGCTCCTGTGAGAGACAAATCTTGCCATCTTTATGCAATATTTTTCCTGAGTTTATATACAGTTCGATTATTGTATCGTTACCCATGCGTCATCAATTTATGATCGAAGAAATCACGCATCCTCTATCGAACATCTCTTTCTAACAACCGCTATGAGCGATTCAAAATTCGTTTACACTTATCTACTAAGCTAAGAATTATGGTATTGTGATGATGACGCACGGGTAAAGATATAATAATCGAACTGTAGCTGATTGCCCGCAGCGCATGCACCAAATATATGAAGAAGTTTTTGTGCCGCCTTTGGCAATTTTTACGGCGTCTTCGGCAGTTTCGTGACACCTTCGTCATTTTTTTTAAGGAGCCAATAGTCGATAACACCCTTAATGTGTGTCTGATTGAAAACGTACCACCCCAAAGATTTTGAACCCTCAATAAAATATACAAGATTGAGTTCACTCTTCTAGACTGGGCCTATAAATAAACTGGTTTTCAATAAAATTATATCAACTCTTTAGCTGTGATGAAACAGCCACTGAAACCTTAAATGGGAAGGGTTGAGAGGTACCCCTTAACGACCGTTCAACTACGTTTTCAAAAACTACATACTTGACCTTTCGTTTCAGTATTGGAGAAATTAGATAAAAACTGTTACAAAATATTGGGACAAGAAAATGGAATCGTGAGAGAAAATGTAAAAAGGAAAATACGTTATTCTGTAACAGATTCAAAAACTCATCACACGAGAATTCATAATTGAAAACATTTTGAATCTGTGTTACTCACAAAATAGTTCCTCACCCTTGAAGAAATTATTTTCTTATTTTGAGTGCAATTCTATAAAAGCTTGTCTTCAAAAAGTTTTTAATTTATATTCACTTTTTTTTTGTGAAATATATTCGAATACATTTCAAAATTAGCTATTTGAATAAATGTCCAAAAATAGTAGATATTTACTATCGCGGACTTTCTTGTAGAATTTTGAGAAGTACAATACCTTCAGTATTTATTTGTTATTGATTGTATTCCAATTATCCCATTCCTAGATTTTCGTCGACGTGTTTGAAAAATATCTCCTACTGAACAATGGATATTTGGTCCCATCCTTAAGAGGGTTATTGCTTCTGATACATCTCAATTTCCTCCAGTTTCTTTGGAAACAGGAAATGATGTACATCTCATTCACCATGAATAAACAAGTCTGGAGACCTACGCTGATATTGATGACAATATCTCCCCAAACCATACTTTATATCCAATCATGAAAATACCCGATATTCGTTTTCGAAATACAGGGTATTGATGGAAAAAAATAGCATTTTTCAAGAAACTTGATTTTGAATTTTTTACCCACTCTATATCCAAGAAATGACTCAGCGACGTTCTCCTCTATCTGAACAAAGAATCTAGGGGTTTACGTACCCCTTTTCTTGAATCACTTTATTTTAAAAAATAATTACACTCAACTTCGATCAAGAAGAGGTTCAATCAGGCTAAATTGAATTATTAGTTCTCATCAGAAAATTCACACTGGTTGGTTTGAAATTTATCGAATTGGATTTTAATTTGTTCATCCTGTTGTAGAGCACAAACCTAAAAATTATAATGGATACGAGATCAAGGTGGCATTGTACCATCATTGACATATATTCCAGAATAAATAGACGTTTTGTCAATTCTCGGAATTGTTGAAAATTTTGAGCGGAAAGTTTCACTTTTCAACTTTAACACCCTGTATCTCGAAAACTAGTACGCCGATTTTTTGTCCTCGAGGACACTTTTTCCGGTATAATCAAAATTAACAACACACTAAAAGTCCAGGGGGTTAGAACGAAAGCCATTTTCTATACGAATGGTGCGGGGTCCTTTTTCCATTTCAAAGGATTATCACTAAATATTGACAAGTCTTTTGATAAATGATCATTCACCATTATCATTTAACATTTAAGAACGACGACGAACCATTTTTCATTGTATTTTGCCATGAATGTTCTCCTTCCATTTCTTTTAATCAGGTTCACTCACCTACTTTCTGAGCTCACTCTTCTCTGAACTCAACTCGTTGTTTTCTCAAATCAATCATTTCAAAGCCATCTTCAGAGCGAAAATATTGAAAAAAACGCGTGCTCTCCACTGATTTTGTAGAAGACAAACCTACTCTTGAATGATAGCAAATAATGACTCTCAATCCATAGCACTCTTAGTACCTATACACAGTGGTGTAGTGACACGGGTTGAAGCTTTTCAGTCAGATAACTCGTGTCTGAAAAATCAATATCTTTCAGTATGTGAATGCAATTTGAAATCCAAAACCACGCATAAGCATGGCAGGAAGCGTGGAAACCTCCGTCATCACATTGATATCAGACGTATCCGCCAACATCTGCGAAAGTTGTAGCCAGCGCATACGTTTTGTTTAGTTTTTTGTTGTTTTTTTTTGTTTTTTCCGTTAACCATCTGTCTTTTTCCTACGAACGACAGCCCTCAGAAGTTGAAACTTGTGCGAGCCAAGGATTAACGAGGTCTTACCTTTTAACGTTCGATTCCTAGCGAATTAGTCAAATGACCAGGGTTCGATCTCTACGGCCGGCGGTCTTTTTCATATACCTATATACAGGGTGTTCCAAATTAAGTCGGCACCATTGCCAACTCCGTTATTATTGATGCTACGAATTCGGTTAAATGGGCAAACTAGTAGCATTTTTAATGGCCTTCTCGATGCCGAAAAAAAAAATTACAGTCGCGTTTTCAGAATATTTCATCATAATTTCTTTCAATGGCACACCCTATATTTTTTTATGCATTTTGATATTCGTAATAACATTCTCAACAACAAATCTCATTTGACTTTTTACCGTAAAGGCGAAAATAAGACAGTTTTATCAATAGGAAACATTTATAACTCGTCAGATGATCTATTATCAGCAGGATGGACCACCAGCACATAATGTCAATGGCGTAAAAAGAATGCTGCGAGGCTGTTTTGGAAACGGATGGAATGCTACAAATGGTCCTGTTAAGTGGCCCCCTCGTTCACCATACATGACACCTCTAGATTTTTATTTTTGAGGATTTCTGAAAAATGACGTGTACAAAATGAAACATAATTATGTAGATGAACTGAAAAATTATATTGAAACTATAATTAATAGAATCGATGGCCAAACTGTGTTGAATGCCACACGTAGTGTCAATAGAAGGGCCCAAATATGTGTTCAACAAGAAGGCGGTGTTTTTGAACATTAACTCAATATTTTATAGCGCTTTATGAAATCCGTTTGTTACAAATGTTTCCTATGGATTGGTTCGATTGTTTTTATTAAATTTATAATTGAATTCTATAATCACATTTAGCAGAAGGCTCTCAATGGATATTTTCAAGAAACAATCAATCCAGTCAACTGCAGTTAATATGAGAGATATGAATCTATTCTTACGCCGATACAACTAGTGTTCAAAAGCAAAGGTACATTTGTAAAATGGTGTTTTTTGAATACTATATTATCTATCATTCCATGGCACATTCATTAACACATCGTATTAATATTTAATTTCATCAAAAATGAACGATTCTCCAAATTGTTTTTCAATTGCAAGCGGCGGCAAAACTGAACAAGGCTCATTCTGACGGAATGCGTTTCTGCTGCCTTAACTATCTAACAATCCGAATTTTGCCGAATATCTTTCGGCTTACTAATCGGTCGACAGATGTCTAATCGGTAATTGTACCGATATAGATATTTTGAGATGTTGGTTTTGTGAAACATCAATCGAAGTATGTATGAATTTGAGGATTTATATTACTTTGAAATTCAATTCTACAGCTATTAATTTTTTCGAAATCATCAGTTGAAAAAAATCCTAAATTGTAATATCCGTCAACCGGCTGCACCCTTTCGAGCACAACCCTCAGAAGTCTTCATAAGACTTGTGAGAGCTAGAGAAGACGTAGCCCTTGTCTTTTAACGTGTGATGCCATCAAACGAATATATGCCGAAATGTACAGTACGGTGTACAGTCGCTATTTTTCATTCTGCTAATGTTCAGTCTTATGAAAAACGGTTTGATATGGTGGAGTTTTACTTATTGCAGTGGGAAGAAGTAGGGATCTGTTCATTAAATTTTCTGATCAAAAAGCTTTGTATAGTATAATAAAGTCTGGAGCCTTTTTTTTCAAGATCTGCGTTAGTATTTCGAATACAAAGTGTCATTGCCATTCTCCAAGAAGACTTTCTTTGTTGAGCGGCAATATATCACTTCACGCTCCAAATACACAATATGCTATTTATTTCAGAAAAAATACAATTCTGCTCGAGTACGTCTGGACTTGCTAAGCTTCGTTTTTGAAGTTTCACTTCCCTTAAATCTGGAATCCCGAGAATCCGATAATAAAATAAGTTTCGCTCATTTCCGTCTTTGGTAGGTTTCTGGTTTCACTTCCTTCAGTTTTGGAGCTATGAGATTACAATAGCCCAGGACAGGTCTTGACATAAGAAGTTACCTCCACACCATCTACAAATTTTTCCTAGAGCGCCTGACTACGTCTGAAACAAAGTTTTTCTGACATTTCACCTCAGATTAGTTCTGTTGGCAGCGAAGGACCATTTGTTAAGTAATAATATCATCTAAAATATTTGGCAATCCTTAATATCAGACCGAATCTCTATTTTAGATTATAGAAATAATTTCAAATTAGAAGTCAAAATTGGATCTTATATATCTTCCCAGACACCTATTTTTCAGTAACAAACTGAACATTCTTTTTGTTTACTGCATCACCTCGTAAAACATCAAATAAGGTGAATTAATTAATGATATTTTTACTTCCCATCCTACGAGACTAGGAAGGCTTGATACTATGGGAGGTATGATACACGTTTAAATTAAGCGCCTAAAATATGTTGCCATTACTAGATTTGACAACAGCTGAGTCCTTGCACGTGGCCGTTACACTTAATATCAGTTTGTTTTCGTTAGGCGCAAAGATAACTTGTCGGTGACGAAAATTCGTTATTGGTTACATATTTTGTACATTTTGTAGGGGTAAGTGTAAATTTTTTACAGACAACTGTTTCAGAATATCCTGTTTATTCAATATATATGTGATAATATATAGATTTAGCTTAAATTTATCATATGATTTAGATTCGCAATATAATTAGAGTTTTCCTAATACTTACGATGTTTTGTAAAATATTCCACATTAGGGAGGCTTGATACATGTTGTGAGGGAGACCTGATACATGCATCATGCCTCCAGTAATAGTGGCATTTAAACAATAATATTCTTCATCACTTCAGATGCCATTCAAATGGAAAAAGAAAACAAACAGAATAGTAACATCGCCTGAAATAGCTCTTTCACTTACTGAAGAGCATACCCAGAAAGAACGTACACCAGAAGTAGAAGCAGCATGCTTGTTGAACATCACACTCACCATCAACTTCAGGAAACCCACAATACCTAAATAACTAAAATTCTAACTGACACCTAACATGTAGGAAATTAAAGTAAGGATGAAAAGAGGTCGGAATGAAAGAAACAGGGAGCGCAATATAAAAATAACTTTGAAAGAAAAATTGTGGACGATACAGTAAATAAGACAAAAAACAAAGGTAAAATGAACAAGAAACAAAGGAATATTGTTGACGAAGATTCTGACACATCAGAGGAGCCAAAATTCGAGCTCACTGATATAGATAAACAAATTGAGAAAGAAAGAGAAGAAAATTTTGTTGCAAAAATCCTGTATATCTTGATGTAAAAGGTAATTTTTTTGTGCCCGAGGAAGATGTCATTAAACTACCACCACCGAGTTTTGTGGGCGGAACTGCCAGATCTTCAAAAAGTTGAGATTTACCTTTAATTTTTCAAAATAGAATAATGGTTTCAAAAATAAAAAATATTTTGTAAATAATTTGTCGGGTTTACTTAGATTTACCCTTACCCACAAAAATTTAAAGTGCTAGATGATTTAAATTATTCAAAATTCAAAACTTTCAAAGGTAAAAGCCGCTCTAAATAAAGTTATGTCTATAATAATTGTAAAAACCTAGTCATGTATCAAAGCTCCCATTTATTGTATCAAAGCTCCCTCACTATGGGAGGATTGATACACTTTGCATATTTTAGTAAAACAGTTAATAACTCAATGCACATTCTAAACTGACATCTGTAAAGTATCCGAAATTGACTGCGAGTTATTCAGTTGTGAGGGTACCCATTTAGAGAATTTGCACGATGAATAGTTTTTTAGTTATTTTGGATGGATTGTTGAGTGTATCAAGCCTCCCTAGTCTCCCCAACATATAAAAAATTTAACGGTATTCGTAGAGATCCAGAAATACGTATAATACAGTGTGCAGCACCGAAAACGGAAGAGCGCGAATATCTTCAAGCCACATGTGATGTGCAAAAATACAAAAACACCTCGATCTGTACTCCAAGGGGGGTATCTCTCTCTCATTATCTCAACTGTCATACCTCCCTCCCTACCGGTCACTATCACCCTCCGATCAAGTAACACAACCTAGATGAGTAATACCCAAATAGAACTGAAGGTAACATCTTTCCATAATGTTATCCCTCAAATCATGACATTATTGCCATGTCCAATTTTTTAAGGATACAATAAGCACGTCAGCTAGATTTTGATTTCTGTCGGGTATGTTCATGGCAACGAAAACCCAAAAATACTGTCTTGGATGAAATATATAGCAATAAAAAGGCAATTGAAACGTTCATTGCAGCTTGTTGGGAGCATGTGAAAACGATAGTATTTCCATCGCCGAATTGAGATTATTCGTTGTCGATATATTCTGGTCAGTACGGCAACACTGCATTTCGAATATCGAATGTCAAATATGACAGAACAACAACAAAACATCTATGTTTTTTTCGTCTTTGGCTTACTAGAGTGTTTTTTCGCGGATAAAGGGCAAATTCTGAGTTGATTTGTGTTGAACTATCGTTAGTTTTTATTATTAGGCAATGGTGAAGCAATGTGAAATGTGTAAAAGACCATTTGAAGCTGTAAATCAATATATGTCATTTCATAGGTAAGCTACCAGTGTCGTAACTATAAGGGAAACCGAATTGGAAAAGAGTAAAATGAATGAATTATGAAAAAACATGTCAATTAGAGCATCGGTTGTTCTCAAAATCCTGTGGAGATTATTCCATCATAATTTCAGGTTTCCATTCCATATTGGGTTTCCATTATTTCTATTTTATTGAACCAAAATATTTCTGTTAACAACGCATGACACTGCTGTTGGGGGAAGATGTTCCTTACACACAAATTTTAATGCGTGTGCGGCGAGTTAGTCATCTAGGTTGTGTTATTTGATCGGAGCTATCACCCATACAATGTGAATGGGGAAAGTACGATACATAATTTTAAATGTACTTTTATAAGGTACTCAGCCATGTGAATAGTCGCTTCATAACTCTTTACTTTGTTGCCCTCAAGCGGAAAAAAACAACTGTTCCGTATTCCAAATTATCATACTTCATTTGAAAGCTAGTTTGAATGAGTATTTATGAAATAACTACAATTGAATTAATGGAAATTGTATGAAACAGGAACATGGGAAAACCTTGCATACATTTTACTTCAATCATTACAACTACATTAATTCACTGTAGATGCTCAAGGTGTTCTGCATTAACTGCCATACATGAGTATAAGTTAGTCTTGATACCTTGTCTGACATTTTGGAAAATTTCTGGAGTTATTTGACGTCATTTGTACATTTAAAATAAAAATTTACCTACCACGCCTGTTTTGGTAAAATAAAAAACCTCCCTTGTCAGTGTTTATTTGTGTCATTTGCTTGTCATTAGTACTTCAGGTTTATTAAGGAATAAAATACAAAAATGGTTTAGTATTCAGGATATGATCAAAATAATTGGATATCATTTAAAAAATAATAAATGTGCCAACACAGCTTGCATAAGTTTTCTTGAGTAACACCCAAACAAAAACGTTAATCGTAAATACGTTTTGGGACTAATTTGAAAACTTCGACAAAGGGATCTGTAGCAAACAAAAAACGTCAAATTGAAAACCAAGAAAGAAATGAAGCAGTAGAGGACCGGTTGTTGCGAACCCAACTCTAAGTAAACGACAGTTTGCCGAATTATCTGGAATAAGTCAACTATAGTATAGAATTCCAGTATAAGACGACCTTCACCGAGCTGTACTGTATAGCAATTACTGGAGAACATTTTGAGTATCTACTGTGAATTAATTCAATTAATACAAGGTTTTCCAATTTTTTTGTAAATACCATGTAAAGGACCACGCACACTTCTTATGCAAAAAAAAGTCTGTCAGTCAAATTTTCCAAAATTTCAATATATTGTTGAGCTCGGGCTTCTGAACAGAAGTTACCGTAGACATACAAAAATTCTATGTAAAGTTTGTGAGTGTTGAAGTTGTAAAATGCCACTTCCAGGTCATTATTAACTGAACTTTATTGGTGGTAATATTACAAAATAATTAGTTTTTTTTTATCTACATCACGGTATCACACTCGGTCAATACAACTGTATGTTTTATGAGCATTGTTTTACACAATATACAGGGTAAATCATGATTTTTTCCGAGCTACGGAAAATGAAAATTATTTTAGAATGAAGCATTGACGTCATAAGTCGGATCGTAGGGAAATTTAAGTTTCTATGTTGAATATATTAGATTAAATCGGCTGAATTCAAGGAATGGTTTTTTTTATTCATACAGAGGAGATTGAAAGTATACTTGTATATATATATATATATTGAACCGCGTCTAGAATTTGTTGAAATGCGACGTTTTGGCTCCGATTTTGGAGCCATTTTCAAGAACTGAAAAAGAAAGAAAATAAGAAAATTAATAAATGGTTCAAACGTAATTCTACGCTGAGGTCTCAATCTGCCTACTCCTCAGGTATAATTACGTTAGGTTTTTGTGACTTGACGTCGGGGTCTCAATCTGCCTACTCCCCATGTCTCGTCACTGGTTCTCTCTAAGGTCTCAATCTGCCTACTCCTTCGAGAGAACTGAGGAATTGTGGGTTGAGGAACTGTATTTATAGTGGACGTGGCTGTAATGGCCGTGTGCAATGTATTGGCGCGAGGTGAACTATGGGCGGGAACTGAGTTGGCGCTAGATGAGCTGTGTGCGGGAACTTGGTTGGCGCTGAGCTGTGTGCGGGAACAGGGTTGGTGGGAAATGAGTTGATGCGTGCAATGAGAGGCTTCCAGGTATTGGGAAGTCTACGTCCGTCGTAGCGAGTGTTGAGGCAATTGGGGCGCTTCTCTATCTCAAGGGCTTCTCGGATGATCCTGGTTTGTAGAGTTTTCTCGGTGGAAATTGTTTTTGTGTTTTTGAAGTCTATTTTGTGACCTGTGTCGATGTTTATAAAGTGCGGAAGTGGAAGATGCCTGACGCACAGCAAGTTCGTGTTCGTAGACTCTGGAAGTCTGTTAGTCTGGCCAATATAACTTCTCGGGCAGTCTGAACATGGTATTTCATATATACCTTGAGAATCGTTTGGTATTGTGTCCTTGGGAGATCTGAGGAATTTGGATATTTGGTTGTTGGCCGTGAATATTGTTTTTATCTCGTGTTTTCTCAAGATATTACTGATTTTGTCTGTCACACCTTTGATGTATGGTAGGAAAGCTTTGTGTGGCTGAATACTCTCTAGTGGATCATTTGTTTTTGGAGGACGGGTCAGTTGATGGCGGATAGACTTGTCGATTAGCGAATTGTTGTAACCATTTTAAAGTAAGGCTAATTTCAGTTTGTCCAGCTCTTGTGGTCTATTCTGGTTGTCGGTAAGATGAATTGATCTGTATATCAGGGAGTTCAATACGGAGTTTGTTTGTGCTGGATGGTGATGAGAGTTTGCGTGTAGGTATCGGTTGGTGTGGGTCTGTTTCCTGTGTACTGTGTGAGTGAAAGAGTTATTGGATTTCGTGATGAGAACGTCCAGGAAAGCTAGGGAGTTGTTCATTTCGGCCTCCATTGGGATGGATATCGTTTAGGTGATCTAAGAACGTGTTTAAGATTTCGTAACCATGAGGCCATATGACGAAAATGTCGTCAACGTATCTGAACCAGCAAGTAGGCTTGTGGTCAAATGCTTCTACAGCCCTGGTTTCGAAGTCTTCCATGAAAAGGTTTGCAAGGACTGGAGAAAGGGGGGAACCCATGGGAGCACCTTTCACTTGTTTGTAGTTAGTTCCTTGGAAGAGGAAGTACGTGTTTGTCATACAGTGACTGATGAGGTCCAGGGTGTCTTTTGGAATTCTGTGTTTCGTTTTAAGGATTTCTAGCGTGTCCGTTAGGGGAATATTTGTGAAGAGGGAGACAACATCGAAGCTCACTAGGATATCTGTGTTCTGGATTCTATAGGATTTGAGAAGGTCTAAGAAGTGGAATGAATTTTTCACGTAGGATGAAGCTTCTTCTGCTCGTGGCTGAAGAGTATTCGCTAGATACTTGGCGAGGTTCTGGGTTGGTGATCCAAAGGCACTGACGATAGGTCGGAGTGGGATATCAGGCTTGTGTATTTTTGGTAGTCCGTAGATACGAGGGGTGCGTGATGACTTCTCTCTAGGGATAGTGGCTTTCTTGGTTTCGGCTGGTAGTTTAGAATTATTGATCAGATTTTTGGTCTTCTTTTCGAGGTAGGTTGTCGGGTCTCGTTGGGTGATCTGATACTCGGATGAGTTTAATAGTGTACTCATTTTGTCTACATAATCTGAGGTATTCAGAACTACTGTGGCGTTGCCTTTGTCTGCTGGGAGAATGATTATGTCAGGGTTGTTGTGGAGGTTTCTGAGGCAATGTTTTTCGGCAAGTGTTATGTTGGATGGAGGGAGTTTCGCTCTCCTAAGTGTGGTGGCAATATCTTGTCTAGTTTCTTCAGCTGTGTTTTCTGGTAGATGGGTTATAGCACTTTCTATTGTGTGATGATGGTTTCTGTTCGGATTTTGTTTGGTGTGATGGAATAATTGAATCCTCTTGATAGTAGTGCAAGGCTAGTTTGATCTAGTGGTGTGTCGGAGAAGTTGTGTACTAATACAGGTGATGCAGCTGGGACCAAGGGTGTGATGGTATTCGTTAACAATGCACAAAGTTTGTTTTTCTGTGTTTCTGTTTTCTTATTGCTGATGTGATCTGCTTTGTCCTGAGATATCCTGGTCAAAGAGTCCCAGATGACTGGATGGATATCTACGGTGGATAATTTGCCAAAATATTTGTAGAGTGAGGTGTTGGTGACGTCCAAATTATGTCTGATGATGATTAATTTAATAATTAAATCGAAAACACTCTATTCCTCTTTAGATTCTGTTTGCGTTAACGCACTAGAAACTTGATTGAGCTTTGGGTTGGACAGAACAACAAATTGTTGACTTCCTACCAATGAGTAGATAAACATCTAACTTTGGATTCCATGGCTCGGGTCAAATTAAGTTTCAACTAATGACTGTAGATGTCATAGTTTCCGTCTTGTTATATACTGCTTTGCCTTTCGGTGCAAATCCAGAGTGAATTCGTTTTTATTTCGAGAGTTCTACAAAGCTGTCCTGATGATTGGGAAACCATGAAACGATCGTAGGCAGATGGTGGAACTCTCGGAATTAAATCGAAAACACTCTATTCCTCTATATATATATATATATATATATATATATATATATATATATATATATATATATATATATATATATATATATATATATATATATATATATATATATATAAATGAAAAGTAACTTGTGACATCTACAGTCACTAGCTTGAAACTTAATTTGACACGAGCCATGGAATCCAAAGGTAGATAATTATCTACAACATTGACAGGCAGCCAACAAAATTCGTTGTTCTAACCAACCCAAGGCTCAATCAAGTTTCTCGTGCGTTAAGAGGAACGCAAAACAGAATCTAAAGTGAATAGAGTGTTTTCGATTCAATTCCGAAAACCCATCATCCGTGGACAGCGCTGTTTCGTAGTTACCCACTCATCAGCACGGCTTTATGAGATCTCTCGAACTTGAAACGAAGGCACTCATTAGTCATTACCTTACGGTACTAATCCAGAACAACGGAAAAATGTTAATCATTTTAAAACTCGCCTTTGAGACCGCACGTCGTATATATAACTTTTGTTAGAAAAACCGAATTTTTCTTTATCTAGTTTTTGTTTAACATAAAAAACTATATCATTACCTTCCAATTTATGTTTCAAATACCAATAAACTTTATTCAAATTTGTTGAAATCATTCCAGTCTGATTACAAAAAATTTCTAAGTCAAAGGGAGTGTTTTTCATCAATTAATGCGTAAAAAATGTCCACGTATCACTGTTCGCATCAATCAATGACTAATCCCGTATTTTGAACGAATACTGTATGTCCATAATCTGAGGGTACTCGCATCAAGGAGAAAATGTGGTGGTTGGTGATTCTGTCAGAAATCAATTTCAAATATGCTTCAAAACAATAATTATTCGATCTTTCAGTACCTTCATCCATTAAACAAAATCCAGTCATTCTGTATACGATACACAAGTTCATCATTTATCTTCTCTGTGGAATAATAAAAAAATCAGGTTCTGTTTCTTGAATCAAACTGTATACTACTTAAAATTCACATTTTTTCTCTCCATCGTCTCATGGCACATATAATCGGTGCTCTGAATTAATTGAATCAAATAATCCGAAGTGGATATAACAGAGACACATATACTTTGAATCTCCTTTGTATATAAAATGAATTCTCATATATCATGAGTTTAACCGTTCCTATCAGATATGTCCAACACAGAAACATCAATTTTCATACGATCCGACTCATGACGTTGATGTTTTTTGTGAAATTATTTTAATTTTCCGTAACTCGGAGAGAGTCATGATTTACCCTGTATATATTGTTCAAAAAGATGCTTAGAAAACATACTGTTGTACTTTGGACTGGCCAAGTGTACTACAGTGGTGTAGATAAAAAAAAAACACTAATAATTTTGTGGTATAACCACCAATAAAGTTCAGTTAATAATGGTCTGAAAGTGACATTTTACAACTTCAACACTCACAAACTTTACATAGAATTTTTGTGTGCCCACGGTAACTTGTTTTCAGAAGACGGAGTTCAACAACATATTAAAATTTTGGATAATTTAACCGGAAGACTTTTTCATAATAAGGGCACGTGGTCCTTTATTCAATTATTATTTTTTAAAACTTGTTCAAAATAGCTTTCTACGACTGCGTAGAAGGTCACAAATGATTTAAAAATCTAATTCCGAACTCGCAATTCCGACTTTGACTTTGCAACTCGGAATTGGTATAACTCCGACTTGAGAACTAGAAATTAGTAAAATTCCGACTTTCCAACTCGAAATAAGTATTATTCAGACTTCGCAATAATTATTGCGATTCTACGTGTTGGCATTGGAATTCTAGTGAAAGTGAAAAGAAGGCTGAGAGGATTGAACCTATTCAGACGAAGAAAATTCACAACTATTCAACAATATAACAATTTGAATTTACTGGAGTTCTATCCTGACACCAAACCGCTGTTTTTACACATCGACGAGTGTTTCAGTCAACAAGTGACCATCATCTGGAAGGAAAATATAAACTAAGTTTATATTTCCAATGCGCTAACGGAATGTGTTTCGGCAATTATCATATCCTTGAGTTTGTATACGTGAAAGGAAACACTTCATTGTTCTGTACAATACAAATTTATAATTGGTTAAAAAGTCTTGATGTGCAGAGTATACATATTTTCGTTGGTTCTGATCATTTCTTATTCAGAACTTCATTTGTGGCTAAAGTACAGCTATATATTAAAACAGTGACACACGATCAAATTGTTTTAACAAACTTCCTCAATGTGACGTAATTTTAATCAGTTTGTTTCAAATTGCGAGCATCAAACCAATGGAAATGACGTCACTTCAAAGCATTTCCATGAAACTATTTGACTGTGAGCCAAGGGCTTTACGAGATTTACTTGTACTGCATTTTCCTTTTTTCCTACTCCTCTTTTCCTATACTCGACTTCTTTGTGCTATTTACTAATTTAGAGTTGTGAAGTCGAAATTATACTATTTCTGAGTTTTGAAATCGGAATTATATTAATTGCGAATTCAAAATTATACTAACTCCGAGTTGTGAAGTCGGAATTATACTAATTCCGAGTTGTGAAGTCGGAATTAGACTAAGTAATTCTGACTTGTGAAGTCGGAATCAGGCTAATTCCCAGTTGTGGAGTCGGAATTAGGATGATTATATTTTTTTATTTTCTGAAGTATCATAATTTGTATACAAAACAGTTATTTTTTTCCGCAAGAGAACGCCAAAATAAAGAGATTAATAGCAAGCATTCACATGGTTGAATTCCTTAAAAAATTACCTTTTCAAAGATGTGTCACACTTAGTTTTTTTCCTATTTGCATTGTATTGGTGACAGTGACCGAGATGGCGGGAGGTATGACAGTTGAGGTGATGTAAGAAAGATGTCCCCCTTGGAGTACAAATCGACACAACGTGAATATCCTTTGAATATTTAAGTTTTTCCATACTCGATGATATTAATTTTCAATGCTCCAAATTCTCAATTTAGTGTTATTCATCTATCAGGCCCCCTCTACTGAAGATTCAGTCTTTAAAAGATTCCAAATAAGATAATAACAAGATTCCTGAGTATTATCTTATTTGGAATGTATAATTCTATTTCCTATGCGATGCTAAATTGAAGAGGAGATTAAAACGAGCTGACTGAAACAAATTCATATTCGTTGATCAATAAACCAAGATGTTCGAAATAGGCTACATATTTGTCCGACATCGAGCCAATAATGGTATTTAAATTTCCGAACATCTCCGTTTCAGAAGTTCTGGGAATTTTCAGTGAGATGAGAAAAGGGGATCTTTATGCCATTCCAACACTCTTCGTCTCCTTTCATCCACTCAAGAATAAAGTATTTGTGTGAAATGAGGTTTTTTCCTATACTTTGTTGAGACCCCAAATGAGAATTTGGTACATGAGAATAATTTGAACTGAGATGAAGACAGGGCGGGTATAATTCCTGTTTTATCATCACTTTATCTTGCATCTGAATCAATAATGAATAAAGTAAGGATATTCAAATATTCACTTATTCTATCAAATGTGAACCGATATTCTTCAGATAATAATAATGGTCCTTATGCAAATTATTTGTATTAGAATACGTGACTAACAAAAGCTACTCTATAATTAAATAGCGTTTTGTCACATTAAATACGACCGAGCGTAATCGTCAATATTATTAAATATAATGGTACGATGGGCTCTATTGTCAAGAAATTAGAATTATACCTGACAGAATTGAAGATTTTTATTTCACCTTAGTTTTTTATCGTTCTGCCTCTTTTGAATGCTATGCTGTTACTTTCTTCTTCACAGGATGGAATTGGAACTCGTCGCAAAATGTACTACGTTTGCAAAATTAACACTTGTTTGTTTTACAAATCTTAAGATTGCTGCTATCAACTTGACAGGGCTGGAAGATCCCGTTTATGAACTTTTATATATGAAAAACAGGAATCAACAACTCTTAAATATTTATACTGAATTAATTATCAGAATAATCACAAATAATCAAAGATTTGATAAGGGACATGCAGCAATTAATTGTTAATGAAACTGGTATGAAATTATAACAAGAACTGATCATGAATGAATATAAATGAGGCAAGATGAGTTACTAACATCTCAAGGATATGTAAAACAATTATCTAGTGTAGTCAAAATACATTAAATTGAATAATATTGCATAAATAAAAGAATTGTAATGAATGAATGTTGAAGAATCATGTGGTCGCTCAGGCTATAATTTTTAAGAGCGTAGGTAATATTTCACTGTGCACCTGAATAATTTAAAATAATGTTTCTGGTCTTATTAGTTTTATTTATTTGTTTTGATAATCTGTATTGAATCGATTTTGTTCGGAATCTGTAAGTTTTCTTCCATTCCGAACATCCAAAGTCATTTCTTGATTCAGTATATTGTTCTAATTTGATATTTAATTTTTTTTATAATAGTAGTAGTAGTAGCAGTAGCAGTAGTAGTATTCGTGATATAGTGAGCAAATTCGACTACTAATGAGAGTTCCTGAAGTTTGTTTCAACCGTGATCTTGCTGCACCCCTGAAAGCAACCCCGAGGAGTCTTCAGAAGACTTGTGCGAGTTTGGAATGACGAAAGTCTTGCCTTTTAACGTGCGATCCCAATCCCGGTCGAACATTTGTACTGAAAATGTCCATCTAAGTATGCCAGTCATTCGCACTACCAGTATCTACTCTCACGGTTGCTTGGCTTTCTGATATGCACTATCCGATTCATCCACTACAGCTGTCTTCTCGACAAGTAAACATCTCGCCATCCAATTATTATCAGAATAATTTTGCGATAGAATCAGCTTCAGAATATCAAAACTGATTCTCCAGTTCAAGATTCGTTTGCAGTTTCAACATGTGGCTATTTTGACGTTTCCAATTTAACGGAGATCTATTCAATATTTCATCCAACCGATAGACCTCCTAAAGTTCGAAGGCTTAAAGCCTAGGTTCAAAAGGCAATGTAAGTAAATCATAACAACTGATTCTCCAGTTCAAGATTCGTTTGCAGTTTCAACATGTGGCTATTTTGACGTTTCCAATTTAACGGAGATCTATTCAATATTTCATCCAACCGATAGACCTCCTAAAGTTCGAAGGCTTAAAGCCTAGGTTCAAAAGGCAATTGAAGTAAATCATAACAATCAGGTATTCTCTCACAATTTAATCAAAAACTAATCAAAATAATAACTGTTCGAAATGTCTACCACCAACATTTGAACATTTTCGAGCTGGTTTCGCGGTCTTTCGAAAAACATTGTTCAATTGTTGAGCCATTATACTTTGAATGGCTTGTCTAACTCGTAATCCTAGGTCATCGCGGGTCGTTGGGTAGGTTTCGTAAAAGATGTTTTTCAAATGACCCTGAATGAGAAATCTATAATAGGGAATGTAGTCAGGTGATCCTGCAGGCCACCTAACAGGGCCATGTGTTCCGATCCAGATGTCCCCAAATCGGTCACGGGTAATCTGTCACAATCCTACTATTGTGAGGAGGTGAAGTGGTGAGAACAGTCGATTTTCCGGATTCAGCTGAATATCTTCAATTTCATTACCTCCACCACCATTCAAAGGTCCATCAAATATTATGGAACCAATTATTCCATCTCCAAATACTCCTAGCCATCCATTATACCCATAAAATTCTTGGAAATTCCCCCGACAGAATGAATGCTGATTCTCTTGCGTCTCATATCACGTATTTGTTAACCGAGATTGGTAAATTTTGACTAATCGGTTAATACAATCGTTTTCAGAAACTCATTAGTTGGCTGTACACTATTGCGTAGTACCCACCTGCAGTATATCATCCTCATACTATCGTCTTCGTACAAACGTTGAAATATTTGATAATTATGAGATCGATACTCATTTCTTTTCAAAATTCTTCTAACACTTTCACGACTTGTATCCAACTCGGAAGGGATCTCCCTAAAAAATACTGTTCTGTCGATTTCCACTCTCATGAGAACATTATCTCCACGTTTTCAGAAACAATATTATGTTAATTACTAACATTATTAACAGAATAATCATGAAATAGTGTCAATTTTTCAAACTGTTTTGTTCCAAATATCTTTTGTATGCAATGATTGTATTATTTATTATCTCTCATTGTAAATCCGCACACGACCTCTAATTCAAGAGGTGGATCTGATGTTTAATAATGAGGCACATTTCTTCCTATACAGGCAACTGCCACTCTGGAACGTCACCTCGTTATCTCCGACGAACCGTATACAATGGAGAGAATCAAACGAATGACAAACGAAACCAATACTTTGGGAACGTTCGGCCAAAGAAGGGATGTCGAATTGCCGACCGTGAGAGGATCTCTGAAGCTGTTCGTCGAGGAACGCCAGGATAACAGTGAGTATTTTTTTTTTCGGAGATAATGAAAAACCGTAAAACGAGTTGGGGTGACTGCCAAACAAGACGTGGGTCCTTTTCTTGATTGAAGTCGACAAAAGAAAATGAAACACTCTCATTACGGCTATGAGTCTGCTGAAAACAGAAGGATCTGGAGTAATACCATTGATTAAGCGTTGGAATGTCTGATATTACCATCACAATAACATTCACAGGATATCTTAGTTTCTTGATAAGTTGATGAGAACTGACAGATGGTTTATTTGACGATGGTGATGAAATGTACATCAAAATTACTACAACGACGGACTTTACTATTAGAATGTAACTCCCTTGATCAATTCATGAGTAGATGTCCTCCTATGTACTAGTTACTGATACCATGAACTCCAATTCGATGAGACAATGAACAGCGATTACATATTCAATGCATGAGGTATATTGATATTGATAATCCTGATGGGTGGATCTCATGAAGTAGGTCGATGAGGCAACCAACGGTAATTACACATTCATTGTATGAGGTTTATAATAGTGTCAATGATGAAATTATTCAACAATGATATATCAGAGTTTTTACGACCTTTGCTCATGTGTTTTTTTGGGGTGTAACGTCTTGGATTAGAGAAAACTCTCTTCTCTCTCTTTATCGCCAACGTTTGGTCAATTTACTTTAACTCCTTCAGGGCACTGTACGATACAAAAAGGGAAAGTTTCAAATTTGTATACAGAAGAAAAACAATTAATGTACAAATGAATTTGCTACTCTTAGTGTTCCAGAAAGATCGACTGAACTATGTACAGGTAGCAGCTAGCAGTAGTATTTTCACTTACAAAAGGATACGTTTTCGGTGTGATATAAATGTACACTAAAACCATATTAGGTATGTGTTAGTATCAGACGGAATATTCAAATTTCAAAACAGATTTATTTTTTAAACATACAATACACAAGACACGTTAAAATTAAAATAAAATAATTTTGTGTAAGGATGCATGACAAAGTGGGATAAAATAGTCAAATTGTATCTACGATTGAAACAGCAACTGAATAAATGATGCAACACAATGCATATTATCTATGAAGATATGTATAAAGAAGTATCAGATTGAAAAAGGTGTTGTTTGAGTGATTTGCCGGGTCTTTTCTGAAGTGGACTGTTATGTATTTCATTATATCATTCATTTCAGAGAAATTTCTTTTGAACAGAGAAGATTCATAACCCAATATTTTTGTGTTGGTCAATTCGAAGTGCTGGTCTGTTGTAATACTATGCTCATTCAATGAAGTAGGGTTTCTCAATGTTAATTTATTTTTCATGTCCCTTTCATGTTCTTTGAGACAAGTTTTCAAATATCTTTTAGTCTGAACTACGTAACTTCTTTCGCAGTTCCGACAAGGTATTCCATGAATGACATTATTCTAAAGGTGTTCCTTCTTCCTTGTCCCTGCTGAAAAAGTTTTAATTTCTATGGAAGTTCATCTCCTCTGTTGGTAATGGGAATAAATCTATTTTGAATTTTGTTAATCAATCTGTTCGGATAGTTATTTTTTGTTAAATGATATTTTAATTGTTTCGAAGTATCCTCAATGAAATCTAAATATTCCGTCTGATACAACTCAGACCTGTGAGTGAAAATACTATTGTCTTATGTTTTTATCTGCTATGTGAACATAGTTTATAGGTTGTTTTTGGAAAACTAAGAGTACCAAATTTATTTGTTCTTTATTCGTTCCTCTTCTGTTTACAAATTTGAAACTTTCACTTTTTGTATATGTCAAAATGAATTGACTAAACGTTGGCGATAAAGGAATAGGGTTTTCTTCAATGCAAGACCTCACATCCCAAAACAAAACTAAACGTCAAATGAAAACAGCAGTCCAAGCCCACAATAATTGTTTTTTTTTTTCATTGTTCCTTTGAACAATTTCAATTGAATCTAGCGAATTACATTTTTTTTATTTTCTCTCGATAACGGTGGAAGGTGTGTAAAAGTTACAGAAGGACAAACAAATTTATAAAATGTATAAAACAAAGAATTCATTCAATACTTTAGAATCCACCAGCGCCACACTACAAAAAAGTTTACTGGGCGAAAAAGGACTTGACTCCTGGAAAAATGTCTCTCTGTAGATTACTATAGTCACTTGGCATGCTGGATGATGTAAGCCCAAAAATGTTACCTATCTTTGTTTTAAATTTGATCTTATTATCTCACAAACTGAAAGATCTATGAAGAAAAAAATTGAAAATCTTGAAACTTCAAAGCTCTGCAATGATTAGAAATATTTCATAACATCGAAATGGAACGATAATGTCACATACGAAATCTCGATACTCTGATTTTTCCATTTCTAATGTCATTTTCCTTCCTCATGAATGCCGATGGAAATGATTCAAAGCAAAAATTTGTATAGTTGACGAATCATATCGTGGACGGAAGGGAAATTACGAAAATATTTCGAAAATGTCGTCACATTTTGATTCTATAAAACATTGCCGTCCGTTGCGGTCACATATTTATTGAAAAAAAGTCTCAATTGGACTTGAAAAATTCAAAACATCCTGTTTATCAAATTCTGAATTTCAAGATACTTAAGGGACAATTAATTACGCGCCCAAAAGTTCACAATCTAGATATTTACAGACAATACAAGAATTTTTATTAAACTGCATTTAATTTTTGATTTCATTAATTTGTTCATTTATTCATATCCTCCATTAGATAACACCGATTTTGGTAATACAAGTAAGTTAATTATCACAAATTGAATAAAATTGGGTCTGTGTAGTCATCCTCGCTCGAATATTCACTTTAAATTCGACTGTAAATAATTGAATTCCAGGTAAGGCCTATGCGGCACGAATTCAATCCGAATTACGTTTTTCAGATCACCAAATCAAATTCTAATTTAAATTGTATTTTGTCTTGCGCTGTGAAATTGGATCGACAAAGGGAAAACAACTTTGGTAGGGACAGAGTTGATTCGGAAAATGTGAGAATTTTGTTTTTGAATTTTCTCATTCGGGAGTGAAAGCGATCGCCAATCCCATTATTGCATATTTTTATTCCTTGGCAGCTGTTATAACAGAATTATTTCTATTTAAGCTCCCAAGGCACATATCCCAATAAAGTATACAGGGTTCCTATAATACGATGAGACGAGTCGATTTGTATATGAGAAAGTACTGGCAGTATTTTTCTGAAAAGGACCCCGCACGAGAACATATAGGAAATTGGCTCTCGGTCAAATTGGCTGAAATTGTATCATGATGTAGTAGCATAAGGTCTTTAAAAAATGTGTGTGTTCAAATGATTTTGTATGTGTCGTTTCTGAGATATAAGCGGTAAAAGTTCGTAAAAACGTCGTAGTTGAAATTGAAATTGTTTATTGAAATAGGAATCCTAATATACATATGAAAATAAATTACTAGTCCTAATTAATTGAATTAATCATAATTTATAACGAACAAGTAAACTGCCTAGTATGATTAATCCCTCTATAAATAGTAATTTTTCTTGGGAACAATAAGTAAGGTAAATTCGCCTATTGCCGGCGTACTGAACAAAAATTCACGTTAAGACATCAAAATTAAGTATAATAATATTTATTTTTTCCACAATTTTTGTTTATTATGGAAAATTCATAACAATTCTTTATTATTATCGACCAAAAAGGAAAATATTACAATACATTTTTTTTTTCACCAACATTTTCTAGAGAAAGTCATTTTTTCTTTTACCGGCGTTATTCCAAAATGCATTAATATATTACCGGCGTAGAGCTTGTATTATTCCGGCGTAATAAAATGTTTGTAGTTTTTCAAAAAAAAATGTCTGTAATGAAAAAACGCAGTCACATTTTAGTTCATTTCCCAAATAAATCAAATACCAGAAAATACATTTTGCAGTTTATTTATTTATCATTTTTGAAAACAACAGCAACAATTCATCGAGTAATAATTAAAAGTTTCACCTCAAATATAATTTTCGGAAAGTGAAAATAAACCTCTTTTATTGATTGGATGGGGTAGATCAATTTTTTTATTATTTTGCTAAATTCATACCATAGGATATCATCACATTGCGGCCATTTCCAATGGACTCCAACCTATATCTTTTAGTGTACTTTGAGGTACGTTATATTTTTTGGATGCTTTGGCTGACATTCCACAATTAATATCATGAAGGGATTGTTGTAGTACTTCCTTCGTATACACCACACGTTTTTTTTATTATTGGTGTTGATACATTGGCCAGGTGCCATATCGCTAAATAAAAAATAAATGGTCTGATTAAAAAAACTAAGTAGTAATGAAGTCTTTCAAAATTAGTTTTCAAAAATACTCAAGAAAGTAAGATATATTTTGTTAATAAAAATACGAAAGCTCTGAGACGCCATAATAGATACATTGCCAAAAATATTCCTTCAGCAATGCACTTATTTTTTTGTGATCACATATTCAACATTTATGATATATCTAATTTTATCATATAAAGATACAGTGCATACTGAACTCGTATTTCCAAAATTTCCCACATATAGATTTCCAAATGAGCTGAGATATGAGCTGAGTAATGAGCTGAGTGTAAAGGGTTAGTTTTGAAAATTCATGAAAACTTCTGGATTACAAAAATTCATACGCCGCAATTGGATAACAAACTTTGTTTATATGTCAGCTATCAAACTACAAAAAATGTTGTGGACCAGTAACTTCAAGGCAACAAAAAAGTCTTGAGGACAAAGAGTTATCATTGATTCAAATCCGGCATATTACGCCGCAATTAGAACCATAGTTGAATGTTAGTCAATTACCGGCGTCCTTCCATTTTTATTTATTTTTTATTTGTTCATCCACGAAAATCGCTAAAGAAACACAAAGTATATTGTTAGTCTCTATCTACAATAAAAAAAGGCAGGAAAGAAGTGACAGGTCTACTTTATATTCCGTAAAACTTCCGAGAAAGTCAGTATTGTTTTCTAAAATAGCCGAGTGTGAAAGGTAAGTTTCAGAAACTCGCAAAAGTTTTTGCGTTAACAGAAGTGTACACCGTAATTGAATTATAACATTCGTTTAAGTGTTGGCTACTCAAAGAATCATTTTTGTTTTTTTTTTCTGTGAGGTTTGAGCAATAAGAAATTCGTTCAAATAGAAGTCATCAAAGATCCAAATCCGGCGTAATACGCCGCTATTTGATCAATAGTTGAAATGTTAATCCATCACCGGCTTATTTCCAAAATATATTGTAAGTCTTTATCTACAATCGGTAAAAAAATCAGGAAAGAAGTGACAGATCTACTTTATATGCCGTAAAACTCCCGAGAATGTCAGTATTGATTTCTGAATCAGCCGAGTTTGAAAGGTAAGATTCAGAAACTTGCAAAAATGTTTGCGTCAACATAAGTGTACCCCGTAATTGGATTATAACATTCGTTTGAGTGTTGGCTAATCAGAAAATAATTTTTGTTTTTTTTTCTGTGACGTTTGAGCTACAAAAAATCCGTTCAAATATAAGTCATCAAAAATCCATATCCGGCGTAATACGCCGCAATTAGATCCATAGTTGAAATGTTAGTCCATCACCGGCGTATTTTTATTTTAATTATTCAAATAAGTTTATCTACGAAAATAACTAACAAGATACACGAAATATATTTTTTGATCTTGTATCTATCCACCATCGCAAAAAGTTTTAAAATAAATGACTAGATCCATTTTATTTTTAGAAATATCCTTAAGAATATGAAACAGTTTACTTACCAAAATAATAGGCTATCCCACTTTGAGACTGATGCAATATTCAGCGCAATGTGACAATCATGTAACAAATGAGCATTTCGGAAGAGTGATAAATTTCCTCCTGAGAAAGTGGCGCCACGGTCTAGGATTGAGCTCCTAATTCAAATAAAACGAAACTAAAGTTCATTCATTTCTATGCGCCAGTAATACGTTAATGTTTTGTATACGCCGTTATTAGCTCAATTTACCTTAAATACACAAATGAATAAATATGCATATATAAACAAATAGATGATGTAAGCATGTGATAAATAATTTTGAATTTTCTCACCGAACAAGATTGCTTGATTTGTACTGGGAGCTTATTGAACTCCAGCAAACCTCGATGGAAGATAGAGTTTATAGATTGTGAATACCTGGTACGAGAAACATAAAAACTGGTACTGCCTCGTGTAGGATAATCATGAATTTCACTAGTGAATAATAAACTGATGATGAAAAATTGGTCCGTTTGCGAAACTTTGGTGATACTTCATATTCAGCTATACGAATCACACTGACGACCCGCATCGACCGTCCGCGACCGTCCAGCAACGACCAAAAATTGAAAGGGATCAATAAAAACTTTCAAACTCTTAGATAGGTGATGATCCAAAGATCGACCAACATTTTCAGCAGATTGCAATTTTAAACGTAGTATTCGAAAACCGGTTGAAGACGATCATTCAGTGTCAGTTATCCGATAAGAATTCACGTTTTGGAAATTTTGGTCGTAGTTGGACGGTCGCGGACGGTCGGTCATGGTTGCTCAGTGTGCCTGCTGCCTATACAATACAGATTGCAAATTCGTAGTGTCCCTAATGAATGGGGGATGAGTATCAACATTTGAGGATAGGGGAGTAGCGAAACTTGAACAAAATTATGTTCCTCTAAACATTAAAAATAGGTGTTATAATGAAAATTTTATGAACGCACCATTTTTTATGTTAAGGTTATTTTATGGTATATTTTAAAACTTAAATAGTTAGATACGAGACATAAAGACCAAGGAATAGAACAAATATAATTTGTTGTTTTTTCTTCATTTTGGAGCGTTTTGCATGGTGAACCACCAAGAGTCTATCAAGATTTAGACCAGAAAATATTTCTCTATTATTTCGATCGCTGTTACTTCAACCCCCTAGGCAAGTTTATCTACGAAAATAACTAACAAGATACACGAAATATATTTTTTGATCTTGTATCTATCCACCATCGCAAAAAGTTTTAAAATAAATGACTAGATCCATTTTATTTTTAGAAATATCCTTAAGAATATGAAACAGTTTACTTACCAAAATAATAGGCTATCCCACTTTGAGACTGATGCAATATTCAGCGCAATGTGACAATCATGTAACAAATGAGCATTTCGGAAGAGTGATAAATTTCCTCCTGAGAAAGTGGCGCCACGGTCTAGGATTGAGCTCCTAATTCAAATAAAACGAAACTAAAGTTCATTCATTTCTATGCGCCAGTAATACGTTAATGTTTTGTATACGCCGTTATTAGCTCAATTTACCTTAAATACACAAATGAATAAATATGCATATATAAACAAATAGATGATGTAAGCATGTGATAAATAATTTTGAATTTTCTCACCGAACAAGATTGCTTGATTTGTACTGGGAGCTTATTGAACTCCAGCAAACCTCGATGGAAGATAGAGTTTATAGATTGTGAATACCTGGTACGAGAAACATAAAAACTGGTACTGCCTCGTGTAGGATAATCATGAATTTCACTAGTGAATAATAAACTGATGCAGATATGCAGGTGCCTCGCCAGATAAAATTTTGAAAATAAAAATCATAGTGGAATAGAAAATTCTATCCTTAACTGAGAGCCAATCTAAAAGTTGGGTGTTTGATGTAGAAAATAACCGATTTGTGGGTCGAATTAAGACACATTCAGAATTAAAATGTACGAAGGCGTAGAAGGGCCACCTATTGATAAAAAAATTAATTTTGCTAATTCTGAATTAAGTCAGAATTCCGATATACTAAGTCAGAAAATTGTGAGATGTTAAGTCAGAATTCCGACTTAGTAATTCAGAATTAGCTAATTCCGAGATATTAAGTCAGAATTAGGAGTGACAGAACATGTACTAATTCTGAGAACTCACACTGTTTACTAATTCTGAGATACCAAGTCGGAATTCTGACCTAGTATCTCGGAATTAGCTAATTCTGAGTTCCAAGTCAGAATTCTCACTCAACATCTCGGATTTAAGTAATTCTGAGATACTAAAGCGGAATTCTGACTTAGTATATCGGAATTAGATAATTCTGAAATACAAGTCGGAATTTTGACTTAGTATCTCGGAATTAGCTAATTCGTAGATACTAAGTGGGAATTCTGACATAATATCTCAGAATTTGCAAAATATTTTTTTTTATCAATTGGTGGCCCTTCTATGCTTTCGTAGTCTTGGCATCTCAGAATTATAACATGTTCTGTCGCTCCTAATTCTGAGATACTAAGTCGGAATAAGTTAATTCCGAAATGTTAAGTCAGAATTAGGAGTGACAGAACATGTACTATTTCTGAAATACCAAGTCAGAATTCTGACTCAACATCTCGGAATCAGTTAATTCTGAGATACTAAGTCAGAATTCTGACTTCACATCTCGAAATTAGCTAAGTCTGAGATACTAAGTCGGAATTCTGACTTAGTATCTCGGAATTAGCTAATTCTGAGTACCAAGTCAGAATTCTCACTGAACATCTCGGAATTAAATAATTCTGAGATACTAAAACGGAATTCTGACTTAGTATGTCGGAATTAGATAATTCTGACATACTAAGTCGGAATTCTGACTTAGTATCTCGGAATTAGCTAATTCGTAGATACTAGGTGGGAATTCTGACTTAATATCTCATAATTTGCAAAATTATTTTGTTTTATCAATGGGTGACTCTTCTATGCCTTCGTAGACTTGGTGTCTCAGAATTAGAACATGTTCTGTCACTCCTAATTCTGAGATACTAAGTCGGAATTAGCTAATTCCGAAATGTTAAGTCAGAATTAAGATTGACAGAACATGTACTAATTCTGAGAACTCACACTGTTTACTCGTCATACATAAAAAGGCAAAATATAATTGAAATATTACTTATTGATATGCTCCTTGTTGGTTTGTTTGAAATATAGAAAGGTCTGCTTGTATGTTATCCAATTTGTTGAATCCTCATTCTAATTTCAGTATAGGTGTATGTACAGTCATCAACTGAAACTGAGTTCATACACCAATCAGTATATAGAGCATAAAATGAATGATACTGATAGGAAACCGACTGTGCCATTACATGAATTACATGCTCTATATCACTAGAATATCCAGGTACGCTGCAAGATAGTGCAAAAAAAATTGCCAATACTAATAATCCGACAGATCCTGTTTTGTGCACACATAAAGTATTTGCAAAAATTTTCCGGTTTTTCTCCGTTAATATAATAATCAAATCGGGTCGTGAAAAATCTCATTTTGTTCATATTTCAATCAATTACAATTTTTCTTATTGAAGCAACCATACTGCTGTATGAGTTTTCATAAACAAAAAACTAAAGAACAAACTTTTTTTTGTTTTTAAGTGTTTATAACAAATTAATAAATGATAGTGCGAATCCAAAACAAAACAGAATATAACTACAGTTTGTCTTCCATATAATGGCACATTCGGTTTCCTACTTTTCATTTTTTTTTTTTCAAATAATTCCTCTGCTGATTGGCCTATCAATCAATAATTAACATTCTAACATTCTTTCTATTAGCAGACCTGTGGAATTATTGATTTTTTATTTGTCGTATGCCAGTCGAAATTGAAGTTTTGTTTATCCTTAACTCACTAGTGAAATCATGCTTATGTATTTTATTCACCATATATGAACTCACTTAGTAAAAGAAAACGGGTCTCAAAACCTAAAAATTGGTCCGTTTGCGAAACTTTGGTGATACTTCATATTCAGCTATACGAATCACACTGACGACCCGCATCGACCGTCCGCGACCGTCCAGCAACGACCAAAAATTGAAAGGGATCAATAAAAACTTTCAAACTCTTAGATAGGTGATGATCCAAAGATCGACCAACATTTTCAGCAGATTGCAATTTTAAACGTAGTATTCGAAAACCGGTTGAAGACGATCATTCAGTGTCAGTTATCCGATAAGAATTCACGTTTTGGAAATTTTGGTCGTAGTTGGACGGTCGCGGACGGTCGGTCATGGTTGCTCAGTGTGCCTGCTGCCTATACAATACAGATTGCAAATTCGTAGTGTCCCTAATGAATGGGGGATGAGTATCAACATTTGAGGATAGGGGAGTAGCGAAACTTGAACAAAATTATGTTTCTCTAAACATTAAAAATAGGTGTTATAATGAAAATTTTATGAACGCACCATTTTTTATGTTAAGGCTATTTTATGGTATATTTTAAAACTTAAATAGTTAGATACGAGACATAAAGACCAAGGAATAGAACAAATATAATTTGTTGTTTTTTCTTCATTTTGGAGCGTTTTGCATGGTGAACCACCAAGAGTCTATCAAGATTTAGACCAGAAAATATTTCTCTATTATTTCGATCGCTGTTACTTCAACCCCCTAGGCTAGGTGACATCTACCATTTTTGTATTATATAGCTAGTGGTGAATTGTGATATACAGTGTGTCTCACTTTGCTTCCGTAATTTTTCATGTAGAATTGTACATTTTGTGTAGGTATATCTATTAATTCTGCAAATTTCACAATTTAACATAAATCATTACGGAAGCTACGGGGAGCTTTCATAAAAACTGAGACACAATGTATAAAGCACCGCTTTGTTTGTTGAATTTGAGACATGGGTTGTCATGTAATTAGGTAATCAAATACATTTGATGATTATGCCTAACGCTTACGATTCACAGTAGTTCTCACTGCGCACGGAACATAGGAAGATTAAAAACACTAGATACATTGATGTCTCCTTCACACGTGAAATCAGCCAGTTTGTGGAAAGTGGGAGACTTTACTGTTATCATTTTTCATAGAATTTCTCAATTGTTTTACATTTACTTAATCTTAATAATCTTAATAAGCTTAATAAGATACTCCAAAATCGTAGCACAAGAGTAATCTTGAGATGTAACAGATATATTCCCATTAATAGAATGTAAGATACTTTGCAATGGCAATTTGTTCATCAAAGATTGTTTAATTTAATCATGAAATTTGTTCACAAAGTTATAAATAAATTGGGACCTTTTTTTTCAGCGATACAAAATGCTCACAATATTCATTGGCATTTTACCCCTGATAGCAACAATCTATATATTTGCAAAACAAACCAGAAAAACAGCATGAACTCTTTGTTTTTTAAGTGTTCTGACAAATACAATAAATTATCAAATGAAATGAAATGTTTTCCCTATCTGAACATTTTCGAAAGCAAACTGTTTGGATTCATAAAAAATACGTTGTGAATAGACACTTGCTGGCCATTCTTAATTTTTAAAAGATTTCAAATCCTCATTTGATATATAAATATTCTTTCGTGTTTATATCGAGCATCTAGCATAAATAAGTATCGTTATTTAATTATTTTTTTCTCGGACCTCGTATCAACATGTTTGTTTAATGTTCTTCAATGCAAACGAAATCAACCAATAATGACCTCTATTTATGGCCGATTTGTCATTAATGCATGTTTTTTTGAAATCTATCGTTAATGACACCTATTACTTTTCGATTTTGTAGAACAGCCTTGAAATGCGATTGTACAGGTGGTTTTTTTCTGTACCTTCTTTCAGTATCTCTGACCCTACGATTTCAAATGTTGACATGAATGTATTCAAATAATTGAAAGACTATTCTCAATGTTCATTTCGTTGATAAAATATCTATTAATCAAGAAATCCTTTATTTCAACAAGAGTGAGGTCGACAGAAAAATGTTGTAATCAACTCGTATATTGAAATGCGATTAATGATCTCAAATATTAACGCGCTCGCTTCGTCCACTCGTTAAAATATCTGGATCATTAATCGCCTTTATGAATACACTAGTTGATTAAATAACTATTATCATCCCAGTTAACACATAATATTCTATTCTGGTTGGAATATACCCGGATTTGGAATGGTCATCCAAAAGATATCCATCGAGAATGTGTAATGGATATCTTTCAGAAGATATTTTGTGGATAGCCGAAAGATATCCAAAGCAATCATAACTTCTTTTATAATATAACAAAATCAATGTTCAACCTATATTTTTTTACCTTCCATTTTTTTATGAAAATTTCTTCTTTCAACAAATATCGATGTTTTTTTGTCTCTTCAACGTATACCAATTGTATCTTTTTCCTGTACCGTAATCTGTCTGTACTTCATATTAACTTCCATGAGATGTTCATTCATGGAATCGAAATGGATATCCATTAGAATATATTATACAGATGGTTACGAAGATCCGAAGCAATTATGAAATGAATAGAGAGTACAATATCAACTTTCAATAGCGATATATTTTAACAGTTTCCCTTATTCCTCAATGATATCTTATTGTTATCCCTTAAAATATTTTTTGGATATTTGTGAACAATGTCTTATGGATATCCTTGTGAATATCTTGTAGATGTCCTTGAACAACATCTAATGGATATCTGTGAACAATATCTCATGAACGATATCTTATGGATATTCCAGAAGGATATCTTATAGAAGTCCTCTGGATATCCCCAATATTCAAAATGAATTTTCAGTGCGTATCTATTATGTCCGTGTGTTGACTGCACATTCAACAATTTATATTCGATGAAGAGAGAAAAGGAAACATCGATATTGAAAATTCAGCTTGATATTTATATTCGTTTAGGCTTGCCTCGGATGTTTTATGTTCGTCTGTAGAATATTTTCTGGAAGATATCCATTTCGAATCCATCGACCAACATCTTTTCATAATGTTATCCCTCAAATTATGACATAATTGCCATGTTGCAGTTTTTTAAGGATACAATAAGCACGTCAGCTCTGTCGGGTATATTCATGGCAACGAAAACCCAAAAATACTGTCTTGGATGAAATATATGACAATAAGAAGGCAATTGAAACGTCCATTGCAGCTTGTTGAGAGCATGTAAAAACGATAGTATTTCCATCGCCGAACGGAGATTCTTCGTTGTCGATATAGTCTTGTCAGTACGACAACGCTGCATTTTATATTTGACAGAACAATCATTTGAAGCTAGCAGTGTCGTAACTATCGAGAAAGGGAAACCAAATTGGAAAAGAGAAAAATTAATGAATTATGAAAAAAACATGTCAATTACAGCATCGGCTCTTCTCGAAATCATGTGGAGATTATTTCATCATAATTTCAGGTTTCCATTCCATATTGGGTTTCCATTATTTCTATTTTATTGAACCTCAATATTTCTGTGAACAACGCACGACACTGCCGGTGACGGAAGATGTACCTTACACACATATCTCAGCGTGTGCGGCGAGTTACTCATCTAGGTTATGTTATTTGATCGAAGATAAATATCTTATAAAAACAATGATACAAGCTATACCTATAGTATTTGTTGAAAGAAGAAATTTTCATACGAAAGTGGAAGGTAAAAAAATACTTATAGGTTGAACACTGATTTTGTTACATTTATATGAATTTATTATTGCTTTGGATATCTCATGGCTATTCATAAAATATTTTCAGTTGTAATATCACAAGAGAGTGAGAATAAAGTGAAAATAATTTGACAGATTGTTCGAAAACTGCCAAATGGCAACAAGTTTGAGAAAACATCTGGAGAATTATTTTCTACTTCATCGAACTTTCGTATGGTATTCGATAGATTATTTTTTGATGACCCAATCATAGACCTAATCTCTATACATATAACATTTTTATTTCAACAATTTACTTGAATCACCATAAACAGAATGAAGTTTGGAATTGGAAGTTCTCATCATGGAATATACAATTATTATGGATGTTTTGTCCTTGGCTGGAGGATTCCGTAACATTGTTTTGTTCTGTTGGGTTGAAAGCTATTGCTTTCTCTCTGTCCCTAGGCTATCAATTGAAACTGTTTCCAAATTGACACGTTACTCAAAATAGTATTCTTACATGCATTTTCGTTGATTTTCTTTAAATGTCATCGAATGATGATGTACTAAACCGTTTTCGAATCATTTTTCACTTTTCTGACATAATAAAAACAAAATACCACAAAAAATTCCCGAGACAATTTTCAAGATAGAAAATTCCCACTATAATAATAATTGGCCTGAACGTACATGAATGCTTTAAATTGATGGTTTCGATTGGTTGCAAGAATTGTCAAAAAATAATCTGAAAAATACCCATTACACATTCTCGATGGATATCTTATGGATGTTCATTTCATATCCGGAGATATCAAGACCAGAATCGGACATGAAACGGATATCTATAAGATATTATGCGTTATCTGGGGTGGATTCTGTTATCTTAAAGATGTAGAAAAATTTCCAATGGATTTCAATTTGTCTCTGATACACATCAATGATTTTACTGTGAAATAAACAACTTAGTTTATTCTTCCATTTCTCTGGCACTTTTGATGTATAGCTATATACCATCGAGAACTAAACTGCTAGAAACGGATATCTTCTCATTTTACCTCATGTGGGACGTGTACCCTAAACTTTGTTTTTTCTTCAGCTTTCATCATAAACTGGAAAGGAGAGAAAATACCAGTGTTCAGGCCAAATGTTGAATGTACCAACGGAATCATCCACGTCATAGATGCCCCGTTCCTCAAAGAAGGCGATATCCAAGTAAGCAGTGCTTCCGTTCTGGCAATAGCACCACAGATAATGATGATACTCATCGCTAAATACCTTCTCCTTTAATACAATCGTCATTAAAATAATAATCGAGATGAAATTGAATGATCAAATACAGGGTTTTTGTAAAGAGTTGTTTGTATGTGCTACAGGATGCTTCATTCAAGCCGAAGCATCTCTACTTCCAGTTATTATTTTATATATATGGTTTTTTGGAACAATCTGTATATCGTCAAATCGATAATTGATTAATTCTTCAATCCTAGCGAGAATTGTTTACGACTCTTTATATAAACTTCTTGTTGTATTTCTATCTGAAAAACAATACTTTTCGAAAATAAAGGCTTATCTCCACTTTTCACATTCACACTTTTTTTGGTATTTTTTCATTATGATATTTTTAACGATTATACGCTGATACGATTTTTTTGGAAAATAACTCATTATTTTGAATAGGTAAGCTGGTTTTGAATAGGTAAGATAGTCTATTTTGTAAATAATTATGCAAACGACTCAATGTAACAAAATATGCCAATAATGTAAGCAATGAACGAATATCATCGACAGTTTCATTATAATACAAATTATCGGAAAAATAGCCCCATACATACCAGCTCATGTCAATTTCGACTGTTTTAAAATTAGAGTCTATTATTGGATTATTGTGAGTGAAGTAAATACTAAGAAAATCAACTGATTGTAAGTCAGAATTGTTGGGGTTGTATTTCACTGAAGTTGATTATCGAAATATATGATATGAAATGACAAATAAACTGGGGCAAATTTACAAATTGGCATATTTTCAATGGAAGACAAATAATTACTAGAATTTTTATATTTACAATGTAATGGAGTAAACCAAAAATTGAAGCATTTCAGATGTAAATAATCCAAATAATATTTGATGAAATTTATTGATGTTGAAATCGGTTTTCAGATGTTTAAGAAAAAAATGAAATTATTTGCAAGATAAAATAATATAATTATTCTATTACCTAGTGTCCTTACATTCCAATCTGCTTCTTGAGGTTCGAAGTTACGTTGATAATATTTTTACATTAAGATAATTGCTATTTAGGTATTACACACTGACATGTGGTTGAATTCAAGTAACTGACTTTTACTGAATGCATAAATCAAGATTACTAATACAATTCAACTCGTTGGATGAACTCTGAGTATCAACCAATATCTGTGTTCAATGCCCTGTGTGATGTTTATTGTAAATTACTTTATGGTAAGCATATGAAATTTTGCTTATAATCTTAAGATGTACATACGTGTGGATGTGTATAAATGTTGATATTATTGACAGTCCCTGTAGGTATATTTATAATAGAATTTAAAATTACTCATCAGTTTTAAAATTTAGGTAAATGACGAAAAATGCTTAACGCAAATAGTTTGTGAGCACTGAAATGCTTCATATTTATATTGAATATACAAAGGAACCATATGTGAAATTTGCTTCATATTTGCAACGTCCTCACGCTGCTAAGCACAAGTGTGATTCAGCACTATAAGATGCATGTTTGAAATTTTTCAAATATATTCATATATTTTTCGTTCTACTACTTATTCATTCCGTATCACCTTTGTATATTCAGATGTGTGGTAACCAAAGAATCCATCAACTAAGAAATATTGAGAAACAATACAAAAAATGTCACTCTCCTTGTTTGAAAATATACGCCGGTATATAAAAATAGGAAATCATAAGCATTTGTGTGACACAAAAATCATTCTAAAATGTGTTGTAGGAGTAGAGTAGGGTTATGTATTTTTTTCAGATGGACTGACTGACAACTATCTGAATACTTATATCAATTCGAACCATCTTTCGTTGAGGAAATAAATGTTTATGTAAATCAATTATATAAATGTTGCAATATAAATAATAAGGTAATTTATCAGGGTTTGATTCCATAAAGAATGCTGAATTTACTTGAATGAAAAAAATTACTAGGCCATAGAACATTGAAAGTCTAGTATGGTTTCTCGAATCAATCTCCTTTAAAATCGGCTTCATTCTATTTCAACTGTTTTCCTTTATGGAATCACCTGTTTATGTATAAATACATACCGTACCGCTATTATGACATAAACACTATAAAGGATGTTTTTGAGCTTGAAGTTTAGAGAAAATAGATCTAATTGTGTGTATGTTATAAATGTGCACTGCCAATGTTACACCTATTTGGTTTTCTTCAAACGGTTCTACTCTATCCCAAACTTCCTGACTTAACGTTACATGTTCAACTCATCTGCATATATGGTATCAATTTTGATACTAGATTATATCAGCAATTAATATTTAGAGTTTTGTTCTGGGACGTTGATAGAAAACGTTTTTTAAAAATATGAAAAATCACGAATTCGAGCTCATTTCGTGAAAGTTCTTTCGCTTCAACCAGGGGCAAAAAATTTTTTCTCAAATCTTCTAGGTTCTTCAAATTGACAAATGACAAATTTTTCAAATATTTCAAAATCCAAATCAATTGGTGGTTGAGGAGAATTTTGTTTACAAAGTTAATGAATTCACTGAGAATATATTTCAGTCGACTTTTATTGTACTCAAGAAATATGCGGCATAATTCTTCCAGAGGTATTCAACTATCCGTCTATTTCAATTATAATGCAATCACAATAATTCATACAATTCAATTCTGAACCTTTGTCGTAATGTAATATTGATTCTCTTAGAATTGTCCTTCATATGTAATGATTTTTTTTGTAAATATTTCTATTTTCAATAAAGCATTCAGTGCTCTTCGATTTATATTACATCCTTACCCCTACTTCCTACGAAAAATGTTTCTCCCAGCCATATTATCATTCCTAAAAATGAAAGGTATATTCAGAAATCCAAATAAAATGATCTGAAATGAGCTATCTATATTATTCATATCAGTATTGCATTGGAGAGTGTTTTCTAAATGGTTGCATTTCAAATATTCTCAAAATTTTTTAATACAATTTTACTGGTATAAGTATTAATTACAGAAGATGAGAGCTCAAATGGTTCGAGAAGAACAAATTTTCTACTTATAGCACTGGCGCACCCAGGAGGGGAGCTTAGGGGTCCCTGTCCTCCAGAATGTCAGAGATATATTTTTCACAAATACTTACTGGGTCTTTAACATTTAGCAATACACGTTTCACGTGTTTCATGTCACTTGCTACCTAAATATTACCATACGACGACTTAGTGTCTTTTCACTGTTAGCCAATCTGTCTTATGCGAACACGCGCTAACTTTTGTGCTTGTTCAATCAATCAATTTATTGAATTCAGATAAGGTGATGTACATTATCTTAAGTAGTAATTATAGTAAATGCAAAAATAAATGAAAATAAATAAATGGTGGTTTTCAGTACCTGGGAATCGCCTAAGCAAAGCTTGTGTTGCGTGTTTTCCCAGATCTGGACCCAATCAAAGAATTAAGTAAGAATAACATTTTTTCCGCTCAGTAAAAAATTAAAAATTAAAAATCAAGGATCGGTTAACAAGAAATTGGATTTGACAATCACGCCAGAGAGACACAGGTGTAAATTTCAAGTTTATATGAAATGTGGGTATACAAGTAATTCAGTGAATTGATTCAAATATTTCTTTTAAATTATCAAAATTGTGATCAATGGAGTGCCTAATTTTTTCTTGCGTTTTTTACTATTTTTTATATTCCTAATTTCAATGGGAACTAGATTGAGTAGTTTTGGCCCAAAATAAGTAACAAACCTTTGAGTATATGCATTTTTACAAAAAGGAACAATAATCGTTCTTCCGGATTTGGCTCGGGTGTCATGTGAGTGTATCAGATATTTAAGAGGTGAATTCATCATCCATAATATACAGTGGTAGGTATATAATTTTCTGATGTTGAATAAACCAGCCTCCTTATATAAGTTCAGAGTCGAGTGTCTTCTATCTTTTTTCAGTGCTATTTTAAGCAAGGAATTTTGCATCACTTGAAGATTATGTAAGTGTGATTTATTCAGCCCAGCTCAAACAATAATACAGTACCGACCTATGTCATTAGTAGTTAATGGTTATTCAGTTTGTTTCTGAGCTGGTAGAATTTGAAAGTGAGTTTCCTAAGTCTTTTCACGATAAAATCTATATGTTTGTCCCAGCGTACATGTTGGTCAAGCATCACGCCCAGATATTCCATTGAACCTTTTTTTTAATGCATGGGCAAGTACAATAATTAGGATTTTGGCAATTTGTTGTATGTATGAAAATGTTGTTCAACATGAATTCGTATATTTTATTACTTTCTATAAATTCCTGGGAGCACCAGTGACCTTTAGGAAAAATTAACAATTAAAACCAAATGGTTTGCAGAAAAATTATGATTCGAAGGTCAATACAATAAAAATCCAGTGCTGTCTCACAACACAGACAAAGAGTCGACAGCTTTCTGCATCCTGAACGCGTCTCTCCGGCATCCAGATGATGTAGGACGAGCTGAACGTCCTCTCCGTATTCCCACGCCTCTTCTGAAGATAACCTGCTCTGTTTGAAATCTGACTTGACCAGATGTTATGGTGAAGCGAGTCCTCCAGAGCGGCATCAGCCGTTGAATGCATCTCACTATTTGATCGGGTACCGCAAGGCATCTGAGCAAATGCATGATGAGCGATGCGATGTTGTGTCGAATGACTTACGATAATCGATCCAGGCCATTGAAAAGTTACGCTTATACTGCACGGAGTTCAGCGTGATACATCTGTCGATCAGCAGGTTCTCTTTGCAGCCAGCGACTCCCTTATTTTACCCTCTTTGCTTTTATATCCGTTCATACACCGTATCATCAAGCGTGTTATTGGTCTGTAGTTCTTGAGATCAGATATGAATCACCGTTTTTGGAGATTAACACGGTTCGCCCCTCGACAAACCAATCCAGAATCTCCTGCTCCCCATCTAGCCATGAGGTAAAAACTCTTGCTAGATGGTGGTGGGTACATGGAAAATTTGTCCACCAATAGTTATTCAGCCCATCAGAGCCTGGGGCAGCAAAGTTCTTCAAGCCTTCGAGGGCCCATTGATCTTCTTCCGGAGATATCGGATTGCGCAGTTCATTGAGTGCAGACTGACGAAGCTTCCTGGGGAAAGCTTCGAACTGCGTTAGGGCTGGAGTATCTACGTTCAGTGGTTGCGAAAATTCATAGATGTTCTTCCACCCAATCAGCCATCGGCGGGTTATCCACAACATGTGGTGGCTCTTGGCATAGGCGAGAAGGTTTATCGCGATTCCTTTCGCTAGTGACTTTTTTGCAGCCACAATCAAGACAGTGCTGTTTGATTGTAAACAGCACGCTTTGATTTAGGGTGCGGTAAGCTCGTCTTAATTTTGTAGCAATTCGCCGCACTGCGGGCGTGAATAAGGGCCTATTGACCTCCACGTAGTCGGCCACACACTTGATACGAGAAGCTTGTTGTCTCACCGACTTGATCTTAGCTCTCATCTTGTGACTGCGTCGCTCAGACCTCCCGAACAGAGGGCTGATATCGCTCCTCTCCACTTGGAACAGAGTCTGAGAGGCGTCATACATAGCAGAGCTGATCTGCCAGATATCAGCCTCTCCTGAAAGGACATTTGGAATTTCCGCATCTACTTGTGTCGGTTGCTTCAAGGGCTTGGTGTTATAAAGCGCCCTGCGGTTTCTAATGTCTTCCGTTGGTGGTCTGACGCGAGCCTTCTCTACAGCCAGACCGACACGTGGCATATCTGTCACTTCGTTGAGCGGATGAGGAAAAAGCGGCATGCATGTTAGGGACCTCTATATCCATCACGCGTATACGGAAGATGAGGGTGCTGAAGTCATTAAGAATTATTACCGGCTGAAGATGTGAAAGTACCCGAAAGGGTTGAAACGGAGCTCCGAGCAGTGGAAACGTGGTAATATTTGAGTCCAAAGGTTTTGAGAAAATTGGACAAGGAATCGCACTAGGAAAGACGCTGTTGCTAGTTGATAAATGTGTGGGTAATGATGTAAGGATAATGAATGTTAATTATTATCCGATTACTTTGAAGAACGGAACAATTTTGGAGCACTGTTCGTTAATTTCCTTTGTGTAGGTACGCGGTATTGTGAGCCAACCCCGCAATTTTCCAGCAGATTTAGAAACGTTTATTTCCATGAGGCCAGGTAGCCGAGTGGTTAGATTCGTCGCTTTTTATTCATTCTAGCCGCCGGTGGTGGGTTCAAAGCCCAGCGACTGCAGTATATTCTGATGACCTGAGAAAGTTCTAGGAATCGCACATTAAAAGGTAAGACCTCGTTAAGCTTGGCACGCACCATTTTCGACTCCTGAGGGGTGTCATTCATAGGAGGACGACAGCTGGTTAGCGGAAAACACAATTTCAAACTAGTTTTCTAAACCTCTTCCAAGGGCAAAGAGCAAGCTCAAAAATCCAAACTGAGAGAATGAATCAGAAAGTACCATGATATATTCGATACCGGACAAGGAAAAATGGGTAGGATGAAAGCGGTTCAGCATAAGATCGACACCGGGAATGATCGACCGATCCGACAATCAGCTAAAAGACCTCCTCTCGCTAAGGAGTAGGAGGCTGACAAAATCGTCAGCGACATGGAGAAAGAAGGAGTTGTAGAACCATCGGACAGTCTCTGGTCATCTCCAGTCATGCTGGTGTGAAGAAGAAAGATGGATCAACGAAATTTTGTGTAGATTATCGTCATCTGAATAATGTGATGAAGGACAGTTACTCTCTTCCAAGGATGGACGAAACCCAATACACTTTGGCTGGTTCTTCGATTTCCTCTACTCTCTATATGAAGATTGGATATTGGCAGGTAGAACTGGCTCAAGAAGATAGAGCTCAGGATAGTATATTTTGACGACAAAATTGCAGGTGGCAGATCGTTCGAGGACCATGTGAAAAATGTGGAAAATGTATTTCTGCGACTGAGTAACTACTGATTGCCATTTGTCCAGGAAGAAGTATGATATCTCGGCCATGTTTTCTCTGGGAAATGAATAGAAATAGATGAGCGGAAGATCAAAGCTGTTAATGAATGAATGTGCTGGGATTTGCCAACATCGCTAAACTACTGACAAGGTTCACGGAAGGGTAAACAAAGTTCAAATGGTCCGAGGAATGTCAAGAACAGGGGAAAGTCATCGGTCACTTTAGTGAGACCCCGAATGAATCGGAACGCAAGTACAGCTGGGAAAAACGTGTGAAGTGACCATGGCTTCTACATTTGAAAAACCGCGAGGGTCATGTAGCACGCTGGATTGAGAGACTCCAAGAATTTGACTGCTAGATTGAAAATCGCGAGGGTACTAGCAATAAGAAACCAGAATCTCTATCCGCGGAGACTATGCACAGACGGCTGCTCACATTGCCGATGAGCCGGAGAGAAGAAGTCGACAATTTGTAGGACCACCTCAGAATGATAACTGTAATAATAACAAAATCCATAAAGGCCAAGAGAAAGATCCTGCTGTTGGTTAAGTCATCGGCTGGACATTATCGAAGCTCGTCGTGACAGAAATTCTTATTATAACCAATGTCCTTTGAAGCGTGTGTGTCATTATTTGATATTATGAGATCAATAAATTATATTCTATTCCGAATATGTCGAAGAAAAAGGTCGTCGAATGACGAAGACCCTCCAGCAACAGTTGTATTGTAACCATCTTCCAAGCTTGAACATACAGATTAGTGTTACATCCATCGAACTTCGCGCTGCAGATATGGAGAATCTTGCAGATACCGCCACACTTCAAGAATAATATTTCAGGACTAAATGTTTTTAAGAAGGGGGAATGAAAGGATCCTGAAGCAAAACCTGACCACTTTCGTGTGGATAATCGAGCTCGGCTCATTAGGAATGCATGACAGAATGCGCATGCATATGCATGCATGCATGAAAAATACCAGAGCGACGCTAGGCGTCAAAACGCTGGAAATGGTCAGCGCAAATCAGGGATTCAAAATAACACAAAATATATCGAAAATACCAGAGCGACGCAAGGCGTCAAAACGCTGGAAATAGTCTGCGCAAATCAGGGATTCAAAATAACACAAAATATATCGAAATTGCCAGAGCGACGCTAAGCGTCAAGACGCTGGAAATAGTCTGCGCAAATCAGGGATTCAGAATAACACAAGATATATCGAAAATACCAGAGCGACGGTAGGCGTCAAGACGCTGGAAATAGTCGGCGCAAATCAGGGATTGAAAATAACACAAAATATATCGAAAATACCAGAGCGACGCAAGGTGTCAAATCGCTGGAAATGGTCGGCGCAAATCAGGGATTCAAAATAACACAAAATATATCGAAAATACCAGAGCGACGCAAAGCGTCAAAACGGTGGAAATAGCCTGCGCAAATCAGGGAATCAGGATTACACAATATATATCGAAAATAACAGAGCGACGCAAGGCGTCAAAACGCTGAAAATAGACTGGCGCAAATCAGGGATTCAAAATTACATGAGATATATCGAAAATAACAAAGCGACGCATGGCGTTGAAAGGCGTCAAAACGCTGAAAATAGTCTGCGCAAATCAGGGATTCCGAATAACAAAAAAAATCTCGAAAATACCAAAGCGACGCTAGGCGTCAAAACGCTAAAAATAGTCTGCGCAAATTAGAGATTCAAAATAACATAAGATATATCGAAAATAACAAAGCGACGCATGGCATTGAAAGGCATCAAAACGCTGAAAATATTCTGCGCAAATCAGGGATCCACAATTACATGACATATATCGAAAATACCAGGGCGACGCTAGGCGTCAAAGCGCTGGAAATGGTCGGCGCAAATCAGGGAATCAGGATTACACAATATATATCGAAAATAACAGAGCGACGCAAGGCGTCAAAACGCTGAAAATAGACTGGCGCAAATCAGGGATTCAAAATTACATGAGATATATCGAAAAAAACAAAGCGACGCATAGCGTTGAAAGGCGTCAAAACGCTGAAAATAGTCTGCGCAAATTAGGGATTCCGAATAACAAAAAAATTCTCGAAAATACCAAAGCGACGCTAGGCGTCAAAACGCTAAAAATAGTCTGCGCAAATTAGAGATTCAAAATAACATAAGATATATCGAAAATAACAAAGCGACGCATGGCATTGAAAGGCATCAAAACGCTGAAAATATTCTGCGCAAATCAGGGATCCACAATTACATGACATATATCGAAAATACCAGGGCGACGCTAGGCGTCAAAACGCTGGAAATGGTTGGCGCAAATCAGAGATTCAAAATAACACAAAATATATCGAAAATACCAGAGCGACGCAAGGCGTCAAAACGCTGAAAATAGTCTGCGCAAATCAGGGATTCAAAATAAAACAAAATATATCGAAATTGCCAGAGCGACGGTAGGCGTCAAGACGCTGGAAATAGTCGGCGCAAATGAGGGATTGAAAATAACACAAAATATATCGAAAATACCAGAGCGACGCAAGGCGTCAAAACGCTGAAAATAGCCTGGCGCAAATCAGGGATTCAAAATTACATGAGATATATCGAAAATAACAAAGCGACGCATGGCGTTGAAAGGCGTCAAAACGCTGAAAATAGTCTGCGCAGATCAGGAATTCCGAATACCAAAAAAATTCTCGAAAATACCTAAGCGACGCTAGGCGTCAAATCGCTGAAAATAGTCTGCGCAAATTAGAGATTCAAAATAACATAAGATATATCGAAAATAACAAAGCGACGCATGGCATTGAAAGCCGTCAAAACGATGAAAATATTCTGCGCAAATCAGGGATCCACAATTACATGAGATATATCGAAAATACCAGAGCGACGCTAGGCGTCAAAACGCTGGAAATGGTCAGCGCAAATCAGGGATTCAAAATAACACAAAATATATCGAAAATACCAGAGCGACGCAAGGCGTCAAAACGCTGGAAATAGTCTGCGCAAATCAGGGATTCAAAATAACACAAAATATATCGAAATTGCCAGAGCGACGCTAAGCGTCAAGACGCTGGAAATAGTCTGCGCAAAACAGGGATTCAGAATAACACAAGATATATCGGAAATACCAGAGCGACGGTAGGCGTCAAGACGCTGGAAATAGTCGGCGCAAATCAGGGATTGAAAAGAACACAAAATATATCGAAAATACCAGAGCGACGCAAGGCGTCAAATCGCTGGAAATGGTCGAAAGAAATCAGGGATTCAAAATAAAACAAAATATATCGAAATTGCCAGAGCGACGCTAAGCGTCAAAACGCTGGAAATAGTCTGCGCAAATCAGGGATTCCGGATAACACAAGATATATCGAAAATACCAGAGCGACGGTAGGCGTCAAGACGCTGGAAATAGTCGGAGCAATTCAGGTATTGAAAATAACACAAAATATATTGAAAATACCAGAGCGACGCTAGGCGTCAAAACGCTGAAAATAGTTTGGCGCAAATCAGGGATTCAAAATTACATCAGATATATCGAAAATAACAAAGCGACGCATGGCGTTGAAAGGCGTCAAATCGCTGATAATAGTCTGAGCGAATCAGGTATTCCGGATAACACAAAATATATTGAAAATACCAGAGCGACGCTAGGCGTCAAAACGCTGAAAATAGTCTGGCGCAAATCAGGGATTCAAAATTACATCAGATATATCGAAAATAACAAAGCGACGCATGGCGTTGAAAGGCGTCAAAACGCTGAAAATAGTCTGCGCAAATCAGGGATTCCGAATAACAAAAAAATTCTCGAAAATACCAAAGGGACGCTAGGCGTCAAAACGCTGAAAATAGTCTGCGCAAATTAGAGATTCAAAATAACATAAGATATATCGAAAATAACAAAGCGACGCATGGCATTGAAAGGCGTCAAAATGCTGAAAATATTCTGCACAAATCAGGGATCACAATTACATGAGATATATCGAAAATACCAGGGCGACGCTAGGCGTCAAAGCGCTGGAAATGGTCGGCGCAAATCAGGGATTCAAAATAACACAAAATATATCGAAATTGCCAGAGCGACGCTAACGTCAAAACGCTGGAAATAGTCTGCGCAAATCAGGGATTCAGGATAACACAAGATATATCGAAAATACCAGAGCGACGGTAGGCGTCAAGACGCTGGAAATAGTCGGCGCAAATCAGGGATTGAAAATAACACGAAATATATCGAAAATACCAGAGCGACGCTAGGCGTCAAAACGCTGGAAATGGTCGGCGCAAATCAGGGATTCAAAATAACACAAAATATATCGAAAATACCAGAGCGACGCAAGGCGTCAAAACACTAAAAATAGTCTGCGCAAATTAGAGATTCAAAATAACATTAGATATATCGAAAATAACAAAGTGACGCATGGCATTGATAGACGTCAAAACGCTGAAAATACTCTGCGCAAATCAGGGATTCACAATTATATGAGATATATATATAGTCGGCGCAAATCAGGGATTCAAAATAACACAAAATATATCGAAAATACCAGAGCGACGCAAGGCGTCAAAACGCTGGAAATAGTCTGCGGAAATCAGGGATTCAAAATAAAACAAAATATATCGAAATTGCTAGAGCGACGCTAAGCGTCAAAACGCTGGAAATAGTCTGCGCAAATCAGGGATTCGGGATAACACAAGATATATCGAAAATATCAGAGCGACGGTAGGCGTCAAGACGCTGGAAATAGTCGGAGCAATTCAGGTATTGAAAATAACACAAAATATATTGAAAATACCAGAGCGACGCTAGGCGTCAAAACGCTGGAAATGGTCGGCGCAAATCAGGGATTCAAAATAACACAAAATATATCGAAAATACCAGAGCGACGCAAAGCGTCAAAACGCTGGAAATAGTCTGCGCAAATCAGGGAATCAGGATTACACAAGATATATCGAAAATAACAGAGCGACGCAAGGCGTCAAAACGCTGAAAATAGTCTGGCGCATATCAGGGATTCAAAATTACATGAGATATAACGAAAATAACAAAGCGACGCATGGCGTTGAAAGGCGTCAAAACGCTGAAAATAGTCTGCGCAAATCAGGGATTCCGAATAACAAAAAATTCTCGAAAATACCAAAGCGACGCTAGGCGTCAATACGCTGAAAATAGTCTGCGCAAATTAGAGATTCAAAATAACATAAGATATATCGATAATAACAAAGCGACGCATGGCATTGAAAGCCGTCAAAACGATGAAAATATTCTGCGCAAATCAGGGATCCACAATTACATGAGATATATCGAAAATACCAGAGCGACGCTAGGCGTCAAAACGCTGGAAGTGGTTGGCGCAAATCAGGGATTCAAAATAACACAAAATATATCGAAATTGCCAGAGCGACGCTAACGTCAAAACGCTGGAAATAGTCTGCGCAAATCAGGGATTCAGGATAACATAAGATATATCGAAAATACCAGAGCGACGCTAGGCGTCAAAACGCTGAAAATAGTCTGGCGCAAATCAGGGATTCAAAATTACATCAGATATATCGAAAATAACAAAGCGACGCATGGCGTTGAAAGGCGTCAAAACGCTGAAAATAGTCTGCGCAAATCAGGGATTCCGAATAACAAAAAAATTCTCGAAAATACCAAAGGGACGCTAGGCGTCAAAACGCTGAAAATAGTCTGCGCAAATTAGAGATTCAAAATAACATAAGATATATCGAAAATAACAAAGCGACGCATGGCATTGAAAGGCGTCAAAATGCTGAAAATATTCTGCACAAATCAGGGATCACAATTACATGAGATATATCGAAAATACCAGGGCGACGCTAGGCGTCAAAGCGCTGGAAATGGTCGGCGCAAATCAGGGATTCAAAATAACACAAAATATATCGAAATTGCCAGAGCGACGCTAACGTCAAAACGCTGGAAATAGTCTGCGCAAATCAGGGATTCAGGATAACACAAGATATATCGAAAATACCAGAGCGACGGTAGGCGTCAAGACGCTGGAAATAGTCGGCGCAAATCAAGGATTGAAAATAACCCGAAATATATCGAAAATACCAGAGCGACGCTAGGCGTCAAAACGCTGGAAATGGTCGGCGCAAATCAGGGATTCAAAATAACACAAAATATATCGAAAATACCAGAGCGACGCAAGGCGTCAAAACACTAAAAATAGTCTGCGCAAATTAGAGATTCAAAATAACATTAGATATATCGAAAATAACAAAGTGACGCATGGCATTGATAGACGTCAAAACGCTGAAAATACTCTGCGCAAATCAGGGATTCACAATTATATGAGATATATCGAAAATACCAGAGCGACGCTAGGCGTCAAAACGCTGGAAATAGTCGGCGCAAATCAGGGATTAAAATAACACAAAATATATCGAAAATACCAGAGCGACGCAAGGCGTCAAAACGCTGGAAATAGTCTGCGGAAATCAGGGATTCAAAATAAAACAAAATATATCGAAATTGCCAGAGCGACGCTAAGCGTCAAAACGCTGGAAATAGTCTGCGCAAATCAGGGATTCGGGATAACACAAGATATATCGAAAATACCAGAGCGACGGTAGGCGTCAAGACGCTGGAAATAGTCGGAGCAATTCAGGTATTGAAAATAACACAAAATATATTGAAAATACCAGAGCGACGCTAGGCGTCAAAACGCTGGAAATGGTCGGCGCAAATCAGGGATTCAAAATAACACAAAATATATCGAAAATACCAGAGCGACGCAAAGCGTCAAAACGCTGGAAATAGTCTGCGCAAATCAGGGAATCAGGATTACACAAGATATATCGAAAATAACAGAGCGACGCAAGGCGTCAAAACGCTGAAAATAGTCTGGCGCATATCAGGGATTCAAAATTACATGAGATATAACGAAAATAACAAAGCGACGCATGGCGTTGAAAGGCGTCAAAACGCTGAAAATAGTCTGCGCAAATCAGGGATTCCGAATAACAAAAAATTCTCGAAAATACCAAAGCGACGCTAGGCGTCAATACGCTGAAAATAGTCTGCGCAAATTAGAGATTCAAAATAACATAAGATATATCGATAATAACAAAGCGACGCATGGCATTGAAAGCCGTCAAAACGATGAAAATATTCTGCGCAAATCAGGGATCCACAATTACATGAGATATATCGAAAATACCAGAGCGACGCTAGGCGTCAAAACGCTGGAAGTGGTTGGCGCAAATCAGGGATTCAAAATAACACAAAATATATCGAAATTGCCAGAGCGACGCTAACGTCAAAACGCTGGAAATAGTCTGCGCAAATCAGGGATTCAGGATAACATAAGATATATCGAAAATACCAGAGCGACGCTAGGCGTCAAAACGCTGGAAATGGTCAGCGCAAATCAGGGATTCAAAATAACACAAAATATATCGAAAATACCAGAGCGACGCAAGGCGTCAAAACGCTGGAAATAGTCTGCGCAAATCAGGGATTCAAAATAACACAAAATATATCGAAATTGCCAGAGCGACGCTAAGCGTCAAGACGCTGGAAATAGTCTGGTGCAAATCAGGGATTCAAAATTACATGAGATATATCGAAAATAACAAAGCGACGCATGGCGTTGAAAGGCGTCAAAACGCTGAAAATAGTCTGCGCAAATCAGGGATTCCGAATAACAAAAAAATTCTTGAAAATACCAAAGCGACGTTAGGCGTCAAAACGCTGAAAATAGTCTGCGCAAATTAGAGATTCAAAATAACATAAGATATATCGAAAATAACAAAGCGACGCATAGCATTGAAAGGCGTCAAAACGCTGAAAATATTCTGCGCAAATCAGGGATCCACAATTACATGAGATATAACGAAAATACCAGAGCGACGCTAGGCGTCAAAACGCTGGAAATGGTCGGCGCAAATCAGGGATTCAAAATAACATAAAATATATCGAAATTGCCAGAGCGACGCTAAGCGTCAAAACGCTGGAAAAAGTCTGCGCAAGTCAGGGAATCAGGATAACACAAGATATATCGAAAATACCAAAGCGACGGTAGGCGTCAAGACGCTGGAAATAGTCGGCGCAAATCAGGGATTGGAAATATTACAAATTATATCGAAAATACCAGAGCGACGCTAGGCGTCAAAACGTTGAAAATAGTCTGGCGCAAATCAAGGATTCAAAATTACATGAGATATATCGAAAATAACAAAGCGACGCATGGCGGTGAAAGGCGTCAAAACGCTGAAAATAATCCGCGCAAATCAGGGATTCCGAATAACAAAAAAATTCTCGAAAATACCAAAGCGTCGCTAGGCGTCAAAAAGCTGAAAATAGTCTGCGCAAATTAGAGATTCAAAATAACATAAGATATATCGAAAATAACAAAACGACGCATGGCATTGAAAGCCGTCAAAACGATGAAAATATTCTGCGCAAATCAGGGATTCACAATTATATGAGATATATCGAAAATACCAGAGCGACGCAAGGCGTCAAAACGCTGGAAATAATCTGCGCAAAACAGGGATTCAAAATAACACAAAAAATTTCGAAAATACCAGAGCGACGTTAAGCGTCAAAACGCTGGAAATAGTCTGCGCAAATCAGGGAATCAGGATAACACAAGATATATCGAAAATATCGGAGCGACGCTAGGCGTCAAGGCGCTGGAAATGGTCTGCGCAAATCAGGGAATCAGGATAACACAAGATATATTGAAAATAACAGAGCGACGGTAGGCGTCAAGATGCTGGAAATAGTCGGCGCAAATCAGGGATTGAAAATAGGCGTCAAAACGCTGGAAATAGTCTGCGCAAATCAGGGATTCACAATAACATAAGATATATCGAAAATAACAAAGCTAGCCATGGCGTTGAAAGGCGTCAAAACGATGATAATAGTCTGAGCGAATCAGGGATTCAGGATATTTCAAAATATATCGAAAATACCAGAGCGACGCTAGGCGTCAAAACGCTGGAAATAGTCTGGCGGAAATCGGGGATTCAGGATAACACAAGATATATCGAAAATACCAGAGCGACGGTAGGCGTCAAGACGCTGAAAATAATCTGCGCAAATAAGGGATTCAAAATAACACAAAAAATTTCGAAAATACCAGAGCGACGCTAAGCGTCATAACGCTGGAAAAAGTCTGCACAAATCAGGGATTCATAATAACAAAAAAGATATCGAAAATACCAGAGCGACGCTAGGCGTCAAAACGCTGGAAATAGTCTGGCGCAAATCAGGGATTCAGGATAACACAAGATATATCGAAAATACCAGAGCGACGGTGGGCGTCAAGACGCTGGTAATAGTCGGCGCAAATCAGGGATTGAAAATTACACAAAATATATTGAAATTACCAGAGCGGCGCTAAGCGTCAAAACGGTGGAAATAGTCTGCACAAATCAGGAATTCATAATAACAAAAAATAATTCGAAAATACCAGAGCTACGCTAGGCGTCAAAACGCTGGAAATAAACTGCGCAAATCAGGGATTCAAAATAACACAAAAAATTTCGAAAATACCAGAGCGACGCTAAGCGTCAAAACGCTGGAAAAAGTCTGCACAAATCAGGGATTCATAATAACAAAAAATATATCGAAAATACCAGAGCGACGCTAGGCGTCAAAACGCTGGAAATAGTCTGGCGCAAATCAGGGATTCAGGATAACACAAGATATATCGAAAATACCAGAGCGACGGTGGGCGTCAAGACGCTGGTAATAGTCGGCGCAAATCAGGGATTGAAAATTACACAAAATATATCGAAAATACCAGAGCGACGCTAGGCGTCAAATCGCTGGAAATGGTCGGCGCAAATCAGGGATTCAAAATAACACAAAATATATCGAAAATACCAGAGCGACGCAAGGCGTCAAAACGCTGGAAATAGTCTGCGCAAATCAGGGATTCAAAATAACACAAAATATATCGAAATTATCGGAGCGACGCTAGGTGTCAAGGCGCTGGAAATGGTCGGCGCAAATCAGGGATTTAAAATAGCACAAAGTATATCAAAAGTATCAGAGCGACGGTGGGCGTCAAAACGCTGGAAATAGTCTGCGCAAATCAGGGATTCACAATAACATAAGATATATCGAAAATAACAAAGCGAGCCATGGCGTTGAAAGGCGTCAAAACGCTGATAATAGTCTGAGCGAATCAGGGATTCAGGTTAATACAAAATATAGCGAAAATACCAGAGCGACGCTAGGCGTCAAAACGCTGGAAATAGTCTGGCGCAAATCAAGGATTCAGGTTAATACAAGATATATCGAAAATACCAGAGCGACGGTAGGCGTCAAGACGCTGGAAATAGTCGGAGCAATTCAGGTATTGAAAATAACACAAAATATATTGAAAATACCAGAGCGACGCTAGGCGTCAAAACGCTGAAAATAGACTGGCGCAAATCAGGGATTCAAAATTACATGAGATATATCGAAAATAACAAAGCGACGAATGGCGTTGAAAGACGTCAAAACGCTGAAAATATTCTGCGCAAATCAGGGATCCACAATTACATGACATTTATCGAAAATACCAGGGCGACGCTAGGCGTCAAAACGCTGGAAATGGTCGGCGCAAATCAGGGATTCAAAATAACACAAAATATATCGAAATTGCCAGAGCGACGCTAACGTCAAAACGCTGGAAAAAGTCTGCGCAAATCAGGGATTCAGGATAACACAAGATATATCGAAAATACCAGAGCGACGGTAGGCGTCAAGACGCTGGAAATAGTCGGCGCAAATCAGGGATTGAAAATAACACGAAATATATCGAAAATACCAGAGCGACGCTAGGCGTCAAAACGCTGGAAATGGTCGGCGCAAATCAGGGATTCAAAATAACACAAAATATATCGAAAATACCAGAGCGACGCAAGGCGTCAAAACGATGGAAATAGTCTGCGCAAATCAGGGAATCAGGATAACACAAGATATATCGAAAATAACAGAGCGACGCAAGGCGTCAAAACGCTGAAAATAGACTGGCGCAAATCAGGGATTCAAAATTACATGAGATATATCGAAAATAACAAAGCGACGCATGGCGTTGAAAGGCGTCAAAACGCTGAAAATAGTCTGCGCAAATCAGGGATTCCGAATAACAAAAAAAATCTCGAAAATACCAAAGCGACGCTAGGCGTCAAAACGCTAAAAATAGTCTGCGCAAATTAGAGATTCAAAATAACATAAGATATATCGAAAATAACAAAGCGACGCATGGCATTGAAAGGCATCAAAACGCTGAAAATATTCTGCGCAAATCAGGGATCCACAATTACATGACATATATCGAAAATACCAGGGCGACGCTAGGCGTCAAAGCGCTGGAAATGGTCGGCGCAAATCAGGGAATCAGGATTACACAATATATATCGAAAATAACAGAGCGACGCAAGGCGTCAAAACGCTGAAAATAGACTGGCGCAAATCAGGGATTCAAAATTACATGAGATATATCGAAAAAAACAAAGCGACGCATAGCGTTGAAAGGCGTCAAAACGCTGAAAATAGTCTGCGCAAATTAGGGATTCCGAATAACAAAAAAATTCTCGAAAATACCAAAGCGACGCTAGGCGTCAAAACGCTAAAAATAGTCTGCGCAAATTAGAGATTCAAAATAACATAAGATATATCGAAAATAACAAAGCGTCGCATGGCATTGAAAGGCATCAAAACGCTGAAAATATTCTGCGCAAATCAGGGATCCACAATTACATGACATATATCGAAAATACCAGGGCGACGCTAGGCGTCAAAACGCTGGAAATGGTTGGCGCAAATCAGAGATTCAAAATAACACAAAATATATCGAAAATACCAGAGCGACGCAAGGCGTCAAAACGCTGGAAATAGTCTGCGCAAATCAGGGATTCAAAATAAAACAAAATATATCGAAATTGCCAGAGCGACGGTAGGCGTCAAGACGCTGGAAATAGTCGGCGCAAATGAGGGATTGAAAATAACACAAAATATATCGAAAATACCAGAGCGACGCAAGGCGTCAAAACGCTGAAAATAGCCTGGCGCAAATCAGGGATTCAAAATTACATGAGATATATCGAAAATAACAAAGCGACGCATGGCGTTGAAAGGCGTCAAAACGCTGAAAATAGTCTGCGCAGATCAGGAATTCCGAATACCAAAAAAATTCTCGAAAATACCTAAGCGACGCTAGGCGTCAAATCGCTGAAAATAGTCTGCGCAAATTAGAGATTCAAAATAACATAAGATATATCGAAAATAACAAAGCGACGCATGGCATTGAAAGCCGTCAAAACGATGAAAATATTCTGCGCAAATCAGGGATCCACAATTACATGAGATATATCGAAAATACCAGAGCGACGCTAGGCGTCAAAACGCTGGAAATGGTCAGCGCAAATCAGGGATTCAAAATAACACAAAATATATCGAAAATACCAGAGCGACGCAAGGCGTCAAAACGCTGGAAATAGTCTGCGCAAATCAGGGATTCAAAATAACACAAAATATATCGAAATTGCCAGAGCGACGCTAAGCGTCAAGACGCTGGAAATAGTCTGCGCAAAACAGGGATTCAGAATAACACAAGATATATCGGAAATACCAGAGCGACGGTAGGCGTCAAGACGCTGGAAATAGTCGGCGCAAATCAGGGATTGAAAAGAACACAAAATATATCGAAAATACCAGAGCGACGCAAGGCGTCAAATCGCTGGAAATGGTCGGCGCAAATCAGGGATTCAAAATAACACAAAATATATCGAAAGTACCAGAGCGACGCAAAGCGTCAAAACGGTGGAAATAGTCTGCGGAAATCAGGGATTCAAAATAAAACAAAATATATCGAAATTGCCAGAGCGACGCTAAGCGTCAAAACGCTGGAAATAGTCTGCGCAAATCAGGGATTCCGGATAACACAAGATATATCGAAAATACCAGAGCGACGGTAGGCGTCAAGACGCTGGAAATAGTCGGAGCAATTCAGGTATTGAAAATAACACAAAATATATTGAAAATACCAGAGCGACGCTAGGCGTCAAAACGCTGAAAATAGTTTGGCGCAAATCAGGGATTCAAAATTACATCAGATATATCGAAAATAACAAAGCGACGCATGGCGTTGAAAGGCGTCAAATCGCTGATAATAGTCTGAGCGAATCAGGTATTCCGGATAACACAAAATATATTGAAAATACCAGAGCGACGCTAGGCGTCAAAACGCTGAAAATAGTCTGGCGCAAATCAGGGATTCAAAATTACATCAGATATATCGAAAATAACAAAGCGACGCATGGCGTTGAAAGGCGTCAAAACGCTGAAAATAGTCTGCGCAAATCAGGGATTCCGAATAACAAAAAAATTCTCGAAAATACCAAAGGGACGCTAGGCGTCAAAACGCTGAAAATAGTCTGCGCAAATTAGAGATTCAAAATAACATAAGATATATCGAAAATAACAAAGCGACGCATGGCATTGAAAGGCGTCAAAATGCTGAAAATATTCTGCACAAATCAGGGATCACAATTACATGAGATATATCGAAAATACCAGGGCGACGCTAGGCGTCAAAGCGCTGGAAATGGTCGGCGCAAATCAGGGATTCAAAATAACACAAAATATATCGAAATTGCCAGAGCGACGCTAACGTCAAAACGCTGGAAATAGTCTGCGCAAATCAGGGATTCAGGATAACACAAGATATATCGAAAATACCAGAGCGACGGTAGGCGTCAAGACGCTGGAAATAGTCGGCGCAAATCAGGGATTGAAAATAACACGAAATATATCGAAAATACCAGAGCGACGCTAGGCGTCAAAACGCTGGAAATGGTCGGCGCAAATCAGGGATTCAAAATAACACAAAATATATCGAAAATACCAGAGCGACGCAAGGCGTCAAAACACTAAAAATAGTCTGCGCAAATTAGAGATTCAAAATAACATTAGATATATCGAAAATAACAAAGTGACGCATGGCATTGATAGACGTCAAAACGCTGAAAATACTCTGCGCAAATCAGGGATTCACAATTATATGAGATATATCGAAAATACCAGAGCGACGCTAGGCGTCAAAACGCTGGAAATAGTCGGCGCAAATCAGGGATTCAAAATAACACAAAATATATCGAAAATACCAGAGCGACGCAAGGCGTCAAAACGCTGGAAATAGTCTGCGGAAATCAGGGATTCAAAATAAAACAAAATATATCGAAATTGCTAGAGCGACGCTAAGCGTCAAAACGCTGGAAATAGTCTGCGCAAATCAGGGATTCGGGATAACACAAGATATATCGAAAATACCAGAGCGACGGTAGGCGTCAAGACGCTGGAAATAGTCGGAGCAATTCAGGTATTGAAAATAACACAAAATATATTGAAAATACCAGAGCGACGCTAGGCGTCAAAACGCTGGAAATGGTCGGCGCAAATCAGGGATTCAAAATAACACAAAATATATCGAAAATACCAGAGCGACGCAAAGCGTCAAAACGCTGGAAATAGTCTGCGCAAATCAGGGAATCAGGATTACACAAGATATATCGAAAATAACAGAGCGACGCAAGGCGTCAAAACGCTGAAAATAGTCTGGCGCATATCAGGGATTCAAAATTACATGAGATATAACGAAAATAACAAAGCGACGCATGGCGTTGAAAGGCGTCAAAACGCTGAAAATAGTCTGCGCAAATCAGGGATTCCGAATAACAAAAAATTCTCGAAAATACCAAAGCGACGCTAGGCGTCAATACGCTGAAAATAGTCTGCGCAAATTAGAGATTCAAAATAACATAAGATATATCGATAATAACAAAGCGACGCATGGCATTGAAAGCCGTCAAAACGATGAAAATATTCTGCGCAAATCAGGGATCCACAATTACATGAGATATATCGAAAATACCAGAGCGACGCTAGGCGTCAAAACGCTGGAAGTGGTTGGCGCAAATCAGGGATTCAAAATAACACAAAATATATCGAAATTGCCAGAGCGACGCTAACGTCAAAACGCTGGAAATAGTCTGCGCAAATCAGGGATTCAGGATAACATAAGATATATCGAAAATACCAGAGCGACGCTAGGCGTCAAAACGCTGAAAATAGTCTGGCGCAAATCAGGGATTCAAAATTACATCAGATATATCGAAAATAACAAAGCGACGCATGGCGTTGAAAGGCGTCAAAACGCTGAAAATAGTCTGCGCAAATCAGGGATTCCGAATAACAAAAAAATTCTCGAAAATACCAAAGGGACGCTAGGCGTCAAAACGCTGAAAATAGTCTGCGCAAATTAGAGATTCAAAATAACATAAGATATATCGAAAATAACAAAGCGACGCATGGCATTGAAAGGCGTCAAAATGCTGAAAATATTCTGCACAAATCAGGGATCACAATTACATGAGATATATCGAAAATACCAGGGCGACGCTAGGCGTCAAAGCGCTGGAAATGGTCGGCGCAAATCAGGGATTCAAAATAACACAAAATATATCGAAATTGCCAGAGCGACGCTAACGTCAAAACGCTGGAAATAGTCTGCGCAAATCAGGGATTCAGGATAACACAAGATATATCGAAAATACCAGAGCGACGGTAGGCGTCAAGACGCTGGAAATAGTCGGCGCAAATCAAGGATTGAAAATAACACGAAATATATCGAAAATACCAGAGCGACGCTAGGCGTCTAAACGCTGGAAATGGTCGGCGCAAATCAGGGATTCAAAATAACACAAAATATATCGAAAATACCAGAGCGACGCAAGGCGTCAAAACACTAAAAATAGTCTGCGCAAATTAGAGATTCAAAATAACATTAGATATATCGAAAATAACAAAGTGACGCATGGCATTGATAGACGTCAAAACGCTGAAAATACTCTGCGCAAATCAGGGATTCACAATTATATGAGATATATCGAAAATACCAGAGCGACGCTAGGCGTCAAAACGCTGGAAATAGTCGGCGCAAATCAGGGATTCAAAATAACACAAAATATATCGAAAATACCAGAGCGACGCAAGGCGTCAAAACGCTGGAAATAGTCTGCGGAAATCAGGGATTCAAAATAAAACAAAATATATCGAAATTGCCAGAGCGACGCTAAGCGTCAAAACGCTGGAAATAGTCTGCGCAAATCAGGGATTCGGGATAACACAAGATATATCGAAAATACCAGAGCGACGGTAGGCGTCAAGACGCTGGAAATAGTCGGAGCAATTCAGGTATTGAAAATAACACAAAATATATTGAAAATACCAGAGCGACGCTAGGCGTCAAAACGCTGGAAATGGTCGGCGCAAATCAGGGATTCAAAATAACACAAAATATATCGAAAATACCAGAGCGACGCAAAGCGTCAAAACGCTGGAAATAGTCTGCGCAAATCAGGGAATCAGGATTACACAAGATATATCGAAAATAACAGAGCGACGCAAGGCGTCAAAACGCTGAAAATAGTCTGGCGCATATCAGGTATTCAAAATTACATGAGATATAACGAAAATAACAAAGCGACGCATGGCGTTGAAAGGCGTCAAAACGCTGAAAATAGTCTGCGCAAATCAGGGATTCCGAATAACAAAAAATTCTCGAAAATACCAAAGCGACGCTAGGCGTCAATACGCTGAAAATAGTCTGCGCAAATTAGAGATTCAAAATAACATAAGATATATCGATAATAACAAAGCGACGCATGGCATTGAAAGCCGTCAAAACGATGAAAATATTCTGCGCAAATCAGGGATCCACAATTACATGAGATATATCGAAAATACCAGAGCGACGCTAGGCGTCAAAACGCTGGAAGTGGTTGGCGCAAATCAGGGATTCAAAATAACACAAAATATATCGAAATTGCCAGAGCGACGCTAACGTCAAAACGCTGGAAATAGTCTGCGCAAATCAGGGATTCAGGATAACATAAGATATATCGAAAATACCAGAGCGACGCTAGGCGTCAAAACGCTGGAAATGGTCAGCGCAAATCAGGGATTCAAAATAACACAAAATATATCGAAAATACCAGAGCGACGCAAGGCGTCAAAACGCTGGAAATAGTCTGCGCAAATCAGGGATTCAAAATAACACAAAATATATCGAAATTGCCAGAGCGACGCTAAGCGTCAAGACGCTGGAAATAGTCTGGTGCAAATCAGGGATTCAAAATTACATGAGATATATCGAAAATAACAAAGCGACGCATGGCGTTGAAAGGCGTCAAAACGCTGAAAATAGTCTGCGCAAATCAGGGATTCCGAATAACAAAAAAATTCTTGAAAATACCAAAGCGACGTTAGGCGTCAAAACGCTGAAAATAGTCTGCGCAAATTAGAGATTCAAAATAACATAAGATATATCGAAAATAACAAAGCGACGCATAGCATTGAAAGGCGTCAAAACGCTGAAAATATTCTGCGCAAATCAGGGATCCACAATTACATGAGATATAACGAAAATACCAGAGCGACGCTAGGCGTCAAAACGCTGGAAATGGTCGGCGCAAATCAGGGATTCAAAATAACATAAAATATATCGAAATTGCCAGAGCGACGCTAAGCGTCAAAACGCTGGAAAAAGTCTGCGCAAGTCAGGGAATCAGGATAACACAAGATATATCGAAAATACCAAAGCGACGGTAGGCGTCAAGACGCTGGAAATAGTCGGCGCAAATCAGGGATTGGAAATATTACAAATTATATCGAAAATACCAGAGCGACGCTAGGCGTCAAAACGTTGAAAATAGTCTGGCGCAAATCAAGGATTCAAAATTACATGAGATATATCGAAAATAACAAAGCGACGCATGGCGGTGAAAGGCGTCAAAACGCTGAAAATAATCCGCGCAAATCAGGGATTCCGAATAACAAAAAAATTCTCGAAAATACCAAAGCGTCGCTAGGCGTCAAAAAGCTGAAAATAGTCTGCGCAAATTAGAGATTCAAAATAACATAAGATATATCGAAAATAACAAAACGACGCATGGCATTGAAAGCCGTCAAAACGATGAAAATATTCTGCGCAAATCAGGGATTCACAATTATATGAGATATATCGAAAATACCAGAGCGACGCAAGGCGTCAAAACGCTGGAAATAGTCTGCGCAAATCAGGAAATCAGGATAACATAGATATATCGAAAATAACAAAGCGACGCATGGCATTGGAAGGCGTCAAAACGCTGAAAATATTCTGCGCAAATTAGAGATTCAAAATAACATAAGATATATCGAAAATACCAGAGCGACGCTAGGCGTCAAAACGCAGGAAACAGTCTGCGCAAATCAGGGATTCAGGATAACACAAGATATATCGAAAATACCAGAGCTACGGTAGGCGTCAAGATGCTGGAAATAGTCGGCGCAAATCAGAGATTCAAAATAACACAAATTATATCGAAAATACCAGAGCGACGCTAAGCGTCAAAACGCAGGAAACAGTCTGCGCAAATCAGGGAATCAGGATAACATATGATATATCGAAAATACCAGAGCGACGGTAGGCGTCAAGACGCTGGAAATAGTCGGCGCAAATCAGGGATTGAAAATAACACAAAATATATCGAAAATACCAGAGCGACGCTAGGCGTCAAAACGCTGGAAATAATCTGCGCAAAACAGGGATTCAAAATAACACAAAAAATTTCGAAAATACCAGAGCGACGTTAAGCGTCAAAACGCTGGAAATAGTCTGCGCAAATCAGGGAATCAGGATAACACAAGATATATCGAAAATATCGGAGCGACGCTAGGCGTCAAGGCGCTGGAAATGGTCTGCGCAAATCAGGGAATCAGGATAACACAAGATATATTGAAAATAACAGAGCGACGGTAGGCGTCAAGATGCTGGAAATAGTCGGCGCAAATCAGGGATTGAAAATAGGCGTCAAAACGCTGGAAATAGTCTGCGCAAATCAGGGATTCACAATAACATAAGATATATCGAAAATAACAAAGCTAGCCATGGCGTTGAAAGGCGTCAAAACGATGATAATAGTCTGAGCGAATCAGGGATTCAGGATATTTCAAAATATATCGAAAATACCAGAGCGACGCTAGGCGTCAAAACGCTGGAAATAGTCTGGCGGAAATCGGGGATTCAGGATAACACAAGATATATCGAAAATACCAGAGCGACGGTAGGCGTCAAGACGCTGAAAATAATCTGCGCAAATAAGGGATTCAAAATAACACAAAAAATTTCGAAAATACCAGAGCGACGCTAAGCGTCAAAACGCTGGAAAAAGTCTGCACAAATCAGGGATTCATAATAACAAAAAAGATATCGAAAATACCAGAGCGACGCTAGGCGTCAAAACGCTGGAAATAGTCTGGCGCAAATCAGGGATTCAGGATAACACAAGATATATCGAAAATACCAGAGCGACGGTGGGCGTCAAGACGCTGGTAATAGTCGGCGCAAATCAGGGATTGAAAATTACACAAAATATATTTAAATTACCAGAGCGGCGCTAAGCGTCAAAACGGTGGAAATAGTCTGCACAAATCAGGAATTCATAATAACAAAAAATAATTCGAAAATACCAGAGCTACGCTAGGCGTCAAAACGCTGGAAATAAACTGCGCAAATCAGGGATTCAAAATAACACAAAAAATTTCGAAAATACCAGAGCGACGCTAAGCGTCAAAACGCTGGAAAAAGTCTGCACAAATCAGGGATTCATAATAACAAAAAATATATCGAAAATACCAGAGCGACGCTAGGCGTCAAAACGCTGGAAATAGTCTGGCGCAAATCAGGGATTCAGGATAACACAAGATATATCGAAAATACCAGAGCGACGGTGGGCGTCAAGACGCTGGTAATAGTCGGCGCAAATCAGGGATTGAAAATTACACAAAATATATCGAAAATACCAGAGCGACGCTAGGCGTCAAATCGCTGGAAATGGTCGGCGCAAATCAGGGATTCAAAATAACACAAAATATATCGAAAATACCAGAGCGACGCAAGGCGTCAAAACGCTGGAAATAGTCTGCGCAAATCAGGGATTCAAAATAACACAAAATATATCGAAATTATCGGAGCGACGCTAGGTGTCAAGGCGCTGGAAATGGTCGGCGCAAATCAGGGATTTAAAATAGCACAAAGTATATCAAAAGTATCAGAGCGACGGTGGGCGTCAAAACGCTGGAAATAGTCTGCGCAAATCAGGGATTCACAATAACATAAGATATATCGAAAATAACAAAGCGAGCCATGGCGTTGAAAGGCGTCAAAACGCTGATAATAGTCTGAGCGAATCAGGGATTCAGGTTAATACAAAATATAGCGAAAATACCAGAGCGACGCTAGGCGTCAAAACGCTGGAAATAGTCTGGCGCAAATCAAGGATTCAGGTTAATACAAGATATATCGAAAATACCAGAGCGACGGTAGGCGTCAAGACGCTGGAAATAGTCGGAGCAATTCAGGTATTGAAAATAACACAAAATATATTGAAAATACCAGAGCGACGCTAGGCGTCAAAACGCTGAAAATAGACTGGCGCAAATCAGGGATTCAAAATTACATGAGATATATCGAAAATAACAAAGCGACGAATGGCGTTGAAAGACGTCAAAACGCTGAAAATATTCTGCGCAAATCAGGGATCCACAATTACATGACATTTATCGAAAATACCAGGGCGACGCTAGGCGTCAAAACGCTGGAAATGGTCGGCGCAAATCAGGGATTCAAAATAACACAAAATATATCGAAATTGCCAGAGCGACGCTAACGTCAAAACGCTGGAAAAAGTCTGCGCAAATCAGGGATTCAGGATAACACAAGATATATCGAAAATACCAGAGCGACGGTAGGCGTCAAGACGCTGGAAATAGTCGGCGCAAATCAGGGATTGAAAATAACACGAAATATATCGAAAATACCAGAGCGACGCTAGGCGTCAAAACGCTGGAAATGGTCGGCGCAAATCAGGGATTCAAAATAACACAAAATATATCGAAAATACCAGAGCGACGCAAGGCGTCAAAACGATGGAAATAGTCTGCGCAAATCAGGGAATCAGGATAACACAAGATATATCGAAAATAACAGAGCGACGCAAGGCGTCAAAACACTAAAAATAGTCTGCGCAAATTAGAGATTCAAAATAACATTAGATATATCGAAAATAACAAAGTGACGCATGGCATTGATAGACGTCAAAACGCTGAAAATACTCTGCGCAAATCAGGGATTCACAATTATATGAGATATATCGAAAATACCAGAGCGACGCTAGGCGTCAAAACGCTGGAAATAGTCGGCGCAAATCAGGGATTCAAAATAACACAAAATATATCGAAAATACCAGAGCGACGCAAGGCGTCAAAACGCTGGAAATAGTCTGCACAAATCAGTGATTCATAATAACAACAAATATATCGAAAATACCAGAGCGACGCAAGGCGTCAAAACGCTGGAAATAGTCGGCGCAAATCAGGGATTGAAAATAACACAAAATATATCGAAAATACCAGAGCGACGCTAGGCGTCAAAACGCTGGAAATAATCTGCGCAAAACAGGGATTCAAAATAACACAAAAAATTTCGAAAATACCAGAGCGACGCTAAGCGTCAAAACGCTGGAAATAGGGAATCAGGATAACACAAGATATATCGAAAATATCGGGGCGACGCTAGGCGTCAAGGCGCTGGAAATGGTCTGCGCAAATCAGGGAATCAGGATAATACAAGATATATCGAAAATAACAGAACGACGGTAGGCGTCAAGATGCTGGAAATAGTCGGCGCAAATCAGGGATTCAAAATAACACAAAATATATCGAAAATACCAGAGCGACGCAAGGCGTCAAAACGCTGGAAATAGTCAGGCGCAAATCAGGGATTCAGGATAACACAAGATATATCGAGAATACCAGAGCGACGGTAGGCGTTAAGACGCTGGAAATAGTCGGCGCAATTCAGGGATTGAAAATAACACAGAATATATCGAAAATACCAGAGCTACGCTAAGCGTCAAAACGCTGGAAATAGTCTGCGCAAATCAGGGAATCAGGATAATACAAGATATATCGAAAATAACAGAGCGACGCAAGGCGTCAAGACGCTGGAAATGGTCGGTGCAAATCAGGGATTCAAAATAACACAAAATATATCGAAATTATCGGAGCGACGCTAGGCGTCAAGGCGCTGGAAATGGTCGGCGCAAATCAGGGATTTAAAATAGCACAAAATATATCAAAAGTATCAGAGCGACGGTAGGCGTCAAAACGCTGGAAATAGTCTGCGCAAATCAGGGATTCACAATAACATAAGATATATCGAAAATAACATAGCGAGCCATGGCGTTGTAAGGCGTCAAAACGCTGATAATAGTCTGAGCGAATCAGGGATTCAGGATAACACAAAATATATTGAAAATACCAGAGCGACGCTAGGCGTCAAAACGCTGAAAATAGTCTGGCGCAAATCAGGGATTCAAAATTACATCAGATATATCGAAAATAACAAAGCGACGCATGGCGTTGAAAGGCGTCAAAACGCTGAAAATAGTCTGCGCAAATCAAGGATTCCGAATAACAAAAAATATTATCGAAAATACCAAAGCGACGCTAGGCGTCAAAACGCTGAAAATTGTCTGCGCAAATTAGAGATTCAAAATAACATAAGATATATCGAAAATAACAAAGCGACGCATGGCGTTGAAAGGCGTCAAAACGCTGATAATAGTCTGAGCGAATCAGGGATTCAGGATAACACAAAATATATTGAAAATACCAGAGCGACGCTAGGCGTCAAAACGTTGAAAATAGTCTGGCGCAAATCAGGGATTCAAAATTACATCAGATATATCGAAAATAACAAAGCGACGCATGGCGTTGAAAGGCGTCAAAACGCTGAAAATAGTCTGCGCAAATCAAGGATTCCGAATAACAAAAAATATTATCGAAAATACCAAAGCGACGCTAGGCGTCAAAACGCTGAAAATAGTCTGTGCAAATCAGGGATCCACAATTACATGAGATATATCGAAAATACAAGAGCGACGCTAGGGGTCAAAACGCTGGAAATGGTCGTTGCAAATCAGGGATTCAAAATGAACCAAAATATATCGAAAATACCAGAGCGACGCAAGGCGTCAAAAAGCTGGAAATAGTCTGCGCAAATCAGGGAATCAAAATAACACAAAATAAATTGAAATTTTCAGAGCGACGCTAAGCGTCAAAACGCTGGAAATAGTCTGCACAAATCAGTGATTCATAATAACAAAAAATATATCGAAAATACCAGAGCGACGCAAGGCGTCAAAACGCTGGCGCAATTCAGGGATTGAAAATAACACAAAATATATTGAAAATACCAGAGCGACGCTAGGCGTCAAAACGCTGGAAATAATCTGCGCAAAACAGGGATTAAAAATAACACAAAAAATTTCGAAAATACCAGAGCGACGCTAAGCGTCAAAACGCTGGAAATAGTCTGCGCAAATCAGGGATTCAAAATAACAAAAAATATATCGAAAATACCAGAGCGACGCAAGTCGTCAAAACGCTGGAAATAGTCTGCGCAAATCAGGGATTCAGGATAACACAAGATATATCGAAAATACCAGAGCGACGCTAGGCGTCAAAACGCTGGAAATGGTCGGCGCAAATCAGAGATTCAAAATAACACAAAATATATCGAAAATACCAGAGCGACGCAAGGCGTCAAAACGCTGAAAATAGTCTGGCGCAAATCAGGGATTCAAAATTACATGAGATATATCGAAATTAACAAAGCGACGCATGGCATTGAAAGGCGTCAAAACGCTGAAAATATTCTGCGCAAATCAGGGATCCACAATTACTTGAGATATATCGAAAATACCAGACCGACGCTAGGCGTCAAAACGCTGGAAATGGTCGGCGCAAATCAGGGATTCAGGATAACACAAGATATATCGAAAATACCAGAGCGACGGTAGGCGTCAAAACGATGGAAATAGTCTGCGCAAATCAGGGAATCAGGATAACACAAGATATATCGAAAATACCAGAGCGACGGTAGGCGTCAAGACGCTGGAAATAATCGGCGCAAATCAGGGATTGAAAATAGGCGTCAAAACGCTGGAAATAATCTGCGCAAAACAGGGATTCAAAATAACACAAGAAATTTCGAAAATACCAGAGCGACGCTAAGCGTCAAAACGCTGGAAATAGTCTGCGCAAATCAGGGAATCAGGATAACACAAGATATATCGAAAATATCGTAGCGACGCTAGGCGTCAAGGCGCTGGAAATGGTCGGCGCATATCAGGGATTTAAAATAGCACAAAATATATCAAAAGTATCAGAGCGATGGTGGGCGTCAAAACGCTGGAAATAGTCTGCGAAAATCAGGGATTCACAATAACATAAGATATATCCAAAATAACAAAGCGAGCCATGGCGTTGTTAGGCGTCAAAACGCTGATAATAGTCTGAGTGAATCAGGGATTCAGGATAACACAAAATATATCGAAAATACCAGAGCGACGCTAGGCGTCAAATCGCTGGAAATAGTCTGGCGCAAATCAGGGATTCAGGATAACACAAGATATATCGAAAATACCAGAGCGACGGTAGGCGTCAAGACGCTGGAAATAGTCGGCGCAAATCAGGGATTGAAAATAACACAAAATATATCGAAAATACCAGAGCGACGCTAGGCGTCAAAACGCTGGAAATGGTCGGCGCAAATCAGGGAATCAAAATAACACAAAATATATTGAAATTACCAGAGCGACGCTAAGCGTCAAAACGCTGGAAATAGTCTGCACAAATCAGGGATTCATAAAAACAAAAAATATATCGAAAATACCAGAGCTACGCTAGGCATCAAAACGCTGGAAATAATCTGCGCAAATCAGGGATTCAAAATAACACAAAAAATTTCGAAAATACCAGAGCGACGCTAAGCGTCAAAACGCTGGAAATAGTCTGCACAAATCAGGGATTCAGAATAACACAAAATATATTGAAAATACCAGAGCGACGTTAGGCGTCAAAACGATGAAAAGAGTCTGCGCGATTCAGGGGTTCAGAATAACTAAAACTATATCGAAAATACCAGAGCGACGCTAGGCGTCAAAACGCTGGAAATAATCTGCGCAAATCAGGGATTCAAAATAAATGGATGCACATGAGTTCAAATACTTTCATTAAAAATATCTACTTGTGATATCATGGAGAATGGGATATTGGACGCCTGTGGTGTCACTCAATGAGAACAAAAAGTATTTAACCCCTTCACCACACAAGTAATTTATTTCCTAGATGTGCATTTCGATAACAAAGTTATCTTCATCAGTAGGAATTACTAAACTAACTGTAAATCGGCATACCAGTCTTATTTATATCAAATAATTAATTACCATGGGTAAATCCGTGTACTAGGAAATGACCCTCCTAACTGGCAGGTACAACCCCAATAAACAATACAACCAATAACTGTAAAACAATAATTAAGTGCCTTTGTTCTGTTGAATCTGCAATAATTCAAAGTCTGATATTTGGAGCTGAATTAATTTCAATGAAAACAAATAGGGTGTTCCATTTGAAAAAAATGAGTTGACCTCAATATCTGAAACACTGTTGATTTGGCAACATTGCCGATATCACCATTGAATCAGGCATCATCAAAAACCGTATTGTAAAAAATTTCACGAATTTTTCTTCAACCGTATTGAAAATATTGGAACGTTCCCAGACTTTTGAACGAAAAAGCCATGTTGTCATATTTAAAAACTACATTTATTTGAAATCTGATATTTGGAGATATAAGTAATGATGCGTCGCTGAATTGATTGCAATGAAAATAAATAGTGTTTCATTTGAAAAAATTGAGTTACTCTGAATATCTGAAAAACTATTGATTTGGCAACATTGCCAATATCACCATTGAATCGGGCATCATCAAAAACCACCCTGTCGAAATTTTCATAAAATTTCTCTTGGCCGTTTCTGAAATATGAGGTCGTTCCGAAACTTTTGAAAGACACTGTATACATAACACCTACATTACCAACAATACTTAGATTAACCGGAATTAAAAATTGTAAAACACACATTTATACACATTCAAACAAGTAGACTTACACAAACACAATAGTTCTACAATTACTCAAACAATTTAACTGTAACGATCAATAATTTTTTGTCAATCATTTAGTGAATAATTGCTTTAGGAGTGTCCAATAGCCATTTCTTGATTTAAGCTTTGAAGAAAATAAGGGAATTTCTAGTTTTAAGATAGCCGGGTATGTCATTAGTTTATAACTTCGGTGTGAGATATGTATAGCGACGTTGTAACATCTTATTTGGAAGTGAAAAAACAAATCATGAATATTTTATATACCTGAGTTAGTACAGTCTACTCAGTTTTGAGACGAGGATCGGTTGTAACACCACCATGTTTGGCATGCTAGTAGTTGGAACCATGTCAAACAAGAAAAAAAATTGTTTACCAAAAATCAGGGAGTGGAACCCAAAAAAAAAAAGATTTGAAAGAAATATTGTTTTTTTTGTTGTAATCTAGGAAAAAATTAAGTTTGGAAAAATATGGTTTGAAAATGGTTGAAGATCATTCAATTCTCTACAAGAATGATTCTCAGTAATTCCTGTTTCTCCCGTTTATAGGGATTGACAAAAAATAATTGATCGTTACAGTTAAATTGTTTGAGTAATTGTAGAACTATTGTGTTTGTTTAAGTCTACTTGTTTGAATGTGTATAAATGTGTGTTTTACAATTTTTAATTCCGGTTAATCTAAGTATTGTTGGTAATGTAGGTGTTATGTATACAGTGTCTTTCAAAAGATTCGGAACGACCTCATATTTCAGAAACGGCCAAGAGAAAATTTATGAAAATATCGACAGGGTGGTTTTTGATGATGCCCGATTCAATGGTGATATTGGCAATGTTGCCAAATCAATAGTTTTTCAGATATTCAGGGTAACTCAATTTTTTCAAATGAAACACTATTTATTTTCATTGCAATCAATTCAGCGACGCCTCATTACTTATATCTCCAAATATCAGATTTCAAATAAATGTAGTTTTTTAAATATGACAACATGGCTTTTTCGTTCAAAAGTCTGGGAACGTTCCAATATTTTCAATACGGTTCAAGAAAAATTCGTGAAATTTTTTACAAGACGGTTTTTGATGATGCCTGATTCAATGGTGATATCGGCAATGTTGCCAAATCAACAGTGTTTCAGATATTGAGGTCAACTCATTTTTTTCAAATGGAACACCCTATTTGTTTTCATTGAAATTAATTCAGCTCCAAATATCAGACTTTGAATTATTGCAGATTCAACAGAACATAGGCACTTAATTATTCTTTAACAGGTATTGTTTGTATTGTTTATTGGGGTTGTACCTGCCCGTAAGGAGGGTCACTTCCTAGTACACGGATTTACCCATGGTAATTAATTATTTGATATAAATAAGACTGGTATGCCGATTTACAGTTAGTTTAGTAATTCCTACTGATGAAGATAACTTTGTTATCGAAATGCGCATCTATGAAATAAATTACTTGTGTGGTGAAGGGGTTAAATACTTTTTGTTCTCATTGAGTGACACCACAGGCGTCCAATATCCCATTCTCCATGATATCACAAGTAGATATATCTAATGAAAGTATTTGAATGCATGTGATTGTAAATCAACGGGGGTGACGGAGGTGGACGGAAATAAGGGAGGGTGATGGGGGGATGGAAAACTATACTGTTCATTCAATCATATAAATCCTCATGTAGTTGATGAATACCAATACTTTTTAAACAAATTGGCAAATTCTAGCTGTTCGTTTTCTACTTTTAACGGATCAAGTGAAAATTGAAACGATTAATATGGTTTTGATATTAATCTATTTCTATAAACATTGCATTTGTCATGCTGTAATGCAACACACTTTGTCCGAGATATTATTTTTTCTTCGGATGAAGGAACTCATAAGCTATAACTTCGATGCTATGATGATTCTATTTCTAAGAAAGTTCAATTTCAAATGTATCTATTTCCATCTATGTACATTGTCTTGCCATGACCTGTCTCTCAGCAACAGAGTACCTCCCGGCATCTTTCCCAACAATTAATTGAAATTTCATTATTTGGTTAAACTGCCCACTGAATCATAGGTATCGAACTTCCCCTATGGAAAAACAACCCGTAAAACAATACAAGCAATAAACTAACTTCAGCTGCAAACCCAATTCTAGTTTTGTTTTGAATAGTAAAATACCTATCTATTACTAAAATTTCCGATCTATATTAATAAGTGACAATTCAAAATCAAAGTTTAGATACCGTTCGATAAAATATCGTTCAATAACTCCGAAATTTGAAATCAACAAACGAAAAAACCTGAAGAGAACGAATTTTTTACTACACGCTGCCGATTGTGTTGTTCAATCGCTAATTCTATTGCAAATTCTATAAAATCGAAATCTTAAATAAGATCACTTATTGGAAATGAAAGTTTCATAAAACTTCCTCATTCGGGTTCGATAGTACCAGTATTTTTGTATCTAAATATTATCTACACAAAAAAGTTAAAAAATTCATCACTTACCCAAATATCTTGATAACATCGATTTTCTAAATTGTTTGTTGGCACTTGGAAAATTCAAAGATTGGATTCGATAGGAAAAACTGCATTGATTGATGAGTGCAACTTAATTATCACGGTTCACGATACAGATTTCCGCAGATTACACTCTGACCGTTCAATGGTATTCTACCAAAAAAAAGGCACGAATTCCGAATGTGCTAAAAGCAACGTTGCCACGTTGAAATGAATTTCCCCAGCAAAAATAATGAAGAAGCCGTGCTCCAAGAAATCCATGATGGGGTCAGCAGAGGGAGGATATTTGTGAGTGACGAAGAACCTCCAGAAAGTGAGGAAACGGTTTTGGTGGGTCAAGCCAAAGGCAAAAAGTTTATTGAATAATAAAATTTACGATATAAAATATACACGGATAAAAACACCTGAATATATAGAACCCTTTTACGAGAAAAGAAATGGGGGTTTTTCACCTTGCTCTCCTGTAGTATACAGGGGGCAGGCAAAACCTGCTCTCGCTTGCCGGAGCAAGCCCTATACGATGGTATAAGGACAATCAATAGAGATTTTTTTTTCGTAACAAAAATACCAGTAGGAAACCGGATGTGCCATCACATGGAGAACAGTCCGTAGTTATATATTCTGTTCTGTTTTGAATTCGCAACTGTCAGATATTAATTTGTTATAAACATTTATAAAATCAAAACTCATACAGCAAATCTGGTTGCTTCAATGAGAAAAATATCCGACAGCGCCTGTTTAATCCACACATAAAGTACACATGATTCAATACTTTGATGAGAAGGGCCAACACTACAACTTGAAAAGTGGCGTATTTTTTTATATGGGCAAATTTTCCGTTTTTTCCAGTTTTTCTCCGTTACTAATGATCCAATCGGGTCGTAGAAAATCTCATTTTATTCCTATTCAATGCTCCACAATTTTTGTCATTTGAGCAACCAGATTGCCCTACGAGTTTTCATTTTATAAGCAAAACACTTAAAAAGGTCGTTTTTTTGGTTTTATATGTTTATAACAAATTAATAAATGAAAGTTGCGAGTCCAAAACATACCAGAATATAACTACGGACTGTCTTTCATGTGATGTCACAGTCGGTTATCTGCTAGTATTGCTTTTTTTTATCACTCATGTTATGCTCTCATTAGTGTATATCTAGGCCATAAGTGCTGCGAGCGTGTGTCCTGTCTCCTCGTTGTTATACAGGGGGTATCATTACATAATACGTAAGACTATCGGGACCATATTATCGAGTTTTTCTTGCGCTTCCGGAAAAACCCCTGCTAGTATTATAATATGGACCGAAAGCTGTGATTTTCCTGTGATCTGAAGTTTGGGATGCCACCAGGACAAGACACTGCGGGAGAGGATTAATAAGTGAGCAAACTTCGGCAGAGAATAGACGACATCCACGAACGAGCCCGTTTGAACATATACGGAGTGTCAGTGACAAAATGAAGGAACCTATGATATTCACACAGAAGTTACAAAGGTGCTAGGGTTGAAGAACTGCCAGATAAATATCTACTACCAACCTCTGGTTATCAAGAAACATTTTTTTGAGATAAACCGACCTATAAAGTTGTCTGAAACAACCTCATCAAACTGAAAAGTGCAATGGTGAGCCAGAATCTTGTGGATGTGGCTGGCAAAAAGTTGTCCTGTGGAAATGAAGTCTTGATCGGAGAGTTATAAGAAAAGTATGTTGAAGACGATATCCAGTAGCGTCAAAGTTTAGGTGTGTTTGTACCCATCTTCCACGACCGACCATGAAGACTGTTGAAATGTTCGTCGTAGTAAGTAAATTAATTAAAACCAGTCATTACCAAAAGAGCTTAGTTTATTCACAATAGTGTCACATCTTACAACTTTGAATGCATAATTGTTTCTGAAGTAAATTGGGATTCAATACATATTGGTTGATCATCACTTTTAATCTAATTGTTTTTATATCTGAATTGAAACAGTTCAATGTACTGAAATGTTGCAGATATACATAACTGGGTCGGTGTAATGCCCCGACCATAGTTTAATGACACTACAACGTTACTATACGTATATTTGCTAAAACAACATTATTAAAAATAACACAAAATTGGTAAACTATTGGAAATGAAAGAGAAGAGATCTTTATCAAACTCGGGATTGTTAATGCCTTCAAACTTCACGGTGCAGGTATGGGGAATCATGCAGGTACCTCTAGGATGAAATGTAAGGAAGTGGAGCCGGACCTGTTCAGTACATGTGACCATCGCGCTCGACTCGTAAACAATGCATGACATCATCGCTGTAGGCACTAACACAAACAGTTAAGAGACACATTTTCGCCATTTTGTGTTACAGTAGTTTATCTGCTATAGTTATATATCGGGTTCTTTCAGCAGTGCTCAACAGATTCTTGATGAATCAACTTGTTTGCTGCACTAGTGAACAGCACAGTCAAGTTTAATGACTCTTCTTAAAGGTTGCGCACGAACCTATTATTGATTGTGTAAAACTTACCAGGATTATATCGCGGCTCATAAGCTCTTCCTGTTTTCTTTTTCAAATCCATTTCATCATCTGTAATAATTTCAGCAATAGTCACCTACTAGACGCAAGCCATCGTACAAAATCTGAAGTGATAAACCAGCAAGTTGTAACTTTGTTTACTGTTTAAGTGTGACGAGTCTGACAAGATGTCGCAGAGAGAAAACCTTGAAAGTGGTGATTTTTCCTTTGTCGCCAAATTGACATCTTTGGAGCGTCGGACTGCTGAAGATCCTTATTAATTTTGTCGGACAATGTTGTCATTGAAAATCTCTGAAAAAAGTTCGGTACTCCTAGGTTGTCCCCCACTCTAACTTGTCGATATCACTACTTAGATTGGCGACAGGAAGCAATCTGATTTTTCTAGGAAAATACAAAAACTTAAAGAGATTTTCAATGGCACCATTGTCCGACAAAATTAATAAGGACCTTCAGCAGTCCGACGTTCCAAAGATATCCATTTGGCGACAAAGGAAAGCTTACCACTTTCAAGGTTTCCTCTCTGCGACATCTTGTCAGACTCATCACACTTAAACAGTATACAGAGTAACAATTTGCTGGTTATCACTTCAGATTTTGTACGATGGCTTGCGTACTATACTATAAAGATTAAAATAATCGTGTTTAAAAATGATCGAGTTTAAAAGAGCATATTAATTCAATAAGTACTGGATATCACTTCAAATATAGATTTTCTTTATTTGAGAAGAAAAATCCGATAAACTTCTTGGAATCGGGATCTTGAGGTAAAATCTTCTCTCAAGTGTTCGAGTGTGATTCACCTTCTGAAGCCTCTTTTGATGAAACGGCCATATTCAGAATTGTTCCCGTCAGTACCTTCGAACCAGATCTAGTACTTTTTGAAGTAACCTACTATAAGTACTGTCTTCGTGTACGATTATGGTGAATTCTAGTACTTTTTGGACAAGAGCAAACGCCTAGTAGAATTCAAAATAACTTGGTCTTCTACAACTCTCTTTGGACGAGCATGATTCAAAACATCAGAGTGAGTTGAATCACAAACAGTATAGTTCGAAATTTCAGAATGACTTGGATCACATTCAGAGTTTGGTGAAAATATTTCTTCAGAGTTTGAAATTTCTGTATCGCTCAGCAAATTATATCAGTTGCCTGTGAAATAGAACTTCCTTCCATGTTAAAAGTTTTCATCAATATATTGAAAGGAATTGAATCGTTTGTGATATCTCCTTCTCCTTATCTCTTTCTCATTTGATTAATATGGACGCGTACTAAATTTTGGCGTTCTCTATTCAGCAAAACATTGAACATCACATTACCAATTGTTTCGATGATCTTACCAGGAACCCAACTGTGGCGATTATTTCTGTAAACTTTGACATATACGAGATCTTCCGGTTTAAAAGTCTTATTAAATGTATGAGCATCAGTTTGGCGCACTGGCTTTTTCACAGAAGATGGTGACAGCAGATCAAATATAGTCCGCATCTTCCTTCCCAGTAACACCTCAGCTGGTGATTTATTATCAGGTACTGCTGGAGCTGGTGTTGACCTGTAAGCAATCAAGAATTCTTGAATATGAGCTTCATCTGGATGTCCTTCCGTCTTGAATTTCTTCAATGCCCTCTTGAAAGTATCCACGAAGCGCTCAGCCTGACCGTTAGATTGAGGCCACTAAGAGGCTGTACGAATGTGTTGTATGCATTGAAACATACAATAATCTTTGAAAACTTCACTCGTGAACTGGAGTTCCATTATCTGTTACCAGAGTATTGGTATATCCAAAACGTCAGCAGACCTCATTTAATTTTTGTACTGTGAATTGAGTAATTGTCTTCGTTGGAAATACTTCGGGCCATTTGGAATATAAATCTATTATCAGCATATAATAGAAACCATCAACTGAACCCGCAAAATCTATATGAATTTTCTGCCAGGGTAGTCTGATTTCGACCAATTAGAAGGTGCAATCTGCAATGGTGATTTAGCATTTTCAGCACAAGAACCAATTCCGAACAAAGTCTACTATGTCCTTGTCTATATTGCGCCAGTACACGTAACTTCTTGCGATAGATTTCATGCTCTCTTGGCCTGGATGTCCTGCATGTAATTGTTTCAAAATTTTCTGATGGAACACCTGTGGAATAACTATTCTGTTCCCAAACATCACACAGCCTTTGACTACTGAAAGAGAATCTCTTCTGCAATAAAATTTCATAACATCGCCATTCACGCTTTTCATATTTGATGGCCAGGTATTCTGAATAAAGTGAATTACTTGTTGCAGGACTACATCATTTTCCGTTTCCTGGTGAACTAATTTATATGTTATCGGAAGATTGTAGAGTGTTTCATCAAAAATTTTACACACTTGCGACTCCAAATTTAGTGCGGCAATGATATACTCCTCATCGTCGTTGTTCACATCAACAAGTCTTGAAAGGATATCTGCATGTCCAAAGTCTGTCGTTTTCACATATTCTATATTGAAATCATATGCTTTCAGAATGAGTGCCCATCGCTGCAAACGATTAGCTATATAATTTAGTATGCCTTTTTGGATCCGAAAATTGCAAGCAGGGGTTCATGGTCAGTTTGTAGAGTGAAACGTCGACCATTTATCATTCTATGAAATTTCGTTACAGCAAACAACAAGGCTTCAGCTTCCTTCTCTATTTGGCTGTATTTTTTTTCTAATTTTGTCAGAGTTCTAGATGCATGATAAATTGCTTTGATTGATCCATTTTTGAACCGGTGAAAAATACAAGCACCTATACCCGAATTACTCGCATCTGCTGCCAATCTTATTGCAGCGTTGGCATTTATGATTTTTATAGCGGCAATCTTGAGAATAATGAAGATCACCACAAAACCAGCATGGATATCGTGAAAGTTGCTTTAAATCACCCTGTCCAACTGAATTTTCATTATCTCTCTGTATGTTAGGTGAATTTCTCTAAAATTGGTTTCCATAGTGATTCTCCCAATGTGATTTCTGATTTGACACTTTGTTGACAGTGTCAATGCTATTTTCTTTATTTTGAATCATTGCAGTGTCTTTCTTGAGATTGATAATTCTTTGGCATTCTAGTAATAAATCTTGAAGTGTGGTTTTGTCTGAACGTGTTTTTTCAATTTTTGACAAGAGACTAGTACGAATTTCAGATCTCTTACTGAATGGAGGCCGCAAATGAAAATCAAACTTTTGAATTGGTCTGGAGTCATTTGATTTATTTTGAAATCTTCGCATTTTTTGTTAACTTTAGATGCAAAGGCAACAAAATCTTCACCATCACTTTTCGACAACTGCATACATTGATATCTGGTATGGAATAATGAAACCTTTTTCCCGAACATTTGAGTAAGTTTCTCAACAGTTTCTTTGGAATTGATCTCTTTGACTTCCTTCGGTAAAATGAAATTAACATATTGATCATGGCATTCGGTATCTATTTTTCTAAGAAGTAATCTCACTTTGGCAGAATCCGACAAATTTTTTGCATCCTCAATAACAAGGCTTTCGAAACGTTTATACCAGATATCAAAAGTTGATCCTGTTTCGGCGTCATAGTGAAATTCAGTAATGATATTGCCAAGGGATTCCATTCTAAACTCTTCACCAACTGTACCCGATGGTTTGACATTTGAAGAACCAAAAGTGTTGGCTAGTTGGACTAGAAATTCTTGTTGATTTTTCATGAACAGCTCCTGCTGTTTTTGTACTTGTTCCTGTTGAGTTTTAATGAAGGTGAGTAACGACTGACTGACTTCTTCTGGGTTCATGGTTAGGTGGGTTCTAGAACTCGTCGCCAAATGTTGTGATTGATTGCAATATAATGTTCAATACTTTATTTCACAAACTATAACATTACAAAAAAAACTGTCATTCCTCATCAACCCTGATACATGACAAAAACTATGATTGAAAACAACTATGATTCCAATGTAGAACTGATTCTTAACAAATATTACTGATTTTCTGAACCATAACAAGTTATTTGGATAATGCTGATAAGTCCAATAGCGTATTCATTAGCGCCTTGCTAGTAGAAGAATCTTCTCCAAATTTAACTTCCCATAAAAATTTCTTGATGAAATTTTTTGCAGCTTGAGCGATTCTGGAAAAATGTATGCAAAGCTAAGGTCCTCAATGATCTTAAGATACCCCCATTCAATGGCTTATTCTTATGAAGCTGCAGAAATACTTCAGTCTTTGCAACTCTAATGTGGGCTTTTTGTTGAACGGGTTTCAATTCGGTGATAGAGTTCGGGTCATCTCGTTGAGCCAATCACAAGACCAAGTTCATCGGTTGCAAGGGCTGCTGCCTAAAGAAGAAATGCTCCGATCGACCGATCTCCGCTTTTCCATGGTCGCTGATTACAAGCACAATCTCTATCTCAACAACAAACCTGCATCAGGCTGTTATTAGGGTCATCATCAATGAGTTAGGAAAACTCGAAAACTAGAAAGAAAAATATCCTATTTTTCATTGGTTGAATCTCATCTAAGCGTTTGGTTGGACCACTATTTATCAAAAATAAAATACCATTTTCATCTTAAAAACAGTATGTCTCATTTAAAAATAAAATACAATTTTCCTCCCGAAACGATATATAACGCAAAACGCCAGTATACCTTTGCCAAAACCTACTTCAACATCAAACAAATATTCAACATTCTTTGAGGGTCGGGAGATATTCAATCATCTACAAGCTGAAATGGAAAGTATGACAACCTTGTCAGCCTCAAAAATATTTCGAAAACTTGTAATAGTTATTTTTGTATCTAGTACACGAAATGCTGCTTTGGAGATCGAGAACTGATTTTTTTTAAAATAGTCGAGATCACCAAAGTATTTCGCGCATGAGATGCAAACAAAATTTTTTCTACAAACGTCGAAAATATTGTTCTAAAATAAGTAATATGAAAAATAGTATTGAACTGGCTTGAACTGTTTTTTCAAATCAAGTAATTATTGTAACTATGGAAATAAAATGGTATTTCTTGGATTTTTGCTTGATTGAGGAAAGGTTAAAATATAAAAATCCCATATAGTTTACATGCAGTGTGCGAAGTAAGTATTTCGCACACTTCTTCGCGCACGGTGTCATGGTAACGAAAGAAAATAAAAAAAAGGGTCACTTCGCATATTGTTGTCAATACGCGAACCTTATCACTTTTTGACGTTTGTAGAAAAAAGAAATTTTGCTTCCAAAAGAATGATTTACAGCATGGAAGAATATTTTGAAGGAAGATTTTGAGTACCCGACATTTCTCCCAAGGAAAAAGTTTGATATTATCCATTTAAAATGAATTGGCGACCTTAAGCAGGAGCTGTCCAATGCCTCTTAGTATTTGTTCAGGTAAGCTCATGAGATATATCAAGACGCCTTGGGATAATCAGTCCAGGCTATCAAAAGATTATGCTTACATGAATCCTCCTTGATACATAAGTACTGAATTTGCTTTTAAATCCGATGTAAAGAAGTTTTGACAAAGAATTTTCAACAAAAAATAAATAAAATCTTTGTAATTCAACAATATTTCTCATATTTTTGTTATCTTTTTTACAACTGAAATATTCTGTCCGTGTTATTTTCAATGACACAATTGTAGGTAAAAAAAACTTGTATTTATTTGTCAATTTTTTCAAAATATAATACTCTTCAATAAATAAGTTATAATGATAAAGTTGTTTCAAGGTACGTAAGTAATTAGAAGTCCAACAAACTCTTTTTGGTATTACCACATCCTAAAGATGGGACATTTTCCCTTTTACCGTCCCCATCATCTTGGATGTCTGTAATGAAAAAAACATAGTTATTGATTGAAATGAAACTTTTTCTACAATTTGAAATCAATATTAATTTATAATTAATGAAAATCTACAATAAAAAAGAGAGCACAACTAGTAGAGTTCTTGTTTGCTCTCTTCTCAAAAATGTGTTCTTATATTGATAGGCAATTGGCAAGCCAAGATTTTGGTATTATCTGGGGGTACTCATTTTCCTTACAGTTAGATGAGTATATGAGGAATACAAAAATCCATGACGGGTCACTTCAAAGTGGCAGCTAATAGAAATAAATGAAACCTTATATTGTACCTCATATTAGATGTTCTCTATTGTTTTGTTTATAGTTGCAATTTATAAATGATTCGCAAAACAGCGAAATTTTTTAGTATCACAGAATTTTGATCACGAATTTTATGACATGGTCAACTTGATTAGTTGTGCCTTGTTTTTTTCATTTCAAAGCAGATATATGATATATCATACAACTTTTATGAGATTTATGAGATGCTGACATACCTAAACAAATCGCTTGGTTTATAGTCATTCAAAATCAGTTGATTGAACTAAATAAACTGAAAGAAACATGTAGAGTTTGCTACTTTATGTTCAAACACACCATAAGCAAAGATTATTTTATTGTTACTGTTATTCTCTGTTTCTTTTCAAATGAAAGAAAGTGAATGTATTCAACGTGGTATTTTCATGTATTTATAAACTGATTTTGTATTCAAAGGTAAATTAACTGGTAATTATCAAATATTGAACAATATACTCCTAGTACTGGGGAAGCATTCCCAAATAATCTTGTTGCTGAATCAAAATATACTGAAAAGGAATGGTGTAATAAACAAGGTCTAGGGCAAAACCACACTTATTTCTCCGGAGGAAATAAAGCTACCCACATCAACATCTTGGTGTCGTCTTTCAGTCTAATCTCTCATTTTCTTGTCATATTGAGTACTTCTGTAATATAGCACGTAAGTAGTCGAGTTTCATAAAAAAGACAAGCCAGGGATTTTGTTAACATGAGCAAAGCATTGTAAGATCTCATTTTGAATATGATTCGATTATTTAATATTAATAATAATAATAATAATAATAATAATAATAATAATGGTGCCCTTATGTTCAAGTTCACATCGAAAAACTGGGAAGAGTTCACGGACTCCCAATTCAGGAATGCAGAATGAAGAATTCCTATCCGATAAACCGTTTTCAGGAATATTTTAACAAATAGTTATTATTATAACATAGATTTCTTATGTTCCGCTCATTTAGACTAAACATTTCTTACTCTTATACTAATATGCTGTCAGTAATAGACACAACTCCATTAATACAGAGAAAGGAGGGGTTTGACTAATTTACATTTACAAAATTCTGAATGGTTTGATAGGTGCCCCTGAATGATTGGAAGTGAAACTATGTGTACCTTCAAGGCGATACATGAATATACAGTGCGGCTTTTAATAGCCCGCCCCTGTTAACTTTTGAACGGTTTGACGTACAAACAAAAAAAACTTAAATAGCATGGGGGGTCATGTGCCACATCGTTGAAAATATAATTCAATAGACCCCGCAAGTGATGACGTCACAAATGTCAAAATATCATTAGACACGTTCCAAAAAAATCAGTTTCTGGTAACAGCTTTCACAAAAACGTTTCCTATGGCAGTGGACCTGATATCGAGCTTGGTTATGGCGATTGCTATTGTTGAAGAGCTTATAAAGATGTAAAAATAAAATTAATTATCATTCACTTGAACTAACTTTTGAAACCGAAACCAAACGGATCCCAACAAAGATGGTGAAGTGACGTCACGCATGCGGAGTCTATTCTCTTTTCAACCATCTAAAAATTTCTAGAATTTCGTTCCATTCAAAAAATGTTCTGTCCAGTTATTTCAGATCAGCCAACTCCACACTTACTCTGACATTTCAAATGAATATTGTGAAAAAACGTAAGAACAAAAATCTAGAAAATGTAGATGGTTGAAAAGAGAATTGAATTATCTTTTCAATTTATTAGTTGATGTGCCCCCCTGCGCCATCTATTTTATTTCAATAAGTAGTATCGGTGAAACCCTCCAAACTGTTTTTTTAATGTTGTCAAACCGTTCAACAGTTAACAGGGGGGGACTATTAAAAGCCGCACTGTATATCACATTTGCCTTGGTTGCATATCAAACTAACTATTCTGCAAACATAGGGATGATTCAATTACTGTGATTCATACGTCCACTTTGGGGCTATTGATTTTCTTTCAGTTTCTTCATAGCCAATGAAAAGGGCCACTATGTAGTTCAGATATTTAGCATTTGAGGCAAATTTTATTCATGTATTTTTTGTTATTGTACAGTTCTGCACAAACATATTTTTAAATTTAGGTGAGCATACTCTATTTTGTGAGATTTATATTATGATTGCTAAAGGGTATCTTCAACCGTGTAGTAAATAAATAAATAAAAATGTGACCCGACCCTTCGTTTTACTTTTAAACTATTGGTATTCAGTATGTTTTATTGCCCATATAAAAAAAAAATAATTATTGAATTACTAAGTACTAATCAAAACTCACCTGGAGGCAGATGCAACACCTCTATTGAGAATTTTTTCCTCCTAAGTTTAAAAGCATATTCCACGGACCCTGGGTGTTTGGATGATAAGGAGTTGATTGCTGCTAATTTGGTCAGGTAAAAGAAACCGTGATAATCTGACAAACTTTGGTTATTTTCTAACTCGGTCCCACTGAAAGCTTGGAGTCTCATCGCTATATCACTAGAATGAATACATCTGTCTAAGGATATCTGAAACACATTAAACAAATCAATGAACCAACGATTTAAAGAAAACTTAATGATAAAAACAACCAGTATAATATCTCTATATAAAAAGCACAGCTGAGTTGTTTTGACATAAAAATTATTCAAGCTCCTACAACTCGTTTACTACAGGAAACCCATTCCCAAATTACAAATGGCATATATTATATATATTAGTTAGTCCGATCTATTTAGACATTCGAAGTTACCTAGATTCCCACCAAGCTGAAAATCGGTAAGATTGTTTAAAATATCATTAAAAACAAAGTTCCCCATCTTTCCCCTGTAAGGAAAAAATTTTTACCTTTGACCTTGAATAAATTTTTTTCCATACAGGGGAAAGATGGGGAACTATCACATTTTGTTTTTAATGATATTTCAAACAATCTTACCGATTTTCAGCTTGGTGGAAATTTAGGTAACTTTACTCTTATTTTTTGGTCTAATTTGACCGGACTAAGGTGAGCAAAATATAAAATGAAGTTTGACATGCTTTATTGCATGATTATAGTTCTAGCTTTTCTTCAACTGCAAATATTTTATTCTTTCTAACACACCATGAAGTGTGTTGAGAACCAAATATCACCACAAAGTTGTGATTTAAAGCAGTCCAGCACTGGATTTTTAAATAACTATTTAAAATACAAAGCAGGCAAATTTTCGCAAATAACTTTATTGGACTCACTACTGATACTGGTGATATTCTAGTGATATTTCATATTCTTGTGTAAAAAATTACCGTCATTGTCACGCATTTTTATTTTCAACGACAGGTGCTTCTCAATTCATTTTGAATGCATTGTGATAATATTGTATTATGCTGTCCAGACACAGATTACATTTATTAGCTGTGAAGCAAAGAAGGATAGAAAACATTCGTTTGGAAAATATTGTGTGAAGACTCGTGAGAGAAGAGTCAGATTTGAAGATTTAGAGTAAATAACAATATATTTTTGATGGTATCCTGCCTCATATAAATCAGTTGAATAACCCTGTAGCTATATTCCCAATAATTAGATTTTTTGCTAAATACCCAGTCATTGAGATTTATTATCCGTGTATAATTACTCTGACTAAAATTTCAATTCACTTTTCCAAACCCCAATTCTGGCAGTTCACCTCCTTCAAAACTGTTTTTGCCCCCATAATCTCGATTATTCGTTTCTCCAAATCAATGAGCGGTGTAGAGGTCGGTGGCCCACCTCCTGTCTTTAGCTGATCTTTTTGCAATTTTGCAGCTTTTGCCTTTGATTTCGATTTCCACTGACTAAATTAAAATGAACGAAAGTAAGTATAAATAAATACTGACTAATGGATTAAGGCTCTGCACTATTTTACTTTTCTGAATACTTGACCTCCTCCATTCTTCGACAGATTTTTCTCCAAAACCTAAGCTGTTATGCTAATAGTTCACATTTTGCCACAAAGCGTGACCTATTTTATTAAATTCATTTGTTTTTAATTTGGGAGATTTTTCACTTATGTCGAGTATTATTTGCCAGTGTTCACTCCGTAGTCATTAATTAATATTTTATATAATTTGCTTTTGAAATTGTAACGTGAATTGTGACAGAATTTAAAAAGTTGGGTTAACACAGAAAACGATTTGACTCGACGCGCAACTTCTTGCTTTCTGGCTTACAGGATGGTCAAGTTAAGGCGATATTTTTTATACACAGAGTACCAGTTTTGTGGAATTCAGTAGATAAGTGGAACTCGATATGACACAGAGTCCCACTGCTGCACAGCACGGCTCTCGTTTCAGATTTTTGGCCAAGAATTACTCAATGTGAAATGCTTCTATTGCAAGTATTTTTGTTGTCAACTTGAAGTTAACATTCTAGTAGGTCTGGAATTGCAAGAAACAAAAACAAAATATTGGTTGACCATCGTCAACAAAAATTTGTTTTAATGTTATTATTTCGAGATTTGTGACATTTAATTCAATATTTTGATAAAGTTTAACAGCGTTTTCCACTCGGTTTATTTTCAACTGTGAATTGAGTTCATCATGAATATAAGACAGGAAGGTAATCATATTCCAGAAATGTCTATCTAAAAGTAATTGAGTAAATGACTTACGGACAGTAGGAAATTTATTCTCGAAGTGTAGAAACCTAAAAAACGTGCATTACCTTTGATTTTAACTTTATATTCCCCATGAACCTCCACTTCAAGTTACATATGTTTCAAAACTATATACTTCCAGGATTATAACAAAATGTCTGCATACATTTGCATTTTTATTACATTTTGCAGTGCTATCAATTGCTATGTATACACAAGACTGGGTTCGTTCTGTATACCGTTTTTTGGATTCATATATTCAAGGTTTTCTTGACAGAATCAGGATCGATTCGAAACCGATCTAAGAATTTGACAGTTGACAGCTCTTTCGCTTGGTTTTTGCCCAAGCCCAATTGTGTTATTTTTCATCATCGAAAAAATATCGAAAAAAAACAAAGAATTGATTGTGGGACTTTTTTGTAAGTTATGTTTCATTTCTGACAACAATAGAGATTTTCTAACCTCCAAAACGTCGGGGCTTGTTCATCACGTGATTTGATAAGATCTTGAATCGTTATTGATACCAAATTTTGCCGAATGGACTCAAATTTTACTGAATACTTCAAAAATAAGGATATGAATAATGAGACTCAGTCTTGATTGTTAGTCTGACAGTCTTTTTTTTTAGTGTTTTTTTTTAATTTATTCACCTCTGATATATAGTTCGAGCAGAATCTCAAGAATCAACACAATTCAATATTTTCTGAATAGATTCCTTGTATCATCCGACTCATCTCAAGTCTTAAAACCTTGCCAAAACGACAGAGACATGTGTTTTTTTTTTTTTTTCGAAAGCACTAGATTTATTCATGGACCTTGTTGTTAATAAGGACGCCAATGAATCTTCTAATTTGGAAATTGAAGAACAGTTTGACTCTTATTTTAATTCCAATTAATGTTTATTCTGCCACAATTTGTGATTCAATATTTGAATATGTAGTAAATTCCTTTGATAAAAACCGTGTTAACAAATTGTGAACATTATTTTGTTCAGTTATTATTCTACGGCACTGGCCATTAATTATGAAATCATGTTTCACTAATGCTAGTAATACAATTGCGATATAATATTTCGCTGGGGCAATGAAAAGCATACGACTTCATAAGCCTTTTCTTCTTTTTGAGGATGATTTCTGAAATGACGTACACCTATGAACTATTAACTATCAAATTTGTATTTTGAAATTGTGTATGTGGAAGTAATTGAATAAAATAAATAAAGAAATTATTTTTGAGTCATCATTATAAAACAAGGAGTTTTGGCCAAAAAATCGCTTTGCAAGCCCACTGTGTGCTGATGCGAGAAAACAATCCTAGATAAAAGGTAGTAAGTAAATGGGCCAACAGTTGTGTAGGAGTTTTTCTGAATTTAACATTTTTATACAATTTTAACTAGCCTAGACGAATATCTTGCCACTTACTTCATGATACAAATGTGTAGGAATGGTTATAACAGCCACCGAATATGCTGATCGCACCAGTGCTCTCAGGCAAAATATAAACATATCTAGATCACGGGTGGTATCTATCGAATGCAATGACTTCCGATGAGGGAGCCACATCGGAGAGCCCAGAGAGTGTATTCCTATCCGTAAAATGGACCTCTTCTCAGGACAATCTTTCAGGAAGAATTTTCCTTCCTTAATTTTGTGTTTGATTGACTTGAGGAGCTCATTGTAAGCAGGATTTGAGTATGTTTTAGTACCTAAAAAAGAGAATTTCATTGTAAACAGAATGAAAACTAAATAACTTTTTGACCAACACTAGGAAAACTGTATGTAATATTTGAAAACATATAAATTTGTAAATTTGAAAACTTTCAATGCGAATATCTCGCGAAATAAAAAAGTTAGAAAAACGCCATTTGGCACAAAGGCTAACGAGTTAGGGGGAACTAAAACCACCATATTTCAGTGAAGGCACGATTCACCCCTTAGGCGCGACACACCCAAATGTAAAATGTCAAATGGCACTACCTCATTTGTAATACCTCAAATGAAAGGTCTCATTTAGTAGTATTCCCCTGTATAAGAATTTTCATTTTCATCCAACACTGGGTGGCACAAAAACCTATTTCGAATAAATAAATTGTATTGTGTGAAAATAATAGTTCATTTGATCAGATGTTCAAAATGCAGTCCTTTCAGTTCCAAACAATAGTACAATCGATTTTCAAATTCCATTCTTATTATTAAGAGGATATTTCATTTCATTAAATGGTCACCATGTATTCCACTTTGTTGTTAACAAAAAACAAAATCATGTTGGAGCATTCCTTCAGAATGAATAAAAATTACTCGAAAAAGTAGCATTGTTTTTATCGGGTTCGTACCTACCCATCAATGTTGGTAAAAATTCAGTCCTTTGTGCAAGGTTTTACTGTAATTGAAATTATCTCCAACGAATTGCGAACTATTTTCTGTTCATCATCATTCAGATGGTGTTTATCTATGGTTCTGAAAATCGTTGTGCCTTAAGAACTGCTGCAGCATTTAACGAAAGAAACCCCGGAAAAATGTCAGTTATACTTACATCATACAACTGATTCTTAAATTTGAATAAACAGGATCAGTGGCAAACAAAAAAAGGACTAATACAAGAGTACTTAATGAAGCAGCACAAGTGGAAGTTTTAGGACATTTTGCTATGAATCCTACAATGTCTCTACGCCAAGGTTCAGCCATAACAGGAATTTCTCATCAAGCTATCCGTCGGGTACTCAAACTTCATAAGTTTCACCCATACTACGTTTTGCCAGTCAGGCAATTTTTGAATGATGCTTTTCCAGGTCAGTAGATTGGACGGAGAGGTTCAATCGAATGGCCAGCGATATCTCCCGATCTAACAACCCTTGATTTTTTTCTCTGGGGACATTTGAAATCCGTCGTATTTAAAACATAACCTACTTCAATAGAAGATCTTATTGCAGAATGCAGATCTATTCCAAGAGATGTGTTCCAAAATGTTAGAATGGCATTTGAACATCGATTATACTATTGCTTACAACAGAATGGAATGCATTTTGAACATCTGATCAAATAAAATATCCTTTTAACACAATACATTTTATTTTTTTCGATTTTGTTTTTCATACACCCTGTAGTGTGTGGAAAAAAAGTCTTGTACAAGTGAATACTACTGACCGAGACCGTTCATTTGAGGTATCACAAAAGAGGTAGTGCCATTTGACATTTTAAAGTTGGGGTGTGTCGCGCCGACGGGGTGACTCATCCCTTCACTAAAATATGGTGGTTCTAGTTCCCCCTAACTCTTTAGCATTTGTGCCAAACGGCGTTTTTTTAACTTTTTTATTTCGCGAGATATTCGCATTGAAGGTTTTCAAATTTACACCCTGTATAGATAAACTATACATATTAAAAATAAATATTGCAGTAGGTATATCCAGCACATGATCAGCTAATAAAAAAATATTCAAAACGTTATTTGATGTTTTTCTTCTCAAAATACTCTTTCAATGAGAGTAGTATGCATGTTTTGACCAAATTATTTGGTGAAATTCCGTTAACTAATAGCCACAAGCTGTCAACAATTTTTTTTTTGAAACTTACGCGTTTTCTAGCACACATTTCTACTGCAAAAAACATTAAAAGCACTCAAAATTCTTCCTTATCATCACTAGCTGAATGTAAGTTGTTTGTACAAATATGCAAGTTCAAAGTTACCAACTTGACATGAATAAATTCACTAAACATTTCACATAAATTTGTTTTGGTGTTTTTGAAAGAAGATTGAATTTTTGGATAAACAATGTCCTTAATAAAAAAATAGTGCAAGACGGGCGAATTAGGGTGTGTACATTGTGTTAGTTTAAAGAAGGAAGAATTTTGAATTTTTTTTCCGCGGTAGAAATGTGTCCCAAAAAATGCCAGTCATCACTCAAATACAGGCCCATATCTACAAAAAATATTGTTGATAGCTTGTGGCTATTAGTTAACGGAATTTTACCAATTATTTTTATACATATTATACCTCTTAAATTCAGCCAGTGATGAGAGAATTTGGCACGGGAATGTATCAAGTGCTTTTTAGCTGATGTACAGGCACAACACACTTGAGTTTCTTGTTTCATATTGTCCTGAACCCAAGGTTCTGAATGAGTATATCTCACGTTTAGCATATAGTAGTACATAATTGGGCCATATATAATTATCACAGTAAACGAAATGAGTTCGAAAAAATACACAGAATGAAAATATTATACTTATCAACATATAGAATATAATGAAAAATGCCAACAATTTTTGTTGTTAGGAAATAAATAGGGTTTTCATTTGTCTTGGTCCTCTAACCGATAATGCTTTTTCTCAAAGTACGCTCATATAAGTGAGATATCTGTGGATATCTGCGATTCCTCGTGAAAATTTGACCGCTTCTCAAAAGTCTAATATATACGATTTATTTTTATGTTACAGATATCATCAGATATGAGAAATTTCCTGTCCCAAAAAGATCAATTGAAAAAAATCCTAAATATATGAAGTTGGTGAAAATTACAGTTCCTTAAATTTTTCCGAATTTACCATAACACTTTTTTAACCCGTAACATCATTGAGCACTAACCCCTATGAAATATTTAGATATTCATAATAATTTAATGGAAGAGTTTGAAAATAAGATCTTATCTACATTTATGATCAATTAGTTATGGAATAGGCCAAAAAACTAAAAATTGATAATTGGAAGGTTCATCAACCTGCAAACTGTATTACTATGTATTAGTTTTTTTATGTCCTGATAATGAGAATGCATGTGGCCATAACAACAGCTGAGGACATACTATTTTGACACGATCCGTATATCAAATCAAATATTCTTTATTGTCAAAGATTAAATATTTTATGGACAAAGAAAATATTAAAACCAATTATAAATAAAAGTTAGACAATATAAAGGCAGTAATACAGATTAAAACTTCAAAAGTAAGTATAATAGATCAAATTTGAACAACACAAATACAAAACATATACAGACATTTTATGGAATCAGAAAACATCTCATATTCTTTTCTCAAAATATTCATGTACGTATATTACGGTCTGCAGAGTGAACATTCTTTTACATCTCACCTGAATAGACCATATGCTGCTTGTTTTTTATTGAGAGTGGCAAGTGGTTGAACATCTTCCATCCATTATAAATAAATGAGTTTCTCCTACTGGAGACGCACTTTCCAGGTAGCATACCATTCGAACCCGGCAGGTCACTGGAAGAACCGGGTAGAGCCAGACGAGAAGACTGGGAGGTAGCAAAAACCATATGCACTCCTCAAAGAGTGAAATGGGCAATTGACTCCTTCCAACCATTCAAGTCACCCGGAATTGACGGTATATTTCTGGCCCTTTTACAAAAAGGGCAAACGGAATTACTGCCATTTATTATTTAAGCAACCAGATTCAGTTTGGCGCTCGGGTACATACCGAGCAACTGAAGGAGAGCACGGATAACCTTCATTCCGATGGTAAGAAAGAAGGACCCTACCCTCCCGAAGTCATTCAGACCAATCTGTCTCTCATCCTTCTTACTGAAGACACTGGAGAAGATGGCAGATAACTATATTAGAACCGAGATACTGGAGAGGGTGCCATTACACCCCGGGCAGCATGCATACAGGGCGGGCAGAACAACGGGAACCGCTCTGTACGTGCTTTCCGAAAGCATCCAGAGATCACTCGAGCATAAAGAAATGGCCCTATGCGCCTTCTTATACATAGAGGGGGCATTCGACAACACCTCTCACGAAGCAATAAATAGGGCCCTAACGAACAAGGGAGTGGACAGAACCACATCCAGATGGATGTGTCAAACTGGCTACAAGAACTGCTGCTTTCGGATCAGCACAAACAGGGGATGCCCACAAGTCTCGTAGTAGACGAACTACTCGGAACACTAACCGGGAACGGAGTCACTTGCCTTGGATATGCTGACGACATAGTCACTATTTCCAAAGGTAAATTCGAAGGAACCCTCTGCGATCTCATAGAAAGTGAACTAGAGACTACCAAATGATGGTGCCTTTCTGTGGGGTTGAGAATCAACTCATCAAAAACCACAGTGGTACCATTCACTAGAAGAACAAAATTTCACCTAAGGACTGTTCGCCTCGATGGAGCAGACTTAGAATGGAAGCAAGAGGTGAAGTACCTAGGGCTTACCCTAGATTCAAAACTACTCTGGAACAGACTCGTAGAAAAGATCGTTAACAAGGCAAAATCATCACTGATGGTGTGCAGGAACATTGCAGGAAAAACGTGGGGCTGTAACCCATCAATACTGTGATGGATGTCCACCATGATAGTGAGACCTATGATCACCTACGGAGCAGTAGTGTGGCACGGCAGAACCGAACTCGCCATAACAAAGAAAATCCTGGAGAAAGTGCAAAGACTAGCATGTCTTTGTATAACAGGAGCAATGAGGTCTACTCCAACAGCAGCAATAGATGTAATTCTGGACCTCACTCCTCTCCATATCATGGGGAGCAAACCTCAGGTTGGCTAAAGTCGGACTCAAAGGGACAGCACACATCGTAAGGGGTTCAACCCCCACCGAAAGTGCACACCTTGCCGATCTCCCAACTGACGAAATTACCAGGAAATTTAGTTTCGAGAAATTCTTTCGAACGGAATTATATACCAAGAATGGATGGAGCATAGAATCCATTCGAGCACTGGTATACCATAACATGGTATACGGACGGGTCCAAAACTCCCGACGGAACTGGAGCAGGAGTCTTTGGGCCTCGCACCAAATACACCGAATCCATCGGCCTGTTCCCCAGTATTTTTCAAGCGTTGAGCTCATATAACATCAACTCAAAGATTGTCTGGGAATGTCTAGACAAACTTAATGATCTAGGCAGGAACAACAAGGTGATCCTCCTCTGGGTGCCGGGGCACGTCGGAGTGGAAGGCAATGAACAAGCAGACACCCTGGCACGAAAAGGGGCATCAACGCCACTGATCGGGCCAGAACCATTCTGCTGACTTGGAAAATCCTACTTTCAAGAAGAACTCAATAAAACTGAAGAAGCAATGAGAACAACATACTGGCAAAGACTTCCATGGCTAAGGCAGGCAAACATCTCCTCGGCAACTTCAACCGAGCAAGATCGAAGACACTGATTAACCTCAGCAAAACTAGTCTAAAGACAATCACGGGATTCCTGACGGGGCACTGCAGACTCAAAGAAAACCCAAGGAAGCTAGCCTTAGAGAAGGACAATACCTGCTGATTCTGTGGGGAACATCCAGAAACACCACACCATATATTGATGGAGTGTTATGCTGTATATCACAAGAGATTGAATATACTGGGATCACACGAGCTGACTGTGGGAGAAATACCACAAATAGACCCCCTCAAAATCCTCAAATTCCTCAACGAATTGGGGCTTAAGGGGCCTTGTAAACGAGAACACCTTGAAATAGCAGAAGAATGTGGGGCACAATAGATCTAATCAGGTCGCAGCGCATCAGTCACCATCCATACTTACCAATACCAAATGAGTTTCTCAACAAAGCTGATTTTGGCGGGGGTAAGGGGATATGGTGGTCTAGTGTTGATTGGGTCTTTCTGACTGTCCCAAATTCGAGCCTTATTATTGAGATCAGTTAAATGGAGGCAAAGTTGTACAATGTGGTGCTCATTAAAAGGCCGCCTTGAAATTTGAAAAGTTCCGAATACATCTGATTTTTTTTTTGAAAAAAACATATTCGCGGTTTTATTTTTATTTTTTTATTACTGTTTGAATAGGTGTGACGAAACAAATCAAACATTCTCATTGCTACTTTTTCTATTCTACAAGATGGTGTTATCAAATTGTAAAACCGACGGTTAGTCTTTAATTGAGCAACCATAATCACCCTCATTTTTTCAAATACGGCCTTGATTGTTTTATATACATTTTTAGAGGATTCTAAGATCCTGAAACCAATGATGTATCCTTCTTTTAAAAAAAAAATCATTTTAACGATGGTAAGATCTTACCAAAAATCCGTTCTCTGCCTCTATCTAACACGAGTTCTTATGGAAAATGCCATTATTATAAATTTTTCGAATAAGTGCGATACATCATTGGTTTTGGGACATTATAAGATCTTAAAAAAACAAGTTAATGGCAGCTCAAAGACGAAAGGTTGGTTTGAAAATCTGATAAAACCATCTTGTAGAGCAGAAAAAGTAACAATGATAATATATAATTTGTTTTTTTACATCTATTCAAAGAACCATAAAAAATAAAAATGAAATCGCGAATATTCGTTTTTTTCTTCAGAAGTAGGTATTCGAAATTTTTCAGATTTTAAAGTGGCATTTCAATGAGCACCATTTTACCAAACTCGTATCTCTTCTACTTTCCGAGATCCCAATCATGAGGCTCGAATTTGAGACACCCTGTACAGAGATGATACTGATGTTTGTGAATAAGAACGATTTCAAGTATAAAAAGGCACGGTGAAGATAAAATCTCTTTATCAAAGCATACGGTATTGCAAGAAGTTTCTGAGTCCAGTTTATAAATAGATCTCATATTATAACATATATTATCCGTCAGAGTTCAATTGAAAAATCTGAAAAAAAAAATAGGGCTTATCTAAGTATGAGGGTTGTATACTTATCAGAAACCATAAAAAAAATATTTCAAAATGTGAATTTTTGGGCATGGAAAATCGAATTCGACAGTTATTCTAAATCTAAATTTTTTCATTGATAATAATTCAGCGTATGAACTTTGATAAACTTTCCTCAAGTAGTAGGTAATTATAACAGGGATATATTTCAACCCCTATAAATACATAATGAACTTGAGGGAGAAGAATGAATTCGTTAGGTTTGTTAACGGTTTGTACATTAATAGAGTTAAAAACAATTCTTATCAAAAAATAAATAAAGTTATAAACAATTTTCACCAACAAAGTATATTTTTTGGTATCATAACTGTTTTCGGGAGTAATTACACAAGTGCTTCAAAATTACCGATAATTTTCCATGAAAGCATGTTGTCTAAAAACTGCATGAGTTTATTTTCATATTTTGTCGAAAGAGCCTGATTCCGAAGGAGGAGGGGCTCTTTCGAAAAAATATGAAAATAACCGAATGCAGTTTTTTTACTGAGAACATGCTTGAATAGAAACTTATCAGGTTTATTTTGATGCACGAGTGTAATTCGGTAGAATATTTCCGTCATTAATGAAATCCATAAACTGTTTCCATATATATTGATGGTTCAACATTGTATTTTTTGGTTTGCTCTTGGTGATTTTTTCTTGAATTACAGTTATCGAATCATTCCCGAAACATGACATTTCAACGACGTTTAAAATTCAGTATTTATGCCTGTCAAGATGACAAATGTACATTTTAACAATCGATACTATAGATACACGGACCGAGCGGGTAATTTTCGATACCTACCGGGTAATTTTCAGCCTGAAAATGTCCCGCCGGGAATTTTTCGCTGTAATTGATCGAAAATGTCCCGCTTCATATGGGACTTTGAACATACGATGGAAATATTCAGTATATTTTATTCTCTCACATTTGATCAATTACAACACAAAAGAGTATTTAAGCCCATATGTAAGCATATTATGTTTAGAAGAATTTATTTTTAACAAAGTGTTATATTTTTTGAATTGTTTGGAGCAATACGATCTCAACCGGTCAATCGTAATGCTTCTGATATATCACCATAGTATATGAAACCCAAAACAACCAAAGATTGAACCACAGGAGAGTAGATTAGAATTCCACAAATTAGTTCAGTAGTCTAGAGAGCTTTCAATTTGTCATATTCTTGGATTGACCTGTACCTTGATTTGGTTGTAGTGGAACTTATGTTGATTTATTATCTTGTACACAAGGGGGTAGCAATAATAAAAGAATAGTCAAAGAACTTACCACTTTCGATTCTCTGTCCTGTCCAGTAACTGATATCTGAATTTTCAATATCACTTAACGACATATTCTTAGATAGGTCATAATTATGTCCAATGTGTTCAATATTACGATTTGAAATATTTGTATCTGTCGGTACATTCTGATATCTGAATGCTATCCGCATTTTATCACTAGCGCTAGCAGTTTTTGAAACCTTGTCTGGTTCAAGATCACTTTCAATCACAGCAGGTAATTCTTTGATCTAAAAAAAAAAATAAAATACAGTGTTTCTCAACCATAACAAACATCTGTTCAAAATTTACAACATGATAAACTACTTAAACTCTCATTTGAAAATTATTCACTTCTAGAACTACTTAGTTCAATGATGTTTTTGTTTTCAATCCACGAAGAACGATTTATTTATTCATAGTTTTCATTAAAAAATGGGAGGGCCCACAGAAATTGCTGAACCAGAGCAAAATTGCGCAAAAAAATCAAATACATAAGATATTCTTCTTTTCATATGGGAAAAAGTACGAAAAAAAGAGCACTTCAACAGAAACTTTTCTTGGGCGTGCAGTCACCAAAAAAATAATACTGTGTATGAATTGATGTTTACTAGCTATTTCAAGAGTGACTTGACTAGTTTCAAAGAATATTCTCAACAAGATGATTCGCATATCTGTTTTATAATTATTTTTAGGAAAAAATGCACAATGACTTGTTCTATTACTAATCAACAGGTTGTTACGATGATTGGATGGATGGATCATAATAATTTTTTTTTAGAAATACACATGATCAACTCTTAATGAGACATCAAATTTCATTAAAATGCTGAGAACCGTCAAATTATAATCCAATTTAGAAGACATCTTATGAATTTTCAATACAAACTTCAGAGATTCATGAAATTAAAAATTGGTAGTTCAATTTATCTTATATATACACTCATACAAGTGTTTATGAGGGAGTATAATAATTATTATACACTTCGTGAAAGTTCTAACACACCACAGTTATGATATTTAATTATTTAAAAGAAGAACTTTTAACTTAAATTATAATTCATAATTTGCTATCAAATCTAATAATGTTATTCGCTACCAAATTCTGATATAGCTTGTCACAAGAGGCATGTTGAATATAGAGAATATTTGCCTATCAACCATGTAAACAAGCATGTTTCGTGAATCTAGGGGAAAAAACGGAAAAAATACTCCCGGAAAAAAAAACGGAAAAAAATATCCCCCGGAAAAAAACCCCGGAAAAATAAAACCGGAAAAAATACCCCTACTAATAGTTTCTTTAACTTTGATTCATTTTACAATAGGTACCAATAAAAGGTTTAACGTATCCTGTCGATTTTTTATATTTTTATGACTCGATTGTTCCTGAACGAACTAACCTGGTGACAGATTCGCCTTTTTGCAAAGCTGGAAAATCTGTTGTTCCACCCCTCTGTATTGTAAAATGAATCAATTCTTCTTTTTCTGGAGGAATTTTTTCCGTTTTTTTTTTCGTTTACCATGTTTCGTACTTTATCTGACCAATCTTCATAAGATCTCTTTGAATTGAAATGGGAATGGATTTTCAAAAAAATTAAAAATTTGTTCCAACCCTCATCCGGCTGCACCCCTACGAACAACCCTATGAAGCCTTCAGGAGACTTGTGCCAGCTGGGAATGACGAGGGTCTTATATTTTAACGTGCGATCGCAAGAAGAATTATCTGCAAGACTTTCAGAGGTAGAAAATTTGATGTCTTCAGCGTTAATGTCCTAAAGGTTTTGTAAGCAGGAAAAAAATTCCCTGGGGCGAAAAAGTCGCATTTTCAAAACATCATTCGAGTTTTTTTCCTAAACGTGGAAAAATATTGTTTCCCAGATTAATTGATAAATTAAAGAAAGTTGCTGAAATGGGGTTTTTTACAGCTGAGTTTCGTCATAAGTACTTGTGAAAATCAACACCATATACATTTTTTTATCAAAATATCTACTCACAATATTGGAAGGATTTACATCTTGACTAGCTATCAAAGTAGAATGCTTAGAAACAATACCCTCGGCAAGAAAATATTTCAGGAAAATTTTCGAGTAAGATCCATGGAAGTCTTCCTCTGCAAAATAAATATCTGCATTAGAATAGTGACACATTTCAATATACATGGTTTCAATTCAAATTGTTGAAAGGTTAGTCAGGAAAAGATCAATCATCAATCAATTAATTAACTGATCTTTTGTGGAGCGAGTTTATAATATCTTGAGGTGAAGAACAACAAAATTTTGAAACGAGCTGAAAACTTTCCTCGGACAAATATTTTGAATTGAAATAATCCGTTCTTCTGTTGGGAGACTCGTCAATAATAATATAATTAGATGAAAACCACAAGGAATAAAACACAAATATACTTGTACTGTTAAAATATCCAGATTGTAATCATATCTTGTACTCCCTAGGATACGGGTGTATAATCTTATAACGAATTAAATGGTCAAAAATAAAAAGAATGTTGAGCAAAAAACTGTGCTTCTTAGGGCCCTGATCTAGTCAGCACAGTTTCGGCGGATATCGGTTCTCAAAAGTCGTAGAATTTAAAAAAACAGTAAATTTTTACTATTTTTTTCCAATTGTTATTACCAACTGACATTCACAAAAGTGCAATTGTCAGATTAGAGTCTCGACAGTGCTTGGTTTCCATAATTGTGAATGAATCGGTAGGGCAACAATAACTTCGAATTGTTATATACAGTCACAATTTTCACAGATTTATCAATATACCTGCATCATAATCGATTTCAAATTAATAAAGAAGAGTAAGAAATCTTCGAAATTAAAACACGTCGTGTATTGCTATAACGTTTTCAGTTTTATCAAATGAAACTCCTTGTCAATAAAACGTGACAGCAAATGTCCATTGCCTACTTGATTCGATATAATAACATATACAGGACATTATCCTGATTTAAACTTCATTTTCAGGAAGGTGGCATGCGTTTGTAAGTGCCTTTAAAGCAGTCCTTAAACTTGTTGCGCATGCTATTAACGCTCTCTTATACACTTTTATCATAATACAGTGAGTTCAAGATGAAGCTGCCCACCATGGTGCTATCTGAAACGGTAATAGATACATTGAGAATTCATTCACTTAGTCTTTACATAACATAACCTTAAGATGAATCTCGAATTTCTTATGATAATGTTAATGCACGCGACTTGAAGATTTAAGTGTGATTTAAGAAATAAATAAGTAAGGGTCAATCTCACGTTGAGTTGCAAGTTAACAGTTATGGTTGAATGGAAAAGAAGTTGCGAAACATAAGTGCCATATGGAAGTATGATATTTCCAAAAATATCTTCAATTTTTAGATTATTTTGAAAAAATTACTTTTTTATCTCATTTTCTTTTTTCTTGTGTTATCGTTAGAGCTTTTTTGTAATATAAGTTTTACGGTATTATTTCAAATAATACAGCTTTTTAAGTTTTCTTTTTTCTCAACTCAATGATATGTATCAATAATGCCGGTTACAAATCGTTTCAGATCCTATTACAATTCAAACTTGCAATAGTGTCTTCCTGGAAAAACGTTGCACAAACAGATGTCAGAAGTAATTTAATGTTCGTGAGAAAGTACTTGTTTTTGATAAATTTGTCTCAAATTTTCCACTTCGTGTGATATTGTGGAGTAAAACTATTCGGCGCATTTTGTACACTGTGTTTCTGAGATACATCCTATTACCTATATGACATTGGCATATTCTCAAAAAAATCAATTGTTCGACATATCCCATAACTGTTGAAACTTATGGAAAAAATCATAACTTTTCCACTTCAACACCCTGTATCTCGAAAACTACCCGACAGATTTCTTTGTACCCATGGACACTTTTACAACATACCAAAAATTCAGAAAATACTACCAAAAGCAATTTTTCATAAGCATGGGCAGGATTCTTTTATCACTGGGCGGTACTCAAAGCTGTAGTTTTTTAAATAAAGTTTATTAATTTTTAAAATTGTTCCATACTTTCAATTTATTACAGGTTTTCTCTTCCAATGTACTTTCTAATAATTATATTCACAAGTGGGCTGGTATCGTTATTATTCATTGAAACTATCAAAAATCGGATATTTTCATTTTTCTTAAATATGAGAATTATTAATAAGTAAATATGTTAAATATCTGAACAAATGAAACAAAGAATAAAAACTGTTGATTTATTTATTATTGGAAATAAACAAAATTTATAAAAATTAAACTCACATTCCTCAAAAAATCAACACAAATCATTTTAACTTTAAACTTTGTTGCGTGTTCTAGGACTGTTAAGAGCAAGCCGCCTATTGAATCGTAAGACTTATCCAACAGAGCAGCTTCTGCTGCCACAAACTGCAAATTTCCCCGATAATTACGGAATGTCAAAAAAGAAAATGATGGTCATAGCGCTGGTACCGGCGGCCCAATAGCGTGGGCGTTAATCGAACGTGTCGGATAAATAACGAGTGTCGATCGATTTGTTTCACAAAAATGCTTGTATTTTCCGATAGTCGATGAAAAAAGAAGTAGGCGGTAGCGTAATGCCATACTTCTCCGGTGTGACTTACAGCCCGCCATACTGACACGAATACATTAATTTAAAGAAACAATTAAACCATTTGTACCAGGCTAATTTTTGCGCAGCTAATGGTAGTCGAGTAGCCATTAACGGAAATCACCTTGCCATACGTTCCCGACGGTTCCCAATGGCCGCCATACCTAACCTGAGGTGGCGAATATGTACAATATTTTTTCAAAATTCTAAGATTTTATTCGAACGATTTGTACCAGTATGGTGCCGCTTTTTCCCTCTACTAGAAGTATAAATATAATAATGGTCACATCGTATCATATAATTTCCAAAAATCCAAATGGTACAAATCGTCAAAATTTAATTTTTTTTTAAACATTTTGGCTCAAGTCCGACAGTCGTCCGCCCCATGGTTACAATCTGGAATAATTTTTTTTAGGTAGAATTGCATCCAAACAAACAGAATACAATGATTCCATGATGTAAAAAATGCATTTACTTAATTTACAGTCGTATTTTCAAAACGTGTCGGATGAATGAGTTTTTCAAGAATGGCAGCACTTTTTAACCTCTCGTTGTTTTTCTTATGTGAGCCCTACTGCAACTATTTTTCCCTTGTGTAAAACCACAAGCTCTATCACATAATGTAATAAAACTCTTAGCTTCCCATTAAAAAAATTTGTTGATGACGTCATAACTTTGACAACTTTGACGTGTTATTTTTGTAACTTATGTCAAAAGATGCGGAATAAAAAAAACAGTTTGACGTGTTTTTGCATTTTTTTCAAAAGTGATCGTTGTACGTTTTATGAATTTTGTGCATAACTTTATCATAACCCTGTATATATTTTATTTGTGTATTACCTGGTATTTTATGTTTATGTTTATTTTTTATGTTATTTATTGTCTAAATATTTTTACCGTTTTACCTATGTACCATTTGGAATTTTATGTCATTCTGTAGTGTACCATCATGAATAAATGAATAAGTAATTGTCGTGATAAAAATTACTTTGTCCATTTTTTGTACAAATCCTGACTATTGAAGAATAAAGAATTTTTCACAATGCAAAATTACAAAATATTGCAATTCCGGTCATAGCAGCATGAGACCATTGAGTATTCTGCTGATGCACCGGATCTCAGTTTCAGTATACAGGGAGGCTCAGTTTTTCGGGCACTCATGAATATTACTAAAACTACATAGTTCGTTAGTAATGATCATTTATGTTATGAAATGTGTGATCATCATGAAATGCGAAAAATATATACGTCGAACTTGTATAATAAGGAATACAGTAAAGTGTAACGGTGCTGAATCATTTCAATAGGTAAATGTTCAAAATATTGACCATTAGTTTCCAAAACACTTTTTTCTTGTGGCGTCTATTGTGGCTCTTTCAATTTCGATCACAATTCAACCAATTGAATTTCGATTTGACCCGTGTTCTGTGTACACTTTGCACGATAGTACCCCATAAATAAAAGTCTGGGGGTGTGAGATCACTCAAGGAAGAATTGATGAGATTCATAACGGCAATACCACTATATCGATGTCCCAATTCCCAAACCAGCTAACTCCATGAAAAAAACGTGGAGTTAGCTGGTTTGCGAATTAAGGCATCGATATTTCGATTTCGTCATGAATGTAGAGCTTTTCCATTTTTTTCATGATCTTTGTTAAAAAAGTGAAAATTCAAATTGTGACGTCATATGTAGTAAAACCACATTTGGCAACGTCGCATGCCGAAAAGATGTATTCCATCAGTTTGACACCATAATTCTTGCTCCGTGGTCGCTGATAGTGACACTAACACACGTGTCTGTGATACTTCACTCTGACAGCTGTCCAAATCAAAAGATTAATTGATGCTATGAGCGCAATAACGGACTAACCCCAATATCAGCAGCACAGTGGACTATCTGAGCTTAGTCCACTTTGCTTCTAGGAATTCACACCTGTTATGAAAATCCAAAACAAGGTCAGTGCTGTTACCTAGTGACGGGAAGAAAAAGGTTGGTTGGTCCATTTACGAGTTAATGAATTTTGACATGGCGATTGAAATTATGCAAAAAAACATTTGTTGAATTATTGTGGGTTAGTCCGTTATTGCACTCATAGCCTCAATTATAATATGCGCGTGCGCGAATGAACCCGAATCGCAAATTCAGTAGGTACCGTTGCCATAATGACTTTGTGATCAAATGACGTCACATGCAGTAAAATTTGTTTATTGTATATAATGAAGCATCGCCTGAAGAAAATAATTCAGTGGTGTCAATATTTTCATGTATTCTCCTAATATATTCAATTTCCAAAAAACTTTTATTATTGATCATAAATGAAGAATAAATCCTCAAAAACCACATTTGAGTGATTATTTTTTGTCACAGAATTTTCACACCACGGATGATGATGAATGGTGATTCTCAGTTCTTATGAATTAGTGTCATAGATATGTATGTATGTGACCATACTTTCCTGAACAATTTTCTTTCGATTCTTGACAACTAATTGCAAAGTGCGACGTATCAGTCTTGCGGTAGGATGTAGGACTATGAAGGTGTAATTGAGATTCGCCCTCTCCATGTTTCCAATTATTCCAACATTCGAAAATATTCAGAAGGATGAGGAATACTCAGATATGTTATACTTAAGAATTAGCATTCTACGATCATGGCGCGAGGGAAATGATATCTTTACCCAATGCTTCCTCAGGACATAGTTTCAGTTTTACGTAAATTCTCAGAAACCTCTACATTCAGGCGAATGTTGTGACTTTTAGGTCAAGTATCGATGAGCCTAACTGATGTAGAACATTCATTTGTCAATTTACTCGTCAGTATTACGCCGCTCTTCGAGGAGACAACATCCACGCTGAAGATGCTCACCGCAGTTGTGAGCGAAACGTCCGAGGAAACCTCGTTCAGGGAGGTGAACCGACCACGGCCCCAAAGCCCGGAAACCATACTCCCTGATTATACTTCCGGCCGTGAGAGCCTTCATTCTATGCTCACTTGCATGAAGAAAATATGAAGGTAAATATGAAAACATAATAATATACTACTATTTTATATTATATTTGACATTAGCTATCACTACTAGTTCAAACTATTTTCTCGGTGGATCAGCGGTCTAACGCACAGGCCGTTCGAAACTCCAGCATAGCGATAGTCGGTTCGAGCCCGATGTAGGTACGAGAATTTTTCTCAACTACTTTATATCGGATCGATAGGCGACCAAATGCCTTGTTGAAAAGCAAATGTATTGTGGGTTGTCTGGACGCCATTCTCGGCTGGTGCTAGCTTGGAGTGCACACCGACCACCCGAGGTGGTGCTGTAGGTTTTCCGTGAATACGCCACCAAAAATCAGTAAGTCGCCTCAGAGCGCCACGGCAAATAATAATGATAGCCGTCCTCTACACGCACAGGCTATGCCTTTGGGTACACTCAACGAGTGTTTATGAGGGAGTATTTTTTTCCTTGGTGTTTTGGCATCGACTGCTATGATCATTGGCCGTCTGAGGGAGTATTATTATTATTTATTTTTTTTCCGTTAGGAATTTCCCAGACAGGTCCTGTCTCCGGAGCCCCGATACTTCCGGAGGACGCGCTGGATCATTTATCCCAATAACCACTCCCCACGCCGTGGGGTAAGTGACTATTGGGTCCGAGAACCATGTGCCCTGAGCAGGTGGAGTGAATCAAGAATTACGGCCTTCTGCATTCGTCCGGCTAAGATTTCTGCCATATCACGGCAAGCTGGTATGATTTTTAAGTTTGAGAGCAGTGTGTCCATCATTCCACCAAGGACCCCTATTATCAGAACCACCATTTTGACAGAATGGGTTGGATAAATACTGCGGAGTTCAAAGAGTAGATCTCGATATTTAGTCCGTTTTTCCTCCTCTATTCGGACGATGTTCGTTTCGCCAGGAGCTGAAAACTCAATGACGAAAATCGTCCTACTTTGATGGTCGAGGAGGACTACATCAGGCTTATTGGCTTGTATTTGCCTGAGGGTGGGGAATGAGTAGTTCCAATAGATTCGGCACTTCTCTCTATACCCTCTATACCCATCACGCGACTACGGTAGACGAGAGTGTTGAAGACACCACCCTGGCAGGCCATTATGAATCCCTCGGTTTCCGACTTCAGCCCACTTGACCTGAGAAAAGCGAAGGTCAGGTTTCTGGATAAGCCAAGGTCTTCAATGTTCTTGAAGAAGACCCCATGCATTGGCTTATCCTTATGTAGCTGTAGGAGCCTGTCACACTCCGCAGCTTTCACGTGGGCTTTTTGCTGAATGGGTTCCAAATTGGTGACAGAGTTTGGGTTCGTCCGTTCAGTGTCGAATAGGAGACCGAGTTCATCGGCTGCACGGGTTGCTGCCTTGAAAAGAAATGCTCCAATCCCTGCTTTTTCGTGATCGCATACCAAGCAGAGAAGGGGATCTGAACTCCTGATGATTTTACAGGCTCCATCCAGTGCCATTATGTACCTGTTATGTAGACACTCCAAACTCAAAAGTCCACGGCCTCCCTGTTGTCTGGGGAAGTATAACCGTGGAACGGACGATTTGGGATGCAAGCTCCTATGGAGATGCATTATTTTGCGAGTTTTTACGTCGAGTTGTCGCAGCTCTTCTTGAGTCCATTTCATTACCCCAAAGGAGTAAAGTAGAATCGGAACGGCAAGCATATTAGTTGAAGCAACTTTGTTCTTCCCCGACAGTTCTGATATCTAGATCTGTCTGAGTTTGTGCTGATACTTGCCGCGGAGAGAGTTTTTAACAGTAACTACCTCTTGGGTGTGGCGTTGTTCCACCCCTAGGTAGGTCTCTCCGGCATCCAGATGATGTAGGATGCTTCTGTCTACGAGCTGAACGTCCTCTCCGTATTACTCGCATCGTCCTCTTTTGAGATGAACCGTGGCACATTTGTCGATCCCAAACTCCATTCCGATAGCATGCGTATACTCTTGCACATTTTTTTTTTATCCGTTAGGAATTACCCAGTCAGGCCCTGTCTCCGGAGCCCCAACACTTCCGGAAGGCGCGCTGGTGTGTCATTAACCCCCGTAAACACTCCCCACGTCCATGGGGTAAGTGATTACTGGGTCCGAGAATCATGTGACCTGAGTAGGCGGAGTGAACCAAGAATTACGGCCTTCTGTATTCGCCCGGCTAGGATTTCTGCCATGTCACGGCAAGCCGGTATGATTTTTAAATTTGAGAGCAGTGTTTCCATCATTCCACCAAGGACCCCTATTATCAGAACCACCATCTTGACAGAATGGTTTGGGTAAAGCCTGCGGAGTTCAAAGAGAAGATCTCGATATTTAGTCCGTTTTTTCTCCTCTTTTCGGACGATGTTCGTTTCGCCAGGAGCTGAAAACTCAATGACGAAAATCGTCCTACTTTGATGGTCGAGGAGTACTACATCAGGCTTATTGGCTTGTATTTGCCTGAGGGTGGGGAATGAATAGTTCCAATAGATTCGGCACTTCTCATTCACCACCACGGACTCAATATCCCCCGGAGCATAAGGCAACACTGGTGTCTCGTCTACACCGTACGAGTGTCGTAGATGGTAGTACAACACTCGTAGGGCCGCGTTATGTCTGTGGATATAGGCTGAGACCGCATAAGCTGGACAAGCCGACAGCAAATGCATTATGGTCTCAGCTGCCCCACGACACGCTCTGCATCTAGTGTCAGGGACCTCTATACCCATCAAGCGACTGCGGTAGACGAGAGTGTTGAAGACACCATCCTGGCAGGCCATTATTCAGTGTCGAATACGAGATCGAGTTCATCGGCTGCACGGGTTGCTGCCTTGAAAAGAAATGCTCCAATCCACATTACATGCACATTATTATTATTATTATTATTATTTCATTAATTTCAGTACCGTAAAATTATTAAATTGAATTGTTTTCATCACGTACAAACAGCACTTGCTGTTTCTGTGGTTTTTAAATGTTTATATGCCGAATGTATGTCCATACACAACTTCTAGTTTTATAGGATTTTTTTATACTGTACTTCTGAATTGGTTAATAAGCACTATGATTATTACATTTATATATACCACCGTAACTACGCCACTGTTTTACGATAATTAAACGCTATAACTTCAAATTACCACATTGATAAACCTAGATTAGTGTACCTACCAAGTTTAAATAAATTTTCCTTCAAGAGTTTTGAAGAAAACAAAATGAATTTTGATTTTCTTCGGATTTTCGACACCCTGTACCTCAGAGGGGGTGCATTTACGGATATACATTGATGGAAACTTTTCACTAGAAATGAGGAAAAGAATCTGTGTACGAAGTTGGTCAGTCTTATACTGACTCGCCCTGTATAAATTTTTCTGTTTCTCTGAAACATATATTCAAGAAGTAACGTTTTCTAATTTTTCTTTTTCCTTTTCTTATCTAAATTAGTCTCAAGTTGATAAGCGAGGTGAAAAACATTACTTGCTGACACTTTGTCTTATCATCTCTGTAATATATTTTATATTACTGATGATGAATAGAGTCGATTTATTATTATCATTATTTTTGAGGATAAACATTAAACTAACATTGAAAAAAAGGATTACGTAATCCTTGAACCTATACAATATGTATATGTGTATGTGTATATTCGTCGACAAGTCTCCAACAGAAAACAACTGCTGGCCCTTAAGATCATTGAATTATATCACTACGATTCTTTGCAAAGTTTTCTGAATAAAATGAAAACTGTTTTGCAATGCTCTATAAATCCCAAAGTTTTGATTCAATGGGGAAACACCTGCTTACCCGAATCATGGTCATTGCCAATCATCGGCGAGTAGGTGTTGAATCAAAACATAATTTTGGCTATGAGATTTATAGAACATTGCAAAGAACCAGTAGGTTATCAACCCAGGTCAAATCAAGAGCTTACGGTAGGGTGCTTAAGGAACATTGCACCAGTATATGTCAGATATAATTGATTATTCAATGCCGTCACGGTATTAGCCAGGAAATAGCTGTCCTTTAATAAATAATAAATATTTTCCTCATTTTCTATTGTATAAGATTGAAAGAGGGGCATCTCAACTTAGTCAAAATGATTCAGTTTAAATGATAAATTTGGAACCTCAAAAAAGTAAATTGTTCTCATTTTTTAAATCGAATTCAATGATTCAGAATGATATTAAAACTTATTTTCATTAATCATCATTGTAAAAACACTTCTGGACAGACTCACTGGAATTTTCACATTTATATAGAATATGGTGATAACAAATAGGGATTATGATTATTAAATAAACTGAAACAAAGATAAGAAAACAGCATGTTATGACATATATTTTAATAGTATATGGTTCTCCTGGTGTGACTCATTTCAAGGTTAAAAATTAATGATAACAAGTATCATATTTTACTGACTGATGCAATAAATTTGATTCACTTTATACGGACTCAAAAAGATTTGAGTACCCATTATGATAATTATTATTACTGCTGTCAACAAAAACAAGGAATACAACATTTCTGCCACTACTTAATGAGCTAATTCCAATCAATTTCAACATATAAATCATCATTAGCTACTGGATAATAATTAAAAAATATTAAAGAAGAATAAGTTGAAAACAAGATCAGTTAATTAAGACAATCACAATAAAATGTATTTTAGATCACATTATCAGTTGAATGAAATTGTAAAACAAAATGTCTAAAATAATATGTTTTATAGTAAATAATACTTCCTGATTATCAACAATCCATAAAACTTGATATATCTATATGAAAAAACAAATATTGATGATGAGAAACACTTCCTGGGGATGAGGAGAAAGTTTCCTGGAGATTACGAGAAGAAATTACTGGCTAAAGAGACTCATAATTAAAATGATAAACTTTATAATTTTCATTTTTACCTTAAGAAATTAAGAGGAATGCATGGAAACTAATTTGAATCTTCAAATGAGTACAGAAAAAGTTCCAATTTGCCAAATTAAAATTTCTCATGGTTAAATATCTACTTTTTAAAAATAATTATGGATATTTATAATAAAAAATTAAGGTTTTTTTTATTACTCACCAATTAAAACTACTGTCCCGACCGGTAAACCACCTCCTAGAAAGAAAATAGAAATAAATATTACTGACCTTTACCACCAATTGCTTTTTTCAAGTCAAATGTTAATCAAGAACTTATCCAAAACTAGACGGTGACTTTGATCGTCGTAATACCACAGAAAGAATACAAAAATTGGTCTTTTTTATTTTATTACTGAATAACAAAACGGTCAAAAAGAACAAAGAAACTATAGTATAACCTAAAAAAATCTCACCTAAAAGAGAATCCAGAGATTGTATTCCCGAAGAAACCAATAAATGTCCATTTTGGGTACTGAATGAAGTCCCTAGAATGACTTTTTGTGATTTCTTTTCCATGAAACTGATTTGCAATAAACCGAGTTATTAAATTTGCCGAAACTTAATTATACGAGCCCTACTTCTACCTTATCACCACCGTTTCCTGTTTCTCATTAATCGTTTCATCATACGGTTTCATTCGGTCACCCGATTCGCGAATTCAACCAGCTGGTTTGTTCGACATAGATCGGAAATAATCGTTGTTTGTTGCCTAGTAAAGGCACAGAATAATTATATCTTATGACGCTATACCTATGAGTTTATGCGATCATATCGCACATCTACAGTACAGTCAGATATCGGATCGGGCGTCCGACTCGGATGCAAGAGCAGTGCGTCCTACCAGTCCTACCAATCGACCTATTAATAATCTGATCCGACTGGGAGACATGCTGTGCATTAGCTGCGTTTCATTGGACCCCATTCCGATACATGTTTGATGGAATAAATTGACATATGACACAAATACAATGATAAAAATGTCACAACTGACAGATAAATGACAATTCATTCCCAAACTGGTATCAGAATGTCGTCAATAAAACGCAGCTATTATTTGTGCATAGTATACTGCAAATTTACGATCATCACTGGGAGTCTGATGATTAGAAATGTTTCATAGCATCGAAATGTGTCGAGAATGTGACGTCATATTCGAACGTTAGAAATGGGAAGCATAGTACCGATATTTCGAGTATGACGTCACATTTCGATTCTATAAAACATTTCTAATCATCGGAGTCCTGGGGCATTTTTGTCAGTTTAATTCTTGTTTTCATCAGTTTTGACTAATGATTGTAGAGAAAGACTTGAGATGCAAGGTGTGAAACTGACTTTGTTGAATTCTTTCTGTATTCAACAGATGTATCCAATTGACCATATTCATCGGGTTTCGGTGGCAGCTTTTTGAGCGTTTGTAGATTGGCATCAATGGTATCAACTTGTCATTAATGTCAATCGTCATAAATGTCAATTGTCATTAATTTGAGGTTAGGGTTAGATTGTTTTTGGTTAAGTTGGTCTCTTTCAAAACTTTTAATAATTATTTGCAAAAAATATAATCAATAATGTTTAATGAAATGGATGATAAAAAGGGTAAGTATATCTATAGTATACATAGATATCAAAGAGTACAATTGGATTAATGATTTTTTTTATTTTAGCAAAGGGAATAATGTTGGAGGTGGCTGGAGGTGTTTTGTAGAGCACTGTCAAAGTCAAACCTCCAAAGATTCCAAATCGAAATTTCATAGGTTCCCAAAGAACAAAGCACTTGCTAAAAAATGGTTACATTCCCGAGGAATAAAGCGAAGTGGTCATTCACTTTACTATTTCCAGAGGAAGAGAATTTGTGGTTTACATGGTAGATGAAATGAAGAAATTTAAAGTTCCTACACTATTCCTGAGGAAATCTATGATTTCAAGTGAGTAATTAATAGTAACCTTTTTTTATATCTGTCCACTCAAAAGCATTGTTTTTTAACTCGTCAAATAGAAACTTCTTTCGAGATTGATGAAATAAATGTGGTTGGAATTGAAATCCAAACACAGAATCTTCTATCTTACTAAAAAAAAAAAAAAAAACAGCAGAATAAATTCTTTGGATCGTCAACATATCTTAGAAGATCATAACTATCATTTCACAGGATCCCTTGACATAGTAAGGAATCTGCAAATTGCCAATAATCGCTTGGAAATGAGAACACGTATTTGAAATCTCACAGCAACTTTAAGATAGATGAAGTTCTAAGAAATTCATTCTTACTGATTTTCTACACTGGTTTTGATGATAAAAAACGATTTTTCACGTTCATCACCATCATAAAAAACTAGGGACAACTGTTTAGGACCTATTTTTTTCATAAACAGTATACTAACAACACAAAACTCAGTGATGATTATCAGATATTCCTATTTTTCTCCAGATTACGACTTGGACTTCTTGAGCAAGATTTAGCTTATAGACATAACATTTCCCAGCCATCTGTATCGAGATTATTCAATTTTTGGCTTAATATAATTTATACATATCTTATACAACTACCTTTGTGGCCAACTAAAAGTTTGGTTGTGAAATATATGCCAGAGCCATTCAAGAAACTATACCCAAGTACAAGAATTATTTTAGATGCCACAGAAATAAAAATCCAAAAACCATCAGGTTACAATAATCAAAGCAAGACATATTCCCAGTATAAATCCACAAATACTGGAAAAGGGTTAATTGCCATAAGTCCTAATGGTTTTGTGTCATTTGTATCTGACATTTATCCAGGTAGAATCAGTAACAAGGATTTATTTCTGAAAAGTGGCCTTATTCAAAAACTAGAACCAGGCGATTCCGTGATGGCTGATAGAGGTTTCACTATTGAAAATGAACTAAGGCAGGTGGACTGTGATCTCAATATACCACCATTTGTGATCAAGAATAATCAACTAGATGAGTTTGAAGAACAAGTCACCAAAGACATTGCTAGTGAGTATATTCACAACTCTAAAAATTTCACATACATTTCAATATGCTCCTGATCGAGATATTTATTTGAATCCTTGGAGTCAATATTGTTCATTTGTGTAGTACTAGGAACAATTTTTTCATCTATAATAAAACAATAGTTAAAATGATATTCACAAAAAAAAGGTTTACCATTACAATTGTTTTTCTGTACAGCAGCTTCTTCAAGTTGAAAAGATATACCTGCTTGAAGAAGTTGTACAGCGAAACGATTGTAATGGTTTTGTAAACCTCTTTTTTGTGAAAATCATTTAAACTATAGTTTTATTATAGAAAATAACATGGATTTTCATCAAGTACCTGATGTATAAATTAACTATTTTTTAGGTTTGAGAATTCATGTAGAGGAAGATTGGAGAAGTGAAAATTTTCACTATACTGAAATCTACGATTCCCATCAGTACAATGGACCAATTGAATAAAATATGGATAGTTTGTAGTTTGATGCCCAATTTTTCTAAAGCACCTCTAAAGCAACAATTTTAATTTCAAAAACAATTCAAACCATTTTTTAATTACTGCAGTCATCAATATTCCAGAGTTAGTTTGCTAGTTTGAGTTAGAGGACTTCTAGTAAATAACACTCAGTCACAACCTACCAAGGTAACTTTGGAAGTACCGCAGGGATCTATCCTAGCGCCAATACTTTTCAACCTGTATGCTAATGATATCCACAGACTAAATGTGCCAGCATCTCTAACGTGTTATGCTGATGACACCTCGATAATGATATCTGATAGAGTAGACTCAGAACTATCAATAAAAATAGACAATACAGTCTCTATTCTACAGGAATGGTTTGCAAACAACGACTTGTTTCTCAACAGCAGCAAGACTTCGTCGGTTAGATTCCATACGAGACAAAGAGAATGTAAAGACTTAACTTTTTATGTGGGCGAATCAATGCTAAATACAAATCAAGAAGCTGTAAAATTCTTAGGGGTATATCTTGATAAAAATCTTGCATGGAATAGACACTGCGAATACATTGCCAATACCAGTGCAAAAAATAATTTTTATATTTCTTATACTAGAATAAATATATTGACTAACACACCAAATATCTTAAGTGCTAGATTTTTTAATAACTCACCCGATGACATTAAACATGCAAAAAATGTTTTCATTTTCAAAAAGAGCCTAAAATCATTACTCATAGAAAAATATTTCTACTCGCTTAATGAATATTTTGATCCCAGGTAGTGATCCAACTACCTGTTCAGTGAAATGTATATCATATTTATGTATTTCATTTACTGTTTTTGATTGTCCTCTTTCTTTTTAACTACAGTGTCTGTCTAATGTACTCGACGTTTTAGAGAGAACCAGTGACGAGACATGGGGAGTAGGCAGATTGAGACCCCGACGTCAAGTCACAAAAACCTAACGTAATTATACCTGAGGAGTAGGCAGATTGAGACCTCAGCGTAGAATTACGTTTCAACCATTTATTAATTTTCTTTCTATTTCAGTTCTTGAAAATGGCTCCAAAATCGGAGCCGAAACGTCGAATTTCAACAAATTCTAGACGCGGTTCAACCCGAACTTTTAGTTTTCATATATATATATATATATACATATATATATATATATATATATATATATATATATATATATATATATATATATATATATATATATATATATATATATATATATATATATATATATATATATATATTTATGTGTATAGTAACTCTCCCCCCCAAACCCGCTGACTATTCCTATACTTCCTGAAGTCGAAAGGAAAATAAAGATATTTTATTTTAGTTCTTTACCACATGATAAGGACTGGTTTATAAATTCACATAGAACTCTTTTGATTTCATTTCTATACTTTCCCACTTTCTGTGCTACAATTTGATCCCATAATAATCGAATAAGAAAGAACAAAGGATATAATGAATAACATACCATTTTATTCTAAAAATATATCCAATATTCATCAAGTAAAAACAAATAAATAAAATATTCCAGAAAAGCCATCACAGATACATTCATCAGGTACCTAAACATAAGTAAAAACAGGTAAGATCATAGGTAATTAAAATAAAAAAGAATATTATTACCTATTAAAATCGCAACAGTTTTCGAACATTTTTACAACTTTAGTGAGCCCAACATTTCCAGGGACTTTTTGAAATGATGAAAATAAAATGTTGTCAGAGTGGGTAAACTCTGAACTACCCATAAGTTTTCATCAAAATCAATTTCCTCTACGAATATATCCTTGGAACTATCATAAAATGGCACTTAGAGTAAGTCCTGTTAAAGCCATTTGCCCTTGGACTTGGAAATAATAGGAATGTGTTTTTTTAAGATGAACTCCACATCTGTTCACTTCTAAAAATGGTGCAAAACCTCTTTTAATGCATTCAGAAGTATTCAGATTTAACAAAACTCCACCCTTTACCAATGTTTTTATTTCTAAAACATAATATTTGTAAGAGTATCTAGCACTATTCTGTCAGGGGATGCAGCTAGGAAAGGAACACCAGTATTCACCCATAAACCACAACTAAATGCTTTATAATTGGGATATTTCTCCAAGTATTTATCTACTGCTCGTTTTTCATTTTCTATCCCCATTTTCATAATAACAGTTTGAATGCGATTTTTCGGCCAAATGCTATTGATCATTTTCTGATTTACAGGTTGTTTTCTTTTAAATACTTCACCAAATTTACTGGAAGTTAATCTTTTTTTTTTTCTCTTCAAACCATAATTTGCATTGATTTTGACCTCTAGTCTGTTTCTCCAATCTTATGGCATCTATTTCAGATATTTGGCAATGTTTCAACAACATTAAAGAAAGGTCATACTCTTCAACAATTTGGTTAAATTCATGTTCCCATTTCACTGAAAATGGAATAATGATGTGCTGACCATAATCCTCATTCATTATATTCTGCATTTTCAATGGGATTGAGAATAGGTAGTGGTTTGAGTTCATTTGCTTCTATTACCTCTCCTAGAAAACTCAACCCATGCCCTTTAAAAACTTCTACATGCTCTCTGAGAACTTCTTGGGTAAGTGTTTCTGCTACATTATGTTGTTCAAACAATTCTCTATGATTGTCCCAGTTCTTTTCGGTTGATGATTCTTTCTTTACGGGATCTGGTTTGAGAAAGATCATTTGATGTAGTGGTGAATTCACTAATGTAGCTGAGCCTGTTCCCCACTCCCTCTGCTTAGATGTGCAAGATATATCTTCTGGGATGTAGGATTGTTCCTCTCTGATGTAATCTAGTAACTGCCATAATATTGAGAACACATGCTTACATCTACCTGAGACACCGCCAATGCATTCACAGTATCCTCCGGAAACTATACCATTAAGATCTACAGAAGTACTACTAAGGTAACTTTTTTTTCATAGCTGCCTCTACTTTGGCTTTCACTATAGATTTCATACCATCTTGGCTATAGCAAATAAACATATTTGTAATTTTATTTGCCTTGAACATCCTATAACCCAAAAGATGATGTTTTGAAGTATCTTTGTATTGCAAGATGCTCTCTTCCTTAAAATTCTAGGGAAACTTGTCAAGATTTCTTGTCCAGGGTCCCTTTGGAAGTGGAAACCTAGAACAGAATCAACGTCAGAACCACTATTGGTGGTGTATAATGTAAAATCTTTACCTGTTGCTGTTTTTATCCATACTCTAATTTTTCACAGAATTACTATAAATATAAAACCAGTAAATGTTTTTACGAAAATTGATTAGCGAGCATATTTTTCAAACAGACGGTAAACTGGTATACTTGTAAATAGTGACAGTGGACAACTGACATGTCTAGTAATGACAGATTCTTGCCAATGGTGCCAACCCTTAAATGCTCAAAATGCTGCCACCAAAACCCGATGAATGTCAATAGCGTCGCTTAATTCATTTTTTTTCGTTGTGAGAGTTGAAAAGTAATTGACGATAAACTCATTTTCTATGCGGTGTGTGAACATTCGATAAAATCGGAAATATTTTTTCGGCAGTTAGCGGCAGTGGTCCGGTAAATGTGCTGCCGGCCTTGGCAGGGTTTGTGACGCACGTACAATTTACACGAATGTGCCTGAAATCTGCATGACCATTAACATATGCGAGTTTCACTTGCGTTTTTTATGACAAAGTCATGTTTTGTTTGGTTCTGTGACGGTGTTGTCAATGGTGGAGTAATGTTAAGTAATAATATGTTAATGTTATTCAACTTTTCCAAATAATCCCGACGTGTATTTTTCAATGTATCTTTCTTTTACTATTAGGACTTGTCGCTACTATGCAGGGTATTCCACATTCGATGGCCTATTAGACGTTTCTGGAGAAATGCAACGACAGATCATTTTAAAAATTTGTGGGCATGGCACAGACCTCATAAAAGAAGTAGATATCACATCATGAGATCGAAATGGACCCCTATAGGGCGCTGACATTGTTGCCCCATTTAATGTTGGTACCACTGAAATGTCAGAGTTGGTATCTGTTTAATTTTGGCCCATCCACAGACCTCCATAATGAGGTCTGTGGGCCAATCTTAGGTATCCTATCATTTCCGATTGTTATTTATCATCCGACATGCATCCGTCGTTCATTTCATTTTGTATTTATGCATTTGTTGTGATTTGTGATAGTGAAATATCGAACAGTTCAGTGCGTCTATTGAACCTTCTTGCGTTCAATTCCACTTCTTATCTGTTATCTGTGTAGTTGATTTTTTTTTCGGGATAGTTAAATTGTTTAAATTTCTAGTTAGGAAAAGTAACAGTTTGATTAGCAATATGCGTTGTTTTGTACCTGGTTGTCCTAACACCTACCGCAACACTCTCGGATGTCTTACTTCATTTAATGTTGCTGCACAAACTCTCAGCTCAAGTGTAGCTGATGCTTTATCATTTATGTCAGAAACTCTTCATTTCGAGGGATTTGAGAATGTCCAGCCAACAGTAAAATTTATAAAAATAGTTGATCAACTGTTCGATATTTTAAATTCACGGAATTGTCATGCAAGAGGAATGAAAATTCCCATAAAAAAAGAAAACAGTGGTGCATGGAAACCCTTTATTACTGAAGCACTTGATTACCTGCAAAAGTGTAAAAACAAGGAAGGTGTTTTACTGCATCAAACCCGAAAGAGAACCCCAATTCTTGGATTCGTTGTATCAGCTCAATCTATAATGGACATCTATGAAGCTGAGATAGTCAAACAAAAAAACTTGAATTACTTATTAACATATAAGTTCAGCCAGGATCATCTGGAGTTGTTTTTTTGCAGTGTAAGGTATGACAGTAAAAATTATATTCCATTATTTTTTTCAAAGAAAAAACCTGGTTATCAATTCACTTGTGAGTTGTATTTAAATTATTTTTAATTTTCAGTTCAGGTCAAGAAATGGTTGGATGAACAATCCAAACTGTCTTCAGTTCATGTATACCTACAGAAGGCTCTTGATGCACCAGACTCAAAAAGATTCTAGTGGAAATTGTATTGCTCAAGACCAAACCAATGTCTTAATCCTGAAATCCCCCACAATTATTGACTGTGAGCGATGTCCATAAAGACAGAAACAAAGAGAAGCAAGACAGACAACTGGATGAATTGGAGTTGTTTTTGCCTTCATGTTTGAACGAATATTCAGAAAATGTGGTGGCTTATATATCGGGTTTTGTTGTTCGTAAATTGGAAAGTAAATTGAAATGTTTTACATGTATTAGAGCACTATATTTGGAGGAATATGACGAGCTGGACAGTAGGATGAGTTTCGTGGATTTTAAAAATAAGGGGGGTTTGATATATTCTTCAAGAGATGTTCGTAAGATATGTGATAAAATAGAAAAAAAAATACAGTTGACATGGAAATTATGCGGTGATAATTTACCGATAAACGACAACTTCATAAAAATTTTGTTGAAGGAATCTGCATATTTTATGGAAAACCCCAATATATTCACTTGTTTGGATGACCATATATTTGATTATGCTCTGGAGGATGTGAATCACAAGAAATTGTTGATTGAACAAATCATCAGAACCTACGGGTCCCTGAGAATCCATAGTGTTATCGGTAGAATAAATGAAAGAGCAAGAGGAAAAAATATTAGACAAACTCTTAATAAATTAATTTTATTCAAAAATCAGTAATTACAGAAATTTTCAATTAGTTTCGTATTAGTGTCATATTGCACAGCATGCTGAATGTACAACTATTTTGTGCTTTTGTATCTCTTCTCCATAATATATTGGAATATGTATTTAAGATTTTTTTTTCTGTATATTCTATGGAAAATAAATATTGTGCATACAATTGTTTCTGATTTTCATATCACCATTCTCAAAGAACATGATAATTACTTTGAAGAGTCTGTTTTCCCATTCTTCTGACCTCGACCTCTCTGATGATCTTCGAAGAGTGAAAAAGGTTTTCGTTAACACAAATTTATTGGAGGTCTAGCGAAAGATATGCAGTGGGTGCAATTTATGAATAACATTATCCCTCACTTCATTCAATTTGAATCCCCAATGGAAACTGAATAAATAGAAAATAAACTATCACTTTGCTTTCGGGTTTTTTCTTTCAAGTTAGGGTCTTTTCACAATATTCATCAGATGTAGTTCAATGTCCAGCGTGGTATTAGCCAGGAAAGTAGTTGTTTTCTGTTAGATATTGCAGAATTAACTATGGTTACATATTCTACTCCCCTATACATAATTCTATATGGAGCAGAGTTTCAACTAATTTGCGATAATTGTGTGGGAAAGGTTCAATCAGAAAATATAAGCTATACAATAGATATTCAGTGAATCTTGCTGCACTTGTTTCTGATGAGATCCTGCGATTAAGTCTGGGAGGCTTTATACAAATTGGATTTCACACATGTTCAACTGACTTAGGAAATTCCAAAACCTCGCAAATAGATGGAAAAAATATTTAAAACCTGCCCTGGACTCTCAAAACAGCATTCAAGTTTGACATATTTTATGTCAAATGGTGAATACATCTCTTGTCTCGCTTCATTCCTCTTATTAGAAACGTATAGACTACAACAAATCAGAGATACCAACTTAAAACTGGAGTACTATGTCAGCCATGTGAGAGGAGCTATTTTGTATCCATTGGAAAAGCGGACATGTTATATCTACTTCTTTTATGAGGTCTGTGGGGCATGGATAATCAAACATTCCCTACCCGTCTAAAATATTTTCATCAATACAGTGTTGCCACTTGTATCAGAAAGTAGTAGCTACTTTGTTATTTCAAATGGAACACCCCATATATTATATAATTTTTGAAATACTTGTAGAAGTCCTTACAACTTTCCCAGATAATTCTCTATACCTATCTGTAACGGTTTTCGAGATAAAAATTATTTTGTCAAATTTTTGTGTAAAACCTGACCATTGAAAATTACATTTTTTTCACAATGCAAATTTACAAAATATTAAAATTTGGGTCATAGCTGCATAAGGCCATTAGGTATTCTGTCGATGAACTGCATATCAGTGTCATCATACAGGGAGGCTCAGAAGTAACTTCCTTTCGGGGACTTATGGAAATGACTAAAACTCAGTTTTTTCAAATGGAACACTCTGTATTTAAAATTATTTTGGAATTCAACTAACCAGTTTGGATAAGTATTATCAACTACGTCATATACCTATCTCTTACCGTTTATAAGATATAAATAATTTCATAATTTTTGAGGTCTGAGCAAGTATAAAAATTCAAGCATAAAAATCTGGTGAAAAACCAATCAAATAACAAATAAGATCTTTATCTTTTTTGAGAAAGGTGTGATGAAATGCAAGAACCTTCCTTATTCATACTGGGTGTAAGACAAATATGAATATGTTGACAGTTTGAATAATGAAAAACTAAATTGATTATATTCATTCTACACAAGAGATAATATTACAAAATTTACTTCACAATAATAACATATTTGATACTGAAGAAACAAAAACTCAGGAGCTCAGATGCTTGAAATGCTGAACTTTCATTTGTGAACATTAATTGATCGATGTCATATATTACATGATCAGTCGTGGCTATGCTGATTTCCGACGGATCGATTTCTCCGAAAACACATCTTACCCTGTTTTCCAGTTCCTGTTTTGTATTCACACAGGTGTTCCATAAACCTTTTCTTTTATTTTTCCCAGAGATAAAAATCTGGGGGGAGTCAGATCTGGTGACCGCGGTAGCCAAATCCATATGGTCCAAAACGTCATATTCACCGATCTCATTCGAACAAATTACTCCATCTGATAACAACAATTAAAATATATGTTTAGAGGTGAATTGTCAAGAAATTCACTCACAGTTGTCAGTAATAAGCTCCTATACATAGAGATGATCAACTGAACCCAGTAAACATAAAAACATAACTGTTATATCACATTGTGACTTGATGATGTTATTCAGTGATATGCTTGATGTTACAGATACGTTGCGTCCATATGCCTCTGTGCCTCTTTTAAATATTACAACGTAATGTTAATTACTTAACATTACATAAATGTATCATATTTTGCGTAACTTCAATGTGACTTTATTACATACATATAATGTTACTCAAAACATCTATGCAACATTTGTACAATGTAACATCAGGGTGAAGCATATACTCATGGTTCACCAACACTTTTTTCTGTATTTATAGGTATATTTCTGGAATTTCAGTAGTCACTTTTCAGTAGATGAATAACAACAATAGCAATTAACAAAGTTATTCATCTACCACAGAGTGGCGATTGAAATTCCAGAAATACAACTTCAAGTGTAGAAAAATAAGTGTTGGTAAACAATGAGTATAAGCTCCACCCTGTATACTAAGAAATAAAATATGTATGAGGGGGTATAACGTGTAGAAATTTTGCGAAATGCTACTAACATATATGAACATACAAAGATTCCAACTTCTTGACAAAAATTATATGGACAGATGAATCAAAATTCTCACTTGAGGGAATCCTGAATTGTTGGATTGATCATTTCTGGGCCTCAGAAAACCCTCATTTCATTAGAGAAAGGGCATTTTAACAAAAATTTAGTTTCAATGTGTTTTGTATAGTTATGGTTGATGAATTTTCAATAGACACCGCAAGTGGTGACGTCATAAATGTCAAAATATCATTTGACGCGTTCCAAGCAAATCAGTTTCAGTTTTCAGTTTCGCAAAAACTTTTCCTATGGCAAGTGAACCTGGTAACGAGATTGATTATGGCGATTGCTATTGTTGAAGAGCTTATGAAGATGTAAAAATAAAATTAATTATCATTCACTTGAACTCACTTTTGGAACCGAAACCTAACGGAACCCAACAAAGATGGTGAAGTGACGTCACGCTTGCGGAGTCTATTTGGATTCATGAAGAAAATTAAATTACAAAAAATATTTGAATATTCTGACAACTTATATTATAATTGATGGTATTATAGTTGACATTGTACACGTGACGAAGTGAGCAGAGAACTCACTAATTAGATCCCACCCCCCTACATTTTTATTTCTGGGTTAAAATAAAAAAAGAAATATTATAAAATTATCTATATCTTATAGTCGGTAAGAGATAGGTATAGGACATAGTCGATAAAACTTATTCAAACTGGTTGGTTGAATTCGAAAGTAATATATAATACAGGGTGTTCCATTTGAAAAAACTAAGTTTTAGTCATTTTCATGAGTCCCCGAAAGGAAATTACTTCTGAGCCTCCCTGTATGATGAAACTGATATGCATTTTATCGACAGAATACCTAATGGCCTCATGCAGCTATGACCCAAATTTCAATATTTTGTAAATTTGGATTATGAAAAAAATGTAATTTTTCAATGGTCAGGTTTTACACAAAAATTTGACAAAATAATTTTTATCTCGAAAGCCGTTACATATAGGTATAGGGACTTATATGGGAAAGTTGTAAGGACTTCTACAAGGATTCCAAAAATTATATGATATATGGTGTTCCATTTGAAATAACAAAAAGTAGCTACTACTTTCTGATACAAGTGGCAACACTGTATTGATGAAAATATTTTAGACGTGTAGAGCATGTTTGATTGATTATTCATGCCAACAAATTTTTAAAATGATCTGTCGTTCCGTTCTCCAGAAACGTCTAATAGGCCATCGAATGTGAAATACCCTGTATACGTGGTAAGTGCTGGTAACGAACTAATTCCGCGTGAAAATAAAAAGTGTCTAGTATCTATGAATAGCCTATTTCCAATTGCTCCTGAAGTGATCTGACAGACCACTATTAATCATGTTCCAATTAAACACTTTTAGGGCGGGTTGTACAAAATGAATTCACTCACCAACAGTTAAACTAAACTGAGTTCAATTGCTGAGGAACTAGAATTTTCATTTGCTAATCCCTAGCAACTGATGAGAGTTTTTAACTTGTTTTGTACAACCCGCCCTAATGAAGTCAGGTGGAGTTCAATTCAATGTTAAATATTACTGCTTTCTTTTTAAGGGATCGTTGCACCGTGGCTTCTTATTCTAGTTCAATCATAGGCTAGAAGATGACGTTTGTCATAAGATACCATAAACTCTTGAAACTCTCATAGAGAGCGGCAAATATCTCTGTGTAAAGAGGAAAATCTCTAGGTGGAAAACGGCAAGCGGCTAATGACAAATCAAATGAAGTTTTGAAGCCATTTCGCCGATTCAGCTTCAGATACATGCGTGCCCAAACCAAGAAGAATATACTATACGTTTTAGTTCAAATAATGAAAGATATAGTGAAAAAATATATCGGGATAATTTGAAAAACTCTAATGGCATTTACCATTATTGATAAAATGGTTACAAAACCTTGATATATATCAATTTCCTATAAACGCAAGTGAAAGGCCAAGCACAACGTTCAAAATTGCATATGCGTTCAAAACGCACGTGCTGCAAAAACTTTGTATGGATTATTTGAAAAACTCTGATGGCACCATGATTGATAAAATGGTTGCAAAACCTTGATATTTGATATATATCTTTCTCATGGAAACGCAAGTAAAAGGACAAGCACAACGGTCAGAATTGCATATGCTTTCAAAACGCACGTGATGCAAAAACTCTGTATGGGCATGCGTATGCTTGTATTTCAATTTCAATCGGTTTTTATTTTTTATAGGTTATAATAATTATATAGATAATAAAAACACGCATTTTAAAAGAGGAATGTATCGAAGTTGAATAAATGGCACTGGAAAAAAAGAAATTTGGAGACATTCCAGCTGATGCCGTAGTTTTAACGGAAGAACAAGCTATAGTTTATCAATCAAAAATATTATCAAACTGGAATGTTACATCAGATGTGTATGTACAAGAAAAGTTATTAACAGAAATTTTAAGAGGTCTATATCTCATTATGGTTTTACTTGAGGGTCAAATGAAATTTTCTCTGAATCAGAAAATTATAGCTTATTCATATTTCAGATTCATGAAATTCGTTGCTTATGTATTTAAAATGAAATGATGTATTGAAATTTTCCTTGCATTGAACCTTCTTCAAAATACAATATATAAGACCACTATTATTATTACACCGTAAATTTATCTGGAAGAATAAAAATAAAGATAAATGTTTTGGGGAACCTTGATTGAGAGGTTCAACTGTTGATCTAATTGGTTCTATTCACTATGTTTGAAGTAGACAAATATGTCTTGAACTGTACATATCTTGAACTCTGTGGTCTACTTTCTAACAATTTCTTTTCCCTTTTATATGATCTATTTCTGTTGGCTGATTGGCAATAGGCACTTTCCAAAGTGCCTTGTAGTTGGAAACATTTCTACTATATTTATTAGTGCTTATGTCCTTATGACATCTTGGACATCTCAAGTGGTTTACACTTGGGGGTTTTGTATCTGCGGTTATTTGCCTTTGCTTTTTATATATATTTTTTTCAAAGTATAGATGAATGCTTGGTTACCAAAGTTCTGTAATGTTCAAATAACATTGTTAGGAGCAAATGGAACAATATTGAAAATATTTTAATTTCTCATGATTCTTTTCCAAATAAGTATAAGGTGTTACTAAATTCATGCCAAAAATTCATTAGATTTTTTTTTGTAAATTAAGAGGGGTCTATTCTAAAAAAAAGTCTTTGTCCAACCCCTGGAGAGATAGTACCTTGCATTCAATATTCATACATACCTACCATACATCCTAAAAAGTTAGAAAAAACAGGAGAAAAATTAAGAAATTTTTAAATCACAAAATTCAATTTCATTAAAAAGTTCTGACATAATATTATTATGGTGAGCTAAAAAATACGTTTATTTACCGCTTTATGAATGTGTGTTATCTCCAGGATTAACTCTGATTTAGAACTCAATTTTATTTCCGAGCTCTGTTCTCTCAAGTTGTTGAACTGACACATTTTTTTAGTATAGATTATTTTTGCAGAAACCCCCTTTTTAATGAAATATTACTGTTCACCTCAAAATGTTGAATGAGATTCAGTAGCCACAGAAAAATGTCAAGCAGATCATTTGAATATTTTGATTGATTTTTCTACCGATTTATGGCATTCTCAAATTAATTATTCATGATTCAAAATATTTGATTTCATTCTGACTTTTCCCTAAAATATTTTTAATTCATTTTAGATTTGGTTACAAATATGGAAGTTTTTTGCTCGGAGGTGCCACTATGTTAACGGGGATGTACCTCAATAACTTCTTAAGGTGGAAATTCAAACTTATGCATTATGGTCGATTCGTATCCTATCTACCGATGGCTGGCTTGCCTGCTTCAATTTCCCTCCTCCTACATCATCAGGTAAGCGGAAAGCTTACACCTGTGACCTGTGGTGAAGGAATATTATTTATTTACCGGCAACCATTGATAAATTGCTGTTTTTTATGAACTAGGAATTGAATGTCCACTTTGTCAGGCAATATACTAATTGAATGTTGGACCAACCTAAACTGTTTATTGCTCACCAAGGGATTCATTTCAGGCGGTTGTGACTGAGCTTTTGCTGATGAAGCAAAATGAATGTCCTGTTTGTCTTCAGATGAGAGCTGCGGTCCTGCAAGCTGGTATAGGTTGCCTTCTTCCTTTGGTTCTTGCACCCATCACTTCACTTACAGTGAGTTAATTTTTTTTGTTACTTAAACCCCTATTATCTCTTTGAATATGTTGAAATAGTGTTTTTGAAGGAGATTTGCACAGGTATACTCACAACAACTTCTGTTGTATATTCACCACCCACTGCAGTTTTTATCATAAAGGATTTAGTTTTTCAAAGTCCCTGGAGAAAAGTATAGTTGTTTTCTGACAAACATTTGCCTCAAATTTTCCATCTTGTGGAAAGGTGTGGAGAAAATCTAATGTAAGGTCAACGATTTATTTCCTTTCTCTTTTGTATTTTGTTTATATTTATTGTTACAAATCAAAATGTGAATGAATGTATCATTATCATTATTAAAGGAATAGAATAGGTCTCAGGACAGATCCCTGAGGTACTCCACAATATATACTTATTTGAAGGATTCGAGTGAACACTATCAACTTTCACGATTTGTGTTCTGTTCTCCAGTTGTGACCTGAACCACTAGAGACAATTTACCCTCACTTCATCATAGTGATGCATTTTTGCAGCAGTAATCCACGAATGACACAAGGGTTTTGGGATGTCACAGAAGAGTACTGCATTGATTCTCCTTCATTAAAATTCATATAAACCCTTTCTTAATATGAAAAAATTGCATCATTAGTGTTTTCCGAACTTTGAAATCCAAATGGACATTTATCTAAAATGTTTTCTTCCTTTATTGCACATATCTATTTCTTGTCTTTATTTATTGTGTGATTTGCTTCACGTAAATGTTCATGTATTGCTAATTTTTTATCTGATACCTTAGTTGAAATTTTCACCAGTGTTTGGAATGTGAAGAATGCAGCAGCTTATATAGGCAAAACGGGCAGACATTTTGACATAAGGAACTGGGAGCATGTTTCATCAGTAAGTTTTGGACATTTACTAGAAATGAAAATCACACAATGAATAAAGATAATATCAAAATTCTCCATACGAGCAATAAAGGAAGAAAGGTGAATTTGTAACTCTGAATTTGTGAAGTTTGACCGCAGAACTCAAAGACAGTTCTGTGAGTTTGACTCCCTGATATTGTGATATACTTTGCCTGTTGCTAATTACATATGCCTACACAGATGTGATTAGAAGTAATTAGAATCCCATTAGCCTTATAGCCACACAGAGAGCCACACCTACTCGATTATGCATAATCACTTTATTTTTCTTACTATATAGTGTGATCTATTCAAATTGAAAGCATCCTTAAAAACACATTTGACATTCAAAAAGTCCGCTTCAACAACAGATTTCATGAATGAGCCTTCATTTTCAGGGCCAACTATTCTGATTTTTTGAAAACAAGAAGTTAAAAAAATTATAAGCAGTTAAAAAAATCTGACTACATTTGAAATTACGTAGGAATGTGTCCGTTGATAAAAAGTTAATAGTGCTGTAGTTTTGTAGTATAGCCGAGTGGTTAGAATCAATGCTATTTCAATCATTCTGACTGCCGGTCGTAGGTTCAGTTTATTTTTCTGATAGCCTGAGAAAGTCATAGGAATCTTACGTTAAAAGATAAGGCCTCGTTAATCCTTGACTCGCACAACGGAAAAAACATTTTTTCAAACAATACGTGTAAAGTCATCTTAACTAATAAATGGAGTCGAAATAAAACTTCCAAATTTACTCAAAAAATATAATGTTATCACACAAACAAGTGCATTCGTCATACTTAAGTTTGTAAATTCCAGACTTCTTGAATTTATACCTTATATACTGCATTTTTGATAAATGAATATAGGTTATTATCATGATTCTGAACAATATATCTTGATTCCTTAGATAAAACTTCATTCACTCTCATCATGGATTTCATTTTGCATTTTCCTCCGACCAAGTAACACAACCTAGATGAGTAATACTCAAATAGAACTGAAGGTAACATCTTTTCGTAATGTTATCCCTTAAATCATGACATTATTGTCATGTCGCAATTTTTTAAGGATACAATAAGCACGTCAGCTAGATTATATCTGTCGGGTAGATTCATGGCAACGAAAATTCAAAAATACTGTCTTGGATGAAATATATAGCAATAAGCAGGCAATTGAAACGTTCATTGCAGCTTGTTGGGAGCATGTAAAAACGTATTTCCATCGCCGAACAGAGATTCTTCGTTGTCGATATAGTCTTGTCAGTACGACAACGCTGCATTTGATATTTGACAGATCAATCATTCGAAGCTACCAGTGTCGTAACTATCAAGAGAGGGAAACCAAATTGGAAAAGAGAAAAATGAATGAATTATGAAAAAACATGTCAATTGGAGCATCGGCTGTTCTCAAAATCCTGTGGAAATTATTTCATCATAATTTCAGGTTTCCATTCCATATTGGGTTTCCATTATTTCTATTTTCTTGAATCTCAATGTTTTTGTTAACAACGCAAGACTCTGCCGTTGGGAGAAGATGTCCCTTACACAAAAGTCTTAATGCGTGTGCGGCGAGTTACTCATCTAGGTTATGTTATTTGATCGGAGGCATTTTCAGGTACTCTTCACAAATGCTTTTTGGGTACACAAATAACATCGCCCTCTACCAACTTTTAGGCTTTTAGGTGTCTTGGCACTCTTGGCAGCTTAACTTACTTCTGGATTGCATATATCCAAAGTATTCAAAAAGAAGCATTGCTGTTTTTATTATATTGTCACTTTTATTTTTTGAGTATCAAGGAATATAATAAATCGATTTTAAAACTTTTTAGGAAATATTCTCAGGTTATTTAAATAGTTAATCATTGCATAGAGACAAATAGACAAACCAAAACGCCTACTACTTCTAGCAAAATTGTAAAGCATACACATTTCAATCAAGGAGTTAACTTCAGAGTTTGTTGGATCAATTTCCAGAATAATGTCTGGTTTTAGGTTATCTTCGTTCACTTCATCATAATAATTTTTTCTCAGTGTACCCTGTGTATCTCAACTGAATGTCAGCTGGTCTTTAAGTAAATCCAAAGCAAATGGTAAACTGGAAAACCAATTATCTATACTTGTTGTACTTTGTACCTTTTAGAGCCTCAACCAATCTTTCTACAATATCCCTTGAACATATACTCGATACAAAAGGTTCATCAGTAAAAAAAATCACGAAGAAGCTAAGTAAAACTCAAATTAATTTACTTAGCTTCATTATACTGAAACTCCACTTTGAATATGGACTACTTCTTTCATATAAAGATTCACGATTGCTTTCAATAAATGTGAACTGCTTATAACCCAAATGATTTTGTTTCAGTTGGTTAACCGATACAACACTTTTAATCTGCCATACATCAGTAGAGAACCGCTAAAACTATTCAAACTCGTTCAAAAGATCCTGCAGCCAAAGAAAAATATACTTTTTGGGATCTTCGTTGCACAGGCCCTATTGGGAATATTTGTGACCTACATAGAGGCCGAATCGATATACAAAGTTAATTTGAAACTGTTAGAACCACAAGACACAGAGAAGATAGAATGATATTTGTATAACCCAAGAAAGTTCTAGTCAGTGCCTCACAAGAAAAGTGAAAATCTTCATAAGGAGCCGAATAATGTGATGTTTAAAACACATTGAAGAAACACACGTTGATCAATAATGAGGACTCGACAATAAACGCGATGTTTCAACTATCTCGTTGCGTGACTAAAAATAATTTTAGTTTTTTCTGGTATTTCTTTTATTATCGAAATCCAATTACATGAAATCTGTTTCTCTTGAATAATAGATCAGTTTTTATTGTAGTCAGTGTTTTATATTAAAGCAGTTCAATAAAAAGTTTTCAGTATTTGTGAGATTCCATGATAGGCAAACCACTTTTCAATCCATTTCCCTAACGAAACATACATAAACTCAAATGTTATTCATATCACGACACCTTTGCTCTGTGTAAAATATTTGTATTTTCAAATTCAAATAATAATCCAATCCACTTAGGTTTTGAGACGAAGATCGGTTGTAGCATATCCAAATTTGGCATGTTAGTATAGTTGGGAACGTGCCAAACAAGAAAAAAATTGTTTACCGAATATTAGAGGGAGAACCTACAAAAAAAATTATTTGAAAAAAAAAATCTTGTCATTTTAGGAAGTTTATAAAAAATTTCAAAACAAAATTTGATTATAAAAATAATCCAGCCTTTCGCAAATTTTCCTATACAATAGGATTGTCGGCAAACGTCGAACAGAAATAATTCAAAAGCCCCATACGACCGCCGAATCACGTCTATTCAACGCCTGGCAAAGTTTTCCTACAAGGATATACTTTGCAATCTTCCTGTAACAACCACCAACTGGCAATCGAAAACATGTGACATCTGCTGATGATGATGATGAAAATTTAGATATTCGACTCAAAGTCGTGGTACTGGTCGGAATCTTTCTGTGGTTTCTACAGATGGCTCTGCTGCTCACTTTCTTAGTGGGTGCCGGAGATATCGTAGTGCCTGTTAACAAAACCGATTGGAAATCAATTACATATTGTGGCCGAGTCTGTACTGATGAGCGAGTTGAATCGCAAAACCGGTCTGCAGATGTCACATGTTTTCGATTGCCAGTTGGTGGTTGTTACAGGAAGATTGCAAAGTATATCCTTGTAGGAAAACTTTGCCAGGCGTTGAATAGACGTGATTCGGCGGTCGTATGGGGCTTTTGAATTATTTCTGTTCGACGTTTGCCGACAATCCTATTATATAGGAAAATTTGCGAAAGGCTGGATTATTTTTATAATCAAATTTTGTTTTGAAATTTATTGCTTTTTGTCAAGTACTCTAGTTCCACATGAGAAATATTTAAATATTTTTCATGAGAAATGAAAGTGCATTTAGGTCCTGAATACTTATACTTTTCATGCAAATATAACATGTGGATATCTGCGTACCTGAAATGTGTTTTTTTACTACTTCCCATAATCCCACTGCGTTGTTTACGGAGAATGAAAAAATCGTAGATATTTCAGTAAATCCGGAATGATTGCACTAAAGCAGGAACCGGTTCCCTCTTCGGGCACTATGCAATGATATAAGAGTAGTGAAACAGGTCTCACTTATTTATACACGCCAAAAAAAAACTGTTTTCATCCTGCCTCATTTACAACTCCCTGCATGAAAAATAAAGTAAGCTATTTCAAGTTGGAGGTTTGCACTTTACATTTCTGTTGAACATAAAAAACAAGTCTAAATTGTGTTAAAATTTCAAACGATGAATGATATTGTCGAACCGCGGGATTTTCAGAAACCCCTGACTATCCGAAACGAGAGAAGATGAATTTTTCTGTTCATTTCATATAAAGCAACATGGTCCAGGATCATCTCACCATAATATCTAAGCCAACAATTGACCACTTTTGGAGCAGCATTCTTGGTATGCTGCCAGTAGATCATGAGCTGCGAGTGTAGTATCTCAAGAGTCCCCGATTCCGGTTTATTATAAACATGTCAAACCTACTGTTATGCAAAGTTATTTGTTCTTGCTGAGAAAATTTGACTTAATTATTGAGAAATTCCATAGTAAAAGATACTTATTATCAATATATTAATAAATCCAGATGCGATTGTCCTTTTGAAAGTGAGTAGAAATTCGTTGTAGGACAGAAAAAACCTTAAAAATGTCTATAGTGGATTAGAGCGGAAATGTGTCAGGGTATTGAATTATTCTGGCAAAGAACAAAAGTGTTGTCAAGTGAGAAGTGAAATTCCATTTGAATTTGTTATGTGGAAGTTTTTCCTAAAGGGATTATTTGAGTTAATAACTAAAGTCATAAGAATATTATCTTCCCAGGGCTATTTGAAATGAAAACATAATGGGGATCTCATACATTCTTTAAAGTAAACGAAAGTATATTGGATGTGTATCAACAATTCTGTTTTCAGGATATTGAAGTTTGTACAGAGTTGAGAGTACATACACAAATCTTACACAATTACACATAAGCATTATACTTATTTAATATCAATTATACTGGCCATTCTCATCATATTCTTAAATGAGATGTGACTGATGTGGGTCCTATTCAGAAATTCAAAAAGTATTCTCACCTTTAGTCTACGATGGCAGATATTCCATCGCAATTTTAGGACGAATGACACCGTTTTCAGAGCTCAAAAAGATTGACTTCAAATATGACCTCATTTACCTCACCGAACCTAACCTACTAAAAGTGACTACTTTGTAATTCCATTTATTGTATCGAGCCGTTTTCCGATAGCCTTCCTACTTTCCGAAAAAACTCCAATTTTTCTTTCTTTTTTTTTCATGTTTGACCCCTGATTTTTTGGTAAACATTTTTTTCCCAACTAAACATGATTTCAAGAAGTCACGTGCCAAGTTTCAGAGTGCTAGGTACAATAAGTCATATCCTTCAGTTTTGGCACAAATTTGCCTGTGGCTAATTGGACTGACTATAAGGTTTCTGTACTGTACCTACCCAGAGCCGTCCTTAGCAAATGCGAGGCCTTTTTGAAGAAAGTGTTTGTCACTGCGCTGACCTGCCAGGGGGTCTGGGGTGTATGGAATACCCCCCGGCATAAAGGGAGGTCTGGGGAAGTTTGTACCAAATAAATTTTCGCGCCAAAAATTCTTATGAAGTCATTTCATCTCAAAACATCAATTAGTCGCCAATTATTTACGTAATTTTTTATTCATTTGCCAGGATTGAATCTATTTTTATTAATAATATTAAAAAAATATTGATATTTTTTGCACATATTCATTTGTTTAGTATTCTTAAGTGGAAATCTTAAATCGATACCCCCAACGAACAAAGCCATAACTAAAATTACAGCTATTTAGGTGTAGGCGTCTTCAGCTTAATAAACTGATGCTGACGATAAAAAAGCCGGCGCATCTCTAGACCAAGTAGTTACATAGAAATCTACTCGAAAAAAGTTGTATTTCTGTATAATCTGTGTACCATAAACTGCAACATATTCAACAGAAAATTCCACACTATTCCACAAGACGACGCTACTACGCACAGACGTTAAATAATCAACCACATACGTCATAATTATTATGCGTACGATGCAACTAATGCAACTGATAAGAACGTTGCCTTGCCACTGACACCCTAGACAAGTGAACAGTAAATTTACTTTCAGTCGGCGCCTTTGATGTTTCGGGTTGAGATTTTATATTTTTGCTGTCATGAAGCGAGAAGAGAGGGGTTGGCTGAGCGACATTCTGTCGCAAGTGTCCGGTCTGCGATTTTACGAAATATACTTAACGCCAGCAAAAACTCCGCCTACAGTCGCACGTCATCATAAAATCTGAATATATACGCGGCCCTATAGCATGCCGTTACTAAATTACTCTACAAAAACTCACTGATTTCGGCACCTGCGTCGTTTAGCTTTCAATTTCGCAAAACGCCGAGCCCCAAAACAGATCATGTACGTCCGGTGTCGAAAAATAGTAGGTTCAGAAATCAGTGAGCTTTTGTAGCGTAATTATTGTTCACAAAGGCTGTGAGGATGTGTAAATATGTGCTGGGGTCAAATATATTTAGTAAAGGCGTGCTGGGGCCGCGTATATTTTCGAATTTTATGATGACGTATGACTGTTTGTGCTAGCGTTAACAGTATGTTCTGTAAAATCGCGTTCGGTCTCAGTTTGATTTGGTGGAACAGTAGATCGGCTAATAGTAAAATTCGAGTAAAAAGCATCAACCCGCTGTCCCTATTAAACGATGTTTTGCATTGTTTTCGTCGCAACAATCTCGTTCGAAGGTTTTGTAATTAATCAATAATTTAACATATTGCGCTGGTAATCAGACAAATATTTTGGGTACGTATATCTGAACTTTATTATATCATTTTTATTCAACCCAAACTTTTTTACTTATTTCTTAGGGCGAGTTGGGCCTCGCGGCGTGAGGTCTTCTTCAGCGCGAGGCCTGGAGCGACCGCTCCACTCGCTCCACCCTAAGGACGGCACTGTACCTACCTAGAGTTAAAAAAAACTGATGAAGTGGCAGTTTTGATTCTGTTACCATAAAAATGCAGAAACATTTATAAGGCCCAATTTATGCAACTTTGTCATTATTATAGTCCTAGTCACAGTCACTATCTCAATCATAAAATAAAATTGATAAAATTTCCTTAGTTTTAGTCTCAAACAACAACAATTGAGACTAAAACTGTTGTAATGATTGTGACTATGATAATGAAAAGTTGCATAAATTGACCCTAAGAAAACTTATTTAGAATTTATTTCTGGATGTATGTATAGTGAGAAGAAAATACCACCCTATTCGGAATCAGTGGTATTAGCATTTTTCACAAATTTTACAGTTTGGTTAATTTGGGGCATATTCATTTAATGCTTGAATCAACTCTGAGGTCGACGGATTTTTGTAATAAAGTCTTATGTGTAATATATCAAAATGTCGATTAATTATCTCGAACGTAGAACATTAACGCGCTCACTTATTCTCATTAAAATATCTCAATTAGTAGTCGCCATCATCAATAAATTATTTATAGCTGACCGAAAAATTATTATACAGGAATATAATTATTATATACAGTGTATTTTGTTTATGATTACAGTTTGAAAATATTTCTTGTATTGTTTTTGTTTAAAATTGTTTTTTCCGTTAACCAGCTGTCATCCCCTTATACGAACGACAGCCCTCAGACGTTGAAACTTGTGTGAGCTAAGGATTAACGAGGTCTTACCTTTTAACGTGCGATTCCTAGCACGAGACCAGTGACCATGCTGGGAATCGAACCCAGGTCCCTCTGATTGATAGACTAGCGCTCTACCATCATGACCACTGCGCCCCGTATAATGTACTATATCTAACCATTTTCAAAATATTTCAAATTTCAAGTTCAAAACTGAGAATGCGCTTTTCATGATTATTTCCCTCATCTGTCAAAATGTATTCGCTGATAAACCCGCTTTGTTCCTTTTGCGAATAAACTGACAGTTGCCTGATTGTATGCAACACATTTCACAAGTCATGTGATATTATGTTCATTAATTTAATAAAAATAATTATGTACTTTTGTGGTAAATGTTATTAGTTAATTGACATATTTGGGAAATAATCTGATCAAATATAACTCGACCGTTGTTTATCAAATCGAATAAGTTTTGGAATTTCCACTCGAACATTTTTGTTTTAGAAAATTCATCTATATAGTTAAATTCTAAAATTTATGTTCAAAGAATAAAACCCTCGAGCTTAAAAGCTCACGGGTTTTATTCAGAACATAGATCTCCAAATTCAAATCGATTAACCTTCAAACAAAATCTTTTTCGGTGCAATTAAAAAATGTATTCGCTGATAAACGATGAGGTCTTGTTATATTACCACCGATAAATAAAATGTACTATGTGCAGAGACAGGAAATTGTTTTGACAGATTTGTATTCGTTGATATACAAGAAAATACAAATACTTTTTTAGGCCAATCGCTAGTATTAGAAGAAGTAATATAATTACTGACGGTGTCATATGAACACTTAACAAAATACGGGGAAACTTTATCTGAATGTAGCAGGATTAACAACAAAATTTGAAGAGGTACACAATTATTTGATTATGGCCTGTTTATCGGAAACACATATAACTAAAAATTAGTGATTATGAAGTACAAGTTGAGGGATATACATGTGTCAGGCAAGATAAAGCTGTAATAGACATAGTGATGGAGGTTTACAGATTTATATCAAAAGTGACGTCATGCAATATTAATAAATAAATATAACTATGAAACTATGGCTATTGAGTTGCGCTATAAAAATTAATGAAAAAAAAATGTTATATGAAGTTATAATTCGCCAAATAGTAGTACCTGTAATCAAATACCTTACTGAGATAGATTTAATAACACAGATTATTACCGAGATAACTAGTTTAACATCTGATATAGACTCAGTTTTTACCAATCAGGGTAATCTAAAATTCAAAATTGATGAATTCCCCAGAATTTGTACCATTCCATCATGACTTCGAAAGTGGAAATATTTAAAAACTGCAGTTTTTACCTTTAGTAATGGGGAGTAGAAGAAACAATATTAACTACCAACTTGAAACAGAAAAATTGTCACTTATAATTGTACGAGAGCTTTTGTCGAAATGAACTTGACATTTCAATGAGAATTTTCCGAAAAAAATTGCCTCTAACTCTATTAACATGTAATATATTTCCATTTCGTTTTTTTTCAACTGGCTCTAACTTCAGCACCCACCATAAGAAAATAAGCAAGAGATCCACCTATAGGAACAGCAGCAGAAGCCAAAGAAAGTTTATTTCAACCGACTTAATTGCCATTATTGGAGTGACTCGTATCAGTAAGTATTCAGAGGAAATTAAATTTTCAAAAGTCTTGGCCGGTCAATGTTTATTGTGCAATAAGACGAAGTAATAAGAGTCGTGTTTGAAAGATATTTGAATCGAATAAATGCCATGTGTTCCAAAAGAAGTATGATAAACCCCATTACTTTTGTTAATTCGTCAAACTAATATCTAGTCACCCAAAATCAAATTGATTTATTGGTATCATTGATCCGCATCTCCCTAACGATACTGTAAAATATCTCCCTGAAATTTTCAATAACGAAATATTAGTCGACTATATAAAGGTACTGCTATACGCTCTTCAATTTTTTTATTGGTGGGTGGTGAATACCAGAACCAGTGTAGTCGGTGAATTTCAATAATATCAGCAGACTTTCTATAATTATTTCAAAAATGAAAACCGTTTGGTGGTAAAAACTAAAATATGTCAGGTTAGTTAAATGTCGGAGGTACCTGCACAATTCAATATGAACTTAGCGTTTACGTGATTTGTCAGAATAGGCAAGAATTTAAAAGATTTGAAAAATTATAGCATTAATTCGGACGAGTATCAGTCATACTTTCAAGAATGAAAATTTGCGCGAAAAAATTTCAAACGGGCCGTGGTCACAAGAACATTGTAATATTGTAAGTGGCTAATCGGAAAATGATAATTGATAAGAATTTACATACACAGACATTAAGGATTGTTGGGTCGCTTTGGTAAGAAAAAAAACACCTTTAAAAAACGAAATTATTTAATCCTTTTAACCCCACTAGAATACACTCATTAAAGACTACATCCCCACTCATTGAGATAAATCAGAATGTTTTGTTTCATTTATATTATAATGGCATATTGAGTCAACATTTTGTTTTACAGCTTTTAGGCACATTTACGTTGATGGAATTTTTGTTTCTTACTCTTACAATTGAAAATCCTAATATATTATAAACGTCGAGATCAGTTATCTCTCCACAGAAAAATAGAAACTGAACCCTACCAAATTACATGTATGACAACTTTTAGATATATCCAGTTCAACATATGCTCACTCTTATACTGGAATTTTCTAAAATTGAATTGAAAATTGACACTTAAATTTCACCCAGACATTTTGTGAAGTAAAGGATGTAACTTAAGAAAAATTATATTAGTTAATGCAAAAAAAAGAATATATGATTCTTCTAATTTTCAAAATTCTATGTCAAACGACTGAAAAGATATAGGGGCGGCATGATTTTCGTAACCACCCGGTATACACGCTATAATTCAATAATTTTCGAAAGAGTCGCATACTTGAGATATGTAGTAGTGAAATCCACAGAAATATAGGATTCACAATTATTATGAAAGTAATTTCAAGAATTTGTCTTGTCCAATTCCAAACTAGTCTTGGGAACAAATTATTTCAGAACGATGAAAAACAATGCAGACTCAACCGATTATCATCCGACAATGGTAGCCATGATATACTAAACTGTGAATAGGTATTGCTAGAGTGTTGCACGGTTGAAATTTAATACCCATATTCTAAATAACATTTTGGAGTTCATGCAATCATAACCCTAACACCCTCACAGCCTCATATTGAGTTATTGGGTAAGGTTCATCAAGCTTCGGAAATTTTGGAAAATTTCCTTTCAAACTGACTCACAAACAAAATAAACTATGCCATCTACAGTAATTATATGTCATACACATTTGGTGAATCCAATTTTGGAGCAATAACAAAACATTTGAGAGATTCCTGATATCGCTAATCAAAAACCTTAATGATATACCTGGATGAATTGTATATATCGCCATTACTTGATGATATAAAATTTACTATATGTTCGCTTAGAGTTATTCAAAGAGATTCTATTCAATATTCAAATGTATTTTGAAGGTACATTTATGATCATCTGCTATCATATCTCATCTCATAAAAATGTGGTAAAAATGACACGACCATGTTGAGCAAATTGGCAATAATTCAAAGGATCACTAAAATTCGCAAGATACCAAGATTTCTGTCTTTGGTTTCAAGAAACATTACGATGATAAAGAAAGGTTCTAATTGGGTAATAACCAAAAAAATTTCGCACATGTTTTTTTTACAAATAAGTTAACATTGGTTTGATCCAAATCATTTATAAGTGAATAAATTTCTGTCTTGTCTTGCTTTTTTGCTCAACAGGCAGGGGGCATGTAGCTTTGGCATCAAAAATATTATAGAAATTTATTTATTATTTTTTTCTTCAATTGAAATAGATAAGCTAGTTGAAAGAAAGAAAAAACAATGAAACCTCCCATTAAAAGAAAAATAAACAGTTTTTTGATTAAGTTATTTAAGATAGATAAATATAAAAGAAATATAGTTAGATAATTATTTCCTCAACTAAATTATCTGCTGCAAAAGTTGCTGCTGACACCCTAAACAAAGAGCTTTGGAAAATCACCCTTGTTGAAGGATCAGCACATATAAAGCACCTCGGTTAAAACTCAAAAGCACAACCTCACTTTTGAATTGAATGAAACATTCAACCAAGTTAGAAGTATTGCAATAAACGTCTATAAGAATTCCCAACAAAATTATAAATTCTTATGATTGAAGTTGAACACACCTCTGATTTTTGTATAAAACTTGCAAAATTAAATCAAATCTCGCAGAACATAATTGTAAACTTTGGGTCACCTTGACGAGTGATTTAAAGAAAATCAATCAATCACCTTTGATATGACAGCAGAATCTAGCACAGAAGCTTTGTTCACGGTAAATGTTAAAAAATTGTACTGTATTGTTTTCCCAAACAAAACTTGATTCATTGTTGATGAAATACATTTCAAGTAAATATTTTCTGTAAAAAATTATGTGAATAGACTAGTTGAATTGTATGAACCACGAATTATGAGATATTGAAGATAAGATCATCAACTTGTCTATTCTGGGTGCATTGTACAACTGAATATTTGGAGTTTTCAGCGAGTTTGCCTTCAGGAGATGAAGCAAATGAGCAACACAGACAATAATAATACTGACGTGTTTATGAAGAAATACTATAAGAATATGCAAAAAAAATCTTAGTCACATTTTGAGTATCGATCAAGTTCAACAGACATACAATCGTAATAGTATTCAACTTTGGTCTAAATTTATTTATTCAATTCAATAATTTTAAGTTTTGAGCAAACAATTTGATACTATTTTAGGGTGAACATAGCTTCGGCACTAATTAATCAATGTACCAAAAATTATATGATTCAGCATCACTATTGGTGATTGTTTATTAGTAGTAATGGTGAAGTAAACTGGCAGTGATCTTCAAGTTAAAAGTTACCATCACATCTACAAATGGTACTTATGTTGAAGCTTTAGTCGAACCTTAATTAGATTTTTTTTTGTATTTTTGAAGTTAATAGTGATAAACTCACTCAATATCTACATCTACGAAAATGAAAAAGCAAGACTCGCAAAAATCTTTTCAAACATTTTTTTGGGTAAAAAAATATTTTAATTTCTTGAACATCGCTACAGAACAAAACTTGAACTACTCACTATATAAGATTTTCACACCATTTAAGATACAGACTTAAACTCTATCAATTCGTGTTTTTAAAAAGCACCACATGACCAAACATAACATTTTGAACTTAATATAGACATGAAAATGATCTAGGCTATATATATATATATATAATAGGGATTAAAAAAAAGTGTTATTTTTAACATAGTACAGACTGGTAAGTATAACATAGGCCCCAAGATTTTAACAGATTTCAAATTGAAATATTTGAACAATAGGGGTATACGACTGATTTTACTATCTACATGGTCTCATAATTAAACATTCTTTAAGGATAAACATCACCAGTTTATGCAAAAATCAAGATATAAATATAAAATTTTAGAGTAAATGCCAACTGACGTTTTTTCTATTTAGAGATTGACAGAAGTTTTTCTCAAAAAATTTGAAGAAATTCTTCAATAAATATTTTTTCAATTTATTCTTTGGACCTTATTGAAATTTATTGGAAAGGTAAAAATCCATCCAACTCAATATTTCTTCACTTCTGCCTAAAGATGTGATTCTAGAAATTATACTGAAAATTAAATATGGTATGCAATCCTCATCTGAAATCTACAAACTGTGCATATAGGATGAATCATAATAAAAATTACTTGACAAACTCTGATCCTTGGCGGTGTTTCATTGAGTATGTACAAAAAAAAATCTAATTTATTTTTTCCAAACTTTTCTATTGAGACTTGTGAAATTCCAAAGACAATTCGGACTTGGTCTAATCGCTTGAATTCATTTACATTTTTTTACAGCTGGCATGAGGATAATGGTGACTATTTCCCCCAGCGCAATCACATCCAAAACACATCACTAACTAACCGAACCCATGATCAGGGAGTAGTCCGTACTGATTTTAGTATTAGTGCAGTACGGAAAATAGTTCTCTCGATCTAGATATGTCCACCGACAGCCGCTATTTTTATTGTATCAGACCGAGGTTCAGCTCATAGAGTTTGACTCATTATGTGAGTTAATAAAAGAAGTTCAAAATTGCATCTTTTTCTATTTTTCATTACTCACCTAGTTAACTTAAACATTTTGTCCACCATAATTGCCGATTATCAGAATATAGAGATAGTTCAACCCACAGATAAACATTTTGATTACAAAATACACTGATGGCAAATATTTTTTTGCAATATTGGGGACTAAGAAAAGATCTTGTTTAACATAAATCCATTAATGCAAAATGTCTGACTGGAATATTCAGTCATTTAATTCAAATGGCGAAATTTTTTCTGTCCAATATTCAAAATGTTTTTGGTAGCACTAGTGATTGAAAGATAAAATAGCCTAGAGATTCAATTTCTTTCAAAATCGAACAATATTCGATTTACTTTGTATCCAATATGGAATTTCAGCAAATATATGTTAAAGTACAACTTGCACTTGACGAATGTATATTCGATATGAATTCAAATTATTGGATTCTTGAAAATTCAATCATGTTCCGAAAAACAATGATTGGATCAGAATCTTGCAAAAATTTGCTGGCTCAATAATTTGATTTACTGCGATCTTATAGAAGTTATAATAAATGCACAATTCTGACAAAAAAATATGAGAGGATCATCACTTTCAGCAAGTCAAGCAATATGAAGATGTAATGTTGATAACAATTTACGCTGGATATTTTGAATTTAGTGGAAACAACTAAAAATATAATATTCACAGCGGCAACTTTTCAAACATATATTGGCAGTTCGTGTTCCAATTCAGGAAACTGAAGTTCAGCTACAAGATAAAAAAGGAATCTTCAAGTTTACCTGAACTATTAAAAATTGTATATAATAACTATACTTGGTAACAAAAATCCATAAGAATAATGTCAAAATGTGTAAATAAACAGAAAGTTATTTGAATCATACTCGAAATAAATATAAACATTGCCAGCGATTTGTGATATTCCCCTGTCAATCAAGAATTTTACTCACTAATAATCTTACCTTTCACTACTTCGAGCACAGTACTATATTCATAGCATCAAATTTCATTATTGTCACAAAGGGAAAAAAATGCCATACATTTGTTTTTGCATTATAAATAATTACTATTGAATATAAGTAAATTCGAACCAATGATAAACTACACGTTTAAAATATAACAATGCAATGGTGAAATTTACAGTTTTTGTCACAATGTGAGACAATTTCAGATACACATTACATATTCTTCAATGAATGTGTGATGGTTAGGCACGTAGTGACAACCTTTCAATGTCCCGAAAACTTTTAGTTTTAGTACTTAAATGTAACAACATGACAGCATACAAAGAGAAGCATACAATACCTTGAATTGACAAATCAGTGACAGTTATGATTAGTATTTAGAAATCCTACATTCGCAATGGAAAATATGTACATAAGTTGCTTCTCTTTTTCTTTTGATGAGGTTGGTTGCAAAGGTTTTGAAAAAAAACTGTCAATTAACTAACAGTGCTTTAAACAAATACATTAAAAATATTTTGATAAAATTATCTAATGTCCAGAATATCTCGTCAGGTAATTTTTTTGAAAACAATCGATTTCATAAATATTTCTCATTTTCGATTTAAACATATTTTTAAAGAATATGACCAATGTAAATACCAACAATCCAGAAGAAGGAACGAGGAATTGATTCTCGGCAAACATATGAGAATAAGACTCCTAAAAACACAAGTTTGTAATAGCATCTTAGGAGAGTTACAGCCCTTCGAAGGTGATCACCATTAAATGAATTTTCATTCAATATATCAGGGACCATTACCCTTTGATAACAATGAAAGCACGTAAACGATTCAATATCAATAAGGATTATCATTTCTTGAAATCAGCCAAAAGCAACTGTAACCATAGGCGTGCGAAATCAGAAGAGGGGTAACATTTTCTATTTGCATTTTATTTAATGTCGTAGAAGAGTATATATGCCTTTCCGCTCACAAGGGAATTCGAATGAATCGGTGAAACTAGGGAATCGGTGAAACTAGGGAATCGTTGTACTCGTGCCATGTGTCTGTATATGGATCCCTACAGTATGCAGTGTAGTGCCCGCTACTGGTAGTCCCGCTGTGATTCGTCAATGCGTACAAGTTATAGGGACAAGGGGCTACATTGTCTGCAGTGTAGTTCCTCAAATTTAAACCTTCCAGAAGAAAATCAATGGTTCTATTCAATTTTCCCCTAAATCTTCCTGTTTGAGAGAATCTTTTTAAATGGATTACTAAAATTTTGGGGATATTTGTTATAATTTCAAACCATAGTCAGAAAAATTATTTCATTATTGTAGCAAATTTTATCACACACTTTCAGATTATAACGCGAAATATCTCGTCAACAGTTGGTCCCATTGCAATTCATGAAGAGAACCTTTTTTTATGTAATTTTAACTTATATGCTCTGGAAATGTTGCCCCCTTCAGGTTTAGCACGCCTATGGTTTCAATTGGTTTTAATTGATTTTAAAACATGATATTGAATCGTCATGTGTTGACCATTCTGCCACTTGATACTACATATGTACTTCAAATTCGAGTGTTTGTTATTGAAAATAAGCGAAAATAACGTATTTTTCCTATTTCAGAAACACCCTGTATACAATCAACCTATTCATATTGATAAAAACTTTGCAACCGAACTAGGCTGAATATTAGACTAGGTTCCCATGAATCTATTAATTGAATATCAGTAATATAACTAGGTAAGATCAATTTACAGCAACTCTCAATAGTAGAAGCAAAATAAGAAATTGTTAAAATAAAAAAAAATCTAAAAACTCACCAAAAGTATATTCAGGAAGGCTATACCTGTCCACTTAAAAAAATCAGTTACAATGTAACCAAATTGTCAAACAATCAAATTTTATGTACAAGTTCAATGTAGTTCAGTAGCAGAAGAGAAATAGAACTTATGGAGCTTTTGAATGTAAGTAATTCCTATTTGAAAATATATTGTCAACTTAACATTTGTGGACAATCCATTTTTGGCCCCTTTTACAGAACCCAAAAAAGTCCCTGCCTTCTGTCAAATCTTGGTGTGTTCTTAAATTTTATACTCTTTGTAAATATTGTGTAGCTCCCTCAACCCGTTGATTCCATCATTAACAATCAGATCCATGGGAAATCAGTTTCGAAATATACAATTACAACTTGGTACAATAACAAAAACTCCTGAGATAATTCGTGGGTCACTTCTGTTTACGAAAGAAGTTTTGGTAACCGTTATACTGAGATTCGGGTGGTGACAACATGGGAAACTCCTGCTGATAAGACGGCCCAGGATAATTGTCCCACCACATGGGCACGGGTGCTGGTATAGGTGGTAGCATATAAGGAGGCTGTACGGGGGCCACTGTCGGTCCATAACTCGGTATTGGAAGGGGGGGCTGCACCATCACGAAAGTGGTAGAGCGGCATGGGGGCACTGTGTGAGAATAAGATGACATTGGTTGTGGAGGCGTCACTAATGACCGCCCCCACATTATCTGCTAGCATCTCTGACTATTCCAATGATTCATATAATCTTGATAAGTCACTGTTATTTTTTCACTTTGATATCGAGTCAATTTAATTGTACGTCTCAAGTCGCTAGATATCACCGATTTGTAACCTCCTTTTCTCAGAAGAGAGTCTATGGTTTGTAATTGATCCCATCCTATTGAAAAAAATAAGAAAACATAGGGTAAATAGAAATAAAAGAATATATTGGTAATAGTAAAAAGTACAAATTGTCAGAAAACTTGATTGGAAGTTTGCTCTCTTTAATAACATGAGCCAAAACGATTTTTCCTTTCAAATGTGTAGTATATCAAAAATAGTTTGGATTCAAGTAAGATATACTCTCTTATCGAATATAAGTCACGCGAAAATGATTTATATCACGAGGCCGTTAGGTGGAAGAAATCGTTTCCATATGGGATAAAGATTATTGAGTTTTGTAATTAAATCAAAGCGACTTGCGACTCAGTACCCTATAAATGTCGGAAAGACTTGCCAGTGACTTTTTTACATTTTGATCAAAGCAAGTTGTTTGTTTGGTTGCCATGGGCATTACGCATTGTTAGCAAATGTTTAAATAAATTTTATACTTAGTGTTTGTTCCCTGCACTAACGAGCATTTTGAAAAGCAAATCACAGGGATACAAATCAAAGAAGTCCAAGATATTAGAACGAACTGACATAGAGATGTTTTTGAACGAAGCTCCCGACGACGAGTACTTGATGAAAGTAGCTATGATAATGGGGATTAGCGGTACTTGTAGATGCGATGAACTGGTCATTTTGATAATAGAAAATATTCGAGACAAATGAAAATATGGTGAAATTCCGTTAACTAATAGCCACAAGCTATCAACAAAATCTATTTTGGAACTTACGTAGTTTGGCCTCCTGAACAAAAAATCCAAATGAAATTTTTCGCGGTCTCAACTATTTCGGAGATAAGGGTCTATTTTTGAGTGATGACTGGTATTTTTTAGAACACATTTCTATCCCGGAAAAACACTCAAAATTCTTCCTTATTTAAACTAACACAATGTACACACCCTAATTCATCCATTTTACACTATTTTTTATTAAAAACGACATTGTTTATCCAAAAATTCAACTTTCTTTTAAATACATCAAAACAACACGTTAATGTAAAATGTTTCGTGAATTTATTTATATCAAGCTGGTGAACTTTGCATATTTGCACAGCCAATTTTCCAGGTATTTAATTTCAACATGAACAGGAAATTATTCACTCACTTTTTCTTCAGAAACCATCTTGACATGAATAAAATTCCATAACCATTTTGCCTAGATTTGTTTGTTATGTGATCATAAAAGAAGGGTGATTTTTTTCCCTAAAAAGTAGCGTTTTCAATAAAGAAAGAGTGTGAGACAGGTCAATTAGGGTGTGTACACTGTGTTAGTTTAAAGATAAATAGGCCCATATCTCCGAAATTAGTCAAGACCGCCAAAAATTTTATTTGGATTTTTTGTTCAGGAGGCAAAACATAGATTTTGTTGATAGCTTGTGGCTATTAGTTAACGGAATTTTACCGAAAATATTTTCACGTTATTTTGCCAGACACTAAAACCAAGAAATCGAAAAGTTTCACCATACTTGAAGAAGGATTTCCAGTCAACCCGACCAATGTGTGGGAATAAATACGTTGTCGAAGATACCTTCAAGAATTGCAATGTATTTGAAATTGGAGGAACCAGCGCTCTACACCGGTCATTGCCTGAGATGACTACTTTGAAGCGTCACGGAGGATGGAAGTCCTCGACGGTAGCAGAAGGGTACCTAAAAGAATTGGTGCATAACAAAATACAAATTGCAGAAGAAATACAAGGTTCTAATGTATCGGCGTCTTCCAGCACGATCAGCAGCTGTACCGATATGGGAGCGTCTGGTTCCAATGAACCAACGAATTTTACAATGACTTCAAATTCGAATAAATCGTTAGCGTTTTCCTTTAATTTCAGTATTAATGTGAATTCTGCTTGTAATAGTAATAAATAAATAGAATATTACTCTAAATATGAACTGAGTTATGGATTATAACACACTAGTGTGTTATTTGATAGTTTAACTTGTCTAAAATGACATTAATAATGACAGTTGCGAAGTTCAGAGGTCAATTACATAAAATAAAAAATCTGATCTAGCTTCTTTATTTCTGAAGTTCACCATAACTAAAAGTGTTCTGCTCTTTGAAATGACGACAAAAGACGAGACACAGAGACAGATACACTGGTGAGGCGTTATTGGGCTCAATATCCTCAATCATATTTTTTATTTATTATCTAATCTGTTTTTACTTTTACTGTTTTAAAGTCTTTATACAGTTTTAATAGCCTCCCCCCTGTTAACTTTTGAACGGTTTGACGTACAAACATTAAACAAACCGTTTGGAGGATTTCATCGATAATACTTTTCAAAATAAAACACATTGTTATTGCTCGATAGACGGCGCGGAGGGGCACATCAACAATTTTTTTTTAAATGGCATGGGGTTCATGTGTCACATCGTTGAAAAGATAATTCAATTCTCTTTTCAACCATCTGAAAATATTTACAATCTCGTTCTATTCAAAAAAAATTCTGTCCCGTTATTTCACATCAAATCATTCAAAAGTTATCATGGTCAGGTGAGAAAAGGGATTCAGATTTGCCATATCCGCACTTATTCTGACATTTCAAATGCATATTGTGAAAAAACGTATTAACAAAAATCAAAAAAAAAATAAATGGTTGAAAAGAGACTTGAATTATCTTTTTAACGATGTGAAATTTTTTTAATTGATGTGCCCCTGGGCCATCTATCGAGCAAAAATTAGTGTCGGTGAAACCCTCCAAACGTTTTTTTACATTTGTACGTCAAACCTTTCAAAAGTTAAAAGGGAGAGGGGACTATTAAAAGCTGTATAATTGGAACCACTCAGACTATCGAATAAGAACCAGTTAGATACTTATGAATTGTCACTGAATGTGAATAAAACAAAATAAGTATATCTCTTTTTCTAAAACAGCTGTTACTAAGAAATTATCAGTGTCAGAACCATAAAAAATATAAATTATATAAAATGTTACAACAATGTAATTTATGAAGGTATGTATTGTATTGTTATTGTACCATTACTGTATTTTATATGGCATAGTTAATTATTGAAGTATTATAAAATTATATTCAACACATGTTCAGTCAAACTACCCTCCATCGTGAGAGCTGATGGAAAGTAGGTAGAAAATGGAGTTATTGAATTTCTGGAAGCTGTATGCCTCAGCATTGTTTAAAGAGTCAAAGATAGTTATTCAACGCCTGTGGAATCGGCATTAGAGAAAAACACTAATGTCATCTTGGGTTTTTAGTTGAAAATTAAGAGAAACTACGAAAAACTCTAGGTTTCTACCTAAAACAAAATAGTTTTTTGTAATTTCAACATATTTCACAAACTGAATAATCTCGATTCTCGAATTTCATCACCAAATATAATTTGTATGTATAAACTATTCCATTTTTTGCACCAGTCCAAAGAACAGATTTCGAATAAATATTATATTTCCCCTATCCAGTATCATAATTAACTCGCCACCTATTCGATGGTAGTTTCATTATATCCTCAAACTCTGACTGGGATACAAGAGTAGTAACGCCATCTAGATGCCGTCTCCCATCGGATCCAATCGGTATCCCGTATGATTATCTTATCTTGTTACTCTTTATACAATGATCTCAGTAAGTTCCAAAGCATTGTCGTTCGTTGAAAAATGCCCCCATGCTACTGAGGCGTACATGATGACCGACTTGGCCATCGTGTTAGAGAGTGATACCTTGTTCTCAACGCTGAGCTTGCTTTTTCTTTTAAGTGTGTTGAGCAAGCATACACTAGTAGGAAGTTTTCTTTTGATCTCGAGTTTGAGCGGGGCCCAAGTGAGCCTTCGCTCTAGGGTTAGTCCGTGGTGCTTGACCTACCCAAGTTTAATCCGCGTTGACTTTTATTTTTTAGTCTAGGAACCAGTCTTCTAGATTGTCCACTTCTCTCTGCCCTATCCCTGTTCACGGAGCTCGCAAGTAGTCGTGTCGTCGGCATACTGAGATATATTGACGTTCGCTGTTCTTGGTATGTCGCTGGTTTACACTGAGAACAAGAGGGGCTATACGACGGCTCCTTGTGGTACACCAGCGTGGATTTCTCTCGTATCCGAGAGAGATCCTTCAATTCATACTTGGAATGACGTTTCCCCTAGGAAAGAACCTACTGACCTCGTCAGACCTATGGGAAATACTGAGTGGTCCATTCTATGTATATTATAAGACCTTCGTGCCAGACGCGGTCGAAGGCCTTAGATACATCTAACAGAAGCAGATTTATTTGAGTACTTGGTTGAAATCCTTTGTTTCAACAAGAGTGAGGTCGACAGAAAAATATTGTGATCAACTCGTATATTAAAATGCGATTGATGATCTCGATCATTAACGCGTTCGCTTCGCTCACGCGTTAAAATTCCTCGATAATTAATCACCTTCATTAATACACTTGTTGATTAAATAAAACTATTTATTCCTTTCTTAACACCTAATATTACCAAAATGATAACGCTCACATTGAATTTATTTCCTGAATTATCATGGCAAAGATATGAATCTTCAATTAAATCGTGAAAGGATCATAACCTAATGAACGATTTGTTATAAATTCGTGATAGGTGGGCGATTCGATTTGTCAACGGTCACAAGTGAGTGCCATCTAGGGGATAATAGGGCAAGTTTTATAACGAGTTGATCGTCCTCTACAAGGCTGGTTTATTATTCGCTTATGCCCTCCACACTTTCTGCTAGATTTCGATTCAGATCATTTTATTTCAATTTTTCAATTTCAATTTATTGATATCAATGTACAACAAGGCACATATAATAATTTTATTAATCCCCATCTTGAGTAACCTGCTACACCTAAGCACGTGTGTGCTTGTGTTGTGCTCTGCAGGAATACTCAAAAGAGGGTAGCAAATAAAATATGTTTGATGATGATAGGAGGTGAAATTGAAACGAAATAATGTCAGGTTGGTTGATGAGTTGTTTTGATACTTTTAGTGACAAACTGTTAAATAATTTTGGACCGAAGAAGTGTACAAATCTTTGTGAATGACTCTTTTTAAACAATGGCACATTCACAGACACATTTTCACATGACCTAGTAGAGTTCAAACTCATGTTTATGGAAAAACATCCAGATCAGACAGTTTAGTACTTGGTTAACGAAATGCGCATCTAGGAATAAAATTACTAGTGTGGTGAAGGGGAAAACTTCTTTTGTTCTCAGACAGGAGTAGGTATAAAGGCTTCTGACATCGAGAAGCTTATATTCTTTGTAGAGTTTTTCAGTGGAGAATAACTTTCTTTTTTTTTAATATTATCTTTAAAATTGTATTTTGTACAGATTGTTCTCATCTTACACATTTTGGTTCCACGGATTCAACATTACTACAAATTTATTTTCGGACAATTTGTTTGATTTACGTGTATTGATAGGATTGAATGTTTTAATAAAATTTTGATTCGTTCGTTCGATCTCTGAAAACTAGTTTTCACGGTTTTCGCGTATGATACTTTATCGGTTATCATAAATAAACGTTAGGCGTATTTCTTTTAGGATTATTAGTTCTATACATTTCTTTTTCGATTTTCAAGTTTTATAAAAAGTTGTTCTGATAACTAATTGGTCCTTCATTTTATTGGTTTTACATATTAACGGTTTTCTCCTTTAAAGTTATTACTGAAATGATTCTGCTATTCTATGGCCCACCTCATCAATTTGAATACGAATGAGAGACAAACATACATATTTCATGGGTATTAGTATGAATCAGTTAATCGAATTCGCATACGTACAAACTCGAGAATAGGACCCCTGATATAATTTTTTCAATACGAAATTATTCGAGGTTACGTATGAAAATGAAATGCCGCCCTATTCGATTTTTTTATAAAGGGTGGGGCAATATTCCATTGAGCCCGTCGCTCACGGTCAAATACTTCGATCAAACTGCCTCAATTTGGTCAAAATGTTTGACCGTGAGCCACGGGCTTCAGAATCAGAGTCCTGGAGTTCCATGATAGCAAGGATTAAGATTCAAAAACTGAAGTAACCTAGACAACAGATTCTACCTACAATCAGAAATTAACTTCAAATTTACAGGACAACTCGAGGAAAATCCAGGTCGAGTGCTTTTTTAAAATGTAATGCATTGTATATTAATGATTTTTCAAGCATTTTAGTTACCGCCCCTCCAATACATTGCTTATTGAAGATATGATAAAAAACCACTTATATCTGATCCATTCACGTTGCCTTGAATTATAAAGGGTGGCTAGAAATAAATTTTCAATTCGAAACTTTTTACACCATATAATGTAGAATTGGAACATGCACATTATTTGTATATGTTTCTATGGATATTTCTAGGAAGTTTTAAATCATTGAGTTTTGAAAATTTTCAGTTGCCCATCGAGCAAAAACTATGTGATCGGACCTCTAAGGAACATCTTCAGGGAGAATAAAATCGCTACAGAGAAACTATTGCATGGCGATTCTCGAAAGCATATACATGTGATTTGTTATACCATTACGCGTGAAAATGGCTTCATCTGTGGCTAAGATATCGGATGTAAAACGGGTGTTTCGACCATTTTATTACTCTTGAGGGAGAGTTTGTAGGCAGAAATGTTCGGACCTCCTCTCCTGGATGTGATAGGATAACAAGGATACATTTGTGCCTCATGTAATCTGCCACGTTGTTAACTATGATATTTGAGGGGCCTGTTAGTCTAACTGCCTTGTGCTTATTCGTGGATTTTCTTCCACAATATCTTGAACTTGCTGTTACACAATATTTAAAACACGGTGTGGGCGAAACCAACCCCTGTATTTTCCACGTCTTGGGAGTGAATTTTTAGTAGCACGTCTACGTATAACAACTGCAGCAAATGTTTTGTGATACTGTATTGGTTTTGGAAAATTGGTGGGCATAGAGACGAGTAGCCATTAACGAGTTTTGCCTTGCTTCTTCCTACGCTAAAACTAAGTCCAATAACTCGTTACTGTGAACATGTGCCAGTTTTAATCTGACCGTTAGCTACTTGATTCACTCAGAATAAAGAAAAATCTTTCACTGGTGCTGCTATCACAGTACGAAAATAACAGCACAACAACAAATTTTGCACTTGGTTTTTGTCCGTTTGGGCATGCAATGCTTACTTCTTATTATTTTCAAGTATTGGAACCCAAACAGTTTTTATCTAGTTTTTTATGAACTTTTGTTACAGCAGTTATTATTTAGCAGTGCATATTATATAGTGAGGTTATTGAGAGAGAACATGTATGCTAAATTGCTCTGTGGAAAATGCCGAAAAAATATAGGAAAGTCGTCCTATAGAATTGGTTGTGGAGGTGAATGTAATTAGTGGTTTCACCAGGAGTGCATGAGTATATCAGACTCTGAAATCGACGAGCTTAAAAAGGGTGAAATTGAGTTTAAGTGCTCTCTGTGCAATGGATCGCCAAATGACGAAGGTGATAATGCGTTTTAGAGAATATGAGCGACAACAAAAAGGTTGACATTCATGTTTTTAACTAAGTATATCGGGAAAAAATTGATTTATCAAAGAATCAAATAATTATCTTGAACGATAAAAACAACGATAATGCGACCCACTCAACAGAGTCATCGCAAAAAAAACCTTGATCACAAAAAGATTCCTGAAGATAAAAAACCGACCCATAAAAACATAAACCTAACGAATAGTTACACCGAGTCCTCTAAGGCATCCACAAATGAAGAAGTCCGGCCATCATGGCATACAGTGAACAGAAGAAGACCTAATAAAAACAGACAAGTCATAACAGGAAACAACATGACCAATGGAACAGTAAAGGGTGTCCCAAAAACGGCAACTCTTCATGTATACAGAATTGATAAGAATTTAACGGCAAACTCCTTGAAACTTCTTCTACAAGATCAATTCCCAGAAGTCACTTGTGAATCAATTCATCCCAAATATCCCAAATTATATACATCATACAAAGTAATAATATTTGAGACTAATTTCCAAAAAGCAATGTATCGAGGTCTGTGGCCATACGGAGCATGTATAAGCCGTTTTTTAGAGATGAGGAATCTAAAACCACCACTCAGCTAGGTTTTGATCCTAACATTGTTCTGCTTAATATTCAGTGTATAAGTAAATTAAATGAAACTGAACCATCTGAATATTCATATGTCCGATCTCAACATTAAATTTATCTGCATAACAGACACCTGGTGTAAATCAGAATATATCGACTTCTACCCCATAGACAATTTTTCTGTAAGCAGTTATTACTGTAGATCCCAAATGAATGGAGGTGGGGAGCTATCTTTACCAATAAAAAACTTCAGACATTTCAACGACAAAAAGGAGAGTGTTCTCAATAAAAGAAATTTGAGCGTCATGGTGAATGAAGTTCCAGAATGAAACCGGTCTGTACCTTTGAAAATAGTCGTGACCGCCAAAAATTTCATTTTGTTATTTTGTACAGGAGACCAAAAAAGTTCTACAATTTTTTTTTGAAAATTCATTTGGTCACTGTAACCAAAGATTCACCAGAAAAATCAAACTAACAGAATTTTTATTGTACATGTACATACATATTCACACTACTAGCTACTTACTAGCAAAAATAATGCAATTTGATAAGTGTCACTGATTCAAGATAGGACAAACTTTTTTGTCATGTTGCCATGTTTAGCGAAAAAGTTGAGTGTTTTTATAAATATAGGGTTTGTTAGAGCAGTTGGTGAAACGTATGTATATTTGGAAAACATTTTAATTTTGTATCAAGTATAAAGGATGGCCTGCAAATTTTTTTGGATACTCTGATTAGATATTTGGTGAACTGAAAATATTAAATTCCGGAGAAATACTTTTTGCTCGGATGTTTCGTGGATCACTTATCCTTTGTCCATTTGACTAATTTTATCAATCAACAGTTTTGAAATATTGATTGATAACAGGCATTTTCTAGCACACATTCCTACCGCTAAAAACACTCAAAATTCTTCCTTCTGTACACATCCCAATTCACCCGTTTTACACTATTTTTTATTAAAAACGGCATTGTTTATCTAAAAATTCAATCTTCTTTTCAGAACATCACAAATAACAAATTTTTGACAAATATTTAGTGAATTTATTCATGGCATGTTGGTTACCTTGATGTTTGCATATTTTCATGGCCAAATTTTCGAGCCATTTATCTTCAACATGAATAGGAAATTATTCATTTCCTTTTTTTCATTTTGCCTAGGTTTGTTGTTCATGTGGTCATAAAATCTCCGAAATTACTTGAGACCGACAACCATTTCATTTGGAAATTTAGAACAAAAGTTCAAATTAGGTAAGATCCAAAAAAAATTTGATAAAATTCCGTAAACTAAAAGCCACATTCACATTTTTATTTATTGAAAACGGTACTTTTTAAGAAAAAACTGTTCTTCTTTTATGACCTCATAACCAACAAATCTAGGCAAAATGGTTAGTGAATTTTATTCATGTAAAGTTGGTTACTGGAAAAATCGTGAGAGAATAATTTCCTAGTCATGTTGAAGTTAAATGACTTAAAAAGTTGGCTTTTTTTATATGCAAAATTCAAAGTTACCAACCTGACAAGATTGAATTCACTATACATTTTATATAAATTTGTTGTTTTGATATATTTAAAAGAAGGTTGAAATTTTGGACAAACAATGCGGTTTTAATAAAAAAATTGGTAAAATTCCGTTAACTTATATCCACAAGCTATAAACAAATTTTTTTTTGAACTTACCTAGTTTGGCCTCCTGAACAAAAAATCCAAATGAAATATTTGGCGGTCTCAACTAATTTCGTAGATAAGGGCCTATTTCAAAATTGACCTGTTTCACACTCTTTCCATATTGAAAACGCTACTTTTTAGGAAAAAAAACTCATCCTTCTTTTATGATCACATAACCAACAAATCTAGGCAAAATGGTTAGTGAATTTTATTCATGTCATGTCAAGTTGTTTTCTGGAAAAATTCACTTCTACCGCGGAAAAATCACTCAAAATTCTTCCTTCTTTAAACTAGCATTGTTTGTCCAAAAATTCAACCTTCTTTTATAAACATCAAAACAACACATTTTTGTAAAATATTTGTTGAATTTATTTATGTCAAGTTGGTAACTTTGAACTTTGCATATTTGCACAGCTAACTTTACCAGGCATTTAATTTCAACATGAATAAGAAATTATTTTTGACTCACTTTTTTTTCAGAAACCACCTTGACATGAATAAAATTCACTAACCATTTTGCCTAGATTTGTTGGTTATGTGATCATAAAAGAAGGATGAGTTTTTTTCCTAAAAAGTAGCGTTTTCAATATGGAAAGAGTGTGAAACAGGTCAATTAGGGTATGAACATTGTGTTAGATTGAAGAAGGAAGAATTTTGAGCGTTTTTCTGCGGTAGAAATGGGTCTTTAAAATGCCAGTCATCACTCAAAAATAGGCCCATATCTCCGAAATTAGTTGAGACCACCAAAAATTTCATTTGGATTTTTTGTTCAGGAGGCCGAACTACCAGCGTAAGTTCCAGAAAAATTTTGTTGATAGCTTGTGGCTCTTAGCTGGAATTGTATTCACATCATCAGTACTAAATATTCATCAGAAAAATAAAACATTTCAATTTCGTATCAATATAAAGGGATATGATGTATATATTTTCTTGGTTACTCTGGTTAGTCCTTAAATATCAATTTCCTAAAACCTGCTTGTCATCTTTCAAGTCGACTTATTTTATTAACAATTTTCAAATATTGAATCAGAGTTTACATTTATTTCAAAAATCTCTTTTGATTTGAAAGCATTAGAAATAATTGTCTTCTGATGAAAGAAAAGAAGGTCAGTATGTGTGGAGCTGGTTACCTGAAAGCTCAGAAACCACTAGTGACCAATCTAAACTGTTTGTCAATATACGGATCATACCTACCCAAGGTGGGTACATAACTGCAATTTAATACTGACAAATATTTCATATATTGAGTGGGAAGCAAAATTCTAATGACAAAGAATTTGATAATAAATAAAGCATAAATAATTACCTTGTTCAGAAGCCACTTCAGGTAGGTAAGTAGCTGTTCTCTTATTTCCCTTTTCATTAATAAATTCAATTCTTATACCATGGGTGCCAACTTGCCAGTCCAGGTAATCGTCCCCATCTTCAAAGTGTCTCAGAATTGACACAGACACACTCAACTTTGGAAATTCATCACGAGTGATAGGACTGAAACGGGAGTCCTTGAAAGCACTTGTGATGGCATACTCTCGGAGTCCTGACTGTAAATTCATAGCATTGAAGGTTCCAATGCATCCTCTTAGTCTCTTGTCCTTGCCTATTTTCCATGTTACAAATAAAGGACTGTGAAAGTATCAAAAATTCGAATTATTTTACTGTACACAAGATTTGTAAAAATGAAATATCTCGCTAGGAGAGACTCTTATGCCAAACAAAGGAAAGTTATTGAAACAGTTGAATGACCTTCTGGGTACCTAATTTGGTTTGTTGACTTTGGAGTATCATGACAAAACAAAAAGTGTAGTACAGATTTTAGAAGATATAATGAGGTACTTACTATGCATCGTTACTGAATGATGGTGTTTTCGGAGGGGCTAGGTTATACAAATGGCAATAAAGGACGTCAAAACAAAAGAAGCACATATCTGGCAAAGCGACCATCCCCGTTCCGTTGCTCATCCCATTCGAAACAGATGTACCGTTACATGAAGGTATACTGGATGAATTATTGAGCTTTTGTTTCTTTGTACCACAACATCCAGCAGCCATCGCACTTCCAACAAACAGCTGACGAGCTGACTACTTCTTGCGACCAATGGAACTAACGACAGAACAACTCAACCGGCTCTCGACCCGACCTATTCGTATTCAATCTTTTGTATTCGAGTTCAATCATGAAAACACGAAAGACGAAGAACAGAACAATTTTTTGACAGAACTATCAAGATATCCTGAAGCTTTGAGTTCTGTGCAAAACACATTTAGCTCAACGGCCGCATTAACAAAAGAAATACGAATCGACAACTTGGAAAATGAGAATCCACAAGTACGAATGTGTGAGAATCTTATATATAGTTAATTTTTCTTGCCAGCATATCGCTGTAGATTTGAAAAAGTCGTGTTCCATGCTATGTGTAGACTGTAGAGTGTATAGACCCACTGAGGGCCAGTTTTTCAATAGCTATAGGCACACACGAAAGGTTTTTCTGGCGGATTTGGTCTGTCGCAGACGAAACCTCTCTGTTGGATCTCTCCGTTAGTAGCCGATGACGGGCGAAGTCCGTGACAGATGGAGTCGGTGAAAGTGAAAGAGCTGGCACGCCGCATTCCGATCTGTCTGTTAGTGAGGAACCACGAGTATGGTACGCTGTGAACTTATTTGTAAAAATAGAGTGGACAAAATAAATGATTACGGAAGTCATTGAAATGTACCGTGAACGAAATCGATAACGCGAAGCGTATAATCCTCCGTTTCATGTTGTCTCAATTATTGTATTAATGCCATATAACCATATTTCTGTCTCTACTCGACCCATTTTTTCAGCCACTTTGTTCGACGTCATGTTTTTTTCTTGGTAACTAATGCTACCATACACAATCCGATAAGAACCACGTCTCGTTTCCGTTCCATCCTACTACTACTACGTCAAAACTACGTCTGGAAAATTAGTTGCGATGACAAGATCTAGCCCGCAGTCCACGTCGTTCAAACTGTGGCAGACTTTGCTACTAACGCACAGATCTGCTCCCTCACGGGCCATCTCATGAAGGTGCGATATTTGTCTGTTAATGGTCACTGACGGATTTGTCCCTCGGCAGACCAGATATGCGGGCATGGAATGGCATATCTGGACTGCAGGCCGCATCTATCAAACAATCCTTTCGTGTGTGTCCAGCTAATATCGTGTAAGCGTACTTTGACTCCCAGTTAAATTTGACTCGTGTTTAGAATGAATATGACATTTGCTAAATGAAGGAATCGACTCACATTCTAACCATGAGTTAAATTTAACTCGAAGTTAAAGTACATTTAAAAACCGGCCCTGAGCAAGTCTAATATGTAATGTATACCCTGTTAACAATGCTATGATATCGATGTACACGAGTAGTAACCTTGAGCACAGCACTTATCTATGTTTCTATAATCTGTGCCTTGAGTGCATACTACGGATATACTCATTTTACATATATGAGATATACCTATAATGTAAAGTTGGATACAAACTTCTCATGGTCATTCGCGTTAACAATGTCATATTTATGCTATAATGTACATGAGACGAAACACTGAGCACATGCTATGTATGTACCTCTACCAATTACAAATAACAGATAGTTAACAATGTACCTATAGGATATGAACATATGGATACATTATATACTCTTCAGTCTTCACGATATATACAATTCCATATTTGTTGTTCTTTGCTAATCATTGAAATGGTAAACAAATGTGAACCGACAGAAAATAACTTTCTCTGGTCAGGAAGTATAAATGTCATTTTCAACTGTAGCTGTCATGTCATTCAAACTCCCCGCTATTATTGTAACCAATCATAGAGCGCGCCCCTGGCAACAAGGATGGAAAAATTAAGAACTTTCGTCTCTTTTTATTTGGGTGTCCAAAGCCATTAGAAATCTCTATTCAAATGTATTTACATTCTATCTCTTGTATAAGAATAATATTCTCACACTGGTTAGCAATAATATCATTAGCCTTGACGCAGTTGATTGTCACCGTAGTGGCAAATTTCAGTAATGTCAAAATTATTGCTGTCACGTTTTCATTCGAAAATATAAAAAGTATCATGAATTTATGCAGTGATTCAGAATCAGAGTGTGAAAATAGAGCACCTGAAATTACAAAGAGTACAAATAATATACTGGAAAGTTTACTACCAAAACATCCGAATAATTGAGACTCGTAGTATTACTATAATATTTATCAAACTTACATATTTTAATGAGAGGCTGGATGGCTCAGATGGTATAATAGCATTGGCATGGTAGACGAGAGGTCGTGGGTTCTCAAGCCACCGACAATGCAATTTATTTTTTTTAATTCAATAGTTTATTCTTAATGCATCTTTGCGATTAAAAAAATTAGTTCTGGTTAGTCCAGGATTAGTCCTTTCTGATAAACAGTGTTTTTAAATAATAGTTATTCTTTCGTGTGGAAATTATTTTTTGTTCGTTTCCATTTAAAAATATTTTAAAATGTTTGATCGTGGAGAAAGTATTGTCTGTTACTCGGTTAGAATGAAAATTCGTGATGCTCGTGGTTCCTCCCGCTCGCCTTCGGCTCGCGCTCGGAACTTTCCACTCGCATCGAATTTTCATTCTAACCTTGTTACAGAATATACTATTCTATTTAAATTTGCGTTAAACCTTACCTTCACACTGAAAAATTCCCAATTATGTTTCCTTCGATCCTTCACAACCAATATCAGAAAACGAGATAAGATATATATATGTTATGGCTACTTGAGAAAATGAAAAAAAATGCTAGATATTTGTTGCTTGGCATTTTGACATTTTATTTGACAGCTCATCCGCTTTGTCAATCAATATCTTGTTTATGTGCTGTTACTAATGATTCCGTTAATGTTTAATTTTTACAGAAAGGTAAGTCTAATTATGGGTTTCTGTTAAATGTTCATCATTTTCTCCATCTCTAATTTAAAAATGAGTGGATAGGTAAAAGTATTGTTACGAGATTGATAAAAAATCCCCTAGCTACGCCGCTGGACAGACTTGCACGCGTATCGTCAATATGGTTTCCGAGAAAAAGGCAGATAGCTGCCGGTAATGAATATTCGGGATAACCAAACCGTCGCGTCGCGAAGATTCTGGTTACACTTAAGTACCTATATAAACACGAAACATTTGACTGGAGGGGAGTTTTTATGAAGAGAATTTATTAAGTGATAATAAGCAGAAGTGTTTGGAATATTTAGCTAGTAGTATTGTTGTATAGATCTAAGTGATTTATTAGTCAGTGAAGTGTTGTATGTTTATTTATAGTGAAGTTAGAAAATAAACAGTTTAGTAGTGTGCTCGGCCTATTATTTAGCAAAACGTAGCAGTGGTGTCCGAAGCGGGATATTAGTGAAAAACTGAAACTTTTTATAAACTATTTATGGTGAATACGAGAAGTAACATCGTACGATACGATGGAAGACATTGTAAAATTTATCCAAAATCAATTTGCGGATTTGGAAAGAAGGGGCCAGGACGAAAAACAAGAACGAGAAAATGAAAAACAACCAGAAGAAACACGTCGTTTGGAGGAAAAGAAAGAACAAGAAGAGGCACTCCAGAAAATTCTCGAAGAACAGAGAAAAGAGCGAGAAAATAAAAAACAAGAAGAGGAATCAAGACGATTGGATGAAAAGAAAGAACGAGAAAAAGAAAAAAAAGAACGAGAAGAAGCACTCCAGAAAATTCTCGAACAACAAAAGAACGAATCAGAACGAGTAGAAGAACAGAGGAAAACAGACTTCCTATTATTTAGCAAAAACGTAACAGTATTTTTATTTTTCAGAGAGGCCGGTTGTTAAATTCCACTGATAACACCTCTAGATAGAATCTGTTTTTAAACCTTTCGGTTCCAAATTAAAGTTTGACGTTTTTTATCAATATAATATTTTTTTATTGACAATTCAAGACACACTTACCTCTATAGGGTAATTCAACATGAAAAATATAAAGAGAAATATTTCATTAACACCGGTACTCCACACATGCATGATGTGTTATACCTATACTAAATAATTTTTTTGTTTTTGATGAAATACTTATGTTCATAGGTGGAGAGAGTTGGAAAGACCATAACTAAGATTTTTACAAGGTTTTGTCCAACGAATTGGCTCACTCATGTGGTTTGGGACTACGCCAAAACCAAAGAATAACCTCAGATTTGTGGAAGGTGGGTACAGCAATACACTTTTATTGCCAGTGCAAACCAAAACTTGTTTCTTCCAGGTGTTGTGATCTGTGATGAGGGAGCATCTTTTATTACACCGTACAGATGGAGATTCAAAGAACTGCTTCAGAATGGCTTCGCCATACCAAGCAATAAAGGTTGAACAGGTAAAATAAATGAATGTGTTCATTAACTCCTTTTTAAAGTTGTTATAGAGTGTATTTGAAAGGCGTTAAAATCTGTTTTTTATGGTCCAACAAGACTGAATTACTTTTTGATATAGTTTTTAAAAGCAAGTAATTTTTAGTTTTCAGTCAGTCAGTTTAAGTGTTTTTTTGTGGAATGTTTAATATTCGTTTTTCCATCATTGTGTTCGTTCTTATGGCTAGATTATATATTTATTCCAACAAGATTCGTTTATTATTTACTTTTCAGAATATTAATTTGGTGAGACAAAAATGTGCCCTAGTTTCACTATTGAAAGGAAGCATTTCATGAAAAAGTATGCATATAACGCATATTCTCCCATCAGCATGTAACCGGTAAATTGGTTGTTGACCTCTACGGAAAATCTTTCTTGGATGTACCCTGATGGATTTATAAAAAGCTAAATCACGGTTATCTCACTTTATGGTGTACAGGAGACCTCTATCCGATTTTAGCATGAGTATTACAAATTCACCGCTTGGCGAGGTCTCTGGTCCATCTACGGGAGTTTAAATAAGAGGTCGCAGTCAGATTTTGACGTACTTGGTATATACTTGCATGAGATGTAAACATGTTAGCATGGTAACAGTAATAACTATCCAAAGTTACGTGTAACGTGAGCGTAATGTTACTGCAATGCCTCTTCAATTACTGAAACTGCCGGAAACTAACATATACTTTAGTAATGCTACATAATGTAACACTGCCGAACTATTCTTGCAACTATGAAATCTAATGATAAAATTGTATGTCAGCTATACTTTAAGGTTACAACTTTATGACTGATGCACCCTGCTTACGAGCATAACGCAGACGTCTCTGGCAGACTTGTGCGAGCTAGGGCTAGGGAAAATGCGCAGCCCTTTTACCTTTTTAAAAGTGTGATGCCATGAACGAGACCTGTGATCGCACTGATTTGAACCCATGCACCAACGGGTGATTGGATCAATAAGCGAGCGCTCAACCTGCGCGCCACCACGGCCCATATTAAACATTACATTCGTTTTGAGAGTAACATATTGCTTAAATACTCTCATACTTTCAACTTGCACCCATCTTGGACATGATATAAAACTGATAAAAGTTGCATCGGTAGGTACATCGACTACCTACAGGGTGACCCATCCCAGTCAACCAGCGAAGTCGCAGTAAGTGGCAGGGAATTCAATTTAATGCCTCTATATGGACCAACAATGAGATTTTACAAATAAGTACCAGCGATTTCGCCTTACGGACAATGATATGCAATAAATATTAACCTTGTAACGAAGCATTTCTGAGGCCCATTTTCAAATACCTATATAGTAGCACAGAAATGATTCGTACGTTTTTTTTATACCATTTCAATGTAATTTCCACATTTGTTGTACACGAAAAGCAATTTCCCAATTTCCCAGTTCAAGAAATAGTAGATAACACTGTCCATATTTCCAAATTTTTGATGCCGACCACTTTTTGCTTGTGTTCATTTCTTGTGGCAAAAATATTTACTTCTACATAGAGTTCTGGCATCGGGTGAAGTTTTTCAGCCAAGAATAGTTTTTGCCGAATCTTAGTAGTTTTTCATTCGTTTTGCTACGACGAAGACCGTTTTTCATGTGTTCGTCTACGAAGGCCAACCGAGGGTATAAAAAGACAGAACGCATGGAAAGCGGGGATATTTATGCCGGTACGAGCAACTTGATATACAGTAGCAAATTTGAACTCCACATTTTTGAAAATAGTGCATATAGACCGACTTTCCGAGGGTAAGCTAAGTGATATTGAATATTATCAGGTGATTTGAAATTCCCGAATCACGTTTACTATTTTAATCCAAAGACCGTAATTCGACAACCACCTCCGTGATATCAAAAGTACCACGTTATTTATCCCAGAAGGTTAGGGCTTACAGCCGGAAGGGGTACATACGTTTGCATTCAGGTACCACTAGTTCTCGATTAAATTACTGATTCCACAAAGATCTGGCAGATACGACTTTCTGGAATTCAGTTTGTGTAATAGAGACAAACAAATTGAAATGGTGGGAAATTGAATTCCGAGTCCAGACAACCTAAAAGATTCCGTTTAATTAAAGTAGGTAGAACGTTGGATACCCTCCATCCTAGTCAATCCGGTGCCACGTCATACAATTATCCACAAATGTGCTTTCACAGGTGAAGATTGTTTCGTTTAAAATCCGGCACAATAAACCGCTTTTTTCGAAGTTCCTACTTCTCCGAAAAGCAAGGCCTTCCTGCTTGCCGGAACTAGCTGAACTCCACGAGAATATTCGTCGGAGGAGGTGTATTCAATTATTGGTCCTTCAGACATCCGGTAACACGTACCGAAGCTCCTGTATCTCAGCCGAAGACGTACAGCATTATCTAACCCTGAAGAAACGGCTTCACGACCCGAAGGGAAAGGTTTTGCTTATAACTAGTACGTAGCTCGCGATAATTAAATTACGAATTCCAAAAAGATCGGATTATACATCTTTATGGACTCCGTTTGTAAGTTACAGTCGTACAATATTAGTCGGTGAGCCAGGAGTAGGTAAAATCCATATCGTGAGTCCTAGTCCCTGAAAACTGCACAGAACAGTGATTCGGGACTAGCCGTTCAAATTGACATACAGGGTCGTACAAAAGTTGTGACTCGCGGTCATCAATTAGGGAAACCATTCACCTGTGACGTTCCGTAACCCAAATTCGTAAACGTAGTAATTATAGATATTTGCGGTTGTTTGGTTGGAGTCATTCCCTTGAGGTGGTCTGATTGCTTTTCCGTAGAGTTGTCAGTTTTGATCTGTAGTTAGTGTACCGAGCTCATACCCATTGTCGGGAATAAACTAGTTCAATATATATAAAGCCCTGTACTTTCATTCCGGGTATAGGGTAAATTGGGGTTACCTCTTGAAAACCGTTCTTAATAAAATAATAAGGTATAGCCGGTATTCCGAAAGTGGTAAGGGCAATTAAAGCCTGCTGCTTACCATCAATCGACACGTGGTCATATCAACTGACCCCTGGAATACCGTTTCTTCACTGAAGCTGTCCTGGGCCTCCCATTATTGCCATCTGGGAGAAAGTGGGGCATACCACTATAATCTTACTGGCGCCCGAGGGTTGTATTGGGTGTTATAGCAAGTGTACCGTTGTACGACACATCCAATACCCGTAAGCGTCATTGTAACGTCCGTAAGAGGGAGAAAACACGTTACAACCTCTTGTGATTTCGCAAAATACCTTTCAAAAGCATTTAAAATTAATGCGATCTAGAGAAGTTCTTACGACTTTCACAATGTTACCACTATGCCACATATTTTTGACTGTTTTATATTAACGTTCATTTCGTGATATTTATTGAATTTTCAATAATATATTACTCGAGAAGTTCCAGAAATTATGATCGGGCGACTTTTTTGAGAAGTGAACAGCGCCTCTTTCGACACTAGCGGCAGAGGATATCAACTGGCAACGGCCGGCCCATGGCAGACATTTTGACTTTGTCATTTGATGTTGATGAACTTGTAGCTTGTAGCGCTACTGTTTGTTTAGTTTTAGAATTGTGAGTTTCTAACAAAACTTAATTATTGTATCGGTACTTCAAAAAGTTGTGTATTTTGTAGGTATCGTGCATAGTTCAGTCACTTGGTGTAGAAAAGTTGATAATTTTCTAAAGGAAAGTGAAACATATTCGATGAAAAATTACGCGATTCATCTTCAAGTGGAAGGTGAGAGGTAGCAGCAGAGAAAATCTATACCTACTGAAAACAAATATAAATAAATGAAAACGTTATTGATTATGATTAGGTTAGATACAAAACTGTACTGATGGGCCATGGGCTTCTATATGCAGATGCAAATCGAAATAATAGAGGAAATAATTATAATAACACTTGATAGATAGATGTGTGATATTTTTGATCCATTCTCATGCCCTCAAATTATACAGGGTGGCTAAAAATTGATTTTAGTGAAAATGAGCAACTGAAAGTTATAAAAATTCAATAGTTGTTTTCTGTTGAATACTTGCAAACGAAAACTGTATAGGTCTATGCGGATATACCGTCAAGTAGGGTCGTTCACTCTTCTTTGATAAGAGTATTCTATAATTTTTTCGACCCTCACTTCATAATTTTAAAAAAGCTCCATTTTCTGATTTCTGATGCTGTGTTCTCTAAATAATTATATTTTTCACTCATATATTCTATTTGAGAAGGAGTAAAAATATTGAAGATTATGTAGTGTTGTAGTGGGGATGGTTTTACAGGCAGTGCCTTTAGGATAACGCGCATTAAATGTATTCCCCAAACTACTGCGCAGCAACTTATCCTCAACTTTTCATTTCAGGTTCGTGGAGGCTGCATGCAATGGAGAAAGTTTTTTTTTCAGTTGCGTCGATTTCCGTGATTAGTCACCATTGAAAATTTTGTTTGTTTTCGTTGTATATATATAAATATATTTTTTTTAAGACAATGTTATTATTTTGTTGTTTTATGTTATTTTATATTGGTTAGTGTTAATAAATATGTTGAAAATTATATCAAATTGCTTTCCATTTATTCATTCCAGAAAAGTTCCCAAACTGAATTTACACTAAGAATATATACTTGTAACATAACTGAGTTATGAACTCAGCTCAGATGATGACAATGTGTGTCGAAACGATTGTAAGCGTGACTTTACAAGTAAATATTCTTAGTGCAAATTGGAAGCTTTTATTTCCTCTATATTTATCACTCATGATTAATTTACACATATTAGATGCCTCCACGATAGAAGTTCCCAAACCTTCATTTATTTCATCAATTTGGTAAATATAAAAGGAATACTTTCAAAAGTTCAATGCAGTAATTACAAATGTGTACATTCATTTAATTTCCGTGAGAGGTGCATTTAAATTCCATTTAAATATTTATAGTCTTTCAAAAAACCGCTGCTTCGTGAATTCGCTTTGAGGCTGTCCATACAAACTTAAAAATGTACGCTTCACGACGTCTTGGGTAATTACTGGCGATGAGCGTGTTTGCGGACATTAAGCACTCGCAAATAATTACTAGTGCCTCTATTTTGTATCCACATTGCAAAGTCGCAGATCCCAGCAGTAACCCTTTGCAACTTCTATGCGATGGATTCTGGTTCTCTGGGATTATGCTAATAATTGAAATGAATTATGTAATCCAGTCTTTCACTTCAACCTATACAATATATATGTGTATATATTGTGGACCAGTGGTCGGTAGACCATCAGTGGCTAAGGTATCTAGCAGTGAAACTTCTGGGGAGGTAGTCCGTGTACCGTAGAATTATATAGTCGACGTTATTATGTCTCTTTCTCTCACATGAATTCAACCATAATGTCATTTCACTTATTGTGTCGACTATAGAATTCTATGATACACGGAATTCCATCCCTGTCTCGCATCAGTCAGACGTTCAAGGCTCCGGTATGCGAAAACTTTTTCTCATTACATATGTGTCTCTTTAGGTGGCCACATGCCTTGTTGTTAATCAAGTGTGATGTGAGTTGCCTAGATGCCAATCCCGACATCTAGTGCTAGCTCAAAGTTTTCTGGGTTTTCCTACAGCTGAAGAGTGAATACACCTCCAAAATCATCAGTAAGTCGCCCCGGAGCGTCACGGCAAATAATAATAAGCCGTCCTCTACCCGCGACTGGGCGCCATCTGGGAAAGAAATAATTTGAAATTCCTGATGAATACTTCACAACCCTAGAATATAAAATCATGCATTATCTTCTTCTACTACAAAATTGCAAAACCTTTTAATATTTGCCTGAATACATCGACGTTATTTAACTTCATAATTTGAGGAAATAAGCTAAGTCGCTATATGCACACGGGGATACTGGAAAATGAACTAAACCAGTTGGTAACTTGGGTTTCTGACCAGTTACAGACTGAATGGTGACACGAGGCTACTCATCTTCAACCGAAATCTCCAGTTCGTTCAGTGTCATCATGGATATCGATCGTGCAAGGTCGGAAGAGTCGGGTGATGACGAAACTGTAGTGCTGTATTATCATCTCAGGAGGAGAAGACGAATAACCAGAAGGTTTTGGGTACGCACCCATACCTTGAAAAAAAAATTCAGACTATGTTGTTGTTGCCTCAAAACAGCTCGACCTGTCTGACGCGAAATTCTTGGCATTCTATAGAATGAGTAAGGAAAGTTATTTGGAACTGGTGATATTGGTTTTCCCTCTACTGCAGAAGCAAACCACAACCATAAGGGAGTCCGTGGACGCTGAGGAACGGTTATTGATCACGCTCAGGTAAGAAACAAAGACTATATTTATAAAAAAAAGAAATATTACATTAGGTATTTGACATTAGGTTTGAAAATAGTACATAAGGTGTTCGTTAGGTATTTGACAAGAACGAATTTTCCTCCTCAGCATTTTGTTGAAAAACTTTTGAATAATAATTCGCGAGTGGTGAAAAAGAGTCACCCTCTTGTATATTATAGCCCTCTAATGTGCTACTGGTGGGTGGGGGCATCTGCTTATAAAACGAAGAATCATGACTCAGCGATGAGCATGAGGAGGAAGGAGGACGCGTAGATCTAGATCTCGCTGACATTATGTCGTCCACAGCATCCAAGCTCTTCTTCTTGAACTGTCGCACTTCCCAATAATCCATTTTCATGAGATCTGGAAGAAAGCTGAGAAGGAACACTTTTAATGCTTCCTCTCTGGGCTCTGTAGCCAACTGCTCACGTTTGACCGATGAAGACGCCTTTTCCGGTCCAAATATTCCATGAAAGCTTTGTCCACATCGTCGTACTTCGCAGGGCGCTTCTTCTTGTTCGGTATATGCTGTTGGATTGGCTTGGACTGGTGATCCTGATGCTGTGGCACTGTAGGTGTTACACTTGAAGTGCGCGAAGACGACGTTGAAGCTGGTGGTGGTGAGGATGGTGATGGTAAAGGAGTTTCTGATAGGAGGTCGTCGTCATCAGTCCCACCATCCCCTAAGGCTGGTTCTTCTTCCACTACAGGTGATGGCTGAGCCATATTGCCGGAAGGCTTTCCCAGTGCCCTGATACATGGATAATACGCCTTCTTCTTCTTTGTACCTGAGCCACTCTTGGGGGGTTTCATATGTCTGACAAAAACCGCTCGTATGTTTTTCCATCGCTCCTTGATTTCAGCAGCTGAAAAGAAAAAGTAAAAACTGAAACGCCAATAAATGAAAGTTAGGTGATGACATAAAATAACTACCATGATAGGAATGATTTAAACAAAAGTAATATTCTTACCTACTTGCATCGTATTACAGTCGTTTATTATTATCATTATTATTATTATTGCCTAATTTCAGTTATTTGGGAACTGGTGGAACATTTACGTCGATTGTTGTCTACTTCGCTAGAGGAGAGTCCACAATTGGCTGTATAGTGGCAGAGACAACTCGGGTGATTTGGGACGTACTTCAACCGATAAACATGGCTGTTCCTACCAGGGACGAGTTGACAAACATATCAGAAAGATTTGATTCTCTCTGGAATATAGAAAACTGCATGGGTGCCATCGATGGAAAACATGTGCGTATCGAGAAATTGCCCAGGACTGGCTCTGTTAATTACAACTACAAATCGTTTCATTCACTAGTGCTGATGGCTTGCTGCGATGCTGATGTTACTTTCACAATAATTGAAACTGGTTACGCTGGAAGAAACAGTGATGGGGGTATATTGCTATATTCCATGCATCAGCAATGAAACACTGGATTCAAAACGATGGACTTGGTATTCCTCCTCCTTCGCCACTCAAATTTGATGATAGTGGTAGTCCCTTCCCCTATTTCTTCGTAGCTGATGAAGCGTTTCCATTGTCACGATATCTGATGAGTCCCTACCCGTCGAGGGCACTGGATAATGTGAACGAATATTCAACTGCAGATTGAGCCGAGCAAGAAAAACAATTGAATGCACTTTCGGCATGGCATGCGAGAAATTTGCTGTTTTGAACGGTCCTATCCGCATCCGAGATCCTGAGATCACGACAGCAGTCATAAAAGCTTCTTGCGTTCTTCACAATTTTGTCAGAAAACGAGAAGGACTGCAGTACTCGTCACATGATTCAAATGGTTATGTACGTCGGGATGAAAGTAGCAAAGTTTTTCGAGCCTTTGAGGGCCCGTCGAACTTCTTCCGGGGTTATCGGATTGCGCAGTTCATTGAGCCCAGGCCGGTTTTTCAATCGTCTGCTAAAAGTCCCAGCTAGCTGTCTGTCGGCTAAGCTTAACCGACAGCTAAAGTGTCTGCTACAAACTTTTGTGTTTCTTCTTCAAATATGTGGCTCTATGCTATCTAGCTTGAAGCTAACCTTGTTTTAAGTTTCGTTGGCAGCAATGATATTTCAGCTACCCATCCTGATTGGCCAATATGAATTTCAGTGTGTTAAATGTCATTTCTTATTAATTAATGAATTTATGAATTTCATTATTCATTTGTTTTCCACTTATTGTTATTGTAGGAAATGTAGAGGAACTCTTGTCTATGTATTGTAGGACCAGTGTCAATTGAACGTTTATTTCGCGTGGCTTCGATTTTTTATTTTTGACTAATTTTATATTGATACTTTAATTTTATCGAAGAAAAGTTGAAAATCAAAACGAAGTTTTATTAAATACACAAAAAAGACTTTTCAACCTGGAGGAACAATAAGCTAGTTATCTGGACAAAAATTGGAGTGATCATTACCACTGGAATCAAGTAATTCCATGAAATTACCTTTATAAAAAATAGGGGAAATAATCACTCTTTGTTTCTTCTCTTCTGTAGGGCATATACAATGAAAAGAAATACTTCAGCTACAAATTGTTTTATTACAAACACAATGGAATAAATCTTTCTCTCGTGACTTATTTTTATCATAACACACTAGTACCATAAATTAACTATTATCTAACATATTGTTACGAGATTTATAAAAATCCCCTAGCTACGCCGCAGGATACACTTTTACGCGTATCGTCAATATGGTTTCCGAGAAAAAGGCAGATAGCTGCCGGTAATGAATATTCGGGATAACGGAACCGTCGCGTCGCGAAGATTCTGGTTACACTTGAGTACCTATATAAACGCGAGACATTTAACTGGGAAAAAAAGGAGTTTTTTATGAAGAGAATTTATTAAGTGATAATAAGCAGAAGTGTTTGGAATATTTAGCTAGTTGTATTGTTGTATAGATCTAAGTGTTTTATTAGTCAGTGAAGTGTTGTATGTTCATTTATACTGAAGTTAGAAAATAAACAGTTTAGTAGTGTACTCGGCCTATTATTTAGCAAAAACGTAACAGTGGTGTCCGAAGCGGGATATTAGTGAAAAACAGAAACAACCTATTTATAAACTATATATGATGAATACGAGGAGTACATCGTACGATACGATGGAGGACATTGTGAAATTTATCCAAAATCAGTTTGCGGATTTGGAAAGAAGGCGCCAGGAGGAAAAACAAGAAGAGGAAAAGCGGCGCCAGGAGGAAAAGAAAGAACGAGAAGATGAAAAACGAGAAGAGGAAATACGACGGTTAGATGAAAAACAGGAACGAGAAAAAGAAAAACAAGAACGAGAAGAGGAACTCCAGAAAATTCTCGGAGAACAGAGAAAAGAGCGAGAAAATGAAAAAGAAGAGGAAATGAGACGGTTGGATGAAAAGAAAGAACGAGAAAAAGAAAAACAAGAACGAGAAGAAGCACTCCAGAAAATTCTCGAAGAATAGAGAAAAGAGCGAGAAAATTAAAAACAAGAAGAGGAAATGAGACGATTGGATGAAAAGAAAGAACGAGAAAAAGAAAAAAAAAGAACGAGAAGAAGCACTCCAGAAAATTCTCGAACAACAAAAGACCGAATCAGAACGAGTAGAAGAACAGAGGAAAACAGACTTCCAGAAGATTCTAGAACATCAAGAAAAATTCTTCCAACATGTATTACAGAAAACCGAAGTACAAATGGAGGAACTGAAAGAAGAACTGAAAGAAGAACTGAAAGAACTAAAGGAAGATGTCAAGAAAATCGACGATGAGGTTAGTAAGAAATTTGATACGGTGCGAGAACAGATGAAAGGACTAGAAAATCAGATAGCACTCCTCAAAAAGCAAGATCGTCGAGACAGGGTTGCCACATCAGGAATTTCCGTAAAACCACCAACTTTTAATGGACTGTCCTCTTGGTCCATGTATCGCCAACAATTTGAAGCTGCAGCAATGGCTAATGGATGGGGCAAAGAAGAAAAAGCTACGGCTCTTATAGTAGCTTTGAGAGGGCCAGCTTTGGGTATGTTACAGACGATATCTATCAAACAGCAAAATAAATATAAAGACCTGATTACTGCATTAGAGTTACGGTATGGCGATCAACATCGAGAACAGCTGTATCGGGCTCAAATGAAAACAAGCACTCAGAAATTAGGTGGGAGTCTGCAGGAATTTGAATCGGATGTGAGACGCCTAATTCAGCTGGCTTACCCAGAAGCACCGGGAGATTTCAAAGAACAGTTAGTGGTGCAGTTATTCATAGATGGACTCAGAGACACCGAAATCCAAAGTACTCTGCGATTGACACACTTTAAGAGGAGTAGCGATGCCTTTTGGTACGTTCCTCAGAAGTGGAGGCGGCCTTCAACACCTCGAGGCCGAAAGTACGAGCGGTATCGATAGAAGAACCCGAACAACGATCAAGCGCAGCTACTAGTTCATTCGAGAAGGTTCTGGAAGAGATTAAATCTTTGATAAGCGAAATGAGCACCCAGAAGAACAGGGCGTGCTATAGATGTGGAAAATTGGGCCATCATATTAGAGACTGCAGAGTAAGAATGCTACCACGTTCGCAATCACCTATGAGGACAAGGCGAGTACTCAAGTGAGCGGCAGGAAAACTAAACTTAGCCAGCATATCGGGGCGCATGCTGGCTAGCAATAATGGAGCCCCCAGGGTCATCCCTATTAACAGGCTAAGAAGAACAACCGATAGCCTTACCATTTCAGGAAAATTGAACAAAAAAAACGTCGTATGCACCATAGACACCAGTGCTGCAGTTTCTTTGGTATGCAGTGACATTCTTCGGCCAGAAAGCGTGAAACCTATCTCTTCAAACCTTGTGCTTCGAACAGTCACTGGAGAAAATGCACCTATTCGAGGAGAAGCTGACATTACACTGATTCTTGGGCGACTCACCATCACAAATACAGTTTGGTGGAGAAGAATTTGCCCTCACAACTCCAACAGAGAGGACGATATATGTGAAACTGCGATTAGTGAAAACCGTGAAAATTCCTGGATTTTAGGAGAAAGAAGTTTATGTTACATTAGATGGAGACCCTGGGTGCTGCGTTGGAATAGTACAGCCATGTGTTGAATCACCTAGCGATTTGGTTCTTGCACGAGCCCTAGTAAAGACAAAACATGCTATTCCTGTGAGAGTTGCCAACGTGTATTCTGAAGAAATAACAATTAAAGAAGGCGATATCATTGGAATATGTGAACCTATTTCATGGGTAGCGAACTATGATTCAAGTGACCACGAGGAAAGAAGGGAAGCCTCAAAGAGTGTTATGACAGTTCTTGAAAAATCATTTGAACACTTGTCGACAGAAGAATTGAGAGCTGCTAAAAATTTCATCAGAAGTGAAAGCGACATCTTTGATTCAACAACAACAGGAAGAACTAACCTGGTCAAACACAGGATCGATACTGGCCAAGCCCATCCGATTCGGCAACCACCAAGAAGAGGTCCATTTGCCAAACAAAACGAGGTGGAAGAGTTTGTTGACAAGATGATGAAAGATGGTGTGATTGAAGAATCATCGAGCCCTTGGTCGGCACCTGTTGTGTTAGTTTCTAAGAAGGATGGATCCACAAGATTCTGTGTGGATTATAGGAAATTGAATGATGTTACGAAGAAGGATAGCTACCCTTCACCAAGGATTGACGACACATTAACAACTTTGGCAGGTTCACGTTGGTTCTCAACCCTAGATCTGAAGAGCGGGTATTGGCAAGTTGGCATACATGAAGAAGATAAGGAGAAGACAGCATTTTCGACTGGAAGCGGACTTTATCAGTTCACTGTTATGCCTTTTAGATTGTGCAATGCTCCAGCAACATTCGAAAGACTTATGGAGCTAGTCCTGCGTGGGCTCACTTGGAAGACTTGCCTAGTATACCTCGACGACGTTTTAGTCATGAGAAAGACATTTGAAGAACATCTGCACAATTTGTGAGGAATACTCCAACGATTCAGGAATGCCAACCTCAAACTGAATCCTCAGAAATGCTCATTGTTCCAGAAAGAAGTCGATTTTTTGGGCCATACAGTGTCATCAGACGGCATTCGAACAGATGGAAGGAAGATACAGGCGATCCGAGACTGGCCGTGACCTAAATACAAACATGAAGTGAGGAGCTTCCTAGGTCTCTGCACCTACTACCTTCGGTTTGTAGAAGGATTTGCTGATATTGCGGCACCCCTACATAAGTTGACAGAAGACCGAGTCAAATTCATCTGGTCCAACGAAAGTGAACGGGCATTTGGAAAGTTGAAAGTTGCTTTATGTTCCAGTCCAATTTTAAGTTTTCCACGTCAAAGAGGTCTGTTCGTTTTGGACACGGATGCCAGTAATAATGGGATTGGAGCTGTACTATCACAAGAGCAAGATGGTCAGGAAAAAGTCATTGAATTTTACAGCAAGGCACTGACCAAACCAGAAAGAAATTATTGCGTAACGAGGAAGGAACTACTGGCAATAATCAAGGCTGTAGACCACTTCCACAAATATCTATATGGAAGAGAGTTCCTCATTAGAACAGATCATGCAGCTTTGAAGTGGCTACTCGAGATGAAGACCCCTGAAGGACAAGTAGCAAGGTGGATTGAGAAGTTGAACCAGTATCACTTCAAGAAAAAACATCGACCAGGACGATTACACAACAACGCAGATGCCTTGTCCAGAAGACCTTGTTCGGATACCTGTGAGCATTGTGAGCGAATTGAACGTCGCGAAGGAATCAACCAAGTGAGATTAATGGTTGACGACAATTGGACCACAGCAAAAATGAGGCAGGACCAAGAAAGTGATCCAAATATTGCAGATTTTCTACGATGGAAGGAAAGCGGAGCAGAATGATCACCAGGTTTCAAGGCATTGTGGGCACAATGGGATTTCCTGATTGTTGAGAATGGTCTATTGAAGAGAGCGTGAGAATCGGCCGACGGCAGAAAAGTGATTTCTCAATTGCTTGTGCCTAGGTCGAGGATAAGTGATGTCTTGGAGGAGATCCATGGCAGCAAACTAGGTGGACATTTTGGAGTAAATAAGACCTTGGATAAAATACGTCAGAGATTTTACTGGGTCCAATGTCGTGAAGATGTAGAGAGATGGTGCCAAAGATGTCCGAAGTGTGAAGCAAGTAAAGGTCCCAAGACAAGATCGAGAGGAGAGATGAAACAATACAATGTAGGCGCTCCCTTCAAACGGATCGCCATCGATGTAGCAGGACCGTTTCCGATGACAAATGATGGCAACAAATATATCCTCGTTACCATGGACTACTTTAGCAAATGGGTTGAAGCTTATTCCTTGCCTAATCAAGAAGCATCCACAGTTGCAAGAGCTCTGGTGGATAACATGTTTTCAAGGTTTGGAGTCCCAATGGAGCTACATTCCGATCAAGGAAGAAATTTTGAATCAAATTTATTCAAGGAAGTTGGTGAATTAATGGGAATTAGCAAGACCAGAACAACGGCCCTCCACCCACAGTCTGATGGCATGGTTGAAAGGTTCAACGGGACTATGGAAGAACATCTTTCCAAAGTAGTAGAGGAGCACCAAAAGATCTGGGCACGATTCCACAAAGCTCACTCCGGCCAGCATCATCTTCGGGAGAGAACTTCGGTTGCTCTGTGACTTGGTGTTCGGATCACCAAGTTATGATGAAAAAGATGTACAGGATTATGCAGACGAACTGCGAGATAGCTTGAATGGGATCCACGAATTTGCAAGAAAAAGATTGAAGATAACTAGTAACAGAATGAAGGCTCGATACGATCTTAAGGCCAATACTGGTGGATTCAAAGAAGGAGATCGAGTATGGCTGTACAATCCTCGTCGTAAGAAAGGATTTTCTCCTAAATCAACACCATCTTGGGAAGAACCATATACGATAGTGAAAAGAATAAACGACGTGGTCTATAGAATTCAACGCAGCCCGAGAGCGAAAATGAAGGTCGTTCACCTAGAGAAACTCAAACGTTATAATGGAGTTAACGACACATTGTTTGATCGGGGCGATCAAAATTGAGAGGGGGATAATGTTACGAGATTGATAAAAATCCCCTAGCTACGCCGCTGGATAGACTTGTACGCGTATCGTCGATATGGTTTCCGAGAAAAAGGCAGATAGCTGCCGGTAATGAATATTCGGGATAACCGAACCGTCGCGTTGCGAAGATTCTGGTTACACTTGAGTACCTATATAAACGCGAGACGTTTGACTGGGAAAAAAGGAGTTTTTTATGAAGAGAATTTATTAAGTGATAATAAGCAGAAGTGTTTGGAATATTTAGCTAGTTGAATTGTTGTATAGATCTAAGTGTTTTATTAATCAGTGAAGTGTTGTATGTTCATTTATAGTGAAGTTAGAAAATAAACAGTTTAGTAGTGTGCTCGGCCTATTATTTAGCAAAAACGTAACAATATGTTTATGGACGGGATGAGAATAAGGATGCCAGACTACAGCACCATATTCAAGTTTGGTTTTGGTCAAAGTATTAAGTATACAGTATAGTTACCACTTTATTGTCATTGAAATGTCGACTTTGTCTTATCACAAATCCAGTGGTTCGCCATTCGATCCACGTGTGGTTTATAGGAAACTGTGGGGTTACTCAAATATTTGTCTGTCTCTATCATGGATAATTGCACCATTCATCGAGTAATCGTATAATGACTTAGAGATATTTTGAGTACAAGACTTGGATGTATTGTACAGGAGTTAATTTTTTATACTCCATCGGACACTATCGATGTCATCCTGTAATTTGACACAGTCTTCTAGGTTTCAATCTCTCTATAAGACACTCATAGTACTTTTTGTCATTGATAAATATAAGAAAGATTGATGGGCGCAGGTTTGATCCTTGAAGAAATCCAGAGTTTGCGCAAAATTTCCCTGTACAATTACACCCATACTTGACCCTGAAGTGCCGGTTATTGAAATATGAGGCCAACAATTTGAGTGCTTGGGGATCACCGCCCCTTCTATAACACTTTTCCAGTATTACATCATGATTACCTTCATCAAATGCCTTCTGAAGGTCTGAATAGATAACATCGAAATGTTTATTGATATTTAGACAGTTGAAAATTTGATGAGAGAATGTTGATAGATTTTTTGAGGCCGACTTTTTGGAAGAAATCCGTGTTGCGTACGACTGCCTAATCATTCCAGCCCAACGCCTAGCCATAGGTTTTCTACAAGAATATATTTTGCCATATTCCCGTAACAATTACCAAATGATAATCGAAAACAGGTATGTCTATCTGTATACTAGTTTCACGGTTCAACCCGCTCAACATGCAAACAATTTCCACTTGATTTTGTGAACACAAGTAAATAGAAATCGTTAGAATAGACACACCTGTTTTCGATGATCATTTGGTAGTTATTACGGAAAGTATTGCAATGTACAGAGTGAGTCAACAAAATTCCCGTGGTCGATTGCGCCGATGTGAATCACTATTTCAATTTCTCATATTTTTTTGCCAAACGGACCATTTAAGACTATATTCCAAAATTATTCTTATTCATACAAGGTACATCATTGAAGCGTGGCTGACCAAAGTTGATCTTTTTCAAATGAAACACCCAGTATATTTTTATATATTCCGATCCGCTGTTTCATTGGCTGCTCAAGGATTTTTTCAATTTTGGATTCCGTTGCGGCGTTGCCGAGTTATCTAAAAAATATTTATTTTGCAGACTTCTTTTTGAAAAATCTCCTATTTCACGTTTCGAAATATTTAGTGGAGATAAATCGGGAATCGATAGTCGAAATAGTGAAGTCAATTGTGAATATGGTGAATATTGTATAAATTATACAGGATGTTCGGTACAACAATTCAAACATGGCCATTTTCAAACATCATTATATTGATTTTTTTCAAATGGAACACCCCATATATTATCATTCATATTAACTCCTTTTTAATGACTCTTCAATTTTTATTATTGATGTCATTTGCTTAAAACAACCCGTTTCCGAGATATTGTGGTTTTTAAAGGAATTGTTCAATGGCAAATCAACAATCCTGCATATTATGAAAAAATCAAATTTGTATCGTTACTTTTCCTGTATGACCAGAAGTGATTTGAATTATTTCCAATGGAGTTCTCTATATCCTTCATGGATTCAATATGAAATTTATCAATTAGTGTCAATTATAGTAGATAAGTTACTAACTCCTGAGTCAGTTCTAGTGTTGGTGTTTTAAAAAAATTATATTGGATAGATACAATTTCGATGAAAGCATATTTCGGGTGAATAATTTACCTAAACATATGGACAGTGTGTTTGTATGATCCATCCTTGAGGACTAGATACGCCTATGGTTTCGAGAAGAAAACAAAACTAATGTGATCTTTTTCGTGCAATCAAGATATCTTTGCGTAGAACTCAAACAGGAATATTATCATGTTGATTATTCCCATGCAAAAATAAAACCACACAAATAAACAACTTATGAAGGCACAGCCAATGCTAAAAATAACTTGACCAGTTTCATTCACGAGATATTTTAATTGGATGACGAATGATTATTGTGCCCAAAGAAAATCCCCGATTTTGAGTAATCGTAAAGTTGAGGGCGACGTCGCACAGTGGGACGGGAGGTCAGTGAGGCAGGCATCAACTCATTAAACCCGTAATTCAGCCAATTTGAATAATTTAAGCAATTCAATAAATAATTTCGACAAATTCTACTAATTCGATCAATTTAATCAATTCGATCGAATCGGTCAAATCGATGTACATATTCGATCAATTCAATCATTTCAAGCAATTCAATCAATTCAATAAATTCAATAAATTCGAATTCAATGAACTCATACCGGGGGTCCCTCCGGGAACTGCATCGATCAGTATAAAGAAAAACATAGGTGGGCCGAATTTGAAAATTTGGGAGTTCACCATTGTTGATAAGTGGTATCCTGCAAAAATATTTTGTGATTGTGGCACTTCCGGTTGTACCGAAAGTGGACTCCAACTGCGATATTTTAAATGGGACACCCTGTATATTATCAAAGTTTTGGATTTTACGCATGATTCTGAACATGTTTCATGTATAAAGTCCTATACCCAAGTCTAACCGTTTCCGAAATAATTCAAATTTTAAGTTGAAAATTGCGTTTGCAGACCGAAAAATATTTTTTTTAATTTTTGGACATGATCAGTTATTTCCGTGGGTATCGATTTATTCGTAGGAGAGGACCCAGTTCAGCAGAATTCTGATATCAATTCAATCAGAGTTATACAGGGTGTTAGTCAGAAAATTATATATATATATATATATATATATATATATATATTACAAATTATATTGAACAAATTATTTAAATCCATTTTTTCAAATGGATACCCTCAATTTTATATTTTCATTCGATTCGGCATCGAAAATGAAGCTAACTTTGAGTAAGGTTATCTATGCCTACACTCAACAGTTTTCAAAATATTGGCGAATTAACGTGTCTCAGTTCCAGAAAATCTCGTATTCTTGAGTTTACTTATTCTTAGTTGGCCATGGCGCTCGCGGTTTCGTTGGAAACAATCAAAACTGTCACGAAAATGTCATCGTAATCAATCATGATGGCTCGTTTGAATTATTCGAATGAAGAATACTTAAATTTATTTATTATTTATGGCGAATGTAGGAGGGTTATCTCAAGAACATGTGATATATTTGCTATTCGGTATGCGCAGAAGTAGAAGCCCTCACAAAACACTGTTGAACGAATTATAGAAAACTTCAAAATCATTCCATCTGCCGATACAAAAATGTAGATAAAGAAGTTCTAAAACAATTCGAATAAAAGAGAACAATAATTAACGATATTGAGAGGTATACAAGAATGATTTGGTCAGTAAATGTTTGAATTGACGCCCTTCAACATCCAAACATTTTTCACATCTCACTAATAATTGTTGATGTGTCGCTTTTCGCATTGTCTGAGATTCTCAAATGAATTCCCCACTCGTTGCATACAATCTTCCATGGTAGTCGATTGAGTTTCATAGACTTGATTTCTAATTGTACCCCAAATGAAAAAATTGGGCACTGAAAAATCTGGAGAGCGGGGTGGCCAAAGAAATGTTCCATTGTTGGCTATCATGAAACAATTCTTGTAAACGAGTATAGACTAAGTGATCATTATGCGGAGATGCCCCGTCATGTCGATACAATAGGTTTCTATGGTCAGCGATTGGTAAAGTGTCCAAGTACTCATTTTCGAAATTATGCAATATATTCAAATATCACGACGCCATCATTTCTTATCGCACAATAAACATTGAACTGCCAAGACTCTTGAAAATTCAGTTCCCTGAATACATGTTGATTTGAGTCACTCCAATAATGGCAATTATGTCGGTGGAAGACACCATTCTTTGTGAATTTAGCTTCGTCTGTTCATATAATATTATCCGAAAATAACTCGTTCGCTTGCGACCAAGTTAAAACGAATTCACAAAATCTCACTCTTCGTGGAAAATCTGTTTCTTTCAGGTGCTGAACTATAGAGGACTTATATAGGGTGAAATTTATGTTCGCGCAGTATTCTATGTACTGAGTTTTTTGACAATCCTGAATTTCTTGCAACTTGTCTCAAAGATATTGTTGGATATGAGACAAAATATCCCAAAATGGCAATATTAATATCTTCATCTTCAACAATTGGCTTGTTTCTCTGCAGTCTTGCTTTGACGGATCCAAAGTTTTTGAAGTTTTCTATAATTCGTGTTTCGTGAGGGCTTCTGCTTCTACGGATACCGAATAGCAAATATATCAAATGTTCTTGCGATACCCTATTACATTCTCCATAATTAATAAATAGATTTAAGTAATCTTCATTCGAATAATTCAAAGGAGCCGGCATGAATGGAGATTTTGAACATTTCTTGAATTCACTAGAAATATGATAGAGTTTCTTAAAAAAAAACATACAAACATTGTCCTATTAGGGGACTTCAATGTTAACTTCTTAGCAGACAGCAAAGAAAAACATATACTCGAGAACACTTTAACTTCTTTCAATTTTGAAGCTCTTTTAAGTGAACCAACTCGGGTCTCTGACCATTCTGCTACTTGCATTTTATTTATTTATTTATTATTCATAAGGCTTCCCAGGATGTATAACACATCACCAATAACAGGGAAGCACATGGTATAATAGATATAACATAATAGATTACAATTGTGAGTACTTATAACTAACAATAAGAAAGAAAAAAAAATAGTGAGAGGTTAGAGACGATTCTAAATTGATTGATTTAATAAACTAAGACAAGACTCTCAGAGCAGATATCCTAACATCATACAGGGAGGAACAAAATATATCTATATGTTGAAAAATATTATTATAATTTTTTTGTAACATGGATATCGGAGAATGGCTAGTGGTATTGGAATGATAAGTAGGAACATAGAAAAGACAATCATTTCGTGTTACATATTTCCTTACACTAAAACATAATTTTTTGAGAAGATAATCACAGTTTGTAATATTATTGACAAGTTTGAACCTCCCGCCTGTCGCTTAATTTAAGTAGGTTGTAGTGGTTAGGCAAAATTCATAAGTTCGGAAATGTAACTGCCTACCGAAACGATAGTTCAGATAGTTGACAAATTTGATTTGAATTCTTTCAATACGTTTAACGTACTTCTGGTAGAACGGATTCCATACTGTAGAGTTATATTCTAGGTGGCTTCGAACAATTGAGTTATATAGAATTATCAGTGTCTTAGCTTCTTTGAAAGATTTGGAGACTCTCAGAAGGAACCCCAAATTTCTATTTGCCTTTTTACCTATAGTTTCGATATGCAAATCAAATTTCAAATGGGAGTCAATAATTACTCCTAGATCTCTAACATGTTGAACATTCTCTAGCTGATTATGATCAATACTGTATCCAAATTCAATCTTTGATTTCAAACGACAAAACGATATGTGTTGACATTTGTTTATATTCAATAATAACTTATAGTCTTTACAGAAATCAGAAACTCTATCAGTATCAGATTGCAACTCGATGCAGTCGGCGAAAGATGAAATTGGTTTATAAAATTTCATGTCATCTGCGTAGAGAGCAAAAGTTGAATAGTGAAAACAGCTGCCAATTTCATTGATAAATATTGAAAAGAACAGGGGCCCCAAATGGGAGCCCTGGGGAACTCCTGATGTGACAGTAGTTGAGGCGGAGGTGCAACCATTGAATTTAACAAATTGTATTCTGTTATGTAGGTGAGATTTTGTCCATTCGATCAAATTACCGTGGACACCGACATTCATTAAGCGGGTTATTAATGTTGGATGATGGACTTTGTCAAATGCTTTAGAAAAGTCGGTGTACACGGCATCCACCTGACATCTGTCAGAGATATCCTGAACGTACGGCAGTAAGTTCGTAGTGGATGACCTACCCTTATAGAATCCATGCTGTTCTGAGCAAAGCACATTTTTCAGTAGAAAAAATAACTCGTCTGTAATCACAGATTCCAAAAGTTTACCAGGCAGAGATAATAGAGAAATTGGCCGGTAATTAGAAACTTCATTTCGAGATCCACTTTTATGTATAGGAATGACCTGAGCCACTTTCCAGACCTGGGGGAAGATACCAGTAGAAACTGACTTATTATATAAGATATGTAGAGGAAGTATAATTGATTCTTTTCACTTCTTGATGAAAAAAGCGGGTAAGCCATCGGGACCACACCCTTTGTTAATATCAAGTTTATCTATAGCACTGATTATCTATTTTTCTGTTATGTATGTAATAGTGATAGAGTTACTTGAGCTGCTTTGATTAGGTTTGAGGTTAGATGAAGTGTCAGATGGTACAAAAACAGATGAGAAATACCTAGAAAAGGCACTACAGATGTCATCATCTAGTGTATAAGACTCTCCTTCAAAAGAAACGAGATTAGGAGTGGTTTTTCGGTCTCTTTTATTAGCTAGATAAGACCAAAAACCTTTAACATTCGATTTTAAATTAGATTCTGTATTTTTTATATATTCGTTATAATCTTTTTTGATTGACTTTTTACATTATTTACGGAGTTCAGAAAAGGCAAGATAGTCATCCATATTTTTATGGTCTTTCCATCGTTTATGGATGTTGAATTTATTTTTAATAATTTTTTTGGTGTTGTTAGTATACCAGACAGGATATTTATTTCTGTTAACCTTAATCTCTATATTTTTTGATATGATTCCATATATCTTGAGATAAAAATAATCTACAGCATCATCGACTTTCAGTGGCGTTAACAGGTCATTCCAAGCAATTTGAAAAATATCACTATTAATTTTATCGTAGTCAGCGTACCGATACTTGTAGGTACTAAAAGTAGCTTTGCTTTTTAACTCAACTTTATTTAGACCAACAACGGTGAATTCTATAGATTTGTGATGTGAGTCTTCGGGAACATATGGTAATTCACTGGGAGAGACCTCAATGTGCTTATGAGAACTAAAAAGTAAGTCTAAGGTCTTACCGTAGTCGTTAGAAATTCCATTGTATTGATCTAATCCTAAAAAATTGTACGTATACACCAGAATCTCACTGAAGCCTCGAAATAATTTTTTACAGGAACAAAGGACCAGCTTATTTTAGGAACATTATAATCCCCTACAATTATTACTTTGTCATCAAGATGACTTTGAACCACTGTGCTCACTTTATTTAAATGATCTGTTAAATCGTCAACACTAGCGTGTGGAGGCACATATACACAACACATATGAATTTTGGTTTCTTTGTTGATCTCAATCGTGACCCATAAGTCTTCACATATCCCATTGGTAGAAAGTGTAACATCAGAGTAAGAAGGATATTCATTTCTCGCGTTTGTGCGAACTTCAACAGTTACAAGAAGTACGGTATCATGCGTGAAGATATATCAGATCATTATGGTCAGTATATTAGTCTGGTAGTGAGAAACAAGTTCGAAAATGACATGCAAAAGATAATAAGACCTATAACTGAAATAGGTATAGCAGAATTCAAACAATACATGAACAAAATCGACTAATCCAACTATCTCGCATCGGATAATCCCGACTTTCAATCGAAATTTATATGCGAAAATATCACTTTTTCTACTGAACTCGCATTCCCCTAAAAAGTAGGAAGCGGAAAAGTCAGAAACCCGAGTGGTTCACTAGTGAATTGAAATTCATGAGACAAGTAGTTGAAGAAAATAAACAAAACTATAGAAATACAGGTGATCTGTAATTGAAATGTACATTCCATAATTCACAAAAAATATACAGAGAAAAGGTGAAAATATCAAAAAACGCGATGTATGACAATATTCTCACAAATAGCAAAAATAAGGCTAAAACGACTTGGAGGGTGGTTAATGAAATGCAGGGCAAGTCACGTTATCAAAACCAGAGCTCAAATCTTACAGCTAATGACTTATGCAAATATAGTGCCTCTATGATAGATACCATCCTTAAAAAATACCTTCCAGTTAATCAACAGAAGACAACTCCTGAAAAATAGTGTTAAGAACTCCATTTCCTTACGGGCAACAAATGAAAAAGAAATAATAAAAATCATTCAATCTTTAAACAAGAGCTCCAGCACGGATGCCTATGACATTAGCGTCAAAACAATAAAACTCATACCCGAAATGTTAAGCCTACCTTTCGCTCACCTGGTGAACACTTGCATGGACAAGGGAATATTTCCATTACATCTTAAACTAGGCAGAGCAATCCCAATTCTAAAGAAAGGCAACTGCAATGACTGCGACAACTACAGATTCATTACCATAACTCCAATTCTGTCAAAAATTATTGAAATCACTATCAAAGACAGATTAATCAGTTTTCTTGAGCAGAACAAAAATTTAGATGACCATCAATATGGCTTCAGATCCCTCAGATCTACTACACAAATGGTAACGGATCTGGTTTACCAAATAGCCAAAAACAAAGATGCCAGAATTCAAACAAGAGCAATCTTATGTGATCTGTCAAAAGCGTTTGACAGTGTTTCATACGATATTCTGTTAGAAAAGCTTTTCAAATATGGAATCCGGGGGTCAGCTCTCAGTCTAATAGAAACATATAAAAACATAAAATGAAAGTAAAAGATGTAAAACTTGGTATATGACAGTAAATGAATATTTAATTTTCAATTTGAATAATCTTAGTCAAATTTATACGTATTTATTTAAATTCAAATCTAATAACGATATAACACTCAATATTCAAAATGTTCCAACTTAATTTCTATATTAATATAATGTCACTGTCACGTTATTATTTTTTATGTTTCTTATAAGTATGATTTCTATTGAATCTCATATTAGTAAGTACCCAAATACTTTACAATTTTCAGAATGTTACTGATTATGATTTTAGTCGTCCTGAGGAAGGCAATAAACATAGCCGAAAGCTTGACGAATTTCAAAGAGTTTGCTTAAAATAGCCCTTCACCTGACTGCATCCCCACGGAAATTCAACTTCTATATTACTGCCAGTCACGAATACTTACCACTATATATATATGAACGGAACAAGCAATCGAGGTCAGGTAATATTTAGGTAAAAAGGTACCACTTTTACTACTTGTGGCATAAAAATGATTGTGGTCACGTGGCCTAGTGTCAAAAGAGCACCATCAACTTTTTTTTTCAAATGTAAAAGTGGGTCACGTGGCTCCTGGTTTTGAAGGTCTTCCTATACTCTATCCAACACTTCTTTGTTTGTGAAAATCGGCCAAGTCGTTTCAAACTGACAAGCGTTTGAAATTTGCTTCAAATATTTTATAAATAAATTAAAAACCTAAATAACTTTTAATTTCAACAATTGCAACTATTTTAACAAGTGCCCAAAATGTTCACCGTTCACTTCTTGACAGAAAAAAAGTCGGTTGTGGAATTAATTCCGAACGTTATTAAATGTTTGCGGGGTAATACCGTAACACACATCTGTGATTCGGTTCATAAGTTCCTGGAGTGACTGTGGCTGCGTGACGTACACCTCAGTATGTACCACCACAGAAAAAAATTCATAGGGGTCATATCAAGTGACCTAGCTGGCCATTCAATGGGGCCTATCCACCGTCCCGGAAAATTCTCGTAAGCCATTCTCGGACAGGTCTGTAGTAGTAAGGGGATGCCCATTTTGTTGAAAGGTAAATCCATGGTAAATTCGTTTGGGTTTGCCCAACCCAGGTAGCACACCCATATTGGGACAATATTGGTACAATATTATGAAAATATTGGCAAAATATTCAAATGCAATATTGGCGAGAAAAAAAATGTAAACATTCGGCGATATTGGTCCAATATCTCTTGTGTAATATTGCCAAAATATTCTAAAAACAATATTGGCCTCAAAATATTCAGCGATATTGGTACACTTATATTGGGATAATATTATGAAAATATTGGCAAAATATTGAAACGTAATATTGGCGATAAAAAATGTGAACATATTGGTCCAATATTGTTTGGACATTTTAAAAATAATATTGGTGGGATATTCTGAAATAATATTGATATTGGATATATTGGTAGAATATTGGAAGTAAACTATTTCATGAAAATGTGTAATGACTCGGAACTTCAACAATTACAGTTCTCCTTCAATAAAGTAGTCAACAGAGTCTGCATTTAGGTCGTCATAACCACTGAGTGAATTGTCTTAATAACAAGTTGTGAAAAGTACTTCATATATTTCCCTAGGTTTCAGTTTATGTTTCAGATCTAGTGCCCTCTAGCGGTTTGTTACACAGGTTTTATTATAATTATTCATTTTAATATTGTTTTTTGAATATTCGACCAATATTCAAATGAAAATATCGGCAATAAAATTTCTTTGAAATATTGTATCAACATAATTATTTCAATATTGGCATGACATTCTCGTTTAACGTTTTATCAACAAAAGTAAATATGATTTTTTTGTAATATTCAACCAATGTTCTTTCAAACTAGGATATACAATATTGTTTTTATACTCCTAGAATCAATATGAGAGGAATATAACATAGGTTATTATGATTCTTTGAATATCGGTGAAATAATATTTAACCAATGTACTATTAAATTGGAATATACAATATTATTTTTTGTATTCCTAGAATCGATATGAGAGGAATATTGGGATTCCAATTTTATTCTAGATGTTGAATACAGTATGTAGACAATATTGTTTTATCGGTATTGGCAAAAATGATTCAACCAATATCGACCCAACATAAGTTATATCGATTTGTTGAATATTGGTGAAATAATATTCAACTAATATGTTATTAAACTTGGATAAACAATATTGGTTTTATTCCTAGACTCGATATGAGAGGAATATTGGGATTGCAATATTTATTATAGATGTTGAAAACAATATATAGACAATATTGTTTCATCAATATTTTTAAAAACCATTCAACCAATATTGCCCCAATATTACAATGCCAATATATATTTAGAATCGGTCGAACCAATATTTACCCAATATTGTTAAGATGACATCGTATTTCCGATATTCATCCATATTGGATCAATTTTATTTTTACATTTACGATATATCCATATTGGCCCAATATGAAATCAAGATACAGCCAATATGAAGTGCTACCTGGGAACTACTTCTTGAATACTGTAATGGATCTGATTTTGAAGCTTATTTAAATACAGATGCCCAGTTAAATTTTCTGCCATAAATATTGGACCTATGATATGGTCACCAAAAATACCAGCCCATACCAGACCAATAACGCACATTCTGTCTATTTACTGTTCCATTTATAAAAAACGTACTTTCATCACTAAAACAAATAGAGTTAATGTAACCGGGAATTTGGGTTATGCGATCAGACATTTTGTCACAAAACTGCATCCTTCTATCTGGGTCATCTTCTGTTAATTGATGCAGATTTTTTAATTTATATGGGTGAAATTTGTGTTTTTTAAGATATTTCTTCACAGTGGTCGTAGATACGTCACAAGCCGTGGCTACCGTTTTCGTTAATTGTTGCGGATTATTAACAACAGCTGCCAGAACGACGATATGCTGATCTTCTGAAATGGATTTTCTTCCAGATCCTTTTTCCCTCGTTGCGCAACCAGTTCTTTGAAACTTACTGACCAATTACCTTAAGTAGGTAAGAGATATTGGATTATTTGGGAAGCGCTCATTAAATATTCTTTATGCTTCATGGTAATTACGCCCAGCTTCAGCGTAAATTAAAATTGCTTCGATTTTTTCTTCTAAAGGACGAGGACGAGGCATTTGGAAATTATAAAGAAATGCTGAAATTTTTTATGAAAACTGTCAAAAGTATTGATATGATTAACGTCAATATTAGACTGAGATTGAAATTAAATGCTATTTGGAGTCTCCAGCAAAATAACTGAGGTTTATAAAAAACTGAAACAAAAACCACAGTGTAAAATACCAATAATATGTGCACCTGTTTCACCACAAAAAATTGGCTTTTCGGCCAGAATCAGTAATGGAGTTAAAATTCTGCTACAATCAATAGTTAAAATACTTTATTTGTTAAATATTTGAAGCAAATTTCAAACGCTCGTCAGTTTGAAATGGCTTGGCCGATTTTCACAAACAAGGAAATGTTGGATATAGAATCGGAAGACCTTCAAAACCAGGAGCCACGTGACCCCCCTTAATATTTGAAAAAAAAAATTGATGGTTCCCTCTTGACACTAGGCCACGTGACCACAATCATTTTTATGCCACAAAGTAGTAAAACTGAATTTTACCCGATCTCGATTGTTCTGTTTAAAAGTTAAGGGGGGCAGAAACAATAACCTGTTCAGACTACCACTAGTGAACTATAAGAAAACCATGAAACAGACGGAATTTCTGCCCCTAAAGCTGTATACCTTATATCAGTGGACTGGAAGACATATTCCGCAAGAAAACTGAAATACAAGCTAAAACAATCTCTGCTCAAAAATCCTATGTATGACATCAATGACATGTTTACACATGCCTGGATGTGACTACACTTGGATACTAAATCTATGTTCAACTTTTTCTTTCCAAGATCAAATTTTTTGCACACCAAGATATGCTCTAAGTTGGGGGAATGTCATTAACTGTAATGTCTGACTTTATATTTGTAAAGAGTACATGTATTATTTATTATTGTATTTTTACTGAACATTTTATTTACATAACTACTGCAGGCGTACCTAAACAAATCGAATATGCTACTTGTAATGACTGTCTTATATATCGTTTTTGTATCTTATTATATCGACATTTTCGTGGCAGTTGATTGTTTCCAACGCAACCGCGGACACCATGGCCAACTAAGAATAAGTAAACTCAAGAATACGAGATACAACCGGAAGTGCCACAATCTTAAAAATATTTTAACCGGATAGCACTTATAAACAATAGTGAAATTCCAAATTTTCAAATTTGGCCCACCTAGGGTTTTCTATATATCGATCAATGCAGTTCCCGGAAGGACCCCCTGTATTTGCAATAAATTCAAGTTAATTCAATAAATTTAACTAGTTCAATACATTCACTAATGAATATAGTCCAACAAATATATATAATGATTTCGATAAATTAAATTGATTTCATGAACTCAATAAATAATTTAATAAATTGAATCGATTCAATCAAGTCGATCAATTGAACCAATTCAATCAAGTCAATGAATTTAGTCAATTCAATTCTTCATTCGCATAGTACAGTCAATGATACAAAAATATTATTGTGACTTAAAACAGAAATTATCCAATAAATCGAACAGACAGAAAACAACTGCTTCCCCATACGGATATTGAAATACATCTGTCATCTATTTGTGCAATGTTCCTCAAGGAGGACACTATTGCAAATGCTGATTATACAAACTTTGTTCGTGTGGAGAGAAAGGTATTTTCGATCGTAGTCGGAATTATTTCTTTTCATTTATAGCAATTATCTATTTTGCCGAGTACTAAACTGGTATTATTTGTGGCATTGGCAGGAAAAACGACTACATCAGAATTACAATTTCTTAATATAATAATAATCTACTCAGGTAGAGAACTGCTATTATGATTATTTTTCCGTTAAATAATAATAATAGTACTCCCTCGTAAAGACCCGTAGTGTATCCAAAGGCATAGCCTGTGTTGGTTGAGGACAGCTATAATTATTATTTGCCGTGGCGCTCCAGGAGACTCACTGATTATTGGTGGCGTACGACTATTTACATTCCAGCTGTAGGAAAACCCGGAAAACTTACAGCACTACACAAGAAACCAGTGTGCGTTAGGATTGGCATCCAGGCAACTCACATCACACTTGCTGTGGTTCCTCACATATTCCAACTGAATGCTCGACTTGAATCATCCTGTGTAGCTGTGTGAAGTATGAGAAAAACGTGATATTTTTCTAAATTGTATTCATCAAAAAATGATGATCTTCCGTGAATGACAAGTGCACTATTCAAGTACACTCATTATCGAGTTATTATAGAAAAGTACAAACAAATTTGAAGTTTAACCAAATTGAAATGGTAATGGTGTTAATTAAAATCATTGCTGACGAAACTAAATTTCTTGTAGTTATTATGATAAAGCAGATAAATTGTGTCTACAATTCATTGAAAACTCACAGGTTGAAATTGGTGATAATAAAATTATAACTTTTCTTTGAACGTTATGAATCATGATGTGAATTGATCAATTACCTGAATAATTATATATGTTTTAACTGATTCAACACTGCTATAGTAATGAAAAATGCATAACTGCAGTGGAAAAATATTCAGGTCTTATTTCAAGTGTCACCTTCATATTGGTTGGCACCAGAAATTCATATTGCAAAAAACTCTTGGCAGAAACATCATCTAACCTCTGATAGCTAAAAAATATATAATAACTCTTGATACAATCAACAATAAACGTATTATAGAATCCGACAACAACCATAAGACAGGCTGGAGTGTTATAACAAATTGGCGGAAACAGAAAAATTGTTCAAATTATGTGAAGATGACTTGAATATCTTTTTCGTTACCAGTGCCGGAAACATTTTCTAAATCCTGGAAAAAAAGTTCAATCTTATAGTCTTTTTTTATCTGTTTTTTTACAAGTCACCTTATGAAAACCCTTCAAAAGCCGAGCATAGAAAATAATTTAAGGCAAATTGTTATTCTTCCTATTTATTGAAAATTGTAGAAAAGTAGTTGACAATTTTATAATCAGCTTCTTTCATTTAAATAATCCATGTGTGTACCAAATTTCAGCGCAGTGGGTTGGGGAAAACTGGTCTGAAATTAAGTTACAAACTTTGATTACACACTAGCACACCACATACTAACTAGGCAAGTAAAGTTACAGCTTGTTACTTGTTAGGTAAAATTGTTGCAGGGTTCCCTTCAAATATTGATTTGATGAATACATTTACATGTTAAGATGCTTAGTTTTTTCAAATATATGTGTACTTTCTCTAAGTATCATAATGGCAAACATCCTTATCGAGAAACTTTGGCGTTCGAAAGTTTCTTGGTATCAAGACTGGCCGACGGTGTCAATATTGCGTAGAAGTTTCGAAATGAATCGGACCATCTCAATAAAATCTAAAAAAGTCCGAGGTGGTCAATCTTGATATTCAGCTGCATGATGGGTTTGTGGATTCTTCTACGAGTATGGACGCCTATGATGTTTGTTTTTATATCTGCAGCTCACACACATTTGATGATATCGAAGTCTTCTTATACAGTGACCGGCAGACGCATCATATGGGAAATTCATTGTTCATAAATTTTGACAAATATCGATACGTGCAATCGCTTCTGCATCTAAAGAAACCCCAGAAGACGTTGTACAGTGCCGTTCGTCCTTTCGTATGTGGCGGGAAATTCCGAAAATTTAAAATTTTTGTCTCAAAACACACTTATTTGAAAAAATATCGAAAAATGTTATTCGGAAAAGTTGTTCAGAACGACATTTTATAGCTATGTACAAGTTTTGAGAGAAATCTGAGATGAAAAAATAAAAATTAATTTTTTGCCATAAAAAAATTTCTGTTTGGAAATAATAGATTTCTGGAATAGAAGCTCATTAGTAATGACAACAGTGATATTTCAAATAATATTTTGTAGAGATTCACAAGCTATATCTATTGTATTCAGATAAAATTTGAAATCTGTGAATTTGCCATGTGTTCAGCTGCTTCATAAGAGGTCACTGAAATATCTTTAGGACATTATAATCCCGTTATAGAAAATTATTAATAAAGAACCATGTTTCTACACAATTTCAATTTGAATTTTTTATTAGAACAAGAAGTTAATGATATTTGGCAAATTGTTGGAATCAGGCATACCTACAATATTGTCATTGTTGATACCTGCATCGACAGATTTTTTCATGATCGAAGCGACCATGAAACCATTGACTTGTAATGCTAATATGTCATTAAGAGTTGTCAAACGATTCAGAAGTATCTTTCTTGCATAGTTTCTTCCATTGTAAAAGTTATTTTGTAATTTTGTTGTGCATTAGCAAAAATTAGAGATGCCTCAAGAAAAGCTAAGTTTGCAAGAAAAAATTGAGCTCGTCTTAATATGTGGCGAGTATATTCATAGTTCCAGAGAAGCAGCAGATATATTCAATGCTAGACATCCAAATAAGAATATCCATGGATCTACTGTGTTGCGTATTTTGAACAAATTTAAAGCTACAGGCAGTATTGAAAATCGTTACAAAATTCCACATAGTAAACCCGTCACTAATGAAGAAGGTACCTTTAATGTTTTGTTATCGGTCACAGAAAATCCACAAATGGCACTATCGGAGAGGCAAGAAAAAACTGGTATACCAGAAAAATCCATAAGAAGAATTTTTAAGAATAATAAATTTCGTGCATACAAACCAAAATTCATCCACACCTCGTTCGATAGAGATTTCGATGCCCGCTTAGATTTTTCATTCTGGTTCCAAGGCATGATTGAATCATGCCAAAATTTTCCTACAAAAATTTTATTTACTGATGAGTCGACTTTTACATCAAACGGTACCTACTGTCAGTTCTCAGAACAGTAGATGGTGGGCTGATGAGAATCCAAATTGGAAGATAGAGGCAAAAAGTCAATTTTCCTTGGTTTGGTGCGGCTTATTAGATACTCAGATCGTTGGGCCTTACTTTTTTAGGGGCAACCTTAATTCACGAAGTTATTTAGAGTTTTTAAATAACGAGATTTTAGATTTCTTACATGGATTACCGCTTCAAAGAAGAATTTAAATTTTTTTTCAACAAGATGGAGCGTCAATACATAGTACCCTTGAAGTCAGAGCGTGGCTCAACGAACAGTTTCCTCATAAATGGATAGGACGATATTCAGAAAATCCGTGGCCTGCAAGATCCCCAGATTTGACGCCCCTGGATTTCTTTTTATGGGGGTACCTTAACAGTGAGGTTTATAAACATCGGCCATTTCATAATATCGACCATTTAGAAGAAGTAATATGGCAATGTATCAATAATATTACACCACAAATGCTGCAAAATGTGTCCAGGGAAATGAAATTCCGAACAACTACTTGTATTGAACGTCAGGGTAGACATGTCGAGTAACGGACAATTAAAAAGTTTGCAGAATATATCAAATGGTTTGGTTTATAATTATCTTTTAATAACAAATGTTTGAAAATAAAAAGTAAAAAATATTTAAGTTCTTGTTATGTCAAAAATTAGATAAACTTCTTGTTCTAATAAAAAATTCAAATTGAAATTGTGTAGAAACATGGTTCTTTATTAATAATTTTCTATAACGGGATTATAATGTCCTGAAGATATTTCAGTGACCTCTTATGAAGCAGCTGAACACATGGCAAATTCACAGATTTCAAATTTTCTCTGAATACAATAGATATAGCTTGTGAATCTCTACAAAATATTATTTGAAATATCACTGTTGTCATTACTAATGAGCTTCTATTCCAGAAATCTATTATTTCCAAACAGAAATTTTTTTATGGCAAAAAATTAATTTTTATTTTTTCATCTCAGATTTCTCTCAAAACTTGTACATAGCTATAAAATGTCGTTCTGAACAACTTTTCCGAATAACATTTTTCGATATTTTTTCAAATAAGTGTTTTGAGACAAAAATTTTAAATTTTCGGAATTTCCCGCCACATACGAAAGGACGAACGGCACTGTATAACGTCTTCTGGGGTTTCTTTAGATGCAGAAGCGATTGCACGTATCGATATTTGTCAAAATTTATAAAAAAAGAATTTCCCATATGATGCGTATTTTCTGCCGGTCACTGTATTATAAGGTCAATTAACGTTTCGAGGAAAATGCAAAATTTTTATTCTCAACCCTTTTTTTGACCCTGGTGAATTATTAAGAATAGGGGAAAGGCTGCAAAATTCTAACTTGTCTTATTCGAAGAAACTTTATCATCCGAACATTCTTCAGACCCTTACTTCAACGGAACTTCTATGTCAACGCAATCATTTAGCCCTCGTGAATGCTGGTCCTCAGTTACTTATTTCCTTCATAAGGGTGAATGAAGCTGGGGTGAAAACTTAAGACTCATTTTGCAAACTCGTTGATTTTTCAATGTGTAATGAAAACAATATTTTAAATGCCGACAGTCCACTTGAGCCTATTGGTCAATAGCGCACTGGGATTGGATATACCGCCGTAATGTTGCTAGTTTTCATTGCATCAATTCCTTTTCGCAAACCTACGTCTCTATTCATTGGGTCACTATATACGGCTTCAAATCTTTGAATCGGTCTATTTGAAATGGATATACGAATGGAAGGAAGAGCAATGTCTTCAGTGTATTCTGTATTGTAGGGTTTTTCCCTTTGAGTTCTGTTGTTTTCCCCTACAGAAAAAATTCAAATTTCAATAGTTATTCTTACAAATTATTATTCCTAAGTTTTAACAAGTATTTAGGAATTCGTTGGTATGAACAAACCTAATTTGTTTACCATTTCACACAGTAATTTGCATACCTGAATTCTTGGATTTTTCATGCTAATAAAAATAGAAACCGTATAAATGTTTGGTGCACGATATGCCCACAATACAAAAATGAAGCTTCTAGAGTAGCCAGAAGTGGAGCTGTTCCTATTGCCTCAGGAGTTCGAGCAGATGGGGTGCAAAGGTTGGAACGGATAATTGACCATATCGATTCCAACGTCCACGCTATTGCCGTAAATGCGAAGAAGGTGGCAGAATTATGGAAGCAGCAAACTGACAAACACTTAGGTTAAAACTTTAAAAAAGCATAGAGCAATGGTACATGATTTGATTTTCTTTTACAAGAGCGTTTACAACGATTCTTTGCTCAAAACGCCCACAGCGCGCACTTGGTTTGCCCGTTCATTAGCAGCAATGAGTGCTAAATCAATACAGTCCCAATTGAATAATAATACAAATGAAGTTCTTTTATCAAATTTAAAAAATAAATGAATAAACAAGGGCATCACAGGAGCGATAATATAAGTACCGCTTGTACGTGATATAGCCAGGTTTTCATAAAAACTAATTCTAATTATATACCTATTAAAAAATAATAATAGAATGTTTTAGGCTGAGAAAATATAAAATGAAATGAAGCATCATCATAAACTATTATGACTATACTACAATAATCAAAGGGGAATCGTTTCAAACTAGCAATGGCATTATCGAGTAAATACCACAATCGGGTAAATGTGCTAGTTGGGTTAGTCCAAGCAATAGGGAAAAGTGCGTGCAGAAATTAATATCCGAAAAAATAAATATGAGCGTATAGGAAATTAAAATTCAAGATGAGATTCTTTTTCATGCAACTCGATCCAGATTTGTTGATAACTAAAAAACTACAGCTCCGATCGGAAAAATTTAAACCAGGAAATTGTAGGTATGAAAAATATCTATCAATTAAGTGAGTTATACTTTTTTGATATCATTGATAATTTTCGAGTTATATCGGAAAAACCGGGAAAAATCGGGTTTTCTATAATTCGTTAACAATCGTTAACTGTAAGGTATTCAAAATTATTACTTACTGTTTTGTGTAGCCTATAGCAAGTCAAAGAAGCCATTTTTTGAAAAATTGATAAATATTGATTGATTTTCAAAATATATGAAGTTTTTTCAAAAAAGATGCTCTCCCAATATGGCTACTCTTGCTCGGGGAATGATGCTATAGTAACGATTCAGGGGTTATTTTTATCTGTAAGAGTTGTACTTTCCTATTATTGAAAAAGTATATAATTCTTTTAATTATATGGGTTAAAAAATGACTTCAAAAATATTACAGTTTTTTTACATGTTTTTTCTAAATAAATGTCTCAATTTTGTTTTCAAAGATATGACTTTTATGAAAATAGATTCCTAGCATGATTTCACGCATTCAAAAAAAAAATTATTTCCTACGATCACTAGAAGCCGAGATAATTGTTTTAATTCAAAAAAATATGGAAGACGCAATAATCCTCGTACAGCAGTCACCTTCATGGATATTGAGGTTGAATAACTAAATTTTCAATAAAAAAATACTAGGATATGTCTAGTTCATTTGCAATATTATTAATTGATGAATAAAGAGAGTCGTGCAAGTGCGGATCGCTAGAGCTGTAGTGGACGGCGTAGTGGGGATAGCACTGAAAACTTATTTCGTGCGTTCAAAGTTGTCATATTCCCCCAGAAATACTAATAGTTATATTAGTGTTTCGATAATATTATTTGGAGATATTCTCGAAAGAATTCTCTCGAATTCAATGTTGTGGAGTATATCCAGCTCACACTTATCAATAGGCTCCGCCCATCGAAGTTGGCTTCAACTTGGGCACTTCTCACTCGAGCCTTGCTCGAGTAGGAGTTTCCGATGGCTCACGGGAGCCCGGAATTTCTGATGAGTTTCCGATTTATTTTATTTGTTTATATATTAGTATTTTTGGTGTCAGATCTGGAAATATACGGCCTGGCTTTCTTGTTACAAGTGGAATTTCGGTGGGAAATTTTCAAGATTCGAACAGTAATAATATTCAAAGAATTCAATGGAGCCCAAAATGTCCCTAAATCAAATATAAATTTTGCAGCTATGTGGCTAGCTGGATGGAAACCAAGGCTACCCGGTGATTTTTCAGACATATCCTGCGACCCGCATATGTTGACAAAGTGGCTTGCGCTTGAAAAATATTGAGTATCTCGTCCTCTGGACAACTTACAAAAATCCCATTGTACTTAATTTGGGGTAGGTCGTCGAGAAAAAAACGAATATCATATTCACAAAATGATAAAATAACTATTATATACAAAACATTTATGAAATTACCACAGAAAAAATATGTATACATTAAGTTGATACAGATTCACGAAATTTCCTTTTTTTAATTGGAGGATTGTCCGCTGAATCATTTGACTCTTCTTCTTTTTCGTCTCAAAATTCTCACATCCACTTGAATCACAATGTGTGCAAACACTCGAACATTGTAATAATTGCTTTCTGCAGCCACATGTTCTTGATTTGCAACCACTGATACAGCTGCATGAAATTTTTTTCAATATCTCATCTGGTATCATCGGATCATCAGTATAAACTGGCATTAATGCATCATTAGTAATTTTTCATCCCCACTGAGTGACCCTTATTTTGTCGTTGCCTAATCATTTTTGTAACTGCAAATAAACTCTGAAGGCATGTTGTTTGACGGCTCCTTCAGTCCGAAGAAACACTCAATGAGAGTAATAAAAACATGTGCCGAGTTTATGTTGCAAGATTTACTTAATCACACATCTTCAAGGCTCTGTAAGTATTTAGAGGAAGTGGTAGAAACCTGCACCAAAGAAGAAAAGAAACATTTTGAACTAATCATAAAATTGGGCTGTGATGGATCCCAGCAAACACAATACAAACATAAATTCGTAAATAATACATATAGTGACGGTAACATATTTCAGAGTTATCTCGTACCGTTACCCTTAGAAACATTCACTAATGGAAGAAAGAGAAGTATATGGCAGAATCCAGTGCCTTCATCTACCAAGTTCTGCATATATTAGAATACGATTTGTTCATGAAACGAAAGATGTTACTAACGACCAAATTAATTATATAAGAAATCAAACAAAAATTTTTAATAAAACAGCAATATCAATGCCAAACGGGATGATTAACGTCACATGCAAACTACTACCATCAATGTTGGACGGAAAGGTATGCAACGCAGCTACCAATATATCTTCAACTATGAGGTGCTATATTCCAAGAATTTCAATAGTTTGAAAAAAGGTATTGAAATGGATTCTCCAAATCTTTACTTCATCTCTTCTACAAGCTCCCTATTATGACATGGCAAATTGGGTCAGATGAGAAAAAAAAATTGTGAAAGGAAGGAAAGAAAGAAAGAATCCAAAAAGTATTCCGAGAGGAAATGGGTCCTTTAGTGGATATACCAAAAGCAGAATTCAGCAACACTAACGATGGCAATACTTCCGAAAGATTTTTTGCTGATCCGGGCACTTCTTCCCGAATCAGTGGAATAGACTTGAAATTGATTTACAGGTTCAGAGTGATCCTGGAAATAATTTCAAGTGGTCATGCGATTGAAACAAAAAAATTCGATGCCTACACATTCGAAACTGCTACTTTGTATGTGCAACTGTATGGATGGCATCCAATATCGCCTACTGTACACAAAATTCTGTTGCATGTTGCAAAAGTTATTTTGCACTCCATGCTACCAATTGGGCAGTTTTCTGAAGAGGCTGCTGAAGCCCGTAATAAGCACTTCAGGCTCCAAAGGCAGAACTTCTCCCGAAAATTTGATAGAGTGAAATGCAATAGAGACATATCAAATAGAATTTCACTCACGTCCGACCCATTGCTGAGCAGCACTAGACAACAACCACGTAAAAAAAGCAGGCCGTTCTGTTCGGAAACTATAAGTTTTCTGCTCCCTGAAGCGGAAAATGCACGAACCGAAAGCACTGACGACGAAGAAGATAATTCACATGATGAATCTGATTTCGATGACAAAATTATTTTAGTTCCACCAGTTTTCTCCTGAATTCAATTCATTAAACGTTGAAAAACTATCTCTGATTGTTTATTTATCGATTTCCACACGACACATCACACAAAATAATTTTGGGCAGGTTTTTCGTTCAAATACTCCTATGTGCGTTGATTGTTTTTATTTCTTCTGGCAATATTTGGTAGAGTCGTGGGACTATTTTTTGCCCTACATCGGGATCCTTTCAGGAATTTATCTCGATTTCTAGTATTATGTGAGTGAATAACTGGTTCCAGATGTATAGATATTACCTTTTTTTATTGCGTTTATCATGCTCAGACAGAACAGTTGGCAAATATCTAGTACATCAGCTTCCTTGTACACACTATTACTAGAGTAAGTTTTGTCTTTATTGAGTATAATTTTCAGGTTCCATTTTTCCATGACATATAGGTTTCAAGATATTGGGAAATTCAGCTGGATGAGTTTCAGCCTCGTGGTTCTGCACTCCATTAGAGGAGTGACGTCGTTTATACTGAAATGCTTCACGTTGTTGGAGAAACAGAGAACAAGAAACTCTGTGACTAGTTTGAATCGGCTCTTTGCATATCTCTTCAGATCATTGGAAGTATAGACCGTGGTAATCAAGACATGAAATACGTGTTTGCAAAGTATGTTAACATGGAAGAATGTTTCTAGCATTAGTACTTATTATCTCGCTCATTAGAGACAACAAGTACGACATAAAAATCTGAAACCAACTGTTTTACACTGATTATTGATTGGTTTCAAATTTTAATTTAGCATCGATGTGGAGTCCTGAAAAGTTGTTTTCCTCAACACTTGAATTAGTTTGAATCTCCTTGCCGTCACATTTGAATGAGATACCAAGTGCGTTTTACTTATATTTGCATCAAGCCACTCTTTAACCTTATTTGAGTCCACCCTGATGTGTTCAAATAGATGCGTGATTGTTTTGTTATGTCAGAGTATTATGGTGTCATCCGAGAAAAAGATGAAATTACCCTGGATGCCCCCTTGGGTTAATTCATTGAAATATAATTATACATGTCGTTTTCTGTCTATCAAACGTAAGTTAAAAAATCCGTATGAAGAATGTGACTGGGTACCTATACCCTAAATGTTTATAAATACACCTGATTTCGTTTCATTTCAATCAAACGAGTGGAGTTGAAGTTATGACAATTTTAGTTGCCGTCCTTTTCAAATATTTTGGCGAGCGCGCCTTGCTCACGTGACGTCATTTTACAACGCAACGTTCCCACCATACACTCATTCATTGCTTTGCTATCGGATGTTTTCTATGTTCGACCAAAATAAGGTTATGTTTTTATGTGAATCAGTGTTACAATAGCTATATTCTTTTGTTCTGATCAAACTGAACGAACTGAATTGAAGTGATCCGACTGTTGCATTTTGAACTCATAAATTAACAGTCGGAACACTTCAATTCACTTCGTTCAGTTTGATCAGAACGAAAGAATTTAGCTAATAGTGGTATAAGTATAAGAACTGACCGGATCCGCAATCAATTTGCAGAATGTTAATACCGAATTGTGATTTTCTATTATTATTTTTTATTGTTTGTTGTGTAGTTTTCTCTATCAAGTTATTAAAAGTTATTGAATTAATTATAATTTTTTTATTTTCGTTATCTAATATGAAGCTCGTAGGAAAAATTATGTTCCTAACACGTGCGCAAAGTGCCTTTTCCGCACGCAAAATCTTATACGAACTCCGCTTCGCGTCGTTCGCCTAACTGTATTTGCGTGCGGAAAAGTAACAGTTCGCGCACTTGTTAGGAAAAGAACTATTTCATATTCTGTTTCATCTGATTCTGAAGATTCCGAAGGTAATGTATCTTTCTCGTAGGTATATTACATTGTTTTGTACTTATGATTGAAGAGAAATCGGTTCAACTGGAAATTGAAACTGTATTCATCAGCTATTGCTGTACTGCATCGTTGATTTTTTGACTGTATTGTTTTTTTTCTTCTTGAAATATTTTTCTTCAGTGATTGTTGCTTAATGAACAACTTCATTTCTAGTAAACAAACACTATGAAAATACAAAAATGGTAACAATGTTTGACGCACATAAATCACAAAAAATTAATTCTTTATCAAATATTAATTGGACCAACATTTATTACGTGTATTGCAGTTCAGACGCAGCCACAGCCAGTAGTACAGTAGTCATTTAGTCAAGTGATTGTTCTGGTCACACGAGTCATGTAAATTAGTAGACTTTATTTATTTAATCCAGTTATTCTGTATGTTGGGAGCTGCTACTCGACCAAGAAAATAAAATAGAGAGTTCCATTTACTGAACTCGACCGTGTATTCGACTCACAGTGGGCTAGACTGAAACAAATGTGTTCAAATGGGTCAAGTCACTAAATTACTGGACCACTTGACTTAACTGGCTGCGTCTGAACTCTGCTTTACATTAAAATGATATTCACAATTTTTGGCTCCGGGTGAATCAGACTTCTTTATGATTAGCATCTATTATTTCGACTTTGAGGTTCGGAAGGAACAATAAAAAATAATTTTTTGGGTGCATAAGAGGCCTATTCTGTAACGCATAACTATGTCGTTAGTGAACGATAATCGGTAATTAACGATATTTGCCATTCTGTAGCTAAATATCGTTATCGTTTTATCGTTATTCTACGATAAAATTTATCGTTTGTATTCGACGTCGATGGAGGTGTCTTTATTTTGTCGTTGGTGGATATCAAACATGAAACATTTAATTCACAGAAGATATTGGTATAGTGATTATTTGAAATTTGAATTAGAATCTAAATATTTGGCAACAAGAGTGGTTAGCACAAATTTTGGGATATTTAAAAGTGGTGCGATTGTTCAATAAAAAATTAATAACCAGAGACAACTAGTACAGCTAGTTAGAGAAGATATATTGCGCAGGTGGAATACTTGATTACTACGATATTCTCAGCACTTATTATATGAACGGTCAAAAATGATCTATAAAACTATTTTAGACAACATCGATAGCGACTCAGAAAACTGAGGTACACAAGCAACCCGTTTGAGTTACCAGATATTCTTTTTCGGCAAATGTACAGATCGAATAAAGAGGCAGCACAATAATTATTCATGTTGCCAGCACAAAGAAACACGAGTATGTCATTTGTATGTTTACAGTTTTTTTTAGCACATTATTATTTCTGGCGCATGGCAGCTACCAGAAACCTGTAGGATCAGACAGACACAACATCAGTTCATATCAACCGAATATCAGCAGATCTATAGCAGAAGTATAGCACTTGCAATTATGTGTCCGTGAGGAACGTTGCACAAATAGAAGACATATATACTTCAATATTCGTAGGGGGAAGTAGTTGTTTGCTGTCAGATATTGGCCTTAATTTCCACTGTGTGGAATTATGTGGTGAGACAGGAATTTTTTGGTTTTACGAAATATTCGTTTCGTAGAATTGAACTCTCCTATATACACACTCGAACTTTGTTCGTTTTATTATAGTGAATAATCTTGCACAAAGATATGTGAAATTTTCACAGACCGCTGATGAAAATTTCACACAAAACATGAGTATGTAGAAAAACTGGAAAAACCGGAAACTTGAGCGATTTTTTGAAAAAATTATAAATTCGCCATTTTTCAAGTTGTAGGGTTGGTTCTCCTCATGAAAGTATTGAAATATGATGTGTCCTTCATGTGTGCACAAAATAGGCGTGGTCATATTATTAGTTTTGGCACAATTGCAATTTTTTTTACGTGCCTGTATGCTACAGTGATAGTCCGATTTTGATTTCTCGAACAGATTTTGGAAGTAGAAGTATAGTAACACTACAATGCTGCAAAATGTGTGGAAAATGCTTACAAACTGTTTTCACCATAAAAAAGTCCTTTTTTCACCGTGAACAAAAGACTTTTTTCACTGCCAAAATAATTCACAAAATAAACATGAAATATTACTCCTTGAAGGATTTATTTTTAACATAGTCAATTGTTAATTGATTATTCATCACACAACAATTTCATTCATAGAAATAATAATTGACAGAAAAGTTTGAACAATTATTTCCAACATGAATTACCGAAGATGTTCCATGTTGCTGCTGATCAGAAACGTTAGATATTTCTTGAAGAGTTGATTCCACAATTTTATCAAATATTTTAATTTGTTTGGAAGAAGATGAACAATTCAATATTTTGTTAGAAATCTCAATTTTGTTATTCAAACTTTTTTCTATATACGCTTCTGCTACGGAAGCAGATGACGTTTTATGAATATTATGTTGGCCCCTGCATTGCCAAGAACAGTAACAGAGCTTCTCCTGAAACAGTGACCTGTAGCTCTTATACATGTTTTTTCCAAGACATTTTGCGATCCAGCTGGGAATTTCTCCTATTTTATTTATCCTTACATGTTGGTTAATATATTTTCCTACAAGCGTGCAAAAAGTTTTGAATACAATTTTACTGAAAACATTGAATACTATTTTCAAAACAAAAGTCGTTTAAAACCGATATCTTATCGGCACAAAAAAACGTCAATATGTATTGGAAGTATTTCTTTTTAATTTCAGACGATGTAAATTCACATTCACAGTTGTACAAAAAATGTTGTTTGAATTTCATGTATGGTACGTGTATTCTGCCGTCCTAAGCGAAAAAGCCGTATCTGCAAAAACTCTGAAGCTGAGAATCTGTAGTTTCGACCATCTTAAGTACGAACAGTCTTAGAGTTGTGTACTAAACGCATAATGATTGATTAACTTTGGCTATTTAAATCTAGTTTACGTAGTTTTTTTCTTTGGAGAAAGTTAAGTTTATAGTGTTTCAAGACTACAAAAACCAATATCTCCATATTCACATTCCTACACGGCAGTATAGTACGCACTAAATACAAAAATAACTATGTTTTCGTATTTCAATTCTACACAACTTCTCTCATTGGAGCAACCAGATTGCTGTATGAGTTCTTATTTTATAAGCCAAATCCAAAAAAAAAATAGTTTTTATTTGGTTTAAATGCTTATAACAAATTGATAAAGGACAGTTGCGAGTCCAAAACATAACTGTGTTTTTTTTTATCCCAAGGGTGGCTGAGGCGTTGCAGCAAACAGGAGTAGCGGCCCGTGGGCCTTAGCTTACCGTACACCAACGTCAAAAACACACATGTTCCCCCGACACTCAACACATAAACACTCACACATTACAGAGGGATGCGAAAACTTGAAAATCTGCCTTCAGTGGGAGCTACGGAGGGGCCTCGGATTGAGTGTTGCGGGACTGATAGCCGGTGATGAATCACCCGCGGCCGCCGCTCCGCATGGTTGAGAACCAGCCCTACCACGGTTTTCACGAGGAGGGGGTTTGAAGGAACTTGCTGCGGGAACTCGAAAATCTGGTCTTCGGTGGGAGCCAAAGAGCGGTCTCGAATCGGGTGCTGTGGGTCTGGTAACCGGTGAATGAATCGCCCGTGGCCACGGCACCACCCGATCGAGAAGCAGCCCTACCAGGACTTTCACGAGGAAGTTGATTAAAGGAACTCGCGGTGAGAACTGGAGAACCAGTCTCCGGAAGAAGCCAAGGAGAGGTCTCGAATCGGATACTGGGGGTCTGGGAGCCGGTGATAGAATCACCCGCGGCCGCCGCACCGCCTGACTGAGAACCAGCCCTACCAGGACTTCCAGGAATTGGCAGATTGAAAGAACTTGCTTCCTTGACAAGCACCCACACACACACACACACCACACACACACACACACAAATATATTATAGGGATTCATTTTGAGGAGGAGAAGGAGGTTGCTCTGAAATTATGTCACGGATGAGGCCACAGGGGGATGGCAAAAAGGGACCATGGGTGCCTACTTGCCTGGCTGCAGTAGTTGCCACCGCACATCTTCTACTACTACACCTACAGTAGTTTTTTACTAGTATTTTTGTTACGAAAAAATCCTCTATTAATTGACCTAAACGGAAACCAAAGAATATCACGGTACTCTGGCATATGATAACGATTGGGCAAAAAACACCCTATCAACGTCGATAAACGGCGTCCGTTCACGTCGTTTTGAAATTACTACAGGGTCTCATCTTTGCATGAGAACTAGGAAATAAAGGCCAATTACATCGCACCAAATTCTGATATATTTTTTGAAATGATTTTTTTGTGAAACGAATGAAACGAATTTAATCGACTGAGTGGAAGAACCTTTTCTCCACACATTATATAAGGAGCTCGACGGAAGAGGGCAGATAGATAGTCACAGAGAATCGCAGATACAGTTCCAGAGTTCGCAAGTAGAGAGTGACAGTGAAGATAAATTGAAATAGTTAGTCAAGTCAATGTTCTGCGGACTCGTGGTGATTTCTCGGAGCAATTCAGTTTCGTTCAGAAATGAATCAACAGACTTATCGCAAAAATTCAATTGCTGGTGGTAACACTACTGAGAATCCACTAGTTATTATTATTACTGATGATAACAACCCAATTCGTTGCATTCTGCAAATGAGTCAGAATAGCCGGTCTAGAGTAGTTAGTTGCAAAGTGCATGACGATGAAGTAGACGGAATCGGTTGCAAATTTTCACTAGATGAAGGAATTTTATTCGAGATGGATTTCTTCTGTTCTACGTAGTCTTCCAAACAATCTTCAGCAACAGCAGTTGACTTCTAGCCTTCAAGACGTTTCATGTTGGATATCTTTTCGCCTTTATCTGCTAGAAATGTTACCGAGGATCGTCTAAAACTGTGACCTGTGTAACGCTCTGGGTTGGGTAGGCCTGTAGCGATCTATGCCGGCCTTTCACCAAATGTGTTCACGCCTCTACGCACTGAACAGAGCAATTGCCTTCTTTATAATCGATAAAAAGCGACAGTGCCTGGTGGTAGGATGCCGTAAATTTACATACTTTCTATAGAGCTTCCGAAAGGTTCCATTAGCTATGTCTTCAGATATAACAAAGGATCTTAAAGTATGGTTTTTAAAGTCAAAAATTTTCACAATAATAAGGTTTTCTCTGCGAAAAGTACCGGCTAGAGCAGTAAAGAGTAGGAAACTTGCTTATGTCCAGGTTTTGCTTTATTTCAACTGAAAATTTCACTATCGAGTAACGCGACCATAGGGTATTGGATTTCAGTGCCTTACTCCTCTCCACTGAAGCTATTCACTCTTTTTTTCAACATCAGTTGAAAAAAAAAATGCTGTTCGTATCTCTCTCGTGATTTAGTAGGTAACAGGTCTGAATTTACCTTATCAGACGCCTTTAAAATTGCTGACGAATCTATCGTGGCTCAGTGGCTAGGTCTGTAGCAGTGGAACTCGCCCACTCGTTCTCAAGCGTCGCAGCTGCTATGCAGGTCCAATCTCGGTTGGACAGGAAAATCCTGCCGTATCTGGAGGAGAACAAAATTGTGGTAAATCCGGCCAAGTCCGAAGCCATCAATTTCTCGAAGAAATTTAGGTTCTCTAAAATTCCTCAGAAATTGAAGGTCAAGACCAATGTGAGGTACATCAACTTGGCTATACAGAGGGCCGCTGCGGCGGTAAAACGCACATACCCTCTTATAGCCAGAGGTTCCAGGATGCAGCTTGAAGCCAAACTAATGGTGTATAAGCAGATTATAAGACCTGCCATGTTGTACGCTTGCCCAGCGTTCTACAGCCTGCCCAAGACTCCGTTTATGAGACTGGACAGGATGCAGAACCAGGTACTTCGTATCATCACTAATAGTGACAGATACATTCGACTGGATGCGCTGAGCGCCCTGGCTGGCGTCGACTCCATCCCGACTTATGTTAGAAACCTGTCGGACAAATTCTACAGGTTTCACCTCCCCAACAGTTCGTTAACCAGGAGCCTTACTAGGATCAGAAATAATGATGATCAGCTCCGCAAACACGGCGGGCTGATCTATCAATCGTTGGCCATATTTCAAGAAAGATGGGAAGAACCGGTTCCTAAAGGAACCAAGCCGCCTCTAGGTAGTGCGCGAAGTACCTTGACCCGGTTTTGTGCTCTAGCCTTTTTCGGGGTTTACAACGAAACAACCACCTCTGAGCAAAATTAGACAGCAATGCAGTATCTACATTGAATGCTCACGAACGACGGCATGCATAAGCTTTGCAGGAGGCATGTATTAGCGAACCACCACCACTATGTCATTGAATATTCGACCTACCGTCAACATCAGCGGAGGCGGATACCAGCGCCCCTTGTCGGGACCCTGCGTGTACCCCTTGGCACAGGCGCTCCCTTGCCTCGCAGCCAGCAATGTCTGCGGAGTAAGGGAGGCGGCCCTCAGTGCATCCTCCCGACCTGTCCTCTCCTGGGCCCTCTTGGGCGAAGAGTTGGTTTGAGTGTTTGAGTTATGAATATACAATTCATACTGTAGATAGAATCGAATAACTGTGAAAAATAAAATTTTATTTATTTATTTATTTATTATTGTAGCAGTGGAACTTCTAGCTCGCATCAGACAGACGTTCGAGGCTCGGGTACGGAATCTTTTTTTTCAAGTTCACGGGTCTCTTTAGGTGGCCACATGCCTTGTTGTGAATCAAGTGTAATGTGAGTTGCCTAGATGCCAGTCCCGACGTTTGGTGCTAGCTTGAAGTGCGCACCGACCAACCGGGGTGGTGCTGTAGGTATTCCGGGTTTTCCTACATCTGAAACAACCAACAATATCAGTAAGTCGTCACCCCGGAGCGCCACAGCAAATGATAATAATAGCCGCAGAGGCATCTATGCCTTTGGATACACTCTACGAGTGTTTATGAGGGAGTATTATTATTATTATTATTATTATTATTACTTTCATTGAAAACAATTTGAAAAATGCAGAATCTGTTACTTCGACAACGCTTCGACTCCAAACTTTGACATCTTGATGCTTGATGATAACTTTTTTATCATAGCAAATCTTTGGTAACCTCACAAAACCACTTAACTCAGCTTGGTTTGATAGTTATGTGGATTGATTTTGAGAAATGTATAGGATAGAAATATAAAAGTTCCTCAATTTTCATTTCATTCCAATGAATAAAAATTGCGAAAACAAGAAAAATAGTCTGGTTGAGATTAAATATAAAAACCTACATTAGTTTGAATAGTAATATACAGGTAAAATCAATGAAATGTACGTATAATAACGGTAAATTGACAAATTCTACTTTCCCGCACTAGGACGGTAAAACGATTTTTCTCGCACTAGTGCGGTAAAGTGACACTTTCAAACCAAAAATTCATGCGGGAAAGTGGGTAAAAACGCACGGTCGTAGATAACATTTTTTTACGTTCTTTAAAATACGAAATTCCGAAATACAAATGATTCTTTCTGATATATAATTGACAAAGTATTTTAAAATTCAAATGATGGTGTCTAAAATCAAACTGATTATTCTGAAATACAATAATCGATGCTTTCGGAAATCATATTGACTTTCCTGAAATTCAACTGATATTTGTCTAAAATTCAACTCACTATTCTGAAATATAATTGACGCTTTCCGAAATTAACTCAGCAATCTGAAATGCAATTGATACTAACCGAAATCTAAGTGGTTATTCTGATATTCGAATGACGTTTCCTGAAATACCACTGGAAAAGGTGTAAGTAGTCACTTTTTAACAAAATTATCATATCGGATGACATATAGAAATCGTCGAAAAAGTCGATGGACCTTTTCCCTTCGTACTCGAGTGGGCCCTGTCCGATTTGAAAAATATTTGAAATTTGGGGTTTTCGAGGGATGGACTTTAATCTCACCTCAGACGTATAGCTCTTCATCGCGGTTTTAGACCAGTGGCTCTCTGTCTACGAGCGATAAGGACAGCACTTCTACCTACTGATATTTTTATTTGCAACGTAATCAGCAAGAGCGCTGACCGTTTCACATTTTCCAGTTTGATGCAGATGCCTGCATTGAGACACAAAGTTGAAGATTCTTGTTCTGTGAGTGCCAGTCTTCAAACTCTACTCATATCCCACTCACCCGCGATTATCAGCGAAATTGAGAATTTGTATATTCTTGTTTTCGCGCTGGTGATTACATTTTCTTTGGCGCGGTAATAAAATCGGATAAGTTTGTCTTCCGTGTAATAATTTATATAAATTTTGGTTTTGTGCTTTTTGAAGAAGTGAAAAAAGGTGAGTTTTATTTTTTATTCCGCCTTTTTGTGGATGGAATATGGGAATCACGCGAATTTGTTTGATAGTACTATAAATCATTTTAGTTATCAGAAAGTTATTTACATGGCTTTATTATGAAATATTTTTGAATAGATTTTATTTTCCATCTGAGATTTCAGTCGTATCAGTATTGTTGAAGGAGTACTTATTTTTCGGAAATTAAAAATGTTTGTGGAATATATATTTCAATTGACTTCGCGAGAATTTATTTTGATAATCAGTCTAAAAAAGAGTGAGTGAATGGCTCAAGAATCGTTGATAAAAACACTTTTAGTACATTCAATTATACGTATTTTTTTATCGAATTGAAAGGATTCGCGAATTGGAGGTTTTAATTTTCTATGCATGCATAATTATTTACTAATCAGTTTTGATTCACAAATCTTATTTCATAATATTAATTGATGCCGTGACCCCTTTCAAATACCAGGAAGATAATGTATCTACTAGTAGTGCTGAGCTGAGTATTGTGTAACAAGATTGCAGGTTATGATCGCTTCATTTTATCTACCAAGGGAGGATCCCCTTCACAATATTAGAAATATATTCACAAGGGAGATCAGGAATAGCTTCTTCTCCAACTTTGGAAACAATCGAGTAATCGGAGTTGAATGAAAAAATTGTGATCGTAGGTACTTCTTGACCATAATGATAGCTGGGTTTTGGAATTCTTTTTATTGGTTGCCGTGTAATTGAGCGTTCAAAATTGATATGCACAACGTTACAAATGCTTTTGGTGCACTTGATTATTGTAACTTGTGTATAGTTATAGAATATAGGAAAAGGTCAGGATAATTGAAACCACCATGGATCTGTTGCCGACGTTGCGACTCATCTTGAGTCATCCTCAGAGCACTTCAATAGGGATTGTGATTATTACTCAAGTCAATAAAATACATAAACATTCAGACAATGAGGTGTCAATTTTCTGTGATGAAATTACCATGGATAAAATTATAAAATAAATTATATAGAAAAAAACAGGATACTTACACGAACCGTGGATTTCTTGTCGTTATAAAATGCAATGTAAAAGGGGCATTTACATAGGTATGATTTGAATTCCTATTCAAAATAATGTAATTGAAAATTTTAATATTTGTCATTACCACAGAAGAATTTGTTACTGAATGCAGAGAGTGGAGATTGAAAAAGTTTTTTTTTGGCTGACTCGTGATTCCTTTCAACGATCGTGGCCATAGGCGTGCTTTCATGAAGGTATGATTGAGAATTAGGTAGAAATTGAGTATCTGTTTTGATATTAGTGATGTTTTAATGTTGATCATCCCTTGTACCTATGCTTCTTTTTTATAGTTTTGTTGTTTTCCCAAAATTTCTTTATTCTTAAAATCGAATTTGTGTAGATTTTGGTATGAATGGTCCGCAAGACCTATTTTATTTGTTGTTTTTATGAAGTGTTGGGGTCTTATACTTCGCTCATGTTCGGATTTTCTAGTTTTGAGATATCATCCTGTTTGTCCATCATACATTGCAGTCTTCACAAGGTATTTCGTAGATTATATGACGGTATTCTTACTGCTGAGAGTAGCATTGTGGGGTACGTTTGTGAAAATCTTCTTCAACTTTTCTGAAAGACCTGAAATATATGGAATTTAGTGGGAGAATTGATTTTCTTTTGGGAAGTCAGTCTTTATTGTATGTTCTTTGAAAAGGAATTATTTATTAATTTTACGGGATAATTTTTTCATCAGATATATATTTTTATTGTTTCGAAATTTTCATGTTGGAGAGTTGGGTGTAATAAATGTAGAGTCCTATACATAATTGGGAATGGTTTGTTATATCTACCAATCTGTGACCATTTCGTTCTTGTGATTGATATGTCTAAAAATGGTAATTTGTTATTCTGTTCTTTTTTGACTGTGAATTGGAGGTGCGGGTGGTAGCTATTGAATACTTGTCGGCTGGAGTCTTCTTTGTCTATGGGTATGCAAGTGATGATATCATCTAAATAACATTTGAAAAACGGCATTTGTCTACTAGATCGTCTAAGGATCTTATAGTATCCGAGACACTATTGTAAATTTTTTGTGAGATATATGAGTGCGATCTTTGAGATATAGATTTTTTCACATGTGGGATAATCGTAATAGGTTCTCGGCAGATATTATATTCATGAGTGGGTCTTGCTATATCACCAGACAAGTGAAATTTCACATTCGTACAGAAATAAAATGGTTGTCTCATAGCCATGATTTCGGATTGTTTGTATGGTTAGTCCAAAGAAAATCTTCCGTTTTTCATCATTATCACTTCCAGAAATATTTTTTGCAGTATTTCCATTGGTTTGAGGTGTATAATCGGAGAGCACTACCCCATAGCAGGCTTCCATATCTTATACAGTTGTAAACCGATTTTAATAATTTTCTTTGGAAATGTCAAGTACTAAAAGGTCTACCTTGGGACAAATTTTGAAATGATTATTCCAATTTTCAGGGCATACTAAGATATTTTTTCTTAGTCGAAAATCGGGATTTTTCATTAGCGATTTTTTTATTTAAAAACTCACTACGACACTGGATTCAGAGTGCCTCTAAACAGGTGTGACCAAAATTTCATGAAAAAATATTCATTAATAACAAAGTTATGACAACTCAAAAATTCGAAAACTCACACAGCTAACAGTCACAAAAAACACCATTTACCAACAGATATAGCTATGAGAATATTTTTTTTTATGATTTCAACAATGAAGTGCCACCAGATGAAAAAAAAATCAAATAGCGTAAATTTTTTAATGAAAATTACGGAATAAAATTTACATAATTCAACTAATAATGAAGCAAAAAATTTTAGTAAACGTAACTATGATAACTAATTATTGAAATGTTTCGATTCAGTGCAACAATTAATTCTAACCCATTTACTAGTAGCCTCTACTAATCCAGCATGTATTTCGATACATTTGTCGTAGCGCTTACGAATGTTTCTGCTTACGTTCCTTAGTTCTTGAGGGGTAATATCTGCACATACCTGTCGAATTCTTGCACAAAGTTCATTTCTATCTCTTAAGCGGTTTTTGTAAACCTTTTGTGTGAGAAATCCCCAGAGAAAAAAGTCCAAAACTGTGAAGTCTGGAGATCTGGGTGGCCACTCTATAAACGGACTACCACGGCCTATCCATCGGTTTGGAAAATGTTCGTGAAGCCATTGCCTCACAGCTCTGGCATAATGAACTGAACATCCATCTAACTGGACAATTAAATTTGATCGTTCATTGATTGGCAGCTCGTAAATAGCATCCCAAAACTCTGTGTTTGAAAATTCTAGAAACCTCTGCACATTAATGTTTTCCTCAAAAAAGGATGGACCAATAATTCGTTCGTTCAATATCCCACACCAGACATTGATTTTTGGGAATACTGACTTTTACAGTTTATTACCCAGTTAGGATTATCCGCTGCCCAATAGCGACAATTCTGTGATGACACTACTCCATTTGTAGTGAAAGTGGCATCGTCGATATATAAAATATTTTGTAGGAAATTTATATTGTTCAAATATTCCCCTTGGGCCCATAAACGATATTCCAGACGAAAATTTTGGCTTGAAAGGTTTAATATTCTTCGTCTTGAGACATCTCCGAATAGTTTCTCGTGGAATATTCAAGTGGCATTCCTTTTACTGGCATTAGGATTATTTTCGAAATAATCTAAAATGATTTAATCATTCCTATCATTCCTCTTTCGTCTTTGTACAGGATTACTTTTTAACACCATTTTTGATACTGCACCAGTTTAATTGAATATGTTATTTATTTTATTTACCGTACCGCAGCTAATACGAGAAAGATGTGGATGTCTCTCATTAAATACTCTACAAACCTCTCTAGCAATTCTAACGTCATCTCCCGAAAGGCGTACAATTTCAATTTTCTCTCTTAACGCTAAATCTTGCAACCACGACACAAAGTAATTCGAAGAACTGTAAGGTGAATATTTTTGACAATAGTACACTTAAATCTTTCACAAGTGTCAAACTGAAATATCATTTCCATGGTAACTAAGATTTAAACTGAAAAATGTATTAGGACTTAGTTTTAGTTAATTTGCGTGAACACTTGAATGTAATTCCGTTATTTTCATTAAAAATATTTACGCCATTTGTTTTTTTTTTCATCTGGCGGCACTTTATTGTTGAAATCATAAAAAAATATTCTCATCTGTTGATTTAGGGTGATTTTTGTGACTTAGCTGTATGAGTTTTCGAATTTTTGAGTTGTCATAACTTTGTTATTACTGAATATTTTTTTATGAAATTTTGGTTACACCTGTTTAGAGGCACTCTAAATCCACTGTAAATAAATAAAAAAATCGCTAATAAAATATCCTGATTTTTGACTAAAAGAAAATATCGTAGTATGCCCTGAAAATTGGAATAAACATTTTAAATTTTGTTCCAAGGTATACCTTTTAGTACTTGACATTTCAAAAAAAAAAAATCGGTTTATAACTTCAAATTTTAGGGGGGTGTTTTCATTAAAAATGGGTCACACTGCATGACTTTCCACCCAGTAGTTTTATAATATTTTCATTGTTATGTTATCAGTGGCAGGTTATTGGATATTCGAATTTATATATATACATATATATTTATATAGAATAAATGGCAATTGGTTTATGTCTTAGCCTATATGAATGACGTATATAACAATATAACAAAAATATGAATGTTCCATTTCATATTCGAGTCCAGATATACTCCATGATATTTGATATTTTTTTCAGATTCTATTCTGAGTGTGTTTTCCTGAGATTCAACGTCAAGGTATAGAAAGGGGCAGTTACCAGCCGTATTACAGCTGAAGGTTGAAGAGTGTTTTTTTTCAAACCATCAAACCAGTTCTTCATGAATAGAAGATCAGTTTCAGCTATAATTTCGCTTCTTATATAACTGCGGTGTCATCAATATATCCTATGACCCTCCCTTCACTGTAGAGGTTAAACGATAAAGGGCCTAGAACGGTTTCCTGCGGTACACCATATTCGATTTCTCTCTGTTCGCTCAGCTTTTCAGCAACTTTCACTTCTTGAGTTCTATTGTCAAGGTAATTTCTGAGTAAATTTGCACATTTACCTCTATCCCTACTCGTTCCAGTTTATCTATGAGAAATTGGCTTCTTCAGAAGCTAAAATCGTTTCTAAATATTCATTTATTTGATTGCTTCATATGAAGTTTCCTCAAACGAAAGTGACAGCTGAGGTGCTGCAGAACGAATCTATTTTTGCTCCTTCTTGTCCACTTACCAATCTGATGCGAAAAAAAAATATAAAATGAGAACAGACCGAAATGCTTGCTTGGAATGAGCACCATAGCACCAACCACTTGGTTCGCTGGTTTCTCAAGGATTCCTACTGTTGAAAATTGAATGCACCACCATAAATAAATCGCAACGGATTGCCACGGCAAATAATAACAATAGTCGTAATCTACATGTTCGGTATGCTTTATGAGTGTTCATAAAGCAGTATAATTATTTTTACTGTATGAATTCAAAAAAAGTTTGAAAAGGAAATTGTACCGGAAAGTTTCAACTCAAGGCTCAGGGTAAACAAACAATGGAAGGACTTTCATTAGTTAATTACAAACAGTGATGATCATAACTCGCTACACATGTATCATACCAAAAAAAACAACATAGGCAAAATATCAAATAGTGTGAGCGTATGTACTATATGAAAACAGAATAAACAAATCAAAAAATATACAGAATGAGTAAAAACAAATACTTATGGAGAACAGTCGATAAACTATATACTGGGTAAACAAATTAATAATGAATGTCCACAGGAAATTTATATCAAAAATAATTTAATCGATGATAAATCAATCTTAGCGAATAGCTTTGCAACCTTAGTTCCAAACCATTTGAAACAACATTTCCTTAATGAAACGTTACCAGGAACCATTGACTTAACTCAACTGTGAATAGCTTCTATTTTCGTCCTGTTTCGTCTTCCGAGTCTCTCCAATGATATGCTGACCTCAAAAATAAAAATTCTACTGGACTAGATTGCCTCCACGGAAATTATCTAAGGACACTTTAAATGGCCATAATCAAATCGTATGATTGGTTTCGGAGAAACAGGGTGATTTTGAAAGATGTTACGAAAACACAAAATAAAAGTAATTTACACAAATTGAGATTATTTCTGATTTATTCACGTGATTTGGCTAAAATATGTCAAGCCTTTGAAAACGCCATACTATTATGATCCAAAACAGTATTTAGCTTACCGGGGGAACTCAAAACATCCAATTTCGACGTTGTTTACTCCACTTGGTATTTTTCAGATATTTTCTAATTGAAGGACATGGCACTGGATACATGTATTCCTGAGGCTCGATAGATTTTTTGATTTTTGGAAATATCATTCTACAGGTCAGAACAAGCAACTTTCCTCATTAGACTTTTTTCTGGCTCTACAGCGTGAGCTAAAAAAATGGGTTGATTGTCTAACGCTAATTATGGAAAATATTTCCTGCGAATGGATTTTTCTTTATTTTTGAGTATAATATCATGTGAAAAATATCAATTTCTTTTAATTTTATCAATTATGGTGTACACTACTACAGGACGAGGCAGAAAACGCGATTTTTCTGAAACTCGTTTATTGACTTCTCGCCCAATTGTGGGCCTTTCGTTGAATTTCTCGGAACTAAAATTTCTCCCTGAAGTTGCTCGTGTTAGCAATTTTGTTTTTTACACGTTTGTACCTATATGTACAAGTTAAAAAAATTAAACTCACTTCACCAGCTCTTGCAACATACCCCTAAGTGTATCGATGATCAACGTATTGGCATATAAAGTGTTCAACTATAAAACAAAATGATTGTTGTTATGGTGACTATATAATCTGTCAAAATTGACAATAGTTCCTCATCATTGAAAAGTCATGGTTTATTGCTATATATGTGATATACCAAATGCTCAATACCAGATATCCGTCGATCAATTACTCCTCGAAAGGAGGCAGGTAATATCTATATTAGTTATTAGAATAGGTTAGTTCAATTAATGTATTCATAGCTTTCATATCAACAGAAATAAATAAGTATTCTCCCATACTTTCGTTTAAATATAGATATTTGAGAATTCGTCTTTTTTGAGTCACCCTGTAGCGTCACACAAAAAGAGTTGACGAAACTTGATTGTCATTCTCTGTGAAAAATCAAACCCAGATATCAACAATTAATCCACTATACCATCATATCCCATTAATCAACCACCTTATTTTTTGCTCACTATATAGAAACGTTGTGAAATATATTTAGAACAGTTCGTTGGGTTCATCTACACAATATGCATCAAGAAATTCAACGAAAGGACTACAATTGGGCGAGAAGTCAATAAACGAGTTTCAGAAAAATAGTGTTTTTTGCCTCGTCCTGTAGTAATGTACACCATAATTGATATAATCAAAGGAAATTGATATTTTTACATGAAATTATACTCAAAAATCAAGAAAAATCCATTCGCAGAAAATATTTTCCATAATAAGCTAGACAATCACTCCATTTTTGTAGCTCACGCTGTAGAGCCAGAAAAAAAGTCTAATGAAAAAAGTTGCTTGTTTTGACCTGTAGAATGATATGACTGGGTAATATTTTAAATTTGGAAAAGCTATACTTTTATGATACAAACACAGTATTTTACTATATCGGGGTAATCAGAAAAGTACTTGAAAATCTCCTATTAGGAAGTTATGTACCTCATTCATTCAATAGAATCCTTCCCTACGTTTTCGACTTTTAAGATAACTTAATATGTGAAAACTCTTAAACCATGATAATTGAAAAGCCACAAGCCACACTTATATTTAGAAAATACAAGGGCTCTACAAATATGTTTGCCAGTGGCACTATATCTTTGCAGTTTCTCTAATATAAGTACCAGTCATCACACCACTCTTAGGGCATTGATCAGGCAAAACATCATCGTGGGGCGTAGCGTAACCTGAATAAACATGTAATGAAATATGATCGGTTGACGTAGATTATATAAATTCGACATGCTCCACGATTTTATTTTCGTCTGATCAGTGATAAGAATAGCGGTTGGAATTCCAACTACCAATACGTTGGAATGCTGTTCGTGAGGTTGCGGAAGAAGAAAATGAGCTTCCTGAAATAGTCTAAAATGTTGTTACATGCACATCAAGTAGTCAGGTATATGATAGAGTTAGTTTCTGTAGGGCCCTTGTATTTTAAAAATATAAGTATGGCTTGAGATTTTCATATCCTTATTATGGCTTAAGGGATTTCACATATTGACGTTTTGAATGTTGAAACATATGGTTCTTCAAGGTTTTTATTGAAAGAATAAAGTAAATATAGGATATTTTTAGGAAGTTTTCTGATTACCCCGATATGGTAAAATACTGTGATTGTATTCTAATAATTTTGCTTTTCCGAACTGTCGCATTACTGAGCCAAATCTTTCTAAATTCTAACATCTTTCAAAATTACCCTGTTTCTTCGAAAATATATAATCATACGATTTGATTATGGTTGTAATGGGTGTGTTGTTGTGGTTCTCCGTTTAGAAAACGATTAGGTTCAAAAGAGGAAAAGAGGATGTTATTTTATTAAAATGCACTTGCAAAAATTATTTCCAAAAGTGAAGTAAGTGTCAAAATTGAGAACAAAAGGACATTACATTTTCTGTCAACTAGAAAAAAGTCGCAGGACAGGGTCGGCGTAAGGGATTATTAGTATTCACAAATAATTCATGTTACATGGTCCATTTAAAGTGTTATCGACAGATCGTGATCTACAACATACCCGAGTTTCATTGATTTCTGCAAAATCCCATGTATTCCGTGCGGGGTCCTTTGTACCCGAGTATATCGTTGAACCTTTAGCATTCCTTATAAACAGATCTGTTGAAGCGGAATCGTTTCCAGATTTGCTGAAAATAGGAAAAGTTTTTCCGTTACTCTAGAAAGGTACTTAATACACACAATAAATTATTGTCCTTTTTGATAAACAACAATATAACCAGCAAGTATCAAAATGGATTTTGCCCAGGGAGATCGACGGAAAGTGCTACTGCGCTTTTAGAGACTATTCATGGTGGTGTCGACAGAGGAAAATTTGTTGCTGCACTTTTCTTCGACCTATCCAAATTTTTCTATTCCATAGACTTTGATTTACTCGCTAATGAATTGTACACTATAGGTAAGTGAAAGAAACATTTCTAACTTGGATACTTTCCTACATGATATATCGGAGAATATATATGTAAGATGGGACAATACTGACTCTGATTTGTGTGAGATTAATATGGGAGTTCCACAAGGCTCAGTTTTAGGGCTATCAATATTTCCACTTTATATAAATAATGATTTCCCACAACATTTGGGTATAAGTTCGGTATCACTATTTGCTTATGAAACTTCGATTACACAAGAAGCGGATAGTCCCGTGGAACTTCAAAATAAACTCAATATTATCAGTGGACGATCCACAGATTGGTGTCGCAGAAACAGGCTTATAGTCAATCCAGACAAAACATTTGATTCAATGTTTTAGAAGGAAATATACATATGAAGCATTAAATAATAAAGTTACTAACATGACAATATATCCATCAGACACAAACAAATTTTTAGGATTACACGTAGATTCTAGACTGAGTTGGAAATTTCATTTAAACTATGTACGTAAAAGATTAAACTGCAGTTTCTATGTATTGCTATAACTACTAAAAAAGGTTTTGGATGGAAACAGTTTCAAGAATGTCTATTGTGCGATGGTGAATTCAGTTCTTTTGTATAATGTACTAGCATAGGGGAATAGAACAAACAGAGAGATCTTTCGAAGCTAAGAGACGTATTATTCGCGTATTATATGGTGTTCATTACACAGATTTCTGTAGACCCATTTTCAAAGAAAAAAATATTTCAACATTCCATTCATATAGTTGTCTAGTTTATGTGAAAAACAAGAATACATAGGTTGGAAACTAGTGCAAAGTGTCACAAATATCCAAGTAGAAACGGAAACTTACTAAAAATCAACAACACCGTAACGTATTATTTCGAAAGTCACCCTCTTTAGTAGATACAAACAAGGCTTTTCAATTGTTTACCATCAGATAAAAGAAATATTTCAGAAACTCTTTTGTTCTAACTGTATTTAAAAAAACATTATTCACCTATTGCCCATACAAGTGATGGATAAGTTTAATGAGTCAAGATCAGTAGAAAATAAAAAAAAAACGAAAACGAGAAAAGCCTATCAGAAATGAAAGGGAAGCTATCGCAGTTGTAGGAAATGCAGTGATATACAACATTTAATATTTGAGTAAACTTGAGACAGTTTCTGAAGTTTCTAAAAGCAGCATACTTATACCTACGTTGCATTCTGAAATAAGCAAAATCCATTGCTTATAAATGCAGAATGTACAGACATTGAAACTAAGATGATCCTGATTTTGTGAAATTTTGAGTCACTCATTGATTGTTGATAATAATTACCTTCACAATGTATGTTTTTCTGGCCAATCTTGTTATTTGTTCAAATGGACGTATGGACAGGCACAACTGCAGATTCTATGGTAATGTGAATCCTCATTGGTATAGAGAAACTCATTCACAAACAGTCCAGAAATTGAATGTTTGAGTTGTGGTTTTGAGGGACCATATTGATGGTAATCTCAACGGAAAGAAATATCTTGAACTTCTTGATACAACTGTGAACCCCAGAATCACTCTTCGATTTATAGGTCAGCTCACCTTCCAACAATATTCAGCACTTCCACATTTTGTCAAACCAGTACATCAATTTTCAGATGACAATTCCACCAATAGAATGACCTACGGGATTTCCTGATTTAGCAGTGTTTATTTTTTTTATAGTGAAATACAAATGTCATATTATTCCTAGAGCCCAATTCTTTCGATGATATATGTAGAAGAATTGTAAATGAGTGGCTTGCAGTGACTCTATAAATGTTAGGAAAGGTGCAGACATCACGGAATGGTTCACATTTCGAACCTTTCATATTATTTCAAGTTATAAAAAAATTGATAAAACCTGTTTTTATTGAAACTTCTACAATACGTATACCGATGTGTCAAAATGATTAATTACAAGTAAGGTAGTCAGTCCTTATGAGAATTCAAAACTAGGGGGTGTAGATGATGAGGGGATTGATAGCACAATAATGATGGTGGAAGAGTTTCTTTTTTGATCGATTTCGGAGATAAGTAACAATTTTTAGGTGTTCATGAAATAATCAATTATTGAACGGAAAGTTCCTTTTCTGCAATGCTTGGCATGGAAAATGTATCAACTCCTCAAAACACCTATGATTGCCACATGATTATCGTGATTTGATTACTAGTAAACAAGGTATCAGATATTTATGCCTTATTATTTCAGATGAACGAATAATAATAGTATCTATATTTAGAAATGTAATTGAGTGAGGTGGAAACAGAATACATGTAAAACATTTGAAAACACCTTCATTAAAATTTAGCAGTTGTTTTTATATACAGTAATCAAATTGTGAATGATCTACAATTATCGGGCAGAATCGTTCATTAAGTTCGGTTGATATGGCATTACCAATAACCTTCCTGAGATGTTTCATCCTTCAACAGTTTGAAAATGAGGAAAACAATTTAGATTCAAGGAAAGAACTGCGCATTTTCATTGTGACAGTACATATAGTTACAGCGTCAAGATGTTTATTTGAGAAATATTAGATTTTGCTCTGTTAAATAAACTATTTATAATTTTGTACCTCAAATGTAAATATACAGGGTGTTCCAAATTATGTCGGCACCATTGCCAACTCCGTTATTATTGATGCTACGAATTCGGTTAAATGGGCAAACTATTAGCATAGCGAAAACAAAAAAAAATTACAGTCGATTCGTAATAACATTCTCAACAACAAAGCTCATATCACCTTTATTCCTAAAGTGGAAAATGAGCGACTTATGTGGAAGTATTTATTTCTGTCACTAGTAGAAAAAATTTCTTTGTTTCCGCAAATAAAAACCTCATGATTGTCCAAACAACCAATTTTGGTACTCATACGAATGACAATATTTTGTTACTAATAGCAAAATAAGACAGTAAAAAGAAAAAATTGCGCTGGGATGTGAACTCGTGAAACCCGTGATCATCATATCGCACCACTCAATTGACACCACTGAGCTATTAGGTATTAATGTGCAAAACGATAATTTCCATCTTAAACATTCCGCTAGCCGCATTTATTTTGTGAATCAGAATATGTCTGCTATACTTTGAAGTCGTTTTTGTACAGAACAGAAAATACTGGAGGGTAATATGAATGTGGTTGGAAAAAATGTGTTCGATTCGAAAAAACATAATTACTATGAGCAATCAAGTTGCCTTGAAACTTTGTTGAAATACTATTTGTCAAATACTCTCAAGTATATCATGACAATGTCATAAATTATGGTAACTGTCAACTACTGTTCGAATAATTTTCGAAATGCCGTTTTCCCATCAAGAAAAATGTGATATGTTAGAATCCTACTTGGTTTGCCAGAAAAATTGCGTACGAGCACTCCAACACTACAGCAATTCGTTCTCCGATCGTGAATCACCTAATCGGCGTTTTTTTGCTGTGCTCTATTCAGGAACAATGAAAAAGTTTTTGAGAAGAGGAAAACTAAAAAACGTTTTGTAATATCTGAAGGTACAGAAATTGACGTTTTCCTACTTTGAGGTATATCCAAATAATTCCATCAGAGATTTATCTAGAGAAATAGCTGTAACACTGATATTCAACGAATTCTGTGCAAACACTAGAACCTGGTGATCCTGAGAGACGATTGGGGTTTTGTCGGTGGTTTAGGAATAAATGCAGAGAAGATTCAAACTTCTATAGAAATATTACATGGAGCGATGAGGCTAATTTTTCAAATCGTGGGATGTATAATAGAAAGAATTTTCATTATTAGAGTAGACATAATCCATTTCTAGTCCATCCCCATAATCCACAAGGACGATTTAGTATTAATGTTTGGTGCGGTCTATTTAGAGGCAGAATTATCGGTCCATTTTTCTACCATGGTTCTTCGAACGGACCCCGTTACATTAATTTATTAACAAGAGTGTTGGAAGAGTTTTTCGATGATCTTGATCTGGAGGCTCGTTAGATGATCTATTTTCAGCAGGATGAAGCACCAGCACATAATGTCAGTGGCGTAAAAAGAATGCTGCGAGGCTGTTTTTGAAACAGATGGATTGCTACAAATGGTCCTGTTAAGTGGCCTCCTCGTTCACCAGACATGACACCTCTAGATTTTTATTTTTGTGGATTTCTGGAAAATGAGGTGTACAAAATGAAACATAATAATGTAAATGAACTGAAAAATGATATTGAAACCATAATTAATAGAATTGATGGCCGAACTGTGTTGAGTGTCAATAGAAGGGCCCAAATATGTGTTCAACAAGAAGGCGGTGATTTTGAACATTTACTCGATATTTAATAGCGCTTTATCAAATCCGTTTGTTATAAATGTTTCCTATTGATAAAACTATCTTATTTTCACCTTCACGAAAAAAAGTCAAATGTTGTTGAGAATGCTATAACGAATCGAAATGCATGAAAAAATATAGAGTGTTCCATTCAAAGAAATATTATTTTATGAAATATTCTGAAAACGCGACTGTCAATTTTTTTTTGTTTTCGGCATCGAGAAGGCCATTAAAAATGTTACTAGCTTGTCCATTTAACCGAATTCGTAGCATCAATAATAACGTTGTTGGCAATGGTGCCGACTTAATTTGGAACACCCTTAAATTTTTTTGGTAGGATGTTTTAGGGTTTTATTAAAAAATTGGTATATGGCAATTAACATGATCTAAGGAAACTACTAACATAATCATGTTTTTGATATTATCAGAAACCCCTCTACTCTCAACGAATAATGACTGCATAAAACTCTTCGATACTAAAGTGACTCCTATTCCAGAACCCACATATTTCCTCACACATACACATATGCCTATGATGTTACGAAATCTGAAAGTGAATGCAATTGACTCATTTTGAATAGATCAGGTAGCCGAGTGGCATCATACGGTGAAAAGGTAAGGGCTACGTCTTCTCTACCTCGCACAAGTCTCCGACTTCTGAGGGTTGCACGTAGGGGTGCAACCGGTTGACGGATATAACGATTTTAATAACAAGATTTTCAACTAACATATGAATAATATTGGTGTTCTGATCAAATATAAATGCTCGAAAATCATACGGGATCTTCCACCTGAAAAACACGAGAAAATTTTATTCAAAAAGTTTCAAATTGGAAAGAAGACCAGAAATATCATATTCTTCTAAATATTATTCCCTTTCAAATTTCATAATAATGTCAATGAAGGCCCAGGTCCAGATGGTATTCCCCCCATTTTTCTCAAAAATTGTGATTTTATACTTTCCCACCCTCTATTTCACATCTTCAACAAATCCCTTGATATAGGTGAATTTCCTAACTACTGGATATTACAAATTATCGTGCAATATCTATTCTTAGCACAATTCGTAAGCTGTTCGAAAGTATCATTACAGACAACCTAACTTACGACTGTTCCAATTTAATATCATCTAGTCAATTTGGTTTCTCTTCAGGCAAATCGGCGGAATTGAGTTTAATTACCTACGTCTCCCACCTATCATCGGAACTGGAAAAGGGCTCACAAGTCGACTCAATATATACAGACTTCTCCAAAGCCTTTAATAGAGTAAAACATGAATTTTTGCTCCATAAACTTGAATTATATGGAATAGGTGGCTGAGTATTGAAGTGGCTTAGTTGTTATTTTAAGCAATAGGTCTCAAATAGTCCGAGTGAACCATCACAATTCATATACTTTTCCCGTGCCATCCGGGTTCTCACTTGGGCCCCCTCTTGTTTAATCTCTACATAAATGACATCACTTCCTGCTTCCTATACAGCAAAGTCCTTCTTTTTGCAGATACTCTCAAGTACTTCAAGGTCATTCATAATGTAAACGATGCAATAAGTCTACAGCCCGATATAGATAGACTATCGAACTGGTGTTCTCGAAATGGCATGGACCTCAATAGTGGTAAATGCCACATTATGCGATTTTGCTGCACACACCAGTCACGTCACTAACGTTTAACTACCATATTGACCACAACCACTACACTCTGCAAACGAAATCAAAGACGTAGGCATCATCGACCGTACTCTAACTTTCAACGACCACATCTGTTATATTGTCCAAAAAGCCAAAAAAATGCTTGGCTTCATTAAAAGAACCACCCGTGTTTTTAACAACGTATATACAATCAACATCCTTTACTGCTCATTGGTTAGAAGTCATCTGGATTACTGTTCTTCAGTTACGTCCCCACATTATGCCACTTACAAAAATAAGCTAGATCAAGTACAACATACTTTTCTCAGGTTCATAGCTTTCAAAGCTCAAGTCGATTGTGAGTACACTCAAATGGAACAATATTTGAATATTCCATCTCTCGAGGTTAGAAGGAAAAAGCAAGATCTTGTATTACTTTTCAAGATAATCAACGGCCAATGCAACTGTCCGGAATTATTAACAGAAATAAAATTGTATGTACCCTCTCGTACAACTGGGCAATCACAAAATTTCTCTGTTCCTTTTCATAGATACAACTATTCATTTAATTCATTCCTCCCAAGAACCCTTCGTCTGTCCAACACATTGAAAAGCATCGAGCGGTTCGACTCATCAATTGCTAGATTCCAAAAACCACTGAAGAAATGTTAATGTTTGAGTAGTCTTAGTGTTGTATTGTTCATTGTATATTATTCATATTTTTAGTCATCTTAGTAATTTTTAGTCATTTATCTTTTGTCACTAATTCTGAATTGGGCTTGCCCGTTAATAAAAAATAAATAAATAAATAATATTGACGATAGTGATTTTTTTTCGGTATTCATCTACAGATGGCATTATTTGAACAGGAAAAAATCATACCTATCAACTGGTGAATAGTATTGGAGGAGTGGACGAAAGTTACTGAAATGCTTGAAAAAATGTACTAATATACAATCATTCCATTAAAATTAACACTGTATATTCGCCATAATTTCTGGTTATAGACCCTGTTGTCTAGTTCACTTTTGGTTTTGATTGCCCTACTCTGTATAATTCAACAGTCGTAAAGGCAGTAGTTTCTTCAAGTTGGATTCTTGCCGACGAAATTATAAAGGATTTAACTGAAAGTTGGACTTTGAATTCATTTCATTTTATTTGTTCAAATGTAGAAAATACCAAACACTCACTCTACCGAGTACCTATGGGGTTTTTCCTCTATTACAAGTTGTGCGACTTTCACTGAATAGTAATATAGCTGGTTCATAAAATCTTATATTATTCATAACAAATTCTACCGTATTTGTTGAAAACCCAGCATATATTTTATCAGAACGAAACTATAAATAATACAAGTAACTATCGTACTGAAATATCATTCACCTATATTCAATTAAAAATTTTTATAGGTGAAACTCGTTTAACAATATACAGAATGTTATCGGAAAGCTTAACGTGATAGATTCAACTAAAACAAACATAACATGTGTCTTAAATCCTACTCTGCAGTTTCAAGCAAAATGTAATGGCACTGCAGAACGATGTATGTTGCTTTTTATATTATGTTGGGCTTGCACAGTACACAAAATGCAGTGTAGTGCTGTCGACCATGCCGTTGTATACTTAGGCTCTAAGCTCTTCGCTGCTGGTCAAGCATACGTGGCCTTAAGTAGGGTAAAATCATAAGAAGGTCTCCTTATTGGAGAGCTAGACTGTTAAAAATTAATCGGCAAACAACCTTGCAATAATGATGCGTTGAATGAGAAGTCTAGCGATATCTGAAAAGTAAAAAATGAATTCAAATGAAAAAACTTTTTTATAAACTATTTTAAAAAGAATGAAATAAACTTTTCCTTTAAAACTTTTCCTTTAAAACTTTTACCATCAACTTATAATGTCATTACACAATTTATATGATAAAAAACTTTTCGCGAGATTTACCTGTGCAGATGAACAAGTAAATTGAATAAATTATTGATCTGATTGATTTAAATTTTTAAACTTTTCAAAGCAAGTAAATACGAGTACCTACTTTAATCTCGCGCCAAGCTTTTATATCATTCTAATTGTATAATGACTTTATAAGTTGATAGTGAAAGCTTTAAAGGAAAAGTTCAATTTATTCATTTTAGCTCATTTAAATAAAAGCTGGTTTTCAAAAATCTTTTTATATTAACTTATTTTGTCATCCACTTGCTTGACCCGAAGTACCCTAACTTTTTTTTAAAGTCACTCTGTATAATTTTCTAGCCCCGAATTCTCTATTCCATCATGTAACACAAATTAATATTCGTTCCTTGATTGACGTTGAATCGCATTTTATTGAAAAACATCAGGTTGGCTGTGACTCGAATTTGAGGGTTCGATGATTGGTGGGCTTTGAAATACAAAGACAATTACTTAGCAGATACCATTTCGAAAAAATCCATACCCTGATCAGTTCCTGCAGATTGTCAATAACTTCTTCGATTTGGAACAAAAATTCGAAAATTACTAACAATATTGAGAAAATTAAGATTTTTTTATATAGCTATTGTGAAAAAACTACCCATATTTAATTTTGCCAAGTAGCCATAACATGACCTTTCCAATTGGAAACAAAATTAAATCACAATATCTTCTGCACTCCTAATCGGCCTTTTCGTTTCTTGTATCCGCCAGTGTTTTTTTACTCCTCGTTTCTGCTTTGGATTGTGATTAGACTCCTTGTTTAAATATCATCGGTCAGTATGGGTTGATTTTCTGTAAACTCTGTGTACTAGTTTTTCATTTGGCTTATTTTCAACGAGTACATCTAGGAAAGAAATTTCGGTTGTTGGACACCGACCGCTATTTGAACAAGGAGTCTATCACAATGCAAAACAGAAACGAGGGCTGATAAAAACACTGATGGATATGGCCATACGAATATGTGAATCAGAATATTTCAATCAAGAACTGAGTCACTTGGAAAATGCTTTTGGTGATAATGGATATACTCGGCAAGAAAAAAAGAAAGAAACAAAAACAGAACACAGGGCACAGAACAACGCACACCACAAGAAATGGCATTTCTGGCGGATATTTAGAATGTCACAGACAAAACATGAAGTCGAAACGCTATTCAAACCAACGAAGATTCGTAAAAGACCCGAGAGACCACCTCCCTACACAGGTATCACAATATAGGCTTAATGAAGTCACGGCCCCTATTAGGATGAGTATAATAAAAGGAGGAATCAGCAAAGATATATCAATTAGGCTTAAAAGAACGTTTGGTCCGTTACCACACCGCCTTTGAAAATGTCTACCGCAGATGTATACGAAATGTCAGGAAGAATTACCTCGGAACCACGACTAACAAACCCGTAAAGGTAATATATGTTTTTTCAGAATATGAAAGAACGTGACTGATAATGATTTAAAAAAAAATGGTTCCTCAATATTGATATTTAGTAACACAAAAATGTTAATTAACAGATGCGATTTTAGTTAATATAAGTAATATAATAAATTTTTTTAAGATAAGTCATTATTTGCATCAAAGGTTAGATTCCCATTTGTTTTCAATAGTTTTTTCAACAATGCGTTTGTTTATAACAAAATTATTTGAATAATGGAAGTTAAAAATGAAAAAATAGCTTTCAATAATAAGAAAACAAAATGAAAACATAATAAAAAAAATTTCTGATTGCTTTATTTTTTAATACCTTTCATCGTAATAAAAATGTGAACAGTGTAGATTTATCAATTTTACCAACAGGGATCGTTTTTAAACCCTTTCAAGGGTAGCTCCGAAAAGTAAACGAATTCTAGGCTTTTAGTTCTGAAATAATCAGCATTTTTATGTTAACTTTCAACTGGTAAAAATGATCCATTTGTACAACGTTCCAAGTGCTAACCACCTACATACATGGCATGTTTCAAAGTTGTTTCCTCTCATCAGTGCTAGGATAGGTCTGACAACTTTGGAGTCATCCTGTCCCATATACTCGTACAAGGAACAATAACATCCAAAGTTCAACAGCAAGTAGCACTTCTTGTTAACACAGACACCAGGAAGAATCAATATATGAATTCAGATAAAGTTCGAAAAATAGTTGTTTTCTGACAGATTCTTAGGATTTCGAGTCCTACTAAGGATCGTACTATCATCGAATTCGGGTCACAGCCGAAACTCAATGTTTCTCAATAAGATGCAATTCTACGACCAATCAAGAAACGAATGCCAATTTGTATACATGGTTGAATAGAGAATTTTATGACAAATAATGATAACCAAGGTAACGTTTGAAAAAAAGAGTCAAAATTTCAAACAATAATTCAACTCATGTATAAAATGTCCATATGAAACGTCAGTTTTGGTAGTTTGATATCGGATAAATAGGAACGTAACTGTTTGCGAGTGGATAAACTTTTACATATCTTCACCACGGCAACAATTTTTAATTGCTATCAACAAGGCCAAATTTCGAGTATTTTTCGTAAACAGGAGGTCGATTTTCAGATTTTTTCCTATTTCTTATGATCCTAGGAACACGTTTTGAGTTTTTTTTTGTGAAAATTCATAAAAAAGTAGATATGGTTATTCTGTCTACGTTAGGTTAGTCAGGTCAGTTTAGATTGGCAAATAATTTATACCTTCAACATCGCAGCCGGAAATCTCAAACATATTGGCAGATTAGGCGTATAATATGAAGAAATTATACGTAGCTGAAACAATGTGAAATATTTTAGCCAAAATTGTGCAAGGAAAATATTACATGGATTATAAGATTGTCATTGACCCATTCAAAGATTTGGCATTTCAAGCCGCTAAAAAACCCAAAAAATGCTATATGCAAACAACTGCAGAGCATTTCATAAGGAAGAAGACAAAGTTCTATAGCATTGAATGTTATATCTATTCTTTTTGTTTCATTGAATAATTCACGAATATGAATACCATCGAATAATTCATTTGAGAACTGCATAATTGCACGTTGAACATAAACGTCATGCCCAATTGATTCGCAATATATAAAAAGAACTTACCGGTAACCACTGCCCTGAGATTGATTCATTATTCAAATTTTCTTGCTGGTTTTGATAACACTATCGAAGTTAGACCTACAGAAAACCTACAGAAAAACATTCAAATGCAGATTACTTATCTAAATACGTGAATCAAGAAAATCCATCCATCAATCAAATTGATGATGACGGAACTTTTCATCTGAATCAAATCAATACTTACTGTACCCTTAACAAGAGTTGAGATCCAAAGAAAGATCAAGAAGAAGAAGGAATTTCAAGAATTGTACAATGCTTCACAAGCTGGTGAAAGCAACGTTGATTCATAACATGAATATTATCTGAATTATCTGACTATTACGGAATATGAATCTTCGTTCCGAAGAATCTTCGTGATCGAGTTCTTAACGAGTTACATGAAGCATATACAGGAGTAATTGAAATGGAAGCGATTGCAAGAATCTATATATGGTGGAAAAGAATCCACAAGGACATGGCAAAATCTTGTAAAAGTGTTTGATGTTCAATACACTTCAATCCATCCAAAGTACCCCCTCGGTAGCGAGGCGGTTAGATGCCGACCTTCTAAATTTCCGCATGCATTTGGCCAGGTTCGAATCCTGGAAAACGAGAAAAATTTTCTCAATTTCATAGAAGTCGATAGGCAATGTAAGTTGTCTAGATGCCAATACCGACGTCTGGTGCTTGCTTGGAGTTCACGCCGATCACTCGTGGTGGTGCTGTAGGTTTTCCGGATTTTTCTATAGCTGAAAAGTGAATATGCCACCAAAAATCAGTAAGTTGCCCCGGAGCGCCACGACAAATAATAATAACCGTCCTCTACCCGCACAGGCTATGCCTTTGGGTACACTCTATGACTGTTTATGAGGGAGTATTATTATAATATATCATATACCAACAAGTTCGACTTCAACGAAAGCAACAATCAATATTTTGCGGGATTCATTGATCATTATCAACATTTGGTTTACTTGTAAAAATCGTATCTCGTTATGTGAAACAATTTAAATATCATGATATAATTCAGTTTTCCCGATCAAATGGTATAAACTCAAAATTCACGGTTTCTTACCATCCTTCGACAGATAGACAAGCATAAAAATACCTGCAAATTTTGAAACAATGATTACGTGAAATTATGGATGACCCACCACTTCTGAATATTAAATTATGCCGCATACTACAATGGACCAAATTCCCCAAATTACCGAACGACTCATGAAGAAAATCCTGTAGATTCTTCAACAGAAAGTAGATGGTTCAGAAACACCACAAGCTACAGAAACCGAGTCGGATCAAAGATCCAGTGAAACGAATTGTACCCATTCGGTTATATATATTCCCTTTATTGCAATGAATTATTCTCAAAAATTAATACCCTCAAATGATTTATTTGAGAACTGCATGAATCTGCACATAAACGTCATGTCCGGTTTCCTCGCAATACAGGGTGATAGTACTTATATAGAACTTTGTTTACTAGTTTCGGTTATTACAGTTGTGAAAATGGTGTAATAACCGAAACTAGTCAACAAATATCGTGGAAAATAGACAAAATAGACAAAATTGTAGTGGACTTAGAAATTAACATAACATGAACTAAAACATGAACTAAGAAGACATAACATCAAAGGAGGTGTTTACCGCATTGCAGTGCTGTAGTGACGTATTTGTATATCGGTACGACGAAAATGAGCAAAAACACCCGCTTAACCCTTAGAGTCCGACATTGAGAAAAACTTTCAGAATAATATTTTTCAATATGGTAATGATGCTAAATGGGTCTAATTAGAATGTGAATTTTATTTGAATTTTTTTCTCAATCCCTAAAGGGGGTTTGGGGACACGGGACCTGAAAGTCCCGTCAGGACTAAATAGTAATATAACTCTGGTACTCTGAAGTCCCGTTAGGACTATGTGATTCTTAATTATCAATAATGAAAATCTGTAAAAATTAATATTAAAATAATAATAATAGTTAGTATGACTATTACAAAATGAAAGTTTAAAGTTCAAACGACTGTTTTATTGGTTTTGTATATACATTTATATGATGATATTCAGAAAAACAGTTTTTTTCTCATTTGTACACAAATATACTTGACATCCAGCACATTTGAAGTGTGGTCGAGATTCTTTGTCATTTGACTGAATCTCATTGTCTGATGGGTAATGTAACTTGAATATTCGAAATGATTGTTACTTTCAGAAACCTCTTCAGTATCGCTAGATTCTTCATCTGTTATCAAGTTATTATCAAGCGGCAACTCCTCAAACTCCATGAGGGTCTCATCAGCTGCATGTAAAAGTTCCTCATCGGAGAGGAAGTAATTTCTAAGCCACGATCTCTTAGAAATGCAAAATTTTGCTAAATTAAAAAAAAAATTTTGCTAAACAGAAAATTGGTTGAAAAACAAAATCACCTTTGAAATTATCCGCTAGATACTTTAGTACTGACGGGACTTCAATGTCCCACGAATATTACCTGTCTTGAAAAATAAGTTTTGTTATATTTATCCAAACCACGATGTCAACATTAATCTTGAATGTCTATCAGTCACGTTTGTAATAAATAGCAACAATGTGTTTGAGTAAATTATCCAATAACACCTATAACAAATTATGTCACTAGCTACAGCAGTACTACCACAGAAATCACAATAAAATAGCACTTCTTGCACTTTCAACTAGTTCTGCCACCTATGATTTATATAACCAATACAAATACAGGGTATTGAAAGCTTTATCGATAAATTCAATTCAATACTTTGTCTATTTTCCAATAGATTGCTCTGTTAACATTAAGGGACTTCAGAGTCCCGTCAGTACACAAAGGGTTAATCGAACACAAGAGGAACTGCAGGTATGGGTACTTCGAAAAATCCGTGGTTGCAGAGCATGCTCTTCTAAATGTGGACAACCACCTAATTATGTTCAGCGATTCAGGATTCGCTTTTGGAGTTTTTCAACGGATCTAGTGCTGTTTTTTATGCCTCCCCAGCCGATGATTCCATATTGAAGAAGAGATTCCATGAAGGCATAATACAAAATTTTCAGTTTGTCCAGAATGAGTATATTTCAGGGCTGGTAGAATCGGAATTAGAGGCCTTTCAGTTTGTTCTAAAGATTATTCACGTGCACATCCCACTTTAGAAATCTATCAATAGATAAGCTTAAATACTTCGCAGATTCGACTAAGCTAACCTCTTTGGAGTCCATTGTGATATAAGGGTATTTAGGTAAGTTCGATTCGTAAGAAGTGAATGACAACACTTTGGTTTTTTCAACGTTTACCGTAAGTAAGTTAGCTCTGAACCATTTGCTGATTAGATCAACATCTTTTTCGGCAATGTCTCTCACTTCATCCCAGGAGTTCGCTATATACAGAACTATTGTATCGTTTGCAACTGAGATTATTTAACCAGCCGTATTGAGGGAAAATAGTGAGTCGAGATATATAAGAAACAAAATCGGACCCAGAACGATTCCTTGTGGAACACCACAGGACACTGTTCTTTTTTCGCTAAGCTCGCTGCCTACTTCAACTTTTTGTTTTTGATCCTTTAGATAACTTTTGATCAGATCATGGACGTTGTCTCTCACTCCAAAGTGTTCTAATTTCTTCAACAAAAGCTCGTGACTCACAGTGTCGAAAGCTTTTGCCAGATCCAATAGGACACCGAAACATGCCTTTTTTTTCAATTGTTTTGTAGATAGTTGATGTAACATTTGCGATCGCGTCTTGAATGGAGCGGTGCTCTTGAAATCCGTACTGTAGTTCGGACGCCATTTTTTTTAATAGCATTCTAGACATTTCTTCAGAATTTTTCAACGACTTTGGAGACTGATGATAGGATTGATATAGGGCGATAGTTGGAAACATTCATTCTGTCACCTCCTTTAAATATTTGAACAATCTTCGCCTGGTTTAGGTGACTAGGTAATACTCCGCGTTCTATACATGTTTTGATGATGTGCGACAAAGGTAGAGCGATGAAATCAAGTGTGGTTTTCAGCATTTCATCCGTGATACCGTCTAAACCCGGTGCCTTGTTGTTTTTTAGATCCCTTATGACTTCTCTGACCTCGCTTGGATCTGTGTGACTCAGATACATAGACTTCGGGGATCTAATATATTGTAACGATTTCGAGACCGGCCCTGAGACTGGCCCTGATCATCCAATCAGTCGACCTCAAGACCTCAAAAGCAAATAACTTGTACGGGCCAACGGATCGCCGAGAACAATGTCGAATAAAATCGATCGCTTCGATACGGTTCTAAGAGCCATCTAGATGAATCGTTCTAAACTCACGAATAATCGAGAGCCGTGGATGGAATCTGCTTGGGAGTATATAAGCTGGATAGCCGAGGGCGACAGGGACAGTCACAGAGAGTAACCAATATAGTTCGAGAGTTCGCTGATAGATAGCCACAGTATAAATAAATTGAAATAGTTATTGAAGTCTATGTTTTAGTGTAATAATTGTTTTAAGTAGTGTTTTAAATAAATTAGAAAAATTAGTTTAGTGCAGTTTTACTACAATATGTTTCTTTAAATTCCACTGGTGTTATTTTCGACGCTAATTTAAGTCCAACTTCCGAGAAGTAATTATTAAATTCCACACTGGTATCTTTGGCATTGATAAGTTCCTCTCCCCCAGATAGATTTTCATCATTTTGTTAGTGTTGGCGTATTGACTACTTTCCAGAGATTTTTCGAGCTGTTTTTGTTTTTATCGATTTCATTTTTGAAATAATTTATTTTAACTTTTTTTGGCATTGAGTTTAATTTATTTTTGTATATTATATACTTCTTTTTATATGCATCGTTCATAGGGTACTGATATGTCTCAAAAACAATTTATCCCTTTTTTATTGAAGCAACTAGTCCATTCGTTATCCACGGTTTCTTTTTGTTAAAATCCCTTAATTTGACGAGCTCAGTATAATAGTAATAATTTCAAAGCCGAAAAGAAAACTGACAGGCAGAGTGGAATACAGCACAATATTTTCTAAACCAGCTCAAGGTGGAGATAAAAGATGCAATGAAAGTAGTGGTTGACTACAAACAAAGAAAATTTGACGTGTGTTCTGTAATATTGTTGAAAGAGCTCTTAGAAAAACGAAACGAACATATTTCTGCAGATAGATTGTATCTAACACCAAATCCGTTTTGGAAAATTACAAAAATATGCCCATTGGTGTAGATGAAATTCCAAAGTGGACCAGAATTTCTGCAGAAAAAATTGGTCTAGATCTGAAAAATAAAATATCCAATCACTCCCATAGGGCTAGCACTACTTCCACCCTTGTCAAAGCAGGATTCTCAGAACAAAGAATTTTCAAGTTGAAAGTACGTTCGAACGCCAATTTGCTAAAGCTATATATTCAATTAGACTCATAGCATCAGTTTGCAATAAATTGGGAGCTGTTATCACATGCCGATTATATTACTTATTCATTGAATATCTATCTTTTTCACGGAAATTGATTATCTAAAGTCAGCTTCGGTTACATCAGGTCGATTATGAACGAGTTATTCTGACCCATCATTGCACATGGTTTGTGTCACATTCCAACAATTCGATTCCTGTTCAATTATATGCATGTTGTTAGATTTTTCTGCCCTAAATAGTTGCTGCATGAAATACGTTAACACCGTTTCGACAAAAACAAATTCTTCGATTTTTTATTCAATTATTGTTATAAAAAAAGAGCTAAAAATGTTTGAAAAATATTTTTGTTTCCATGAAAATTCTGCAATGTGCAGAGAACACCAAATAACAAGACTTGGGTACCACCAATAATAGTAGTAACAGTAATTGTATTTATCGACATGTGTGGACTGGCCATCGACTTAGGTCCTTCAGCCGGAAGTGTTCTTGTACGCATTGTTACTAACTCCATACGCTACCTTAGGAACAACGCAGTTATGTTGAACCCAACAGTGAATAGTGGACGACTCTCTTTAAGTTAGATTGAACTATAATTAAATGTAAAATTCTTGCCCCAGCCAGAAATCGGTCCACGGACCCTCAGTCAGATGCACTAAACACAGCAACATGACGCCACTTCCAGTACCAATATATTGTAACGAATCGGGAGTCAAACCTGACCACATAATTAATCGATTTCGGTTTGTGAACAATGCGTGTATGGGTAATTATACCAATGCTCCATCGTTCCGAGTTGTTCTGGATTGACCCATCTGGACGACACAGGAATACACAAGAGCCTTCTAGACGAGTCGTCGGCGATTCTAGACTAGTTCTATAGAAACATTCCACCGATAATACTGATATAGCTACAGAGTGCGGATAGAAATAGACAGGGTTGGCTTAGCGACAGTGAATGTATAAAATAAATTGGAAATTGTAGTTTGCGTCAAATATAGAAATAATCCATTCGAGCAAATGTAAAGTTTGAAGATCTGTGATATCCAATGATATGACGTTTGATCTCTCTTCTAGTTTAATATTTTAAGGGGTAATATCTGCCGAAGGGGTTAAACCACGACGGCTAAAAATAATCATTAGTAGTATCTCCCATGAATATAATAATTTTTGCAATCCCCTGCTGAAAGAGAGATATTGAGTGTGGCGAGTTTTCAAATTATTGTGACTCTGTGCAGTTCAATTTATAACACACATTCCTCAAATTGAATACAATAATATCACCAACTCAGATTATATATACAGCGTGGCCCAGTAAAATCGAAACAAGGCCGATATTTCATATTTATCGTTCACAGAATTATTAATGTATGAACGACTAACCATTGAAAGTAGTTTTTCTAAGTTTTTGGTAATGTAACCTTCATAAAGGGGGAGATTGAAAAAATTAAAATGAAAGATTTGCCCACTATCTTACTTTTCGTGTAAATAAGTGATGAAAATGTTGGCCTTCTGTTTCCATGCAGTAATAGAGGTTTTGTTCGAAACGATTTCAGATGTTCACAGGGGCGTGGATTCGATTCCCAGCATGATCACTCAAGTCTCTGACTTCTGAGGGTTGCTCGCAAATTTTAACAACAACAACAACAATTGCAGGTGTGATGTTCCGACATTCATCAATGACCCGTTGACGTAAATCATTCAGAGAATCTAGTCGAGTTATGTAAATTATACTCTTCAACTCCTCTTCGGCCGATTATATACTCGGTCGTTTTGTTCAAAAATTTCTGCCAACGCGGGATCGACAGTGTCTTCTAACATTTCCAAGTACATTTCTCATGTTAGATTTCCTGGTAGAAAAAAAGGACCAACCAACACAATCCAGACATAGATTCCAGCCCAGAATACGTTCAATTTCTCAGGATGTTGAGTGTGAACTTCATGAAATAGGTGTGGATTTTCATAAGACCAGTACCGACAATCATGACGATTAACAGTCCCTCACTTATATGAGAAACAAATGTTGAACAACAAAGTCGGGTCAGTTATTATCCGTTGACTCATTATCTCACAAAATTCTGAAGGTCTATCAAAGTCATCCTCATTTAAGTCTGGCACCAGATGGAATTAATGCGGGTGAAATTTATGGGCTTTTAAAATTCTTCGAATATAAGTACGGCATATTCCTGAAACTGTAGGTGATTGCCTGGTACTAAACAGCCTCTTCCATTGCTTCGTTTTCCACTTTTCAATTCGGAACGATTCGTTTTGTATTTGCCATCGATCCTGTTGCCGTAAACTTTCTCAATAACATCCTGTGAGCATGCTTGTCTAGATCCGATCATTTAATAAAAGTTCAATTATCTATATTCTTTTCACAGTTGCATCAACCATTTTGGGCACAAATAAATTTAAGTCTAAATAGTCACAGATAAACTCATGTTGAATTGAATGAAAATAGTTCATCAATCCTACTTCCAAAGGAATATAAGGAATATATATATACGGCGCTATTTATAGTTTTTTTTGCAGAAGCACACACCATCGCAAAAATAACTACTTATGATCCAAGAGAACGCTGCAAAAAAACTTGCCTATCGAGTTACCAGATGAAACATTTTTTAATGTAAAGTATGAATCATATCCTGTCAGACCTACAAGTGCATAGGGTCGGTACCAACTTTTTTATTTCAAGTGGAAACCTAAATTTTTTTCAAGTAGTTAGATTTTTGGTCTGACACGATGCGGTTTTCATAATGGTCCAAGTGAGTACAAAAATTGTACAAAAAATATTCATCCGGTAACTCGATAGTCCAGCTTTTTTGCAGCGGGCTCTTGGACCATACGATTCAACTGATACATTTATTTGTAAAAAAAAGATAATGATAATACTGTCATGATTTCATGATTTGCAAGGATGAACTAGTATACTAACTACCTGTTTAACGCTGGTGACACACTTGGCGGTTTGTGCCGTCGCGGAAAATTTGCCATTGCCGTTCAAAAGAATTGAGCACATTGTCACACTAAGCGGCTAAATGACCGCCGATATCAAGCGGCGACCGCACTTCAGTTTTAAAATGGACCAGCAATAAATTCTTGCTTTGCTGTTAAAGCGACGCAGAAAGAAGAAGAAAATGAAAAACGCCTCATTTGGAGTCATCCCATAAACCAGAAAAGAAAAAAAAGAAAATAATTTATTTGGGACATTTTATACATTGTTTGAAGATTTTAGGAATGATGACACGAAGTTTATCAATTATTTTCGAATGTTGATGAAGTCATTTGACGAGTTACTGGGTCATCTCAAAGATACCATACCTACATGGTCCGAGCTTGACAACGAGAAAATACCGCGGAGTGTGTGGACATGCCTCAAGCCACGTATGCTAGCTACTACATGAACGGCGACGGTAAAATTGCCGTCGGAGAACTGACAGCAGGCGGCTGCACATCGACCGCCAACGCCATAAATGCCGCTCGTCATTCAAACCGCATTTAATTCTTGATACTACTGTCCGAATGACGGCTACGGCAAATCTGCCGCGACGGCACAAACTGCCAAGTGTGTCACCAGCCTAACAAGCCAAATGAGAATGTTGAGATGAATTTTTCTGATGTATTAACAAACTGACGTTAAATTATTTTTTCTCAATACAATTGGATAGGATAGGATTTCACCAAACAAATAGGAGTAATTCTTAGATACAACTCGTACTAACTACGAGATGAGAACTACTGATGGAAGTGAATCGAGCGTAACTTAGATTCTCAGCCGATTATTGCTCTAAACGTGTTTTCTCGAGATGCAGTAGGCATGAAATAAAAAAAAATAGGAGCATTGAAAAAATTATTCGATGACCTCCACAATACAGGCTGACCCCTTATTCCTTTTGATATTTAAGGGTTGGAGCTGACCCCTTTCTCCCTTCCAGAAGGGCTTGAAGTGACAGTTGAAAATATGCGCAAAATATTTCCCTTCGCCATAAAAATCGACGAGTCTGGGCGTTTTTCTTCTGCGAACGATAAATACAACAAATCGGCCTTGTTTCGTTTTCACCAGGCCGCCCTGTATATGTATACTCATGGAGATATTTTTAAGGTGGCAATTTGCGTGAAATAAAATCGGTAGACTATATGATGGGGTTTGCTATCCAATGGCCACAAGTTTTTAATGATATTTTTATAAATATCCGGGTAATTAACTGATTGACCTTCCTAAAAGTCAACATTGGTTGTGATTTACACTCATTCAGATATCACCATTGACAATAATAATAAACAAACGTTAATTCAGATTAAGGTACTTCACAATGTTTTTTTAATGTCGTGTCCAAAAGGAGTACGTTATTCATAAACATTATAATGCACAAAATATAATTTTTGATGCTAGATTGACAAATGCTATTTTTGCGTTCGAGTATTTCAAAGTTATAACAAACTTTATCAGTAAAATGCAAATTAGACACCCATTCTAAATTGAGAAAGTGAAATAAAATACTTACATATAATAGGTGACATACATAGCTCAACGACATATTTTAGTTTTGTTCAATCGATAGCAGCAACCCGTAATACCGTAAACTTTAAAAATGCATACTTATCTTAGAAAGTTGACCAAACTTTCATATTCAATAGTTAACACTTTCATGATGATATCTAAGTTGCTAAAAATTTTGTTAAAATTGTTTTTTCCGTTAACCAGCTGTCGTCCCCCTACGAACGACAGCCCCCAAAAGTCGAAACTTATGCGAGCCAAGGGTTAACGAGGTCTTACCTTCTAACGTGCGATTCCTAGCACTTTCCCAGGATTGAAAGCATTGACTCTAACTACTCGGCTACCTGATCTGAATGAAAGTTAATATTGAACAACCTAATTCACCAGAGAATTCCCTTACCTTTTGTTCAGTCAACAGTGGCAATAGATAATTATTTTTTTAAGTATTCAAAAATGATCTGTCATTTGTTTTCAGTGTGAGGGTATAATCCAAAATATTAAAAATTCGTATTTCAAACAGAGAGAGTCATCAAGAAACAAAACATGTTTTTATCGGCTAGAATAGACTGAAACTTTGATATTGTACCAAAATATAAATAGTTGGTTCAGGACAAGTGTTAAAAAAAAATCTTAGGAATGATTTTTTTGACTATGCCCCTTAACACACAATATACTTTCATTGATAACGTTATTATTGGACATGTTAACGAGTTCTGATAAATACATTTCCATCCTGAATTTGTCTTATTTCAACTAACAAAACAGTTTTTCCAACTAACAAAATTGTTTTTGAAAAAGTCCATTTCTCAAAGTGGAGTGGATAGTTAAGACGAAAAGAAAATCTCAAAGTCATCTCCATTTTTTTTCTTTGTCAACCCTACTTTGGATACTTATATCTCAAAAACGACACGTACAAACTTAATAAACTCGCACATTTCCTAATTACCCATATCACTATAACATAATAAAATTTCACCCAATTTGACCGAGAGCCAATTTTAGATGTTTTCGTGTGGGGTCCTTTGTGCCAAAACTGAAGGATGAAACTGTAGCACTATGAAACAATACAATACAGTTTATTGATCATTGCTTTTTCATACTTGCAGGTGTATTCTTGACATCATGTTCAGTTGGAAAAAATTGTTCACCAAAAAATCAGTGGTAGAACACAAAAAATTAAAAATTCAAAACACAAAATTTTTTTTTGGATTTTTTCGGAGAGTAGGAAGGTATTTGGAAAACGGTTTCGATAGAATGAATGAAATTACAAAGTAGTCCTATAATACTTTAAGTATGCTAGATTAGGTTAGGTTCAATAAGGTTAATGCTTCATATTTGAAGCAAATTCGTTTTTTTGAGCTCTGGAAACGGTGTTAATGGTCCTAAAATTGCGATGATGAATATCTGTATTGTAGACAAGAGGTGAGAAATTTTTTTGAGGTTATGGATAGGCCTAACATCTCATGAACATTATGAGAATTATGAGGATGGCCAGTACAAGTGATATTAAATACAATGTAATTGTGTTACAACTGTCCCAATAATTTTAGTTTCAAGAGGTTAGTTGGGATTGGGCTTGATAAAATGTTTAACTCTCAATCACAGAAGTGTACTTATGTGACAACTCCACAGAGATGCGGTAAAGGGACCTGTATTTTTTGAAAATTCGTTTTAGGATTAACTAAAATAAGTTTCTAAGCTTCTGAATACTGATATCTAAATATTGAACACAAATGTAATATTTTTTGAAGCGAATTGTTAACAGGATGAAAGTAGAACGCAACCAACCATTAATTATTCTTTTGAAATTTATTTGAAACAATTATAGCTAAAATTGTTTAGCAACCAACACAAACTATACCTGAAGGCTGAAATAACACCTAGAATCCCAAGTTAGAAAAAATATTGTTTGTACTGAAAAATGGCCAACTACAAACTTTGGCTATTATTCAATATATAATTAAAATATACAATCGTGGTATACCTTCTTGGTAAATTCTGAATAAATGGTGTTTTGGCCATGAATAGTGAGACGTATTTTATTTCCTTTTCCGAGAACAGACGAAACAATGTTTTTGTTTTTCGAACTTGTAATTTTTCTCAATACTTCAGTTCCTTCCTTTTGTAACATCCTACAAACGTATTTTTCAAGATTCAACCTTTTCAATCCACACCTATGTTCTCTCTTATCCGACTGGTATTCATTTCTATATAACATTCTCTCAAAGTAGCTCAAAAAATCATATTATTATTTAAAAAAAATATATATTGAAAACGCATTTCTTCATATAATTGCTCTGATATAGAAAAATCCCTATGATTTGTGTATGTACTCTCAATTCTGTACGATTCCTAGCATATGGAATAAACAGATGAATTCATCTTCTTTCGTTTCGGATAGTCAGCGGTTTCTGAAAATCACACGGTTCAACAAAATTATCCATCGTTTGAAAAATATGAGTTTTTAGCGGCCTCTTAGTTTCTGAAATGATATCCCAATTATTAAGAGTTGTTTTTGAATGTTCAACAACATGAATGTAAAGTGCTGATCTCTAACTGGAAGTTGCATACAATATTTTCCATGCAGGATGTATATAAGCGAATATTTTCAACATTTACTGGAGAAAATTACGGGATTATGACGTAGTTGAAAATGAGGAACGTTCCTGCTTTAGTGCAGTTATCACACCAAGGGTGGCTGAGGCGTTGCAGCCAACGGGAATGGCGACCGTACACACCGTCAAAAACATACATGTTTTCACGACACTTAACACATACCCACTTAAACATTACAGAGGGATGCGAGAACTTAAATATCTACCTTCAGTGGAAGCTAAGGAGAGGCCTTGGATTGGATGCTGCAGGACTGGTAGCAGATGATGAATCACCCGCAGCCGCCGCTCCGCCCGGTTGAGAGTCAGCCCTACCAGGGTTTTCACGAGAAGGCGGATCGAAGGAACTCGCTGCGGAAACTGGAAAATCTGGTCTTCGGTGGGAGCCAAAGAGGGGCCTTGGATTGGGTGCTGCGGGGCTGATAGCCGGTGAATGAATCGTCCGCGGCCGCCGCATCATCCGATCAAGAACCAGCCTAAAGTGTTCTTGAGAGTTGGTATATTTGATATTCGAACTTAAAATAATGATATCGACGAGGACAGGACTTTTCTTACTTTTTTATTCAGTGACAGTACTTGACAAAATTAGTATATTGACAACAACTTATTTTATACAGAGGGTTACAACATTCTCCCCCACTTATGGAGAAAACTTCTTTATTAACTATGAAAATGAAAGTTATAGTCTAGAACTACACGATCATTTAATTGCTTCAGTTCATTTGGTAACCTTTAACCTAAACTGTGGACGTCGTTGTCTTTGTTCACGTGCAGGTAAGGCATTCGATGGTGGATTAAAAATCTGTGACTGATTTAATAGTTCTGGATCAGTTTGAGGTGCTGGTGAACTAACGGTATCCTTGGAACATTAAATGATTGGTTTGGCCCAAACGTAACAGTCTTTTTGGGAACCAACGTTAATCTCAACTGGTTCACATGCCTCTTCAATGTCCTCCCAGAATCTGAGATGATCAGATAATGAAGCCTTCCAAGCTTTTTCTTGACTTTCCCAAGTTGCCATATATTTCTGTTCTTAATGAACAGTCTAATCTGGATTCTCTCCCCACTTGAAAAGAGCGAACTGATTTATAAACAGGTTTTGAAGCTTCAGGTCTATAAGGGAATATAGCATCCAAATTTACGAAATATGCTCAAGCATATCATCTAAACTCCCTCTCAAGTACAGAGATAGTCGATCATCTGATTCAGTTCTTCTCATGGCACTGAATTCAAAACTTCTGTAATCACGGAATTACTCGGCCTACACAAAATCAAAACGCATTTTTGTTCACCAAATCACCCCCAATCGAATGGAGCTATTGAACGCTTTCACTCGACTATAATAGAACATGTAAGAATTTTAATCAACGACTACATAAACGATCATAAAGAAAATTCTAAATTGATTTACTCTAAAATTAAATAAGATCTGATTAAAAAAAAACGCATAGAAAATGTCAATAAGACTCGTGATGACCCCTAAATATTTCAACCAAAACAAAAGGTTTTTCAGAAAATCCATAAGAGACAAAAAACCGCCAATAAGTTGAAAAAATCTTCCAAATTAAACACAGTAAATATTCAAAAAAAACAACAACTACTAATAATCAAGGAAAAATCCACATGGATAATTTGTAACGTCCCTTGAAAAAGACTTTCGAATTCAATAATTGACAGTCAATACACATTTTTTCAGCTCACCAGGCATCTTCGGATTGCCCGAAGTTAAAATAAGAAATCTAGATGCGAACCCTGGTATAACCCCACTCAAACTAGGAACAGCAAAAATTCAAGAAAGCTCCTACAAACTAATTCACTACTATGATCTACAACCCATACTTTCAGAGGTAAATTTGTTGGATAACCAAGCTCGAAAATTATTTCTATTGATGAATAAAAATCCACTGTACCTGAATGACTTTTCAAATTATGTCAAAATACTGAATTTCATAAAAGAAAAAGTAGCATACAAAATAACCGAAATTTTACCACATCCCAATAGAATCAAACGAGGTCTAATAGATGGTTTGGGATCAATTTTCAAAGCTATTTCAGGAAATCTAGGTACAAATGATGGAGAACGATATGAAAAACTGATCGAACAACTGGAAAATAATCAAAAAGAATTAGCATTAAATATAAAAATGGGCAATTCTCTCTCCATTGCTGTAAGTAATCAATAAATTCGATAACACCATTGAAAAAATAAACCACAACGAAAAACTCATTGAATCCAAAATGTATCAAATTTCTAAAATTGTTGAAGGTCAAGTATATAGAGAAAATTCTATGTATATTAAAATGTTTTTATTGAAATTATTAGCCTCTATGAAATGATCTTCTCAATAATGCAAGACATCGAAAACTCCATTATGATTTCGAGATTAGGCATGATGCACCCTAGTATAATTAAAACTGCTGATTTTTTCGCTGAACTTCATAGTTACAAAAAAAACTCAACAAAAACCAGTTACCCCTAGAAGTTACCCCAGAAAACGTACTTCTATTGGAGAAATTGGTGAAAATAGAAAGTTATACACATAATATCACAATTATATATATTTTGAATATACCAATCACTTTTCCATTTGAATTCGATTTATTCCACTTGTATTTCACTCCTATTCCTGAAAAGAGTCAGTTCAAGGTTATCGTATAGAAAACCAAATATTTGGCAATCAATAAATTGTACTACGCATATTCGAACGACCGCTGCAAGAAAGTCATGCCTCAATCATACCTGTGTGACAAAATGAAACCCCAAGAACTTCAAGAAGAGAACCCCTGTGAAGTCCAATTTCTGAGCCTAAAGAACACCTCTACATGTCAACAAACGTACGTTCTAGTGAATCACCCTATATTCCAGAGACTTGGAGAATCCAATCAATGGGTGACCATTCTGCCAAAAGAAGAGAACATAAAAACGTATCAATCAAGGTTACGAACCTGTTCGAGATTCTAGTGGGATGCCGAATAACTACACCGTTTCGCAACATCAGTAACCAAGAACATTTCACCCAACCAGGACAGGCCATATTATTTCCAAAAATTAATACCAATAACAACGAAATGCCCAAAGAAAATCTACATATTTCTTTAGAAGACATAGAATTGGATGACCTGCACAATGTTAAGAAGATGATAACCGAAAACCAACCGAACTTGTCCTTCGATATAATATCACATACCCCTAGCATATGGATAATGCTTTTGTATGGATGTGGAATCACACTGATTGGCTTTATCGTTTACAAGAGGGCCCATTCAAGATGGTGTAACAACAAGAAGAAAGAAAACGAGCAACCTCCTCTAAACCTTTCAGATATTCAAATCTCTCGCTAACCCTATGGATTTGAATTTTCGAGGGAAGGAAATATCTCACCGAGTTTGTCGCCGTTCCCAAGAAATATGCTGATTATGCTGCCGTAGCAGTATCGTCTTTCCAACAAGATGTTAACATAATTCTTTTTGTTAGAATCAGTTGTAGTTGAGCACTCGTACAATTCACAATAATTTACATGTATACCAGTTTTGTTATTTTTCGAGTTTTATAATTAAAATGAATTTTTTTTTAAAGGACTTGAGCATTCCAAAAAGTTATTTTGTGCACTCTTCAATCGTCGATCCATGTACAATAATATCATCGAAGTACGCTTCTGTTTTTGGAAGACCATTGAGAATTTGAGAAAGGATGCGATCGAATTCAGATGGAGCGGTTTTTATTCCAAAACTGTGGCGATTCATGCGATAAGTACCTCGATGAGTAGAAATTGTTCGGATTATACTACTTTCATCATCTACTTTGAGATGGAGATAAGCTTTGAAGAGATCAAGTTTACAGAAAAATTTCGAATTGCGAAGACTGTTAAGAACATCGTCGATACGACGGATTGGATGATTCGCCTGGACCATCTGTCTATTCGGGCAACGAACAATGGAGTGAAGTGAAGTTGGGTATGGGACAAGGCGGTCATGGACGATCCGTCAAGCAAGAAACACGACGTGACAGATAGTTAGTTTTTTTATGTAAACTGTTATTATTATGTGAAAGTTACGACGTATTATTGTGAATACAAATTTGAATCTCTACCTTCAATTATCCACCCTACCAAGAATCCACTCCCGTAATTATATCATAAGGTCTCCGGTGCTATAATATTGGGGCCTATTCACCAGTCACTTGTTGGAACTGAAGAGATGATACCATCTGCTTCTAGGGAGTCTAATTCCTTATCTACCAGTTCTTGAAGTGCATATGGAACGTTTCATTCTCTCGTGAAAACAGGTTTAGCTTGTAACGTAACCTGGGTTACTTCGGTTGCTCAGACTGCTCAGCAGAGAACGGCGTAGGTTTTTTGGACTATATTGCCAGTTTCGGATTTTTTATGTGGCAGGCAAGTATTTTAAATTTTAAACTTCAAGAATTTGACTGGCTTGGACGCCAGCAATTTTTAATTTAACAGGAATAAGAAGTACAAAATAATGATAAATAATTGAAATAAGATAAATTGACTTCCTTCTGTAACCAGACCAACAATAAAACAATATTTCAAAACAAATATATATTAATAAATTTAACAAAATGTAGTGTCAAAGTAACACGTTGATATTCAAACAATATTATGAGGTTAGACCAAATATTCATAACAAATCTGTGAAAAATTACTGAATTTGTTTCGAGGACACAGGTTATCTTAGTTCATACAGTGTGTAGATTCACAGGCTAGTGATAACTGGAACTTTGTGATTGTTGTTCTGCTAACAGAGTACGAACAAGATGACACTTCAGGGAACAATTTCAGGTAATCCTCTGGTATGGATTACGCCTCCAGGTTTTACTAATTTCCTTGTGTTCCCTCATGGATAGTGGTCTAATTCATGAAAAGGTTTGATAGATGTTAGTTTATCACAGATTTGAAACTCAACAGTATACGATACCCTCCTCACTGAATATGTAATATTACACTTCAATGAAATGATGTACTCCTCAACACAGGAGTTGAGATGTATGAGTACTCAGATCTAGGATAATCTTAACAGCAGAATATTAATGGTGCACCATGAAATACTTCACTTGAAATCATTACTGAAAATGTGATGAATATATATGAATACAAATAGAAAAAAGATATAGAAATAAAGATTAATGTCAATGATATTTTAAGTCCACAAATTTGGAGGTTAGTTGTCCAAAATTCAAAATTGACGTTTTGAGGTTAGCTCTCCGATATGTATGTTAAACTTGAAAATGTTTAACTTGACGGTAAACGGAAAGATAGGATTGTCAGCTTGACAAAATGGTGTCACTTTCTGGTATGCAACATGCATCGACGGATAAATATTTTATTTGACACTTACCGGTTTCTTGGTAAATTCTTTTCCACGTGATCACACCTTAGAACTTCCCCTAGGTGATTAATAACTGCTTGTCATCGCAACACTGGATCCAATTAACTAGAAGGCCATCATCGATGGTTGATCAACAGGTTATTAGATCATAACTTCCGTTGTAATTGGCACTTCCTTCTGGATTGTAGTTGATTGACAATCTAATTCCCAGTATTATTCACTTGAGCTTCATTCAAAAATATTTATGATGGGATCAATCCATGTGGATTCAGATTTATTACCGTGACCTAATTTACACCATCAAGCGAGTTGGTTCACACCTCGACAGCCAAACTAAGAAGAGAGCGATTCTTCCTCTCCCATTCTCAAATTAAATATCTGACATCAGGTCAGTGACATCTATAGAATAATGGCTCAAGTAACACCATTGACAATTAATAGGTATAACAAATTTTCCAAAACAAAATTATCCACTTAAGGAAGGTAATGAGAAAGGGATATTGCTAATTACCAATATCAAGAAAATAAAATTTGTAAATTTTAGCATTTACATGGCTGAAGATCTCTATTATGAGAAAGGAATATCGCTAATTACCAATATCAAGGAAATAAAATTTGTAATTTTTTTTTAAACAAGAGACTGCAAAGCTAAAGAGATCTTCAGAAAACATTGCTGTGACTTGGTCAGAAAGGCTAGATTGTAATTACTCAGGCAGGCAAAAGGTACATGAAATTTCGAGCAGGCACTTTGAAATAAGTAGGCAACCAGCTTCTCTATAGTCTTTTGAATATTATAGAGTCAACTAATAGGATGATAAGTTTAATATAGACAATATAATTAGAATTGTCTATGTTTTTCAAAAGAGGTGAAACCAAATGTATGTTGTATTCATAAGTTGATAAGATATATTGATTATTTCAAAGCGTACCAGAAAATTTAAATCTGAAATTACCGAGAGTAAGAGATGAATAACGTCGATTGTCTAGACAATATAAGTCCAAATCACATCGATAAGAAAAAGGCAAGATATTAGGAAAGATAAGAAAAAGGCAAGATATTAGGTAAGATAAGATAACAATATAATTCAAGTCCACTAAATGAAATGTACCTCTATCCGAAATAGTAAAAATGTTGCTGTTTAGCAGGTATCACCAATGACAACACCAGGGCTCATTCAGGATAAATGCATTAGTACTACTACAGTACAGTAAAACTAGATAAGATCAACACTGATCAGAAAATGCCACCTTGGCACAAAGATATGAAATATTAGCTCGAAGTGAAGTAGCTACTGCATGACCAACATTACCCAAAATTTTCCAACTGATTATCACTGTAAGCGGACCCACGAGAGGATATTCCATGCTAAAAAGTGGCCAGTTGTAGGACTTTTACATACCATCTGGTAATGCCATGGTGGAGTTAGTTTCAGGCCCTATCCACAGAGCCGAAAACAGAGAAAAGGGTTTTGCAGGTATTTTCAATGACAGCAACAGGACCCATTTAGGATAAATACATGAGTACAACTACATCACCTTGAAACCAGAAATTTCTAGATAGGATCACACTGATCAGATAATGCCACCTAGGCACAAAGATATCGAATTTCAGCTCAAGTGAAGCAGCTACTGCACGACTAATATTACCCCAAACCTTCCAGCTGGCTATCACCGTGAGCAGAACTGTGCAAGAATATTATAAATGCTGAAAAGTGGCCAGTTGTAGGATTTTTACCTACCATCTGGTAATGCCATGGTGGAGATAGTCTTAGGCCCCCTCCACTGAGCCTAAAACAGAGAAAAAAGAAAAAAAAGTTCAACAGTAAAAATAATAATCTAATAATAAGCGTGGCAGTAGTTTAATGAGTTTCATGGATACGCACTCTTTCTGTTTGTTGAATGATCGTACTCCCGGAGATCGGATAGCTAATTTTACTTTCTGTAGCAACGCAGGCCAGAGTGTTATAGATTTGGAATGGGTGTGTAACTCTGGCGTAGAATTGATTAAAGATTTCTCCGTAATGAATAACACTCTGATCTCTGATCACTTTCCAATAAATCTGATACTCAATTTGAATATTGAATGTTATCGAACTATTTCACTTGACAATACACCTGTGTCTGTCTTGGTTTAGAAAGACAACTCACTAATGATTTCCGCTCGGAGATGGCATGGTCAGCAAAAGCACGCTTTTTATCTGATACGAATGAGTCGTACATTAATTTCTGTTCAGCGGTAAACGATACAGCTAATAAGATCGGTATGCGCACGGTTATGTACTGTTCTTATTCCGCTAAATTGTATTCAAGTAAACCGTGGTTTGACACCGAGTGTAGACAACTGAAGAGGGAACTCAATCGTAAATTAAAACAGTGCAAATGCAAACATTTTTCGAATGAATCCAGGACGGATATGTTATTAACAAAAAAGCAATACAAAGCTTTAACTAAACGGAAAAAATTCGAATATGACTCTATCATATGGGAAAGATTGAGCAACGTGAGGAATTCCAAAGATTTTTGGCAAATTCTAAAGTAGTTTCGAGGCAGTCAATACAGGCCGCATATACCTGTATCGGTATGGGAAGAATTCTACGAAAGTAGACTTCCACCAAGGTCTATCAATGATATAACTTTTTTCGATGCTCACAATGAAATATTAGATAAGGAATTTACATTACAAGAACTACAAATAAGCTTGCTGAGTTGTGAAAATAATAAAGCTCCTGGTGAGAATGGTATTCCATACGAGTTTCTGAAATATTTACCCGATAATTGGCTCATTTATCTCTGTACTTTGTTTAATAACATTTTTGAGACAGGATCGGTTCCTTTGTCCTGGGGTGATAATATCTTATTCATGCTTCACAAAAAAGGTCCCGTTGATCATCCAGAAAATTACAGAGGTATTGCGCTTGTCGAATGTATTGCCAAGCTTTTTACACGAATTCTCTCTAACAGATTAACAGAATGGTCTGACTGTTTCGAATTGTTCCTGAAAATAATCCAAACTTCTTGTTATAAGATGTATATCGTTAGAAACAATAAATTAATTGAATTGAATTGAATTGAAGTCCAAGGTACGTCGTGACAATAGGTCAACAGTCAGCATTAAGAGATAAAAGGTACAGATATAATTATTGCAGGTATCTAAGACACAGGTTGAACTCATACACGGTTTGCTGTTTGTTCTTGCTTTTCGCAGCAAAGATAACAACAAAGATATCCCGTCAGAGGTAGCAATATTTCATTAAAGATAATTAGACAGAGAGGTAAAAAGTTCAACTTTTATAATGTTATTCTGTCCAAGATAGGTAAGCCATGAGTGAGACTGGAAAGAAATTAGTAGAAAAATGTTATTCAATTTATAGAGAGAAAAAAATTGAAGTAATCAGAATTGTAAATTAATAAAAACATTTCCAAATAACAGATTTTCCTCAGGAGTTATCAAAAGATAAGCTTCGAAAATATAATATTAGCAACAATTAAATTTAAACCAGTATTATTTCATCCACAAAGCCCATTGACAAAGATAGATTACTGAAAGGTAATCAATTGAGAGATTATGCAAAAAGCTATTAATAGATAGGTTAAGTGTAAGATAAAGATAATATGAGCTAGATAATTGGGTAATGAAGATATGACCGCAATAATAAGATAATATGCAAAATTGAAGTTTGACTTTCAGTCTTGGAACACTTCCAACTCTTGTTTCGAATATTTGCGCAACATTTTTGAGAACATCTTCGATTGAGTTTATTGATTGTGGATATGCTGGAGCAGAATTTTCTATTTCCGCATCGATCTGTTGTAGGTCAATACCTAACCCCCGAATCCATTGTCGGCCAAGTAAGGCGTCATGCCCGTCTGGAACAATGTGTAGTTCACCTCCAATTTCTCTTCCACGGTATGCAACATTTACATATATTATCCCTTTGGGTTGAATGATATTGCCTGAATACGATCTGAATGCGATATTTGAATTCCTTACAGGTACATTCAACTTCAAATTATTGAAATCGTTTTCATTCAATCAAGAAAATTTTGCACCAGAATCCACTTAGAATCGTTGTGATTTGCCATTGAGTGTGACAGATACGAAATATTTGTCAAAATCTTGGACCATTTCGAACAAATCGACAACCTTATAATTTATTTATTTATTTATTTACACGCGCAAGCCCAATTCAGGAAATGTATTACAGTAATAGTAGTTAATATAATACAATATAGTGGTTGGTAACTTATGTGAGTTTCAGTATTTGTAATATAACATATAAATCGAGTAAAAAAAGAAAAAGATACAATGTGATGTAATCTGATTTGTGTAGGCCTAGTAACACTAAATCCAACAAAAGAGCACAAGCAGAAAGTATTGAATAGCAAGGTCAAGTATATGGTTTTTGAAGCGCGAGACTGATATATCAAAGATTCGAAGGTTGTTCAAAGAGTTGGCTAATCGAAGAGTTCTGGGGATGAAGCTGTAGTAGGAGTAATTGAATTTATGGAAAGAAACATAAAAGGTTTGTACCTGTCTAGTTGCACGGCTGGGAACAAGTAGAGATATTTTGGAGAGAGGCTGTGGGCTGGTGCATAGTCAATTAATAATTTTGAATAAAAGTATAAGGTCTCTTTGTTTTCTGCGTACCTCAAGAGAAGGTATGTTCAATATGTGTTCTACTGCAGCATAGTCACAGTATACATGCATCTTGAAGGCTATATATCTCAGAAAATTGTGCTGGACAGCCTCGAGTTTTACTTTGTATGTAACGTAATGAGGAGACCAAACTGAGGAACAATAGTCGAGATGGGATCTAACCAGGGAAGAATAAAGGGTTTTAATAGCAGTGATGTTAGTGAAATCGCAGGTGGTTCTCTTTATAAATCCTAGCATCTTCATAGATTTCTGAGTTACGTTGGAAATGTGAGATTTATAGCTAAGTGTGGAGTCTAGGATCACGCCTAAATCTTTGGTTTCAATAGCAGAATATAGGATCTGATTATTTATACCATATTCGAAAGTGATTGGGTGGTGTGTTCGGTGAAAACGAAGAATATGACATTTGGAAGCATTCAAGCACATACCATTTTGTGTATACCAATTAGATAGGCAATCTATATCATTTTGTAGACCTAGTGAATCAGCCTCACTTTTGATTATATTAAAGCATTTTAAATCATCAGCAAACAGCAAAGCTTCACTTTCTTCGAAACAGCTAATGAGATCGTTAATAAAAAGGTTAAATATCAGTGGTCCCAAGTGTGATCCTTGTGGAACACCCGAGGTAACTGCGATGGAATGAGAATAGTATTGTTTAACCCTAACAATTTGGGTTCTTTCCGTAAGGTAGCTCTTGAGCCACTGCAGTATCGACCCATCAATGCCATATAATCGAAGTTTTATGAATCAAGAGCTCGTGGTTAACTTTGTCGAAAGCTTTGGAAAAATCAGTGTACACAGAGTCAACTTGTGATTCCAGAGCTTCAGACAAAAAATCGACATATGTGATAAGACCCAATTCCGCTGATTTTTTTGATGTGAACCCAAATTGTTGGGTCCCTATAATGCTGTTGAAATACTTCTATTTTATTAAGACCGTATGCAAAATCTGTTTGTTTTTGGTTGATCGTTAGACACGGCATGTCGTGGAATAATACTGGAAACACTTGATCTGTTACGGGATGTTTTCATCAAGGTTGTAATACAAACTTTTGCAACGTGACCACTTCTCTTGCAAAATTCGTAGGAAACTTTGTTTCTTTCTACACGGCACTCGCTAATTTTATGATTGTCAAATACATCAAATACAGTTCGACGCCAAGAGCCTTGTAATCTTGTCGACAGCGGCGGTAATGCAAATTCTTGTGACTGGAACTAGCTGATTGAAAATTTGAACGAGAACTGGAACGATTCCTAGAACGGTGTCGTGCAATATTGGAAACTTTATTAGTGTCACAAGTATTAAAATTCGTATGGGTGGCACTGGACCGTTGAGCTAGCTCTTTACTCTCTATTTTAGAAGCTTCAAGGGCAATCGCTATTGCCAAAATTTCGTCGAAAGATGTAGCATCAGATTGTAATATTTGTTCTCTCAACCAGTCATCACGCAAACCACGTATAAATTGGGCTCTGAGAAAAATGTTAGTAATAGAGATTGACTTCGTACATTCACATTCAACTGAGAATTCGCACTCTACAAGGTCACGCTGGAGAGCTGCAACGTATTCGGCAATCGTTTGTCGATCATTTTGGAAAATATTCAGGAAGTAGTGCTGGGACACAACCACACTCTTCTTGGGAATAAGCATTTGTTCGAAAACCTTTACCAACTCGTCATGTGAAAGATTCTTGACTGGTTTCTCCGGACCCAGGAATGCTGCTAAACTGTTGTAGTGGGTTGATCCAATAGAGACACACAATAATAGCTGAGCTATTTTTGATTGATCAGTGACACCTTTCATGGTATGATAGTTTTCAAATCGTTTGAAATAACATTAAAATTTCTAACGACGGGGATCAAAATTTTCGAACGGTGCTATATTAGAAAAATTTATGGGAACGTTGGTCACCGGGTGTTGTTCAGGGCGTAATTGCGTCACAATCTGATTTATGAGAGTTTTCTGCTGTTCATGCATCGCAACCATGAGTTGTTTGAACTGTTCAGCGTCCATTTTTAGGGAAATTGTTGAAAATTACTTCTACTTACTCAAAAAACTTTCTGTTTTTACTCGTCGCCAATTAAAGTGTTCTTGAGAATTGGTATATTTGATATTCGAACTTGAAATAATGATATTGACGACGACAGGACTTTTCCTACTTTTTTATTCAGTGACAGTACTTGACAAAATTAGTATATTGACAACAACTTATTTTATATAGAGGGTTACAACACAGCCCAACCAGGACTTCACCGAAAAGAAGGATGGCAGGAACTCGCAATGAGAACTAGTCTCCAATGAAAACCGAGGAAGGACCTTAGATCGAATAATGCGGGTCTGGTACCCGGTGATAGAATCACCCGCGGCCGCCATACCACCTGACCGAGAACCAGCCCTACCAGGGCTTGGGGAGGCGGATTTAAGAAACTCGCTCCCTTCACAAGCGCATACACTGTACACATCCAAACTTTGAGAAGAGCAGGTGAAAACCATAGGCAGGCAGAACACCATGCATGAGGAGAGCAGGGGATAGTAAAAAGGGTCCATTGGAGCCTACTTGCTCGGCTGTAGCAACATTCTCCCCTTGAATACTACTACCACTACTAGTGCAGTTATTCCTCAAACAACGCAGTAGGATAATGTAACCTGGTAAATAAAACATGTTAGGTATTCAGGTACCCCCATGTTATATTTGCATGAAGAAGTAGAAGTCGTTGGGATCAAAATGAAGGTTTTAGCAAAATTTTGATAAATTTAATGTTTGGCCCCGCCGGAACTTGCAGCGGTGGCTAAACGTGAGCCTGAAATTTGATATCGGCATTCAATCACGTTTTCTGAGAAAAGGAGCGCATTTTGTTTAGGAATCACTAAGGATTATTCCTGTAGAGAATTGAATGATCTCCATCTCTATTCAAACAATTCTTTTTATTTCCAAATTAACAAAAAATTATTTTTTTCAAATCTATTTTTGGGGGGGGGATTTCATTAATGAAGAGTGTGTAGAAAAACTACTGTACACACATATGAACAATGAGTAAATACTCAGTTTCCACACCGTCTTGAATAATATATACATTTTCTTAAATCTATGTTCGATTGCGTTCATGATTAATCATTTCTGGTTTTACTTCTGTATTAAATTTCTTCGACAATTTTCAATTCCTTTCGTTAGGTGACTATCGATTCGATTCTGCTTTTCAGTAGCAAGTTTGTTATCAAAACAAGCAAAACTTCCACAGCAAAATATATCTTAATTTTGTAGAAGGCTTGCTATTAACATTACTTTATAGACATGAGATGGTGTGGCAACATCTCCTGGCGATGGATAGCAAGCCTTATACACAATTGAGATAAATTTTGCTGTGAAGTTCTTCTTGCTTCAATAATAAACTTGCTACTGATGAGAATCTTTTCTAAGAATCTCTCAATTTCTGCCAAGAGGTACTTCATATCTAGTTAACTACTATTGATCCAAGAAACGACTATTTAATTTTTTTTATTACATGAATAGAAGAGAAGTAAAGTACCCACCTTCATCGGAGACACCCTATTGTTCTACTATTAGCACGTACTTTCTTAATATTGTGCTGCTGAATATATTTCTATTACTTATTCTTTCAATGGAAGTTTTGGCCAAGATATTTTTTCAACAAAGAAATAATCTTAGTAACTTTATTTTTCTAAAGGTAGCTAGCCTACAGAACATTCGCTAAAATCACAGGATTTTCAAATTTATGTAAAACTTGTAGAATATGAATAAAAAAGTGTAACATCCTTTAACTTTTTTACAGGTAGTGGATGCACTTTCAAATAGAGAAACTCAACTAATGTTTCTAATCTCTTCTCAAGTGTCAGTTCAATATATGGTGGAAAAATAAGCACATAAAAAATCTTCAAAATGGATCATCTGGGAGATGATAATGACAGAGGAGCTGACGAAAACAACAAACGTTATGAGCACGCTCCATTTCGTGTAACAGACATTCTTATTAACGATGGTGAGTAAACAAATTAAATAATTTTCAATGATAGATACAAAACAAAGGCCTTTTTTATACCCATCATAGTCTCGAATGTTTCTGATTGTACTGAACCAGAGTCTGATATAATTTCCGGCGATACCATAACCATGCACCCCCTGAGTTTGAGCCCCAGAAGCAGAAACTATCAAGCATTGGAAATGCTCCGACGACCCCCCCAGCATTCCACCCCAACCGCTCTCAGAGCCGATTCTCATCCTGCTGATTGGCGGTCAACAATTTGGAATCTTACCATGATATGGAGTACTCAGCTATTACATGTCTAAAGCTCCCTTACTTGAGTTTATTTTCGTAGAATTGGCAGAAGGCTTTGTCTGGCAGGCTGATGGTTCTGGATTCTTACAGTTGAGGTTGTAAGTCGCGGACTTCCCAAAACTGAATAGACAAACTATGGTTAATAGAAGTTGGAGCCCTGATGTGGCTAACGCTGGTGTCGCCGAAGGTTCTGCCTTTACCTCTCGTCTCCAGGGCTGTCTATGGCTGTATGTTTAAGTCTGGTTGTACGAACCGAATTGGCATGTATTGGGGTACGTCTGTTACTATTCTAAGGCAGACATTTAAGAAAGTCTGGATCAATATGTGAAGGTGCATAGACCCTATGTGGTTGACGCATATACTATATTGAATTTGGTCATGATGAGGCTTAGCTTTAGTTCGAGTGCCATTCTGCTTCTTCATCCTATGAGTGGACCTAGATTCTGCCTTGCGGCTTTTGCCATTCCAAGTATGTTTGTGATATGTCTTTGAAGAGTAGATTAGTTTGGAGCTTTCGTGCTATAAGCCTCTACACCGTGACCTTTTTAGATCTATTGTGTGTGCCCATATATCTGGGAGCTCTTGGTTGTTCTTCTCTTAGCGTTAGAATCCTAAGCCTTGAGAAGCCCCCTCAGTGGCATAGTATGTGTATTGATAATTCCTCTTCTTCCTGATAGCACCTGAATAGCATTTCTCCTGACAGACCGATTGTACTCATATGTTTGTTGAGCCAACAGTGCCCTGTGAGAAGTCCTACTAATATCCTAGCGTCTGGCTTAGTAGATATTCTGTGAATGTTGGCTGCGGTTGTTTGATGAACTATTTGGCCCGTCTCACTCCTGGTAATTTGTTCACCATTCTTGGGATTTCAATAGGATCCATGATTTGGTGTTTTTAGTTCAGCTTTGCCATATCGCAGAACGGTTCTGAGCCATTCAGAGCTTTACTTGCCCCTTCACCAGTTGTTAAATTGGCCTCTTCATTGCCTCTGTTCTGTTCTGACTGCCTAGCTCCTTAAGGGCTTCAATGCAGTCCCAAACAAGTTTGGAGGTAACTTGTTTGGGACTGTGTATCGCAGCTTGGCTATCTGGGTAAATGACAATTTCGAAACTCATGTCGTATTGGCTCTTAAGCGCAATGCTGTATTGCGAAGATTTTTGTCGCGTATATACCTAAGCTCAATGAGATTTTCATCTTTGGCTCGGTTTTTGAGCCTTCCGTGTAGACAGCGATTTCCTCGTTGATGGGAGCTACATCTGAGAAGTATGTCATATGATTGTATTCTTATAACAGGATTATTATCCAACTCTTCGTATAGCTTGTTGTAGTCTCTCTCGTACATGTTGCTGATGGGTGCTTGTCCTCTGAGCTGAACTGGCTTCGCCTTTTATGTATAGTGGAGTAAGGTTGAGTAAGACCTCTAGTGCATTTGTTGGTGTAGTTCTCATGGTCCCGGTGGCACACAGACATGCTTGGCTTTACAGTGAGTCGTCGAACAACTCCTACCTGCTTGGTCTTTGGCCACCATACCACCGACCCGTTTTTTATCATAGAGTCATGTAGTCATTATTGGTTGTAGCCACCAATTTTTTCCGCATATTCTCCTGCACAGATTGAAGGCTACTGTACTTCTTTCTATAACTTTTTGTAGGTGTTGATCCCAAGATTACTCCTGAGTATTTTGCCTCTTGGAAAAATGGAATTGCTATTCCATTCAGTGTAGGTGACCTAAGTCCTTCCAGTACTTTTTCTCGTGTGAATATAACTATTATGATTTTATGAGGGTTTACGGTCAGCTCTTCCTCTCCTCACCTGTCGATTAAATCTAGGACTGTCTGTGTAAACTCCTTGCAAGGTTATCGGCATATCCTAAGCAATGAAAGCCTCTGGATGCTAGCCTTTTAACTAGTTCGTCCATTAGGATGGCCCAGTACAGGGGCGATAGCATGCCTCCCTGAGGACATTCCCTGCTTGCTCTAGAAAGTGAAATGTTGATCTTTTCAAAAGGTAACAGAGGGTGAGGGTTACTTCATGGACAGACTGTATACATGTACATGAACAAACTCAACTCAACATCGCCACATATGATGTGCTTATGTACTTTCAACAGGTCGCAAAATATTCATGAGCTAGACAATAAGATAGACTTAATTTTTTCTTGAACTCGGATGAGGTTTTACAGTTTTTATATGGCACACTATTAGATTTGAGAATAACCTCCTTTAACAAACTTGAAGATAGTATTCTAAACAGTGATAATGTGATTTGTTCATTGATTTGGCAACTTACGCCTCAGCTCACCAGTTAGCAGTATTAGTCCATTGTTAATAGACAGTTTGAAGCAACTGGCGCTAGATCTTAATTGAAATGAAGCATCCTTTGATTCAATGTAAGATTTGAATTCATCGAGTTACTTGTGACTAACACAACTGATGAACCAAAATCATTATTGTCAAAACTAAAGACATATCTCCTTGCCTTAATAACATCATTAACATTATCAGATACTCTTTGACCAAAAACAGTAATGTATTTTTCCCAAAATTTTAGGTATGTATCCATAGCCATCTAGTTAAATTTCATTTCAAAATTAAAGAAAAACTTAGTGACAAAAGCATAGAATGGAGGCTCTCACGGCCGGAAGTAGAATGAAGGTATCTGGGCTTTGAGGCCGTGGTCGGTTCACCTCCGTGGAGGCGGTTTCCTTAGACGTTTCGCTCACAACTGCGGTGAGCATCTTCAGCTGGGATGTTGTCTTCCCGAAGAGGGACGTAAAACTGATACAGCGGTTTCAGGGCTGGGTACCAGGATTTGATGACTTTCAGGGATTCTTCTTTTCTATTGAAATTATTTTTTTGTTTGTATGTTTCTATGGCCTCTCTATTAAGGCGGGAATGGTAGTTCTTTGTGGTGGAGAGGACTTCAGTATTCTGAAACTGAATATTATGGGAACCCTCTCCGTAGGCGTGTAATGCCACGGCCGACTTCTCCGTCTGGGCTAGCCTACATTGTCTGTGATGTTCAGAGAGCCTGGTCTTTACGCTGCGAAGGGTGATGCCGATGTATACAGACCCACACGAGCACGGTATTCGGTATACACCGGGAGTAGCTAGGGGGCCTCGTGGATCTTTCGTTGAGCGGAGCAAAGAACCAATCTGTCTGGTCGGTTTGTAGATGGCTTTGACGTCGTGTTTTGCCAGTACTTTTCCAATCCGGTCGGTAACTGTCTTGATATACGGCAAGAAAGCTCTGCTTGATGGTGTTGGCGGGTTGTTGCCGTTATCCCGATACAACCTAGAATTACTAGCCCTAGCAATTTCTTGCCGGGTGTAACCATTGGCTTGTAATGCTTTACTGAGATGTCTTAGTTCTGATTTCAGATGAGCCGGCTCACAGATGCGTTGCGCTCTGGTGTTGAGAGTTTTTAATACTGTACTTTTGTGCCCTGGGTGATGGTCCAAGTCTTTGTGCAGGTGTCTGTCTGTATGTGTAGGTTTTCTGTACACTTTGTGGCCCAAAGTCCCATCCGGTTTTCTGATGACCAACACATCCAGAAAAGGCAGTTGTTCATCTCTTTCTCCATCCACCGTTAGCTGAATCTTGGGGTGTTGGTTGTTGAGGTGGTGAAGGAAACCTTTCAGCGTCAACCTCCTATGTGGCCACACGACAAATGTATCATCCACATAGCGAAACCACGTGGACAGTCGATTTGGCGCCGAATCCAGAGCTTGCCGATCAAATGTCTCCATCTATAGGTTGGCAACTACTGGGCTGAGAGGGCTGCCCATGGCGACGCCGTCAAGTTGTTCGAAATATTTGCCATCCCACTGGAAATAAGTGGTAATGAGGACATGTTGGAAAAAATCAGCGAGGAGTGACAAAAAGTGAAAAGTGATACATTGTCATATTAAATGATAATAATATTTATTCAACATAAAAAAGTATATAAATATAACATTGACACTGGATTAGAATGAATAAAGAAAATGCTATAAGTGCGGAGCACTTCTTTCGCAGTTATGAAGTAATAAAAACAAATAATATCTATAATTTGGATAAAATTGGTTGAAACATATGGATAATCAGTCTTTTAGAATAATTTAGAATGACGAATGGAGAAAAAAGAAGTAGAAATATAACAGGCGTCCCATCTGAAAATTGAAAGTTAATGTTACTTCCAATATCTCTCTATAAAATGCCTGAATAGCATTTATTGAATTCCCTTCACGGAAGCCAAGTTGGTTTTCATTTGAAGTTGAATAACGCTCTAATACATTTTTGAGTTCTATAAGCATTATGTACTCAAATATTTCAAGGATAACAGGAGGAAAAGATGAATCAAGTGTGGCACAGGTCTCAGCCTATCTGTATCATTAATTTTTCTGAAATATCACCAAGAAGAGTTTTTGTTTCTCATTTCATCTTTTATTATAGCCTCGATATAAAGCGATGAATATTTTATTTGATATTGGTTTTTCCGGTTGACTTGGGTTTTATCGAGTTTTTTATTGAAATTGTTTTCTTCATAGTTTCATTTTGAATAATTTCGTTAGCGATCACTTGTGGATTATCAACCTTCAGGCTATCTTTATTATGAGAACATTACTTATCTGAGTCATAAGAATAGTAGTTTCCGACATTTGTCAGGTGGTTTTACCCACGTTAGATGAAGTTGATAAAAACTACTTTTTATGTTCTTAATGCGTAATTGGTGCTGCATTTCAACTATTTTATAGGTGTTGCCATTTAATAAATTTCACATTTCGATTGGAAAAGATGTTAATAAGACAATTTTCTCACTTCCGTGGAAACCCAAGACTCTCTTCAGTGATTATTTTTACAGCTTTCTTTATTGAATCCACTGTTGAAGCAGTAGTATTTAATGAAAAATATCAGATTTGCTTTCAGTATCTGGGGCCAAAAGAATATCGTCCCATGTTTTTTTTTGAACCTGCTTATAGATTCAATCAAGATGATCTATTTGAATTCATCAGACAGGGCCAAATTAATAAGTGCCGTTAGGGTTTCTGCTTTGACAGTCCAGCATTGTGAAAACAATTGTTTGTTATGTTTCTTATTTTTTTGGTAGGAAATGTTTGAGGAAACCTGTGATCTAGATCAAAATTCGTTGTGATAAAAGGTTTCCCCTTTTGTTTCAAATTTTATTCCTGACCAGGATAGTAAAAGCTTGTATCGTCATGGTTACGCTTTCAATAAGGTGATAGCTGATAACTCCCTTGGGATATTGAAGATTATTCAATTCCCTCAGCGATTGATAACGAAGATCTATAATAATAATAATAATAATAATAATATGTGGTAGCAAACGACATTCAAGAGATTTTGTGATAGCGTTTTTCGAATCATTCTTAGCTTGGCTGATTTTCCACTTTGCTTGCTTTTGCATATTTCTAAGTTTGAGGCAGGTATCCTGACCAATAATAATTATAAAACTAATAACATTCTTTTATAAACACTCGTAGAGTTTTCCCGGAGATACAAACTGTTTGGTAGGGAAGGACTATTATTATCATTATTATTCGCCTTGGCACTCTTAGACGACTTACTCTCTAAGTGGTAGAGCGTATAAGACGTTAGGATTGGCATTCAGGCAATTCGTATCACTCTTGCTTTTCAACAAGGTATGTGGCCGTTTAACTGAATGTGTTCTTCTTCTTCTGGCCCTGCACGTAGATTTCCTAGTCTGGACCCTCTGTGAACCCACCTGTAGAGGTTCCTCCAGCCGTAGTTTCGGGGGTCTCTTGGAAGGTTTCCCTGATAACTTGAGTTTTGAGCATAACTTCGGTTTTTCTGGTTTCTTTTTCTTGGGTGCCTACCTCTGCATCGAGAGGGTTGCACCGTGGAGGCACTCTGTGGGTTCCTTGGGACGGTTGGCTTAATTCCCCTCCAATGGGTTTCATAAGACACTGCTCCGGTCTCCCTTATAGGTGGTTTCAGAGGTCCCTTGGGATGTTCCCCTGCTAACTTGTGTTTTAGGCATACCTTCGGTTCCTCTCGTTCCCTTCTCTCAGGTACCTGCCTCCGCATCGAGGGTTGCACTGTCGAGGCACCCTTAGGGTTCCTCAGGTCAGCGACTTCGGTGTGGTGGGCTTGGCTCTCCTCGAATTGGTTCCAGAGGTCCCTGCTCAAATAACTCCAGTAACTTTTGCTGGTGTAGTCTTTTAGTCACCTTTTACGATAGGCAGACTGTATCTGGGATCAATTTTTTCAAGCCCCGAGCCCCCAGGGGCTAACTGAATATGTTATGCATGAACGCAAATTCTGTCTAATTCTGCTGGAACACTTCAAAAACTTTATTCATTTGAATTTTTGCGCATGAAACACTTCAACAACTTTATTCATTCGAATTTTTAATATTTTCAGGTACTACGCAAGAAACAATAGAAAAAAATAGGAACGTGAGCCCTTTTCGCAGAGGGGACGAAACATGTAATGTGAAACTACCTCATGGACCCATAGGAAATATTTCATTCGGTAAGTTCGGCATATGAGAAATAAATGTCATACAGTTCCAGAAACCAAATGAAAGTGACAGTGAAGAAAGCTCAGATCATATCAGTAAATAATATAAGAAGACAAGAATTATGAAATGAGTTGAAGAAACTGGTGAGTGCAAGTAGAAAAAACTCATAAAATATGTGAACATATCTAATGCTACAAGTCCAGCAGTTTTCATTTCAAGAAAATTGATAATATTCAATCTTGAAATATTCTGGTAATTATTATTGTAAACTAATTTGATGACTGTACGATCCTATCAAAGCTATCTGTTCCAAAACTGGGTGCAGATAAAATTCCTCGATAAGTACCTGATATTTAAAATTATGAACATTCTCTCCAAATGAGACGATCTACGTATAATTATGTAGATTATATGGAAAAGATTACCTGCATGAAGTCGTGATAAAAATAAGTCGTGATATACAATTTTGTTGAGCTACAAGCAAAAAAAAAAACAGAAAACTCAAGTGTTCCCCATTTCCATATGAAAGAAATCGGCATGAAAAAGTTCGGAGGTTCTGCTGCGCGTGGTATAGGTAAACATTGGTTTGTTGCTTAAACTGGCTAGTCAGGTTTAGATAATGAAAGGATTCATAATACTAGAGCGTTTCGCAAAGTGTACCAAAGAGGAATTTCTTGAATAAATTCGAAACGCGGTATGGACTCAAAGAAATAGCACTTTTGAATTGATCCAGCCAAATATGTATGTTTTTTTATATTTTCTTGATGCTGTTATAGAAAATAATGAATATTTTTTTAGGGGTGGGCTTTGGTTGTTGTTAAATTATATTTTCCAATTCGAGAATATGTATCTAATCTCGAAGTAATTTAACAGTACCAAATTTATAAATTCGAGGAAATCTGTGTATAACGGCACTAAAGCAAATTTGCCTCGGTAAGGGGCTGAGCTCACAAGAGTATTGTCTTAAAGTAAAGTTTTTCAGTAACGTATCATATCATGATCGTATAATATCTGAAAAAAAAAATGTTCAAATCAACTAGACAATACATACTTCCGTTTTTCATAAAACGTGGAAGTTTCGGAGGTTATATCTGTCTCCGTCTTCAAAAGTCGCTGGAAAATTTTATTTCTATAAGGCTGGAGATGCACCCTTCTACACTTATACAGATTTTCTAGAATTTTGACTTTTTGATTTTCACACTGTGGAAGGTTGAAACGACCAGAAAACCAAGCGTGTGCCAGTGAGAGGTGGTTATCCCCCATCATGGGACTTCGACGGCCTAGGCGTGGGACTTCCTCCTTTCCAGAAGTCACTTCCTGGCTAGTATTTTCTCTTCCTGCTCTTTCTTTCACATCTCTCTTCGATGTTTGTCGAGGAGCTAGTGCTGTTTTATTTCAGCTTCGAGCTTTGCTAGTACTTTCGGGCTGACAGTTTTGAAATTCCATCAATCTGTTGGAAAATTGTTAATGTGACAAATCTTTACGATGGATTTTGACAGTTTTTCAATTCAATGAAATTTTTGATATCGTTTATATAAATTGGTATATTTTCAATGGGAAAAATTAAACGTTGATCAAATTAAACGTTGATCAAATTAAACATCATTTAGCTAACAATTAGATAGACAGGTTAGTTGTTGAGTACCAGTAGGGTTCAGCTGATAGTAACTCACATATTTTTTATAGCTGAAGAATGCTCTGAAAAGTGTGAACTTTAACTGAATGGTTACAGGAAAAGGAAGTATTCCTTGAACGCTCCATCGGGAAGTAATACCAAGAAGACAAAAATTGTGCATTCATTAATTCGCTGGCGTTTTTGGGACTTCATATGAGTGAAAGACCCAACGGTTTCGAACATAACACGCTCACAGAGTAGTTTTTTCCGTCCTATTTCTTGACTCCGCTTTCTAGGTTGATATCTCTCAGTGTCTTGTTTCCTTCATTATCGAAGGTCACCGCGAAGATTTTAAAGGTCCTTCCTACTTGAGCTTCTTCTCGTAGTCCGATGTAAAGTGGTTTGTTGGGGGTGCATTCTTCCGACTTTCCTTCCCTATTGACATTTTTAGCAATTATAGTGCTTTTGCGCATGCCTCATTTCCACTACCTTTTCAAATATTTTTTGGCTAGATGAAAAGCAACAGATTCCGAATCAATTTGTCGAGTGGCGAACCGTGCTTATCCCCATTAAACAATATTTGTCACATCCAAAGAATTACGGATGTTTACAGACACTCTTAATATTCGAATACTCCTCGCAGAAAAGTTATATAAGGAAAGAGGGCCAAAGAAGGGGGTTGCTGGCTGCAAGGACTACCTACTCATCAACAGACGCATCATGTATGACTCCGATGCCATTGTCCGTTACACTCAGGAAACCCCGTGCGGTACCCACAGCAACGAAAGACATGCAGTCACCCATTTATATAACTCATTCGAATTGAAATCCTGATCGACAAAAATTCCATGGTTCATCCCAAAGAGGACGATGTGAGGAATACGGAGGAGATTATCAGGTCGTAGGCGGAACGACCCTACATTATCTTGATACCGTAGAGAGACATATAGGTACTCTGCTATGGTAAGGAAGTGACCACACAATTGAAGTTATCTCTGTGGTTTTATGTTAAACTGGGACAGAACTGTCAAAAGAATTGCCAGGGAGATTTTTCACAACAAATTTGTTTGCAATTCTGATCTTTATCTCTACTCCTTAGCAATGGACTAACAAATAATTAACGCAGTTGTTCGTTGGTCCACGACGTGAAGATCGCAGAATGATGTCTCTTCGTAGGAGTTTCATCTTGAATCGTCTGTTCCACAAAACGATACAACGTCCAAAAAACAATTGGAGCTATTCTTTTTGGGGCAGTAGCCTGTGTAGCCGATTAACTTGATTTCTTTTTCGACACTGAACGGTGTGACCCAAATTCTGTCTCCGAATTGAAACCTGTTCAGTGATAAGCTCACTTTGAAGCATGAGAATACGCCAAGAACATCAAAGACCCCTTTTCTAATAATTAATAATTTGACCTTTGCTCTTCAGGTCACGTAGGCAGAAGTTGAAGACAGAAAGATTCATATCGACGTTCCAGTCTAACGTACTCGCTATGAGTTTAGTGGTGTCTGTCACCAGATGTAGAGCACTTTACGAGCCATCTGGAACCATAATGCATTCAAAGTTAGGTTATCCAGCTCATATAGTCTCAACCTTTATCCACAGGTATAACGTGGTATAGATGAAACACACCTGTGCTACGTTATGCCCAGGGAGATTGGGAGTCTGTTGTGGAATATGAAAAGTGCCGAATCAATTTAATTTACTCATTCCTTCTTGCCCTCCAAAGTATGACCGTTTTTCTTACGGAGTTAATTTACCCCTCTAGGCAAAACGAATATGTACCAAAAAAAGGTCTAAATATGCATCTGATCATACCTGAAAATTATACCTGCTTGCTGCAAGACGTCAGAAGTCAGAAAGCCGTCACGCTTGTTTTACTTCGTTTTCTCAGGGCACATGAATCTCGAACCTGATAATTACTTTTCCTACAAGCGTACGTGTTCCGCCCTATTCCCGCACGCAATTTAGTTTGAGAGGTGTCATATTCCCGCACTAGTGCGGGAAAAATTTTCCCGCACGCTAAGGTCACTTCAAGTGAGTTTTTCCCGCACTAGTGCGGGAATAATTTTTCCTGCACGTGAAAGTTTGTTCAAGAGCGCTACATAAGATGTTTCAATGCGCTTGTAGAAAAAATCTTGATCCTAACTCATACGGAAAGGTACTATCCCGCACTCGACTGCTTACCCGAACTCCACTTTGCGTCGTTCGGGTAACGGCAGTCTCATGCGGTAAAGAAAATAGAAAGGATGTGGAAGGAGGTGTGGAAAGAATGTCAAGAATGGGAGGATGAAATGTGGCTGAGGTATAACGAAAACAAGACCGAATGCATGTTTGTCCCGGCCAGGAAACTGGACAAGAAACCGGTGGTTAGGGTGAGAGAGCAACGGATTGAGTGCGGCGGTAACATCACATACTTGGGCATGATAGTAGACAAGGGCCTACTGTACATTGATCATCTTAAGGAGGTAAGAAGGAGAACGGCTATAGTTGCAGGAAAACTAAGAAGATGGACGGGCCGTGACGTAAGGCTAAGGAGAGGATGTGTCAGACTGATTTTCGAAAGAGTGGTTAAGCCGGCGGTGATGTATGGCGTCCAAGTGTGGGGAGCAAGAGCGAAGGACTCTAGGGTGATCAGACAATTGGGGGCGATACAGAGACCGTTTACGCTATCGGCCAGCGGGGCATATAGAACGGCGCCGTCAGCCGCGTTATGCGTGCTGACTGGGATAGCGCCTCTATACATAGAGGCAGCAACGAGGTATGAAGAATGGAAGGCGCACGGAAAAGAAAAAGTAAGAGGACGGATAAACGGGTGCGACAGAATATACCCATGGATGATCGGAACAATTCTGGAGAACCGAGAAGGGCTAAAAGAGGTATTTGTGGACGCGGTTAAGAGAGAGGATGGACGAGTGGGTATAGGATGGGCGCATAAGGAGGGGAGCGAGTGGAGAATGGGTCGGGAAAGAATCAGTGAGCTGGGAAGCGTACAGGAAGCCGAAATGGTGGCTATAGGTAAAGGGGTACTGATGGGTGGAGAGATGGACATAAGAATAATAAGTGACTCGCCTGGAGCAGTGGAGACCATTAGGAATGCGAGGACGAAGAGCAAAAGGGCAGCTCGTATTAGGAGAATGCTTGAAAACAGAAGGGTAGCGGGATTGGTGACGGAAATTGAGTGGAGGAAAGGGCATGTTAGGGAGAATGAGGGTAACAGAAGAGCAGATGAAGAGAGTAGAAGAGGTGCGGAACTGCAAGAGATCACATGGCAAATAGACTTGGGACATAGCAGAATGGAGGAGAGGGAAAGGATTAGGAGAATGGTGATGGAAAAATGGCAGGGTGAATGGGACAGCGGCAGGACCGGCAGAAGCGTACATGGTATGTGCAACAGGGTAGGGATGGGGTGTATACCATTAGCAAGGAAGGCAGTGCAACTGGTCACAGGGCATGGGAACTTTCGGGGTTACCTGGCAAGGTTCGGAATTGCACAAGAGACCCCATGCCAGTGTGGAACTGGCGGGACTGACACGGCGGAGCACATCAGGAACGATTGCATGCGGAGAGAAAGGGTAGAATGGAGAAGGAGGATCGAGGAAGAGGAGGATAGACTTGGAGCGTTACAGCTAAGGGATACGAATGGTGTGAAGGATGAATGGGTAAGGATATTGAATGAATGGGCGGGGGCTGTGGTCGAGGATGAAGAAGTATGAGAACCAACATAGTGTCAATGCGACGGTAATAGTGGCCTGGCTTCGGGATAAACGAGCGACGAAAGTAAATCGGGAGAACAGGCGCTCGGATAGAATAAGACTGCCGACCAGGGAGGGCGCTGTTTGAATGTGGAGGATGAGCGGAATAAAGAAGGAAGGATCTTCCCCGCTGATTGCCCGCCCGGTATTCGGTGGGTCACGACCCAACGGTGGTGGGGGGGTGTGGCGGGGCGGAGGAGCGAGGGATATCGTGACGTGGACGTTGGAATGGGATGTAGGTGCAGCTTTATGGCCTAACGGCTTGGCAAGTGCAGCACACCTGGGGTGGTTTTAGTCAGTAAGAGTCTGACACTACTGATACGCGATGGACACCGAGCGATCAGAGTCCATGAGGATTTCCACCCCACTGAAAAAAAAAAAAAAAAAAAAAAAGTCTCATGCGGGAATGGTACTCTTTCCGTACTTGTTAGGATAAAAGCTATACCACCCGAATGTGTGGAGTGGTTGTTGGGTAAATGATACCAGCGCGTCCTCTGGATTTATCGAGCTTTCGGTTGAAAGGAAAAAAATATAATAACAGGTTTTTATGCACTAGCGGGCGGTAAAGTACACTTTACCGCCCGGTTCGCCGGGCGTAAAGTGGAACTTTACCGCCCGTGGGCGCATCATGGCCTGCGGGCGGTAAAGTAGACAATATACTAAAATTGTTCATATATACCTACGCACATCATTTCACGGAAGACCTACCACGAAACAATGAATTCAGTTCAATAAAGAAATTCTCATTTAACAACTTTTATTCATAATCTACATTTTTGCTCCATAACCCTGAAAATTAGAATTTTATATTAACTATGCAATTGTTACAATTTTGAATATTGAGGGTGGGATATTCACTTTTCTCTTGAAAATAATTATCCCTTTTGAAACATTCTCACCACTCATTTTAGATGTGGATGGTAGGTCCAAATAATTATTATTTGGTATCGGTCCATCACCATCGCCGGCAATTTTTTTGGCAATATTCAATTTATTTGAAATCGATTGTTCAATGTAGCTCTCTGCTACTGTAGTTGATTTCCAACCAGCGTGTCTTTTGATATTGGTGATACTTTCCCCAGCATCAGCCAATAAAGTGGCTGAAGAACGCCTGAAACAATGACCCGTATATTCTTCTGGTCCTAACGCCTTCGGGCCATTATCCACGCCGCAGGCCATAAACGCATACTTTACGCCCTTGATACATAAATAACTATTATTTTCCAAATGACAGTACATACTCTTATCATATTTTGTTTGATATAAAATTGATGAATTGAAAATAAATGGAAGACACATAGACTTGGATTCTTCTCCCTTTCAAATCATTTTACTTTGTGATGAACCACCTTCTAACCATCTTTTATCTTTTTCAGATTCACAACCAGCAACTTTCGAGGAAGCTATAACTGCAACTGGCTTTGGAAAATACAATATATTTCTGATGATTGTCACGATATTCCCTTCTTTTGCTGAAATTTTTGAGGTAGTGGCGTTATCGTATGTTTTACCCATTGCTGAATGTGATCTCAATCTCTCCTTGAGCGATAAAGGAATGTTGAATGCTATGACCTTCGCAGGTAAGATTTTAGTCAATATCCGGGTGTTGATTTCAAATTCAAAGCCCATCCATATTTATAACTATTTATAAAATTGGCTGACTATATCCTTATCAGAATTCTCGACCTTTCTTCGATATTCATAATAAGGCTATGAAATATTTTCAGAACTTCATAGTATTCTTTCGACTAAGTTTACAGTGTGTCTCATGGAAACATCCCTGTATCTTCCATAATTTTTTATGAAGAATTTCAAAATTCGCAGAATCGATAGGTACTTGAAACATTCACAAAATGACCTAGAAGAGATTATTTCAAGTGATAAACTTTGCAAGTCAGCAGCAATTGAACTACCGACATTTCCGAAAAAACGAAGTAGGAGACAAAATAGACCGAACATATCTTCGGATTCGTAATCAGTACTTACAACTATTTCAGAACTAATCTGCAATTATATCGTATCTCTCTGAATACTGATGTATGTTTCTAATTCAACTACTTCAAGTGATACTTCCATATTGTTCTAATGGTGATGTAGTTCAATTCCAATACCAAGTAGTGGCATAGCGTATTTCATCGTAAAAACATACAACCCTGATACAAACTCATTTTTCATGTTGTATCTATCCCTTGTACGAGTGTCATGGTTGATTTTAATAATTTTTTGTTTTAGGAATGGTAACGAGCGCACTATTCTGGGGACTTCTATGTGACATGATTGGAAGAAAATCTATTATTAAATACGGGTACCTCGTCGGTGGTGGAATTGCTATACTAGTTTCTCTTTCCACTAATATAACATTGTTGTCAATAGCCAAGTTCTGTGGAGGATTTATGTAAGTGATTAAATGAGTATCCTACACCTACTTCTTCTGCAATACTGAAATTGGTGAAAGTTCTCTGAAACGATATAAATGAATCAAACCGTAACTAAAAATTAACATGATCTTTAGGGAGATGAGAAATCCCTCTACAACCGCTTACCAAAGATTAAGACCCTTTCAAATCTCAGTGTAATCTTTTCCAATGCACCTCGTTAATTCCATGATTTTTACTATATTTGTTGGTAGATGTTCAGATAAATGGGATGCAAAACTTTTCTCAAGAATCACTTTTTGACCAAAAAATCAAAATAAAGAAGTTTCCCGTTTGGTGCGTTATTTGGGAAAGACATTGTTTACCTATAGCAGCTGTTTGTGCGAAAACATGGCAAAACTTTGACAATGTCATGATATTCCGGAAGGTAATGTTGCATTTGGACGAGCTACTGAAAATCAATACAATAACAGTTTTCCCCTAATGCAACCCTCAGTTACACAAGTAACCGTGGAGCTGAAAGTGACAGCAAGTGAAAGTTGTATATTTATATATTTATATATTTGAAAACAAATACATTCACATCAATCATTACAACAAGGACTTCTTCATCTCTGATACTTCAACTTGAGTTCTCCGGGAATAAGTTCATCATTAGTTGAAGTTACAGGAAATGAAAAAAAATGTTATTGAAATTGTGGATGATTCTTCTTAGACTTATGCACTCACTTCACCCCATACACAATGAATTAATAATCACCTTGATGCGGAGAAATATTTTGAAGGAAATTTTGTTTTTCAGAAAATCTCAAGAAAGACACATGTACTCCTACTTCCCTATCAGCTGTTCGACGAATGACAGCTCACGTTACCGACAGTGATCTAAAACTTCTAAACATCACGAATCACGACGTCCATAACATATCATTCATTAATATCCATGAGATATTGTTCGTGGATTTATTATGGACATCCAAAATACTTATACGGATCTCCTGGCTCAATATGGACATGAATTAAATATCCTTCATGGATATCCATGAGATATTCATCGTGGGTATCTTATTGACATCCAAAATACATCAACGGATATCCTGGCTTGAGTTGGACGTGAATTGGATATTCATGACATATCCGGTGTTATCTGGGGAGCAGAACAACACTAGTTGTATCGTGAGAGATTTATTTTTGTAGTTGAAATTTACTAGGTGGTTTTATCCACATCAAGTTGAGGAGACACCCTCGAAGATAATATGAATATATAATTCTTCTATTGTATGGCAAAACTCCAGTATGACTGATGTTGTTTCACCTGCCAAGTCAGGTGGACACGTACGTAATTAGTCGAGTCGAGTGCATGGCTTGAAAATAATAATATAATGATAATAATACTCCCTCATAAACACACAAAGAGTATACTCAAAGGCATAGCCTGTGCTGATTTTTGGTGAAGTATCCACTTTTCAGCTGTAGAAAAACCTACAGCACCACCGTGGGTTGTCGGCGTGCACTCCAAGCAAGCACCAGACGCGATTGGCATCTTAACAAATTACATTTCCAATCGACTACTATGAAATAGAGAGAAAAATTCTCAATTCTAGGATTCGAATCTGGTCAAATGCATGTGGAAGTTTCAAAGGCTGGCATCTAACCGCCTCGCTACCGAGCATCCGAACCAATTTATCACAAATGGTTCAAGAAAGTTCTACAAGTAAAAATGAAGCTAGATATTGTAATTTGGCTAGGGTGTTTGTAATTGGGTTTCTCTATCATTAACCGGTATGCACGAGAGTGTTACTTCGTTATGGTTTGCCAGATCACTGAGACATATAATAATTTGGAACTAACTTCAAGTCAATCTGTCGATAATAGGATGGAAAATAATGGCGTACTTTTCCAGAGGCATTCAAGTGTTGTACTTATCCGAACTTCAGTGCCTGATCCATTCTGTCGTCTCAACCATCAGTTATTAGACCAGAGAATATTCTTTCCTGAATACGTGATTTTTGACGTATATAAAACTGATTTCCTAAGGAGTTGTTACCGAAAATTTACAACTTGCAAAGAAAAAAAATGTGGTTCTGAATTGTGTTCCTTGATTCTCGCTGAAAAAATTAACAATGCATAATCCAATTATATATTATTTTCAGAATCAACGGGCCCTATTCCGCATCAGTATCTCACTTATCTGAGTTTCATTCTTCCAAATACAGAGCGAGGATGCAAATCGTTCGAGGAGCAACATTAAGTTCAGCATATATATTTCTTCCTCTCTTAGCTTGGGGGATACTACCTCAAAAACTGGATTTCTCGCCATTCGGACTTATTGGTGAGTAAACTGAAACTTTCCCAATTTAACTCAAGAAGCCTTTTAAATCAACAGAAATCGATAACAAGATCAACTCAAGTCACTTCTGCAGTCAGAGATGCTACAAGACTTTGTTTTTGTTGAAGGCACCATATACATTTCGATCAATCTTCCTTTTCTGTTCAGCAGAATTATCTCAAACTCGTTTGAGTATTACACAGAGTCAAAATTAATATTAATCACAGTGGATCGGTTTTCCTTGGATTCTTTAGTAACTCATTTCTTGAATGATATTTTTGAAACTTTAGACATAAAATTTATACAATATTACTAGAAATTTGAAATCATTCAGGAGTGAGAGGCCACTATTATTAATTTTTGGAAATTATTTTGGAAATCGTATTCAATATGTTGTTATTGATGAAAACGAAAATATTGAAAAACAAAATCCACCACTGGAGTTCCCCAAAATTCAGTATTGGCTCCAATTTTCTATGGATTTCTGCAGATGTTACTGTACTTTATTATTCGACCAAAAATAAAACACTTTTGGAAAGTAATATTCAAAAAGATATTCAAGTGTTCGAAAAATGGATAGATGAGATGAATCTAACTGTTAATTCAGAAAAAAGTATTTACATGCTTCACCTCCGATCAAATATCACAACCTAGATGAGTAACTCGCCGCTGACGCCTCCGAAAAAAAGGATCTCCATCAGTCCTTAAGGGTGGTGCAAGAGTACACGCATGCTATCGGAATGGAGTTTGGGCTCGACAAATGTGCCATGGTTCATCTCAAAAGAGGACGATGCGAGAAATACGGAGAGGACGTTCAGCTCGTAGACGGAAGCATCCTACATCATCTGGATGCCGGAGAGACGTATACCTACCTAGGGGTGGAACAACGCCACACTCAAAAGGTAGCAACTGTTGAAAACTCTCTCCGCGGCAAGGATCAGTACAAACTCCGACAGATCTGGTCATCAGAACTGTCGGGAAAGAACAAAGTTGCTGCAACAAATATACTTGCTGTTCCGATTCTACTTTACTACTTTGGAGTAATGAGCGACAACTCGACGTCAAAACTCGTAAAATGATGCATCTTCATAGGAGCTTGCATCCTAAATTGTTCGTTCCACGGTTATACTTCCCCAGGCAACAGGGAGGCCGTGGACTTTTGAGTTTGGTGTGTCTACACAACAGAAAGGTACTGGGTGGAGCCTGTAAAGTTATCAGGAGTTCAGATCCCCTTCTCTGCTTGGTATGCGATCGCAGGGATTGGAGCATTTCTTTCCAAGGGAACAACCCGTGCATCTGATGAACTCGGTCTCTTATTCGACATTGAACGGACGAACCCAAACTCTGTCACTTAGTTGAAACCCGTTCGGCAAAAAGCCTACGTGAAAGCTGCGGAGTGTGAGAGTCTCCTACAGCTACATAAGGATAAGCCAATGCATGGGGTCTTCTTCAAGAACATTGAAGACCTTTGCTTATCCAGAAACCTGACCTTCACTTTTCTCAGGTCAAGTGGGCTGAAGTCGGAAACCAAAGGATTCATAATGGCCTGCCAGAATGGTGTCTTCAACACCCTCGTCTACCGTAGTCTCGTGATGGGTATAGCGGTCCCTGACAATAGATGCAGAGCGTGTCGTGGGGCAGCTGAGACCATAATGCATTTGCTGTCAGCTTGTCCAGCTAATGCGGTCCCAGCCTATATCCACAGGCATAACGCGGCACTACGACACTCGTACGATATTGACGAGACACCGATGTTGCCTTATGCTCTGGGGAATATTGAGTCCGTTGTGGAGAATAAGAAGTGTCGAATCTATTAGAACTACTCATCCCCCACCCTCAGGCAAATACAAGCCAAGACTGATGTACTCCTCCTAGACTATCAAAGTAGGACGATTTTCGTCATCGAGATTTCAGTTCCTGGTGAAACGAACATCGTCCGAAAAGAGGAGGAAAAACAGACTAAATATCGAAACCTACTCTTTGAACTCCACAGGCTTTACCCAAACCATTCTTTGATAAATGATTCAGCGCGCCTTCTGGAAGTGTCGGGGCTCAGGAGACATGGCATAGCCTGTGCGGGTAGAGGACGGCTATTATTATTATTTGCTTTTACTGATTTTACTTGCTGAATTTTGGTGGCGTATTCACTTTTCAGCTATAGGAAAACCCGCGAAATCCAAGCAAGTACCAGACGTAAGGATTGGCATCTAGACAACTTACATTGCCTAACAACTCCTATGAAATTGAGAAAAATTTTCTCGTTTCCTGGATTTGAACCTGGCCAAATGCAAGCGGAAGTTAAGAAGGCCGGCATCTAACCGCCTTCTTACCGAGCAAAAAGATACTGAACATTTCATATCAGACAACCTCATAAAATTTCTAAGAGTAAAACAACACATTCTTGTAAAATTGTTTACACAAAAACTAAACCTTCGAAAAGTGAGATAGTCGTTTAACTAAGTAAATGGTAGACTTCAATACTGATGAAAAACCACACAAAAATATTCGATCTTATTGATGGTGGAAATGAACAAAAATGCCCAAAAATTAGGGAAAATGTTCATTCATTTGATACTAAAAGAATATTTTTTCTATTACTTTTATCTTCATACACTCATACATCGCTCCCTCAATAAATAAAATCGATTCTGACTCCTTTATTTCTCAGGGATGAAGACCGTTAATATGACTACAAATTATATGAAACAGATCTTTATAAAAGTTATGTTCACCAAAATAGGTGGAACATTTTTTATGTATATTATCCTTGTCAGTGTTTTAACTGCCGGAGTAAGGTATCACAATGAAACTGAAAAACTATTGTCATAGATAAAAATTTCTTTTTATCAATTTTATTTTCGGAAATACACCAAACAAAAAATGAGTCTCTGATTGGCTTGAAAACGTAGAGGTAAAATTTCCCATAAAACCTCGAAATATTGCGTTGGTGATTTTTTCAATTGGAGTATTTATGCAGAATTAACATTCTTTCTCGATGGTATTTCTCTCATCTATACAGTATGTCTCACTAAGTTGGAACCATATGGAAAACTTTCTTAATAATAATTTTGGAGATAAAAAGGTATTCTTCATCAAAAGTTCTGCATGCATAGCATTTTTTCAGTCGTATACGCCGTTTTTCAAAAAGGAATAAATTAGTAATACCCTGTGTTCAGAACGATAGAACTGCGCGATATCCCCACCCAGGAATATACAGTATGTCTCACTGAGTTGGAACAATATGAAAAACCTTTTTTATTATTAGTTTTAGAGAAAAAAGTCATTTCTCATAAAGAGTTCTGCATGTTCTAAATTCTAAAATACAAAAATCAGATATCAAACTTTTTCAGTCCTATACTCGGTTTGTCAACAATTGTGAATTTTACTCAAGAGTAAATAAAGTACCTTTGTATTTGCCAATATCAAAAAGTGTTATTTGAAAAAATTGTTCAGAACTATGAACTATGTTAAAAAATGCAATTATAACAAACTAAATTGGTTTGTCAGTGCATACTAGGTTATACGTATTTGCATTGTTATTGTAAACCAAAAAAAAATGTTATCCGTATATACAGATGTAATTGCACGTTTCAACTTTTTTTCAATAACAAATTTCGAAATTGACACACGTAAAGGTACTTTATTCACTCTTGAGCGAAATTCATAATTTTTGACAAACTCCGTATACGACTGAAAAAATGTGATATTTGATGATTGTATTTTAGAATTCCGAACATGCAGAACTCTCTATGAGAAATAACTTTTTGTTTCCTAAAATAATTAATAAAATAGTATTTTCATATGGTTCCAGCTTAGTTAAACATACTGTATATTCCTAGGGAGGAATATTGCGCAGTTATAGCGTTCTGAACACAGGGTATTCTGACTGGCATTCGTGGTAGGTACTAACATCGCCAAAATGTACTCAATAATGAAGACCTTTTTACAAAACATTCCTTAGTGTGTGTATTTGATTCAACCTCTAATATTGTGCTCATTTTCCTTAATGTTACAAGTTTCCAGATTATCACTCTTGGAACGTTTTCTTGCTCATCTGTGCACTGCCAACAATTTCTAGTGGACTGATATACTTCTTTGTGCCGGAGAGTCCTAAGTTTTTGATGACCTTAGGACGAAATGAAGAAGCTCTGGAGATTTTCCGAAAAGTATATAGAATCAATACAGGAAACGCAGAAGAAACATTTCCGGTAAGAATGAAGCATAAAAAAATGTATTACCTACCAAGTACAGAATTCCATTTATCATCCACAAAGTCAAATTAGGCTCCATTGTTAAGAAGTTCTACAACTGATAATGGTCCAGTAATCATATATTCAGAACTCGTATCAGATCCGGTTGTTCTGACTTTTTGTTGAGTTGTCACAAATATAGAAAGCCAGTTTTTGGTGATTTTAACCCTGGAGGATCAGTCATGACGATCATAACTACGTCACACGTTTCTAAAGTAGACTAAATTTTGTACAATTGTAGAACCCAAAATCGTCTCTTCCATCCGTCCATTGGTTTCCAAAATACCTACAGCGTTTCAAAAATGTCTTAATTTTTTTGAACTGGGTGCTAAAGAGGTTTGAGGGAACCTATAGTTAAACCATCTACATTTCTAATATTTCTCATTAGTATCTCTGTTCTTTGTGTTACATTTCGAAGCCTTTGCCGAAACTGTTCATGTCCATAACCCCCTTCCTTCCATCCATGTAAAAAATTCTGAAAAGGACGATATTTATCAGGTAATATTATGTAGCTCCTTTTATTCAATATGAGGGGATCTCATTAGAGAAATTGAGAATTATGAATGATTACTACAATAAAAATAAATTCTATCTTCCCAAATCCGTCACAGCAAAATGAGTATGTTCAATATATTGAACACATAAAAGTAACAAATTAACAGTATCAACACACGAAATATATATTGTTGTGATATATTTTGTTATCATATAAAACCCAGTCAAATTCAGAATTTATGTGAAAAATTTATAGATTTACCTGGACTGGAATATTCTTATCATAACATCCTGCACAGTAATAAATCATTGAAAGTTAACAAGAAGAGTGAAATTTCACAGCGTTCCAAGCAATCGAAATCATTTTACGATGGAAAAATTGAAATAATAATAATACTCCCACATGCATAAAAAATCATAGAGTGCACCAGAAGGTATAGCCTGTGTGGGTAGAAGACGGTTATTATTATTATTTGCCGTGGTGCTCCGGGGCGACTTACTGGTGTTTTTGGCGGTGCATTCACTTTTCAGCTGTAGGAAATCCCGGAAAACCTACAGCACCACCCCTACTTATTTTTATCGAATGCCACTCTGTAGAAATCTCTAGCCTTAACCACAATGATGATGGTGGCAATCAAAATAGAGGGGACTGAGCAACTTTCAATTTTTTCTACGACTTCTTGGGGGTGACAAGTTTTAGCTGGGACACACTGTATAATTCGATCAAATTCAACTGATTACTCGCTATTATTTTCAGATCAAATATTTGGTGAAGGAAACATATTTCCAAGATAACAAAAAATCTGAAAAAAAACGGTTGGGCATTATCCACGAAGGAATTGTTCAAATGAAGCCCTTTTTGAAGTCACCTCATATCAACAGAATTTTACTCATTTGTAGTAACGCATTCCTCCTCACCATGAGGTAAGTTTTTATCTAATTTGATTAGAAACTGAAGTTTTGACTCGATCGAGTTCAATAATATTTATCATTGTTGACGGTGCTTCTCAAAACTCCCCACCCCCCCTCTTATCTTTGGAACTATTATATATAAACAAGTAAAATTTGGAAACTGAATATTGAAGGTTGTAAACCTCCCTACTAGTGATGTAATTCCATTACAGATTTAAGAATCAGTGTCTCTACTTCATCACTAGTAGGGAAGTTTACAACCTTTGATATTCAGTTTCCAAACACTTGTATATTTATAATCGTTCCAAAGATAAAAGGGAAGAGGGGACTTTTGAGAAGCACTGTATATGTAGAGTGATACTTTTGAATATCATTCTCATTTCTCTATAAAAATATCCAATGAAAGCTTAATAGTTGAAAAATCACCTATCTGAATGACAATGCAAATTTTCACTCTCAGATTTTGTCTTTCTAGTTAGGGTATTTGATATATGTTTTTTGATGTGGATCTTTCTGACTAGAAATCCATATTTTCATGCATCCGAATTTTTATAATATATACCATATATAAATTATTATGGATTCTAATTATTCAATGTCATAATTCATTGAAGGCTAGAAAACTGGCCATGTCAAATTAATTTCAAGTATTATGCAAAACAAAAATGTCTTAAGTTAGTAGAAATAAAGACGGTTTCCACAAGACACCGCTACTCCCTCGAAGACTCGAAATAGCAAATGGTAGAGTGTATGAAAAATTCTTGAAATTTTCAACTCCGTTGATCCTCTCTTGAAAAATTGAGTGAAAGTTGGTTGAACTGGATACCCTTTGCCACTCCTGAGTAGGAAATATGCAAATGTTCATCCATTCGAAAAAATGAGGTTGACTGCCCCATTCGAAAGCTCTATCTTTCAAAGATCCTTGGCTATTTTATCACTTTCTTCAGAAGACTGGTCCACCTTCGGAGTTATTCAGTGTAAACAGTTTCAGATGGACAATTCTTCATGTTGTCAAAAGCTGCATTTTCGAATTGTGATATATTTTCAACCATCCAATGAAAAAGTTGACTTCAGATGAATGTTTTTACCTTACTCTATAACTATATAAACCTCGAAACAATTTTTTTAGCATGAATCTCGTGAAGTTGTGGCTTCCGCAAATCTTTCAAGCAACCAGTGATCATCAGATGAGTGAAACCAAGAACGAAACAGATGTTTGTTCCATTTTCGAAGAGCTGAGAAGAACCAATCTGACTATTGCAGATGGATGTACAGTGGTGAGTATTCGCTATCCATATCCTGATACATCTGGAATTTTTATAATTGTTTCTTTGTATACAGAGTTGGTGAAAGGTATGGATATATGAGCTACTGAAAAAAAAATCCCTTTGAAAGTTGAACGGTATTTCACTCTGCATCTTTTTGTGATTTCAAATATTTTTTTATTCACAAAATGAATATTGATTAAAAATAGTTGAGCCTTTCAACGTACATTTGAGTCCCTAACTTTTTGAAACTGTATGTACTTACTAATGCACGAAATAAGCGTTCTGTCCATTACTGATTTTATTTACAATTTTGAATGAATACTCGTTATATCGTTAAAAAAATTTATGGTTATTCTGTTCACGTAAGGTTAGCCAGGTCAGATTAGATTAACACATTTTCAACCTAGTTTGCAAGCAGTGGTCTCGTCATTTAATCTTCCTGCCATCACAGTAAATACATTTCACAGATCACTTATTTTGTACATTTTACTGTCGTCTATAGACACATACATTATACTAATCAAGAAAAATGGTGGATTACGTAATCCGAAGCTTCTGCTAAAGGTCCTATACAATAGACATTGTGTTGGCAAGTATTCAACAAAAAACAACTACTGACCTCTACGACAGTTGAATTATATCTGTTTAATAGTTGGCAAAGTTTTCTAAAACTTTGCAATGCATTTTAAATATCAAAGCTGAAATTATTTTTCGATTTGATTGGGGGAACACCTCCGTACCGGTTTCATGGTCCTTGCCAATCATCAGCGAAGGCTAGTTCGACCAAATTGAATCGAAAAATCCTTTCAGCCTGATTGGAAATCCCTGAGATAAATACTGAATTATGAATTCATCGCCATCTATGGGTTCCAGAATTTTTCTTGAGTAGTTTAATGGTCTTCCGTCAAGAAGTGTCGCCCCTCTTCATGACATACATACAGTGTGTTTCATTTCTCATGGAAACACCCACTTATCTTCTGTAATTTTCAATGTAGAAATATGAAATTTTCATGATCCATAGATACATTAGAATTGAATCCACTGCACAAAACGTGTCATCTACGTGACCCATTTTTCCGGAAAGTTATATTAGGGGGCAAAATTGACCCGAAGTTCTTTCAGATTCGTGTTCAGAATCCCCAAATTACTACTAATACACCTTCTCCTGAAAAATTTTCAGTTCTGAAAAATTCTAATGTTTCACTTCTCATGGAAACGCCCCCGTAGCTTCCGTAATTTGCGACGTAGAACCATGAAATTTTCAGGATAGATAGATACACTAGAAATGAACTTATTGCACAAAAAGTCATACGTGATATACACGGGGGCGTTTCCATGGAAAGTGAAACAAATTGGAATTTTTTAGAACCAAAATTTTGTCAGGAGACAGCTGTATTACTGGTAATTTTGAGACCCAGAACACGAATCCGAAGGAATTTCGGACTAATTTTGCTCCCTAATATAACTTTCCGAAAAAATGGGTGGTTTGATCGTTGCTAGCGTGCAGTGTACTTCACTTAGGATAACTCCTTTCGTGCAGAGAATTTTTCTCTAGTGTATCTATCGATCCTAGAAATTTAATGATTTTTCGTCAAAATTTTCAGTTAAAAGTTAAGCACACTTTTATATTTTAAAAAATGGAGAAGAGGTAAAGTGAAATAATTTCAACTAACTTTCATGATCTTATTTAATTTTTCAACTGTAATAACTATTTCAAAACAAAAACTATACACTATGAAATCTATAGTGGTTGACAATATTTAAGCAGAAACGGCCTGTAAAAATCCTGTTTTCAAATTATTGATGTCTTGTTTTGTATGCCTTTCTTAAGAAAAATCAATAAAGTCACAAACCACGTCGTATAATCAATTCATTTGACAGCACATGAAGTCGTTATGGATGCATTCCATGGGGCTATTCTTAGACTGAACCCGTAAAATTTTCTTGTTTAAACTAGCTTGCCGAATTGATGATTTTGTGAATTTTATTTTCCAGAACCTAGATAATATGTCTGTATATATCAACTCCATAATCGTGGGGATATCAGGAGTGATCGCATTCTGCTTTGCAGGGACGTTAGTGAATCTGTTGGGAAAGAAAACGTTAACAAGTAAATATTCAACTAATATCAATATTCTGAGCAGCATAGAGTAATGATTTGATATATGTTATTCTTTTCAGTTGGATTTACTTTCGCTGCTGGTTGTTTTTGTTGTTCTGTTTACTTCTCCACTAATTCCCTGACCATGATGATTCTTTATTCGTTGGACCTCTCCTTGGGGTGTATTGCTGATAATGTTCTCACTACTACAACCCTGGAACTGTTTCCAACAACTCTGAGGTAAGTTTGAATACATAATCAATTGAATTTTTTTTGCGATTCATAGACGTGAATTCCTTACCCTGAGAATAGCAACTGGCGGAGTGTCCTAATTTTTTTCAAATAATGCAAACTTCTTATTGGACGGATAACTCTTTTTCTCCTCCTTGGTCGTTCTGAAATGTACTTCAGTGCTCTCTTGGTCCAACGCTTCAGCTGTTTTATATATATATTCAGTCTCCACGTTCAGTTTTTCTCTCTAACATAAACCACCTTCGATTAACAAAGTTCAGAAGCACTTGAAAAACTGTCCTCCATGAGGTACAATAATTGTGATCATTCATCTATCTACGAAAATGGTAAAATTACTGTACCCCTGAAATAAATCCTTTATCCACTCCAAATTGAATTTGTATTTATGAGCCACAGTGGCATGCAGGTTCAGTGCTAGCTCCATAAGCCAAAGAGCATGAGTTCGAATCTCAGCATTGTCACCGGTCTCGTGCATGGCATCACACGTATTAAAAGGTAAGGGCTACCTACGTCTTCCCCTAGCTCGCATAAGTCTCTGACTTCTGAGGGTTGCACGTAGGGGTGCAACCGGTTGACGAGTATAATAATTTTAACAACAATAATTTTAGCAAAAGTGTTAAAAATCGAGAGAAACTATGGGTGAAACAGAGAAATAATTCAATGGAAGAAATCCTCAGAGAAAAGTGCAACTGCAGACTCATGGTCAGACTGTTTGGTCATCAACAGTAGTTGACTGAAGGACCTCGAGACTAACGTCCGAGTCCGGGATTATAAACAAAAAAGCATGAAATATTGAAGGGAAGTGTGATAAACGGAAAACTTTAATTTGCAGCTAAATTCCTACCTCAAATTTAACATTTGTGAATGATACCTTTTTACTGCTACAACTATTGCTCAGCAGACGGCGATGTGATTTTTACCGATCGTAATTTCAAATATTTTGAGGAATGTGATTAAACGAATATCTTAGGTACTTGATAAGTGTAGTTGGCAGCAATGATATCAGAAGTATTTCATTCAAACATTTCAGAATGCCAGATTTTCTGTGAATAAATATCTCATAGAGTTCGGCCCTGGCCTTGATTTATACCTACACCACGTTAGTCAGATCCTCCTATTTCTAAATAGCGATTCTTGCAAAGTATTATCAAGATTAAAATTATCTTTTCTCACCACATAAAACTAGTAGTGTTTGTACCTGAATTAATTCATCAACTATTACTGTAAGTGATTTCATTTTACATCATTTCACTTCACCGGTCCTCTGTGAGCCGCTCTGACCTTGACCGCAGCGCCGAAACTACAACGGCGACAGGTCAGGCTTTGGATAATTTCCAGAAGAATGGAAAAATGCCTTCACAAAATCCAATTGGGATGAACTTCCCACCTTCAAATACTTCAATACCCACTTATACTCAAATATTGTCAACTCTCAAAAAACTCCTTCAAGAGATCAAGCCATTATTCTACCAACTTTAGAAGAAACTAAAATTCATGACTACATAATCGCTGTAGGCAACTTAGTTCAACCGAAAAATGTCCTCTATGCATTACAAATCTCAAATGGCCGAATATGTATATACCTATCTTCCAAAAGGATTGTCGAAGAGCTCCTCACTTCCACAAATCACATTGATGTCAACGGAACTCAGGTAGACGTTAGGCTAGCACAAAGGCTGATCATATCCAATATCTGCCCTACCATACCAAACGCTATCGTTGAAGAAAAGCTGAAAGATATGGGATTGGTAACTGTTTCAAATATGACTTATCTCAGAGTTGGGATGCTAGAATCTGAATACAGCCACGTTATAAGTTTCCGTAGACCGATGTATATCACACCATTAGAAAATGCAAGCATCCTAAACTCTTTTACTGTTACACCTCCTATCGTCTTTTTCTTCATGTGGATGGATGAGCTGCTCAAAGTGCAAAAATATAGGACATCAAGAATGCAATGCAAATCCAAATTCTCACACCAGCTGAGGAAATAATCCCTACCAATATAACCGACACCCTCAACCCACCTCAAATCACTACAGAACCATGTACCTCAGAAACCACGCCTGTAGTTCTAGACAAAACAACCCTTCCCTCCTTTCTCACCCCTAAAACAAGCAAACAAAAACAAAAAATACTAAAATATCATCTGAAAGTATACACAGCACTCTGAACTCAATAAAAGATGAAATTGAGAACAAAACACCCCCCTTTATTTTAAACTACACTGAAATTTGTCACTTCCTTGAAAATACAATCAACACAAAAAATCCAGAAATTATAACTGAAGATTTCCCTAATGAAATTTCGGAACTCACAGATATATTAAACTTTATTTATTCGAATACTGATAATATAAGCTTAAAAAGCAATATTACCGATTAAAGAAAAAACTGTCGTTAGAAAATCAATCTGCAACCGAAGAAACCGACATCGAACCACTTTCTCAGCAAGATATTTGAAACGGCTAACTCATTGATGGTACAATGGAATCTCAACGGTTACTACGCTCACATCGAATCATTGAAGTTACTTCTGAATGAATTTTCCCCACTAATATTATGCCTACAAGAAACACATTTTAAGACTGAAGGTAAGGTGAATCTAAGTAATTACTCCCCCTTTCTTAAAAACAGAATTGCAGAACATGTCAGCGGTATTGTAGCAACTTTTGTAAGAAACGATGTTGAAGTGAAAGAAATCGCCATAAATACCAACCTAGAAGCAGTAGCAGTTTCAATTAAATATAGAAACATAATAAACATATGCAATGTCTATTTTTCTCACCCATCTGAAACGGTCATAAACGAATTCAATAACCTTTTAAATCAAATCCCAAACCCAAAAATAATTGTAGGTGACATGAACTGCCATAATGTGACCTGGGGTAGCGCGAGAACTGAAAAACATGGTAACCTCCTACAAAATATCATTAATAACATGAACCATATTCTTATGAACACTGGGGAACCCACTAGATTCAATTCATACAACGGTACCTTTTCCGCTATTGATCTCTCTTTTTGCAGCCCTTCACTAGCATCCATCCTTGACTGGAAAACACTAAATGAACTATATGACAGCGATCACTTCCCAATCTCCATTTCTATTCCCAAAAATGAACCCCCAGAATACCCAATTTATCAAACTTGGAATATAAGAAATGCAAATTGGGCAAGATACTAACATATAATTGAAAAAAATATCCCGAACCTTGCCCAAAGCGATAAAATCAACAAAACTGTTTCATCTTTCAACCATATTATCTTAACCGTGGCTTCGTCAGCCATTGGAAAAATCAAAACTTGTCCTCGCCATCCAGTACCCTGGTGGAACGAGGAAATCTCTCTAGCAAAGTCTGCAGGTAATCATGCACTCTGTATCCTCAAAAGACACAAAACGGAAGAAAACTTGCTAAGCCTCAAAAAACTTCGTGCTAGAACTCGCTACCTCATAAAAAAGAGTAAAAAGAACTCTTGGATTGAATACATAATATATCCTCCATAAACGAGTCCACCCCAACTGAGACCATTTGGAATGAAATAAGAAAACTTAAAGGCACACATACTCTTTGCTTTTATAAATACGCATTCATACAAAAATAAACTCGTCTCAAATAAGGTCGAAATCGTCGAAGCTCTAGCAGACACATACCAATCTAATTCCAGTGACTAAAATCTAAACCCCGCCTTTGTTGAATACAAGAAATCTACAAAAACCCTAGGTCTCACCATACAGACATCAGACTCTCACCTAAACGACCCAATAACAATGTAAGAATTGGATCACTGCCTAACTAAACTAAAAACCTCCGCCCCTGGGCCCGATGATATCCTCCCCATTTTTATGAAAAACCTCCCATACAATGCTAAATTTACTTTGCTATATTTATTCAACAATATATTCTTAAATCATAATTTCCCTGCACTTTGGGGTAAAGCTATAATAATCCCAATCCTGAAGTCAAAAAACCCAAAGATAACCCCGCCTCATATCGTCCAATCTCATTAACATGCAGCATGTGCAAATTGTCAGAGAACATCTTGAATCACAGACTAACCTGGTACCTAGAGGAAGAAAAATACTTATCCCCATTCCAAAGTGGTTTTCGGAAAGCCAGATCCACCACAGATAACTTGGTAGCACTCGAATTAGAAGTGCATACATTTTTACATTGATAAAGCTTTCGATAACACATGGAGATACCATATCCTGAAAACGCTCCAAGACTGGAACATCCAAGGTCACATACTAGCACTCATTAAATTTTTTTTGAGCAACCGATCCATACAAGTTAGAGTAAATGGCCATACTTCCGCTCCTAGATCACTACAAAATGGTACACCCCAAGGATCTATCTTAAGCCCAACCCTATTCCTAATAGCTATAAACAACATACTGAGCACAATGAGGTCACCCGTAAAAGCCAACCTATATGCTGATGATTTAATCATATACGTAAAAAGCAAAGACTCTTTCTTAGCCAGTCAAATACTTCAAAACTTCATCCACGAAATAGAAGATTGGTCCCTAGAAACAGGACTAATCTTCTCAACTAAACTACTAACCAACGAAGTCAACAAGTCAACAACAGAAGCCAGCCGCTCATTTGTGGTATCAGGTAGAAGACCCGGCCTCCCCACCATCATCACTCAAAAGTCAATTTCGTCGGGAATACCTAAATTCCCAGGTCATTTGGTCAATCGATGACCACAACAGATACCCCGAACTTAAAGGTGTCAAACAAGCTTTTTCCTAAAACCATCACGTTACGTATTCCAAAAACAGCTTGACAAGTCCACTGAAAACAAAATCAAATCCCAAAGAACAGAAATACTGTTACGATTTCGAGACCGGGCTTGAGACCGGCCCTGATCATCTAATTAATAACGTACACTCGAAATGTAAACAAGTTCTCCGCTGAACAACACTTGAGTCCCGCGTAGAAGAAGCGCGAACGTTCCAAGAAACCGAACTTTCGAGAGAGAGCTATCTAGATGAATCGTTCTGTTGTCCTGCTCAGTCGAGAACTGTAAATACGAGTATATAAGCCGCTGGGTATCAGATGGCGGGATAGTCAGATATAGTCAGAGAAAGTTACAAATATAGTTCCAGAGTTCGCGGATAGAGAGTGACAGTAAAGATAAATAAAAATAGTGACTTGTGATATAAATTATTATTTAAGACGTGGGTAAATAAATTAACAAAATTAGTTTAGTGCAGTTTTATTTCAATACCATCATCCAGAGTCTTCTTTCCTCACATAGTAGCCGTGATAGATATTATTAGTCAAATCTTCAAAACCGCTAACATTCAAATAATTTTCGTCACAGAGTGATTCTTGTATTTGTGAAACTTCAAACAGATTCACTTCTCAGTCTATCGATAACTCCCTAACAAACTGAAATCGATATATTAGCCCAATATTTCATATAAATCGCTCATTTCACAGATTTCGACTATACAGAGTGATTTAATCTACAAGTTAACTCACAAATTAAATAAAAAAATCGTATGAATTTTGACCATATTGAATTTCATTGATAATCGAAGATGATGTTTATTTTTCAGGACAAGTGCCTTGTGTTTACATTTAATGTTTGGACGTTTTGGAACCGTAGTAGGTAATATCATTCTACCACAATTACTGCAAATAGGATGTGCTCCGCCCATATTTTTCTTAGGAATTCTCGTTTATGGTGAGTTAGCGTAAATTTATTCAACCATGCAATAATGGTTATATCGGAGTATTTCGAAAAGTAGAATCTAATCAGTCCATTAATTTATAAGGCTTGATATTTGTCTTGAAAGATCTACTGAGAATCGTTCATAAAGAATTAATATGAAGTTTGGTTTTGTGGAGAATATTCGTTTGTTGACACGAAGTTTCTTGGGAATGTTTACCTTCCAAATTCAGAAAAATGTTGATTCAAGAAAATCTATACAAGTTTAGAAAGGCGAATATTCAATTTACCTCGATGAGTAACTGTATTTACAAGACTGTTTCCTTGAATGATATTTTTCAATTTTGATAGTAATGTATCTTCCTATTCTCAAATCTGAAAAAAATTGTTTAAATTCATTACCTAAATCTGTTTCCATTATAATTTGATTGTTTGGAGATATTGAGATCTATTTTTGCTTCATACAATGAGAACAGTCTACACGAGAGGAAAATCATTCACAATTCTTTTCTATTGGGGTAATTTTAGTTGATATAATTCACAGACACGAATGCTGGGCTATTGAATTGAACTGTCATTTCAAAATTTCTTGTGGAACATCCATTCTCAAGCCATGTCATCATAGCTACTTCTAAATAGATTTTGAATAGGTCACGATCCGCTTCAAAAGAATTTGAGCAGGTAATGTTCCAAATGCTAGTATGACGTCTTGGCCTGAGATTGTATGTTCTAGAAGGATATGATCGGAGGTGTGAAAATGGGCACAATTAACCATCATAAAAATAACATGGGAGTTTGGGCTCGAACTATTGCAGCTCCTCTGCTAGTGTATATTGAATGCGTATTTTCACGATGACTCGAGAAATTTAGAAGTGAAAATATATGTATTGGTGTTATTCATGCAGGTAAATTTCAATCATGCACAAATTTGAATTAATCATACCAATATATCTTTGATACCCTGAATATTACTGAAAATTATTTTCCTCTTCAACAATAATCACCCTGAATGTTCGAATCAAATTGAAAATATTTCAGATTGTCTCAAAAATGTATTCGGGAACTGTAACAAATTTATGAAGCTAACTCCATACATGAACGGAACAAAATATGAATATTTCAAGTTGTCCAAAATATATATAGTGCATTCCATTTAAAACGCGCCACCCTGAATAACTTTTGGTACAATGATTTTCAGGAAAAATAGAAAAACACGTCAACAATAGTATACAGGGACACATTTTGACATATTCACATTTGATGTTACTTCCCCTATCGCACCCCCAGAGCATGTCACCATTTTTTTAAATAGATCTCCCTATATCGTTGTGCATTATCAGATGCTCCATGATGAGCAGATTTCAACAAAGTATAAAATATATGATCTGAAGCTTATGGATCGGGAGCTACAAAAAAATTATTTGAGTTGAAAACGACCCACTTTGAATAACTTTTGAAACAATGATTTGCAGTATACAGTACCTACATAAATAAATTCTTCAGTGTAAATTTGGAAGTTTTTATTTCCTCCTTATTTATCAAAATATATATTTCAAATCTGTTACTAATTCATGAAACAAACACCCTGTATGTTTCAAAGATTACGGACATGATGTCCAAGAAGAGAATAGAATATTAATCAGAATCTTTTTACCCAGTATGATATTTCACTTTCCTCTGTGCAATCTTACGTAAAAAGAAATTCCACTTCACTTAGGATGGTTCAGTCAACATATGTGATACCCACAGGTATTCGACAAATGAATGAAAGTCAAAGTGAAATTGACGGAATCCAAACGACTGATTTTCAATTATTAGGAAGTAGTTTATACACCAATATTCAATTTATTTCTTTTGTTTCAGGATCGCTGGTGCTGACACTTTTATATCCAAGTACAGAAAACAAACCTCTTTTATGAAAAATTAAATAAAAAATTAATAAATGTAAATATATGAATATTTCAAGTGCGTTTGTCTCCACTAACAATTATTTTCACAATATTGTAAGATTGATCGGTTCTATTTCGACCATGTCAAAGGAATAATTCCTAATTATATCCAAATGGCATCATCATGATATTGCCAAAATAGATGAATGTAGAGGCTAAATGAATAACTGTCATTTGATTTCCTATAACATTCATTCACGCTACTCATTAGACACTTAAAGCCAATTGTGCATATTTATACATATCCGTATACGTATACATATCGCATCGATTTACGTTGGTGGGGAAATAAGCCCCTAAAGCCATTCATCAACCCAAACGTATACGGAACATTCAAAATATTCCTCTCGATGACATTTGAAAATGAATATTTTTGACAGATCCGTCTCCGGATACGTATACCGAAAGGATCCGTATTGATACGTCGCCCGTAACGCATATCTTTCCCCGTATCGAGTTTGCGCATGAGCTGATTGATACGGATAAGGATAGGGTTGGAATTTCGACTTGGCTTTGAGTGTCTATTATATCAAAGCGACCGCCGTAATCTCCACAACTAAGTACGTTTTATGGAAGGTATACAAATTACCCCGATTGGGTGTTTTGTTATGATAGTCTTAGCATTTCCTACGATAATTACAGCGAACGAATGATGTTTAATCATATAACATTTATTTGTTATCGAATTACGCTCGCTCGTACTAGTCATCCTGCTTGCGAATGAAAAAAAGCGACGAACTTGCACGAAGTGTCGCGTACGCACACGAAGATTATTTAGCTCGGCCACAGTAAAGCATTTACAGTAGTCCGACTCAGCGTCGGAACCTTTGATGTTGGTGTCCAGGAGTTTCGTTTTTTATAATGCTAACGTCAATGACAGTAATGACATTTCTCCCTACTACAATCCCAACCACAGCGTATATACACTGCTCGACATAACAACGATTGATATAAACTGCTCGAAAAAATTCAGATGATGGAATTCACGACATATGGGTAATTGAAAAAAAAAATTGTATTGCGTAGTATTTAGGTAACCCAGGGCATTTGAAAAATTATAAAATATAAGTCAAAGAGATTCTGAGAATTAATGAATTTGGCAGATGTTGATATTCGGATGTAACAAAATGCATTGCTATTTGAATGAGAAAAAAAAAAGAATGTGAACGAGTTTTGTAAATCATTGTCCGATTTCATTCAAAATTGGTTTGTAGTAGTTTTTTGGGTCAAATACGTAGCATATTTGTTTTTTGTAGAAAATACCCAGAGAACGATTTGATCCTCATAACTTTATTTTAAATTATCACATCTAAAATATCACGACATGTGTCGCTAAAACATTAGCTTCATCAAGTCGTATTTTCTACAAATTACTATGGATCTTCATCAAGTAACGGCCGAATCAATCGGAAATTTAAAAGGAAAAGCATATTTGTTTGTTAATTTGAGAATTCAAGATGGCGAACGAGGGTGCTGTTTCGATTATATTCAAAATTGATCATTCATCAGGGTCGCAACTACAAAAACTACGTTAATTTCACTCAACACTCGTTTTGCCAACAAAGTTAGCATCGTCAGGAGATAAAAGTTTCAGTTTTACACAATTCACGTTAAGTGAAATTGACGTAGTTGGTTTGAAGGGGGTTTCTATTTTACTTGAATTGTATTCACACCACAGTTTCCAAATATGTATTACTCTATTTGAGGTACTTCATAGTTTTTGTCGTAAGATCTTAATTTTCATGAAAAATTCAAGATGCTGAACAATTATTGTGATCAGTTTCAATTCTATATTGTTAACAAGGACTGGTTGGGACAGGAAATAAAAAAAATCACAAAGAAAAAATATATCTTGATTTTTGTAAGAAAATTGTATCTCTGATCGATAACAAAATTCTAATTTGGTCCTCCTAGGCAACTGATCATTTCACTTTTTCTGATAAGAAAATTGTATTTAAACACAACAATTACATATTTCCAACAAAAATTTATAAAAATAATTTTATTTACTCCTTTTAAAAAATAAAAGTTAAGCCTAAATTTTTAAACAGTATATTTTCTTCTCTGTCCATCTATTTTATAACATTTACTATATTTTACAATGTCATACTTTGATTAACATACACATTTCTATAGTACACAATCTTTCAATCAACAACTGCAGTTTCTATAGATTTTTTTATTGAATTTGTCATGACAGGGAGAGAGAGATTATGGAAATTCAACTCGGTACCTGAGCGTATCGAATACACTGATTGAATTTCTAGTCTCCACTTTCTTCCCTTTTAACAATAATGATAACTATTTCCTCTTCAGAGGATTTGAATAAAAGTTCATTTCATAAGTATTTATTTCAATGTCAAATGTAAGTGATAAAGTCAATTTTAGTATTCAGACGAATAAAATCATCATAATTTTTATTCTAACAAATAATTCATATGTATATATTGTATAGCCCTAGTATCAATAAATTTGACTACAGTAGATTAGGCGAAACTTTTGAAATGCGACAACCATGTAAGAATTGTGCTCATTCTCAAACTCGTCGTTTGCGCAGAGCTGGGATACGAGCTCTTGGCGATGCGTATTGAAAATTCAAACCAGAATTTGGCTGGAGTAGGAGTACTGTATATGCTTTACTGTGGCTCGGCTTGGCGACAGCGACATTGGCGTCAGTCGGTCAGTCGGCGTTAATAAGTCGTATGGGTTGTATCTCTAGTGTTATTGATCATATAATAATATAGTACGAAAAATAGTGAAAAGTGCTTGTTTTTATTTGAATATGATGGAATATCAGCTGCAACTGATAGAATGGGGCCTGGGAAACTATATTCCTACGTTTGAAGTCAAAGCAGTTACTTCTGAACGTGAAATGGACGAAGAAATGATGTGATGTGATGTTTCTGAACTAAAGGACTAGGCAGCCGGCTTAGGGACAGAATGGTTTTATTGGAATTTCCTGAAATATTTTGATTTGTTGCACTTGTCAACTTTCTCAATAATTGTGAATACTTTGTGTTTCAGAGATACAGGCTGTCGAAGTTGTAGAAGAGCAGTTTTTTAGATGATTGTACTAGTTAAAGGAGGATTTCAAAGAAGAGAGGTACTATACAAAAAAATAACTGCAAGGCCATCAAAAAGTATATGATCAATTAATACCAAAGAGTCACTACATACAGGGTAACATTTGATTGAAAATGGAGTTTGAAATTCTAATTTGGAAAAGTAAGAATTAAGAATTTGAATTTTTTACACAGTTCACAAAAAATCTCGTTTTCTGCATATTTTTTTTGAATAGAATTTCATATTCATTCTAATTCAAGTACGAAATAAAAACATCCACATATGATATGTGTTTGAAATAACTTGCACAAAACCAAACTTTCATGCACCCAGTATAAAATTTCAAATTCTCAATTTTGAAAGGGCAGGAAAATAGTTGAACTTTTATGAATTTCGACATTACTATCGTTCAAAAGTAGAGTTTAATTTTCATTATAACCATCTGTGTAGTGAAATCTCGTGTCGTAAATTTATCTTATAATACTTTTTGATGACATTGGAGTTATTCATGCAAGGTACCTGCAATCAAAATCCATCGTTAACAAAACAATTGTTGGAAAAACTGTTTCACAACTTCAGTACCCTTATGTATCTCCGAAACTAGACGATAATTGCAACATGCCAAAAATTTGTGTGATTTCTAAAAAAACACATATTTTCTCAAGCCAACTGCCTGGTTATTTTACACTAGTTGATTCCCTAATTACTGCCATGAAGAGTCAAGTGCTTGCAATTGGTTACAAGAGTAATAGCTAATAGATCAGTTAATCACAATAATGCAGTGTTATGAGTTGCCAGTAAATGATTCTATCAGGAATGGTGTCTTTAATCTCAGTTATAATTGAAGCCTTTGATTGAATCAATACGATTCATCTAATAACGGCAATTGACAATATTCCACAGGCTATCGGTGATCGCTTTTTTGCTGGCAGGTTGGTAATTTTTTTTTTCCTTAATGTTGGAAACAATGATGAAAACCAATTTTGTCATCTGTCAGATTCAAGGGATTGTCTGGGGATTGGTTAGAATAATTTGACATTTGTCATTGCTGACACATGGCATATATCAGTGTATCAAAATATAGTGTTTCAAATATTGAAAACCAAAATTCATTACCAACCTGACAGCAAAAAAACGATCACCGATAGCCTGTGGAATATTGTCAATTCGTTACTCAGATACTTTCGAAATACGCCAATTGATGCCTTTGATAACCGTTATCGAGTCGTCATAGCAAAGTATTTAATTGTAGTTATAAGACAGCTAGGCTGTCCCCTATTTAATTGAAGTTTTTTATAATGGTTACTTGATTTCTAATAACAATTATTAAAGTTTTTTCTCAGTGTTCCACTCCGCAATATTCGAGGCAGCAATTGGAAAATACCAGAGATTAAATAATAAATCGATGACAAAATGAAGAAAATTGAAATCTCACTAGTAACAATTCAATATTTCACATGGAAATACCACTCCAATATAAAACATGACTCTTTTCATCTGAAAAAAACCATTAAAGGACTATAGGTCCGCATTTGAAAAGAAAAAGTTGGGGATGGCCTAATTTGTACGATACTTTTGCACCAATTATTTATTCAATTTAAGAACGAACACTACCTTGGTGAACCGGCAATCGGTTTTACGTTTGCAGTTTTTGTTTAATATTTTTTTTTCTTCAGCAAATGATTCAATGTTTTTGTGTGAATTCGGGAACTTTACTGGTTTTTGGTCATGATCATTTTTAAGTAAAAAATTGGATTGGCATGATGAATTAAAAAAATTGAGAATTTCTCAAATTGTTATGGGACCACCGAACCCATACAAATAATCTCTTTCATGAAATCAATGGTTTTTACAAAAAAAAACGATCCTACGATTGTGAATTTTGTACTTGATTAGCGCTGCCCCCTACGTATAATATCAGCATTAAATTAAGTCACAGATTATGTAATCTGTGATCAAGATTTGACGAGTTTGATATCTTCACTAACATACTTCATAAATATATGCCTACAAACCCTTGCTTTGCAGGCTGAGAATAGCATTATGAATATCAAGCTGATTGGTAAACATTTTTATTTTAACAATAATGATAACTATTTCCTCTTCAGAGGATTTGAATAAAAGTTCATTTCAAAAGTATTTATTTCAATGTCAAATGTAAGTGATAAAGTCAATTTTAGTATTCAGACGAATAAAATCATCATAATTTTTATTCTAACAAATAATTCATATGTATATATTGTATAGCCCTAGTATCAATAAATTTGACTACAGTAGATTAGGCGAAACTTTTGAAATGCGACAACCATGTAAGAATTGTGCTCATTCTCAAACTCGTCGTTTGCGCAGAGCTGGGATACGAGCTCTTGGCGATGCGTATTGAAAATTCAAACCAGAATTTGGCTGGAGTAGGAGTACTGTATATGCTTTACTGTGGCTCGGCTTGGCGACAGCGACATTGGCGTCAGTCGGTCAGTCGGCGTTAATAAGTCGTATGGGTTGTATCTCTAGTGTTATTGATCATATAATAATATAGTACGAAAAATAGTGAAAAGTGCTTGTTTTTATTTGAATATGATGGAATATCAGCTGCAACTGATAGAATGGGGCCTGGGAAACTATATTCCTACGTTTGAAGTCAAAGCAGTTACTTCTGAACGTGAAATGGACGAAGAAATGATGTGATGTGATGTTTCTGAACTAAAGGACTAGGCAGCCGGCTTAGGGACAGAATGGTTTTATTGGAATTTCCTGAAATATTTTGATTTGTTGCACTTGTGAATTGTGAATTTTGTACTTGATTAGCGCTGCCCCCTACGTATAATATCAGCATTAAATTAAGTCACAGATTATGTAATCTGTGATCAAGATTTGACGAGTTTGATATCTTCACTAACATACTTCATAAATATATGCCTACAAACCCTTGCTTTGCAGGCTGAGAATAGCATTATGAATATCAAGCTGATTGGTAAACATTTTTATTTTGCAGGTGATACTGTACTCTGTCACACATCCAAAAATATCCAAACTTTAAAAACTAATTTTGAAAAATGAACTTAGTTTGACTTGACTATTAATTCAGAAAAAACTGTCTATATGATATTTAAAAAAAGAATATAAAAGATGTAGAATTAAATATAATAACTAAAAACAGACTTATTAGTGAAGTTGAAAAAAACAAATATTCAGGACTGACGATTGAAATCAAAAATTTAAATTCTGAGAATCAAAAAATATATTATTCCTCTGATAGAAACAAAAACAAGAATATATAATTCATGAGGAAAAACATTCTGTTATTGGTATATAACGCATATATTATCTCTTGAATAAGATAATATGATAACATTATGGTGCAGTCCAAAACACAAAGGAATTGGCCAATAATATGACATTGAACTAACTTGTCAAATTTGAAAAAGGTACAGTTGCAAACCAAGAATATCCAAAAAAAAAATTAGTGGCGGATCATAGGCGAGGCGCGCGCCTCGTAGTTTTCCAGGCAGGGGGCGCCAAACAAACAGGGCCAATCAAAGTCAGAAATAAAAAATAAAACCTTCGCGCCTTCTCATTGAACTTCAATGAAAACTTACTAGCCAACTACCTATCCTGACTGCACTGCTGCTGCATTGACTAAGTGTTTACTGAACATCGATTGCGATTATATATCGATAGTTTTTGGCTATCGGAAACTATAGATAGTCTTTACCGATAGTATTGATAGAATAAAACTGAAGTTGATGTAAATTGAAAATGTTTTCGTTCCCAAATTTGTCACAGAAATGTCAAACTATTTTGAATGAGTTGAGTAAATCTTGAAAAGATAAGAAAATAATAAAAGCACACCAAAATTATTCAGCTAATACGTCGTATAAAACATGACAGAACTCATACGGCATCAGTCATTTGTTTATTTGAATATTTTTCGCCAATTTTTTACTTGTTTCTATTTGAAATTGTTAGTTTCTCCGATCAAGTAACACAACCTAGATGAGTAACATTCAAATACATCTGAAGGTAATGTAACGATTTCGAGACTGGCCTCGAGACCGGCCCTGATCATCCAATTACACTCCACACTCGAAATGTAAACAAGTCCTCTTCTGGCAAACACATGACTCATCCGTGGAAGAGACGCGAAGTTCTAACCGAACATTCTAGGAGCCTCTAAGGAGTCGCCGAACAGACTGGAAAGATCGAAAACTGTAAATGCTACTATATATAGCCGCTGTATAGCAGATGGCGGGACAGTCAGAATTCAGAGTTAGTTACAGTTCCAGAGTTCGCTGATAGATAGCCACAGTAGAAATAAATTGAAATAGTTATTGAAGTAAATGTTTTAGTGAATAATTGTTGTAAATAGTGTTTTAAATAAATTAGGAAAATTAGTTAGTGCAGTTTTATTACAGTAACATCTTTTCATAATGTTATCCCTCAAATCATGACATTATTGCCATGTCGCAATTTTTTAAGGATACAAGCACGTCAGCTAGATTTTGAAATCTGTCGGGTAGATTCATGACAATGGAAACCCAAAAATACTGTCTTGGATGAAATATATAACAATAAGAAGGCAATTGAAACGTTCATTGCAGCTTGGTGGGAGCATGTAAAAACAACGCCGAACGAACATTCTTCGTTGTCGATATAGTCTTGTCAGTACGACAACGCTGCATATGATATTTGACAGAACAATCATTTGGAGCTACCAGTGTCGTAACTATCGAGAAAGGGAAACCATATTGGAAAAGAGAAAATGAATGAATTATGACAAATCATGTCAATTAAAGCATCGGCTGTTCTCAAAATCCTGTGGAGATTATTTCATCATAATTTCAGGTTTCCATTCCCATTGGGTTTCTATTATTTCTATTTTATCGAACCTCTATATTTCTGTTAACAACGCACGACACTTCCGTTGGTGGGAAGATGTCCCTTACACACGAATCTTAATGCGTGTGCGGCGAGTTACTCATCTAGGTTATGTTATTTGATCGGAGGTTAGTTTTGTAGTGAATTTAACCATGACTTTTAAATTAAAAATATGGATAAGGTGAACACTTCGTTTGCAATGTACAGGCTATATGCAGAGTTCAATATAAAAGAAGTATAAACAAATCAAACTTATAGAACGACATTGATCAAAACATCGAGCTCTCTGGAAAAATTAAACGAGTATAGGTGAAGTGAAGTGAAGTATAATGAAATGATGCAAGTACTTCTGCAATTTCTACACTAGCAAAAAGAACCAGAATTATTAGTTAATACGACATGGAATATTGATTATCAACTCGTTCTTACCTTGCCTCATATTTGACAGCACTATCGATATAGCGATTATTCATTGAAAAATATCGGACACTATTGTTAGTCAAAACATTTTTTTTATTATTAAAATTTTGTTTGTACCTTCGGGGTATTTCATACGGATTTTTGACATATTCGTTGGTTCACGAACTCACTACTCAGAACTCATTTCATTCACTTGGTTCAAGATGTTACTTAGCAACTACCTTGAGAACATGGCGTCTTATCATTGAATATTCAGTCTGTTTCACTTGAAATGGCTTTTTTATTTTTCAGTCGATACAAAAATTTGAAAATCCGTTATATTAATCTTATGAAGCTGTTCAAGATGGGTAAACTACATTTCAGTCTTTGCAAAAAACTAGCCTACTGTGATAAAAAATGTTTACATAAAAAAACGAAAGAGGGATTACCTCAAAACCCCTAATTCCAAATTGAAAATAAAAAATCCGAAAAAGTAATCATTATTAATCAAACAACAAAGGAAGAGTCTTTTTACATAATAAAAAATCATCAGATAGTAAGTTTATCACAAAAAAAATTCAAATCCCTTTTAGTTCTTTTTATCGAAAAGGAAGTCATGGAAAATCTGAATTTCGATGATGTGATAAATGACTTTGCAAAAAAGGTCCAAAAAGGTTCATATTTAGACTAACTATTTGTGGATATATGGCCTGCTGTGGAGGCACATTCCAGAAGGAAAGGGGCGCTAAAGTCAATTGTGCTTCAGTCTGCCGAAGATCATGATCCGCCACTGAGAAAAATAAGCTAATTCAGATAAATTCCAAATTATAGGTATATACCTACTTTGGAATAGGATAATATTCATTCGAACAAAGGAAAACAAATCCAGTTTTCAGCTTCATAGAAACATATTCCCTCAATTATTAGAACATGGAAAATTCAGAAACTATAATTTTATTTTCCAAAAATTTTGAGTAACATTCACTAATGAAATGATGTTCATGAAAATAGAACAAAACTATGAATTATTTTTAATATAAGATAGGTTAATCTGAAATTATTTACTTCGTATGATAATAAATTATTATACCTTCGAACTTCCTTACGCTAGAACACGATCTGACTGGTAGTTATATCTTCAAAAAAAATTTAATGAATATACAGGGTGTATCTAAATAACACCGAAAAAATTAAAGGGGTGATTCTGTGATGAAAATTAATATGAGTGTTTGGTATAAAATTTTTTGAAGAAACCCTCCCCGGAAAAGTTACACCCCTTCGAAAATTAACAAAATGGTTTTTCTTTTTTATTTTCCCTGTATATCAAGCTAAAGACACGAAACTTGGTAAACATTATCTGTCAATAAGAGTACACTTTTTGAAATTTTTTCAACCCTGAAGTATGCTTAGAAGGGGTTGATTATTTCAACCCCTAAGATATTTTTTCTTACAACTTTTTTTTAGATGAAAATTTTTTCTTTAAAAAAGTATGACTGAAAAGCCCAATTCATTGACTAACTTTTTTAACTCTACAAGTTTTTCTAAAACTTGAGCATTTACGAGAAAAAAAATCTAATGCAATGCATTTTCAAAAAGATGAGCTAACGCGAGTGTATTTTGCGTCAAGTCTAGTGGCCTGTGCTTTGCATAAAAACATTAATACTGACACTAGGATTGTGTAGTGTCATTTTCTGTCACCCATCTTATTGTTTCACAAGTTTTATGATTGTGTATTGTAGGAAATATTAGTTGATTGAAAATATGAATGCATATTCGAATTTGGAAATGGCAGATATGCATTTTACATACGGTCGTGCTAACGGCAATTCATTGGAAGCGCAAAGACTTTATGCTGAACAGTACCCACAGCGTAGACTAACCCCATCATACTACGTTCACAACTATTCACCGACGCTTGCGGGAACGTGGTAATTTTGAAAAAAGAAGTTATGATTCTGGTCGTACTAGAGAAGTTAGAACTGCAGCTGTAGAAGAAGCCGTACTTAATTCAGTTGAAGAATTCCCAGAAACGTACCAGGAGAATAGCTCGTGTCCTACATGTGAGCCATTCCGTTGTTTTTAGAATTTTAAAAGAACAAATGTTGTATCCCTATCATCTTCAACGGGTGCAGGCGTTAATGATTCGAGATTTTTTACCCCGTGTGATTTTTTGTCAGTGGCTTATTAATATGATTGGCCAAGCACCACAGTTCTTAGGTAATATTTTATTTACTGACGAGGCGAGTTTCTCAAGAGACTGTATTAGAAATTTTCACAACAATCACCTTTGGGCTGACGAAAATCCTCATGGCTTTTTTGAAGTAAATCATCAGTATCAATTTTCATTAAACGTGTGGCTCGGAATTATTGATAATCATTTAATTGGTCCCCATTTTCTTCCGCTACGATTAAATGGTGAAGCATATTGTCATCTCCTTGAAGAATTACCTGTTCTTCTTGAAGAGGTTCCCATTCAAATTAGGCAACATTCATGGTTTATGCACGATGGTGCACCAGCTCATTTTAGTGTACGTGCAAGAACTCACCTGGATGAGGTGTATGCCAATCAATGGATAGGTCGAGGAGGACCTGTAAACTGGCCAGCCCGCTCCCCTGACCTTAATCCTTTGAATTTATGCATATAGGGATATCTGAAATCTTTGATATACACAAACCCAGTTGAAAATATCGATGATCTGCGAAACCGCATTGTAGTAGGGTGTGAAACTATAAGAAATTCTCCAGGAATATTTCATCGTATACGCAATTCTATGAGGAAAAGGGTAGATTGTAGATTGCATTGAAGCTGAAGGCGGTCATTTTCAACATTTATTATAATTGTATTGTCGATATTCGACAGGTTTTTGTTCATTATTTGTTCACTTTTGTTTTCAGTTGTAGAAGTCTCATAATCATAATCATAATTTGGTTGGCTGTTGTTTAATAAAATGCTATTTTACATGTGCTTATTTATTTTTTTCTCATAAATGCTTAAGTTTTCGAAAAAAACTTGTAGAGTTAAAAAAGTTAGTCAATGAATTGGGCTTTTCAGTCATACTTTTTTAAAGAAAAAATTTTCATCTAAAAAAAAGTTGTAAGAAAAATATCTTAGGGGTTGAAATAATCAACCCCTTCTAAGCATACTTCAGAGTTGAAAAAATTTCAAAAAGTGTACTCTTATTGACAGATAATGTTTACCAAGTTTCGTGTCTTTAGCTTGATATACAGGGAAAATAAAAAAGAAAAACCATTTTTTGTTAATTTTCGAAGGGGTGTAACTTTTCCGGGGAGGGTTTCTTCAAAAAATTTTATACCAAACACTCACATTAATTTTCATCACAGAATCACCCCTTTAATTTTTTCGGTGATATTTAGATACACCCTGTATAAATAAATGAATACAATTAAAAGATATAGATGAAGGAGTGATTCTTTGACTGATTCTAAGACTAAAAGTTCATATAAACATAGGTCCGGTAGGGTGTCGAAATTTTTAAAAGAATTCTTGTTTTCTTAAATATCTTAACCGATTTTATTGAAATTTAGTAGTGTTATTAAGGGTCATGAAGGGCTGATTTAACCCCAACTATATCGAAAGAATCAATGGCGTCCCGGAAGGCACCGTAATCAAAATTTTTTACAGAAAAAATGTGCCCTACTGATTTTTTTACAATTTTTGTATTCGTCTCACATTGAGCAACTGAAAGTACAACTTTTTTATATTTGGAATTTTTTTTGAATCTTGGTTTGTTTTTGAGAAAAAATATGAAAATACTTTTATGTAAGACCCTGGAACAACACAATGAAACATTTTCACTACTAAACCATCAAAAACTGGAGTGTTATTGATATTTTTTACATATAAATGGGTCTATTCCAGTCTTAGAATTTTCATCAAAATTAATGCAATAATAATAATAGTAATACGAAAACGACGATTTCTTTTGGAAATTTCGACACCCTGTATCTTGAAATAAAGCATTACTGGACCTTTGTTTGTGTGAATTTTTCGTCTTAGAATCACTCAAAAAATCACCCCTTCAAGTTTGGCCACGTACTTACATAACACCCTGTATATTCTGAAAAGTGCTGTTGATGTCAATCTGGAACTGACATACCATTAATGAAGTTTATTTGATATGCAAATACGAAACGTTAATGAATTCAAAAGTACCCAGCGGTTGAATATACTGAGATTGCATCAAAATATTTTGAAACAGGATTTTTTCTGCTGATTCGTTTCAATTCAAGTTTTTGACCCATCATTCAGTCCAGTGGATGTAATCATTCTTCTTAATTTTAAACAAATTTACATAAAAAACAACTTGTCTGCGACCTCTATTAGAATCACCATCCATCATCATATTATTATAACTTGTCATTTTCTATGCATTATGGATGAACTGAATATCTCCATTATTATGCGATCATTGGCGGCAGTATAATCGGATCGGTATTGAGGTCCATCGAGCATAGGAATTGAAGGACGAAATATCGATGATTTTAATTTTTTTGCAAGTGGAGTCATCTCAATGTCAAAATATACGTCATTGTCGGAAGTAATAAAAAACTTATAGACAAAGCCTCGGTTTTGAGATTATGTTAAAATCAAATTACACCAAATTAATAACAATTAATTATAATGGCGATACCTACTCCCTACTACCTGCAAATTGTAGATGATATAGAAATGATAAATAGCAAAGGAAAAAAAAAACAACCGAAAAGTTGTAATCGGGATTTTCGAGATTTTCGAGGTATTGTGATTTTGTAGTCAAAATTCGTAATAATGATAATAATAATAATAATAATAAATCGTCTGTTCCACGGTTATACTTTCCCAGACAACGGGGAGGCCGTGGACTTTTGAGTTTGGAGTGTCTACATTACAGAATGGTATTGGATGGAGCCTGTAAAGTCATCAGAAGTTCAAACCCCTTCTCTGCTTTTTGTATGCGATCATGGAAAAGCAGGGGTTGAAGCATTTCTCTTTAAGGCAGCAACCCGTGCATCCGATGAACTCGGTCTCATATTTGACTCTGAATGGACGAATCCAAACTCTCTTGCCGAGTTGGAACCCATTCAGCAAAAAGCCCACTTTAAAGCTGCGGAGAGTGAGAGGCTACTGCTACTGCTACTGCTACATAAGGATAAGCCAATGCATGGGGTCTTATTCAAGAACATTGAAGACTTTGGCTTATCCAGAGACCTGACCTTCGTTTTTCTCAGGTCAAGTGGGCTGAAGTCGGAAACCGAAGGATTCATAATGTTTTCAACATCCTCGTCTACCGTAGTTGCTTGATGGGTATAGAGGTCCCTGACACTAGATGCAGAGCGTGTCGTGGGACAGCTGAGACCATAATGCATTTGCTGTCAGCTTGTCCAGCTTATGCGGTCTCAGCCTATATCCACAGGCATAACGCGGCCCTACGAGTATTGTACTACCATCTACGACACTCGTACCGTGTAGACGAGACACCGGTGTTGCCGGTATATGCTCCGGGGGATATTGAGCCCGTTGTGAAGAATAATAAGTGCCGAATCTATTGGTCCTACTCAAAGTAGGACGATTTTCGTTTTCAGCTCTTGGCGAAACGAACATCGTCCAAAAAGAAGAGGAAAAACGGACTAAATCTACTCTTTGAACTCCGCAGGCTTTATCCAAACCATTCTGTCAAAATGGTGGTTCTGATCATAGGGGTACTTGGTGGAATGATGGATACATTGCTCTCGATCTGAAAACCATACCGGCTTGCCGTGACGCGACAGAAAACCTAGCCGGAAGAAGGCAGAAGGCCGTAATTCTTGATTCACTCCGTTTACTAAGGGCACATGATTCTCGGACCCAGTAATCACTCACCCCACGGACGTGGGGAGTATTTACTGGGGATATTGACACACCAGCGTGCCCTCCGGTTGTATCAGAGCTCCAGAGACATGGCCTGACTGGGATATTCTTTATGAAAAAAAAAAATAAACAACTATAATTTCTAGCATGATACAGTAGTGTATATTTGGTGGTAGTTATTAAATATTATTGGTATTATGAAACTGAAAATGGAGTTCAAGTAGCAGGTAATACCTACTACTGACTTGTCAGTATGGCAGACAAGTTTTATCATTATAGTCCGATTCTATTGAAAATTGTAATGTGAGTGTTTTCGAGGTCGGATGCTACGATGACATTGTCAACATTCAAAAATTCAAGACGATGGTTCCTATAAATTTTGCTTGGAACTAAAAAAAATTAAATAATATTAGGAAAAAAATAAAAAACAAGCTTCTTTAGAAATTCACTACAAAGTAAAAAATATTTTCTATGGATGTGTGATATAGTAACAAGTTCATAAGCTTGTCACGTTTGTATTCACACTGGAAACTGTGTGACTGAAATCATCATCATTCTTCTTCTGGACGCGTTTGAGATCATTTGCCATATATGGATTTCTACATTCTTCAAAATATTTTGATGTGGTACTGTTTAATTTGGGAAAGTTATTGTATTATTTCCTAGAAAATAGCCCCTCTAACACCCTGTATGCATATACATTTTTTTTTCGTGAAATTTTTTTCATAAATCACTTTGTTTTTCGGAGAAAATCCCTTAAAAGTAGGGCTCGTACGAGCAAAGGAGACCCGGGACCTACATCTTATGTACAAGTAGATTCCGAACTACTTCAGCTCCATGGCAGGCGGTAGGGATCGAACCGTGGCCACCAGTTTTGAATATTGGGGAAAATGTTTTTGCTGTTAAAGTTGACTACCAGTCTCAGCCGAATGCTCATGCAGCTGTGCGATTATTCAATGAGATGTATCCAGACAATCACATTGAAAGAAAATCATTGGGAAATTTGAATGAACTGGGAATCTGAGTAATATGAAGAAAAGTGGTCGACCATCTGTCTCTCCAAGCAAACAGACTAATATATTGGTGGATCTTCAAGAAAACCCTCAACAATTCACAACTGAACTAGCGGATCAAAATGATACGCCACATTAAACAGTACATAAAATTCTGAGAAAAAATAAATTACATCCCTATAAAATAAAAATAGTTCACAAACTTTCTGAAGACGACCCTGATCATAGAATTCACTTCTGTGACCTGATGATTGACAAACTTCGTCAAAATAGGAATAATTCAGGTGGCTGAAAATAACATAGAAGATATTTATCTTCATCAAGATCTCTTCATAATTTCAAGCCAGTAACCAACTTTTTAAATGAACATTTTCCGAAAAGATGGATCGGTAGGTGGGTTCCTATTGAATGGCCAGCTCGCTCACCTGATTTGACCTCTTTAGATTTTTTCTTGTGGGGATATCTCAAATCTCAAGTGTACATAACCGCCCCAGAAACGATCAATGAATTGAAGGAACGCATAAAAGACGTATGCAGGAATCTTACACACCACATATGTTTGGAAATGTAAGAAGCATATGTCAGAATCGTCTCTTCATGTGACAGGAAGTCAATGACGAACATTTGATTTGATTTTCTTCCTCAATTACTCAGATATTTATATAAAATATACATATTGTTTTTCATTCTGGATGATTTTCTTAATTTGCTGAAATTCAATTCACAATTTTTAGGAAAAAAACTTTCATTTAATTATACCAAAAAAGATGATTTTACTAGCGCTCATTAATCATCGAAAGAATCCTCATATGGGAGAGCTCTAACTTTATTTACCCTCATTTCGTTTTGGATGAATATTTTTGTTTGAAATTTTGTGAACGTGTAGAGAATTGTAGGACGTTTCGGATGAGGTGTCACTCGACCCCCTAGACATTTTTTCCATCAAAAAGTAGCTTATGATCTACTATTTGACCAAAAGAAAATTTCAAAATAATATTCAGATCCGTTCAAAAGTTAGCAGAGGGGGCTTACTTCATGGACAGGCTGTATATAGTTTCCTCCAAGGTGAGTCAGTTGCTGCTTTGGGATAGTATGCTATCTGAAACTATCAACAAGCAGCTAGCTCTCTTATGATTGACTCCGATTATTTGTTCTTGCAATCAGGTGTTTCTTATCTTTACACTGATGAGGGCCAAAAGTTTGGAACACGTGAATACGGTTCACACTTCTTGAAGGATGTGTCCTATAAGTCTTCGTTTTTTATTTTGCGATTTTTGTATTATTCATATTGAACTAACAAAATCAACTTCCTGTCTTGTATTTGATTAGTCTTGACGTCATATTCAATAATTACGATTTATGCAAGTTTTATTGATGTTTCAGAATTGTTCTTTACTCTGAATTAGTATCTTTTCTGTTCCATCAAAACCATGATTAAATACAGTTACCAAGTTTGGATGGATTTTCGATCGTGGTATAATCATGAATCGCTTTAAACAGGAATATATAGGTTGTTCGGTAATTGTTGAATATAAACGAATATAATTTTTTTCTTTTTTAGACGATCCTCTAATATTTCTGCATTATATTTCTGGTGTTCCTTTGTTCAGGCATTCGAAAGTTTTCAAATTATTTCTATTGTCCATGACTGTTATAACGGAAAGTATCACGCTAGCTGGATTACTTCATTATTTCTATGAGAAACCAGAGGTTGAACTTTGGAAATATTCATCATTCTTCTTCATGTCACAAGGGGTAAGTTTTGATCTACACGCCAAAAAATTTGGGACTTGACTTCGAAGATTTGTAAGATGGCCAAGGATTCCTTCTGAAGCGATTTTCGGTTAGTTTCATGCTGGGTGATAATAAAGAGCTTTTAGAACTGACATTCTTCGAGAGGAACATCGAAATACCCAATGACCACAGAAAGTATTTACAGATTTAGAATAACCCGAACAAACACCAATGTCGCAAGATGAAGTATGAAAATTTCCATATCTGTCGAAAGTCTCCTCTAGAAAAATAGTAAATTTCACATAAAAAACCTAAATTTACATATTCAAACTCACTGTAGGGAAAGTTGAACATATTAAGGAGTGGTTAATTCAAGTGGTGCAGTGCTTTCACCATTTCAGAAGAACCTGTGTTGTATATAGGGTAAAGTGGGGGAATACCGGCCGTCTAAGGAAATCATGAATTTATGGCGAAGTTTTAATAGTTAAAAAAATGGTATTCAGTGACAAAACAAATAATTATGTACTAGAATATAAAATATAATTAAAAACATATATAACACGAAACTAAAATTTCTATAAAATAATAACTAAAACTATGTTCTGTCCGGTATTACCCGCTCAATTGGGGTAATAGCGGCTGGGTGGCCGAAATTGCCCTCAAGTAATTTTTATTGACAGAAATCGCAAATCCAGTTGAGATCATCGATATCAGTATATTCTTGGTGTGCCCATTCTGAAAACATTGTACATCTGACCCACAATTTCCTGTTTTTACCAAATTCGCCACATATTAGACATATGTCCTCATTGATAGAATTGCCTTCATCTGAATAATCTTGTTCTTCTTCATCTTTATCTTGAACTTGATACTTAGCGATTTTTGCTTTTCTACTTATTTTTTGTCGTAACTGTGGTGGCTTTCGTTTTTCCACAGGAATTTGATCAAATGAGCCAGTTTCACTTAATACATTTCGCTTAACTTTCTTCACATTTTCTGTCTGCTTCTTTTTTTCAAACCTTTCTTGTTTTTTCTTCTCTTTCTCTTCAAGAAGTATTTTCATTGGGGTCGAAGTAAAAATCTCAGACTGCTGCTTGTTCCTACCTTTTTTTTTGGCATTTCCGTTATATTTCGAACAACTTGGAATAGGTTCGAGTAATTCGACAAATGAAGACGCTATGATGGTTTTATTTTTTTGAGAAATTCCCTTTTCGTTTCTTTCAGAACTTTTAGCATCAATCGTCTTTTTTCGAGCTGTTTCGAATGATTGTTCAGGTGTTTTTTCGAGTACTGCTTCTTGTGGTATTTTGGGTGTTGCTTCTGTTCTTTCTTCGGATATTTTTTCAGATATGATCTCAGGAGTTTCGTCAGGTATATCTTCGGTTGTTTTCTTCGTCATTGAAAACAACTCCTCGAACAGCTTGCCAGTTGTCGGCAGGTAAATAATCTTCATCTGAAAAAATATCCCGGTTGACAGGAAAAATTCCTGTGGCTTTAAAGCCATTAATTAGCTTCTCCGGAGTCGCAACTCTGCCAAAGCATTATTAAGAAGTTCGGCAATTTCAGTAGCAGATATCCTTTCGCCTATATGAGTTCTCAAGTATTTGTCACATTCCGAATAATACGCTTTTTTAAACGGAACAAAGAATGTAACATCCAAGGGTTGGATACGGTGGGAAGTGTGAGGGGGTATAGTTAGTATGTTGATACCATTTTCTTTGCAGTAATTATATGCCTGTAGAGTGCAATGCGTGGTATGATTATCAAGAGCTAACAATACCGGATCCTCTAGAGAAGCTTTGGAAAACTTCTGAAAATGCTTAAGCCACTCTACAAACAAATCTTCCGTAATCCATCCATTATCTGAACACGTATAAAGCTGTGGAGCATTCGCTTCCGGGCAAAGATAAACATTGGAGGTATGTACATACCCGATGCACTCACTCATTGAACACATAACAGTTGTATTCTTTCCTCTTTCTGCACTTGTTGCGAATCCCACTCTTTTTTGGCCCTTCTCTGCGTAGATCTTCCCAGGATTTTGAACACTGGTAACGCCTGTTTCGTCAGCATTGAATATTCTTGACTGAGAAAATTTAAATTTTGCCATAAGTTCTTCTAAGTTATCATAAAATCATGAAACTTCTTCTCTATTGAAGGAGCGTATCCTATTCATGCTAAGTTTCTCCGGTTTCCTCAAAGAAATCTGGCTATTTCTTTTAATAAAGCCTTCCAACCAGTCTCGCCCCGCCGCCTCATTTATTTCTACAAAAGGATGCTTTAGATTATTTTTCTTTGCATAATCATAGGCACAGCGCTTCACTTCCAAGGGTGTTATTCCATAAATAGTTTTGAAAGTTTAATAATTTGAAAAGTAAGTGCTTCCTCTTCAGTCTTACTAAAAACTAGCTTGCGCCCTAGAGCTGGTTTAGAAGATGTTCCAGCTCTACGGCGATCCTGCAAATTTGATCTAGGTATACCGAAGGCTATTGAAACTGCGTCCATTTTCTATCTCTTGTAAGGTACGCTTGAGACTTTCTTGTGTATATGAGGCCTTGGCTGTTTTTCTGTTGTATTTTCGAGGCATCTGAAAAAAAAAGTAATAGGTTGTGGGTAATACCGGCCAGGCCGTTATTTCCCCCAACGGCATAGTCGGTATTACCCCATATTTACGAAAGTTACAGATCACTTTTTTATCAAATAAATTAAGACTAGATTGAATTTCAATGCTAAAGGTATGAAAGACCATTAACCATTCATATTACTGCAATAATTTGAAATAAATTCATTTATTTTTTAAGACTGTATACATACCTTTCAAAAATTTGTTGCGTTATAAACACGACCTTCAATATTGTAAACTGTCGCCGAAATGTTTAACACGTAATCCCTTACATCGCAGACAACACACAGTGAAACCAGACGTTAAAATACACTGACTGACTTATCCCGATAGCGGAGGGGGACACAGCAATGGAGAAATTGGCTGTCCGGAATTCCCCCCGGGGCCGGAATTCCCCCACTTTCCCCTAAGAGAGCTTGACAGATTCACAAAAAAATGTCATTTTGTAAAATGTTAGCCCAGGTGAATTCATTTAATTCGAAGTTATTGATGAAATAAATAATGCCCAGACGAAAAGAAAAAAGACTTCCTAGTGCTGTTCAGAAGGATCAGTCTTCTGCAATAATTCAACTGAATGAGGAACCTCCAGATAAGTTCAAAGAAATAATAGAAACCATCACTAAACTCAAGAACGAGAACATGCATTTATGGAAACTCATTGAGGAAAAAGACAAATATATCAAATTTCTACCTCAAGAAAATGAAAGAATACAAGAAAACCACAATCTAATTGTATCAAACATAGTTGAAAAAGATACCATTATGGATAGTCTTGAGAAAATTGAAGGGGATATAAGAGAAATAAAAGAAAAAAATTCTGAAAAAGTGCTTAAAAATTTGGTAAAATTCCGTTAACGAGCTAACGACATAATTTTTTGGACTTACGTAGTTTGGCCTCCTGAACAAAAAATCCAAATGAAATTTTTGGCGGTCTCAACTAATTTCAGAGATATGGGCCTATTTTGAGAAATGAATTTTTATGACACATTTCTACCGCGGAAAAACTCTCAAAATTCTCCCTTCTTCAAACTAACACAATGTACACACCCTAATTGACCTGTTTCACACTCTTTCTTTATTGAAAACGCTACTTTTCAGGAAAAAAATTCATCCTTCTATTATGAGCACATAACTTACAAATCTAGGCAAAATGGTTAGTGAATTTTATTCATGTCAAGTTGGTTTCTGGAAAAAAAAGTGAGTGAATATTATCCTTTTCATGTTGAAATTAAATGCATAGGAAAGTTGGCTGTGCAAATATGCAAAATTCAAAGTTACCAACTTGACATAAATAAATTCACTAAACATTTTACATAAATGTGTTGTTTTGATGTTCTCAAAAGTAGGTTGAATTTTTGGATAACCATTGCCGTTTTCAATAAAAAAAGAGTGTAAAACGGGTCAATTAGGGTGTGTACATTGTGTTAGTTTAAGGAAGGAAGAATTTTGAGTGTTTTTCCGCGGTAGAAATGTGTCCTAAAAAATGTCATTCATGACTCAAAAATGGGCCCATATCTCCGAAATTAGTTGAGACCGCCAAAAATTTCATTTGGATTTGTTGTTCAAACTACGTAAGTTCCAAAAAAATTATGTTGATAGCTCGTGGCTATTAGTTAACGGAATTTTACCAAAAATTATCCTATATCATATGCAGACATCACCAAGAATAACTTGAAAGTTTCACCTCCACAAAATATTGAAACTTTTACAATTCGTCCATAAACAATCCAATCTACCATCAAAACTCAAGAAGATTTGAAAATTAATATCAATATAGGACAACTGAATATCTCCATTTACTCAGTGGAGTTTGTGAAAAATAGGTGTATAGAAGTGCGGTGTAAAAACGATAGTGACTCCGTGAAACTGAAAGAAGAAATACAAATAAGGATGAAAATGACAAATCCTAAAATCATCATTCCTGGATTTCGATTGGAGAAAACTATGGATATAGAATAATTGGAAAAAATAATTATAGAACAAAATAACATCAACGAAAGAGATCTTCTGAAGATAAACCACGTGAAGTTCGTAGATCCAAAAAACACCTATACAGTTTACGCTGAAGTCAATGGGAATCTTTTTCATAAAATTATCAATTATTCTGATAAAAAGTTGTTTTTTCATTGGCAAATATGCAGGGTATTTGATGGAAATAAAATAACACAATGTTTTAACTGTTTTCGATTCAACCACAGTGCTCACAAATGCCGAAATATTTCTTTGTCACAACTGTGCTGGCAATCACAAATTGGAAAATTGTCCACAAACTAACACTAGCAACCACCAATACGAAAATTGTATATTGTCCAATTCAAAGTATAAGACAGTATATGATACCAAACATTCGGCAGATAATCAATTATGTCCTACCTTTCAATATTACAAAAAAAAATATTTCAAAGTAGAATAAACTATGGCCTTGCAAAATACTGAAGATATTTCAGACTACTCTTCAATATCACATTATAACATCAAACTTCATGAACTACCATCGATTTCAGATTTCAATTGTATTGAACAAAATTTCAAAATTCTATATCTAAATTCAAGGTCAATCAAAAACAAAATGGATGATCTAGAAGTCATGATCAATGAACTGAACGTGGATATAATTATGATAACGGAAACATGGTTGGGGAAAGATGAAGAAAAATATTATAACTTTGAAGGTTTTCCTTCCATATAATCCAGCAGACCAAAACGTGGTGGTGGTGAAGGTATTTTCTTCAAGGATAATATTGAATTCGAAATCATAGAAAAAAAAGGAAACATACTATCATTTATTGCAGTTAAAATAAAAAATTTAAATCAATTGCTGTGTTGCTTATATCGACCTCCTAAATTGAGTAAACAAAGATTTTTAGAATTCATCAATCAAACACTTGAAAATCTTAACAATCACAACTCTGAGATATTTCTTTTTGGTGACATTAATATCAATATTTTAGCAGATAATAAGGAAACGAAAGAATTGACAGATATCTTCAATTTCAATCGTTCAGTATTGGTCAATAAAATGATTCCAACAAGAGAAATTAATGGTAGTTCAACTCTAATTGATCATTTTCTAATAAATTCTAATAGACAAATGATAGTCTTTATTACCAATACTTCACTAAGCGACCACAAAATGTATATCACATGTTTGAATACACAACCTACAACAAACAAAAATAAAACTGATAATTTTTCAGTGAAAAAATTCGATCTCGAAAGAATAAAAAAAGGATTGATAAATTTAAATTATACAATTAAATTTTATAGTAATCCCAATGAAGCATATATATGAAATTATTAGAATGTTTTGATTCCTGCTCATTCATGAAAAGATATAAAAGTAAAAAAGAATCAAAACCATAGTTTGATGATCACCTAGCAAAATTAATAAAAGAACGTGACAAATACTTCTACAAGAAAAAAAAGACCCCCTTTCAGATAATTTTTTTGAAAAATATTCCTATTTTAATAAACTTGTTAAAAAAATTGCTAGGGAAAAGAAATTCGAATATTATCGAGATCAATTCACCAATTCCACTCCCAAAGTGGTATGGAATGGTTTAAATTCCTTATTGCATAATACATCCAATCATAATAAACATATATATCAAAAGTTTGGATGCAAATAATTCACAAATTGAAGATCCAGTTGAAATTTGTGAGGCATTCAATATTCACTTTGCGAATATTGGAAATAAATTATCATCTGCTATATTCAAAACATTCGAACCAATTAATGATGAATCAAGTATTTCATCCATGTTCCTAAAACCAATCAATATTTCTGAAATCGAAGAAGTCATTGATAATTTAGATCCAAAAAAGGCTTATGGATATGATAAAATCAGTGTTAGAACTGTTGAAGCAGTCAAATACGAAATATCACCAATTTTATTCTTTATCATATCAACATCATTGGAAAAAGGGATAGTACCAAATGATATGAAAATTGCGAAGGTCTCACCAATTTACAAAAGTGGTAAAAAAAATTATTCGAATAATTATAACCCAATTTCTGTTCTTCCAATTTTTTCGAAAATTCTAGAATGACTGATGCATGTAAGGCTTTTTGAATATCTTGATAAAAATAATCTACTTCACGAAGGTCAATATGGTTTTCGCAAGTCTAGAGACACAGAGATTGAGATATTTAAATGGGTTTAAATACATATTGAGTAATTAATTTTAACATGTATATGCGTCCGATCAAAATCAATGTTAACCATGGTTTTGGTGACTTTTTATAAGTATTGCTCCTGTATAAATACCTGACGAGTAAGTAATTAAAAATTTCTTAACCCTATTTTTCCACGATTACTTACTTGCAGGAATAGTACCGATGATGGCCTAACAGCCGAAAGCGCTTTGCGATTTTATTAAATTCATTAACACGAAATACAACTTTTTCACTGCACTTTTCAATTTAAATTATCTTTATAAACTAAAAATATATTGTTTCATCCATTCTGTCAAAAAATAAAATAAAAAAAACATCTGATATAACTTTTACTGAAATGGACAAAATTCATAATCATGCCACTAGACAAATAAATTTTTTATCAATCAATAATGTTAAATTCGAAATTGGAAAGAAATGTATTTATCATAACGGAATAATTATTTACAATTCAATTCCTAATAACTTGAAAAAGGTTAAATCGCTTACGAAATTCAAAGTCGAATTGAAATATACACTTTACTCAACTGAATAGGAATTTATGAAATCAATATGTAGTATGTATGTATATATGTATGTATGTATATAGAGTCAAAATAATTAAGTGTGTTCATTTGATTACATCTCAGAATACTTTTAACACCTTCACCTCTACCCTATAACTATAACCATAACTATATGATAACAATCTATAATACTTCCCTAAATTTAATTACCACTAAACTTGTGTAATTTTCATCATATAGGCATTTGTGCTATGTTTTTTTTCTCTATTGTATATCTGTATGTATTACCAGATCATAATCCTTGATTATAAACATGTAATGTTTCTTAGGACAATGAAGTTATTAATTCAATAATGTTTCCATCTCAGCATAAATTGTATGGTACGGCAAGGGAGACGCGGTTAACTCTGTCGCAACAAAATACTATGTTAACGAAAAAAATTAGGTGTTCCTACTATTATTAGTATTTTATGCCAAACACTCCCATACGAATAAGTATACGGAAAAATAATTTATTATCCCATTTCATGGGATTCCGAGAGCATTATACAATGATCTAGAAACTCCTTCTGGTTCAACCATTGAGCTTTTCGCAAATTTCTGGTCATATCATCGGCCTGTTTGTTTCCGGGCACTACGGTATGATCGGTGACCCAAAGTTACTTAACCTTATTGGCAGTGGATAGCCTTTGCAGATCGTCAATGCCCTCATTCGACAGATTGAAAAAAGTGGGGTTAGGTGGAAAAAGGTCGAAAGTTAATGAAACTTCAGTAGGTTCTTCATGGATGGTTAATCAACATTTTCTCAAGTTTTGGACCTCGAGGACCCTGTGTGAAAAAAGTAGGGGAGGGGGAACTGTAAAATTTTTGACCTCTCTCCGGTTTTTCCTCGATTACTGTTTTCTCTTACGACCTACGGAAAAAACATATCAATATTTTTTTGTAGAGCGTAAAATTTTATACAATTTTGACTGAAAAAACATGTTTGTATGTGAATTCGCTACCGAGATATGGCACGTCAAAAAAAAAAGATCTTGTTTCAACTACACCTTATTTCATCTGTTATACCCGAATTATGATGAAATGTAGTAATCATGGTTCTTAGTTGAAGTCACCGACTTTGGACACCCCAATCCTCCTTCCCCCACCCAACCCCAATTCTCAAAAGCTAACTTTCTGATGAAAGCCAACCATACCTATTCACATGATTTTGGTATTGATATCAGTTACTCTTCGGATCGATATCCCTCCGTTCCCCTACATAATTATCAAAGGACAGGAAGAAAAAAAGACGTAGTCCTTTCGTGAAAAAAAAATATGTAATTAACAATATTAAGTTATTCTCAAGGCATATATTATATTGAGGAATATAGATATTATAGCTAATCATAGTGGGTAGGTACTCATTTGTACTCATTACATTTCCTGCCGAGATTTCTTAGCCGCTGGTTCAGCTCGTCGTCCTCCTGAGCGATAGGGCTGTCAATGATGTCGCTGTCGTCGTTTTCGTTCGATATTTCTGGTGAGTCTTCCGTGATCAAATCAGTTGCGGGGGCGTTTTCGCAGGAGTGGCCTGTGCAGTCAGTGCTTGCACATTGCTGAGTATCGGAGACCTGCTTTCTTGCAGCCGCAAGCTCCGCTGCTACAGCCTTTGCTGCACTTGCAGGAAACAATATGGAGGATGTCATCCGGCGCAGCATTTCGGGGATTGGTGTGGTTAGGCTCCAGCCCCATACTGATGGGAGGATATCATTGCCCAACCATGCCTGTACTTGCTGGTAAGTGCGGATGGTCAGCGTCCCTTGTTGGTGGTAGGCGGGCTAGTTGTTATTTAGCCTTCGTCACTGATCGTGTGAATAATTGGTACCTTAGGTCGTCGAGATTGTCTCTGTCAATGTTGCCTCCATAAACTGCTATCAGGAACTTTTCTCCAGCGTCGCTGATCTGCTGAGGGGTAGCGTTTGGTGTGAGAAACGGGGCCACTACTGCAGAGAGGGAGGTATTCTTCATGTAGGTACTGCAAATTTTCTGCTTCCCCATTCCAAACGGTGCTGAAGTGGTATCACAATCACTCACTGTGTGAAGGAAAAGTATGTCCTTGGGAGGAATGGAAACAGGAACTTGGCGAGTAGAGGACACTGGGACCACTGCCTCTTCCACATTTTTGAAGGTAGATGGTTTTGTGGACGTAGCTAATGCTGTCAACAGAATAATTATGTCCACATCTTCAGCAGTAATTATATGACGCTGTCGAATTCTCTGGCCTTGGATATGTCTGTGTTGACGATTATCACGTCGGCGTCCTCATATGCCTGCTTCACTTCGATGCTAGCACCCGTCATTCGTGTCATTACCATCGCAATGAATGCGCTCTTATTATGATCGTTTAACAAGAACTTTTCCTGTGCTATGGTCATCATGGTAGATGATGGTAATGCAGAATGGCGAGCTTGTTCTGCGGCTTTGGTGCTTTGATAGCCTGCGTTAGTGGGGTATCCATCAAATACAACAATCACATTGCTCCCAAAGTGTCTCTGCACGTAGATGATGTACGTAGAGCATAGCATCTCGAATGTGGTTGTGGGAGTTTTGTTCCACACCACTTTATGTAGCAGGTATCCTCCATCAATCACGTTACATTTCCTGTTGCCAAAGTTGACTTCGTCTATGGGAGTGAAGAGTGGATACATTGCAGACTTCGTTCCCTTGCGCATTCCCTCCTTATTAAAGAGTGACATAGGGAAGGGTGCGAGTTCAAACTTGAATAGTTCTTTCAGATCTTCTTCATATTTTTTGGTAATGCGGACACGCTGGAAGAGAGTGAGAGGATCGACAGTGAATTTTTTACCAGCAATTTTCAACGAGCAAGAAACGGAAGCGAGAGTCACGACCTTATCCTTCCGTTTCAGTTTCAATTCTTCAAAATTTCCTCCCACCATTTTCTTCATGCATGATATGCCTATCTGTCGCGCTAAGTGTCAGTTCACTTCGTCATGACCAATGATTCCTGTGCTCATAGAAACTATCGCCTGAATGTGAAGGAATGGGTGATGTTCAGTGAACCATGAGCGAAGTTTCCCAATGTCCATGTTGTCTCTCACTACTCTGGTTAGTCTCATGTCCACATGCTGTTCAGATGACTCTAAGCGAACATCAGCGAACGATTCTATTTGTTCACAAATGCTTTGAAGGCACAACATGCCCAATGTCCATCTAGCAAGCACAGAATCGCTTACACCGCATCCACGAGTGAGTCCTCCATAGCTCTTCATAGCCCGCATGAGTACCTGCTCAATACTCATGTCAGACCAGATGCCTGACCAAAATTTTTCCTATCGACGAATGGTGAAGTAGCCATCTGTGGTAAACCTCACATATTCGTGAGGATCCATCCTGTCCTGTAGGGTGACCATATCTTGGTAATAGAGATGAGCACTTTTGGCATAATTCAGGTGTCCAGCAGCGTGAAAGTACGGTATCATTTCCTTGACGCAATCTAGATGGAGTTTCCAATCACCCATTCTTTCAGAATTTATGAAGTTCTTCAGCAGCGTACACATTCGAAAGTTGGCCCTCTTTTTTCAGTAGTGGTCAGCATCTCTGAAAATCGCTCAGTCACAGCATGGAAGTTGGGATCATCAGCTGCCCTCAAGATAATGGACCTATCCGAAAAATTAAGCACATGGTCTAGCGCTGTCATGTCTTGTTCAGTGAAATCAATTTCTTCAATAATTTTGCCTGCCAAAGCAGCATGTGGACGCGAACAGCCCTAGCCTACGCCTGTCCTGTTAGCTCCTTCAAACCACTCCCATCCATGATGCCCATCGCACCCATAAATGACATTAATAGGTAAAATCCGTCTAACCTAACAACCACATTTTTTAGCTCGGGTTGAGTGTCGTTTGACAATGGCTGGTCAAAAGTCACAATGCAAGTCTTCTGTTTAACCAATGTACACTGTTCAAGGGCAGATACAATAGATGTATATACTGTATTATATTCGCTGGGTGGAGCGTTGATAAACGGAAGGCAAACTATTTTTGAGCATTCGTACTTCTCACCAATGGTTCCAAGCTCCATAAAACCATTCCACCCAGGTACGGATGATGAATATGCAGAGTTTTTTCCATATAGCCAAGCAATGTCATCGGACGAGCGTACAGCACCTTGTCTATATAGCTTTTGTCTATATCCGCTATTTTAATTGATTTCAGTCCAGCATTGGGTGGTCGGTGGTATGACATCACCTCTACTGTACCAGCATCAGCAATGACTTTGGCTGCTGACGACACCTTCAGGCGGGCTACTTTAGATTTGGTAGCTACAGCTTCCCGGGGAGTTACAGCCATGATTCCTCCCATGGCGTGGAATGTGTCATGACCATCCAAAGTATTAACATTAAAGTCCGCATTGTCAAATATGAACTGACTGAATGGATTGGCAGACTCCGCAATTTGGGTACTTTCAGCTTGCAGCACGTAAGACCTTTCTAGCCTGTTGGCTTCTTCGTAAGACGATGAAAAGCCCATGGAAGATGTTTAGAGCCATACTTCTTGTCGTCAGTCGTCACCACGCATCCTCGCCTTTTCGATGATTCTAGTAGAAATTTCGGGTAGAGTCACTTTGACAGTAGCATTGCGCCTTTCCAAGGGCAACTTTGCCTGTTTAGCTCTGAAATCATCAGTGATAGCTTCCTCACAAAGAAAACACGCATTGGTGAAGCCGAATTTTGCAACTAGTGACCGTCGGGTAGGTGCAGGAGAAGGAGCTTTGGATGTGTCACATCCACGACGTGTAAATGCAGCAATTAATGTCTCATTGTTGTACCTTGTTTGGCAAGCACTGTACACTCTTACTTCACTCAACTCACGCAGAAACTGTTCATCTGCCGAAAGTTTCCTTTTTACACTGGACTCCAACAGTCTGGCAACTCCTCTGGCTTTCACTACAGTTAGTTCTCCTGCTTCAACTCGTCCTTTACAAATAAAACACAAGTCTGATCCACGAGATGTAGACGCCATCTCAGAAAATTACCCAAAAACCAAAACTGTCACTAACACTCGATGCTTCTCACGCTAACAAAGTTATTCACTTCAAGAGCTAAAGGTTTCTAATGTTACTTATCTAACCTAATCTTATATATACTCTGAGTGATTAAACACTCTCTGTCCCATGTTTTCCAATCCCTAATTTTAATTTTCTTATTACCTAATTTGACTATTCTACCCTTCTATAATTACTATTTTTCGATTTCTTCTTGGAATTAATGAATAATAGAGTCATGTTGAAAAAATAAAATGCAAAGTGATCTAATATGACCTCAAAAATCGAAAACAAATAGGTCTAGGTAGCGCAGGTAGAATAGACAAATTTCAGCCTTCTATGTTGAATATTGGCTCATCGTTTGCATTCCGCATTTCGACAGGAGCAGTGTTCTAACATCTATTGTTTTCCAGCTTTTTACTGCTGTAGCTGATCACACACTCCCCTCGGCCCGACACTCTATTGTCCTTGGGAGGAATGACTTGACTCCTGGTGGGCAAGCAGGGGTGGGGGGTTATCTAAAGTTGGTGATTTCAAGTAGGAATTATAATAGCAACTACATTTCATCATAAATCTTGTATAACAGAAGAAATGGGTGGAATTCTGCATTTCGTGGCAAAATTTGAAATATTACCTATTCTTCGAAGCGCCATATCTCGGTAACAAATTGACACACAAACATGTTTGAGGCAATTCGTAGGAAATTTGAAGATCTATAAAAAAGTAAAACGACGTTTTTGCTGTAGAACGTAAGGCAAAAAAGTTATTGAGAAAAAACCACAGCAAGATCGAAAAGTTTGCAGTCCCCCCCCTACTTTTTTAGCACAGGGACCTCGAGGTCCAAAACTTGAGAAAACGTTAATCAACCATCCCTGAACAATATCTTGAAGTTTCAGTAACTTCAGACCTTTTTCTATCTGAAACTTCCTGTCGACTGAACTATCAGACACCAGCAGCGATCTCTCTATGAGGGCCTTGATCGCCACTTGGCTGTCGGGAAATGTCGTGATTTGCTGGCCACTGTAGCCTCTGCTTGCGCAACACCAGTCTTATGATGATGGTTTTTCCGCGGAAATTCACGCTGCAGAAGTCCTGATCGAAAATATTCAAGGTTATGTTGTGTATTTCGTTCTTGTTCACAGGCAGGTAAATCAAATTTGGTGGAGTTTCGTCGATGGCAAATCCGGGGTCCTCCCTAACGGCGAACTCGTATATGGTGTGAGATGGACGATTGTTGAAGAAGGCACCCGATGTGACGATACTCAATATGAACTGTTCGAACTTTGACTATGTTGACGGGCAGGTCTGACACGTGAACGATTCCAGCTTCCAGTACTCTAGGCGAGAAACCCAATAGCCTTCCGATGGAATTCTCAGGATGAAAGTCTATGCTATAGTACTTGCTATAAATTTCGCACTGTAGCGTATTGGTATTGGGTTTGAGAGAGAACACTGCCTCTTCGATGGTGTTGTTGTTTCCCTCTACGTTCACCTCTCTTTTATATTTCTTCTTCTCTCTCGGTTTATCGATGTGCTTGTGAATAAACTTGGCAATGTCGGAGATTTCGTAGCAGCCTGTCGGTATATGGATGATGCTAACAGATGGCGCTCCGTTGGCAAAATAATAGAATTTTCCACCACTTATGTTCGGTATACTGTTGTACGAATGGAAACCAATCAAAGCCAAGCCGTAAGTGCTGTCTTCGTCCAATTGAATTGGCGGAGCAAAGTCTGCAGTCAGCGTAGAAGTGTGACCTGTCATGGTGAATAGCAAAGACATGACTGACACTGGAGAGGTTATGCACTTTCATTTAAAGACTTCCACACTCAACTCCTGTGTTCCAAATCCAAAATGGGGTCAAGTTTGGAGATTCGTCTGGCGAAACGAATCCTGTCCATGGCCATACGTTCCCAATCGGATTTGCGTGAAGCGTTGTATGCAAATCGTCACACGACCATGTGATGAACCGTATTTACACTCTTCATTGAAGGTCACCATTTTTTTATAACTAGTATTGCTCATTTTTGACGTGTTTGGTCGTAGAGAAATCTTAAACATAAATGACCGCAATGAGCCTGATAGAATGTCTGATAGCGATCGTTATAGTAGTAGATTTTCAAACTTCCACCACTACTACTACTACTATCAGCATTCAAGTATCGCACCAGTTCCACAGGCGGCTTCAAGTTACCGAAACTGTCAAAATATGTTGCGGGTAAACGGTGTAGACTACATGGCGTTTACCCCTTAAAGTTGTCGTTGGTGTACACCATCCCAGCTGTCTGGGTAACGTGCCACCGCGGCTTCAGCAGATATGTAGTAGGCTGTCACAGGAAAACCTGGGCCGAACGGCGACCATTCTCGGCATGATCGGAGGTTCATGATTAATGGTACTGAGGGTGGAGGGGAGCCCCGAGTATCGGCTAGCTCGCCCCTCCGGTTGGTGTTGGCTTCTCAGGGGCAAGTGGTTCGTTAGGGGGACTGCGGGGATTTTGGGGGACCCATTCATGTGCATGCATGATCCTTGGGTACGAAGCCGTCACAGTTCCGGCAACATCTTTGAGCTGAAAGTCAGAGTTATAGTGAAAACTATGTTAGCAATGAGCTAGAGAGAAGTGGGATGGTCCGGGGATGGGTACATTTGTGTCAGTATCCTTTTCCTGTAATGATGAATTCACGGTTCCCACTTCGAAATCGTTCGCGATCATAGCTAGGTACGCATAGCTAACACCCGGGGGAAGTCACAACGGGGGGAAAAGTCAGGCTCACTAGAACACACTGGCGTACTTGGCCGCCCACCCAGTGGGAGACTGGCCCAGGCTGGTGGGGCCTGACCGGCCCCCCCAGACCCCCCCGGTGCGGTCGTAACTATGACTCTCTTAAGGTAGGTTGTCGCGCATGAAAACCCCAATGAAATGAGGTATTTTCAGGCGATTGGCATACTTGACCAAGTCCATATCGTACAAAGGTCGCTTGCTATTGGGCAGCTTCACTGGGAGTTTTTTGCAAACTTCTTGAGGAAAAGACCATAGCCTCCGCGACTTGTTTTGCGCATAAATAGGCCAGATCCTTGCTTTTCGATGTTCTCCTTCGCAGTATTGTGGCGCTTCTCTTCATCTAATTTCTTCTGAGTGTTTTTCGAGGAGATGATGGTCCTGGCTATGGTGCTGACACCATCAGCCAACGATCCCAGTGCTCCCAAAGCTGCGAAAATGGGAAGCAAAGGCAGCAAACTTCCAATATTTGCTTCGAAAGGTATTCGATGTACTTTGATGTTTGTGCGACCACCCAATTTTTTGACTTGGGCTCGGGCTGCACGCAGTGCTACCAACGAAGATTTTCGCAGAGCCTTCGCACCCAAGTCTTTCAGTTGGTCAGGCTTCAGTGTCTTCCGCAGATGATTGGCGATTTTCGAGACCACATCCTTCTTGTCATGAAAGAGGGGTGACACCACTTGACGGAAGACCATAAAACTAATATTGAAATTTGGTGAATTACGTAATCCAATCTTCCGCAATAAAACCTATACAATAGGTAAAGTCGTCGGCAAGTATTCAACAAAAAACAACTTCTTGAACGACCTCTGTTTCCTTGGACGTTTGCACCAAAAGCCTTCATGCCCATGCCCAAATTACGCTTCGCCTTCATAGTTGTGGTGACTAGCCAAGCTGCAGCTTTCTCGCCGACTTTCGCGTATTTGGACTTGACACGTTCCCAAGCTCGATTTTCCAGCACCCAATCAGCCCTGTGTCTGTCCTTTAGAGAGTTGCTTTGCGAATATACAATATCGTGGGATCTGCAAGCAGCGTCTAGGGGGTTCATACCAGAGTCTCCACGTGCTAATCTTCTCTGCAGTTAGGTACCCGGTCCGCAGTATTGGTATCCAGGCAGATGCAGCTCGAACGGTAGATGATTGATCAGAGAGTTCACCACTCCACGACCTTCGTGTTCGACTGTCAGCATGACACTGACGCCAATGATGTTGCATACCTACTTACATAGCTGTACTCCACTTCAAGCGTCATTCGAATCTCAGATGTGGGCGTGGTCACATATAACACATAGCTAAAAAATGAAAGTGGTGCAAATAGTCGATTTGGATTTCGTTGGTGGAAACGGCTTCAATGGTGTAATACGCAAACACGGTCCCCTGCTACCGAATTCGTTTCGAGCGATATTTTGTGGCCCCAGCGGATGTGGCAAGACCAACGCTGTACTCAGTCTGCTGTTCAGCCCGAACAGAGCACGCTTTGAGAATGTTTACGTTTATTCAAAGTCGCTGTACCAACCTAAATATCAGCTACTGCACGATGTACTCAAACAAGTCAAGGGCGTAGGATATTGTCCATAAAGGGACAACGACGAGGTAATTGATCTGTCAAAAGCGAAAGAAAACTCAATTTTCATATTTGACGATGTGGCGTGTGACAAACAGAATAAAATAATTAGAGAGTTCTATGCAATGGCACGTGACAAAGGGATTGACACAGCCTACTTATATCAAACCTACTCAAAAATACCCAAACAGCTGATCAGGGACAATTGCAATATTATAGTACTATTTCGGCAAGATGATATGAATTTGAAGCACGCTTTCGAAGAGCACGTATCCCCGGATTATACCTTTGAGGAATTTCGCCACATATGTGTCACCTGTTGGAAGGAAAAATTCGGATCTTTGGTGATTGTCAAAGACTTCAATGTGAACAAAGGGCGCTACCGTCTGGGTTTTGACAGATATATTCAAGTGTAATGCTTTGAGTACGTCATTCTGTTCGGAGCAATGGCGCTGACTACATCACATGTCGACACTGTAATTGCGAAAGCTGAACGAAAACGTCAAGTCAATCAGTTGTCAAAAATTGTTCGAAGAAAGTATCTGACTCTGAAACTCGGAAAATCCGAACAGGATGAAGCACTGAGTAAAATATTCAAACCCATTATGGTGCCGCTGAAAAGATTGAGTGCGGCAGTGCCGCCACTCATCAAGCGATCACGGCTGACAGTGAAAAAAGAAGAGAAACAGGAGCCGCCATCGACTCCAGACATGAAGAAGGAAGAAGATGAAGGAAGCTACCACACAGATGATGGTGATGGTGATAATAATGATGATGATGATGAGGATGACTACTTGGAAGTTTATCCCGAAGTAGCAACTGAATTCGTGAATGAACATCGCGCCAAATCCGACAAAATAGATGTGAATTACGGCCCCATTTACGACAAACCAAGAGCGCACTGGTTGCTCGGTAGAAAGCTGATGGACTTCGACAAAGATACGGGGGACACTCGCATTGATGGTGTAACATACGAGGGCACTTCGGGACTATATAGTTCAATTTTCTACAAAAATCCCAAATACGCTAGAGCCGACTTGATGGCATACAAGCAAATTTTGACAGCTACAGGTGCGCATGTAGATGCGCGAGGCAGGTTGAATCCATCTCAGACTGCCAAATACGAAAATTTAATTCGACCAATGTTCAAAGACCCTCAGTCAAGAATAGGTGGTGGAGGTGGTCGAGGTCGTGGTCATGTCGGCGGCAATGATATCCCACATCAGTTGACAGACAACACGAAACCTGTAGAATACGTATACTGGGATGATGTCAACAAACTAGTTGACAGATATAGGTTACTGGTTGCCGCCAAAACTGCTGGCAGCACCTCTACCGACAACGAGATCGTGGTCATCGTCAATGAACTCAGAGAAACAGGCTTTATTTGATGAATGCAAGCGCAGACGTTTTGCACGCCACAGTACCATCATGAGCATCAACAAGTTCGGTCAAACTTCGTCAGCTCGCCGTACACACCAGCAGCAGCCCTACCATTTTCCTGGCGCCATACTCAACTATACACACGTGAAAATTTCCAATGTTGAAACGCCAAGTGCACTCAATGATGTTGCCAACAAAAAATACGTTGATGACGTCATACAGAAGCTCAAAGATGACGTCATACACAAGCTCAAAGACGAGTTAGACTCCACCAATAACAATCTAACAGCCTTGGATATTCGAGTGATGAAATTCATGTCACTATCAATGAAAAAGCACGAAAATGCCAAGAAACGCTTGGATAAATTGGCACTGGATATTGTTGATATTCCAGCCTCGTAAGTAGAAGGTGTAACGTCCAGTGCAGTTAGTGTATTGGCTCCGCCATTAGCGAAATGACGTCATCATCTGAGAAAAAACAATTGGTTAATGAACGCCATGGTCCAGCCAGAAGGAAGGAATCAAAGGACTCGACGATCTGTGGCAGATGGACTTGGCTGATCTTCAAAAATACTCCAAAGTCAATGAAAACTATAATTATATCCTCGTGGTGATTGATACCTTTTCCAAGTACCTGTGGGTGCGACCTTTGAAGACCAAAACTGGTCGAGACGTCACCGAAGCGATGAGTGACATATTGTCGAAAGCGAAAAGATGTCCCAAGCTCCTCCAATCAGATCTCGGAACTGAATTTTACAATTCCAGCTTCCAGGCTCTCCTGAAAAAGTATAACATCAAACACTACAGCACGTATACCGTGAAGAAAGCCGCGATCGCGGAGAGGGTTATACGTACTCTTAAGGAGAATATATTCAAGTATATCAGTTTGAATGGCACCTACAAATGGCTGGACATTTTGCCGGACATTGCCAAAAACTACAATCAGCGCAAACATCGTACGATCGGCATGAAACCGTGTGACGTCACCAAAGACAATGAGGAAAAGGTGTACAAGTTTGCGTATGATTATGCGGGACGTGCTGGCCGAAAAAAGTTCAAAATTGGGGACTTTGTGCGAATTAGCAAGGCCAAACATGTGTTCGAGAGGGGGTATACACCCAATTGGACGACGGAACTTTTCAAAGTTGTCAAAGTGAAAATCACCCAACCAATCACATACTTGCTGGAGGATTTGGAAGGGCGACCAATCAGCGGCGCTTTCTACGAACAGGAACTACAAAAAACAAAAAATCCCGAAGTCTATCTAGTGGAAAAAATCATCAGACGTAAGGGGCGTAAGGTTCTAATGAAATGGCTTGGGTTTGACAATACACACAACAGTTGGATCGATGCCGAAAATCGCTTGTAATTCAATGGAAAAATTACACAGCTGCCACTGGAATAGGGGGGCCTTTTTCACACTCTTCGTCAGAGTGAAAAATCCGCGTGTGCCACTGTGAATATTTCAACGGAAAATCTATGCGTTGGTGCGTCAGTCTGTTGCTATGCCTGGTGGAATGCAGTTCGAATCTGAGGAGCCAACGTCTGATTACGAGTCAATGTCTTCGTCACTAGTGTCGGTGGAATACGATTCCTCATCATCTGCATCATCATCATCAGAGTGGACAGAACGTACTGCTGAATTAGATCGAGTTTGTAACATATACAAAGAAGCCATCAAAACTGAACGTTTTTATGTGTGCAACGCCACGTACGAGTTCCGAAACACTCTACATTCTCACTGTTCAATGCGGAATAAGTTCTGCTCGGAGTTTCGTACCTGCAGTGAAACTCGTGCGCAAGGTCCACATCATATGCTCCAGCCTGTCTTTCAGCATGTTTGAATGGGGCAACTTCGTGGGGGCCATTAATCAGTTGCTTTACACTAGCCGAAATGGCCCGAATGCAGCAGCAGCAGCATCAGCAGCCAAGACTATCCGAATCAAACTCGACTGGGACGATGTTATGGATTTGGAATTACACACGTATACAGAGAGTCAACAAGTGCGAGTTTCCAAGAATGACACCTACTTCTACCTGACGGAAGCGGATGTTCAAGAAATCCTACATCTAGATGCTACTATGATGGCGACAATTGAATATGAACTTTAGTCAATATTATCACGATTTATTAAGCAGTGCAAAAACTCTAGCTAAAAACAATGGTTTGTCATTTGATGAGGCTATAAACGTGTGCACTATGTTATCAAAAGATGATAAACATTTATGTTTCCGCGAATGTTTATTTTATTTAAGGGACAAAGTATTGTTTAATTATGAAATGAAATAAACATATATTGGACAGAGGTAGCGTTGCAATTCAGTATGCAGTGTGCAGTGTGTCTGTGCGTTTGCAGAGAGAGAGATGCAGCAGTACGAAACAAGACTCGACTCGTTTCGATGCTGGACTTCAGCCTTTCCTGCAAGTAAGTTAGCCGAAGCTGGTTTTACGTATACCGGCTCGGAAGATATAGTTGCATGTCTTTCGTGCCAAGTAGAAGGGTTCAGATGGCAGCCTAATGACGATTCTATGGCTGATCATCGTGAATGGAGCCCCCATTGTGATTTCGTCCGTAATTACTATGAGCACAATCAGGTGATGAGGCACAGACCGACGACAGATGGCGCTGCTGTCCCTCCAGAACCAAGAGCGTTAGATGTCATTAGCAGAGTGACAGATGACACATGGATGACACCACCAGTGACAGATGACACACCTCCTCAAAATGGCGCTGTTGATCTTCCTCCAGTAGTGACACTTGACAGTCGGCCGCCGATGGCAGATAGCGGCGTCGCAGACTCACAGAACACTTTGATTTGTCGTGTGTGTCTTGTGAATGAGCTCTGTGTATTGTTTATGCCATGTAGACACTTGGTGTGCTGCTCACGATGTGCCGCTCTGTGCAACACATGCGTAGTTTGTAGAGCACCCATTACGACACTTCTCAAAATATATGTATCTTAGCTAATTTTTGTTTTATTTTCTGTTCGAATAAAAATCAATCTTTTCAGCCTCAAGAATGGATCGTTTTTGATCGTAAGGAAGTACTCATTTTTAGGCTCAAAATCGATGCTCTTTTTGAGTGAAAAAACACACACCAAAATTGACATGGTGGTGGTGCTTTTTTTCAGTGGCTGAGTCGCTGAGTCTCAGTTGAGTGCCACTGAATTCATTCACTCAGCTTTCACTGAACTTTCACAGAATTTTCAGGCCCCATAAGAAAAGCTTGGGAAATTTCAGTTGAGTGAAATTTTTCAGTCGCTGAGTCTCACTGAATTCAGTGACTGAACTTTGACTGAATTTCACTGAACTTTTTACTCGGTTCGACCACCATGTCAAATTTGGAGTCTCTTTTTGATTAAAAAAGTCCTGTATTTTTGATAAAAAAGTCCTGTTTTTTACAAAAAAAATTGTACTTTTTTATGAAAAAAAGGGCTGTTTTTTACTAAAAAATGGGTACTTTTTCGATCGATAAACGTGCTGATTTTTTAGCTAAAAATAGGTACTTTTTTATCGAAAAAGCACTCATTTTTATTATCAAAAACGAGACATTTTTTTTGTTGAAAAATTAACACACACTCTCTCATTCGTCCAACAAAAGAAAAGTCGAGAAAATTTATTATATACGTCTATTGATACAACAATAATAATAATAATAATTACAATATAATAATAATGATACATTTATAGTTTTCCACAATTCCACCATTCATTTTTCGCATAATTTTGTGTATTTTTGCATTTATTCAATCGAGATCAGAATCCTCATCGCCAGAGCCAATGAAGCGGTTATATGGAGGGGGCGTTTCGAAACGATGACCTTTGTAATCGTATGAATGTAAGTCATAATGACAGGAATCGCTTGTTTTCAGCGTGAATAGTAGCTCGTCAAATCTGGTATGACACCATGATGAAGGATTTCGATACAATTCACTCAAGTTATTCGAATTGTATACGATGTGTTTATGGTCTCTGATACTGTGAAATGTATGGTATTGCATGGCCTTTCTGAATGCTTTGAAACAGGTATAACACAGACGTAATCCGTAGTTCGGAATATAGTACTGGTTCAACCATACGCAATAGACATCTTCAGTGAGTGCGTCTTTTCTATCTGTGGCATCAAGTTTTCGTGTGTACTCCAAGTGCGCCAAACTGTAAAAAGGTCGATCGCCCCAAGCCTGGTCTACTAATTCTCCCCATTTTTCGGTGGACCCCATTTTGACAATATTCTCCGTGATGGACCACGGCAAAGGTGAAGTCTCAATAAATTGTGATAGTGATGATGCGGCTCTGATGATTTCTTGATAACACAAATTTTGCATAGAGTATGCCATGGAGGGGGGCCTGAAACAATTTTACATATTCATAAAACTGTAATGCCCCCATGGCAGAGTATCATGAGAGCCGGCAACCAAATACCGTTTGTCGTCATGTGGACTAAGAGCGATTTTTGTGTGCTCAACACTAAAAACGTTGTGCGCAAAAGAGCGAATACAGCGTTGAGATGTGACTCTCTCACGCTGATTTTCCAGACATTCTACATAGTCGTCAAAAGTGATTTTATTTTGGACAACGCTGTATTTCACTCCTTTGGATTTTTTGACGCATTTCCCACCCTGTATCTTATAGATGTACAGTTTTGAACGGAGTCCCACGAAATCTGTCATAATTTGACCATTCGCTTCGTCTTTCATCAAGCCGGAGACTTTTTTGTTTGCAAGGGGAATACCATAAGGGTTGTTGGTGGGGTAATCACTTGTATCGAATTTTTCAATGTCTAATTTCAATAAATTTTGATAAATATCATCGGATTTGATCTCATAAATCAGCGAATCAGTATCCGTGTACATCAACTTGCACTGATCGCTCGTGTATTTTTTCATCATGAAGCCGTGATGGAAATCATACACACACACACACCTTGGAAATGTCAAGTATCGCCATTCTGATGTATACAGGCTTATTGAACAACAGATCCGTCTTTGCCATCTCGATAGCGACGAGGTCCTGATCGAAAATAGTGCGATTCTTGAAATTCGGGCTGGAAATTAAATTTTTCGCGCCATATCGCCCCTCCCATTTTGAGACCATTTTCACTATACGATGTTTTCGTATGTTCTGCATCGTTTTCCTGAATACTGCGTTATTGGCTAATTTGTAGTTATTTTTGCCGAAAGTGGTTTTTGCTTCTGCGCGTAATTCCGTATTCAATTCAATGTATTGTGAACTCTGTGAATTTTTCTAATTACAAGTCCGTGCGTCAGTGCTTGTTTCAATACGCTGTAGTGTACAACATAGTTTTCCTTGTTGTACAAGGTGGTCATTAATTTGGGTAATTTTGAGCCTGGTGGAGTACGGTGTTCGGCGCACAATGGAAAATCTTTGTGTTTGTCATGTAAGTGTTCGGGGTACTCCAAATCGACTTCGAGAATATAGCCAATTGGCGAAGTGTCTGACACCTCGAGCACATTCAAATCGGCAGCATTCTCGAGCCATTTGAATCCCCCCGTACGGAAGATATTCCATCATGGCCCACCCATATAAATTATTTACATCGAGATATAGCAAATAAGTGGAGGGCTGAGTGACGTCATACCTGTCACCCATTTATTTATTATTTGCCGTGGAGCGCCTGTTGCAGCACTGACTGATGCCCCCGCGAATTCCTCGCTCGATGAACATGAGCATGTCGACGTCCTTCAAAATCTGCAACTTGCACTGGGTGTACTTCAACATGCACGACCACGTATAGCCGGGTAAGGTGTAATTCCACGCGGGGTCCAGGCCATATGTGTCGTGAACAATATTTCGAAAATTCTCAAAAATATCAGCCAAGAGCAATATGTCCGTTTTCATGTACAAGTCGGAGTACTCGCCCAGTGTTTTCAAGTTGAACGTTTGCCACACGTTCTGCGCAAGTTCGTATTCTGCCTTGCTAATGTGACAATCGTTCAACTTGTTGTAGAAATGATGGAGCGCCGGCAAACATTCAACTTCCAACTTTTCCATCGAATCAACGAAATCGTATGGGAATACGCCCTTTCGAGTGAGTAATTCGTACTGCGAGGCTGTCAGATGTGCAAATTCGCGTTTGGATATTTTCAAATCGTGCACTGTCAAAGTCTGAACCAAATGGTCCAAACTCATGCCCATAAAACGGAACGAATCGATGAATCTGAACTTGATGTCTGTAGTGTCATCATACTGGGTGGAAGATATGTATTTTTCTTTGTTTACAGGCAACAAACTGACTCGCCCCCTCTTTGCTATATTTCGAATAATAAAATGGCTGTCGTATAAATTATGGAAAACGATCGGCACCACAAAGACTTTTTGTATGAAAAGTTGCACTGCGCATGCGTATATCCGCGAAAGGCACCAGTGTAGTGATTATGGTCTTTAACAATTTTGTCGTCAGATTTCCATGTTTTTTCGCAGATGTGGCAACACGGCGCGTTCACCTCATCAGGTGATGTGGTCATGGGGACTATATCCAAAGTTTTGGCTTCGATAATTTTGGCTATGTGCCCCATTCACTGCGCAAACCAATCCATCGAATCTAAACCTCGATGGCTATCATAAAATGACAAAGTGTCATCGAACGCACACTTGAAATAAAATCCGGCACTGAACGGAATATGTTTTTGGTACTTCTCCGTTTGAGAAGTGCACCCGGCATCTTCGAACGGTTCCCGAATCGACTCGAAATCCGCATATATTACAAAGGGTACCTTTTCTTTATGTACAAATTCCCGAAATTCCACGTGATCGTAGTGGGGGAACGAAATTTTACATGTGTTTGTTTTTTTGACAATCAACCGTATGACTGTCCAATTTTTCTTCACTTCTGAAATAATTCAAACACCTGTCGCAAATGTATTTTTTATACTTATCCCTACCAAGTTGTGTATTGAGTAGCCGAGAAAAATCCTTAATCCAACAAAAATGATAGCGTATGTCACTTTCGTCATCTATATCTGGTACCGCTTCATGATCGTTCAATTTTGGGTGATATTCATTTTGGATTAGGAGTAAATTGACGTGTCCATCTAATTTTTGTTTGGTGCCAACTCGACGAGGATTTCCTCTCCGAATCTAGTCGTTTTCACCTCCGCGTCAAATATCAATTGGGGCTGGTCCAACTTCTTCAACTCCTTCCTGCAGGCCAAACCAACCTTGTTAATTTCGTCAATGCGAGACATCTGCGAAAAAGCGACATACTTCACTCAAATACTCAAACAATATATTTATGTTCATTCACACTGTATATGAAATGGAAAATTTGATACGCCCTGTATATAAAATGGAAAATTTTATATGCACTGTATATATATACATGTTTTTTCCATACACGCTCTATATATGGACGAAACACTTTGCAAAAAAATTAATAGCAAAAAATTCACAAGTCGAAATGAACAATATCAAAATGCCCAAACGATTTCTATTGACATGCATACAATTACTCTATGTACAGACAAAAAGTCACCTTTGCAATTAAACCGGCAAAATCACAAGTACAATTTCACTGAGCACTAGCAGGTACGTCTGAACTCCAAGCGCGCGTCGACTGTCGTCAGCGAGCCGCTCCAGTGGCAGCGTATCACCAGTGCCAGCGTCAACAATTATAAAATCAACGAAAATTAAAAATAAATAAAAATCGAAATATCTCGGCCCCCGGCGATCTAGCGCACCCCATCTTCTCTGGGGACGTTCTTCGCCCACGCCCCCAGCCCCCCGCACTTTTTTCCAGCCGATCCTAGTTACCCAATTCTATATAATCATCACCATCAAGAACTTAAATTGACAAAAACTCGGCCCCCTTGGCCTCTAGCGCACCCCCTGTTTTGTGGGGACGTTCCTCGATGGGGCCCCCGTCCTGCAGCACCAGCTCCGGTGAAGAGAACTCAATGGGGGCCCCACGAAAGCACGGCCAGTCGGCGGGAGTCGAAAGTGAAGTTATGTCACTTTTTTGATGTTGATAGTTGTATTGTCTATCTACTATCGTCGCCCCGGAGCGCCACGGCAAATAATAATAGCCGTCCTCTACCCGCACAGGCTATGCCTTTGGGTACACCCAACGAGTGTTTATGAGGGAGTATTATCATTATTATTATTACATATTATAACGGAATGTAAATAGTGTCATTTCCATGCCTAGGGTAATGATGACTTTGACAAGTAATACCTTTAGTTTCATTTATATCAATTTTTAGTTTAGTTGAGATATTTTGAATATTATTGTTTTCTGTTTATTCGGTACTTAGTAACTTAGAATGAAATAGCAGAACGAATAAAAGGAAGGGTAAGAAAACAAACTTCAATCCAGGCAATTTTGAGAAATGTCAACAGATAGCGGGAAAGACGTAATAAGTAACACAGAATGTATTGGCAATCGACAAGCCTCGGCTCGTACTCGCTTACCTCGAATGTTAACACGTCTTTACATTCCTCTATACTTAAATAACTATTTATCGTTACTATTCTTGGATGACATAATGAGTAATAAAAAAAATATAAAAAAATTCACATTTGAAGTTGTGATATGTAACAGAAAATAATAATAAGGTGAGGAAAGTGTGACATCCGGGATAAAGAGTGAGTAACTTCCTAGGCTCTTCAGTACTAATGTGCGTTAGTTATCCCTACCTTATCTTTAAATATTTTTGAGTTCGAATGAGCACGAGCTAATTGTTTGCATTGGTCAGTATAAATTTGAGTTTTACATGTTTGTATGTCATTTTGGGTTGAATAGAGCATTTACCACAATTGGCCTTTCATTGCTAATACCCCGGACATTACAATATCAATTTTAGACTACAGTACATTTTTCTGATGTACCATAATTATCATTTATTTATTTTTCTGTTTCAGTTCGTTTGTTTATTCTTGGTAGAAATCCTGGTATATGATAAGTTGGCAGATTTATCTCCAATTATCAAAAGATATGGGTGGTCTTTGAAATCAAATGGAGAAAAAGTGTTCATACAAATCTCGGCCGGATGCAAGGACACCATTGCTTTATGCAACTTTGCTTCTTTCCTGATGATGATTGCAATTACACTTTTTTTTCCATTCGTTGGAGATGAAACTGAATGTCAATACCCGACATATGTAGCACGGACATCCCCGCCGTATTTTTTACAGAACTACCTATTCACCTTGAGAGTGGTGTACGATTTTTTGTTTGCATTTTCTCTAATCATTTCTGGAACATCATTCATTCCTCTAATTAACCTCAGCATATATGGCTTGAGCCACTTAAAAGTTCAATACCAGCTGTTGAACGCATCCATAATCAGATTTGGATGTAGAGGAGTGTTTCATATTAATGATATACGATACCAGGAAAGAATCGCTCGTCAACTCAAACTTTGTATCAAGAGGCAACTTCAGTTGGATTCGTGAGTATAGATTATCACTGGTCATATATGCATGATCATCTGTTCAATAATTTCTGTTCATTTCATAATTATTATAATTTTTCCAAATCTTAAAAAACTGATGCCGTCAATAGAAGGATATATTCGATATACCCATTGCATTTGAAGCAAAGCTGAAAAGAAATAATGGGTTGGAAGTATAGATAGGCTTGTTTGTCTAAGCTATATCCATCTACCTTCAACCTATAACCTTCAACATCTTTGACAGAACACAAAACCCTTTGAAATTGGCTCTCGGCAAATTTTGATACTTTTTTGATATTTTGTTTGGATTGAGGCCCTAATCAATTTCGAGGAGTTGTAAGAGGATCGTATGTTTGGGACAGCCGCTAGAGGCAGCAAAATTCATTATTATGGTAATTTCAATATAAAAATCATGTTTAATCTAAACAAATGAAGAGTCTGTAATATTCAAATGTACAGCGAACACCAAAACTCAATAGTTGAACTGATTACTAGTGAAGAGAAGAATAAAAAAGTTTGGAATAAAAACACTCAAATCCATAACAATGAATAACGTTGTATAGGTAATAACACAATTAAAAGTATAACAGATTGATAACTCTTTTACAGTGTAACCCATAGTTTTGTCACATTTGGAAATTTTAACATTTCGTTTTTCATGTCTGGTATAATAGTCATGTTCCGCAGGTTGGAGTGGTACTTTCTTTTTGTGGGTATCGATTAAAATTGTTAGGCAGTATAGGTGGCGAGTATCAAAAATGTTGCTCTCTTGATATAAGTCGTCACTTGGTGAACTTCTTACTTTTTACATTATTCTCAATACCCATTTTGAAAGTGATTCACCTTATTCAAATGAGTGTCCGTTACTCCACCTCATGCTATGATTCCTTAGGTGAGTTGCGATTGGACCTAAGCTATTCATATCATAAAACCGTCAAACTAAAACACTAACGAAACATTATTTCATCGAAACATCATTTAATATTATCTAAAAACATAAAACCAACAAATTATTCGAAAAAAAAGACGTAGTATCGTGAAATTTATGGAAACGTAATGTGTAAGATATAAAGTGATCAGAATCGAAATTCAGCAGAAATTTTAGCGAATAATATACCAGTCTGGTAGATCTATTAACTCTATGATGGCGCTAACTCCTAGTTGAACAAATCGAATCGTTGAACAGTCGACTCATATTGATCGTTCCTTCCTTAATTTATTCAAAAATTCAATTGCTGGAGGGTATTTTAAGAACATCAAAGAAAACAGCTAATGTTTTTCATTGAATTCCAATATGTCAGATCTGAATCATTACCCATATATCGACAAAATACTACCTACTACCTTACTACCTACCTACCATAAGGACGCGTTCGGAGGATGTAGCGTGTCAATCCACAAAACATTTGGCGGCAGAATCATATTATTTTCGTGATTCCTCATACTGGCGATAAAATTGATTGTGAGCCTTAGTATTTTAGTAATATCAGGTGGTGAGACAGAAATGAGAAGGAATTTAATGGGGTCATGAGAATTTATTTAAGTATATTAACCGCACGCTACGCCATCTCTGAGAGAATAGATCAACCGGCGTTTCGCACCGCTATAACCTCTATAAATTCTGAAAATTTTCGTTTCTTTATTTTTCGGTACTAGCATTTATTCGTCTGATGATTTTTGACATGTCAATTTTATATGTAAACATTCGAACTAGTTCGAATATATTGTGCCAGAATGTTGAAAGAATACAGGGGTACCCTTCTCTCTAAGCGTTCCCACAAAGTGGAAAATAAAGGCAAACATCTGTCAGAAAATAACTACTTCCCTGGCTAATACCACGACGGACATTGAACTACAACTGACAGATATTTGTGCAACGTTCTTCAAAGAAGACCCAATTGCAAGTGCTTGTCTCGTAATTAAACAGAAAATTATCCTTCATATGGCTGGGAATGACCACCTGCAGACATGCATGTTTCGAGGTTTATTGCCTCTCATCAGTGACAGGGTAGGTCGGACAATATTATAATTGTCCTGTCCCTGCCAAATGAATAATAATCAACTGTTTAACTAATATTTCCCCACGGATAACACCACGATCTACAACCAAGTTGATCGAAGCGCCATCCGCACGGAACAAGACAAAACACTCCCAAGCAGCACAGTCTCCGGGAAGAGAAATCTGTAAACATTCGAACTAGTTCGAATATATTGTGCCAGAGAGGTATCAACAATGTTGAAAGAATACAGGGGTACCCTTCTCTCTAAGCGTTTCCACAAGGTGGAAAATAAAGGCAAACATCTGTCAGAAAACAAATACTTCCCTGGCTAATACCACGACGGACATTGAACTACAACTGACAGATATTTGTGCAACGTTCTTCAAAGAAGACCCAATTGCAAGTGCTTGTCTCGTAATTAAACAGAAAATTATCCTTCATTTGGCTGGGAATGACCACCTGCAGACATGCATGTTTCGAGGTTTATTGCCTCTCATCAGTGACAGGGTAGGTCGGACAACATTATAATTGTCCTGTCCCTGCCAAATGAATAATAATCAACTGCTCAACTAATATTTCCCCACGGATAACACCACAATCTACAACCAAGTTCTTTTCTGACAATTTTATTGGTATTTTGCTTGCGTGGGAAGGCAGAAATTCAAACAAAAAACGATTGAAAACATTATTTCCTTGGGCAATTCGAACAAATAGACTGAAGGCCGGACAAATTTGCTGCGGCCAACAACTGCGAACATTATAGTTAAACGCAACAATAACTAAGAATCAAAAAATCGTCTATATAAAATTGACGATGAAGATGTTGTGCTTTCTTTATTCTTATTTCTACTCATAGGGCCATAACTGTCACAAAAATTGCTATTGACCCTAAATCTATTCATTAATTCAGTGTTTTGATATTTCACAAGCCTTTGAAAACAAAATATGAAGAATCTTTTGACAATAAAGTGTATTTCGATTGATTGATTGATGTTTTTCAGGATGTTCGCGACCGGAAAAAAATTTTCTCACTACATAATTATTCCTCTATCTTTTTTTGGATTGGTTAACTTTGTGTCCTGCAATTTTTTCATCGTTTCTGTAAGTAAAATCTTCCAATTGTTTGTATTTTTGAAAATACAAGTATACTAAACAGATAAAATATGAAATATTGAACTTTTTAATATCGATTTTCTGTGGGGAAGAAATATTCGTCGTCGGAAATTATCATAACCAAAATTGGTGGTGAAGATCACAATCGACTGAGAACAAATTTAGACTGGATAAGATTTTGAATAAACACCCTTACCAAATACATCATATTTTTCTCAATTGTATTTGGATAGAGCAATGCTGATATTTTTAATCGATATATTTATTATACTTGGACACAATAAACTCCTATAACAATTGTAAATAGAAGAAATCAAAAATTACTTGGGATCACGATCATAGATCACCAATTCTTTAGACGTTTCACGTATGTCCGGGACCATTTGGTACTTCGTGGTTCCCACAAGCAGAGGTCGCAGCAATACGGTGTCAAATTCTGCGCATGAGCATATGGCTTCAATGGATTATTATCATTGAGGAAATACTGTTGGTTCAGATGTCAACACTTCAGAATTTCTAAATTCGGAATCTACAGTACAGATTCCTGAATCAATCGGTCTGAATTTTGTGAGTAAACAATTATACAAACGAGAAAAAACCAACAAGTAGAAAATCGATAAGCAAAAGATTACTTGCAGCTGGACAATTCAAGGATATAAGTACAAGAAAATTAATAATTTTTTTGGCGAAAAATAACTGTCTGCGTCCCTTTACAGAGTCCCAAATCTGATGCAGTATTGTCAAATATATTTATTTTGCCAAGCAAGTCAACATTCTTTAAATAAGACTTGCCCAAGTTGTGGGACCAGGCATCCAAGCTATAATCTTCATATCCATTCAAGAAATGGAATTATCTGAGAAATATGGAGCGTTTCTGTTCGATGAAATGGCTTTTATGCTTAGTCTTCATTTTAGTGAACAAAACGGCTTTATAATAGAGGGTTTCGAAAACATGGATGGAAACCTCAAGGATAGCAACTTAGCTAGCCATGTCTCAATTTTTACAATCAGAAATTTTAAAAACAATTCTTTTACCAATTCTCAGATGGGGAAAAATAGTAACCAATCAAAATAATAACTAAGTTGATGAATATTAATCTAAAACCTTCAACAGTGATATATAATCAGAATAATATTAGTGTCATCAATGGTCAACTGTTTGCTGGTTTGTAACGAATTCTTATGTACTTACATTATATCAATCATACAAAAAATAGTAAAAGCATTACGAACGATAAGGTTATTAGTTTCAGGCAATATCGACTTTGCTGCTCTCAATCCATTAATATTGTCTCCAGTAACCCATCCTTATCGTTAATATACTACTGTGAATTACATTTTTATTACAGATCAATGACTTACCCTTCATGTGCTAATTTTGTTCCCTTCCCACCTTTTCACTGTTGGTAGATTGTAGATTGTAAGGGGGTCGTACAAGCTGTGCACCCTCACAAGCATTTCGACCTATAAGTTCTTTTGTGAGACCCTTGATCTATTCCAGGCCCGGGATTCCGAGACTTCTTGCAGAGTTTATCAGTTTCCTGATAGCTAAATTCCTGATGTCGGAGGGCGTTAAGAAGGCCCCTTTCAAGAACTTAAGCTTCTAACAGAAAAGCGCTGGGCATTCGCACAGCAAATGTTCTGCAGTTTCCGCAGTAGCGACAACTATCACTCTCTGATACCCATTTTTTGAGGTGGTACCCCAGAGGGCAGTGTCCAGTGAGAAGTCCCGTTACCATCTTCAAGTCTTTCTTGTCCAACTCGAGAAACTGTTTAGCTTTCCTTTGGCGATATACACACTAAGTCTTTTCGCTTGTCTTAGTCCTGGCAATTTATTCCAGTGAGATTTCATTTCATCGGTTTCCCAGCGTCGGAACTCTTCTTTCAAGTGGGCTCTGGAGAGTCCACAGAAGGATTCTGGGCCAGGAAATTGTGTGTTTGCCCCTTCTTTGGCAAGGCAATCTGCTCCTTCCTTGCCTTCAATTCCTTTGTGACCTGGCACCCACATCAGGGTGACCTGGTTGTTTACTTTCAGTTATCTAGGGATTGTTTACAGTCAATTTAGACTCACAGATGTATGACCTCAGAGCTTTTAGTGCTACTTGGCATCTGACAGTATATAGATTTCGGCCCTTTGTGTGCCTCTTTCAAGGCATTCCTGGACACATAATTTTATAGCTTGTACTTCTGCTTGGAAGATGGTTGGGGTGTTATCAAGGGGTTTTGAGAGCTTGAAATTTGGTCCTGTAACGCCCACTCCAACTCATTCGTCCATCTTAGATCCATCAGTGGATGCATCCCTTCCCATTTGAGGTCCGTTCTCTGTGCAAGTTTGGTGGCTGTTTATGACAACTTCAAACTGCATTTCGAAGTCGTACCTAACTGGCATGAAATCTGTTAGACAGGCTAGCCTGTCTTTTATTTCGTTCCCACTTTTTTCATTGTTGGTAAGTACATGATATCTGATGCGACGAGTCTGGTATTTCAAAAACAAATTGAACAATATCGTTCATACTGTCAAAAATCCATCGAAGAAAAAAAAATGGAATTTACAATAAAAATCTATGGTTTCTCATAGTCACTTCGTGACCCAGTGGTTTCAGTTTGAAATTGTTGGTCATACATAATATTTCCATCTTACTATTCGAAAACTTAAAACTATAAGTATAGTTTCAGTAAAAACTATATCAATAACTTTACGTTTATTTCAGTAGCAAGATAGAAATAGTATGATTATTTAACAGATACAGAATGAAATCACCAGGACACAAACCGCGTTTAAGTGTTCCGCTTTTAAAGTAGAGTCATCTGCACAAGCGCAGAACTTGAGCCCTGCTTGTGGGAACCACGAACTAGAACTACAGAATAGGTAGTCTATGGGCAGGATTATATTGGACCGTTCATTGGAGGCACTCACATGTTGTATGTTTTAACATATTTCACTGTCTAACTAAAGAAAACCAAGAACCTTCAAGTACGTCTACTTGATGATAAAAAACTTTTCAAATTTGTTCTTTTAGGACTGTTTTCTTCATTTGGTTGATATTATGATGAATATAGGATTACATTCGTTTACACATTGTATTCCCCTAAAAAACCTAAACACTTTACGTAATTTTTTATATTTGTATGTGATTGTCTATAATTTCATAAATTGGAGCCCTGATGAGGACGAAATATATCCTCGGAACGTGGCAGTGCTGAAAAAAATATTGATTTTCTCCTCTAAGATGATCAACAACCTCATATAGAAAAATGAAACTTTATCATTGTTCGAATTTCAAATGCAAGCTATTCTTCGGGAAGTTTTTCTTCATGCTTTATGTTTTGTAGGGAATCAGTCCTGCCAGTAACTTCAGGATGTATACTTCTTTAGCTGTTTGGTTCATCGTACTGACTATATTTTGTTCATTTGGCCAGCAAATAACAGAGGAGGTGAGTTCTCATTTATAGTTATATGTTTCAAGGGAGTAATTTATTTATGTATGGTTTTCATTTTAATATTTATAGGAAAAACACTCCACTCACATCTTACATACAGTATTTTTTCTACACCTGTCAAAAATTACAAACAATTCAGATTTTTGAGGTCGATATTATTATCTGGCGACTTTTAAATGACTAGTACAGTGGGATAAACTTCTCTTCATCTTAGATTTTTCTTCAAATTAATAGAACAATACTCTGTGAAGCTATATACGAATACGGTTTCTTCATGAAGTGAAATGAATACGGAGTAGAGATATTTTCGAATCACTCATCCATAAAAACAATTCAATCAATTAAATACATAAATTTCATTATCTTCGTTCTACGTTGGAAGGTGGAACCAGGCAAGTTATAGCTAGCTTAGAAATCTCTTGTGCAAATTATCCAATTACCTGGGATGTAGTTTCCAACCGATATAACAATTCTAGAATTTTAGTACAGAACCACGTGAAAGCTCTATTCAATTTGGCAAAAATTCATGATGAATCTTCTGTCTCTCTTAGAACCCTCATGGATAACGTTAAAAAACATATGCGTGCATTGAAATCATTGAACCAACCCACTGACAATTGGGATACGTTAGTTATCCATCTCATTTCTATGAAACTAGATTCCAACACAAACAGGGAATGGGAAGAAAAGAAAGCTTCTTATCCATCTCCTAGTTTGGATAATTTATTCACATTCATTACAAATCGTGCAGACCTTCTCGAATCTATTGAGCAAAATCAATACAGTGGAAAAAACTTGATTAGAAATAAACAAGAGATCAGAAGCAAAACTGTTTTAACCTCAAATCAGTCAAGCAAGATTTCGAAGAAAGTATGGTGTTCACTTTGTAGAAACGATCAAAATTTCATACAAGATTGTCCTGAATTCAATAAGTTATCTGTCAATGATCGTATTGAACGAACCAAGACTTTGAAGCTGTGTATAAACTGTCTTAGATATGGTCATTTGATAAAACAATGCCACTCCAGTTCTTGCAAACGCTGTAGATCTAGACATATCGAAAATAGAAAATAACTCGAATCCAGAACAATCTGTGAATAGTGTACAAGAAAGAATTTAGCTTCTAGTCACATCCAGGTAGTCAAAGTAGCTTTGTCACCTCAGAATTTTGTGATGGTTTGAATCTTCCTAGGAAAAGAGTTGATATTAATGTATCTTCCATAAATGAAAATCAAATCACTATAAAATCTTGTATCATATGCATACAGTCAAATCACAACTCATTTTCAATGAAACTGTCATGTCTTATATATACCATCACATATAAAGTTGGCTGACCCTCACTTTGACATTCCCAATAAAATAGATTTACTTTTGGGAGCTGACTGTTTTTGGCAATTTTTGTGTGTCGGACAAATAGAATTAGGGCACCAAGGTCCTATCCTCCAGAACACTAGGTTTGGATGGCTAGTATCCGGTCCTATACAATCATTGCCTCCCGCAGTAGTATATTGTAACTTCATTCATGATTTAGATAGTCAAATTGATAAGAAGCTTTGCCGATTTTGGGAACTAGAAACTTTTTCAATTTTCAAACATTTTTCGCAAACTAAAAAGACTTGTCTAGAAACTTTTTCACGCAATGAAAATGGTCAATTCGTTAGTCACAATTCCACTGAAAGATATTCCTGAAAAATTAGGTGACTTCTATCAATCTGCGAAGAAAAGGTTTCTCACTCTAGAAAGTGAACTTGAAAAGCATCCAGAACATAAAATTGAATATTTCAAATTCATAGATGAATTTCGAACATTGGGTCACTGTACAGAGACTGACACTGAACTATTCAGCCTGATCTTTTCAATGCTCTGATTCGTTACAGAAAATACAATTATGTAATATCAAGTGACATTGAAAAAATGTACAAAATGTGTATAGTTAACCCTAGTCAGACATCATTGCAACGAATTCTATGGAGGGACAATATTCAAGATCCTATTGATGTTTATGAAATAACTAGAGTAGTTTATGCATGGTACTTCATCCGGTAAGTTATCTTGCCATTAGGTGTCTCTACCAATCAGGGGTTGAATGCACAAACCCAGTGATATCAAACGTAATTAAAAATCATTTTTATGTTGATGACATGTTGACTGGTGGTAGCACAATAGCTGAAGTGATATTCATTGCAAACACAGTTTCTGATGTGCTTCAGTCAGGTAGTTTCAAATTGAGGAAATGGGTGTCCAATAGCCCTGATATTCTTGCGGGCATTAATAGTTTAGAAAGTGCGGATATTCTTGATTTGAGAGTCAAGGAAAATACCAAAACGTTAGGTTTATTATGGAATGGAAAGCTGGATTGTTTCACATACATGATTAGTGATAGGTTTCAGAAACGTGTCACAAAACGATCCATACTGTCGGAAATATCGCAAATATTTGACCCACTTAGTTGTGTAATAATTACGGCAAAAATTATGTTACAAGAGTTGTGGCCTGAAAAATTAGGATGGGACGATGTTCTTCCTAATCACTTACACACAAATTGGAAATCTTTTCGATATGAACTAATTCATCTAAACGATATCAAAATACCCCGACAAATAACTTGCATGGATCCTATTAGAATAGAATTACAAGGATTTTAGGATAGTTCTTCTAGAGCGTATGGTGCTTGCATATATATGAAATTAAAAAATGAAAATGGTGATACTTTAATCAAATTAATTTGCGCTAAATCAAAAGTAGCATCATTGAAACTGCAAACCATTCATCGTTTAAATTGATCGCTGCTTTGATGTTAGCAAAATTGGTAAGTGAAATCAGCCTTAGAAATTTCTGCAAACGTCACTTATTGGTGCGACTCCACAATAGTCTTAGATTGGCTGAATATTTCTCCCAACAATCTTCAAGTTTTTGTCGCAAATCGCGTTGCTAGTATTCAAGAGTTATCAAATGTTCATGACTGGAGACATGTCTCCACTAAAGATAACCCAGCTGACTACGTGTCACGTGAAACCCAGTATATTACAAAAACTTGATATTTATTGGCACGGGCCAAGTTGGTTGATGACTGATAAGACTTTATGGCCTTCTAGGCATTCCCCAGAGGAAAATTTACCAGAAATGAAAAAGGATTTGAAATCTCATATCATTTGTTCTATTGCAATTCCTGAAATCTCTAATTTCATTCCTTTCAAACATTTTTCTAATTTGACTCGATTGGAAAGGATTGTAGCCTACTGTTTACGTTTCAAAAAAAATTGTTGTAAACCTAGTTTTGAGTGATGTTTCACATATTTACGTTGTGATGAAATAAGAATGGCAAGAAAGTTTCAGCGTAGAAATACAGGCTCTAAAAAATAGTGAACTTCTCCCAAAAAAGAGTAAGCTTTTGAAACTGAATCCTGTTTTAGATAGTCAGAACATTTTGTGTGTTGGAGGTACATTGGCTAACTCAGATTTCAGTTTTGACAAAAAATTTCTTATTAGAATATCATCGAAACATTGGTACACCAAGCTCTTTTTTGAAAGAGAGCACAAGATTTTGTTACATGCTTGGCCACAGCTTCATCCGTGAGAAATACTGGCCACTTTCAGGGCGAAATCTTGCTAGAAGGATAGTACATGAATGCATAAGGTGTTTTAGGGCTAAACCTTGTGTAATAAATCCAATTATGGGAAATTCACCTAACAGAAGAGTTATTCCCACCCCACCTTTCAACATCACAGGCGTGGATTATGCAGGCTCCTTTTTAGTCAAAGGCAGAAAAGGACGGGGCTGCAAAATCACAAAGTCATATATAGGTCTTTTTGTTTCTCGAAAAAGTAGGAAACGAAGCAAAGTAGCCAATTTGTTGAGGCATCATCTAAAGCTGGTAGACGAAAAATTCTCATCTGGAACTTGAACAATTAGACATCTTCATAGTGCATGTCTGTATCATAAAATACTTATTAATAAAATACCTCCATATCATAAAATAAAATACCGCACGGATGTCCACAACTTGACCATTAGGTTCAAGGGAACTTTGACTCCCCCTCTATTTTCAAAACTCAAATGTTCATGCGCTCATTCAGCTATCAGATCACAATTTTTTTTAATAATATCCCTTCTGATTTGGAACAATTGAGCATAGGACGCTTTAAAATGGCATTTAAGACATCATTGCTAGAATCAGTACAATGACAGGTAAACTGGGAAATGTATCTTTACTACCTATATGTATGTATATATATAATATTAATGTTACGAAGTATTACGAAATACAAACTTTGACATTCATTCATTCATTCATTCATTCATTCATTCATTCATTCATTCATTCATTCATTCATTCATTCATTCATTCATTCATTCATTCATTCATTCATTCATTCATTCATTCATTCATTCATTCATTCATTCATTCATTCATTCATTCATTCATTCATTCATTCATTCATTCATTCATTCATTCATTCATTCATTCATTCATTCATTCATTCATTCATTCATTCATTCATTCATTCATTCATTCATTCATTCATTCATTCATTCATTCATTCATTCATTCATTCATTCATTCATTCATTCATTCATTCATTCATTCATTCATTCATTCATTCATTCATTCATTCATTCATTCATTCATTCATTCATTCATTCATTCATTCATTCATTCATTCATTCATTCAGAAGGCCGTAATTCTTGGTTCACTCCGCCTGCTCAGGGCACATGATTCTCGGACCCAACAGTCACTTACCCCACGGCGTGGGGAGTGGTTAGTGGGATAAATGATACAGCGCGCCCTCCAGAAGTACACATTTTTCATTCCATACATCTAGACATTAGATATTGAAAATGAAAGGCGAAGTTCAATCCATTCAGCGAGAATCTCACTGATAATTTGTTCTTCCACTTAACCATAAATTGATTGATTGATTCGTGTGAACCAAGTAGATTCAAAAGTCGTATGAAATTTACTCCAGTGATTATCAGAATATCAGAGGCAAAAATTCGAATTGAAATTTCGTTTTTTCGTTCAGTGAATAATTTACATATTTTCTATAAGTTGATTAATGTTCCATCAACAACACTTCATTAGTTAGCTCATAACTTGCAATCTTATCGTCAATATCGATGTGTATGTGAAACTAAAACAAACAAACAAAATGAGTAAACAATAAGTTCAAAGTGCTTCGAATTGTTTTTGTGTATTCAGTTATAGTCCAGGAGCCAACACCACTAATCCAAGTTTGAGTACTTCACCTCAATTGTGATCCATTGTCAGAATGGCGAATAAGTGTTCCACCTGTGACGATATTCTTGCAGATAAGTCTGTTGCTTGCGACAGCTGTCATATAACCATGCACCCTACCGAAAATTGCACCGGCCTAACAGCCTCGGAATTACGCGCTGTTGCTTTGCAAAACAGGACTCGGTTCTATTTTTGTAGTGACTGCTGCTTGGCATTCAAAGGTGTGCCCAAACTTTTGAGAGAGATTGGTAACCTGAGATCCGAAGTTGATTCTCTGAAAAATGCGGTTGAACAACTCAATGATAACAAAAATGCCCCTCCCGTTTCAACTGAGGAAATCATATCTGAATTACATGAACGTCAAAAAAGGGCCAATAACCTTTTGATATTCAATCTTCCAGATCCCACTGCTGTTCCTGCAGCTAATCAAGGAGTGCCTAATACTCAAGAACTAGCCGCCGCCGTCTCAAATGATGCAAGACGTGTCAAAACTCTCCTGTCTAACGACGTCGGAAACACTGTCGATTTAAACAGTGCAAGAATCTTTCAGAAAATTGTCTTTCTTTTGACACCTCATTTGTTGAACTGGTACCCATAGTGATTACATACAGGAAGATACAAAATTATGATTTCATTTCCCTCTTTTCTCTGGGGTGCTATTCTTGACCATTCGCAATATCAACGAGTACTCGTTTCTCTTCATCCTAAGCTACTGATTGAATGTCAACGACAGGCACAGGATATCAGAATGTAACGATACGAGTACACGTTATCAATACGAACAGTCAAGAATAGCACCCCTTGAACCGTAACATCACTCGTGATGATCCTTAGGTGAATGCAACACATTTTTCTTTTAGACTGAAAAAATATTCTGGAACTTATGTGAATGTCACTGGGAACATTGGAACAATCAAAATAGACGAACACTCTTGATATTGCTTCTGAAAGCCAGCCATCCCATCACCGTTACCGGTTTTGGATTCGTAGATGTAGACTACACATTGTTAAGAAAGGTAGGATCTGCACGATATTACTTCATTATTATCATAATTGTTACTGTTTTTTAAGTATAGTAATTGAAAGTCGTGAAGCTCGTAGACGAAAGCATCCTACATCATCGCTGGGGTGTGCTATTTTCAAATCGTTCGGATTCCATTAGTATGCGAATAATGAGACAAACATACATATTTATATTTCGTGTGTTTTGGTGCGAAACAGGTAATCAAATTCTCATTCGAATCGATTTGAAAATAGCAGCCCAGGGGGGTCTATTCTGGAGATTAGCGTATACGAATTCGATGTTGTATCTCTCTTCAACGAGTGATATCTGTATCGTTCTATGTTACTTCAAACGTTTAAAAATATTTTTGCATTAACTAGAAAATAGAACCCCTGATGCCGGAGATACTTATCTGTAGTAGAGTAGAACAACAATGCCCACAAGAGGTAACCACAGTCAAAAACTCTCTCTGTGACAATTATCAGCATAAACTCTGACAGATCTGGTCATCAGAACTGTCGAGGAAAAACAAAGTTGCTGCAACTATGATGTTTACCGTTCCGATTCCACTTTACAACGACAACAGACGCTTTGAGTGGACGGATGAATTAATAGACCATCTTCTGCATCATATTAAGAGCAGTGAGCCCGCCCGGAGAGAATACATGGCAAGAATTCATGCCCTGTGGTGTGGAATAGACCAAGAGAATGCTGCCTCTTCAGCCCAAAATCTGAAAAATAGGTATCTCATCTTCGGGGTCGAGGCTATGTCAGAGCCCCTCTTCAGTTGGTTAAGCCATAACAACTGGCACAGGTAGATGCAGAAAAGAGAATGACATATGGTAAATCAACTCTGCCATATATGATGCTGCTCAGACTCTGTTTCAAATAGAGAAGAGGAATACCCTACCTCTGATTGAGAGGCATGAGCGGCGCGTACACAAGATGGTAGCTGAGATCAAGTCAGCGAGATAACACGCGTCTCGTATCCAGTGTGCGGTGGACTACTTGGCGGTCCTTCACTCCCGTAGTACACTAGATGCAGAGCGTGTCGTGGGGCAGCTGAGAGCATAATGCACCATCCACAGGCATAACTTGTCTCTACATGTGTTGAACTACCATCTTTGACATTCGTATGGTAAAGACGAGACACCGATGTTGCCTTATGCTCCATGGGATATTGAGAAAGTTGTGGAAAATGAGAAGTGCCAAATCCAACAGACTAGGACAATTTTCGTCATTGAGTTTCTGGCTCCTGGCGAATCGAAAATCGTCCGGAAAAAGGGGGAGAAACGGATTCAATATCGTGATCTATTCTTTGAACTCCGCAGGCTTTACCCAAACCATTCCGTTCAAATAGAATAATAATAATAGAAGTCCTTGGAGGAATGATGAATAAACTGCTCTCAAATCTTGAAATCATACCGACTTGCCGTAATATGACAAAAATCTTAGCCTGCTCATGATTCTCTTATCCAATGGTCATTTACCCTACGGTGTGGGGGAGTAGTTATTTTTAGTGCAAATGGTCCAGCGTACCCTCTGGAAAAATCAAAGCTTGGAAAACAGGGTCTGACTGGGAAATATTATTATTATTATTATCATTATTATAAATTTTTTTTCCGTTAGGAATTACCCAGTCAGGCCCTGTCTCCGGAGCCCCGACACTTCCGGAGGGCCCGCTGGTGTGTCATTAACCCCAGTAAACAATCCCCACGTCCATGGGGTAAGTGATTACTGGGTCCGAAAATCATGTGACCTGAGTAGGCGGAGTGAACCAAGAATTACGGCCTTCTGCATTCGCCCGGCTAGGATTTCTGCCATGTCACGGCAAGCCGGTATGATTTTTAAGTTTGAGAGCAGTGTGTCCATCATTCCACCAAGGATCCCTATTATCAGAACCACCATCTTGACAGAATGGTTTGGGTAAAGCCAGCGAAGTTCGAAGAGAAGATCTCGATATTTAGTCCGTTTTTCCTCCTCTTTTCGGACGATGTTCGTTTCGCCACGAGCTGAAAACTCAATGACGAAAATCGTCCTACTTTGATGGTCGAGGAGTACTATATCAGGCTTATTGGCTTGTATTTGCCTGAGGGTGGGGAATGAATAGTTCCAATAGATTCGGCACTTCTCATTCTCCACCACGGACTCAATATCCCCCGGAGCATAAGGCAACACCGGTGTCTCGTCTACACCGTACGAGTGTCGTAGATGGTAGTACAACACTCGTAGGGCCGCGTTATGTCTGTGGATATAGGCTGAGACCGCATAAGCTGGACAAGCTGACAGCAAATGCATTATGGTCTCAGCTGCCCCACGATACGCTATGCATCTAGTGTCAGGGACCTCTATACCCATCACGCGACTGCGGTAGACGAGAGTGTTAAAGACACCATCCTGGCAGGCCATTATGAATCCCTCGGTCTACGACTTCAGCCCACTTGACCTGAGAAACGAGAAGGTCAGGTCTCTGGATAAGCCTAGGTCTTCAATGTTCTTGAAGAAGACCCCATGCATCGGCTTATCCTTATGTAGCTGCAGGAGCTTCTCACACTCCGCAGCTTTTACGTGGGATTTTTGCTGAACGGGTTCCAACTCGGTGATAGAGTTTGGGTTTGTCCGTTCAGTGTCGAATACGAGACCGAGTTCATCGGCTGCACGGGTTGCTGCTTTGAAAGGAAATGCTCCAATCCCTGCTTTTTCATGATCACATACCAAGCAGAGAAGGGGATCTGAACTCCTGATGACTTTACAGGCTCCACCCAGTACCATTCTGTTATGTAGACACTCCAAACTCAAAAGTCCACGGCCTCCCCGTTGTCTGGGGAAGTATAACCGTGGAACAGACGATTTAGGATGCAAGCTTCTATGAAGATGCATCATTTTGCGAGTTTTTACGTCGAGTTGTCGCAGCTCTTCCTGAGTCCATTTCATTACTCCAAAGGAGTAAAGTAGAATCGGAACGGCAAGCGTATTAGTTGTAGCAACTTTGTTCTTCCTCGACAGTTCTGAAGACCAGATCTGTCGGAGTTTGTGTTGATACTTGCCGCGGAGAGAGCTTTTGACAGTAGCTACCTCTTGGGTGTGGCGTTGTTCCACCCCTAGGTAGGTATACGTCTCTCCGGCATCCAGATGATGTAGGATGCTTCCGTCTACGAGCTGAACGTCCTCTCCGTATTCCTCGCATCGTCCTCTTTTGAGATGAACCATGGCACATTTGTCTATCCCAAACTCCATTCCGATAGCATGCGTGTACTCTTGCACCACTCTCAAGGTGAAGGTCCTTTTCTCCGGAGGCATAAAGTTTAAGGTCATCCATGTAAAACAGATGGGTAACCTTATGCCTCCGGTTGCTGGGGGTGCCGCAGTTGTATCCGCGGGTTTTTCGTAGTGCAACGGACAATGGCAGTAGTGAGATGCAGAAGAGAAGAGGGCTGAGGGAGTCTCCCTGAAACACGCCCCTTCTAAAGATAAACTGCTCTGTTTGGACTCTGACTTGACCAGATGTTATGGTAAATCGAGTCCTCCAGAGCGGCATCAGCTGTTCAATGCATCTCACTATTTGATCGGGTACCGCAAGGCATCTGAGCAAATGCATGATGAGTTCATGCGATGTTGTATCAAATGCCTTGCGATAATCGATCCAGGCCATTGAAAGGTTACGCTTATACTGCACGGAGTCCTGCGTGATGCATCTGTCGATCGGCAGGTTCTCCTTGCAGCCAGCTACCCCCTTTTTTGACCCTCTTTGCTCATATATCCTTTCATACACCGGCTCAACTGCGGAGAGTATTCGCATGTACAAGATGCGTGTAAACATCTTATAACATGCGTTCAAGCATGTTATCGGTCTGTAGTTCTACGGATCAGACAAATCTCCGTTTTTGGGGATTAGCACGGTTCGCCCCTCGACAAACCAATCCGGAATCTGCTGCTACCATCTAGCCATGAGTTGAAAACTCTTGCTAGATTATTATTATTTTTTATTTTTTCATCCTTTAGGAATTACCCAGTCAGGCCCTGTCTCCGGAGCCCCGACACTTCCGGAGGGCCCGCTGGTGTGTCATTAACCCCAGTAAACACTCCCCACGTCTATGGGGTAAGTGATTACTGGGTCCGAGAATCATGTGCCCTGAGTAGGCGGAGTGAACCAAGAATTACGGCCTTCTGCATTCGCCCGGCTAGGATTTCTGCCAAGTCACGGCAAGCCGGTATGATTTTTAAGTTTGAGAGCAGTGTGTCCATCATTCCACCAAGGACCCCTATTATCAGAACCACCATCTTGACAGAATGGTTTGGGTAAAGCCTGCGGAGTTCAAAGAGAAGATCTCGATATTTAGTCCGTTTTTCCTCCTCTTTTCGGACGATGTTATATTATTATTATTATTACATATAAATAAAGGCTGAGGGCAGAGTCCTATATAAGCCTAAAAACTAAAGAGAGGTCAACAAGGTAATATAATGCATGCAAAAAAAATTATCGATATATGCATAGAAATAATTAAGCAAATGAGCAAATGTCTATTTTGTTTTTAACACTATTCACTGACTCAGAATTCACAACATCGTTGGATAAGTTTGGAAAATACGATTCACAAAAAAATATTGTCTTTGTTTTGTGGCAAATTTCTCTTTTTTTAATTTGAGGATGTGACCACGTAACCGCGAATCATTGTTAAAAACAAAAAGTTTTTTCTGATTAGCATAATTATACTTGGCTATACGGAATGACATGATGAGGTCCCCACGGAGTCGACGTTGGTCAAAAGCTATTAGTTGTGCCGTCCTCAGTCTTTCGAGATGAGTTGGACGCACTTCACCAAAAGTCATACACATGGCTCGACGCTGAACATTTTCCAACAAGTTCTTATCGCACACCAGAACAGGACACCACACCGGACCTGCATACTCCATAATTGGACGAACGTAGGTTTTGTAGAGTTTTATGGAACTTGAATATGACAGATGGGAGAACGTTTTGCGGATTAGGTAGGTCAGTGTGTTGTCGCGTTTGCATGTGGTTATAATATGTTCGGACCAAGTTAGGTCGGTATTAATAGTCACTCCCAAATCTACATGTAAGGACACTACGTTTATTGTGTACGTGTGAAATGGATTGTTCTTTCCTTGATGAAGTACGACGCATTTTTCTACGTTAAGAGGTAAAAGCCAATCCTCACACCACTGACTGTTCAACTAAGGCATTTCCATAAAGTTTGGTATCAGCGGCATTAAACGACTTGCAAGAATTTATATGAAGAGCAAGATCACTTGCATAAGCAACGAAGAGGAGTGGGCCAAGTACAGACTCCACTTGTAACTTGTCTGTCCGATGAAAAAGAGTGTCCCACTTTCACCGTGAAAGTTCTATCTGTCATGTAATTTTCAATCCAAAGGTTTAGTTGGCCCCGAATACCAAGTGTGTTAAGTTTGTACATTAGCCTCCTCACTGGGACCTGTCGAAAGCCTTGGCAAAGCCAAGATAAACGATATCTGTCGGTATATTTTTATCGTAAGCTGTCGTCCAATCGTTCAAGCGCTGTAGAAGATTGCTGGTGGTGGATTTACCTTTGACGAAACCATGTTGTTCCGATTTTCTGTTAGAAATTCTGACATATCTTCTACAATTATTGATTCCATTACTTTGGAAGGTACGGATAGACGACTAATGGGCCTGTAGTTGATTAGATTGAATTTATCGCCTTTTTTGAAAATAGCAGTAACAGACGCCTTCTTCCAAGCTCGTGGGATTTGAGATTTTGCGGAAGAGACAGACATGATTGTTGACAACGGAGAGCAGAGAGTTTCGGCAAATTTCTTGAGAAAAAAGGGGCTCATTCCATCCAAACCAGGAGATGAATTCAATTTAGTGTTCAATAAATGATTTTCGATTTTTTCTGAAGTAAAGGTCACATGGTTCAGACTATCACTCAGTCGTTCTGTTATAATTTCGGGTAATTTATCATCTTGAGGCTCAGTTGTGAAGGAGCTAGTGAAAGAGTCGGCCAAAGTTTCAGCTGATTCGATGTCAGTAGAGCACAAGGAACCATCAGGTTTTCGTAGGAGCGGAATGCTTACTTTGGTGTTCAGGTTAGATCTTGTGAAGTTTTTTTGTTGTTTTCAGAGTTTGCAATAGATTCTTCAAACTCACGACGTGAAGTTCGTAATGTTCATACGAGGTGTTTCGAGAAATTTCGATGGGTTTGGTAATCTTCTGGGGCTTTTGATCTTTTGTATCTCTTCCAAAGTCTTTTTATTTGATGTATGAGTGACATTATTTCGGTATTTATCCATGGTTTGGGAGAATTTTTCCGGCATACTTTGCTGCGGGAGTTCTTGTCAACAGAGGCAGGTACGGTCGAGTAAAACTTTTCCCAGAGAATATCAACGTCATCACATGCATTCGAGAGGGTGATCGAATCGATGGTGGAGAGTTCCTCGAATAACTTATCAAAGTCGATTATTTTGAGAACTTCGGTTCTGTACTTGTTTGGTATGTGAATGTTGAGCTGCATGTTCCGATAATCCAATAGGCGGTAGGATTTCATGATCTGTGACAATGTTTTCACCATTGGTAAAAATGAGATTAAGAACGGATGGTTCGTTGTTGATTCGGAATCTAGTTGGTTCTGTGATGAGTTGGAAGAGTTTTGAATCGGCAACGAAATGAATGAAATCACTCGTAGCGCTATTTGTGTCAGGTATATTATTAATGGGCCAGGTGATATTGTAGTTGAAGTCACCAGCAATGATGAGGTTGTCGAGGGTCGACATTTGATTTAGGTAATCGATCAATTGAACATTGGCTTCATGGGATACGTCATTAGGTCTATCAATACATACTATATTTATGTTAACGGTTTCCTTGGTGAGGCGGACATGTGAGGTCTCCACGCCTTGGATTGTGGCAATATCCTTAAGTGCAAAATCGGTTATGATCTCATAGCATATATATATATATATATATATATATATATATATATATATATATATATATATATATATATATATATATATATATATATATATATATATATATATATATATATATATATATATATATATATATATATATATATATATATATATATATATATATATATATATATATATACATACTCCACCACCGACACGATTTAATCTGTCCGCTCGGTAGATACTGTATGATAGATACTCTTATGTTAACCAGCCGTTCTGTGGGCCGGAGCCGTTCTAGGCATCGCAAGGAGTCAAATCTCTTCTGCCCTGAATGACTGGGCGGAAAGAGAACTAAACGAACTCTGGAGGAAAGTCAAGGACGGTGTGGCTCTTAGGCAGAGATCGCCAAACACTACGCCTCCTTGTAGGAATACTAACAGGACATAACAAACTAGGCAGACACCTGTCACTAATGGGTATAAAAGACAGCCCCACCTGCCATATGTGTGAAGAAGACGAAGAAACATCGTCTCACTTCCTTAGCGAATGTAAGGCGTACAGAAGGCTAAGATTCGAAATCTTCGGAGTTAAAAAACTCCAACAAGAAGAACTCATCGAATTAAAGTGGACAGACTTACTGACCTTCATGAGAAGGTCACAAAGATTCGGAAAGGAAGACTATGTTAGGTAAGGTAGTTATGTGGAGAGCGGGAAAAGCAAAAAGGGCCCATTGGGGCCTACTTGCCTGGCTGCGGCAGCGGCCTCCACATGATTACTACTACTACTACTACTACTACTACTACTACTACTACTACTACTATGTTAACCAGTGAATCTGGGTCAGTTGGTTTGAGCCATGTTTCAGTTAGAAGTATAATGTTAGGTTTGAGATCAACTATGTTACATATGAGTTCATTGAATTCAGCGGATAACGAAGTTAGTGTAGAGCCCTCTGATGAACACATTACAGAGGACTGCACAGACTTAGAGTTTTCGACAGCAGCAAGCTTCTCATTTAATGTCTCTATCTTTAACTTATTATTCGCTTGCAGCCATCACACTGAAGTTTCGAGGTATCCGAAGGTAGTACTGGCTTCGTACTACTCTAACAAATTAAAAAAATATTAGCGTTCATTGCCCCAACAGAACAATATTTAAATTTCTTCAAAACAAATATCAGTAAAGCAGGACAGTCAATTATTCCTTTCAACAATAATTTATATACGTATAACACAGACTCTTGGTCCCAAGGATTTTCTAGTGGTACCAAATTAAATCTGTGTAGAAAATCAGTATAACTTGTCTAGATATAATATTATAGTAAGAAACCATTCAAATATTTCATTAAACAGGTACTTGATGTATCGCTCTTTGTGTTCATGCCGTTTTCAATTCTATATTTTTTATTTTCAGATGTGGAGAGTTGGAAATGTGTTGGTGTCGCTTTTGGCATACAATATTGAGTAGCCTGATTGTGATTTATCACTACTAACTGCACATTCTTGATAAAAAAATTGAATAGAAGTGATTTGATACAAGAAGCACAGCAACAATCAAAACATTACTCATAGTCCAGTATCAGTCAGTTTAGTGGAATTAGTCATCAACGAATACGTATCTTCACGGTAAATATTCAAAAAATGTTCAGGAAAACGAAAAAATTGTGGCAATTTGTGATGGATGAGCCATGTTTATAATGTGTATTTTCAATGTAATGGAAACTTTTATTCCAATAAAAAAATTTGGTTCTTTCAGTTTCTCATTGTAGTTTACTCTGAAATTAAGAAAGTTATTAGTTAATTGATAAAAAGTGTGCATACAAGCATTATAGTCAATAGTGTGAGTGGTCGCCTATATGTATGTTCGTATGTAGATATGTTATTGTAATTTCTGTGAAATTAGTGCATATGTAAACCTCAAAAAAAAAATTGAAAGTGAGTGCCAAAAGCCACAACAAATAAACGGTACGTCCACGAAAATTTGAAATTTAAACATCACCCAATAACGATTCTGGAAATAAGAACACCAACAAACTGTTTGAAACGAGCTATAAAAACAATAAACATCTCATCTTCCACTATCAATTGGTAAAGCCGACCATAAACGATAAATAAAATATGAAAGGTATCGAGAAACAATTTGAGAAATTACAAGAAGAAATTATTAGAAACAGAGAGGAAATAAAGTCTACCGTACGCGAAGAGATTATAAGGAGGAAATTAGGTCTACTATAGAAGCAACCGAAACCAGACTATTATTCAAGATAGAAGAACTGAGAAATACAGTAAAAGAATTAGAGAAGGAAAATTCAGAACTTAAAACAGAACTCAAAAAACAGAAGATAATCGAAAAGAAAAACAATGTCATAATTTTTGGACTAGATACAAAAAATAAAGAAATTGATACCAAATACATTAGCCAGGAATTGAAAACATTACTTGATATCGACTTGACCGACTTACATTTTAATGATATATATCCTTTAGGAAAAGGTGAAAATAGGCCAATCAAAGTAGAATTCGTTTCGAATATTACAAAAAAAGCCATCTTCAGAAATACAAAGAAACTGAAAGGAACAAAAATATCAATTGCTAACGACCTGACGCTACAACAAAGACAAGAACAAAAAATCCTTAGAAAACATCTAATATTAGCCAGGCAAGACCAAAAGAATAGCTACATATAGAAAAACAAACTCTATGTTGAGGAAATAGGAAGACCTTCTACAATTCGAAAACCGAGAAGAAATACCTAAACCAAAGAGCGCCCCAGCCACACCTACAGTATTCATTAGAGAGACCATACCCGATAAAAGCAACAAAGACACTATAAGGGACGAGTTATTCAAACAAGAAGAGAAAAAACTAACGTCTACCCCAAAACCAACTCTAACACGGAAACTATCGTCCAAAGGACAAGACAAACCAAAAACACGCTCTAATAAACCATAGGGTAGACCTCTATTTTTATATCATTATGTCAATGTAGCCTTAAACAAAGATCAAAAATTGAGAAATTAACCCAATTAAATAACAAATGGATCAATATATTCGAGACTTTGACATTGATAAAATATAAACCTACTCTTTGGAACATATACAAGAAGGCAAAGATATTTGAAAATTAACAAAGACTGTCGAAATTTTTAAATAATTCAAAAAACAACATACGTAGCGTTATTAAAAACTTAGATGAATTTAAACTTTTGTTGGAAAACATGCATATCGAATTCGATTGTATTGTCTCATCAGAAACATGGACAATAAGAAATACAGACCTATATAATTTGGATGGGTACGATAAGTTATATATCGAGGGGGTTTTAAATCAAAACGATGGAGTAATTGTATACATAAATTCAGAGTATAATTATACATATTCGATTATACCCTTGAATGGAATCAATATGTTGCAGATTAAAATAATCCTCACTGACAAGAACAATTTTCTTATCAATGCTGTATATAGATCCCCAAATAGCAATCTCAATCAATTTACTATCAGCCTTCAAAATTACTGTGAGAGTCCAACATTCCAAGCAGAAAATTATAACATTTTCATTGGTGATTTGAATATTGACTTACTAGAAAACAATGAATATAATACAGACTATAACAACACGCTTAACGAATTCGGTTTCATCTCCACAATAAATAACCCAACCAGAATACAGGGTGGACATAGTTCATGTATTGACCACATATTTTTTAAGTCTAAACTCTACGTACTTGATCAAATCTTACCTATAGTATTGCATACCGATGTTACGGATCATTTTTCAACTATACTACAGATAATACTGGAAAAAACCAAATGCCCTCAGGAACGAAAAATCGTAAAATACATAGATCAAACAAAACTTGAAAATAATCTCAGACAGCAATCAACAATGGGATTTCTTATATTTGAATCTAGATTCTAACCATACAACAGATACATTTATTGAAACTATTCAAAAACATATAGATGATTGTTCATATACTAAGGCATTCAAAAGGAAAGATACGAAGATGGCCCCTTGGATGACAAATGCTCTACTGAACTCAACCACTACAAAAAACAAAATGTCTCAACTTTTGAGACGAAACCCAAATGATATCGAACTAAAACTTCACTACAAAAAATAGAGGAATAAATTGTCGACTCTAATTGAGAAAACTAAAATCGAATATTATAAAAACAAAATCGAACTCAACAAATCAAACACAAAAGCTTTGTGGAATGTAGTCCAAGAAGTTAGTAATACTAAAAAATCGAAGATCTCTATTGATGCCATCAAAAATGAATTAGGAGATATATTAACAAATCCTAAAGACATCGCTACCGAATTTAATACATCATTCAATAACACCGGGAAAAAACTTGCTCAAAATATTAACCCTAATCCTAACTACAAAATCAATAGCCCCTTCCATCCAAACTCAATTTCTCTCTTACCCACAAATAAGCATGAAGTAAAAATTATTATTTATGAGCTAAAAAACCACAAAGCAGTGGGATCAGATGAAATTAAATCAGAAACGCTGAAAGCCATCGCGTCATTTATAGTTGAACCATTAACATACATCTTCAATAATTGCATGAAAACTGGTACCTGGCCTAGAGCATTCAAATATTCAGTTATCGTCCCGATATATGAGAAAGGTAACAAAAAACTGACAGAAAATTATAGACCCATTTCATTAATTACCCATTTATCGAAAATATTCGAAAAGGTTCTGAAAATCAGACTACAAAATTTCATAAATAAATACAATATCATTTCCGAAAGACAATATGGTTTTCTGGAAAAAACGTCCTCTCAAAATGGTATTTTGAATCTCATTGAAAAAATTTATAATTCGTTAAATAACAACAAACCCTGCCTAAGCGTTTTCATTGATCTATCGAAAGCATTCGATACTGTTATCCACGAGTTACTCTTTCAGTCATTGGAGGACATCGGTATTAGAAGCACTTGCTTAGATTTAATCAAAAGTTATGTAACGAATACTAATCAGAGAGTCAGAATCAATAATGTCGACAGTGAATCGTTAGTCGTACAATGTGGAGTACCTCAAGGTACGGTTCTCGGACCCCTACTCTTCAACATCTACCTGAATGGATTGTTTTCTGTGGAAAGCAAAGGCGACATTATTGACTTCGCAGATGATACTGCGATTTTTTACGAAGCAGATACCTGGGCAGAAGTCAAGAAAATAGCAGAAACAGACTTTACTATCATAAAAAAATGGCTTGAGAGCAGATTGTTAACAATAAATTTCCAAAAAACCAACTTTTCACCCTTCAGTTGTAATAAAACGAATCTTCCTCATTTCACTCAGCTTGATATCCTGGATGGTAGAAATAATCTCATAATATCAGCTGAAAGTAACATTAAATATTTAGGAGTCATAATAGACTGTCATATGAAATGGGACATACACATCAACTACGTCATTAAATAATTACAATTCATTCTTTATAAATTGAGATACATGAAGAAAATCCTTCCTGTCCACCAATTGCTGACACTATATCATGCACTAGTTGAAAGTCACTTCCGATACGGTTTGTTAGCATGGGGAGGTGCACTGAAATCCCACATCCGATCCCTAGAAGTTCTACAACGACGATTCCTGAAAATTATCCTAAGTAAAAACTCAAGATATCCAAGTGACCTACTTTTTCAAGAATCAGAGGTACTTGACCTCAAACAACTGTATTACTACAATGTGAACATAAGGTACTATAGAACAAAAAAATCGTCAAGCTTACCAACACATACCTATAACACCAGACAAAGAAATAATTACACAATACCACCGATAACAAAATCACTTCTGAAAACTAGTTTTTCCTACAACGCCCCAAAAGTGTTCAATTCTTTACCAGAAAAAATTCGCACGGTACCCAACTCATTCCAATTCAAAAAACAACTGAAATTGTTCATAAAGAAATCAGATATACATGTCTTTTGAGAATGATCATTTCAATCAATATTGATCAAGAAACCTCCTTGTTATATTCCGTCTACATTTTTTGTTTCCTGATGTGTTGAATCTGAATACTATTGAACAACTTTTATTTTTTTCATTAAAATTTTACATTTTTTATACATTTTACAATTTTGGACTTTCACTCATATAAAATTTTATATTATACAACTGCTTCTTTTTATTTTTTGTAACTGCTTTATGTTTATTTTATACAATTCAACCTTATTTTATTCGAAACAAGACTACTTAGGTATCGGTTAACAATTCATTTACAACCTTATTTTATCATGTTGTGTCATTTTCATAATTAGTTTAGTAAACGAATATTATTGTTGTTATTTATATTGTTAATCTTTTTTCGAAACAAGTGTTTTACACTTATCGAGTATCTGTCTGTTTATTCACATTCTTGTATTTGTATTTTTGAGATTTTATCATGCACGATTGTACTTTTTACATACGTTTTACATTGGTGAATAAATATTATTATTATTATTATTATTATTATTATTATTATTAATATAAATATGAATAGTTATTTAGGGTTTTCAATATTGATAGAGATGTATAGAATTTAGGTCCATTTGCCCTCAAAGTTGTTTTGGAATATACTGAGAATTTTCTTCGTTTATATTCACTTAAATTTTAAAATATAATACTCTGAACTATTTTTGACATGAAAGATTCTGACTGTCATTCGGGCCTGGTGTTCAATTATTTTCGATGAAAACTTTCAGTCCATCTATATAGCAGGGGAGCCCAAGCGAGGATTTCAGGAGTGTCGCAGATTAATATATAGGAGGATACCTTGTACCCGGTTAAGTACCTCCACCAAATTTGAACCTCATAAATAAGGCCGCGCGTCCAGGATAAAGGATCAGATGAGTTTAAAAAAAATTATCATCAGAAATTCTCGAGCGTGTAAGATTAAGGTAGGGTGAGTTAATTACATGCTAAAAAGTGTATATTCTACTAATCTGACAATTTGAGAGTGACGTAAAGAAAGGGGAGGGCTACAAAGTTGTAAAAAAACGTCATCTCGACATTCTCGAGCGTGGCTATTTTTTTTTATTTTGAAGGAAATAATTCAAGGATAATGAAAAATATATAATCTGACGATTTCTTCAAGCCGAAATAACAAAAACTCGTCGATAAAGTCTAGTGCGTGCAGCTGCGTAATGCCTATATTCCCCTCTCCGCGTTACTATTTCTATCTCAGTGTTTCTCTATCTATTTGGCTTGGCCAAACTTAGATTTTGATTATAATTTGAAACGATTCGTACCGGTAGATTTTAAGAAATCTCAAAAAAACTACGAAATATTTTTTTCCAATTTGTTTTTTTTTGGAATAACTTTTAAACGGCTTTATCGATCGAGTTTAAAAACTGATAAGCTCGAATAGCTCAAAAACAAAATAAGTGAAATGTTGAGCGCTTGGGTATGGAGTTAGCGGGAAGCTGCATGGATGGCCTTTAGGGTCAACTGATTTTTTTTGTCAGATTAGGCGAATCCCTCTAGATAATCGTCAGCTTAGGAGACAGCACATCTAGGACACAAAGATGAACCATATATATCTTAATCTGACGCGCTTAAGTATTTCAAAATGGTGATTTTTTATCATATTATAATAATGGCCACGTGTTTGCGTCACATCGACCTACGACCACCCCCATCATGCAAACGGTCATAGTAACATACGTACATTATTAAAAATACGTAGGACGTGATGCTATTAATATCTGACGCGCTCGAGTATGTCCATGCAATCATATAAAAAATGAAAATGAAATGAAAATCTATAGCCGCTTCCCCCACCGATGAAAAGGTATACATTTCATAACATTTTTTTCTTCTCATCAATTATAAGCTTTGTAACCAAATAGATCCATAGGGATGATGCTCGAGTAAATCCACATTAAGCATTGTGGGCTCCCCTAATAATACCATTTCATATATTGTTCAACTTGTCACTCAGTACTAGTGACTTTCCAGAATTTTCGAAAACCTGTATCTGATCCCAAATCACAAATATTGAAGAAAAAGGTTCAAAATTATTGAGCAGTTTACAATCAATTTGAAATACTGAAACTTCTTGATTTGGATTATCTACTAAGAACATAATCACCAAACAATAACGTGGCTTCAGGTCTGGGAATCAACATCAAATTTTATATTGAATGCCTTAGAATTTAACTGTACATTACATATTTCTCTTGAGCACTCGATATAGTCAACCATGAACTCATATTAGCAAAATAACTTGCTTCGAGATTCTATCGAAATGTTCTAAAGTGGCTTAAGTGTTATCTTCACATATATTGCAGTTTGTTAGATATGCTGGAATCCTGGATCTGTATACTCTAGCATTTCTGCAAAATCGGAAGTTCCGCAAGGACTTCCCGTTGGTCCATTCGTCTTCAATCTCTTTGTTAATGATAGAAGAGATATAATTAACACTGATAACAACTACCTTATATTTGCTGATAACCATAACTTATTCAGAAGAACATCAATGTTCCATGGGTCGTAGTGGTCGTGATGGTAGAGCGCTTGCCTCTCAATTACAGGAGCGTGGGTTCGATTCCCAGCATGGTCACTGGTCTCGTGCATGGCATCACATGCTAAAGGGTAAGGGTTATGTCATCTCTAAATATCTATTAATATAAATATCAATGGTATCAATTTTCAACTAGTGGAATGAATTAATTTCATTATTCCACTATTATTATACACATTATACATTTCATAAATGTGGATGAATCTTCAATTATAAGGTGATTGTCGATAGATTATCTTCCTCTTCGGTTTTGTTCTTTACGATCTACTACTCATGTTATATTTGGTTTAATAGTCACTTAATTTATATTAACTAGTTATCAATCATTAGTTGAACCTTACCCTAACCGAACAAATCTGAGCAGCCTATCGCAAAAAAGTGACTCCCAGTTATTTTGAATTTAATCTGCATTTTGTTGTGGAATATAATTATATTACCCACTAATCTGATTATTATTATCATTAATTTATTGTCTATTGTTACGATATTATATGTTAACATAAGAAAACGTGTCAATTATTGCCTCATTTGCATATTGAATTTTAGCTTTGGTTTTATAATTTTTTTCATTTTAAAATTATATTTTAGAATAAGTATGAATAACAATTTGGAAATTGACTATTAGATTTTCCATACCTATCAAATTGGTACTTTTCTTTCTAACGCATTTTCTTATTATGTGACTGCCCTCATGAATGTTACGCCCATACCAGCACGACTGCAGCTAGATTTAAAATCGTACGTACGCGATTACTCCCACTCTCAATGTCTACCTCTGTCCTACTTGTCGGAATGACATTTGTCGATTTATGAGTGACTCGCTTTCTTGTTTGTTCTATAATCGAAGGTTACAACACGTAACACAGACTCATGGTACACGCCCTTTTCTTCTTTGTTTCTTTAGACATATATCTGAAATTTGAAAGATTGAATATGCTCACTATGGGGCACTTTTTGACACATTTGGAAAAATCCAACTTCTGTTTTTTCCGAAAATGACATCAACTTTCGATTTTCGAATAGGACACCCTGTATATTATTACATTTTTGAAATCTGCGTAGTTTTCTGAATCCAATGATATCTCATAGTTAATACGAGCCGAAAAAGTATACCAAAACACTTTTTTACTCGAAACTCCGTTTTTTCAGATGGTACCATAATGGTACTCTGACGTCATTCGAAAGTACCATCGATGGGGTATAAATCCATATTAACTTTTTTTATATAATCAATACGAACACGATAATGGAGGTTAGACAAGTTAAAGTATCTTCTTGGCCAATAACAATAATTTATCAAGGTAGCTATGGATCACGAATAACATAATCTGTAATTGTCAGTTGGTCATTATCGAATTGATCGGATCAATAACAGGAATAAGTTAAGAATGCCACCAGTTTATAACAAAAACGAAAAAGTGGATATGCCATTAGTGTATGGGGAATGTCGGATACCCCGAACGACAATGTCCGGCTCGAAATTATTTCAAGCGTCTTGAAGAGCAGTTCAGAAGAGAGTCAGATGTTGGTATCTACTGAACATAATATGGTTTTTCTATACTATAATGTTTGTTTAGGGACATCGATCCCGAGTTGGATACCAGTCGTGAAAGTGTCAGAAGAATTTTGAAAAAACATAAGTATCGATCTTATAGATATCAAATACATCAACATTTGTACGAAGACGATAGTATAAGAAGGGTGGAATATTGCAGGTGGGTACTACGCAATAATGTACAGCAAAATAATGAGTTCCTGAAAATAATTGTGAGTCAAGATCCACCAATCTTGGTTTATTTAACAAAGAATTGGACGCAAGAGAATCAGCATTTATTTAGGCAGGAAAATTTCCAAAAACGTTTTGGATTTAATGTATGCTGGAAGTAGTTGGAGATCGAATAATTGGTCTAATAATATTTGATGGACATTTGAATGGTGGCAGATACCAAAGTTTCCTCAGAAATGAAATTGAAGATTATTCAGAAGATTCACCGCTAAATCTGGAAAATCGACTGTTCTTTCAGCAGGATAGTAGGATCGTGACGGATTACCCCGTGGCCGATTTGGGGAAAAGTGAATCGGAACACATATGGTCCTGTTAAGTGGCCTGCAAGATCACCTGACATAACCCCTTTAGATTTTTTTATTTGGGGTCATTTAAAAAACATCGTTTACAAAACCTACCCAACGACCCGCGATGACCTAGAATTACGAGTTAAACAAGCCATTCGGTCGGTGGATCAGCGGTCTAATGCACAGGCCGTTCGAAACTCCAGCATAGCGATAGTCGGTTCGAATCCGATGTAGGTACGAGAATTTTTCTCAACTACTTTATATCGGATTCGATAGGCGGCCGCATGCCTTGTTGAAAAGCAAAGTGTATTGTGAGTTGTCTAGATGCCAATCTCGTCTAGTGCTAGCTTGGAGTGCACACCGACCACCCGAGGTGGTGCTGTAGGTTTTCCGGGTTTTCCTACAGCTGAAAAGTGAATACATCACCTAAAACATCAGTAATTCGCCCCGGAGCGACACGGCAAATAATAATAATAGCCGTCCTCTACCCGCACAGGCTATGCCTTTGGGTACACTTAACGAGTATTCATGAGGGAGTATTACTATTACTATTACTATTACAAAGTATAACGCCTCAACAATTGAACAATGCTATTCAAAATACCGCCAAACGAGCTCGAAAATGTTTGGATGATATTATAACATTTCTTTTTTTTATTTTGTTTCGTTTTCAATTAAATTGTGACAGAAAACCCAACTGTTGTTACTTACATTTGAACCAAGGCTTTGAATCTTCGAGATTTAGGAGCTCTATCGGTGGAATGAAATATTGACAAGATCTCCGTAAAAGTCGAAATGTCAAATTGTTGTTTGTGTTCCATAGCCACCTTGATAAATTATTGTTATTGAACCGAGAAGATACTTAAACTTGTCTAAACTCCATTATCGTGTTCGTATTGGTTATACAGAAAAAATAAAATATGGATGGATACCCCATCGATGGTACTTTCGAATGACGTCAGAGTACCATTATGGTACCATTTATAAAAATGTAATTTCGAGTGAAAAAAGGTTTTGGTTTACTTTTTTGGCACGTATTTCAAACTACAATTTTAAATCAAAATTACGATAGTGTAGCATTATTTTGATTATTTGGAATAATTTTAGGGAGTTCATGGCTCTCTAGATCAAAAAATTAAATGGGCATTCTGACGAATGAAATAATAACTATAAGGTATCATTGGATTAAGAAAATTATGCAGATTTCAAAAATGTAATAAAACCAGAAGTTGGATTTTTTTTCCAATTATGTCAAAAAGTGAGCACATATTCAATGTTTCAAACTTCAGAAATATAGCTAAAGAAACAAAGAAGAAAAGGGCGTGTATGATGAGTCTGTGCCACACGGTATACCTGCTAAAACTACAATTGTTAATTATTGAACGAGGTCACGAACACAATGGGCACAGATGATTGATTTCCAGATTTGAAATCGAATTATATGACTAATATGATATTTTATTATTCATAGAGAACTAACAAAATCAACCTTCTACCTCCAATTTGATAGTCAGGCCATCATTTTCGATAATTACGATTTATGGGAGTTTAATTGATATTCACAACTTGTTTATTATTCATCATAATTTTTTCTGATTCATCAGAACCTGTTTTCAATACAGTGGCCAATTTCAAATATACAAATTCGCTCTTGGTGAAATTATGAGTCCATTAGAAAAGGGATTGAAAGGTTGGAAGGTGACTTTGAATAAAGAGAAAAATTATTTTTTGTTTCTTCCAGATGATCCTCTGAAATTCCTACTGTATACTTCTGGTATTCCCTTATTCGCAAATTCCAAAGTTTACAAATTGTTTTTACTTGTCAATGCCGTTGTAGCAGAATTGATTGTCCTCCTTGGATTACTTCATCTTTTCTATGAGGGACCGCAGGTCGAAATTTGGAAATATTCAACATTCTTATGTAATACCCAAGGAGTAAGTTCGATTCCCAGTAATAAATTTGCATTGATTTGTTAATGATCAAAAACATTATTCTTGTCAAAGTGAATTTTAGCTAATCTCATGCTTTTGGTGGAAATGTGTGGAGAAATGGGGATTTTCGTATTCGGAATTATTTTTTTTCAATTATTTGATACCCCTCCGTATACACACTTTCCGTAGTTTATTCGATTTATCGCATTCACTTTTCCTGGAGTATGTGGTACTGAGGAATGCTGTTTTGATTTTTCCCCGCAGTTGGCGCTGCGACTGACTTACGGCCATATGCACCGTATATACTTAATCCAGATTAAGCACTAAAACGAATATTCATCTTGCACCGCTCTGAAACTCAGGCTTAAGCCAGCTTTAAACTTATAGGTCAATATCGACAGATTAAGTTGCTTAATCGAGATTTCCTGACCTAATTTTATTTGTCATTCCATCATATTTCATATTGGTTAAATATGTTTTTGGTTTAAAGTTTTATAATTTTAGATTTCCTTCTACCCGAAATTAGCGTTGCCATTATTATTCTGATTACTCCCCACAAAAAAATTTGTAGGTATCATTTCAGCTTTATTTTTTTATTCTGTTTTGCATCCTGTTATATTTGTGAAATTGATTCAATAGTCTATTCGATAATTGACATAAAAATGTAGTAGTTTTTTTTGACTTCGGCAATTTGTTGTTTCCTTCTACACGAAATTAGCGTTGCCATTATTATTCTGATTACTCCCCACAAAAAAATTTGTAGGTATAATTTCAGCCTTATTTTTTAATTCTGTTTTGCATCCTGTCATATTTGTGAAATTGATTCAATAGTCTATTCGATAATTGACATAAAAATGTATTAGTTTTTTTTGACTTCGGCAATTTGTTGTTATATTCACTTTATTGAAATGATGAAAACATTTTTTTCAACTTTGGGTCTAAAACTATGCATGTTACAAAAACAAAATCATTGACTTTTATTTATTTCCAAGCTTGATTGTGATGCATAAATATAAAAAAAATTAGGTCAACGACTAGGACCGTGATAATCAGATAATGATTGTGGTTATGATAATGACAAGTTGCATTAACTACCTAGTCAAATAATGCCAACACACACTATGTGTGAGATCACATTCCCTAGTTCAAACAAGTCTCCCGAAGACTTCTGAGCATGCAGCTGCTAAACCGAAAGGAAACATTTTCAGCAAAACTGCTACTGATTTTTCATCAGTTCTGGAACCAGCAAACCTCAATGCAAAAGGTATCGGAGCAACATGTGTACATACTTCCTTCCAACCCAGCTACACAATTACGATGACCAGTAAGGATTGTTCCGTTTTAAGATACATTGACTAATATCAAAGTTTATTGTTCAATTTGCCGGTATTTATACCATTTGCATGACACATGTGCGAAGGCGTTCCACCTCTTATGCTTCAATTTGAAAATATGTCGCGAGGCTCATACTGAAGAGAAAGTTATATAGAATCATATTTCATTGAAATCCTCTAAATTTTGTTCAATGCTGTATCAATATCAGATGATTTCAAGATGTATGTATATCAAAACCGATTTTATGATGTAATCAGGCCATTCCTAAAACAGGAATTTTGGATTAAAAAAATAATGTAAAGTAATGTTTTTACTCGCCATTTCAGTGCCAAATATCGAAAAACTTCCAAGGGGACAAGAATCAAATTATATTTTCGCCAACGAGCACAAAACAAAAGAGAAGTTTTTAGTAAAATTAATCGCATTCTCTTCTAAAGAAAGGGGCTATTACAAAATATTATCAAAAAATAGGATCTCTGAATGTCTGTAAAGTTCTAAAAAATCGCAATTAACCACTAACAACAACAAAAAAACAATTTTTTTTCCATACACAAATGCTTTGTTTGTTCCCCCATCAGCTGATGACCGCCATGTTACTATCAAAATATTCTTTGATTTTGAAAAAAATTTGGTATTGTCAGATTATCAACCCGGATTAACTAATCCGGAACCGGTGCATATAAAATAACCAGACGTCACCTAAGCGACATCCACTAATCCAGATTAGATTGTGAAACGGTGCATACGGGCGTTATTGTAAGTCGCGGCGTCATTCGTAGCAAAATACTATTATAAGCATCTTGAATGTTGTAATATGCTGGGATTCGTGTATCAAACATACATACATACACAAAAATGTTATCGTCTGTTCTGTGGAACAAGACGACTCTATTGTTGTCTGACCTATCCTAGTACTGATGAGTGGTAATTTCAACAAAATAAAGGATTATATTTATGGCTGCTTCATCACAACAGCACCTGCAATAGTATCCTCATTGGGGAACATTGTCCAAAAGGATGACATATGTAAATCAATGTCCGTATGGGGAAATAGTGGTTTTCTGTCAGATATTTACCTGATTTTTCCACTGCGTGAAAATGTGTGGGAGGGGGGTATTTTCGACCGTATGCGAAATGTTCTTTTCATTCACTTCTCAAAGTAATTTAAATATTTAACTCTCATATACCTTTTTGACTCGGTTACTTATCTGTTTCAGGTCAGTGTCTTATACGCTGTACAATTAGTAGTATATGACAAATTGGCAGATTCTTGTTCATTTATACAAAAAAATGCGTGGTCATTAAAATCAGCCGAAAAAGAAATATTCATGCAAATATCATTGGAATGCAAGCTTACCATAATATTATGCCATTCTGCGTCATTCCTAGTGATTATTGCATGTATACTCTTCTGCCCATTCATTGTTGGAGATGAAACTGAATGGCAGTACCCAATGTATTTACTACAGAAGTTCCCGCTCATATTGAGAGTGGTGTTTGAATATTTGTACCCGATTTTTCTGATCTTGGGTGGATTATCGTTAATACCTCTCATCAACCTCTGCATATACAATTTGAGTCATTTGAAGTTACAGTACCAGTTGTTAAATGCCTCCATAATTAGGTTCGGGAGTCGAAGAGTATATCATATTAACGATGTACGATACCAGGAAAGAATCGCTCGTCAGCTCAGACTTTGTATCAAGAGACAACTTCAAGTGAACCAGTAAGTACCGATTAACACTGTTTACATAATCATATCTCCACAACCAAATACATGAGTATCAAAACTACATTGGTGATACGTAAAATGAAAATTGAATATGAATAATTCAGCATTTCACCCATTTCCCTACACTATAGTGTTTTTGGCAAACGTCGAACAGAAAATAATTCGACAGCCCCATACGACTACCAAATCACCTCTAGTCAACGCCTAGCAAAGATTCTCGACGCAGGAACGTATACCTACTCTGCATTACTTCCTGTAACATCCACCAATAATGATACTCGAAACTAGGTGACTATCTGCATACTAGTTTCTCGGTTCACCTGATCGTCAGTGCAGACCCGTGAGGACGGAAAGCTGATGCTCACTCCATCAACAGGCATTTCATTTTCAACTAGTTTTGTTAGTATTTATTTATTATCGTTGCATTCTTTTCTCTATCTTCAATAAAATTGGTATCCCTGATTCAAATTCCTCTTGAAAGATGCCTGTCCAAAATTTCTGGTAGACTGCAATCCATATAAAATACAACTGCCGCAATATTCAGTTCTTGTCTGTTTTGCCTTTCGGACAAATTATGTGTGTTTGTCTTTCTTTTGGTTACCGAACCAAAAAATGTGGAAGCAGTCAGATTGTCCAACCTCAGTTCGTGATACATTCTGTTCTCGTGCTGACCCCTCGTCTGTTCTTCTATTCTCTTCATTCTGATTTGAGTTGATATTCTTCCTTTCAATTTCGCCTGAAACTGTTTCTTTTTTATGTTCAACTCATCCTCAGGAATATCCGGTTGAGCTGTCTCTGGCCCATAATATATATCGGGGCCGGAACTTCCCTTTTCCCTCTTTCTCCCTCTTTCTCCCAGAAGTATGTTCTCTCGCTCCAAAAATATAATATTTCCAGGATTCTCATTCACTGCTGTTTTCCAAATTTTGTTATTCCAACTTGGCCCTACATAATCGAAAAATGCAGTCCCGTGAGGTCTGGCAGGAAATAAAAGATTTTTCTTTTTCTTACATAAGATAAGATCTTTATTTTCCAGTAGACAGCACAACATTGTATAGGAATAGTCAAAATATCACTTAAAGCTAGGTAAATATAAAAATTAAAAAAAAAATATGAAAAATTCCAAATTCAGAATTTAAAATTTTAGACCTGACACCAATAATCTGAAACTGAAGGTTTCAAATAGAAAGTATCAACCTCAATGAGAATTTTCTTAAAAATATTCTATAACAAGCATGCCTACGAAATGAACTTTTCAACACTATATAAACATTTTTCTAGTAAATATTCTCGCAATTGTTTCTTGAATATTTTCATCCATTTACTTTCTTTTATATAATTTGGTAGTTTATTGAATACCCTAGGCGCCATAGAGGAAGGAGACTTGAAAGATACTGTGAATTTATTGAAAAGTATAGATGAAGGTCATTTTTGGTTTTGGTATCAAATTGATTTCTGTCTTTAGTGGTACTGAATAAAGTACATCTGTTCTCAAATGAGTAGACAGAAACTTCAAAAATGAATAATGGAGGCAATGTTAAAATTTGATAGTTTTTGAAAACATCCCTGCAACTAGTACGACCCGATATACCAACGAGAGAACGCAAAACCCGCTTTTGAGAAATGAAAACATGCGAGGAAACAGATAACCCCATTCCATATCGCAATTTACTATTAGCTTGTGCATAATACAATGCATGTAGTTGATTTATTTTCAATACCTTTCTAGTGGTTCTGAATTGATATGACGATGAATTCAATTTTGATATATAAGTGATCGACAATGATTTTTTCAGTCCATATACGAATCGCTTTCAACACCTAGAAAGGTTATACCGGTACTGGAGACAAATGACGTTGAAGCGTCATCCGAACCGAATGTTATTTCTGATTTCTTGACACTGTTTTTGAGGGTTAAGAAAACTTATCGATTTTGTTTTTCTAATATTTAGAAACAGTTGATTTGCAGAATACCATTCGTGCAATCTGCAAAAACCTGTGTTGCATTTTTCTGTCAAGGCTAGATCGCTTTTAACTGATATGATCACGGATGTCATCTGCATATGGCAGCACACCACGATCAATATCCCTCCTTTCAGAATTATTATTGTTCACAGTGACATATTGATTTCTATAACTTAAATAATCCGATATCCAATCCAGAGGTAACCCTCTGATGCCATATTTATTCAACTTTTCCTGCCCTGCTAAGATCACGAAAGATCCCTATAGGGAACTCGCCCGCCTCAATGAATTCGATTATTTTATCATAGTATGAATGAACAGCTGTTGTGGTTGATCTCTTGCTCGGAAATCCATGTTGGCTTTTCGAGAAAATATTGTATTTGTAACAAAATGGAAGAAGTCTGTTCAAGAATGCGTATTCAAAGACCTTTGAAAAACTTGATGGTACTGTAACTGGTCTATAGTTCTCTACTGAGTGTTTGTGTTTCTTTTTGAATACTGGTGAAATTCTTCCAATTTTCAAAATATTTGGAAACTTAACGGTGGAGAATGATAAATTCACTAAATGTAAAAGTGGAGTGGATAGAATATGGAGTGTTTATCTCAAGAGAAACATGGGTACTTTATCGTTACCTAAAGAAAAAGTACTCCTAATTTTTAGTCATAGGAGGTCATATAGTTCTGTTTGGTCATACGGAGCAAGGAAAAAAGAGTTACATGATGTTTCAATTTTGTTAATAAAGTAATCCGAGTCAGGGCCGTTACAGTCGATTTGGTTAACAATGTTGCTGGGTCCTTTTAAAAAATAATTGTTGAATAAGATTGCTACAGACGATGGTTCATTTACAAAATTCTCTCCCAGTTTTATTTCGATTTCATCTCTAACAATTTTTGTTCGGTTTGATAATTCAGCAACTATTTGCCATGCCGATTTTGTTGGGTTATCGGATTTACTGATTTTATTTTGGTAATACTCTTTTTTTGTTGTTATAATCAAAAGTTCCTGTTTTTGTTTTACTTTACTATACAAATCCGGAAACTTAATTTTCAACATATGTAAATCTTTTAAATTGTTGCTCGACGATTTAACTTCATCATTTATTCATTTATTTTTCAAAGAATCGTTTTTATTGCATTTTTGGGAAAATTGATGTCAAAATAGAATAAAAATATTTCTCTACTGAATGAGATATTGAATGAAATGGAATTCATGTTATATAATGTCATATAATAATAATAATATTAACGATCATAGACTTCGTTTATGACGTGTAGACAAAGACATTGTAGGCTGAGGCATCGCGCTAGAAAAAAAAACAATTTGAACTAAACTAGACACTACTGAAAACAGAAATAGTAACTATGAAGTCTTGAAAAGTTGAAATAGAATAACGACCAAGTGAGACTCACTACGGCTATTTTGTCGATACAATGAGATAATATATAGTGAATACACATCTTGGCTGGAGTAAATAAATTCTAATGATTATGATTCCGGATATAAAATGCCGCCAAAGGAACAAACAACGTCATAACAATCACCTGGTATGCGGTTTCCATGGTGAGAGTCAATGTTAAGTTCGTCTACCTTGCCGCCATGTCCCATATTGGAACATTCATGAAAAATCCACTGCGGTTTTTCCACTTTAATGGGAGCTAATATACGCCGCGCCGCCCAAAAATTATTTTATTAAAAAGCAATGTAGAACAGGATAATTTCTCGTAAAAATTTGCTCTATATCCGAGATTCTCCCTCAATAGCTCTAACGAAGTGGAGAGTATATTTGCTGATGACCGTAAATACAAATATGTTATAATCCAATTTTTTGTTTTTTGGATGTTTTAGATCATTCGTAAAATATCCCTATAGATGCAAATTTGAATTGATTCGAACTATAAATCATACATATCGAGGCCGCCATTATGAATTTTTCAATGTTGACCAAAACAACATTTGATAAAAAATCATGATCTGCGACAACAAAAATTTAGGATAAAATCATGCATTTATTCAAAAATATTATCTGCCTCCTGGAGCCGTTACTTTTTTTGAATTGTTGGCAAACAAATCAGGATATTCGAACCCAAACGCTTCTATATACCAATTTTGAATGGGATCAAATCAGAAATCAGAAAACCCGTCCAACATTCTGGTTTTTTCTTAATACAAAAATGTCATTATGCATTCACTATCCCCCAAGTTATGATCACCTGGCAAATTCCGAGTTGACTAGATGGGTCATAAACGTGTCCACGCCACATGCACACCTAAATACACATACCTACACACAGATCAAGATGAATAAAATCTAATATTTTAAAAATAATCGAATTTCATTTCCAGTTCCATTCGACCATAATAATACTCTCTCTGTTTCCCACTAACCATGTGAAGCGTCATTTAAAAGAAATTCATTTCCATGTCAGAACCCAGATTTGTGAAAAATAATTAATTTTCACCAATTGACGGCTAAAACAAATCTTTTAAAGTTGACTTGGATATAACTGGATATTTTCCATTTCAAATGGTATATAAGGCGTTTTGATGGTGACAATGAGCAAAAATGCCCAGAAGAGAGGGAAAATTTACTATTCATTTATTTGATACTTCGTTTCTGACTCCCTTTTTTCCCAAGGATGAAGACCCTTCATGCTCACTAGTTCTTTTATCTGGAGCTACTTCTTCGAGATGATAGGAAGTTCGTGCTTCTCGCACGAAGGAGTAGTGTTAAAGTAATCTTGATTTCGATAAATGTCTTCTTGTGTTAGTGGAATGTCAAATGAAACACAGAGATAGGAAAAAAATTATATATCTACTTATAATAAACAGAACAAAAATCGAAAATTAATTTTTGGGGCATCTCCTTGAACCAACTTGGGTTCTTCACTAAGATCTATAAGTATATTTACTGAAGCCAAATTTTAAATTAATATTAGCTTGGTGCTTTTCTTCTGGCAAGGTTTAGTTGTGGAAACAGCTATTAGCTTCTTTGCAAAGTGCAAAAAACGTTCTCAGCAACTTGATGAACCACATCAAATGAATAAAAATAAAACTCTGTGACTTCGTCGTTCCAACAGCTAACCCTCTTATCAATATCTTCTGTGAATCACTCTATTTTATAACATCCGTAACGCAATTCCGAACACAAAAAGCGAGTTCTAGTGTAATTCAGACATTATAACAGAATTCTGATTTTTATTTTTCAATTCCTAATTCAACCTGAAAAGTAAGGTGCAAGTTTTCAGTTTCGCCATCAAAATCTAACTGATTTTTCAAACTTCCTTGACCGAGATTCATTTCCTATTTTTTCAACATCCGGATCGGGACGCTATCCGAGCTGTCCCATCCACTGAATTTGGCCTCTTTCATTCGTCAATCCCATAATTTATCCTTTCGGTACTATGCGATAATATGCGTACAGCCCATACGAAGATGACCGTGTGGTAAATTCACAAAATTAGTGTTGGGTAATCGAATCATATCTCAGACAAAAATCCCATAAGTCAAAATATGTAGTGAACTATCTACCAGCAGAGCCGAATTGACGGTTTTTGAGTATATATGAAGATAAATATTTATTTCAAACTGAAACACTTATCGAGGTATTGAAAAGAGTAGTTTGGTATTAAAATAAGACTATAGTGTATTTCTGTTTGAATATGATAAAATGGTTTCTGCCTTGGCAATATCTACCTTGAAAGAACGATTCCCACAAATTCTGTGACACCACGGTAAACCGATTTGCTCGAATTCAATACCCATCTGCTCGAATTCAATATCTTCCAACCTACCGTTGGGTCATTCAGCTTTACGTGTCACCTAATCAAAAAAAATGTAAATTAAAATCGTTACAAAATTTGTTTTCACTTGAAATTAACATATTTTCTTGAATGTAAAACAACTTTCGAGTGTGATTATACTATAACTCATCATTTTCAACACTTTCTAGAGATTTTACCATTCTCGCAATTTTTATCGCCCAGACCCCCATATTATTGGTGGCATTACACCTGACATGATAGACGTCGTGATAATTTGGCGAAGTGGTCGAGGTGTTAGACCGTTTGCTTCCCACCTAGGCGGCCCGGGTTCGATCCCCACCGCCTGCCACTGAGCTTAAGTGGTTCGGAATCCATTTGTACGTAAGCTCTGTAGACCCGGATCTCCCTTGCTCGCACGAGCTCTGTTTTTGAGAGATTTTCCCCGGAAACCTGAATGACTCGTTAAAAATAATTACTTTGGCAATCACTGAGTCAAGAATATTCCTTAAACGGGCACAACAGGTGCTTGATAGTCAAGTCTAGTGAGACAGATAAATATATCTAGCAGTCATTTCTCAAGCAGTACTACGGTTTGTTTGAATCTACGACGGCGTATTAGCGCCAACACGATTAAAAAATTAAGTGCGAAAATCTCAAAATTTTGAGATTTTTTTTCGAAATTCTGTGATTTTTCTCTAAAAGTTTTGAGTTTTTTCCTCAATATTATGAGATTTTCTGTCGAAATTTTGATTTTTTTTTAAATTTCGAGTACAGTGGACTAATAATTGCAATGTTATGTATGTATATATTCGGTTAGAAGGTGGTTGTGCTTTTTGAAAGTAGGTACTTACCTATATGTGATATGGAGAATGCCAATGAATCCGTAAAAAGTTATTTTCTCTTGAATTCAATTAACATAAAATCTTGGATCACTGCATTCAGCACATAATAATATCATCAGCAGAAGAACATTAAAAAGACGTTTGAAATCCTTGGGACCATATAAAAGAAAATTTTGTACGAATGATGGTCAACTTCTTTCTTTTCTCAATGAAGAAATTAATAAATCAGGACAATTACATGAATATGAGTGGATGCCACTACAAACACCAAGAAAAAAAACGGATCTGTAGTGCAACAAGAATATGTTTGTCTCTAAACACTCTTGTTCATAAAGGAATCACCTTACGCAGGATTTCTCCTCCGTATAAGGTTAAATCTCAAAAATTTAAGAAAAAATCTCAGAATTTAGAGAAACAACTCATAATTTAGAGAAAAAAAAAAAACAAAAAATTTCGAGAATGTTAAGATTTTCACAAATAATTTTTTAATCGTGTAAGCGCTAATATGCCGTTTTAGGAATACGTGACGCAACGAGTCTTGCTGTATCTGCTTCAAAAGCCAATTTCCTGAATTTTTAAAGACAAGTTTCACTAGTCAAGAGCGCTTGCTTGGAATGCTCTGCTGGTTCAATAGCCAGTTTACTGCATTTTTCAAAGCAAGGTTAGTCCATCGGGGTGTGTGAATATACATTAAAGATGTATGTTTGGCTTCCTCCATTCTTACTTTTATCAATGAAGCTATATAAAAACGCAAGATTTTTAATAAAAATAATTAATTCTTTTTTTCAGCATGTACAAGTCTCAAGACAAGTTGTCTGGCATTATAATAATTTCATTATGTTCATTTGGATTGGATGTTTTTGTATCCTCCAGTTTTTTTATAGTTTCGGTAAGTGAAATTATCTTAATTTTTCTCAGAATGACTGAAGGTGCAGTTAAAACAATTGTTTTGTGACGGATATTCAATGAAAACCATCAATAATTAGTCTTGAAGCGTAATTAGACATTCACAAAACGTCTAATAACTCCACACAAGCATCTAGGAACTTATTGTTCTCAATCTCGAATAATCTCTTGGATGTTTGAAGATTTATATTTCCCTATAACATGTGCCATTTAATGCGTGATTCTTATAACGAAAAACTTTGAAGTTCAAACTTTTTCAGTTGCTAGAGTTGTTCATTTTGAAAATGTGCTCAACTCTACAGTTTTGTGAGACCATGCAGAACTACTTTTTCAAATATAACATTTTTCATTTTAAATGGCATTCCTCGGACCCCTGGAACTGTGTTATCCCTTCCATTAGTCAGTCAACGGTTTAGCTGAATCAGTTAACCCTAGCACGTATCGTCGATAGTAGGTTCATAGGCCAAGAAGACTTCCAAGATGGTGTTCGTCTCTTGTAATGGGCCATTCCTTAACAGCTTTGATCTTTCGCTTATCTACTGCTACTCCGCCACAAGAAACTATTTTGCTTAGATAACGAACTTCTCTTTGGAGCAGAAGACATTTGTTTCGGCTTGAATTCAATCAGAGCCTTCCTAGTCGTAGAAATACCTCCTCCAAGTTTTTCACGTGATCCTCGAATGATCTGCCATCCACATTTATGTCGTCGAAGTATACTAGACACGACTCCCAAGATAATCTATTCAGACCCGTGGCTCAAGCATTGCAGAGCCCGAACGGCATAACTCCTAAGCCGTCGATAAAGGCTATTTTTTCTCGATCTTCTTGAGACAGTTTCACCTGCCAGTATCTACCCTTCAAATCGAGGGTCAAGAAAATTGTAGAACCGGCCATCGTGACGATGGGTGTTGTATATCCTCGAAAGACGGTACCTGTACTTGTTCGTCACATTGTTCAGTCTATGATAATCAACACAAAAGCGCGTTGATCCATCTTCCTTCTTCAACAGCAAGCTATTCAAATTTTCTGAACTTCTTGAATGTTGTTGCAGTTCATCCTTCAAACTATTCGAATTTTCTTGAAATGTATCTTCCACACTCACCAAATTTTGTTAAAGTTTTTCTTTCAAGCTGTTCTGTTGGAGTTTTTCTATCAACGACTTATTAGTTGATTCCAGTTCGAACTCAAATAGATTCCAGAAACAAAAAGGTTTCGGGATCTTTTCCTTCTTGAATCAGTCCTCCTGCGAGACTTTGCTAGAGTACGATCTTCTAACTGGTTGTTTCTAGTTCTCTTACCTCTTGCTTCAATTCCGCGACCTTGAAATCAACCAGGAGAACTTTCCTTGAAAACATTCTCTTATTGTCTTTGAACGATATATCAGTCTATTTCACACAAAAAATTTATCAGTTTATTCTTCCGTAGCACGCAGAACTGTCCACTTTGCGAACCCTTACTTGTTTAACTGGTCACTTGTCTATTTCGCGCAAAAAAAGTCTACTTTTTTTACCACAGAGACTACGCACTACGCAAATACATATTAAAAAAAAATACTATTTCTGACATTACATTAGTTTCGTGCTTCAAGCCTCTACACTGCGACCTTTTCAGATCTATTGTGTGCCCTCAAAATCGATTTGATTTCTCTATCTAGCCCTGTATTCGTTAAGAGACTCCATAGGTTTGTTTTTAGAACTCCGATGTGTCTCGAAGCTCTTGGTTTTTCTTCTCTCAGTGTTAAAAACTTCAGCCTTGACAAGCCCTCGCACTGGCATAGTATGTGTTCCTTGCAAAACCTGCATAGCATTTCTTCTGCCAGGTGGATTGTACTCATATGTTTGTTGAGCCTACAATGCTTTTTAGTAAGTCCTACTACTATTCCAGTAGTGCTTCTCTTCTGGCTTAGTAGATATCCCGTGAATGTTGGCTGCAGTTGTTTGATAAACTCTTTGGCCTTTCTCATTCCTTGTGAGTTGTTCCATCATTCTTGAGATTTCTGTTGGATCCATGATTTTTTGTTTGTATTTAGTACAGCTTTTGCCATACCGCAGAACAGTTCTGGCCCATTCTGGGCCGTACTTGCCCCTTCACTCAGCCTCTTTATTGTCTTTAAAACCTGTGTGTGCTGGTACCCATGCTTCAATGTAGTTCCAAGTTTGGAGTTGACTGATTTTATCGCAGCTTGGCTGTCTGAGTAAATGACAATATTTTTTTCTGAAAACTCATGCCTTATTAGCTCTTGAACGCAATGGTGTATTGCGATGATTTCCGCTTGAAATATCGTCGCGTACATAATAATAATGCGATACCCCCTCATAAACACTCATAGAGTGTACCCAAAGGCATAGCCTGTGCCGGTAGAGGACGGCTATTATGATTATTTTTATAATAATTTAATAACTGATTTTTGGTGGCGTATTCACTTTTCAGCTGATTTCCATCTTCGGCTTGGTTCCATAAATGCCGGCTCCTGAACCTCCAACAGTTTTTGAACCATCCATGTAGACAGTAATTTCTGCGTTGATGGGAGGTCCCTCCTTCCACGTATCCCTGTCCATTATACTCATCAAAGCTACATCTTGGAAGCATGCCATTTGATGACATTCTTATAACGAGGTTGTTTTCCAACTCTTCGTTTTCCAACGCTTGTTGTAGTCTCTCCCGTGCATGTTGCTCACGGGTGCTTGTCCCTAAGCAACCTGCTCGTGAATAACTTGGCTTCGCCATGAATGTATATGTGTAGTGGAGGCAGGATGGGCAAGGGGTGGTTCTCATGGCCCCGGTGGCACTCAGACATACTTGTCTTTGCAATTCTCCGAGTCGTCAAACCACTCCTATCTGCTTTTTCTTTGGCCACCATACCACCGACCGTACGTTATCATGGGTATGATAACTCAAGCCTAAGCCATGTGGTCATTTTTGGTTGTAGCCAATTCTCCTGCACAGATTGAAGGCTACTGTATTTTTTTCTCTTACTTTTTGTAGGTGTTGATTCCATATTAACTTATGGTCGAAGATTACTCCTATACACCACTCTAATAAAAACACCTAATTATTTTCCACTAATTTATTTTATCGACCTAGTCATTATTGCTGAGCCAACTCTGTATTTCTACCTGCACTCTGAATTTTAATTCAAACCAACTAACTAAATAATTTGCTGCTAAAGATTTCTTTATTTATACCGACAGTAAGTTTTTAGAATCTCTAGAAATGTCGAGAGACTACGTGAGAGGCTGCCGTTTAGAATAGTTTGAAATATTTGGTGACTCGTTTACATGGCTCTCGTTCCTTCTTCGATGTGATGATGTCATGCGTGCATCGTTAACGAGCGGAACTTGATGAACATAAGCGATCAGGGATCAGGGATACATTATATGGGTCCGGCTTCTTCACGTTTCATCACGACGGTATTCTCATTGTTGGAATCTCAGTTTTGAAACGTCGTGATTCAAATTTGTAAATTAAATATTGGTATTGGTATTGGTGAGTATGGATGGTGATTGATGCGCTGCGACCTGATTAGATCTATTGTGCCCCATCTTCTTCTGCTGTCACAAGATGTTCTTGTTTACAGCAGCCCTTCAAGTCCCAATTCCTTCAGGAATTTTAGGATTTTGAGGGGGTCTGCTCGTGGTATTTCTCCCACGGTCAGCTGGTGTGATCCCAGTATATTCAATCTTTTGCGATGTACAGCGTAACACTCCATCAATATATGGTGGGGTGTTTCTGGGTGTTCCCCACATAATCTGCAGGTGCTGTCCTCCTCTAAGCCTAGCTTCCTCAGGTGTTCTTTGAGTCTGCAATGCCCCGTTAGAAATCCCGTGATTGTCTTTAGACTAATTTTGCTGAGGTTAATCAGTGTCTTTGATCTTGCTCGGTTGAAATTTCCGAGGAGATCTTTGGCCTGCCTCAGCCCTGGAAGTCTTAGCCAGTATGTTGCTCTCATTGCTTCTTCAGCTTTATTGAGTTCTTCTCGGAAGTAATATTTTCCAAGTCCGCAGAATGGTTCTGGCCCGATCAGTGGCGTTGCTGCGCCTTTCCGTGCCAGGGTATCTGCTTGTTCGTTGCCCTCTACTCCGGCGTGCCCTGGCACCCAGAGGAGGGTCACCTTATTGTTCCTGCCCAGATCATTAAGTTTGTCTAGGCATTCCCAAACCATCTTCGAGTTGATGTTGCAGGAGCTCAACGCTTTGATGGCTGCTTGACTATCGGAGAGGATCACGATTTCCTGGTTCCGGTATTTCCTATTGAGGTTGAACTGAATGCACCTTTCTATGGCGTGAATTTCCGCTTGGAAAATGCTGGGGAACTGGCCCATGGGTTCAGAGTATTTGGTGCGAGGCCCAAAGACCCCTGCTCCAGTTCCTTCGGGAGTTTTGGACCCGTCCGTATACCATGTTAAGGTATTCTTCCCCAGTGCTCGAATCGATTCTATGTTCCATTCTCGCTTGGTGTTTAGTTCCGTTCGAAAAAGTTTCTCGAAACTAAATTTCTTGGTAATTTCGTCAGTTGGGAGGTCGGCAAGGTGTGCACAGTTGGTAGGGGTTAAGCCCCTCGCGCCGTGTGCTGTCCCTATGAGTCCGACTTTAGCCAACCTGAGGTTTGCCTCCCAAGCAGTTCTCTTCACCATTATGTGGAGAGGAGTGAGGTCCAGAATGACCTCTATTGCTGCTGTTGGAGTCGACCTCATTGCTCCTGTTATACAAAGACATGCTAGTCTTTGCACTTTTTCCAAGATCTTCTTTGTTGTGGCGAGTTCGGTTCTGCCTTGCCATGCTACTGCCCCGTAGGTGATCATAGGTCTCACTATCATGGTGTACATCCATCGCAGTACTGATGGGTTACATCCCCATGTTTTCCTGCAATGTTCCTGCACACCATCAGTGATGATTTTGCCTTATTAGCGATCTTTTCTACGTGTCTGTTCCAGAGTAGTTTTGAGTCTAGAGTAAGTCCTAGATACTTCACCTCTTGCTGCCATTCTAAGTCTGCTCCGTCGAGGCGAACAGTCCTTAGGTGCTGAACCTTTGTTCTTCTAGTGAATGGTACTACTGTGGTTTTTGATGAGTTAATTCTCAGCCCCACAGAGAGGCACCATCTTCTGGTTGTCTCTAGCTCTCTTTCTATGAGATCGCAGAGGGTTCCTTCGAATTTGCCTTTGGCCATGATGACTATGTCGTCCGCATATCCAAGGCAAGTGACTCCGCTCCCGGTCAGTGTTCCGAGTAGTTCGTCTACTACGAGACTCCACATCAGAGGTGATAGTACCCCTCCTTGTGGGCACCCCCTGTTTGTGCTGATCCGAAAGCTGCTCTCACCCACTTTCGTTTCAGCTGTTCTTGTGGCCAGCATTTGGCACATCCATCTGGATGTGGTTCTGTCCACTCCCTTGTTCATTAGGGCCCTCTTTATTGCTTCATGAGAGGTGTTGTCGAATGCCCCCTCTATGTCTAAGAAGGCGCAAATGGCCATTTCTTTGTGCTCAAGTGATCTCTGGATGCTTTCGGTAAGCACGTACAGAGCGGTTTCCGTTGATCTGCCCGCCCTATATGCATGCTGCCCGGAGTGCAATGGCACTCTCTCCAGTATCTCAGTTCTGATGTAGTTGTCTACCGTCTTCTCCACTGTCTTCAGTAAGAAGGATGAGAGACAGATTGGTCTGAATGACTTCGGGAGGGTAGGGTCCTTCTTTCCCACTTTGGGAATGAAGGTTACCCGTGCTCTTCTCCAGTTGTTCGGTATGTACCCGAGTGCCAGACTAAATCTGGCTGCTTTAATGATGTACGGCAGTAGTTCCGTTTGCCCTTTTTGTAGAAGAGCCGGAAATATACCGTCAACTCCTGGTGACTTGAATGGTTGGAAGGATTCAATTGCCCATTTCACTCTTTGGGGAGTGCATATGGTCTTTGCTACTTCCCAGTCTTCTCGTTTGGCTCTGCCTGGTTCTTCCAGTGATCTGTCGGATTCAAATGGTATGCTGCCTGGAAAGTGCGTCTCCAGTAAGAGGAGAGCTCGTTGCTCTTCATCCTCTGTATAGCTACCATCTGTTCTTCTGAGTGACATAGGTCCTTGCTCTCTGCCCCTCGCCATGGTTTTGTATAACCTGGATGCTGCAGGGCTTGATGTGATTGTCTCACAAAAGCTCCTGAAGCTGTTCCTCTTGGCTTTCCTTATCTCTTTATTATATTTTGTCAGCCTTTCGGTGTATCCCTGCCAATCTCCGCCCCGCTTGGCTTTGTTAAATAGCCAGCGGACTTCGGATCTCAGATTTGACAGGTGTTCGTTCCACCAAATGGTTCCACTGTGGGATTTCTTTTCTTTTATGGGGCAACTGGATTCGTATGCATCCATAATTGCCCCGTTTACCGCCTCTAGGGTCTGCTCAAATTCGACGTGACTGTTGCCGTTGAACTTGATCTGTTCTAGGTTACATTTTAGATTGGTGGTGTATTTTTCCCAATCTGTGTTTCTAGGGTTTCTGGTGAAGGTTGTTTGTGTCTCAAGCCCTTCCACGTTGAACATAATGATTCTATGGTCTGAAAGAGAGGGTTCTTCTGAGACCCTCCAGTTCCTTACCATTCTACTGATGCTCGGGCTGCCGAGCGTTAAATCTAATACTTCTTGCCTAGCCCTAGTTACAAAGGTGGGGACACATCCCACATTGAGTACATTTAGGTTAGCCGCGAGTATGAATTCTAGCAATTGCTCACCTCTTTGATTGGTGTCCGTGCTGCCCCAGATGGTGTTGTGCGCGTTGGCGTCGCAGCCCAGCAGGAGGGGTAGATTGCTCCTACTGCAGTAGTCGGATAGCCTCTGTACTTCTTCTGGTGGTGTTTGCCCATCTCCAGCGAAGTATCCTGAGGCTATTACTATGTCGAGGAGTGAGTGCCTTGTGCGGATCTTGGCCCGAACCGGCACTAAGTCCCTCGTCATGAATTCTGAAAGACAAATATAATTAATATTATTTCTGATCAGTATGCAAGCTCTGGGGTTGTCACTTCTGACATCCCAGATCACCATACCTTCTTTGTTCGGCAGTCCTCTGATCTGCCCCCTGTTGACCCAAGGTTCTTGGATCAACACAACTCCCAAGTTTGTCCCGGCGAACACCCTCGATAAGGCGGCAGATGCCCCCTTAGCGTGATGAGCGTTCACCTGGGCAACCCTGACGTGGGTAGCCATTGCTACACGTGAGTTGGAGTGCTTGCCTCCTCATCATCCAGCAGCATTTGCTCTTCTTCGCTGGGAGTCACCGTGGTGTCCTGGTCCACGCTCCCAGTCGATTCTGTTTCGCCTGCTGGGTCTTCTACAGCCCCAGGGTCCGGTGTCTTGCCCGCCTCTTCTTCCTCCTTCTTCTTGCTTGAGTCCTTGCGGAGGCCATGAACGGGGATTTTCCCGAACCTGAAGAAAATGGTGTATCCCATTTTCCTGATGGCCTCGCAGGACTCGTCGTCAATGCCAATGTTTAGTAACTGGCCGTTGCCTTCTTTCTTACTTCCCAGTACTTTCCACAACTGGGTGTGAAGCCCCATGTTTTGTGTACTTACCAGGGCTAGCAACTTCTCCGTTTCAAAGTTCGAGCTCCTGGGAAAGAACACAGTGATGGCGTGCGCCCTTGGGATGTCCTCTCCCACGCACGCCATCAGCTCTGTACCCCTCCAGTTGCTCAGACTGGGGGCATTTGCCCTCAGCCAGTCTGCCGTCTCTTGGGTGACACAGTCTACCACAAGCGTGCTTGGGCGAAAGTGGATTCCTCCAAACTGGAGTTTACACTCTGCACCCAGCACCATCTCCTGCACAATGGCGTCTTCAAGTGCTGTGAGTTGCTCAGCACTCAGCGTCTCCCGTGGATAGTTTTTGGGGAGGACTGCAACTTTTATCATGCTCACTGCTTCAGCATAGCTGGTGGCTTGCCCAGTTTGCTTAGCAGTGGCGGTGCTGCTTCCCGCTTCAGTCTTCCTCCTCTTAACATTCGGACGTTGAGGGGGTGTTTGGGTTTTGGGGCCCCTCTTCTCCGTCTGTTGTGGAGGTTGCTCCTGAGGCCTTTTCCTCTCGACGGCTTTCCTTCTTGCTTCCTCAGGTGTCAGGCCCTGTTCAAGGAAGCGAAGGTACCATCTTACTCCTGCCCCGCTAAGACCTCTTCTTAGCGGATCATCGATGCCTCCAGGCTTGCCTGGAGGTGGCAGATCTTGTTTCCTCCGATTTTTCTTGGGAGGTTTCTTATGGGAAGTACCTTTGCCGGATGCTTGCTCCGAAGGTTTTTCCTCCTTTTTCTTTTTCGCTCCCTCTGCTTCCCGAGGTGATTTCGGTGAGTGGGAGCTGCCAGGACGCTCCTGAGCATCCTGGGTTGCGGTGAATTCCCGCGATTCACTTTTAGTTTTTTCTTTATCCATGTTGGTCCCACGAATAGCTAGGGAACTAGGAGTCGACCACGCCGGAGCCCCGCACGGCGTGGCAAGGCTGGTACTCGTGCAGGTCGCCTGGTATGCACGAGGCTCCGTTCAAGGCGGTGCTCTCCCACCGCCATGCATCCACGGGCACGGGTCGCGTGACACCTTGGATTGGAGGGTTGCTCAGCGCCACCTTATTTTATTCGGTGGTAACCTACGACGTGCCTGTGGGTCGCACAGTGCACGCCGCAGGCCGTCCGGCTATCCGTCACCTGCCGACGCTGCTAGTAGCCACCCAAGCCCTAGCATTAATTAATTAAATATACTAGTGTGTAAAATTTGAACGGTGATGTCATATTCTATATTTTCTAGGGTGTCAGTCCCGTTAGTAACTTCAGGATGTATGCTTGTTTAATAGCTTGGTTCTCCGTACTGGGTGTGTTTTGCTTATTTGGGCAGAAGATAACAGCGGAGGTAAGTTCTTATATGAAGATATAAGTATATGGAAAAAATGCATTGAGACTGTTTTTCTTTTGAACTCTGAGAAGGAATAATGATGCATTTTTTATACGTTCGCGAACACTCAATTTTTTAGTTGATACGGTTGATTGGTGGTGGGCCCAGGGCAGCTTCAGATGGAGATACGGTATTCCAGGGGTCAAATAAAGTTACTTACGAGCAGCAACTAGCAAGGGATTGCGGGCTTTAATTGCAACCCTTGCGATTCATGGAATACCGGCTGCTTTGTTAACTTTCAAAGTTTGCGTTCAAAATATTATGTTGCAAAAGAATAAAAGAAAGGGGTACAGTGACAATTTGTGAATTTATTGTAATTTTTCTTCACGTTGACACTTGGCTACAATGGTAACTAACGGGCTTACGAATTCTACCCCTACTACTTTAAAATACCCTATTTCTAATGGACGGAGGAACCTGATCCTGCCAGTGACAGATTACTCTGTTCCTTAGGGATGCTAGTAACGTACAGCCACTGTGAAGGTCGTTGGAAAATCTCTAATTTAGCACATCTCGTTTTAAACAAAATATTCGCACAGATTAATTTCTCCACGGTTTTTAGCAACGGGTCGCGATCAGGTCCAGTCAGCAGCAACTTTGACAACACCTTAGGGACACTGAAGAAAAACAACACTCGCTTGACACCTCTTTCTGCCAGCAGCAACTTTGACAACACCTTGGGGAAGAGATTTAATTGAAACGACCGTCGGAGGAGAAATCTATCCTGATAAATTATACGGATTTATAATTAAGTCACAGATACCAAAAATAATGAAAATCTCACTAGTTTTATCGTTTCTGATTGCAACACTTAGTAAATATCAAACAGCCAGGCAAATAATGAGAAATAAAATATCAGAATGGTTACGGTTATTTTTCACTTTGACGGATCGATAAAATAAGAAATGGGCTGATAATCGGCAAAATTTTACTTGGCAAACTAATTCTTATCCCACAAATGGATTTCACGGGGGTCACAATTCAAAAATCTCTGTTGCTGCAACTAATATGCTTGCCGTTCCCATTCTACTTTACTCCTTTGGAGTAATGAAATGGACACAATAAAAGTTGCGACAGCTCGACGTAAAAACTAGCAAAACGAAGCTTGCATCCTAAATCGACTGTTCCACGGTTATACTTTCCCAGACAATGGGGAGGCCGTACATAAGGATAAGCCAATGCATGGGATCTTCTTTGAGAACATAGAAGACCCTTGGCCTATCCAGAAACTTGACCTTCGCTTTTCTCAGGTCAAGTGGGCTGAAGTCATAATAATGGCCTACCAGGATGGTGTCTTCAACACCCTCGTCTACCGCAGTTGCGTGATTGGTATAGAGGTCCCTGACACTAGATGCAGAGCGTGTCGTGGGACAGCTGAGACCATGATGCATTTGCTGTCAGCTTGTCCAGCTTATGCGGTCTCAGCCTATATCCACAGGCATAACACGGCCTTACGAGTGTTGTCCGTTGTGGAGAATGAGAAGTGCTGAATATATTCTTTCTCCACCCTCAGGCAAATACAAGCCAATAAGCCCGATGTAGTCCTCCTCGACCATTAAAGTAGGACGATTTTCATCATCAGAGTTTTCAGCTCCTGGTGAAACGAATGTCGTCCGAAAAGAGGAGGAAAAACGGACTAAATATCGACATCCACTCTTTGAACTCCGCAGGCTTTACCCAAACCAAAATGTCTGGAATGATGGACACTGCTCTCAAACTTGAAAACCATACCGGCTTGCCTTGATGCGGCAGAAAACTTAGCCGGAAGAATGCAGAAGGCCGTAATTATTGGTTCACTCCGCCTTCTCAGGACACATGACTCTCGGACCCAGTAATCACTCACCCCACTGACGTGGTAATTCCTATCGAATTGAAAAAAATTATAATAATAATAACGGAGAAAATGGTGAAGCCAAACCGTTGCACAGACTAGAATCTCGGAAATAGCAAAACAAATAAAATCTGAAGGATGAAAGGGTAGCCCAACGAAGCATATTTAGCAGAGGGCTTTGTACAAAATCCCGATTATATGACCCATTTCAGGTCGGAAAATTATGCTTCGTTACAAGATGATACTACCGGCATATGCAGCATCGGTTGTGTGAATTTCAGTAAATAAAAATAATGAATCCGAAAGTTTCGAAATTATTAGGGCTTACTTACTATAGAAAGTCCTGACTATTTGAAGGTCCGCATTCGCCACCATCTTGGAAGAAACGTGCTATTCCATAGTTTATTCTTTGGTTCTTTATTTATCAACTTTGTAGAAAGAGTTGTGATCAAAATTTAATAACATTTAATTTTCTACAAAAAATGTTCAACTCAGTTTTTTCATAAAATCAACATTTAGTAAATGGACGACGAACTTGAAGCAGATCGGAGAATTGCTCCGAACAACTAATCTACGCACACATTAAGAACCTTAACAGTGTGCCCCGCGTAAATATCGATCATTTTGGGTCAGGTATACTGTAACAGCCTGTCAACCAAGCTGAATGATCAGGGAATAGGATGTCAACAGAACACAGATGATGCAGATTCTGTAATCGTGAACAATGCAATCCAATTATCTTCATCAGAAAGTAACGTGGCTATCATTGGCGAGGATTTTGATTTTCCAGTTTTACTAGTTGCATTGGATCAGAAAAAAGTGACTTTTTGTCAAACCAGGAAAGGGAACAATCGCGAGAAGAGTGTATTCATCACATTAGTCACAATCATCTGGACTTGCAAACAACATTTTTTTCTCGAATGCCTTTAGTGGCTCCGAAATTATTTCAGCAATTTTCAAGAAAGTAAAAGTCAGGTGCGTAAAGTTATTTGACAAAACTTGAGAGTTACTTGATATCGCTGAAAGTTTCAACAACCGTGATTCTTCACACGATGTTATCGCCAAAGCTGGAGAACGTTTTTTCCTTGCAATCTACGACGCACGTTCTAAAGACAATATTCTTTGAATAAACATCGATATCATTGTTTCACGTAAGATGCCTAAAAACTCTGGTGTGTCGACTGATTAGATTTTGTTTAGAATTTTTTGAAGACAAAACAAATGAAATCGTGGTCTGTTTCTGTAATCGGATCCAGAGATGGCACCTGGTTCTTGTGTCAATATTCCAGGGATACAGTGATTGTGATTGTTGTTAATTAAATTTTACGGAATGTCAATAAACTTTTTAAATATCATTCTAAAGTAATATAGTGTCCATACTCGGAGTGGAAGACCAAATTTTTTGGAAAAATAACACCACACAAATGATCTAAATACCGTTTGAAAGTCAAAATAGTTGTGGCAGATTGAAATATTTCGTAGTGAACTAAAATAGACCATTAATATGAACCACCATTATTCGTTTTTGTGTGGGTAAAATCCTGAAAAACGAATACAATAATTCATTAAAGTGAGTACCACTTAGAATCTGTAACATACTCTGAAACCAATTTGAAACTTACATTTTATTTCCAAATTCACCATGATCTAATTAACAATACTTTATGGCAAACATGATTTCACGTAAATCAACTGAGTGCGTGTTGTTATATCCTACTCTTTCTTTAAATCTTCCATAAGTTCAAGTTGTGAAAGTCCGTGAAAAAGTAAATAAAAATCATCACTTCTACTGAAATCTATCATTTTTGCATATATCATCAAGCTTGTTAAGGTTTTTATTATTTCACCTTTTGTTTCCGTAAAATCTTTTCAGTGTTGTTAGATCATCCAAAAAATATTAATTTTCTGACAAAAAAAATTGCACAAAAAAGAAATATCTTCACTATTAAATAACATTGACAGTTTTCAAAATAGTGCAAGAACATTGTGACACACAACTCATCACACATATATATTCTGAAAAGCAATTATAAACTCAGAAAAAACGACAAAATTATTACTTAAAGAACCTTTTGAAAAAAAACGGATACAGTTGCGCAGATACTTGCGAAATGCGCACGCTTGGGCAGATATCAGATAGGCACAAGATTGACAGGTTCTAATGGTGAATTTCCATGCAGCTGAATTTCAATTCTTTCATGTGAAATGTGTTATTATTAATTATTCCAGTAAAATGCATTTCAGCAAAACAAAAATAATATAATAAGCTGAAAATGTAACTAATAAAACTGCTTGCAGAAAGTGATTCCGTAAATTTGATTGATTATGTTGTTTCATTCATTTCATGCTCCTGCGCAATACTTGGAACATCGGTTCATGAAAATGTACCTTAACAACAAACCCGACGGTGGCGGTTCACGCAAGTATCGCGGGATATTTGGAAATCAGACCACGATTTCATTTGTTTTCTCATAATCAAGCTAGCGAATGTCCAGCGTTTTTGTCTACAGTTTTACAGGTATGAGTCGGCACACCAGGGTTTTTAGGCATCTCAGTTTCACGAAATCTGTGACGAAAATGAAGCCCAACATTCTGGGTTATTCAGGTGATATTCCCTGTAGTCCATGAACAATTTACATCATAATTCTAACATCAGATTAGATTAAATTCGATAAAAATGCGGGATTATCATCAGCTGAAGATTTCGCGTACATGGCAATATTTCAGGAAATATCAGTGATACTTTCTAGGTAGACGCGATTGTTAACTTTTCAACGTTGCTTCGTTTTCAGTGGTCACCCGAATAGCCCTGATTCTCTCACTACCACGAACAGAATGAGTATGAATCGGTATACCACTGCATTTGTGAATCGCCTTGTATGATTCAGACATAGGATAATATTACATGAAGCGACAACAAGATAAAATGTGATAATTTTCATCCTGCAAGTGTTTCTAACCCATATCAATATTTCGAAATTCGAAAAATCACAAGAGTATGAATTGAAATCACCGTGTAACGGAAAAGAGTTCTTGAGGTTTTTTGGGGAGGATAGTTGCCAAAGGAACTAGTCATAGGATCGAGTTGGGCCCGGACATATTTCTTAAGGACACCGACTCCTATAAAATACCAAAAATTTGAAACTTTTGACAGAACGCCATTTTATATAGCAAAAAGTGCGGGGTCCTTTAATGATGAAGTTGATGAATAAAGCGTTATAGACCAAAAACCATAAAAGATCACGTTTTTTCCAAGATGGTGGCGAATGCGAAACTTCAATTGGCCAGGACTTTTGACAGGCTCAAGAGTAAGCCCTAATTTATTATTTTTATTTTCGCTTCGTTGCCTGGGCTAACAAATTCTACATGTGCTACAGAAGTGTTTCGCGTTATTCCATGTCGAATGCACACGGATAAGGGGTACAAAATATTTAAAAAAAATGTATGGTTATGTTGATCTCATTATTTAGAACTACTTCTAACTACTTTGCAACTGGAGGAAAATGTATGCCAGTTTCATCCCTTTAGACTCCGAAAACAACGGATGTGAAACAAAAAAAAATTAATGCTTCTATGTTATGAAGAAACTGAGTTCAGTCACTTCAGTCACTTCAAGTTAGTTTTCCCGCACTAGTGTGGGAAGAATTTTTCCACACGCGGAAGTTTGTTCAAGAGCGCTATATAAGATATTTTAATGCACTTGTAGAAAAAATCTTGATCCTAACTCATAAGGAAAGGAGCTCTCCCGTACTTGACTGCTTACCCGAACTCCACTATGCATCGTTCGGGTAACGGCAGTCGCATGCGGGAAAGGTATTATTTCCATACTCGTCAGGGTAATAACTATTTCCATCATCACGGGAAGGAGTCGCTGAGAAATAATATGACTCGCTCTGGGAAAGATCCATGCTGGAGTCAGTCTAATATGAAAGCTTGATGAATGAGAAAAGGTAAATGGTGAATTATCGAAACCATTTTTGACAAAGAAGCTGCGTCCCCTAGCTTCTTTGAACAGTGTACAAAATTGGATAAAGAATGATATCAAAGCAAAATCCGATAGCATTCCATCAGAATTAAAACAAGTTGAAGCCATGTCGGAGTCAGTTTTATAAAATAGCTTGAAGAATTGAGTGATCTCAATATATTTTCATATTGAATTTGTACAAATAAAACTATTTTCAAGAACGGTCTACCAGTTCTCGTATTCGTAATTTGTTCATACCACTTCTGGCACCCGGCTCAAAAAATACGAATCCTAGATGAGTGGATTCTCTTTACAGAATATGTGCAGGTTTTGCCATTTCACTTTTCATTTGTAACTTATTGAACCTCAATATTTCTATGAATATCGTACGGCATTGCCAAAGAATGGTAGGGGCTTTCGTTCGTTATTCTTATCTCCAATGGGTATATTCTGAAAGTTATCGCTCATAAACAAAGTTCTTGTTACATGACAACGAAAGTGTGTAGTTTCCAGAATATTCAAAACAACTCAATTGATCTTCCAGAAAAACATTACAGATTTCGAATAATGGTGAAATTCTGTTAATATTCATATAAATAAGTTACGCTGAATTGCATGAATTGGAGTCCAACATCCAAATACTTATTCATATGTTAGATTCTGGAAAATCGAACCTTCATTTCAACATAAACTCATCTGACTCTTCTGCTGAAACAGTTATATCAGTATCTATTAGAATAATATGACATATTGGTGTTTTAGACAGACGAAACGTTTTGGAACTTATGTAAATGCCATTGGGAACATTGGAACAACCAAAATAGACGGACACTTTCAATGATGCTGCTGAAGACCACTGGTACAATCACCCTCAACGGTAATGGATTGATAAACGTGAACTATACCTTGATGAATAAGGTAGGGTTCTGCTCGATGTCTTATTAATCACTTCATCATCTTCATGTCATTATCGTTATTCATTATAATTTTTATTTTTTTTTATTTGATTGATTTATTTACCATTAGCATAACAAAATATCACAATCCATGTTATTTTCCTTAAAAATATGCAGGAGGTAAATAAATAAGTACTCATAAAAGGATTTGTTAATCCTTGTGCGTGAGATGCTCGTTTGTCTCCTCTCCACGCATTAAACACATTACGAAATAGCTTACACATTTGCACATACTTACTTAAAATAAATAGAATATGTTGTATCGCATCATAGTAAAATCATAAGATACTAACTTTAAAAACCTTAGATTTAAATTGTAGATGTAGTCGATGACTAAGGGAATGTAAATTCAATAAAATATGTATATATTATAACAGAATAAAATTTTAAAAATATTAAATAAAGAGTATGGTAAAATAGTTTTAGTATGTAGTGTTCAGTGGACGAATTCTGTAAGAAGTAACTAATGCTATTATTATTTTTTTATCAAACTTATTTCTATAATTGTATTTCTTAAAAGGAAAATATTTTCTATTCTATTCTATTATTCTATTCCATTCTATTCTATTCTATTCTATTCTATTCTATTCTATTCTTTTCCGTTCCGTTCCGTTCCGTTCCGTTCCGTTCCGTTCCGTTCCGTTCCGTTCCGTTCCGTTCCGTTCCGTTCCGTTCCGTTCCGTTCCGTTCCGTTCCGTTCCGTTCCGTTCCGTTCCGTTCCGTTCCGTTCCGTTCCGTTCCGTTCCGTTCCGTTCCGTTCCGTTCCGTTCCGTTCCGTTCCGTTCCGTTCCGTTCCGTTCCGTTCCGTTCCGTTCCGTTCCGTTCCGTTCCGTTCCGTTCCGTTCCGTTCCGTTCCGTTCCGTTCCGTTCCGTTCCGTTCCGTTCCGTTCCGTTCCGTTCCGTTCCGTTCCGTTCCGTTCCGTTCCGTTCCGTTCCGTTCCGTTCCGTTCCGTTCCGTTCCGTTCCGTTCCGTTCCGTTCCGTTCCGTTCCGTTCCGTTCCGTTCCGTTCCGTTCCGTTCCGTTCCGTTCCGTTCCGTTCCGTTCCGTTCCGTTCCGTTCCGTTCCGTTCCGTTCCGTTCCGTTCCGTTCCGTTCCGTTCCGTTCCGTTCCGTTCCGTTCCGTTCCGTTCCGTTCCGTTCCGTTCCGTTCCGTTCCGTTCCGTTCCGTTCCGTTCCGTTCCGTTCCGTTCCGTTCCGTTCCGTTCCGTTCCGTTCCGTTCCGTTCCGTTCCGTTCCGTTCCGTTCCGTTCCGTTCCGTTCCGTTCCGTTCCGTTCCGTTCCGTTCCGTTCCGTTCCGTTCCGTTCCGTTCCGTTCCGTTCCGTTCCGTTCCGTTCCGTTCCGTTCCGTTCCGTTCCGTTCCGTTCCGTTCCGTTCCGTTCCGTTCCGTTCCGTTCCGTTCCGTTCCGTTCCGTTCCGTTCCGTTCCGTTCCGTTCCGTTCCGTTCCGTTCCGTTCCGTTCCGTTCCGTTCCGTTCCGTTCCGTTCCGTTCCGTTCCGTTCCGTTCCGTTCCGTTCCGTTCCGTTCCGTTCCGTTCCGTTCTATCCTATTCCATCCTATTCTATTCTATTCCATCCGTCCTATTCCGTCCTATTCCGTCCTATTCCGTCCTATTCCGTCCTATTCTATTCTATCCTATTCTATCCTATTCTATTCTATTCTATTATATTCTATTCTATATGTCGCAATGGTTCAAGGCTACAAAAATCTCGTCAGCTTAAGCTAGATTTTGATTTCTGTCGGTATATTCATGACAACTGAAACCCAAAAATACTGGTTTGGATGCAATATATAAACATGAGGAGGCAATTGAAACGTTATTTTGCTGCTTGTTGGGAGCATGTAAAAAGAAACGTATTTTCATTGCCGAGCGGAGATTCTCGTTGTTGTGAGTACGGCAACGCTGCATTTGATATTTGACAGAACAACAGCAAAGCATTGTGATTGTTTGGGTCGTTGGCTCATGGCAGTGTTTTTTTGGACAATGAAGAGGAAATTCTGAGTTTATTTGTATTTAGCTATCGTTAGTTTTCATTAATAGACAATGGTAAAGCATTGTGAGTTGTATAAAAGACCATCTGAAGCTGTAAATCAAAATATGTCATTAATTTCTTAGGTAACGTACCAGTGTTGTAACTATCGAGAACTGAAGGGAAATGGAATTGTAAAAGAGTAAAATGAATGAATTATGGACAAACCTGTCAATAAGAGCATCGTCTGTTCTCAGAATCATGTGGGGATTCTTTTATCATAATATCAGTTGTATAGAATGGTCAATATTGGGTTTTCATTATTTGTATTTTATCAAACCTTCATATTTCTGGAAACAATGCAAGACTCTGCCGGTGAGGGAGAAATCTATTGTTATCTTCGTCTATAATAGACCTCTCTCTCAGAAGATGTCCCTTACAAACAAAGTTCAAGGCGTGAGCGGCGAATCACTCATCTAGGTTGTGTTATTTGGTTGAAGGCGTATCACTTCTCGTGAAAACACCACATTAACTTACGTAATCCTTGCTGTAGATTACGGAATTTTGTAGAATCGATGGATACACTAAAAATATATACACTCCACGCCACGCCAACATTTCTGGAAAATTATAAGAGGAGAAAATCGGAAATGTCTTCATAGTCGAAAGGCCGATTCAGATACATGCATGCCCATGCACGGTTTTTAAAGCAGGGGCGGTTTGAACGCCTTTTACTCACGTTTTTATTACAAGAACATATTTTATTTTGGTTTGTAAAAATTCTGTCAATGCTAGAGTAATACTCTTTGACTTTTTCAAATATTCCCAGGGTGTATTTTTTTCACTGTATCTTTCATCCCATGCAGAATGAGCGCACATGTATCTGAATTGACCTCAAAAAGGCAGTGAAAAATACATCGGGATTATTTGAAAAACTCAAATTCCAGCGATGACAAAACTATTACAGAACCAAATGAGATATGTTCTTGGGATAGAAACGTGAGTGTTTAAACCGGCCGTACTTCAAAAATCCTACATGAGCACGCATATATCTGAATCTGCCTGTAATCAGAACAACCATTTACTACTGACCTACTTTTTTTGTGAAGGCACATAAAGCAAAAACCTGACATACCCGCCAAAATACCGGATGTTGACATGAATTCAGAATGAATGCAGTTTTTACGACAATATTATTAATTGAATGTCGAAATAAGTGCACGAATGAAGTATATTTTTGAATTCTCATTCATCAAAGCTCTACATGGGTGAGTTTTGTCCGAACGCTCTGCTCAACAGGTTATGGTCCCAGGTCCCAGAATCTGAAATCTGAAAGCCTAGAATTCGTGTAACCACTGATATGAATACTGTCTCGGCTATTTTAGCAATCAGAAGTCGCGAGGGCCACCTGAAAAAATCGTTTGTGATAATGGAATGAACTTGAGAGGAGCAGCCAATGAACATCAACAATATGCACATGGTTTTTTTTTCAAATCATTGTATGCATGATAAAGATATAAAAATCTCTTCGAAATTATTAAAAAACACCTTTTGCACAAAGGATCCTGCGTTGATACCCAAAACAGCACGATTTGCTTTTTATCTCCCGTTTCTGGCTGATTTTTGTAAATACATAATCCTGCCTTCCACAAATTTCTTACACCATACCTCTGCCCAACACAAATCAAAATTTACATACAACATACATACATACAACATACTTTTCAATACTTCCTAGAACACCTAGAAAAGACGCATAACAATTTCTTTAATCTTCGCATGAGGTTCTAAGTCCTACAAAATACTCCATAAAATGCGAATGCAATAAACTTCGTGGGTTATATTTCAATTGAAATATTATAGGAGTATTTATTTTTACCCATGACGTTTTTGGCAGGATAATATGTTTGTAGAATAATAACATACATTTCATAGAATCCGATGAGGTATAATATTATTGTGAAAACTCATTCGAAATATTTCATTAGGAATAAATCGAATACTCGCATTGATTTTTCACCTTCTATGTTCATGACTTCAAACATTTCAGTTAAATTTTTTTCTTTCAGATGTGGAGATTCGGCAATGTCTTAGTATGGATTTTCGCATATAATCTTCGATAAATAAATTGTAATAATTATTTTGTTACTTTCCCTAATTTATATTGAATAAATGAAATGCTGCAGGAAGAGCGCCATGTTTCGATAAAGTTGTGCTTGGTTTTGTGGCAGCGTATGGGCATTCAATTTATTACGTTTACTTTCGTGTGTTGTGGAATATTTTTTGTTGAATCGTGATTTCGACCTAACTTGTAATGATATTGGGTTTTCATTTCAAATTATCCATTGATCACCTTTGTAGCAGAATTTGATTTTGTAGCATTATTTGGCCCCATTTCACTACTCTAGAAATAATGGAAAAAATAATCAGACTTCAAGTGACAGCTTACTGGGGGTTTTTCCAAATAGAATTTGAAGAAAAATGTGTTGAATACAATGAAAATGAAAATAGATTTTGTATATATATATTGATAACGATAAAAATATTTGAGACTCACTATATTCTTGAATACATTAAATGTGAAATTTGATTTTGTATCATTTATTGGACATGGACACCCTTTCCTGACACTAGAAATAATGAAAAAAATATTTCAGGCTTCATTTGACGTCTTGCTGGGGTTTTCTCACGAAGAATTAAAACAAATTAGGTGCTGAATACAATGATATAATGAATGTAAGAGTTTATTTGACCCCTTTTCCGCACTCTAGAAACAATAATTAAAAAAAGTTCTAATTTCGATTCATATTTTGGCGATTTTTTAGGTGTTGAATGCGTTTAATGTGAAAGGTGATTTTGGAGCATTTATTCGACCCCCTTTCGACAGTGTTAAAAAACAAAAAAAAAACAATTTTATCTTTTTTGATTTTCTTCCGCAGAAAATTCTAAGAAATGAAGTGGTGAATGCGTTGAAAATGAAGGTTGATTTTGTAGCAATCATTTGACCCCCTCTTCCCACATAAAATATAAGGATAAAAATGTTTCAAACTTAAATTGATGTATTTTTTTTCAAATGAAATTATGAAAAATAAAACTTTGAATACGTTGATTTTGTAGCATTAATTTGATCCCTCTCACCACTCTGGAAATAATGAAAACGAAATTTTCGACTTCAACTGTCGTCTTGCTGGGGTTTTTTTCACAAAGAATCAAGAAAAATTAACTGTTGAATTGGAAGAATGTGAAAGTGATTCTGTAGCACTTATTTGACCCCGTTCCACACACAAGATATAACGATAAAAATATTTCAGACTTCAATTGACATCTTGCTGGGGTTATTTTCAATTAAAATAATGAAAAATGAAAAGTTGAATACGTTGAATATGGAAGTTTTGTAGCATTTATTTGACCCCCTCCACCCAAACCAGAAATAATGAAAAATGTTTCAGACAATTGACATCTTGTTGGGGTTTTTTTTTCAAATAAAATAATGTCAAATTCGATCAAGCGCTCTCCGGCAAGGCGGATATCTTGATCGTAAAACATACGGATATGAATAATAATAATAATAATAATAATATGCAAATACAATATATAAAAGTCAATAAAAGAATATAACAAATAAACGTAATATGTCACGAAAGCATCGTTTGTGTGTGACAGACATTTTTTAAAATACAATTAAGAAGATACGACAGACATTTTAAAATACAATTAAGAAAATTCAATACATTTTATAAAAAACATTTATGCAATCAAAGCAAATAATCCTAAAATAAAAAAAAAATAACAAAATCAGAATGGAGATTTCTAATGACACCGTAGACCCCAGTAAAAAAAGCGAAAGTTTTAAATTATTTTCATCCCTGTTGCCAGGAGATGTACTCTGGGGTTGGTCACTATAATAGCGGAGAGTTTAAATAACAAGACAGCTAGCTGCATGGAAACTCTGTTGGAAAAGCATGAATTATGAGCCAACCTCACCTGATCTGAACTCTAACCTCACGCATTTACGCGTTTTTAATTTTGAGTTTGAAATTTATGTTAACTATCTACCTGAAGTTCTGATTTTCTTACCGACAAATAACTCATAGTTGTTCATTGTCAGATTTGTAGTATGGTTCGTGTTGGATTTAATACCTAGGTACTAAAGATTTCGTTTAGTTACTAGTGATTTACTACAAGATATCGAGGAAAACCAAAACCCTCTCCAGACATCCTTAGAAGATTAATATTCATCCTTGCGAACTATGTACCCTTAAGAGGAATGTTATTGAAACTGAAAAGGGGGTGGATAATGCAGCGAATGGAATTTCAGTGCATGTATACTTGGCAGCTTTTCCAGAAGCATCGTTGAATATTCTTCACGAGCGTTGGGGATTACATACAATGTTATAGCACTAAAATTCCGAATACTATCGGACTATGAGAAGAGGGCAAATTTTGTAGCGTTTGTCATCATAAACAATCATGAAAATGACAAATTTCTGAATGGGGCGACAAAAAAAATACCCTAAATGGAATCTTAAACAGACAAATCTCTTTCTACGTGATCGATAGTAATCGACATTCTATTCAGGGACGTTAATTATGCGGTTTCAATTATTCAGATAGAGCTAACAAAATAGTCCTCCTACCTTCAATTTGTCTACTTTGAACATCACTTTCGATAATTACGCTTTATGGGAGTTTAATTGATATTTCGGAACTGTTCTTCATCGTTAACTCGTCTATTTTTTTTTTTATCAAGACCAAGTTTGATACAATACCCAAGTTTGAATGGTTGATAGCGCTTAGTGGAATTATGAATCGATTCGAAAAAGGATTGAAAGGTTATTATGTTAACTTGGAATATCAAGGCGTATAATGTTTTTCATTGTGTTTTTTTTTCAGATGATCCTCTTAAATTTCTTTTGTATACTTCTGGTGTCTCCGTATTCGCATATTCCAAAGTTTATAAATTATTTTTATTTTTCATGGCCGTTATACTGGAATTGATCGTCCTCATTGGAATACTTGATCATTTAGGTGAGGGAACAGGGGTTCCACTGTGGAAATATTCCTCATTCTTTCTTTGTGCACAAGGGGTAAGTTTCGATTCGACCCTCGATTAGGCAGTTAATTCTTTCCTACAAGTTCTGTTATATGTAAAGTAATTTTTGTCTGGTCACATGCTCAAGGTGAAAAGCTCTAGCAACTCTTTTACTATTCGTCGAAAGAACTCTCATAGTAAAATTTAGCGAAATCCAGGCTCCAGTATCAATGTATTGATATTGCAAATTTTGAAAGATCGACAATTCTGTCCCTATCACATACAGCATATTCAAGTTCTTCTGTCAAGGAAGTTTCCACAGAGACTAGACTTATGTATTTGGATTCAATATATTTGCTGAGAAATCCAATCCATGATTTTATGGCAAGTTTTATTCACAAATGATAGATGTTTTTTCTGTAAAGCTATCATAAATTTTCACAACAATAATTTATGGGCTGAAGAAAACCCAAACGCCGTTATTGAAAATAATTGTCAAGAGAAATGTAAACGCCGTTATTGAAAATCATTGTCAAGAGACATTTTCTGTGAAAGTTTGAGATGGAATTGTAGACAATTTGCTTATTGGGTCTCCTAAACTCAGTGGTGACCATTACAGACACTTTATTGGATTTACTAACTGTTTGCACGCCAGTATTTGGAAAAAAATTATGCCGAAGTCACCCGATATGAGTCCTTTTAACTTTTACCTCTAGGGCAACTAAAATCATTAGTATACTAAACTACAGTTCAGAGCAAAGAAGGCCAAAGGACACGAATAAAGAAGTCATGTTCCATTGTTAGAAACAATCCTTGAATTTTTGAGCGTGTTCGCTGGTCTATGGTAAGGCGTATAAACGCATGCATTGAAGTTGGCGGTGGACAATTCCAGAAGTGGTTCATTTTCATAATAAAGTTATTTATTCACTGATGACCAAAATTATGTTTACAGAAAAATCAACTTTTTGCAATTCTTATTTCGATTTTTGATGAAGTTTGTTTTCGTATAATTACATTTTCTCAATATGAGCACAATAATTTTAGTATGGTAGGTACGTGACACTGAAAAAAAATATATTCATTTTTTATAAAGCTTCTAATTAGAGTGAAGTTATCCACACATTTCCATCCACACTTTTATGCGGTGATGCCAAATTTCAAGAAAAATCATTAGTTATCATTATGTAGCTACAGCATCAAGAATTATAAAAATTCTTCGAATGAGCTTGGCGAACCAGAATTTGGCAAATATTTTAATATACCTATTCAAATTGTTACTGTAAAGAAGTATTCACTTGAATAACGGTCATCTGCCTTACTGGACCATAGTTGAAAAAATAAATTCTATAATTTTTACACATAGAGTGCTGTGCTGAGATGGAAATCACAAAAATCTCAGAAAAAAATCATGTTCTCGATAACGGCGTGAGCCACCTTGAAATAAAACAGAGGCTATTGAACGCACATCAATACCAATGCGTACACACAAAAAAATATCTGTACCAATCCGAAGGGGAGATGGAAATGTCAAAACTATAAAAAAAAAACATTTTCTCGTTTATTATGGCGCGAGTCACCTCAAAATAACACAGAGGCTATTAAACACATCAATACAAATGCCAACCACTTGAAAAAATATGGTAAAATACGATTCAAAATTAGTTTAAAAAAAACATGATCGGTTGAGTTGTAAACAAATGAATGTTTTTTCTGATTCCGCAATTTATTTTTAGTTTTTTATAAACTTGTGATACTTCTCGTTTATTTCCATCAATTGTTTGATTCTTCTTTTTTATGTATTTATTGCCATTATTCAGTGTATGTATTATTATTATTATTTTTTTTATCCCTCTATAAACAGAAATGTTTCTTGGAATCAATATAGTAAATAAATTTCCATCTCCCCTACGGATTGGTACAGATATTTTTCTATGTGAACGCATTTGTATCGATGTGTTTAATAGCATCTGTGATATTCCAATTTGACTCGCGCCGTAATCGAGAAAATGATTTTTTTCTGAGATTTTTGCGATTTCCATCTCAGCACAGCACAGATATTATTCTATCTGTAAAAATTATAGTTTTTTTTTAACTACGCTCCAGTAAGGTAGATGATCATTTTTCAAGTGAATATTACTTACCGTAACAATTTGAATAGGTATATTAAAATATTTTCCAAATTTTGGTTAGCCAAGCTAATTCGATGAATATTTATAATTGCTGATGCTGTAGCATACATAATGATAACTGATGATTTTTATTGAAATTTGGCAACACCGCATAAAAGTGTGGTTGGAAATGTGTGGATAACTTCACTCTAATAAGCTTCTAAACCTTAAGAGGAAATGAAAAACTTCAAGAAAACAAAAAGATGGAAAATGAAATAACAGTGAATACTCCTTCAGAATATGTGAGTAGCGAAAAAAAAACCTGAAGAGGTTAATGACTCTGAAAAAGGACCCTGTGGATTATTCGAGAAATTAACAATTTTATTTCGTGCGCACTGTTAAGTCGAATATGCTTGCCAAATCTGAGTTATTATTATTGTCGAAATTGTCGAAGTAAACTACAAAAAAATAATGAAATAATGTATTTCGATAACCATGTGTCTCGGAAACCAATCTGTTTAGGACATATAGTATTTATATGAACTGTTCATCCTGAAATCTCTCGAAAATCACCTCTCGAAGTTTGTGTGCATACTTTTTTTTGGTGAGATTGGGGAAATCTTTTATAGAGAAATATTGAGTCTCCAAGCTCAATAAATACTGTGTAGGTCCGGTCAGGCTATTGCCTCCGGTGACACCTAGGCCTATTGGCCCATTGTATCTAACCTATGTTGTGATGTCACAGTACCCAATACAATACTTTTGTGCCTTGTACGAGTTTGTACAAGTTCCGGATTGGGTGGGAATTGTTATAGTTCTGGGTCGCCAGATGACTGCCTAAAAATTGCCTGTCTTTTGCGGTCTAGAGCTTCGCAATAGCACAGTATGTGTTTCACGATTTCTGGGTCTTTACCGCATAGTCTGCAGGTCAGGTCTCCATCGTATTGCCCCATTCTTTGAGGTGCTCCTTCACTTGTGGATATCCAGTCAGTAGTCCCGTAACGGTTCTCAACTGGCACCTGTTCATCCTTAACAGGTCTGCCATTCTTTTGTTATACGGTCCTTTGATATATGTATTATTTTTCCCTTGTTTGTTTCCAGGGACATTGTCCCAGTAGTTTTTGTGCTTGTCCATAATCCAGTCTTTTACAGACGCTCTTATTGTTCACTTCGGTACCACTAGCATCTGCCCTTGGTTTGGGAGCATTATCGACCCTCTTTGTGTGAGCTCGTCTGCTTTTTTATTGTCTGTGATTCCCTGATGACCTGGTACCCATATCCGTTTTACTTGATGTTGATATGCGCATTTTCGGTGTTTCTCCTATTATTTTCCTTCGCGCATTGTAGGATGGCGTACACTTCTGGTTGAAAGACAGAGGTATGGATGCCCAGTGAGTAGCTGATTCCAATACTCGGATTCCTGGTGAACACTCCTAAGCCCGCTCCATTCTCAGTCTTGGATTCATCTGTGTACCAGATTTTCCCCTGTAGAACGTCCTTGAGCTGTAAGCTGTTCCATTTAGTTCTGTTTGGCACCAGCACTCTCAATTGGTTGTTAAAGGAGTACCGTTTTGGAATGTGGTCCGTTCTCGTTCCTAGCGCGTCCCCGATCAGAATTCTAACGATTCTCAAGTGTCCCGTTCCAACGTTCAGGTTTGGTGCTATCTGCAGTCTGGAGGCAATAAGCCTTGCCTCGCCCTGAACCATAAAGTGGAGAGGTGGCAGCCTCAGGAATGTCTTCATCGCTGCAGTTGTTGTTGATTTGATGGCCCCTGTGATTCCAAGACAAGTAAGTATTTGCACCTTGCTTAGTCTCGTTGCGGCTCTCATTTTTTGTATCTTGGGCCACCACACCAAAGAAGCATATTTAATGGAGGGCATGACCACCGAGCTATACAACCAGTGCAGCATATGTGGTTTTAAGTACCCATTTTTCCAAAAGTGCGTCTGGCTATCACTAGTGAAGTCACCGCTTTTTTAGTAATGTTTTCGATATGTTGGTTCCAGGTCACCTTGGAGTCTAGTATTACTCCAAGACTTTCCCCTTTATATATATATCTCCTCCCCTCGAAGTCGTATGGGTCCTAGGCTCTCTCTTTTTCGTCTTCGGGTGAATGCTACTATGGTTGCCTTGTTAGGATTGACGTTGAGCCCCTCCAAGTCCGTCCAACTCGTTACAAGATTAAGAGCCCCCTGCTTGCGATCTCTAACCGTTGTGTTAAATTTTTCCTGTGCTAAACTACGATATCGTCAGCATAGCCAAGGGCTCGATGTCCTGCTTCGTACTTAGTTAACGCCCTGTTTAGGGCTACCACACTTTCATTTGCATTTTCGAAAGTATTTGAAAAATCTCTCCAAATACCGTTAAAAATACAACTCTTGGTTCAATTATATCATTGTATGATGAAATATATAATTCAGTCACCTCTATAATGGTAAGCTATCATCTTGTTTGTTTTTTTATCAAAGAAGAACATTTCATCTCATCGATATTAACTTGTTGCTTGTATAGATGTACAATTATGGAATACGAGGTAATATACATTCCTGTTTGAGCAGGTACTTTTCCACCGGGAAGTTATCAAAAAGTTGTAATCAAGAAAAACTCTCAACCCTTCACTTCTGAATATGAAACTATTGCTGATGGCAAACCACACGGTAGAATTATGGGACCCTTGCTGCTCATTTGTAAAAATCATTTACAAATTGAACATTAGTGAACATTATATAATATTGCAAAACTAATGGTTAATACATTTCTGAAAACCCAACATGCACTTTGATTTTGTTCCGTCTATCGAGCAAACTAGCCGAACAAAGTTTTTATATAATATTACTCAATAAAATTGTTGTAATCTCATTCAGGTACCTACATTTCTCTGTTCCAGTGAAAATAAAGTATTTAACTATTTTGTTCAGAACTCTTTCGTATGTTCGTCTCCAGTACTACTGCAGATAGTAATTCAAATAAAGTTTGCATAGGAGATCACCCCATGATAGACATATTCACAAGTGAACATGTATCACTATCATTCAATTGGTATTAGATATCAGTAACTGTGGAGAAACTGAATCCGAATTATTTCTTCATTTCAATGATTTCAAATGATATTATCATTATTGATGAAACACTTGGGGGGGGGGAATCGAAGAGATTTTAGGGAATATTTCCATCGTATGTTAAAAATCCCATATGATGCGGGACATTTTCGATCAATTACAGCGAAAAATTCCCGGCGGGACATTTTCAGGCTGAAAATTACCCGATAGGTATCGAAAATTACCCGCTCGGTCCGTGTATCTATAGTTACGATTGTTAAAATGTACATTTGTCATCTTGACAGGCATAAATATTGAATTTTAAACGTCGTTGAAATGTCACGTTTCGGGAATGATTCGATAACTGTAATTCAAGAAAAAATCACCAAGAGCAAACCAAAAAATACAATGTTGAACCAAATATATATATGGAAACAGTTTATGGATTTCATTAATGACTCCAGAAATATTCTACCGAATTACACTCGTGCATCAAAAGAAACCTAATTATTTTTTTCGTATGATTTTCAACCAATCAGAATGTCCAATTAAGTTAAGTTACCTCGTATAATTTCGATAATACCTGATTATACATAGAGTAGCTCCACCAATCGAAAATTTTAAAATAATTTCATTTTCATAGTAACCACATCGACATCAATATACAACAAACAGAACTGTCAAATTGTGACGTTTATCAAAAATGGTTAAAAAATTAGTCGATTCGGAGATTTATCATCAAATGCAATAGACGAAAGTAAAATACTGAGCCTCATAATACAGTGAAAACAAAAAAGTACGTATGGAAACAATTTCTTACGTTTTGCAGTGAAAGAAACTATGTGCTAAATGAATCAATTTCCACTGAAATGATAGCGTCCATTTTGAAAGATTGGGCTTTCAATATGCGAAAATGTAATGGAGAAAATTATAAAGAAAATGTGGTTAAAACGATGTGGAACATTACGGCAAAACAAGTACAAGAAAAATATATGAAGGAGTTTAATAGAGTAATTGATCCATATTTTTAGTCGCACGAAACGCAAGAAATTCAAAAAGAAGGGAACTTCAAATGTTACCGGACAAGAGAAAGGTTAGTGCATCAGCATTTAAAGATAACGAGTACATAGCAATGATAGAAGCGTGGGATGAAAATACACCGGAAGGATTACAAATAAAAATTTTCTTAATTGCTTCTGTAGAACTTGCGTGGAGAGGAAATGAAGGAGCGTCATGCTTGACTCATTATTTTCAAAAAGAAACTGGAAATGATGATACTCCAACTGGTAGAATACAATATAATCCTATTTTTACCAAAACCACACAGGGAGGAGCAAAACCATGTGCTAATAATAAATGGCTGTACCTAACCATAATGAAGTGAGTCGTTGTCCAGTGAGACTTCTAGATAAGCTAATGATGAAAAGAAGCGAAAACATCAATATTAAAACAGATAGGTTATTTCTGACAGTAAATCCCAACTGGAGAAAAGAAAAAACCCTTGGCTGGTACAAAAATATGCCAATTGGAGTGCATGAAATTAGTAAATGGACCAAAAAGTCGGCAGAATTGGCAAATTTGAATATGACAAAAAATTTTCAAATCATTCTCACCGAGCCACTGCTGTTTCACAATTGGCAAAAGCAGGTGTATCGGAACAAGAACTTATTAAAATAACAGGACATGGTAATAGCAATTCTATCAAACCCTACCTACAGATAGATGAACAACATCACCGAAACATAATAAATAAGATGAGATCCAATTTTTAAAACGCTGCAGGTTCAAGTAATAACACCTCCAGTATTTCCAGCTCATTTATGAGCAGTGGCCACGTTTCCTGCGCCGAAAATAACTTTCATTGCACCAGTTTGTTATTTAAATTAATAAATTGTTTATATATTTACTTAATTTACTCAAAAAATAATCGTATCAAATACAATACGTACCTCAAAATAAATACGGTTATACCTACATCTCAAACTTCCTGCATAATTAAAAATCGTGTCAGTTTGACAGAATAATCCTCCCGCTTCGCGGTCGGATTATTTAAACTGTCAAATTGACACTATAATTATGCAACAAGTTATCGATGTATAACCTGATTATTTTGAGGTACTTATAGTATTACTACTGATAATTTCCATTCAAGCATGTTCTCAGTAAAAAAACTGCAGTCGGTTATTTTCATATATCATATATGAAAATAAACTCATGCAGTTTTTAGAAAGAAAGAAAGAGCCCTCCTCCTTCGGAGTCGGGCTCTTTCGACAAAATATGAAAATAAACTCATGCAGTTTTTAGACAACATGCTCTCATGGAAAATTATCGGTAATTTTGAAGCACTTGTGTAATAACTCCCAATTAACATATGGATCTTTTGATTGGCATCAAATTTCCGAAAAATTTCTGAAATCTTACAAAAGGGAACGTTTAGATGAATCAATTTTGAAGTTATTATGAAATGTTTTTTCTACCATTTGTTGTTCATTTGGAATGTTTCTAAAATGGTCTATACTGACTATAATGTTTCGAGTTATTTTACCACTGAGTTATTCTGAATTGTTTCGATCAGTTATGATAGTTTGGAAAAAATATGGAATGGTTCTAAATATATCAAACTGAAGTTCTTCTGTGGTGTTACATTTATTGATAATGCGTATACTTTGAAATATTTCGAAACGCATTGATTTAGAGAATCTTAATATGTTTTGAACATAAAGAATTATTTTGAAACATTTCAGAAATCTTGCTACCTGAATATTTCTATTATTATCCTTTTAGTTATTTTTCAAATTTCAATTATCCAAAGTTGATAGAAATTTGAAATATATCTGGTGGCTTAGCGGTCTAATGCACAGGCCGTTCGAAACTCCAGCACAGCGATAGTCGGTTCGAGCCCGATGTAGGTACAAGAGATTTTTTCTCAAATACTTCATATCGGATCAGGTGACCGCATGCCTTGTTGAAAAGCAAGTGTATTGTTAGTTGTCTAGATGTCAATCTCGTCTAGTGCTAGCTTGGAGTGCACACCGACCACCCGAGGTGGTGCTGTTGGTTTTCCGGGTTATCCTACAGCCGAAAAGTGAATACATCACCTACAACATCAGTTAGTTGCCCGGAGCGCCACGGCAAATAATAATAATAGCCGTCCTCTACCCGCACAGGCTATGCCTTTGGGTACACATAACGAGTGTTTATGAGGGAGTATTATTATTATTATATCAAAATATCATTTCTGAAACCATGCGAAATGAAATGTTCCAATTATCCACACTTAGAATTAATTTGGAAAAATCGTACTGAACATATTGTTTCAAGTTCTTTTCAATTTATTTTCCAGTTTCAATTATTCAGAATGAGGAGTTTAGGGAATGTTTTGAAATGCAATAATGTCTTAAACATTTCATAAATCGTGCTACTTACCTGTAAGTTTCGATTTTTCTCGGTTGAAGTAATTTTGAAATGTTCAAATTATCCAAAGTTTATATACCAAAATAACCTGCCTTGAAATGTTTCGATTATTCAAAACTAATTTTGAAATGTTTCATGAACGTTTCATGTTTACTGGGTACTTTGCAATGGGCTCTAAATCTACATTTGAAATAAAATTCTTCAAGATGAGCAATTTTAGTGTCTTCGAAGTTGGGACAGTTTCAGTCTTGACAAAATTATTTGAAGAATAAGCACACTACATTTCCAGGTAAAATTTAGTTAACTAATAGCCACAAGCTATAAACAAATTTTTTCGGAACTTTTTGGTGGTGTCAAGTAATTTCGGAAATATAGGCCAATTTTTGAGAGATAACTGGTATTTTCTACCACACACTCCTACCTCGAAAAAAACACTGTAAATTCCCCCTTCTTTGCACTAGCACAATTTACACACCCTAATTTACCCGTTTAACCTTTTTTTTATTAAAAACGGTATTGTTCATCCAAAAATTCAACCTTCTTTCAAGAACATCAAAAACAACAAGTTTATGCATAATGTTTACTGTTGGTACCGTTGATCTTTGCATATTTGCACGGCCAACTTTTCGAGATATTTAAATTCACCATGAATAGAAAATTATTCATTCACGATTTTTCTTAGTTACCAACTTGACATAAATGAATTTCACTAACATTTTTGTTTAGATTGATGTTTATGTGATCATAAAAGAGAGATGACTTTTTTATAGAAGGTGCTGTTTTCAACAAAGAAATAATGTGAAACAGGTCAATTAGGGTGTTCACATTCTGCTAGTGACAAGAAGGAAGAATTCTGAGTGTTTCTACTGTTTTTTCCGCGGTAGGAGTGTGTGCTAGAAAATGTCAGTTATCACTCAAAAATAGGCCCATATCTCCGAAATTACTAAAGACCGCCAAAAATTTAATTTGGATTTTTGTTAAGGAGACCAAATTACGTAAGTTCCATAAAAATGTTTGATAGCTTGTAGCTATTAGTTAACGGAATTTTACTCACTTTCACCCACTATCTACAAGGGGTTCCTTTCAATGAAGGTGTTCCATACTTTTTCAACATTCCTCAAAGTGATATTAGTGTCCTTCTCTTGTCATAGACCCATTTATCTGTTTCAGTTCAGTAGCTTATACGTTGTACAATTACTGGTATATGACAAATTGGTAGATTCTTCATTATTTATGCGAAAAAATGCGTGGCCGTTAAAATCAGCTGGAAAAGAAATATTCGTGCAAATCTCATCAGAAAGCCAGTTCACCATTATTCTATGCCATTCTGCCTCTTTCCTAGTGATGATTGCATGTCTACTTTTCTTCCCATTCGTTGGAGATGAAACTGAATGGCAGTACACATCATATGTTCTACAGAAATCGCCGCATATCTTCAGAGTGATGTTCGATTATTTGTACCCCGTTCTTCTGATTACGGCTGGATCATCGTTAACACCTCTCATCAACCTCAGCATATACAATTTGGGCCATTTGAAGTTTCAATATCAATTGTTAAATGCATCCATAATCTCATTCGGAAGTAGAAGAGTGTATCATATCAATGATATACGGTATCAGGAAAGAATCAGTCGTCAGCTCAGACTCTGTATCAAGAGACAACTCCAGGTAAACCAGTAAGTATAGATTATTACTGAAATAGTTTTGATGTAATTATTTGAATCAATATGACAAAATTCAACCAACCGTAACCAGTGCTATTCGTAAACCAGCATCTCACAATCACGAAAGTACCAATTATACATATAGGTCAGGGGTTCCCAACTAGTGGTATGCGTACCGTCGCAGAGAACAAATTTACGTTTCGGCAGTCGTCTACTGAACGTAGGCTGTTATATGCTAGGCTAGGCTATAATAGTGAAGTAGTTGAGTCAATATTTTCGGTTTCCATTTCAATAATTTTGTGAGATATTGCCTGTAAGCGACGCGCAGATATATTCAAGGTCATAGCTCTTAAGAAAATCCAATACCTTTACGCGGGAACGTTTCAGGTGGTACACGTGAGTGATGTGAGCAACATGCATTAAAAGTGTACTGTAGCTTGTAGCAAATCTTAGCCGAACCTGTCCCCTGATTTGCATAATATATCACAGCTCTACCGCAGGGACACTCATTTGTAAACAACTATGCGTCACCGGTCACCGATTCCCAAAACGACCAGCAAGAGAGAGACATCTGTATTCCAGAAGATGCGTCGAACGCTCTCGAGTGCTACTGGATATATAAGAGAAGCGACCACGAGAGTGCAGGATGATTCCAAACAGAATATTTGCAGTCAGTTTCAGTGGGAAAAGTTGATACCTATTCAGATAAATTAGTTTGTGATTGTGCAATGTTTATATGTTGTTGTAATGGTTTATTGTGTGAGTTGTAATAAATAATTGTGATTTCATATAGGAAAACTGAACTATGAAACGATTTCTGACGTCCCCTTCTACTGTGCTAAAAAAACTAAATCACCGGCCATTCGTAAAGACGATGAAAGCTGCTCACAGTACGGTTTTACAGTAGGGCTTCGCAAGACCAAGACCAAGACCAAGACCAAGACCAAGACCAAGACCAAGACCAAGACCAAGACCAAGACCAAGACCAAGACCAAGACCAAGACCAAGACCAAGACCAATATCAAGACTCAATAAATCTTCCCAAGACCAAGACGAAGACTTGACTTTCGAGACCAAGATCAAGACTCTCCTCCCAAGAGTATTGGTCTTGCTCTTGGTCTCGAAAGAAAAATAATGAACTTTAATCTAAATACTAAATATTAAGAAAATTTTGATGGAAAATGTTAGGGCATTTTATTTCAATTATTTATTTTTAATATGGTACGTTTCTAAATTTTGTTCATTCAAAATCGAAAATACATTTTTTTAAATCTGTATTGCAGTTAAACAGTGTATGTTATGAGGTCGCAGTGGTTAATAAGTATTGCAATTTTCTCGGGATTCCGATTCCACCACTCTGCCGCAACCGCATCTTACTGGTCATCATACAATAATCCATTGTGAAATGGTCAATAGGAACCCATAGGCTAGTTCCTAAATTGTGGATAGTGACATATCGGTTGTACGGTTCATTATTCATATCAAGTAGGTCAAAAACTAGAACAGAAATAAGGTACTTTGGTTTCAAATCAAGTTTCACTTTGCCACTTTCGTACATCCCCTGTGCACTTTTAAATCCCGTAAAAACCAGAAAATGTACGATGAGTCACTATCTACAATTCAGGAACTAGACTATAATTAACATTCCAACCATTTTGAACTTTTTTTCTGGTCTGTCGAGCGTCGAGATTTCTTAAAAATTATATCATGATGGTGAAATGAGAAATTTTTATTTCGCTTACTTTATATACCCGTACAAATTGACAATTGTTAAAGACTGAGAAATACGAAATAACTATTATATGTATAACTGTAACTGTAAATGTATAAACTGTTGGAGAATTGAATTGAATAATTGAAATTTCTAGACAAATTTTTATTGAAGACCAAGACTTTCAAGACGAAGACCAAGACCAAGACTATCAAGACCAAGACCAAGACTGGGCCAGTCTTGTCTTGGTCTTGAAACATCAAGTCAAGTCAGGTCTTGGTCTCGCTAAGCCTTATTTTATAGTGAAGGCAGGGACTGGAACCAGTGACATTCCTATTCCTCAATGTGTTGTATATCTTGAATCAAAGCATGACGCCTTCATCACTGATGCGACACTAAGACACTGAGCACACTGATCTGATTGGTAATCCCATTGAAATTTTTAAAAACGAAATCTAATTTTTTTAAGAAATAAACCCAATGTTTGACGGAGTTTTTGAATACCTTGCTAGTTCAAGAATTGCAAAAGATGGAAAGCCTCATACAATCGGTGAGACGCTTCTACTGCCGGCCACTGTGGATATGGTCCAAGTCGTGTTTGGGAAAAGACAGCCAAAGTAATTAAAAAAATACCACTGTCAAATAACACAGTGAAGAGATGAATTGTCGATATTTCTAATACGATTGAAGAATAACTGGCTTCAAAACTCCAAGAATGCACTCATTTTGTACTACAAGTTGACGAAAGCACCGATGTTACAAACATGCCGCAGCTACTTAGATTAATGGTCCACCATCAATAGTGTTATATATACTTTATTAGTTTTGATCATTCTGTGTTAGAACAAACGGTAATTCGTTAATGTCAAGTAATCTGTCAATTAAACATTTAAGTATTCAATATTGGCGACGTCTACAATATCAGTGATAAAGCTATTTTTCCCAGCGTCTGTGGTTATGTCACATTTCAGATAACGCGATCCATATGTGTTCCAAAAAATATAGAAGATATAGATTACAAAGGGATAATTAAACTCTTAACAAACCATTTTATGCCCAAATCTTCAGAGACTGTTCATAGGTTTTTATTTCACAACAGGGATAAAAAATCGGGCAAAGGAATAGCCTCTTCTATAGCAGAACTTCGGAAGATTGTAATTTTGGAAACACACTGGAGAACATGTTGAGAGACCGTTTAGTAAGCGGCATTCTAGATGCATTGTTGCAAAGGAATCTACTTTCTGAGCTCAAATTAACATTCAGAACTGCATACGACACAGTTTTAGCAGCAAAAGGATCAGCAACTCAAGTTACTGAAATTCTTGGTTCCAAAAATGAAAATATTCCCCGTTATATGAATATGAAACATGGACACTTCCTGCAAATTCTGCAAAAAAAAAGTTTATCTTTCCAAGCGAAAAAATAATATAAAACCTGTTGAATCTGAAGAAGCTTAAGACGATTCAATTTCCGAAGATATAACCGAAAACTGTATTTTTCATGTGACTCAAAGTAGCGTTGGACAATTTATTTGAGTATTAGAAAAAGTCGTTTGCATTGCATTTAACATACTTTGGGTATTCGACTTTTGGCCAGGTTTTTTTGGTAAATACTCCTATGTGCGATGGTCGAATTATATTTGATCACATTATTTCCCAAATATGTCAATTAACCAATAACATTTATGCCACAACGTACATAATTACACTGTAAATAGTCCATACATGGTAAGCAACAAAACAGGTAAATGGCCTTTATCATTCGTTTACTAATTCATCTTGACAACGGAATATCAATAGTGTCATATACATGCCTAGGGTAATAATGGCTTCGACTCTAACAAGTAATACCTTCAGCATTATTTATATCAATTTTTAGGTTATGAGACTTTTTGAATATCGGTAACTTAGTTACGCGCACAAGCAACTCAGAATGAAATATCGGAAGAAAGGGTAAGAAAACAAACTTCAATCCAAGCAAATCTTGGGAAATGTCAACAAGCAGCGGGACAAACGTATAAGTAACACGGAATGTATCGACTGTTAACATTTTCGGCACACGACTTGTGAAATGTGTTGCATACATTCAGGCAACTGTCAATAAGGACTATGCAGTTTATTCGTAAAAGAAACGAAGCCGGTTTATCAGCGCGTAAATTTTGACAGATGAGGGAAATAATATTGAATTATGAGATTCGTGGATTTCTTAATTTTTGTCATACCGAAAATATACCGCAGCTCCAAACGCTTGCTTACTTGAATCGTTAAAAATGTGAAGATGTAAATTGAAATTTGATGAAAGATTCGAAGCATAGTATCTGGTAATCTTCATTGCTTCAATATTTTGATCAATTCATTGCCACTTGGTTTTCGGTATTATTTATCCTGTCGATTTGCACAGAGTACTGTCCACTTGAGTCCAAGAATTTTTTTCTTTCCATAAGTTTTTCGTCACTTCTGAGTTCTTCGGTAATATTTCTGTAAACTTCAATTGAATTACATATTCATCCTCCTTGTTTATAAATGTGAAATACTTATCCAAATAGCCTCTTCTTCTGTATACACTTTCTAAATATACATCCATATAAATTCCTTTAACAATTCCATCAAAGGCCTGAGCATACCTACTCTTCTTCATATACTGTGTAAGGTATTTATCACAAGACACAATACACGACACAACACACGATACGACACACGACACGCGACACACAACACGACACGACATGACACGACACGACACGACACGACACGACACGACACGACACGACACGACACGACACGACACGAAACACGACACAAGACACACGACACCACACGACAGACAACACGACACACCACACGAAACGAAAAACGATACAGGACACGACACACGCCACGACACACACCAAACGACACACGCCACACGACACATGACATGACACACGACACACGACAGGAAACACGACACAGAACACGACACACGCCACGACACATGCCAAGACATTCGACACACAACACACGATACACGACACACGACACACGATACACGACACATGACACACGACACACGACACACGAAACACCACATGACACGACACGACACGTCATGACACACGAAATGATATACGACACAACACACGATACGACCTTCGACACGACACAAGACACACGACACACGACACGAGACGAGACATATGACACGAGACACACTACACGAGACACACGGCACGAGACATACGACACGAGACACACGACAGGAGACACACGACACGAGACACACGACACGAGACACGAACAAGACACGGCACTTTGTAAGCGACAACTTCTAAGAGGGAGGCCTATAATTCGTTTTTACAGAAAAGTCATTCGATTCCTAATTAATTTTTTGTTTAACATGGATGTTTTCGAAAACAAGAGCAGCATGAATCAATGACTTATCGCAATTTCTATTTGCAGAAGGAATCAGAAATAACTTCACTAATTACTGAAAAATATAGTTTTCCATACTTCTCAACCTCACTCCATTCGATTGTTTTAATTTTGATGCTTTATGATGGAGTCTTATTTTGAAATCTTCCTTTGCAATAAGTTTTACAAGACTCGTAGGATTTCATCTTGGGGAAAACTGAAATCCTGATAAAAAATCCCTACATGATTCTGAGAATAGGCTATGCTCTAATTAACAGGTTTTCTCAATATATCAATTTCACTCCCTTACAATTCGGTTTCCTTTCAGGTCTCTATAGTTACGACACTGGTGCTTATCTATGAAATGAACTATTTTGATTCCCAACTTCAAATGGTCTTTCACACGTCTCACAATGCTTCTCCTTCGTTTAATAATAAAACCTTCGTCAGTTGAAAGTCTAAACTTGCCAATAAATACTATACTTTCGTCCCTATCAAATTATATATTGAAGTCATTTCTTTCCAACAGAAAAATCTTGACTGACACTATTATCTTTTTCTAACAACATACAAGGTAAGTAAGCTAAGTAATAATAGAATCATGAGTAGCTATATACATAAATATTGTTACGTTTATTTGCTAAATGATAATGCCGAGCACACTAGTAAACTGTACAAAAACTGCTTATCACTTCTTCATAAACTGTCTAGCCATAACTTCTCTTCATAAAACTTCCTCATCCCAGTGAAATGTCTCCTTATATACTCGAGCCGTGTGTAGAGCAGATCATTCGCGACGGTTCCATTATCCCGAATATTCAATACCGAAAATCTTCTACGATTTTCCAGGAAGTAATTATCGACGAACCGCTAGCGAGTCGACCCAGCGGCGTAGCTAGGGGATTTTTATCAATCTCGTAACAATAATGTAAATTCGAAACTCCAAGTATCATCATTCACGATGAAAATATTTTCGTTCTTACATGCTCTCAACTGGCTGCAATGGACGTATCAATTGCCTTTTCATGGTTATACATACAGCGTGTCCCGCTTTTCATGAATACACCCTAATATCTCAGTTATTAATAATGCGATTTTCTTGAAATTTTGGTGGTGATTATATGTTAGGTAAATGAAGTATTTTGGCATAGTGAACATTTTCATCGACCATAGGCGTGCGGTGTGGGGGGGTAAAAAAAAGCTGTTTTTGGGGAAAAGGATATTAGGGCTCATTTTATATAACTTTTTTTATCAGAATTAGAATCAGCATCCCCAAAAACCCCCCAATCCATATTTTCGAAATCTCAAGAGCTGATTTGAGGAGAAAAAAAAAATAAATTCACTTTTTTCGTCAATGCACCCGAATATTAGCGATTTTCTTGAGATTTTGGTGGTGATTTTATGTTAGAAAAATGAAGCATTTGGCATAGTGATCATATTCATTCACCATTGGCGAAGTTGGGGAGAGAAAAAAGGCATTTTTTGAGAAATGAATATTAATGCTTATTTAAGACAACTTTCCATATCAGATTCCGAATCAGCATCCCCAAAAACCCTTTAATTCATATTTTCAACATCTCAAGAGCTGATTTGAACAAAAAAAAAAGTTTAAGTCTTTTTTTTAATAAGTTCTTTATTTGTAACATTGGTAACAAAATTACGAATTACTTTATTTTAGATTCTTGTGTTTTCAACATATCTACCTTCTGAAACAATACACTTTTCAACAATTCTTCTCAAACGTACATTCACTTTTCTTAAAGTTTGGGGAGTTATTTCCTGACACGCTTACCTAATTGCAAAGCAAAGTTCCTCTCTATTACGCGGCCGAGTAGCATACACTTTATTCTTCAAATGCCCCCACAGAAAAAAGTCACAAGGGGTAATATCTGGCGATCTAGGGGGCCATGGTTCCAAAGGAGAATTTCTACCTATCCACTTCATAGGGAAAATTGCATTTAAAAAGTTCCGAACTATCCCAGAATTGTGTGCGGGGGCCCCATCTAATTGAGAGATTAAGTTTTGTCTTTGTGCTAATGGCAATTCCATGAGAAAATTATAGATACCATTTTGTAAAAAATTTAGAAAATTTTGTCCGGTCAGGTTATCCAGGAAATAAGGACCAACAATCCGTTCGTTGAATATGCCACACCACACGTTAACTTTTTCACTGTATTGGTTTTTACAATGAATTACCCAATTCGGATTTTCAGCTGCCCAAAACCTACAATTTTGACAAGACACCACACCGTTTGTTGTAAACGTTGCCTCGTCAGTAAACATCATGTTCTTCAAAAAAAGTCTGTCGTTAAGATAGTTACCCTGCAACCATAAGCAAAATTTAAACCGTCGTTCAAAATCACCATTTAACAGAGTATGTAGAAATTTTGGTTTAAATGCCCTAATCCTGTTGCGTTTCAAACATCTCCATACTTTGTTTTTCGTTAAATTCATTGTCCTCGCAACTGCCCTTACAGTACCATTTGGGTTGATTCGAACTTCTGCTAAGATACGTTCGTCGTCTGGATAGTGTCTTTGATTTAAATTGTACCTCCCTGGTCTTATTTTGAAAACCGCTCCAGTCCTTGCGAACAATCTGTTGATTTTGGCAACGGTATCGTGAGAAATTGGTTCTCGATCATGATGCCTTCCATTGAATATTCCAGCAACTTGACGCGTAGATCTTTCATTATTACCAAATAAGCGGATAATCTCTACTTTTTCTCCAATTGTAAGAACTACTCTTCGGTTGTGTGCCATCTTATTAACAGTTAAGTAACACTGTTTGACTTATTGACATTTCGTACTGATTACCGATGTCAAACAAAAACTTTTGTTTCAAAGCACTCTTTCATTAATATGCATGAAAACTCAAATCGGCAAGCCAACGGTAACAAAGTGTGCGTATCTTCGGAAATACCTAAATTGTAGTATAAGGGCAGTTGCAAACGATACAGAATATAAGGAAACGAAGGTGTTTGAAATTTAATATAGGATTAGGGCATTTGAAATAAAAAGTTAGAAATAAACAATCTATTGAAAAAAAGTGAATTTAATTTTGTTTTCTAATCAAATCAGCTCTCGAGATTTCTAAAATATGAATTGAGGGGTTTTTGCGGTCGCTGATTCCAAATCTGATAAAAAAAAAATTATCTAAAATGAGCCCCTTATATCCTTGGAGAAGAAGTGGAGATTATCCGATTATTTGGTAATAATGAAAGATCTACGCGTCAGGTTGCTGGAATATTCAATGGAAGGCATCATGATCGAGAACCAATTTCTCACGCCAAAATCAACAGATTGTTCGCAAAGACTAGAGCGGTTTTCAAGACAAGACCAGGGAGGTACAATTTAAATCAAAGACACTATCCGGACGACGAACATTTCGAATTTCGAAACAACCCAATTGGTACTGTAAGGGCAGTTGCGAGGACAATGAATTCAACGAAAAACAAAGTATAGAGATGTTTGAAACGCAACAGGATTAGGGCATTTAAACCAAAATTTCCACATACCGTGTTGAATGGTTATTTTGAAAGACGGTTTGAGTTTTGCTTAAAAGGACTTATTGAAAAAGAGTTGAATAATTTTTTTTCAAATCAGCTCATGAGATGTTGAAAATATGAATTAAAGGGTTTTTGGGGATGCTGATTCCGAGACGAAAATCATCTCTTGAGATTTCGAAAATACGGATTGGGGGTTTTTGGGGATGCTGATTCTAATTCTGATACAAAAAGTTATCTAAAATGAGCCCTAAAATCCTTTTCCCCAAAAACAGCTTTTTTTTACCCCCCCACACCGCACGCCTATGGTCGATGAAAATGTTCACTATGCCAAAATACTTCATTTACCTAACATATAATCACCACCAAAATTTCAAGAAAATCGCATTATTAATAACTGAGATATTAGGGTGTATTCATGAAAAGCGGGACACACTGTATATTTTATCCAAGACGGTATTTTTGGGTTTTCGTTGCCATGAATATACCCGACAGAAATCAAAATCTAGCTGACGTGTCCTTGGAAAATTGCGACATGGCAACAATGTCATGACTTGAGTGATAATAGTTTGAAAAGATGTTAGCTTCAGGAATATTTGGGCATAATCCATCTAGGTTGTGTTATTTAATCGGAGCATTTAGTCAATGCCTGTGGAATCAGCATTGGAGTATGAATTACAAAAAACTGTGGATTTTCAATATACACAAACGGAATAATCTCGATTCTCGAATCTCATTACCAAATATGTTTTGTATCTATAAACTATCCCGTTTTTTCTTTGTATTTGGTTTTTCCCGTATCGATTGGCTATTGGGATTCTTTGGGATTGTACCTGAACTCTAATAAACCTTAGTGATTTCACATCAGGTTCCTTCGAGGTTCGATATTATTACAAATTGTGAGAGCTTTATGGGATATTGCTGTATAACCTATTGAACAATCTTGGCTTAGTACATGTTACGTTTGATTTACAAAGCCCATTGTCTGTACTGATTTCTACTTTGGAAATTATTTTCTCGAAAATTTCTCCACCCGATGGCCCCATTCTCATAAATGCACTTCTGATCAAAATCTCGAATACGGTGGCGTATCTCTTACATTTTGCTACACTTTTTGACCTTTATTCGAATCAATGTTCAATGTTCATGTTAATTAGTTATTTTTTTCAGCTTCTACAGATCTCAAGACAAGGGCTCTAGCCACATAGTAATGTCACTATGTTTATTTGGATTGACAATTTTTGTGTCCTCCAGTTTTTTCATCACTTCGGTAAGTGAACTCATCTCTATTGTTGCCTCTATATGTTTGCCTAATTAATAGATGGCTTACATAGCTGGAAGAAGGGTCGGTTCTAAATTGACCAAATATCCTGAAATTTACAATGTATTTCTCAAGAAAGATATTCGTAACTTGACATAGCTTTTTGAGAATTTCAACCTTCCACAGTTTGAAAATGAAAACATGGTAATTCAAGTACAAGTGCAGAAAGACAATGAATTAGTTTTTCCGGATACGGGAGACTGCTGTCTTGAAAAAAATTATTCAATTTCGTCAGAAACATATCGTATTCTAAGATTTCCATAAAATTAGTTATAATTACCTAAATAATACTTTTTCAAAATTGGTTGATATTTCAAAGGCTATATCTGCCTCCGTTATCAAAACTCTACGAAAACACAATTCTTCATCAGGTTTGGAGAAATCAGAATCTCTTGTTGGCAAAATCAGAAGAAATCTGCCAATACATTCTTTACGATGGCATTTGGTATTTCGATACATAGAATGTCTGGTATCTATGTTCATCCATTTTGACTGGGTTGGTTGAAAAACAGTTGTCTGACAACCTGCTATCTTTCCCCTATGAACAACAGACCTGTAACAAGTTTTTCCACGAACAACCCTCGCTAGACAACCAAAATTGTCGAACGAACGAGGTAACGAGCTCACCAATGGAAAACAAAGTCGACAACCGAAAAGTAGCCCAAGTCGTCGAGCCGGACTTTTCCAGCTTGCCTGGTGACAGGTAGGGAATTCCTCTATAAGATACACTATTCCGATACAAGCAAATACGCAGAAGGCGTTGACGAGTATGACCCTGTGGAAGCCCTGTATCAACTATTTTAGCGTAAAACCTACGTTCGACAACCAAAAAGTTGTCCTGGAAGTGGAACGAGATAACGAACTTTCTAGTGGAAAACTGAATTGACAGCCAAAATGTACTCCTAGCCTTCGGGACTATGTGAGTACGGTACGACGAGGGCATCACCACTTTTATTACGAATACCCGTTTTGAAAGATAACATTACTTTGCTACTCTTGGTTATCAATATTCACACAGGCCTTATTACATGAATATATATTCAGTCGACTTGTCAGGGACATCAATAGGAAGTAAACAGTATTAATACATTATAATATCGAATGTCATCGACCAATCGATATCAATCAATGAATTAGTACAATTGGCTAGTTGGAGCATGTTTGCAAGTGGGACACGAGATGTGGATAGTTATGATGTATTGAACATGAGAGGGAAAACATTATAAATATACCAATGTGTTGTAAATTTTTATTTTAAAATAAAAACCATCGTTCAATTTTTTTTTTCATATTTTCCTTCTTTTAGGGTGTCAGTCCCGTTAGTAACTTCAGGATGTATGTTTGTTTAATAGCTTGGTTTTCCGTTCTGGGTGTGTTTTGCTTATTTGGGCAGAAGATAACAAACGAGGTAAGTTCTAATTGGAAGATATCTGTAAAAAAAATTATTGATAACGTCTGTCTCATTTTGAACAACCCAATAAGTGGAATATCAAGTAGAATAATAAACTAAGGACCAGCTGACCATAAATGGATCCAAATCTTTAGAATTTTTAATTTTTTTTATTATTCACCATAGTATTGCAATAGAAAACAAACGAATTAATAATATAGGCAATTTGTCAACACAGGCATGTTGATAATACGGAAGACCGAAAGAAAAACTTGACTGTGTAGAATTTGATTGAGTAATCAGTCAGGTAAAGGATAAGAAATACAATTTCCATACATGTACAAGTACATGTTGAAAGAATTCAAGCCATGACATTCCATCAACTGCCATATTATTCCAATATATAGTCACAGAATCCAAAAAAAAATTCATAATAGTAAATATATATTCCACTGAGCAAGGTGATAGATATCTTCAATATGTTACAGTAATTCTTCAACCTAAGGTGTGAAGTTCGCATGAAAGCTTAATTCAACTACTGAAACTGCCGGGCAGTTAAGTTTACACATAGTAATTTTGTATAATGTAACAATTCTGAAATATCCTTGCAAGTATGAAATGTAAAATAAAATCAGCTTATAGGTCTTCTCCCATCTGAATCGAAAAATAATTTCAACTATGATATTTAAATAGCATTGCAAAATTTTTTGTAGAATACTTTATCAAGATTCAATTGAAAAAATCAACGGTCCTAAGAGGAAAAAGTTGTATTCTGTTAAAAACTTTCCGCCGAATATACTTATATATTGTACACATTGAAGCAGATGACTTGATTACATAATCCATTGTCACTATTAGTTTAAAGGTTTCTGAATCTCTTCAAGGAACTCATTTTCACCATCAGTGTGAACGGTTGAAACCAGCTCTTTGAAAATAAATAAAAAATATATAATTTAAATTTTAAATTGTATTACTCACATATCTGCATACCACTGTAGAAAAACGTGTATGCTTGACCGAGTCAATCTAGATGATGGTCAGTATCTAATAAATATTAAAAGCTGAATTCACAAAAAAAAAACACCTTCATCAGTACCAGTGTTTATTAAAAATAATTCTCTTGTGATAACAAAATAACGAAAATATTTCAAAATAAATCTAACTAAATGAAATTAATTTTTCAAAACTACATTAAACGAATTGCGATTGAGTAAATGGAATTTTTTCCTCAGTTTAGCAAACTATGATTACGATCTTTTAAAAAAGCAGTTATTCCTTACTGCAGCTGAAACATATTCCTCCATTGAAAAGTCATTCAAACTCATCATGCAGTGACTGACGGAGTATGAATACCATAACTATTCAAAAATAAAAAAATTGAGAAAAATCACATTTTCACAGTAAGGGGCTGCCATATCATACTTTACTCTCGAACTCAGTTTTTGTTTATTGATGTCTTTATTCCTCTATAATTTTCTGCAATTATGGTTGTCCCAATTTGAGATTCAATATAATGTTGTTTATATATAAGTGGTGTAGAATAATAGGTAGTTTTGTCTATTTTTTTATGATGATCTACCATATAGTTCAAACGGCTACATTCATCAATTCATAGATGCAGAGATTTTCAAAAACTAAATATACTTACTGAAAAAACAATAGTACAAAGTTTCACATATGTTACCTATTTTCAGTGTGTCACTGCATGTGTAATACAGTAGGCGAAAAATTGTTATAACAGTGATAACAAATATTATAAGAAACTAAAATTTTGTTTGTGAATATTACATCTTTTATGATTCTCAAATACTTCAATTTCAATTAATTTCTTTTTCGTCTAATAATTCTTCTCTCTCTCTCTCTCTCTGGCTGGGCCCTGGTTCTTCTGATGTTATTCTTTCATTATTTTTTGCATTAACATTTTCTGAATATTCGTATTATACCCCTTCTTCATCAGGTATTTGACGCAAATGTATAAGTATCTCTGTTCGAATCGAATAACTATCTGGTTCCCCAATTTCGTGTTGATTTTTGTATGACGACTTGTCCTTTCAAATTTTTTTGAAGTTTGTTTCATCAAGATTATTATGTTATTTTACTAAATAATACGCCGAGCACACTACTAAACTATTTTTATTACCTTCGCTATAAACATACAACTACTTAACTGACAAACGAAACAGTTAGATCTCTTTAGGTATTATTCCAAAAACTTCTTAACTTTCTTATCACAGCTGTTCTCGATGTTGATCGCCATACCACAACTCCAATGCATTAATAAGGTCTTTATATTTATTTTGCTGTTTGATGGGTATCGCCTTCAACATACCCAAAGCTGGCCATTTCAAAGCTAGTATAAGTGCCGTAGCTTTTTCTTCTTCGCCTCATCCATTAGCCACTGCAGCAGCATCAAATTGTCGGCGATACATGGACCAAGATTCCATCAAAAGTCGGTGATTTTACGGAAATTCTTGATATGGCAACCCTGTCTCGACGATCTTGGTTTTCGAGTCCTTTCACGTCCTCTCGCACTGTATCCTTATTAAGCTCATCGTCGATTTGGGTTGACGTCTTCCTTTAGTTTTTCTTTCAGTTAATCCATTTGTACTTCGATTTTCTGTAATACATGTTGGAAGAACTTGTCTTGATGTTCTAGAACCTTCTGGAAGTCTGTTTTCCTTTGTTTTTCTATTTGTTCTAATTCATTCTTTTCTTATTCGAGAATTTTCTGGAGTAACTCTTCTCATTCTTTCTTTTCATTTAACCTTCGCATTTCCTCATTTTGTTTTTCATTTTCACGTTTTTGTTATTCCTCTTGGGGCAATTTTTTCTCTTCTTGTTTTTCGTTTTCTCATTCTTGTTTTTCCTCCTGGCGCCTTCTTTCCCCTTCTTGTTTTTCGTTTTCTCGTTCTTGTTTTTCCTTCTGGCGCCGCTTTTCCTCTACTTGTTTTTCGTTTTCTTGTTCTTGTTTTTCCTTCTGGCGCCGCTTTTCCTCTTCTTGTTTTGCGTTTTCTTGTTATTTTTCCTCCTGGTGCCTTCTTTCCAAATCCGCAAATTGATTTTGGATGAATTTCACAATGTCCTCCATCGATCGTATCGTACGATGTAATCCTCGTATTCACCATACAGTTTATAAATAGTTTATCTTTTTCACTAATATCCCGCTTCCGACACCACTGTTACGGTTTCACTAAATAATACGCCGAGCACACTACTTAACTGTTTTTATTACCTTCGCTATAAACATACAACTATTTCACTGACAAATAAAACACTTAGATCTCTTTAACTAGCTAAATATTCCAAACACTTCTTAACTTCTTCAGAACCTTCATAACTTCCTTATCACTTCTTTTTAAAAACCTCGTCTTCAGAGTGCAATGTGTCGCCTCATACACTCAATAAGTCTAGGCCAGACTTTTCGCGATGATTTCGAGATTACTCAAAGCAGAAAAACATTTACACACTTTCCGAAACTGAGCGATGAACTGAATGCTTGCGGCGTCAGCTCATTTGTTATGCAAATGACTTACTTTTTTATGGTTCAGCACTCAGCGGCGTAGCTAGGGGATTTTTTATCAATCTCGTATCAATAATTATCAGCCCATACTTTCTGCTTCGCCTCCATTATTTTAATGTTTTTTCTGTGGGACACAATGGCTTCATCTCACATGGTAGTAGTGTACGAATTCTCCTTCCCATTAACATTTCTACTGGTGGAGGTAACTGCTGCTTGGGTGTACTATTTCCATTGTTATAAAATGGGGATGAATTTTAGTGTCTGAATATGCCGCTCGATCATACCATTCGATTGACTGTACGTTGGACTAGATGTAATGTGCATGATAACAAGTTTCTTAAGAAAAAGTTCAAAATTTGTCTAATCAAATAAAAAAAATTCAGGGAATTTACCCGACTGAAATTTTCCTTACGGATGGTGCGGAGCCCTTGGTTTTAACTGTCATTCTGCTCCACCCACCCCTACGAGTAACCCTCTGAAGTCATTAAAAGACTTGTGCCAGCTGGTAATGACGACGGTCCTACTTTTCGACGTGCGATACCAAGCACGGGATTTTACCAATCAGCAATCGTCTTTTCATTTGTAGTTTATCGGATCTCAATATTTCTACGATCAACACATGGCACTGTCAATGAGTTGTACGTTTTTCATTATTATTTTCTTCTCTCAAAAGTTGTTGCTTACCAATAAAGTTCATGGCTTGAGCATCTGGAGTGAGTTACTTAATCGAAAAAAAAATACTATAACATTCAAGTAAAAAGTTCGTACTGATATAAATGGGTAATGTTGTATTTGATTAATTGGATTTAATATTCGTGTAGACAGAAAAAACTTTCTGGAGCTTCTGCAAATGTCACTGGGAACATTGGAACAACCAGAATCGGCGGACGCTTTTAATGATGCTACTGAAAACCACCAGTACCATCACCCTCAACGGTAATGGATTTGTAAACGTAAACTTCACGTTGATGAAGAAGGTAGGATTCTGCACAATATATACCACTAATTACTTCCAATCATCATCATCATCATCATCATCTTGGGTGTAATTCGTTAATAATTTCATTTAAACATGACCAGCCCTCATAATTGGATCCACACGAACTTGTAGGACTTGAAACATCATTCAACTGAAATTTTGTTCTGTACTTCATCCAGAAATGAATGATGAAAGTAAACAACTCTACACATATAGGCGTTTTTTTCACTCTAGCTTGCAAGGGCCAAGATTTTGTCCAGTACAATATCTAATAGTTCAAATTGGGTAGGTGCTAAAAAGGGTAGGTGAAGATTCATCATGCTATTTTCTAACTAAACCAGAATGTTTTGCAATCAACAATATTAGAAATCTCTGCCAATCCAGAAACAATATCAATATCTTAGTTATTCATCCTCTCACATAACTTGGACATACCAACTGAAGACGTATTTCGTTGCTATCCTATATATTATGATAGCGGTGGAAAAATCTCATAAAGTATCTACAAGGTTCAAGATTGTACCTACAAAATTTTGAAAACCCTTTTTAATCGATTTTTATTCCATAATTTATACAAGTACGCCGAAAGCTAACTTGACTCTTTTTGCACAGGCAAGGGTAGTGGTACGATTGTTGGTGATGAATCCAAAGATATTCTCAGAAGTTCAGTTTATGGCAGAGAGAATGAAATAAATAAATTAAAGTTATCATTTTTTGGATGCCATCTACAGAAATTTTTCATTCTGAAAGCCTCTCTCTGTAGACAGTCTACACTGAAAGAGAAACTACTTCGGACATACAAATGAAAAATTACTTGAAAATAGAATTTGATAAGTTAAACAAACTCATGTTTGTTGAGGGCTCAACGGGATTTTGACAAGTCTATAACAGTTGTAACGAACAGGTTGTGTGGAGAAAGGACCCCGCACTTTTTATAGATAAAATGGTTCTCGGTAAAATTGTCTGAATTTTTAGTATATTGTAGTATCATTATGTACAGAATGAAAAATAAAAACATTTTAGTAATGTCTGAAAATTCGATGTAATAATGAAATATTGATAAAATTATTTTGGCATGCAATAAACTATTCTTATTCCATCATTAATCACAATTCATACATTTCGTACAGGGTGATGTGAAAAATTGATGAAATATATGGCCAGTTATTTCGTACATATCCTGTATATTCAAGTGAATTATCATCCTCCGAAGATAGCTGAAGTTCTTTGAAATTCCTTTATTTTCTATCCAAAAAATTCAGTTTTCTACTATGACTAGTTTCATAGTTATTAGGTTTACCTATAATAAATGCGGGGCCCTTTAATTCTTTGAAATATACCTAAGCTGTTCGATATTCAAATGGTCATAGCAACTCACATGTTTCTGAAATATGACTGGATTAAATGCATTTAAACTTAACATGCTTTTCCTGACCAATATTTCAGATTACTTTTTATTCATTCTAGTCTATTATATTCTGGCAATCGGTCCTGAACAGTCATCATTCAATAGCGAGAAGACTCAATGTTAATATTTCAGTTCGAATACTCATAAATAGTTAATTGAATAATTAATACATTCAATAACTTTAAATTAAAATGGATCAATTGGTACTCCACATTATGAACTGATACATAATTCAATTGTTTAGTTTCAGTTTTCCCTTTTTTTGTACACAAAAAAAGAAAATTTGTTGTAAAACATGTCCTACGAAGCAATTTGAAAAACAGGAAAATTCATTGAAAAAAGAGTATGAATGACAAAAATATGTATTCTAATAAATTCCACAATGAACTGCATCGGTTGACTCAAATTCGATAATTATTATTAATGAAATTTCATCATCAGAGGAGTTCACTCGTTGAAGACATATACAGAAATGGAAGATGAAAAGGAAATTCAAAAATTATTTCCTTATCCTTGTTACTAGATTCTCATAAAAAAAAGAGCCGCTGCCTCAGTCAAATACCAAAGCTTTCAACAAATTCATCTCTCTTCCTTTATTAAGTGTATGGAAAATTTCCGTGGTGTTTATTGTGTGATTTGTTTCTTGCAAATCTCCATATATTGCTGATTTTTTATCTCACAAAACATGTTTTCAGTATCGTATATACAAATTCGGCATGAATATCCATGAATAAATGAATCTTCAATTAAACAAGTTACATCTTATACTGCTTTCTACTATTTTATGTACTTATTTCATCAAGAAACATATTAAAATATTCTTCATGTGAAACCGCTTGAACTTGAAAGGCAATAAATTCCTGAAAAGAAAATTGATTCAAAGGTTGAACAGAAATTAATTCAACAGTCCCACGACTGCCAAATCACCTCTTCCCCTTTTTCTGGCAAAGTTTCTCAACAGTACTCCGACTGATACCCAGGTTGATGGGTGAACCATGAAAAAAGTATGCAGATGGTCATCAGTTTTCGATTAACATTTGGTGGTTGTCATAGGAAGTGTTACAAGGTATGTTCTTGTACAAAAACTCTGCCAGGCGTCGCGTTGAGGCTATTAAATTGATTTCTCTTCGACGTTTGCCAACAATCCTACAGTATAGGAATGGCTGGATTACTAAAAAACAATATTTTTGTTGGACTAAAATATGTATGCATGATCCTTATGTACTCCAGTATACTTTGAAACTGTATAACAGTGCATATAACAGGGATTACTAATTATTCAACAAAGTTGCTGTTTTGCTTCATCTTTTTTGCCTGAGTTGACAGAAAAAAAAAACTCATTTTCGAACCTTCATCCACATAATATGTGGAATGAAATACTGACGAGTATTCATTTTCACCCATAACTTTTTTGACTAGAGAACGGCCAGGTTTTTTATTCTATGTCCTTGTAGAATGAAAACTAACATGGTAATTTCGTGGAATTCATATTCATATTATGTCATATTCAATTAAAATAATTCATTTGAAATGAATCAAGTACTTGAATTGTTGTTTCACCCTTTAGAATAATGATTTCATCATTTTCAATTCTATATTTTTCATTTTCAGATGTATAGAGTGGGAAATGTGTTGGTATGGATTTTCGCATACAATCTTCGATAACCAAATTGTAATGATTTCTCTGTATTACTTTCACTATTATTATTTATTGAATAAATGAAATGCTGCATCATAACTTCCTTTTTTCTGGATTCTGACTAATTTCTGGCTGGAGTTACTTGGATTGAGTACATTGGATAATTGAATATTTGGAACCTTTAGTATGAATATAATTCAAGAAATAGAAACTACCAAAAAAACAAAAACAACGCCAATTCCACTCGTGGTTCGCTGGCTTCTTCAGTAGCTCAAAGCTCACTAAACTACCTTTAATACTCCAATCCTACTGATACTACTCAACAAGTCAACCAAAGAAGATGACAGGAACTCTATATGGTGGAACAAAAGCCTTGAGAAATTTAGACAAGAAGTTCGACGACTATTTATTCGAGCTAAGGAGTCAGGCATCAGGGAACCCTATAGGGCTACTCTAATTTACTGCAACAAGGTTAACAGAAAGGCAAAGTGGGTGTCTTGGAGGAAGTTCTGTGAGAGTATATCCGACATACCTCGCAGCACAAGAATCCACAAAATTATTTCTTGGGAGTCGATGAATCGACCCGACGGCACATCCACGACCTGTAGAAAAGAAACGTTAGAGCTTTTGATATAAAACCACTTTCCTGAAGCTTGACTCCCCTCTTTGAGAGCGTCAAACTTCCAAGAATATTGCTAGGATTTCCGCTAAGAAAGTTATCACTGCACAGCAAATCACCCGGTGAGGATGGTAAATTTTCAGCTCTGCTTCTATGTACCTAGTCTGGCGTGAAATTATATACCATCCAGTTGGTTGGCGGCTAGGGTGCGCCGCACAGACCCACACCCCAAAATCGGTACCACCAATCAGCCTAACATCATTCCTGTTGGAAGAACTTGAAAGGATCATCAACGGACATATTAGGAACGCCTTTGCACGCTCCCCCTGAACAACCACCAATATGCCTATCATACCAGCAAATCGACAGGTTCAGCATTACATAACCTTGTAAAGAAAATCACCCAATCACTCAATAACAAGGAGATTGCGGTGGCCATATATTTTGATATTGAAGAACAGAAAGAAGAATAGAACCAACCATCAGGCTGAATCTACAACTGATATGACATCTACAAGATATGGTCCTCTGGTTCAGGTTCTCAATGTCCTCGAGAGGAGAGGGGTGGAGCTTTAGGGTTATGCAGACGAATTTTTCATTCGGAAAAGGTAGCCTTCAATATCCTCCAAAGAACGTTGGACGACGTTCACAGTCGGTGCCAGAGGGATGTCTGTCAACCCCATCAAAACTGTGATAATACCCTTTAACTGGAAAATAAATCTGAAACTCCACTTTCTTTTATTAGCAAGGTTATTCCATTTTCAGCAGAAGTGAAATATTAAGGGGTTACCCTTGAAAAAACTCACATGGAACGCTCATTTGGAGAAGTTTTCGACAAAGCCAGAGGATTTGTGGAAAATCTTGAAACCTAGGTCCCAAATGATTCCACTGGCTATATGTGATGGCTAGCAGAGGCAGGCTTGTCAGGTGATCACTGGTGCCATCAGCACCACACCGTCATCAGCTATGGAAATCCTACTAGACCTACCTTCTTTTCAAATCTTCCTGGAAAGAGAGGCTAGCTGGATAACCTAAAGAAGCATGCATATTGCCAATTGCATACAAGAGACTTATACAAAGCGTAGCGGACTGCTGATTGATACTGAAAGTCACAGCATTCTGGGAATGACCTCTGATATAATGCCTTCAACAGTAAATTTTGACTTGCCTTATACCGTTCTAATTCCAAAGAGAGACGACTGGGCGGAATTACTGACAGTAGATTACTGTTGGTTCACAGATGGTTCGAAAACACCCTCAGGTTCTGGTGCAGGTGTATACAGTCGTATAACTAGAACAGAAAAGATAAAAGTGACAAGGTACCTAAAAAGTTTTATTTCTGAAGCCGTAAGATATGAACGAAACTCACCATCTCTTATTATATTCTTGCGCTGAATATTTCAAGAAGACGGTGACTGGAGTCACAAAACAAATATTTAAAAAAAATCTTAACCAGTTCTTCTTGTTTCTTCTTCTGTGAACAATAATAATTTTCAGATATTGGGAGATGGAGAAGTTACAGGCATAGATGGTGTTAATTCAGGTTAGTTCAATGAATAAATGGAATATAAGAACGCATTCGTAGTGCTACTGAAAAATATCAATATTTTTCTCCTGTAATTTCCATATAGAAAATCCTAAGAACCAGGGAGAATTAGATAGGATTTGGAGTTTTTTCGAATTTCCCTGGAGACGCAAGATTCGGGAAACAGTTTACTGCGTAATGATTTTCAAATCTTTGCCTTTCAAAGAATGTGATGAAAAATATGGAGCAGCTGAATTTTTAACTCAATGAATCAATCTCGACGAAACAGCTAATGTTAGAATGTATGAATATATTTCATAAGAGCATCGGCATTGGATATATTAATACAAAATATACTTTTCTGTGACATATACATTACTGATACAAATTTATTTTCTTTGGGCAGATTCTGAAGGCTTCGGTATATATTTAGGAACTGCATTTCATGAAGAGAAACAATCTTCCAAAGCAGAAAAGGGTTATATTCAATTAAAAAAATGCAAGAAACATACGATGAAATGAAGAATTTTCTTGTAGTATACAGGGTGTTTCAAATTAGTTCGGCAACATTGCCAACTCCGTTATTATTGATGCTACGAATTCGGTTAAATGGGCTAACTAGTAGCATTTTTAATGGCCTTCTCGATGCAGAAAACAAAAAAATCAATATCAACCCGTCTAGTATTATACACGACAGTGTTCCAGGCAGAAATTCACGCTATCGATCTATGTGTAGAGAGACTGAAAGAAAATTTTCTCGGGTGAAATTCCGCGCGCGCGAATTTGCGAAATGTTGGGCGTGCGCGCGCATTCACATCAGTACTCAAAAGTAGTGATGGAAATGTGGGGGCGCATGCGCATCTGTATGTTCATACGTAAGTTGAAAAACATGGGATAAAGTAGTAATGGAAATGCCCGTGCTTGTCCGATATTTGGCAAATCAGCGCGCGGGCCTGCGCATGCGCATTCCCATCCTCATTTTGTCCATTTTCTTGATTTTGAGGTAGGAAAGTAAGTCTATTACGATTTCGTACGAAAATTTCATGAGTTATAGACAATAGACTCACCTTCTTATCTGAACATCAAGAAAATGGACAAATGGAGGATGGAAATGAGCATGCGCATGCCCATTTCTATTACTAGTTTTTAGTAGTATGTATGTAAGTAAGGAATGTTCGTACGTAAAGTTGGAAAACATGGGAAATAGTAGTGATGTAAATGCGAGCGCTCGCGTATTTCTTTCTATAGGTCTTCATCACAAAATAAGGGAGGAACGTTCATACGTAAAGTTAAAAAATATGGAAAAAAGTAGTGATGGAAATGCGCAAGTATATATAACACAAAACTAAACCAAGATATGGTCGGGTAGTCTAGGTTAAATTTGCGTAAGGTCAGGTTAGGTTATAGCACATACTAGGTATATGGATCATAGCCATTAAGTACGTTCTTTTATGTGAAAAGTAGTCTTAATTTTTGTGAATCCGAACGCTGAATTTCTCTCTGCGTTTACATTAAGTACGCATATTAATGCCCTTGTGTTTGCGCACGATAATGCCAATGTAGATGCGAACATATGTGCGCGCATGTGTATACATGTTTGCGCATATGAAAAAAAGAGTTTCCGTGATCTATCACGTTTCTTACATTCTGCCAGTCTGCATTGTGCATTCATTTGGAAACATTTTGAATTTGCAGTTGATGTCATCATCTCATTTTTACACTAATATTTTCATTACTCACTCTCTGAAATATTTCATGTGGTAGTGAATTGAATAATTCTGAAATAAAATTGGCAATGGCGCAAATGAACCCGAAAAAACAAATCCGTTGCCAACATTGCATACACAAAAAACCAGACATTCAGTGTTCAACAATCAAATTCCAATGATTTGTTTACGTTTCGAAGAATGGTGATTTTTTTGAAAAAATAATTTCCAGTAAAAAGTGATGAAACCAAGTAAATAAGTATGTGTGTGGTGTTTTGATTGAAAGAGAATAAAATTTCGTGTATTTTCCGTAACAGAAATTCAATCTGTCAAATGGTGATGTTTCCAAAGAAAATGGTCCATGGGCCGCAGTGGTCATGATGGTAGAGCGTTAGTCTATCAGTCAGAGGGACGTGGGTTCGATTCCCAGCATGGTCACTGGTCTCGTGCTAGGAATCGCACGTTAAAAAGTAAAACCTCCTTAATCCTTAGCTCGCACAAGTTTCTACTTCTGAGGGCTGTTTTTCGTAGGGGGGTGACAGCTGGTTAACGGAAAAAACAATTTTGAAACAACAAACAAAAAACAATCTCCGAAAATAGTCGAGATCGCCAAAAATTTCATTTAGATTTTTTGTTCAGGAGACCAAACAATGTAAGTTGCAAATTTTTTTTTTAATTCAGATGCTCAGTCTAACCGAAGATTTACCCATCATATGGTCTGTTAATCCATTTAGATTAAAAAAAAAAAACAAATTTTGATTCTTTTCTGATATTTGAATGTGGGCGAATTTAAAGCTATCATCACAAAATCAGGCCATACTTCTGAAGGCCCAACTATGTCTTGGGTAATCCATAAAGCATCTGAAATTATTGTATTTTTATATATAAGTTCATTTAACTAATAACACTTTATTTACTTGTATTATATACCGGTTCATAAGCTTGCTTTAATTTCAATTTTAGATCCATTTCAATAATAATTTGTTTCACAAATGGCGAAATGAAAACTATTGTCAAGGGTAATATAACAAGACCTTGATAAATAGTCGACTATTTTTATTGCATCTAAATTTCGACTGTATTTTATAATAATTTAACGAGACATTATTTTGGCATTAATATCTTCATATCTGTCATATGAATGACACTGTATTGTCAGGGATTGTAGCCTCGATATCTCATCGTTTTTGATTTTTCCAAACCGATTCATTTTCAAATAATTATTCAGCTTCAACACGATTGATTCTATTTGACGTTTAATATGTATTTATTTAGAGTACTGTCAGATGCTCAGGCTCCTTGATATGAGTATCATGCTGAATAGTCGGTGACTATTGTGCATCATGTAAATAGTCGCTAATAGAGCGTGTTGATTGGTCCTGTCGAACAGGAAACAAACGTATGATTGGTTGATGACTGATATTTAATAGACGAAAGAAATAATCATCAAGAAATGATTTATTTGTGTTTAAATTTGAAAAGTTGGCGGTGCAAATTTTCTGTTACCAACCTGACATAAATAAATTTCTCTACACTGTTTGTTGTCATTTATCAGAATTTCTTGTTTTTCATCTTGTTAAAAGAAGGGAATTTTTGGATAAAAACCGCCGTTTTCAGTAAAAAGAATGTGTGAAACGGGTGAATTGGGGTGTGTACATTGTGTTAGTTTAAAGAAGGAAGAATTTTGAGTGTTTTTTTCGAGGTAGAAATGTGTCCTAAAAAGTGCCAGTCATCCATCAAAAATGGACCGATATCTCCGAAAATAGTTGAGACCGCCAAAAATTTTATTTGGATTTTTTGTTCAGGAGGTCAAACTACGTGAGTCCCAAGTTTTTTATATCTCGTGGCTAGTATGTACCTAGTTAACGGAATTTTACCTTTTTTCGGACAGTTAAGCGGCTTTGAAAGCACTTGGTTCGTATCAGGGGCGGCCATGCCCCCCCCCTCGTGGACCAAATAAATATAAAATTTAATTGAGGTATTCTGATTTAAGTGTTGCATCTTCTGAAAGGAGTTTCTCGACACTCAGAAGGCTGAAAGATTGGATAAGATCTAGAATGGTTGAAGACAGGTTGAATGGATTGGCATTGATGCATATACATAGGGATATTTGCGGCAGTTTGAATGTAGATGATATGATTCAAAGATACGCTAGTCAAAAGAATAGGAGATTGAAAATGGTTTAGTTTTTAATATTTGATTATTTGTTTTTTACATATTTTTATATTTGGTTATGTTTTATTTGTTTTTAAAGAGAAATATTTATTTATTCACTTTTTTATTATAAAATAAATGTATACATCAATTAGTTTGAACTTATTTTTTACTAAAAACATTTTGACACATGAAAGGAAACTAAATATCCTGTTTACTAAAATCAATTTTTCTATGAAAAAGCACTTGACTATCATCAGAATCAGAATCAGTAGGCAGTAGGTACCAAAAAAAAATCCGCTATTTTGCTGGTGTCCAAATGCCAGAGAAGACTCTTCCCAATAGGAAGACTCAACAGTCTGTCTCTGGTCTGAATTCATGGCCACTCCGGTATGGAGGGCAATGAAACGGCGGACGTTCTTGCAAGGGAAGGTGTCGCAAGTAGGTTCATTGGACGAGAACCTGTCACTGGCAAATATACATACAAGGGAAAGTATTTAACTATTGGCAAAACCTACCAGGATTGGCCCATTCCAAAGCATTCATACTGTTGTTGATACTATTTTATTTATTTATCAGGTTACATGTTTTTTATGCATTGTCAATAGTTGTCAACGTTTTTGATTGAAGTCATACAGTTTTTGATAGAAGCTAATTTCTTACTAAACATCACAACATTTTGGTTCTTCGAGTTGTTATACAAGTTCTGTGGGTGGAGAAGTTAAGAAAATAGCAAATGTCACCGAAAAATTCAGTCGAAGAAATTTTCCAGATCCCAGGTGCAAGCCGACGACAGACGTCAGGAATAAATAGGCACCTTGACAATAATTACATGTGGCCACCAGCTTCTTGGAAAGGTTGTCCTGACAGAAATAATACTAATGAAAATAATCCAGAAGACAGACAAAATAAGCTTCAGACAGACATCTGAATCGAAAACTACAGTCAATCAAAACATGCATTCATCACCGAAATCAAACAAAACTACGTCAAAGTATTCAACGAAATGAATACTTTCGAAGAGTAGCGTAGATTCACAAAGAAAAAAACTGGTTTTAGAAATAGAAAAGGCTAGAAAGGCTATTGAAGAGAAAACGAAAAAAAAGCGGAACCTACTTGAAATGGAACAATCTGAGGAGGCGGAAATTATTGAAAATACAGAGAGAAGAACGTCAAGAAGCATTTATTTTCTAGAAGTCTGAGTGGCGAATTGTCAAAGTGATACACTTCCATCTCATTTCTCGCCAGCAAGATCTTCTATTATGGAATGGGTAAATAACATTCCAGATAACACTGAGGAATTTCCCAACAAAACTACTGAAAGAACATATGATTATAATGGTCAACAGATTCAACAAAAGTCTGATATACAAATACTATGCGAATCTCTTGGAACTGTCTTGAAGTCAGTTAATTCCAATAACCAGTCCGAGAAGGTATGTGCGCGACGTTGTACAATGGAGAAAGATTTTTAATTTTTTGATGGCAAACCTGAAGAATGGCCATCATTTATATACCAATTCAAACGAGTTTCTTCAATGTGTGACTATTCCCCCGAATAATGTATGATAAAGCTTCAAAAGTGTCTTAAGGGAGAAGCAACATTTGCTGTTTCTGGTATGCTGATGTCTGTAAATAGTACTGATATTTACTGTGTTTGATATAAATAATGAGTATTTTTCGTAGTAGTAGAATATATTTTTGATAGATTTTCGTAATAGTTTTTTGACAATCAATACTAATCTTTTTTTTTATATATAGGGTCATTAAGTGAAACATTTAAACAACATATAAACAGAGTGTTTTCAGAAATGAATTCAGTTCCATTCCTAACATCCTCCCCCCATTACAATTTGTAAACGTCATAAAAATGTAAAAGAAACAAAATGTAACTAATAAAAATTGAAACGTTGCGGCCTCTTCACTTTTCTACCGGATCTGGTTACTGCGACGACACCATCATCTGTGCCAGATTTTTCTCCTTCATTATCTCGTGTCTTCTCAGTGATATTGTTCTCTTGCTGTTGACTTTTTTTAATTTCCTTTTGATGCGTTTCTTCCTCTGCATACTTCTCTTCATCTCTATAGCTGTTACTGTTTTCTATCATTCGCTTTTTCAAAACATTTGTTTCTTCCGATTCTATTTCCAAAGGATACAGTCTTTGGAATGGACGGATTAGTTCACCATTCTTCGTTTTGATCTTGGATATTCGGGGTTTATTATCTCTTCAAATGTATATTTCTATGATTTTTTCTAAAGGCCAGTCCATTCTCTTCATATTTTCAGCACCCACATGAACAATGTCACCCACTTTCAAACTACCTTGTTTCCTCGGACCAGTATGCGCAAATTCTGATAAATACTCTTTCCTAAATCGGCTTCGAAAATCGTCTCTGAGCTTCTGAATATATCGATGACGTTTTATCAGACTTATCCTGTCTAAATCATCAAATTCATTTGATCGAATGTCTGCAATAAACATAGAAGGGCATAAGGGCACCAAAACGTTCTCTTCCGAAAAACATGCCAATGTACGCGTGTTAATGATGGCTTCACATTCGCACACTAATGTGTTGACATCTTCGTAATTCACAGATGATTTTCCAAGATTTCTTCTCAATAATTCTTTTAACATCCTCACTATTCTCTCCCAAAATCCTCCCCACCACGCAGCAGTAGGTGGATTAAAATGCCACTTTATCTTATTCACTGATGAGTACTCCAAAATTTTCTGCCAATCAAATTTATTCATAAGATTGTTTTTACCAGTGAAATTTGTACCATTATCAGAATATATTACAGAAACTCTTCCTCTGCGTGCTGTGAATCTTCTCAAACATAAAATGAAGGTTTCAGTGGAAAGTGATTCTGCCAGCTCTAGATGAACTGCCCTGTAAACAGCACAAGTAAACAAAACTATCCAGCATTTTTTACCTTCTTTTAGATATAATGGTCCGGCCAAATCCACTCCGACTATTTCGAATGCTGCTCCACAATGTATCCAATCTCTAGGCAGTCAGTGGTGCAAAAGGTGTGTCCACGAATTTACTGTTGTACCTTTTGCAAATAATACATTTGGATATAATTTTTTTAATCGTTCTCCTCGCTCTCAAAATCCAATACTTTTCACGTAATATATTCAATAAGGCTAGAACTCCTGCATGTAAGTTAATTCTGTGTTGTTCTTCAATGATATATGTGAATGATGTTATGGTAGAAGTATTGGATATTTGTACGTATATTCTCCTTCGGTCAGTTTTGTTATGATTCTCCATAATCCATTTTTATCTTCTGTGATCTGTAAATTTAGAAGGTGATTTGGGTTACTTCCAAAGGTTTCCAGCTGAATGGACTTCAATAGCTGTATTTCAGCTCTGTCAGTTTCTTCGAAAGTAAGTTCTCCCGTTATCTTCACAGAAGTCTTTCTTGGATTGGTTGACAAGCGGAAAATCCACCCTATCATTCGAACAATTTTTGTATATTTAGAAAAATAATTGAAATCTTCTGTAGAAATGTCCACTGGACATAAGTAATATGGTTTGAATTGTCTTTTTTCTCTCTTCATCAATTTCTAGTTGTGAACAAATTATTTCATTATGTGGCCAATAAATACTCTGTATTATTGTACAGCCAGCTTGGACCATTCCACCAACTACTTTCTAATAAATATTTTACTGTACATCCCCTGGAAGCTACGTCTGCTGGATTTATTTTCCCATGAACATGTTTCCAGTCTTAAATCTTGCTGAAAACTCTTATTTCCCTGACACTGTTTGCAACAAACGTGCTCCAATTATTATTAGATTTAACCCATGTGAGTGCCACCATAGAATCGCTCCAGAAATATGTTTTTATCTCTCTTAATTCTGATATTTTTCTTACAGTTTGAAGTAATCTAGTTCCTAAAAGCATTCCTTATAATACAAGTCTTGGTAGAGTCGTATTTTTTAATGCTATTCTTGCCTTAGCTAACAATTATCTGACAGTTATGGTTTCAGCAACGCTAGATCTCAAATATATACAAGTTGAATATGCTTTTCGACTCGCATCACAAAACACATGGATGCTTGTCGTTTCTGAATCTTCCAAATTGATATTTCTACAGATCATTCGAGGAATTTTGCATAAACTAAGTAAACTGATTTGTTTTAACCATGTCTCGAACTGATTATTGATATCTTCTGGTAAATTTTGATCCCAATCAATTTTACTTTGCCAAGTTTCTTGTAACAAAATTTTAGGTATAAGGGAAACTGGACTGATGAATCCTATAGGATCAAATAATTTTTGAGCTATTGATAAAAGACTTCTTTTCAACGGAAAATCATTTTCTTTCATCAGAGATCTGATATCACAAAAAAGTGTATCTTCTTCAAAGTTCCAAAGTAAACCTAATACTCTTACAATATTCTCTCTTGAGTTAATTGGATTTGTAGGTTCTTCAATAAATTGTGTGAACCCACCCTCTTAAATTAAATTTAGCAGTGGACATTAATAATGTGCAAGCTTTCATGAACTGTTTTAATTCTGTTTCATTCGTAACACTTGAAACACAATTATCAACATAAAAGGAATCTTTAAGTTTTTCTGCAGCTTTTTTCAAATAGGTTGGAGTTCTGTCCAAATGATATGATATTGTTGCTGACAGAAGGAAAGGGCTAGATTTAACTCCAAAGACAACTCTACAATGTCTAAAAATTTTGAGTTTTTGTTGGGAATAATCTGACCACCAGAAAAACCTTAAAAAATCCATATTCTCTGTTTTAAAACCTATTTGTAGAAACGCCTTTTCAATATCAGAAATGATTCCGATTATACCTATTCGGAATTTGAGGAGAAGTGAAGGAATCATTTCTAAAAAATTGGGACCTTTTTCTAAACATTCATTCAATGAATTACCCTGTATATCCTTTGCTGAAGCATCAAAAACCGGACGAATTCTCGTTGTTGCACTGGATTCCTTGATGACCGCATGATGAGGCAAATAATGTACTCCTTCTTTATTTTCACCAACTGAGACTTCTTCGATAATACCTAATTCTTTCCATTGCTCGAATACTCCCTCATAGGCCGCGAAAATTCCTTTGACGACTAACCTCTTCGTATTCGACATTAGTCTCTTCTTTGCCTCTTTGCCAAACCGCTATTACTTAGTATGGAATGGCCGTCAATCCAAGGCAAGTTGACTTCATATCTGTCGTTTCTGTATGAAATGGTGTAATACAATTTTCTTAACGTTTCTTCGTCTAGAGCTTCTTTCGTCTTCACTTCTGATGGATCCTTAATTCCTAGCGTATCTAAATTCCATAGATCAGTTATGGAGTAATTATCAGAAAAACCAGAAAATATACTCATATTACCTTTGGGAAAATATTTACCGATAATTTTCCACCCAAATCTAGTTTCTACTGCCGTAAGTCCGTCATCAATATTTTTTATGTTGCCTGTTAATAGAGTTCCTAATATATCCGCACCTAATAATAGTTCAATAATTTCTCTTGGTACATTTTCAAATTCATTGTCATAAATTATTATATTATTATTTCTCAAATAATTTATATATGCAATATCTTCTAATCTTGAAATATTATTACATATTTTATTCTGCTCTAAGACATCTAATCTGCATTCAAAAGAGTTATTTATGTTCTTGATTACAATATTATACAAAGTACGCAATTGAGGTGTTGACATGTAACCACCGAAAACACCCTGTGTAATCCTATCTTCTCCTGATTTCTTTAAATGCATATGCTTGGCAAAATGAGATAGAACATAAGAGCGTTGTGATCCCGAATCTAAAAGTGCTCTCGCTAACCTTTCTTCACTTTCATTGAAAACCTTCACAATAACAGTTTGTAGTAATACTGAGTGTGAAAAGTTACTTATGAGAACGTTATCTGTTCTGACGGACTCAATATTTCCAACGCTCAGACTACTATTGACTTTGTTTTCTTTAAGTTCTTTGGCATTGACTTTAGTATTTAAGCCAGGACACATAATCGGGTAATGTTTTTTCGAACATATTACACATTTGACATATGTTCTATAATTCTTTATTGTGTGATTTTGTTTCAAACAAGCAAAACAACCTCTTTTCTTAGTTACACATTCTTTTTTCACATCGAAAGAAAATCCGTGAGCCCTTATGCACTCCTGACTCAAATGTGATTTGACGTAAAATAAACAAGTTGGAATGTCTCACCTTGCTTCTGTGTTCTCAAAATGTTACCCTTTTGATGGTTTGCTTCATTTCCAAATCCCTTCTGTGCCAAGTTGATCCTCTCCTCAGACTTCACTTCACTCCTTAAAAGATCCAATAACATTGATAAATAATCAGTAAGTGTCGGTAACCTTTGGATCACCCTGTATGGAATTTTTTTGTTTAATTTTATTGGCATTTCTATGTCTTTCCCAAACCTTTATGAAATCGGTTGGCAAAGCAGTTAGACTAGATAATGACATACCTGGTTTCTCCTTCATAGCTTGTTTCGAAACTAAATTTAAAAGTTCTCTAAAATATTCCTCAATGAGTATATAGTTCATCTCTGGCGAACCTTGCTTTCAACTGGTCAATGGCGACAAGATAGTTTGCTCCGGATGGTGGGAAACTTTCGACTAATTCGAATGCTGGTTAACCGTCTTCCATTGATTGAAGTAGATATTGGAATCTTTCCTCAACGTCTATGTCTTCATATTCATGTATTTTTTTATACTGACCCCAAAAACCAATCCAATTCTTGATATTTCCATCAAACTTTCTCAGCTGAATTTTTGGCAAATTGAATTTCCTCTTGTTTTTCTCGTTTGTACAGCTTCCGTTAGTTTGAATATCATCATCAAGTTTTCTCAATAGGTATCCACACTTTGATTGATCATCGAAATATTTATCCCGGTAGATTGGGTTTCTCGATATTCTGTATCAAATTCGTCTCCAAGCGCTTCGGAAAATAAAGTTTCTCTCACATTATCATCAAGGCAGTTTATTCTTGTTACGGTATCCTCCAGGTTCTTAAGGAGAGACTCGAAATGGTATTTCTCTTTAGGCTTTCCTTGTTTGATGTCTGTCTCCAATGAATCAATTTTTTCGTAAATGATGTCTACCTGTCTTCTCATGAAACCCCTTTCTCTCTTTACGATTTCCATTGCGGGGTCCTGTCACGGTCGCCAAAATGTAAATAGTACTGATATTTACTGTGTTTGATATAAATAATAGCTATTTTTCGTAGTAGTAGAATATATTTTTGACAGGTTTTCGTAATAGTTTCTTGACAATCAATACTAATCTTTTTTTTATAAATATATAGGGTCGTTAAGTGAAACATTTAAACAACATGAAAACAGAGTGTTTTCAGAAATGAATACAGTTCCATTCCTAACAATGTCTCCCAAAAATTTAAACACGGTTCTCAAAACTTAGGAGATAAGATTTGATAGACCAGATCAAATTATTCAAGTCGTCTTGTCCAGAGCTCGAGCAGTTCCATCAGTCCGAGATCATGATACAGAAGGTGTAATACAGTTTTCAAATCACATTGCATGTCTTGTTTCCACGATAAAATCGTTGGATTATGATGCTCATCTGCAAAATCAACAACTTCTCAAGGAGTTATGTCAGAAGTTACCTTCCAATCTGGAACTCCGTTGGGGCGAAGTTATGATGACAAAAAAGGCATCACACATCAATTTACATGACTTCTCTGAGTGGTTGTCAGGAATAGCTTCAGCAGCTTGTTACGTAAGCACTCCGAAGATATCACCAAAAATATATCATAATTTCAACTCCCAGAAACATGAAAAATCTTATGTGACTACCAGTCATACTTCAGCTACACTTATCTGCTCATATTGTAAGAAAAATGAACATTTAATTGATACTTGTAAACACTTCAAAGCCATTGACATTGATACAAGATGGACTGAGATAACCAGAAGAAAATTATTATGACTTTCCTGTCTGAGAAAAAACCACCAAACAAATTACGCCACAATAAACTATTACATAAAGACAGTTTTCAACCAAATCGACAAAATGAGGAAAATGTTGCTATGACTTCAACAGAAAATTTCCAAGATAATGTTTTAACAATGAGAAATTAAGAAAATGGTGTGCTTCTGCGAATGGTAAATGTTATATTATACGGATCAGACAAGTCTGCAATCAGAACTGTGGCTTTATTGGATGAAGCATCAACTATAACACTATTGGATTCTTTTCTAGCTGAATTATTGAATTGAAATGGACTTCATCAACCTTTATGTTTACAGTGGACGAATGATGTGAGTCGAAGTCATGAAGATTCCATATACCTTGATATGGATATCTCCGGAGATTTCGAAAATGCCAAAATATTCTATATGAAAAATGTACGCACTGTTAAAAATTTGAACTTACCTCTACATAGAATTCAATCAGGAAATTGGCCAGATTATTTTTATTTGAAAGGAATACCAATACGATAAATCACAGAACGTCTAATGTTGTTGATTGTTCAAGACAATATTCGACTCAGCATACCTAGAAAAATTATCCAAGGACCTGAACATCTACCCATTGTCACCAAAACACATTTGTGTTGGATTTTACGTGGGGTAAATAAAAGCAAACAATCAAAAGAAAATTTCATGTTTCACATTTGTTGCCAACAAAATCTGGATGATAACCTGCATCAACTCGTGAAACATTCATTTTCATCGGGAATCTTTCGGTGTATCAGTTAGCCAAACAAAATATTCAAGATTACCAAGCTCTAGAAATTACGGAAAATACAGATAAACGTATAGGTGAACGTTTCGAAATTGGCCTTCCGTGAAAGACTGACAATTTTAGTTTACCAGAAAGCAAATCTATGGCATTTCGGCGATTATTGTGTATTGAAAAACAAATGGAAAAAGATCCACATTTCAAAAAGAAATGGAAAAAGATCCAGATTTCAAAAAGAAATTTTGCGAGAACATTCAAAGTTATATCGAATTTGAAGAGCCCTGGACATGGTATTTACCTCATTTTTGTGTGAAAAACATGAACAAACCCAAAAAGTTGAGACTATTATTTGACGCCGCTGCAAGATCAAACGAAACTAGCCTGAATGACCTTTTGAGTAGACCTGATTTTCTCCAATCTTTATTAGCTGAATTGTTGAAATTTCGTCAAAAAAAAATTGCCTTTCAGTAGTGGCATACGGGAAATGTTCCACCAGATCAGAATAAGAAAGGAAGACCAGGGTTCTCAAAGATTTTTTTGGAGAGATTGTAAGACTGACGAACCATGTAATGTATTCAAGATGCAGGTAATGACCTTCGGAGCTACGAGTACATTACATTACCGAATCGTTGAAGCCATAGTTCAAAAACATTATGTAGATGACTACCTCGATTGTGCTGATATTGTAGAAGAAGATGGAAAGATTATTTCAGAAGTACGTCGAATACAAAAACTAGGACGATTTGATCTTGTTAAATGGACGTCAAATTCTGAAGAACTAATGAAAAAGTTGTCACTAGACAACGACATTTCAAAGAATTTAAATTTTAGTTTGAATAACCTCCAAAGAGTTCTGGAACTTACATGGGATGCATTAGGGGACAATTTTGTATTCAAACTCAAACCAGAATTGAAATATATGGAACTAATCAATACACCAACTAAAATACAAGTTTTGAAACTTGTAATGTCGATTTTTGATCCCCTTGGATTAATGGTGAATTTCACCATTCGAGGAAGTATGATCATTCAAGACATCTGGAGATCTGGAATCGAATGGGATGATCCCGTAGACGGATAAATTAACAAAGTGTGGAAGTATTGGTTGGCAGATCGATGTTATTCATCAAATATACCCTTCACAAAAATGTTTCAATTGCATATCTTTTGCGACAGCAGTAAAAAAGCTTATGCTGCTGTATGCTGCTTGAGAATTGTAGCAGAAATTATTATCGACATCGCTTTAGTCATGGCTTAAGCAAGAGGTGCTCCAACCAAACCAATATCGATTCCACGCATGGAATTAAAAGCAGCAGTGATGGGAAGTCGACTCGGAAAAATCATAAATGAGGATATAGAGATTGATATTAGATAAAGCTAATTTTGGACCGATTCGTCGATAGTATTCTATTGGATGAAAAATGATAGTAGTCGTCTTGGACAATTTGAAGCCCATAGAGTAGGAGAAATCCAAGAACTCACAAACAGTTGTTCTTGGTATCGGATTCCTTCTAAAGATAATCTGGCTGATTCTGCTACAAGGACTTATGAAGATAATAAATCCAGAAATATTTCCTTTGACAAATGGTTTAGCGGACCTGACTTCCTATCGGAATCTGACGAATCTACCTGGCCTGTTGAAAAAATTATTTGAAAGATGATGGCAACAGAAGATAGTCTTTCCATAACAGAGAAAATGAAAAATTCCAAATCCACTAGCCATTTACCGGATGGGAATTGCCATTTATTAAAAATTTACTGCGAAAAAAGAAAAGAACTGATGAGATGGATTCATCAAGGTCAGGAAGATATGTTTGCTGAAGAGATTGATGACCTGGGGAATAATAAACCAATCAAACGACAGAGTCGTTTACGACGACTTCCACCAACTTTAGAGAATGGTCTATTAATTTTGGATGGACGAACGCATCTCATAGCATTCATGTATGAGAGGACAAAACCCCCTCATATCCTTTATCCTGAACACAAATTCACTACTCATTTGATTCACAAATACCATGAAAAGTATGCTCATTAAGGATTGGAGTTGGTTTTGAATGAGTTGAGGCAAAAGTATTGGCTAATACATGCCAGAGCAGCTGTTAAATCTGTATTTTCTAAATGACCCAAATGCCGAATCAGAAATGCTAAACCTCTTGTACCGATAATGGGACAACTACCGAAAAAGAGACTAACCCCAAACATGCGACCATTCACTTCGGACCCCTGAAGGTAACTGTTGGAAGAAGAACAGAGAAACGGTGGGGAGTAATTTTTACCTGCCTATGTATTGAGCAGTACATTTAGAAGTTGCACATTCATTGTCCACCGATTCAGCAATCATGGCTGAGAATGGGGCGAATTTTCGAGGAGCTGCGGAAGAACTGAAAAAATCTATCAACTGAAAACAACAAAATTATTGAACACCTCAGTCTGAGAAAAATTGAATGGAAATTCATTCCAACTGGTGCTTCTCATGTGGGAGAGGTATGAGAAAGACTCGTCAGAAGCGTAAAAAAAGATTTCTTTGTCATTTTGAATGGAATGGAATCTTTACGAACATTCTTTGCAGAAACTGAAAGTATTTTGAATAGTTGTCCACTAACCTACGTCTAGACCGACCCATCTGATTTGGAAGCTTTGACACCAAATCATTTTTTTATTAGATTCATCCAATGATGAAAAACCTCTAGGGAATTTTGAGAGAAAACATTTCAGAAAAGAATGGCGAAAAACCCGACAAATGGTTGATTCGTTTTGAAAGCGATGGACGAAGAAATATATGCCAACGCTGACAAAAAGAACCAAGTGGACTGACGATTCAGAACCTTTGAGAGAGAATGAGTTGGTAGTTATAATTGAAGAAAATGTTTCTCGTTCTTTGTGAAAATTAGGAAGAGTTGACAAGATAATTTTAGGACCCGATGGAAGAGTCAGAGTGGCTGATATAAGAACAAAAATGTGATATTTCGAAGGCCTGTATCTAAACTGTCGTTTAAAAGTTGATGAAATCTGAGAGATACCATTAGGAAGGTCGTTCCACTCAGTGGGGAAGAATGTTGTTAATAATATTTTATTTATTCATCAGGTAACATGTTTTTTATGCATTGTCAAAATTTGTCAACGATTTTCATTAAAGTCATACAGTTCATTTTTGATAAAAGCTAATTTCTTACTAAACAATACAATACATACATTCCTTGAAGGATTCGACCAAAACACTATTAGACTCCAGCAGGGATGACATACGATGTCTAACAGGCCTACTCACAGGTCACTGTCGTTTGAATCATCATTTTATTATGCCAAGAGTAAAACTATCTGAGGATTCTCTGTTTTGATGATGATGAAACAGCAGAGCACATACTTTGTGCCTGCCCCTCCGCGGACCGAATCAGGTTTTCAATGTTTGGCAAAGTTTCACTATCTTCCTCGGACCTGAAAAATCATACACCAAATCAAGTAATCGGCTTCGTCAAGAAGCTGGGTTTATTTGGTGAAATATAAATTGGTATGAACCACAATATACCCTTACGAGTTGCAGTGGAGGGCCGAACAGACCCGCTCATTTTAAACCTAACCTAACCAATCTGAGTAGCTGATTGAAATCAATATCCATTCTCCCCACTGCCTACCACTGGGCTACAGTGGTTCAGAATCCAGTTTTACGTAAGCTGTACGTCCCGCATCTCCCTTGCTCGTACAAGCTCTGCTTTTGAGGGGTTTTCTCCGAAAACTTGGGTGATTCGTAAAAACAAATTCTACAAATTTTATACTTCTACGTAAAATTGTCTGCTTTTACTTGTTCAACTATGTTGAAATCGCGCTCTATCAGTTAATTGAGATAATTTTTCAATATTCAGTCGATTAGTATCTATAATAGTTCAACAGTGGTATTATTACAATTTATTCTCAGCCTCTAGCTCATTACTTTTTTTGGCTTTGACATTTCGTCATTCAGCAAGCCACAAGAAGAGTATAAACATTCATACAATGTTAAGCTGTCTGAGGCTGAGATAGACATGACATTGAAGGTATTAGGCATATTCAAAACACAAAGTTTGTCAGGTAATTCATTCGACGGATCAGAATACTTACTTGGAGCATGCGAAAAATATATGATTTAGGTCTCCCAGACAAAAATGAAGAACAAACCGCACATAAGAATGAATCAAATGGAACAAATCAAAACAGAATAGACGAACTACACGAACAAGTATAACGTCTTTCGGATAAATTATGGTTGTGAAATAAAACCATCAAGTTTCCACATATTTTATTTCCCGAACCAGTCAATCGACATCAATGTATATCACGTACTGCGATCAGTCGACTGCCTTCACTACTAGAAAAACAGTTTGCACTAATTTTTTATCTAACCTCAACAAAACTAAAAGAAATGAAATATAAATACAGGGTTGATCGTTCAAGAATATATCACAAAAAACACTTGATATTGTCAATGAATATAAAAGCATTAGCTTCAATGACCGTCGTTGGCCATGTGAAATCGTGGCAGAAGTTCACCTGAAGCAATGGTCTGTATACTTGCATGGTTCTGGAACTCAAAGAAACAGCGCTTCATTGGAACTTTTGCAGTATAATTAATTCCAATTTTTTTACAATTTTTGGGCCTGATGTTGATATATTTTCGATAAAGTGCGAGTGTATGTCTTAAAACAGTGTTTTTCAACCTTTTTGAATATGCGACCCCCCTGAAAGTTCTGACGACCCCCCAGGGCTCTAATAAGACTATGTGTCTCTGATTTTGAAGCCACTTATTTTATTTTCTTGAATTTAATTTTGTTGAAAACTAAATATCGATTGTGTGTGTACCTACTCTGCAAACAAGTAAAGAGAACACAAGAATATCCAGGATTGGCAAGAGACGCTTTAAAGTTATTTTCCGTCGACCGTTTATTTACGATGTATTTTAACGCACCCCTGTTAATGAATGATTTTCTATTAATCAACGATTTACTTATATGCAACCCAACGTACATTGCTCAAATACATATTATATTTATATAGTGACCTGTGGCATATGCAACCAAACATATTTATACTTACCCGCCAAACGTCCAGGTGCAGATATGGAGAATCTTGCAGATATCTCCACACTCCAAAAATGACATTTCGAGACGAAACATCTTTAAGAAGGGGGCAATGTAACGATTTCGAGACCGGCCTCGTGTCCGGCCCTGATCATCCAATTTACTCGAAATGTAAACAAGTTCTCCGCTGACAAACACATAAATCACGTGGAAGAATCGTCTTTCTAACGAAGGTTCTGGGGACATCTAAGAGTTCACCCGAAATGTTCAAATGGACGAGAACTGTAAATACAGATATATAATTCGCCCGGCGGGAGATGGCAGATATAGTCATAGATAGACACAGAGAGTTATAAATTCAGTTCGGGAGTTCGCTGATAGATAGCCACAGTAGAAATAAATTGAAATAGTTATTGAAGTTTATGTTTTAGTGTAATAATTGTTTAAATAGTGTTTTAAATAAATTAGAAAAATTAGTTTAGTGCAGTTTTACTACAGTAAAATAATGCTCGCTCCTCGGATAAGTGCAACTTTGCGCTTTCTATTCGAAGCGCAAACATGGTACTTTCCGCTCGGTTGCAAATCTAAAGGCTATCACAGCTTTGTTTCAAAAATGGGCTCATACATTGTATTTATTGATGAAAATAAGAATGCTCTATATACTTGAAACCCTATATATTCTCTTTATTATTAATTGGTGGTTTCATGCTGGGGGTGTTGAAAAAAATCATTTTTCTGACACTGAAATAAAGTGTCTTTTCTCCCTTTGCGATTGCTTCCGCATACGGGAGGAAAAATAATACTTTCCTTCCTAGTCAAAAAAATAGCATTAATGTACACAGGTGCAGATTCATAATAAGAAAACAGTTAAAACACAATAATTCAAGACGGAAATTAATAAGGTATAAAAACCTCGGTAGATTATTATATTGGATTATGCCAATATGATAAATAGATATTTTGCAGATATATGTTTTAACCTGAATAAAGGATTTCATTTGCTTGCCTTGTTGAATGGCTATGATTGATTTGATACACTATTGATTTTAAATTAGGGTGGTTCAATTTATTTTTAGCAAGAAAAACTAATAAAGATGTTTATTCATAAGAGCAAACATTAAAAAGTCATTGTGGTTGAAAAATATTCATAATTGGTTCTTGATAGTCTAAATAGAAAAATCCATTTTTTTGCTTTGTTTTGAAGAATTTTCAGTAATTTGAGAATACAAGACTTCCCCATATTGAAATTTAATAATGTAGTTTTGGTGTTTGAAACACGGTCAAGTTTTTGAAATTAGTGGTTTGGTGTAGGAATAAATCGCCAATGTATTCATTCATTCTAGAAGGATTGAAAATCCGTTTGTGAGGTCATTAATTGCTCTATGAGGCTGATATTTTGCATTTACTATGATTTTTTCTGTTTTTGCATGAGTTTTGATTGCAAACATATTTTAAAAAAATGTTATCTTTATCCTGTTATATAAATAATGTACGTCGTTGTTTCACAATTATATAAACAGTATTATATATTATTTCAAAGGCAGTGATCGTTATTAGGTCAGTGAAAAATGTTCTTTCTGTTAATATTCATTAGTCGGGCTTGAAACTTCATCCGAAGCACTTCCCATAATATGATTGACATTCTGCGAAGAGAATAAATTATCGATATTATCGAGGAGATAGAAAAAATTGTCGTTTCAGGTTTCAGAAAATCCGTTTGATTGGGGGCGCGTCATAAACACGCCCTGTTTCGAATGTTTGTCTGTACCTATCATGATAATTATGTTAACAGTGTCGAGTAGCTTGTGGAGAAGAAACAAGATACGTTTTTGTTAGCAATATTGCTTTTTCACATAGAGACGTTTTCAAGCAGGTAAGTCATTTCTGAGTGAAAGAAAGGAGCTATTGCACGGTAATTCATTATAAATCATCCACTATCCATTCGCATCCCTATTACCAACAAAACATATCAAATTATATGCTTATCAATGAATTTAGTTTAGTTTCATTAAAACAGTGTCATAAAATCAAGGTAATAGTTATTATCCTAACAAGTACGGAAAGAGTACCATTCCCGCATGAGACTGCCGTTACCCGAACGACGCAAAGCGAAGTTCGGGTATGCAGTCGAGTGTGGGAGAGTACCTTTCCGTATGAGTTAGGATCAATATTTTTTCTACAAGCGCATTGAAACATGTTATGTTGCTCTCTTGAACAAACTTTTGCGTGCGGGAAAAATTATTCCCACACTAGTGCGGGAAAAACTCACTTAAAGTGACAGTAGCGTGCGGGAAAATTTTTCCCGCACTAGTGCGGGAAAATTACACCTCTCAAACTAAATTGCGTGCGGGAATAGGGCGGAACACGCACGCTTGTAGGAAAATATTTTTTCTTCCTTCAAAAATATAAATGGTATGTTTAGGCGATTTCAACATAATTTTTTTCGAAAAAAATGCTGTGTTCACTAAACTGAATAATATTTTGTAGGTATTTGATCTAGCACAGATAATTGACTAACCAAAAAGAGTAACTGATAACTCTGAATCTCTGCTGGACTATATCATAGTAAATGAAGAAAACTAGATTGAAAAAGGTGTTATTTGCAATGACATATCAGACCATTTTATTGTAAACTGCAAGCTTATCTAATGTAAAAAACTCAGAACTTTCAAGATGTATAACTACAAATGTTTGAAAAATTTTAATGAGTAATTATTTTTCACGATTTAAGGAATAAATAATTTTTCCGCATCTTCGATCAAGAAAGTGTGGACAAAAAAATGTCGTACTTGGTAAATTGTTTAATTAGCTTATTTGATCGGCTTGCTCTTATACAAACTTCTGAAATCACAAAAAAGAAAGCTCTTTAGCTGACATTTGCATTACAACTAATGATGGATGAGCGGAATAATGCTCTGAATGAATTTAAATGAACAAAATCAGTTGCTCATTTTCAATTGTATAAGAATCTCAAGAATTAAACAAATCAAGCAGCAAAAAGGGGAAAAAGGGCATACTTTTTATATCAGTTCAATAACTCCAATTCAAAAAAAGATGTGGCAAACACTGAGAACAAATAATTTTTTGAAAAATAAACATTGTGAAATTCCTGAAAGGTTAATGAAGCCGAGTAAAATTAATTTTCTTGATAAATTCCATTCCAAATGTTGCTCCACTTGAATGTCTTATGAATTTTTACAATACCAATAATATTATTCCTTCCACCTTTGAATTCAAAGAAGTTGATGACACTTTTAAAAAACAAAAATAATTTAACAGAATTTTGAGCTTTTCTAGTGTGTTCACAGAACACACCTTTGGAATGTTGAAGTAGAGGTTTCGACAGTTGCACCATTTGAAAACCATGAAGATGTCTCTCTTTTTGTTCAATAAAGACATGATGTGTACTGAATAATCTTGCTTCACAAGATGATTTCCTCTTTCTTGGTGAAAATTCTGAATTGCCATTAGAAGAATCGCCAGAGTCAGGAGAATAATAACTTAAAGAGGTTACATTTAATAACTCTGAAGGAAGAGGTAAACTCTCAAGAGATCTACTAGGGTGTTTCTTCATGATGTAGCGTGTATTGACAAATATAATAAAATCGTTAATTATACTGTGTTTTTTATTACAATTCTTTGTTACATATTTGATAATTATACACCCAGTAAGTGAGTAACAAAAGAATGCTGAAATCTTCCAAACTTTACTCATATTCCAATAATTTCATTCTAATTCCTGTTCATGAAATTTTAATTTCATATATTTTTCAAAAAGATAATTTTTTCTCCTCAATTGATAAGTTCTTTCTTCAATCAGTACTAATTTCTTCTCTCAATCAATTTCCTTTTGTTCAAACTGTTCTTTTAGATCATTTTTCAACTCCAATAATATATCCTGGTGTCCTAACTTTTTTCTGGTGGAGCAGCACTCTAAACTCCATTATCTGAGGTTGGAATATCCTGGGAGCGCTGATACAAAATTTTTGTTTGGATTCATCACATTAGTTCAAATTAAAATATCATAATCATTGTAGTACTTTGATAATGACCATAAGTTTTCAATAATTTCGAAAGAACGCTAATTGAACCTAAATCATTATATCTGTGGGTTGCTAATTTTTGCTATAGGTATGACTCTTGAGTATGGTTGGTTGGAAGAGAATGGTTGAGTGGAAGAGCAATGGTTGAGTGCGGAAGAGCAATTAGAGATCTAATCGTGAAATTGAACTCTGCCATTTGAGGGTCATATTTAGTCATAGCATATTATTTTTATGTATACCCATTTTTTTTTATTCCATATGGTATATCACAGTCAGGCCCTGTTTCCGGAGCACCGATGCAACCGGAGTGCGCGCTGGTGTCATCAACACCAGTAAGAATCATGTGCCCTGAGTAAAAGGAGTAAACACCGTACGAGTGTCGTAGGTGGTAGTACAACACTCGTAGTGCCGCGTTATGCCTGTGGATATAGGCTGAGACCGCATAAGCTGGACAAAGTGACAGTAAATGCATTATGTTCTCAGCTGCCCGAAGACACGCTCTGCATCTAGTGTCAGAGACCTCTATACCCATCACGCTACTGCAGTAGACAAGGGTGTTGAGGACACCATCTTGGCAGGCCATTATGAATCCCTTGGTTTCCGACTTCAGCCCACGTGACCTGAGAAAAGCGAAGGTCAGGTTTTTGGATAAGCCAAGGTATTCAATATTTTTGATGAACACCCCATGCATTGGCTTATCCTTATGTAGCTGTAGGAGCCTCCCACTATCCACAGCTTTGATATGGTCTTTTAACTGAACGGGTCCCAACTCGGTGACAGAGTTCATTAGCTGCACGGGTTGGTGCCTTGGACAGAAATGCTCCAATCCCTGCTTTTTCATGGTTGCATACCAAGCAGAGAAGGGGATCTGAACTCCTGATGACTCTACAGGCTCCATCCAGTACCATTTTATTGTATAGACACTCCAAACTCAAACGTCCACGGCCTCCCCGTTATCTTGGGAAGTATAACCGTGGAACGGACAATTAAGGATGCAAGTTCCTATGAAGATGCATCATTTTGCAAGTTTTCACATCAAAGTAGTGAAGTAGAATCTTTGTTCTTCCCCGACAGCTCTGATGACCAGATCCGTCGGAGTTTGTGCTTATACTTTGTAACGAATTCTTATAAAAAAAAAGTCATCGATTTAGCAAAGTACATCGACTTTCGGAATTCGTTATCATTTTTTTTCGCATTCCACGACGATAACAGCGAGTCTCGGGTGCCCGATAGATATTTTACAGCAGACACTCAGAAGGAGCCCGCGCACCTATCCCCAGTCATAGCTGGAGAATAGTAGGGAGGTCTTAGTGGGGAGAACCAGTCGAACAGGTATCATGGAAGACAGACGACTCAAGTTACGTTTGAGCTCCTAGCAGTGGTGGTTCGTAGAAGCCCCTGCGTGGTTTTGAGCCAGTTTTACTCTTATTGCACCCAAACTTTACACAAATAAAGATTAATCGAATCTTACTAGGTGTTTTATTTGAATGAATAGCAGGTAACAACTGAACTGCCTTAAAAACATTCATAATGCTTTTATATAAACTTACAAAACAATGAGCTTTAAGAAAAAGAGATATAAAAGATAATTTCTGAAATTAAATCATTGTAAACATAAATAATAGATAAAATACGATATTATTGCAAAGTATAAAAGATAACGTTCGAATTAAGAGATAAGTCTTGGATAAAATGCAGAATCAGCTACTCCCGGTTCTTATCTTCATAATCCATAGGCATCCTGGTACAAAACGTAACTCCTCCCATCTGAAATAGAAGCCTAGGGTTGGCTTAGTTGGCTAGGCTGACTATCCATGCCAATGTCCGCTGGTTGGGATCTGGTAGTTTTTGCTTGCAGGTAGGTAATTAGGTTATAAGGATAACATGTTTTATAGTAGCATGCTATTCCAAAATATATGGTAATGCATACCACGAGGCGGAGGGTATTGGTCCCACTGGTAAAATATCTTCGTTATGGGTATTCATCTTTGCAGTCAAATGTTGGATTTCTTGTAGATCCATTTTGGCCAGCTTAATTTGAATTGGTTTTGATGAAAGCATGGAAATGTTTACTGATGGAAGTTGGATAACTTTCATTGGAGCGAGCTCATCATTTCCATGGGTAAACTTCTCTTCACCAATGAGGAAAAAACAGTCCTCTGGGATGGTAATAAGGTAACTTCCAGGTTGGATTTCATGGTGTTTTTCAACAGAACAGCTTTCAGTAATAATGATTTCGAAAGGTGTTGTGAAAATAATGTTCTCTGGTGTAACTTGATTGACCATATAATTGTCCAGGTGAACGGGTAACGTTGTACAATTGGCAGCTTTGTTTTTCAGCAAGATCATCACAACGCAATCTTCTTCTGTTTATTCTTGCAGAAATGGATATCTTCAATGTCTGCACATGGTTCTTCTTGATATTGGTAAAGTTCATTTTTCTCATTCAGGATAAGGTATGGTTGTTGAGGTGGTATTATCTTATTTTGAAGAGGAATAGGGTAAAGGAAATATGTTTGGAATAATATAGGCATCAGTACTGGAAAATGTATAAGAAAAATTATTCTCTTCTGAGCAAAAATCAATTGAATTCCCAAAAACATGTAATAGCTATGATGATTTTTAAAATTAATTAATTGTCTCGAAGGATATATAATATTCATTTTATTAATTATAGAGTTGAGATTTTCTAATGAAAGGAAGGTTGGATGAATTCTATTAAAATTAGCAAAAGTAATTGCATTGATAATTTGATTCAATTGACTTTGTAAATTCATAAGGAAATCAATGATCAGATGTAAAACATTAATTTCATTAATCTTTTCTTCAAATTCATCTATCAAATTCATAGTTGTAAGTATATTTGATTTAATTTGAAATAAAGTGCGATTAGTTTGTGTCATGAACTCTTTTGCCAAGGATATATGATTGTTTATTGCATCTTGCAGTAAATGATAATTTTTTTCTAAATTATTCATAATTATATCAATTCTTTTCCCATCATCATAATCGAGAGTACCAAATAACCATTTAGATATTTTTCCACCTAGATTAATCAATCCACGTTTAGATCTCATATGTGGGTTGATAGTTTGTAATAAGTGATCATTTTGTAGTGATATAGTATTTGCTTGTTTTAGTAACAAATCTGACTGAGTACTCATATTCTGTTTATTCATAATGAAACTCAATTGGATGTCTAAATGAAGTTTCATTTCTGAAAGTTCTGTAATATTAATATAACTAACAAAAGTATGCTTGCTCACTATGATTCTGGTTGTTTTCAAATTTATAGGAAGAATAGGGTTGGTTAGTCTTTAAATGGATCCTTCAGCAAAAATAAGGAGTGATAGAATGAACATTTGCCTCATCTGAAATAGATAAAAAATTAATATTTTTTACGTTTCTTCAAGTTATGTTTTGAATATTTTGAAGTTTTTGTTCTAACTTTATTTTTAGTTTGAGCAATGGGATCAATTCTAGTAAACTTTGGTGCTAATTTATCCCTTGTTTGTTCGTTATGATATATTTTATCGTCTTTGGAAATTGTTATAGGTTCTTTACGGTTGAGATTAATTTTCTCTAACTGATTTGTTTTCTTTTCATTCAAATTTTCATTAATTTTTTCATAAATTGATTTTAATTTTTCTTTATGATCATATACATATTTTGATATTATATCTTTTTCTGTAATATCAAAAGGATCTTTCGAATTGAAATGACCTGTGATTATTTCAAAAGGAGTATAATCGGTAACTGAATGAATTGAATTATTGTAATGTAAAAGTGAATATCTTATTAGATTATTGAGTGATTCTTTAGGATTTTGTCTTGTTTTTATTCTTACTTGTTCCAATAATGTCGAATGGAATCTTTCAATATAACTGTTCGAATTTGGATTTTTTGGTGTAGTATAATGAATATTGATCTTATGTAGTTTGCAGAAATCTAAAAAGTTTTGGATATAAAATTCTGATCCTCCATCGCAAACAATAGTGTGTGGTACACCATAATGTGAAATAAACATTAACATAGCATCAAGTACATTTATAGCATTAGCTCCTATCATTGGATAAGCTTGAGCGAATTTAGAAAATGTATCTATAACAGTAAGGAATTTTTCTTTAGATATTGACAGTGTGTCAATATGGATTCTTTCGAAAGGTTTCGAACCTATTGGGATTGGTTGATATTTAAATTCATTCGGTTGTCTTTTATATTTGGATCTTTGACATATGTTACAATTATTAATATAATTTGTTATGTCTTTGTCCATATTCGGCCAGTAATAGTTTTTCTTTATAGAATCGATTATTGTGGTGATTCCTCTATGACCCGTTTTATATACATGATGATAGTAGTTCATTTTGTCTTGTTTGTCATTATCTGATATCACATCAGTAACTTTAGTAGGGCAAATAATTAACTTTGAATTTATTCTGATTATTTTATCTTGAATTATTTTCAAAAAATATTTTTCATGTTGCTTATTCGGAAAATGCAAATAATATGTGGTATTATTATATAGGTTTGCTATGAATGTTTCCAAATCTTCATCTATATGTATTTCCCTGAGATTTATGTAATATCTATAATTTTCAAAAATTTTCTCTCTGATACATAATGGTACTGGGGATGATTCTGATATTTTTATTATCATCTGGTGTTTATAATTGTTCAATGGTTTTTCAATATATGGAAAAGTAAGTATGGGCATTTCGTCTGCTGAATGAACTGTAGTAACATAGTTCTCAGTATCGTTCATAAAGTTTTGAATTGTTTCATCTATATCTCCTGTTTCATTCTCAATAGAAATATTATCTGCTGGATTTCTTTTCCTTTAATATAATCGATTTCATAATCATATTCCGATAACATTAATTTCCATCGAACCAGTTTTGAATTAGGTGCTTTAAGACTTTCTAACCACTTTAATGGTTTATGATCTGATCTTATTTTGAAATGACGTCCAAACAAGTAGGGCCTAAAATATTTTACTGCCCATATGATCGCAAAAAGTTCTTTTTCGATAACTGAATAAATAATTTTATTGGGATTGAGAGTGCGACTAGCATAACTTATGGGTTTGCCGTCTTGACAAAGGACTGCTCCTATAGCAAATTTACTTGCATCAGCTGTTAAAGTAAATGTCTTTGAAAAATCAGGATGGATCAAAATTGGCTCATTGCACAAAATATTTTTACAGGTTTCAAAGGCTTCAATAAATTCTCTAGTATGTTCTACCTTTTTGCCTTTTTTGAGACAGATTGTAAGGGGTTTTGTGATTTTAGCAAGATTATTAATGAATTTTCTATAAAACCCAATCATTCCTAAAAAACTCTTAATTTCTTTATGTGTTTTTGGAATGGGAAAATTCATTATTGCATCAATTTTTCTTGGTTTTGGTTTTATTCCGGTATTTGTAATGATATGTCCTAAAAATTCAGCTTCTTTTTTTAAAAATTCACTTTTATCTAATTGAACTTTCAAATTAAATTCTTGAAATTTTTTAAAAACTTCTCTAAGGTTGACTATATGTTCATCTAAAGTTGAAGAAAAAATTATCACATCATCCATATACACTAAACATGTCTTATTGATTTGATTTTTTAGTACTTCATTAATCATTCTTTGAAATGTTGACGGTGCGTTTTTAAGTCCGAAAGGCATTCTCAAGAATTCAAAATGGCCTGCATCTGTTGAGAAAGCTGTTTTATCAATACTGTCTTCATGCATTCTAATTTGATGAAAACCGCTTGCAAGGTCTAAAGTTGAGAAATATTGTGCTCTTCCAAGTTTATCCAGTAAGTCATCAATATTTGGAATTGGAAATCTGTCCTGAATTGTCTTGTTATTGAGTTTCCTATAGTCTATTACAATACGCCATTTTTGTACTCCGCTGGCATCAGGTTTTTTGGATACAATCCATATTGGGCTGGACCGGGGACTTGTACTATTTCTTATTATTCCATCTTCTAGCATCTTTGTTATCTGATTTTGAACTTCTTCTTTATGTATTTCTGGGAATCTATAAGATTTAGTATAAATTGGTTCTTCATCAGTAGTTTTTATTTCATGACTAGTTTGAGTAATTGCTGAGAGAGGTTGATTTGGATACTGAAATATGGTATGATATTGTTGACATAATTTCAACAATTTATTTTTTTCTTCTTCATTGAGATGGTCTATTCTCAATAAACTTCCGATTTCTTGTTGGTCTGGATAAGGTTGATAATTATTTATTTCCGCTTGAAAAATTTCAAAATCATTAATTGAAAAAACTTCTAAAGGATATGTGAGTTTAGTATAAGTATCTTCATTGCTTACATTATGAATTTCGACGATAGGCTGTCCATTTTCAACTGTTGCAATACTTTCAGGTATAAAGCAGTGTGAATTTATTTCTTTGTAAGGAATGTAATAAGTTCCATCTATTGTTGCATTTGTTGGAAGTTTTGTCCTAAATATTTCGTTTTCATTCAAAGTTATATTGTAACTATAATATTCAGAAGGGGAACATTGTTGTACAGGTACAGTGGTATCGTTCCTTATTAAATATCCTTCTTGTAGATTCCAATTGAATCCCAAGTTTTTAAGGTCTCTAAAGCTAATAAGACCATCGAAGAAAGGATGAAAGTCAAAAAGTTTGAAAATAATTTTTTCATTTATTTGGAATTCAGCAAATGCTGGAATATGCGCTTCATACTTTGTCATTTGTTGTCCGCATGAGGTTTTGATAATATTTGGTTTTGTTATTATATGCTCTGGATAATAATTTTTCGCTATAATTGGATTAATGAAAGAAATATGGCTGCCTGAATCAACAAGTAAGTGAAGTGGTTTATAAAATCCCGATATTGTAATGAAGGGTAGTTTTCGTTGATCCAAATGATTAACTTCTCAGTAGTTTCCGTTCCAGAGGCTTCTAAAGTAAAATTTTCTTCTGTGTTTTCAAAACATGGTTCAAAATATCCATCTTGAATCTGTTCTTCATTTCTTTGTTCATTTTCCATGAATCCCTGTTGAATATTCAATGGAATTTCACAACTGTCTTCATTTGTAGTTCCATCCATGTACAATAGTTCACAATCAGAAGAATGTGGTTCTGTTACATAATGTAGTTCTTCTGCACGAAAAGTCGGTCTAGACTGTGGTACGAATGTATTTCTTTCAGATGGTATCTGCCTTGTAATTGTAGACATTGGTGTTGGTTTGGACGTTGAAGGTTGATTTGTAGGTTTCCAAACATTCGTGTTAGATGGTTTTCCAAATACTTGTTGGTTGGAGAAAAACTTATGTGGTACTTGTCTAGGTGTCACTTGGATGGGTTGGCTGGGGAAATTTTTCGATTGCTGGTTGAAGAATTGTTGTGGATGTTGATTCCGAAAATACTGGGGTGTTTGCAAATTATTTGGTTTACTAAAAGTTTGTTGTGGGTTTCTGTAGTACATATTGTTTGGTTGTGAATAACTAGGTGTTGATACCATTGGGGCTTTGAAACTTGGTGTTGGTAACTGCTATGGTATATTTCTTTTTCCCTCGTTGACCAAAGCTGTGAAATTTTCTTCTTCTATAACATTTTTCATAGCTTCTTCTAAATATTTTGGATTTTTTAGACGAACACTGGTTTGTATCATTGGTGGGAGATATTTCAAAAATGTTACCAAAATAAGTTTTTCAATGTTATTAATTTGGGCAATTTTTTCTTCACGTGTCATTGTAGAGTCATTATTTATTGAAGAAAAAATCAAACTTCTGGTATACTGACAACGAACGCCAAAATTATAAGAATTTTCTTTTGGTTGAGGTCTTAAACTGTGTAACTCTTGGAGTAGACAAGTGAAAGATCTTTGATCAGAAAATGATATCATCAAATGGGCTTTTATTTGGTCCCACGAATTTAATTCTGTACGACTAGATATCAAAGTGAGAGCTTTACCTTTCAATTTACTCAAAATTGCTCTGAAAATTAGTTTTTTTATAAACTGAGGTTCATTATTATATTGTTCAAAAGTTTCATCACAGACGGCAATAAAATTATTTAGTTCACATGGATCTCCATTGAAATGTGGAATAATATCTAAGAAAAGTCTCAACTGTTGATAATTTGTCTCTGTCATTGTTGTTGTGGTTGAAATAATGTTTGAATTTAAACTTAAAGAAGAAAAATTCTGAGTTAAACTCTCCACGTCAGTATCAGATTCTTCAGATAAACTATTAAACGATCTCAGTTGCTGCCTAGTTTGATTATTTATTTTTGCCAAATCTTTCAAATTACGCAACATAAAATAAAATATGAGGGAATAATTTCACTAATAACACCATATAAAGGAAAGAAAAATTTAGGAATGAAAAAAGGAAAATGCTTTGTATTATATGGTTTTCTTGTTCTCAGTGTGGTTTACTTGGTAGTGTTTTCTTTCTTCTTTGTGTTGAACCAATCCAGGGATATACGGTCCTCCAGAGGGGTTGTTAGCCGGTTCTTGAATATTCAGTCCAAGAATTGGTGGCCCCGTGAGTCGACAAGGAATATTCAGTCCACTTCTCGAAACACTTTGTCTTTTTGTTGCTTTTTGATAGTCCCGTTTTTTCACTTTTTTGTGCTGCGACTATCCTACCGACTGCGCCAGTTACGTTTGAGCTCCTAGCAGTGGTGGTTCGTAGAAGCCCCTGCGTGGTTTTGAGCCAGTTTTACTCTTATTGCACCCAAACTTTACACAAATAAAGATTAATCGAATCTTACTAGGTGTTTTATTTGAATGAATAGCAGGTAACAACTGAACTGCCTTAAAAACATTCATAATGCTTTTATACAAACTTACAAAACAATGAGCTTTAAGAAAATGAGATATAAAAGATAATTTCTGAAATTAAATCATTGTAAACATAAATAATAGATAAAATACGATATTATTGCAAAGTATAAAAGATAACGTTCGAATTGAGAGATAAGTCTTGGATAAAATGCAGAATCAGCTACTCCCGGTTCTTATCTTCATAATCCATAGGCGTCCTGGTACAAAACGTAACTCTCAGACGAGAGTCATTGAAGCCCGATCGCTCGAATAAGTTAGACGTGCCTTGAAAATTTCTATTACTTTCGGTGCTTTTTGCCGTGACCCGAACTGATAGTGATACCGATTCACTCCGACGAACTAGACATATATTTTCGTGTGGTGGATGATGCTTGGTATTAAGAGATACGTTATTAAACAAAACTAGTACCACCAAACATCCCGTTTCAATCTACTGCAATATTATTTCAAAACTCGTTTATTTTTACATTTTGATAACGACTCGACATTGATATATACGTTATTGCAACGAAGCTATCTGAGTCGAGCGTTTCGGTTGTTTTCATCCTCAGACACCGTAAATCCGTCTATTCCGTAATGAGCAATAATATTATTACAAATCCGTCTATTTTTACATTTTGATAACGACTCGACATTGATATATACGTTATTGCAACGAAGCTATCTGAGTCCAGCGTTTCGGTTGTTTTCATCCTCAGACACCGTAAATCCGTCTATTCCGTAAAGAGCAATAATATTATTTCAAATCCGTCTATTTTTACATTTTGATAACGACTCGACATTGATATATACGTTATTGCAACGAAGCTATCTGAGTCCAGCGTTTCGGTTGTTTTCATCCTCAGACACCGTAAATCCGTCTATTCCGTGTTGAACAACAATACCGTTACAATTCCGTTCATTTTCGCATCCTAAAAATCGTTTCCGATTGTTTTACATACACCGAACGTTTCGTGTATATCCGTCTTCAGATGTCCTGGCAGTTTTGCTCCAAGAGAGCATCCGTTTCTTTATCTCATGAATGATACTATACAATATATTGTCAGTATTTAATGTCTCTATATCTAGGAGGTATGCTATGACTGTGAAGCTACTAGAATAGAGCAGTCCGTTTTTCTTCCCTTTATTATACCGCTTTTCATTTTTGCTCAGAGAGAGCATCCGTTTCTTTTCTATATCACAGTCGGAGAGTATCCATTGTGTTTCAGTTGTCGGTTTTATTTCCCCGACATTACCCGAAACCAGTATTTGATTCCCGACCGGACTTTTCGTTTCTTTTCGTTCGAGTACACTGAGAGGCCTGTGTAGACCCTACACGAGAAGAGTAGTAAGAAGAGATCCAGCACTATTATAATTGTTGATAATTGAAACTAATTAATTACATGGTACTATTTATTCGTAAACTAGAATTGTCGTTATAGGAAATATATTTTTTTTATTATTGTGAATACTCAATTTATTATTTTATCACCTGGCTAAGAGATAGAGAGAAAAAAACCTGAACCCCTGGACGTACTCAATCAACTGCGCTAGAGCTAATCCCGCAGCGAAAAACGTCACAACTTGCTGCGGAGTTACTTCTTGGGTGTGGCGTCATATGTACGTCTCTCTGGCCTTCAGATGATGTAGAATGCTTTCATCTACAAGCTAAACGTCCTCTCCGAATTCCTCGCATCGTCCTCTTTTGAGATGAACCATAGCACATTAATTTGTCGATCCCAAACTCCATTTCGATAGCATGCATGTACACTTGCACCACCCTTAAGGACTGATAAATATCCTTTTCTACGGAGGCATATAGTTTGAAGTCATCCATGTAAAACACATGGGTGACCTTATGCCTTATGTGTTGAGGCTCTTGAAATAGGCGATTAGGTTAATCACAGAACTTCATGTTTTCAGCGATGCTTCTCACCCGCCTCACTAGTGACATTTTTGCAGCCACTAGCATTCGTATCCTATCATATGCTGTTTGATGGTAAACAGCAAGCCTTTATTCAGTGTGTGGTGAGCTCGTCGTAAATTGGCGGCAATCTGCCGCACTGCGGGCGTGAAAGGCCTGCTGGGGGGGTTAGTCTAGTATACCCACGGTTGTGTTGCAACTCACCAAGGCCTTGGATGATAGTTGGCCTCCCTGCTTATCAGATCATTTAATATTATTATTAACAATCCATCATCATTGTAAGCCTCGTTTTTTCATATTTTAGATTTTGATTTTATATTTTTGAATTACCATGCTCTGTGCCATGTTATTAGATTACTAGAGTTTGTCCCAGCAGTAACGTATGAGTGACAGACCTCTAGCTTCTCTTAAAATGGAAATATGTAGTGGTAGTGAGTCCAATAGGACCTCTAAAGCTTCCGTAGGGGAAGTGTTATACAGAGAGTAACCATTATTTTCTGCGAAGAAACCAACAGCAATGAAAGTCGAGGAGTGCCATTTGAATAACCGAAGTTTCAATCCGCCCAGGAAAATCCCTGGCATTATTTTTAGTTTGTAGACCTCTAGAAATCAGAAAGTCTTAGACAAATTATCGATTTCTCAGTTTCCGTTATGTAGACTTGGAAAACCGCGCCCTTCATGGCCACGACAACTTTATACCGGTCCAGAATAATATTGAATACATTATATGAGTAAGTTTAATTTATTTCCCCATAATTTTGAATAACGACATGAATCTAAGCAGTCCTGAAATAAATTCAGATGGTACATATCTTTCATAGTATATAAATAACTATAATCGGTAGAATATTTCAATTATATTTGAAAAGCAGCTAACCAGAAACAGTGGCACTCATTCGGTCAATGATGCATACCAATATATGATCTTAAAAAGTTGTTATTATCAGTTTCATCAACAAATCTGGAAGTTATTGGATCTATTGTTTCACTGACTGGTGAGTATTACTTTCGTTAGGAAATATAGGTACAGTTTGTTGGTCTCAACTGATTGATTTCGATTCTTATCATTTGAAACGAATAAATCGGATGGTGTCTTTTAGATTCTGTTTAGTAATTTTGGTGTGGTGTTGAATCCACTGGAGTTCTTTTCCAAAACCGAAACACTACTAAACTTTATACCTGAAAACTGTTCCAGTCCCCAAGCGATCATCTTCTGGAGGGAAATCAAACTAAACCTAGAAACATAATTTGTCTTATTTATTATAGTCCGGTACCTGAGATTTTGTAACTGAAACCTCAATTTATTTGTCAGCCATCTAAAGCCCACGGTCCATCAACAACAAACCAAGAGTAATAACGCAAAAAGACAGTTTGATAAAAATTTTAACCGTGAGCCACGGGATTGATATTTACCTACTCATCAAAGGACTTCGCACATTTCTTATGGGAAATGGCTTTCCGTGAATTTTGCTGAATTTTTGGTATATTGCAGTTCGTTATGAGCTGATCAAAGGTGTCCATAGCCACAAAGCTCAAAAATGGACAGTTTTCGACATATGAAGCTTTTAAAATGGATTTTTTTAATTTTTGGGGTATTTGCTCATCCATCCATTTCTTGTTGGAATGGAATTTCAATATTCGATGCCTGGAACCCGACTGAGAAATTATCTTCCTTACTTATAGTAGGCACCGTTATCAAAAAGTTTTCATACAATGCTCCACTGTGCCAATTGAATGAGGTACAAATTCCAAGATCTTCCAAACACCTTTCCATGCTCAGGATGACTCTAGAATAATTTATATTTTCGGAAAATTACATATTTTGGAAAATTTTTAAGAGAAACGATAATAACCGATTCTAAATATATCTAATGTCCAATAATATCAATAAGTTTTCCAAAATGTTCATATCGAGGTCCAGCGATCTGTATTGAGCGAAAATGGAAAAATGTTTATCATGGATCCTCAGAGATAACAATTGTTTTCATTATGGAAGTCATTTACATATCATATGTGATTTGTTTCTCACAAATCTCGATAATCTAACAATGGGGTGCCAAGACATTTTCCTCAGAATGGCTTGAAATGGATAATAGCTCCTCACAGCCAAATGAATCCGTGAAAATGTCTGCATCTTTGATACGTGAAAGTACTTTCCAGGTAGAATGGGGTAGTTCAGGTGTTGGAAGCAAACTATGAGTGGAACTTTCGATATTTACACCCAAATTGAAAACACTATATATATTTTATTGTAAATGTTGCATTAAAGTTTACAAATATAAATGACTGCATATTCATATGATTATTTACAAAATGAATAAGTGGATGAATCGAAAACAATATATTAGTAAGAATAACATTCATAATATTAATAATAATGAAGAACATCGACGAAAACAAAGTAAAAGCAGCCATTGGAAATACAGTCAAATAGATATCGCCAGGTTTGGACGGCATAACCATTTTTGGCTGAAAAAGCTCCATGCAGCACATAAGAATTATCAACAGAATGATTAACAACAGCCAAAGCATTTTGGATTGGCTGACAAATGAAAGAACATACCTAATACCCAAAAATTAAAACACAGAACTAGCTAAGAACTATACAGACTGATTACCTGCTTCAATATTATCTATAAAATTCTTACAAGAATAATATCTGAGAGATTGCACGACCAATTATTATCATTTTCAATGTTACTTCTTTTATCGATTTTGATTGATCCACTTGTAAAAAAAGTTTGTATTTTCAAGAATTCAGGTGAAAATATCAAAAGTTCTATCCATAACTTGCTTCCAACACCTGAACTTTCCATTCTATCTAGAAAGTACTACCAGGTATCAGACATTTCCACGGGTCCGTTTAGCTGTGAGATGCTATCATCCGTTTCGAGCTATTCTGAGGATAATGTCTTGGCAACCCATTGTCACATTATCGAGATTTGTGAGAAATAAATGACATATCATATGTGAATGACATTAATAGTGATCACAATTGTTATCTATGAGGATATATGATTAAGATTTCTTCGTTTTCCCCCATTACAGCTCTCTGAGCCTGTTACGAACATTTTGGAAAACATATTTGATATTATTGGATATTAGATATATTTGGGATCAAATATTCAAATAGTTTCTCTTTGAAAAATACCCGAAATATGACATTTTCAGAAAATATAAATTATTCTAGCGTTATCTTGTAGCATGGAAAGATGTAGGGAAGATCTTGGAATTTGCACCTCGTTCCATAGACAGTGTATAGCAGTGTATGAAATTTTTTCGAAAACGGTGCCTAAAATAACTGAGGAAGACCATGTTTCAGCGGTTGGATGAGCAGATGCTCCAAAAATTAAAAAATTCCATTTTCAAAGCTTCATATCTCGAAAACTGTTCATTTTTTATCTTTGTGGCTCTGAACACTTTTGATCAGCTCATCAAGAACTACAACATACCAAAAATTCAACCAAATTCACGGAAATCCATTTCCCATAAGAAATGTGCGGGGTACTTTATAAACAGTAGGTATGATTGCATTGATTGTAAATCTTCTCCTTTGTGTAAGATATCGACTGGTTGAAAATTTCAATAAACTGTGAAATAAGTTGTTGGTCACCGGTCCACCATCGTTGAATATTGTTATTATGATAACTTATTTCTAGGCTTTCATAGGCATCTAACTGCACGTTATTTTTAACCTACTAAATACAGCTGACCTATTTTAATAACATTGCTGCATCGTTTGTTTCATCCCAACATCAAACCATGCCTTTTAGTGGTTTGGTCTGGGGGTATCTTATTTTAAAGACCTCTTTGTCTGCTCATAATATTTTGCATCGCAGTCCTTACCTTGAATTTCATCAATCTCGACTCATGAATTGCCAACATTGTCTTTTGAAGGCACTAAGGTGTCGGGCCCGTTTTAGTAATATCTTCATACAGTTGTTTCCCACCAAACACCTGAAAAATCAATGCGCCCCATCGTAGCAGCTATTGGGAGCCGAACCAAAAAGCAGAATAGTTCACCAAACAATTTTAAGAACTAAGTTTCTACTTACATGGTTGTACAGAGTTCCTAATGTTCGATACAATGTTTCTAGATCTCCACTCTCCAATCCGAACTGGAATCGTTGGTGAAAATGATAGGTGGATGTAGATTGTTAGGGGGTCGTGCAGGCTATGCAGCCTCACAAGCATCTCGACCTACAAGGTCTTTTGTGCGTGACCCTTTATCTATTCAAGATCCGGGATTCTGAGACTTCGTGCGGAGTTTATCAGTTTTCTGGGAGCTAAGTTCCTAATGTATTGCAGAAGAGCGCTAGGCATTCACAAAGCAGATGTTCTGCAATTTCCGCGAAGTTATCGCTGTAGCGGCAACTATCACTCTCTTACTTGCCCATCTTTATGTCCCAGAGGGCAGTGCCCAGTGAGTAGTCCCGTTATCAATTTCAAGTCTTTTTTGTCCAACTCGACGATCTGTTCAGCTTTCCTTGGCAATGGGCTCACTAATCTTTTCTTCCTCTTTCCAGTGGGCTTTAGACAGTCCACAGAAGGATTTTGGGCCGGGACGTGGTGTATTTGCCCCATCTTTGGCAAGGCAGTCTGCATCCTCATTGCCTTTGATATAATCTGGCACCCACATCAGGGTTACCTGATTGTTTACTGCCAGTTGTATCAGGGTTTGTTTACAGTCCCAAGTCAGCTTAGACTTCAGAGCTTTTAGTGCTGCTTGGTTATCTGAAAGTATATAGATTTCGGCCCTTCGGGTGTTCCTTTCAAGGCATTCCTGGGCACATATCTCTGTACTTCTGCTTGGTAGATTGTTGGGGTCCTACCAAGGGGTTTTGAAAGCCTGAAATTTAACCGTATAATGGCCACTCAAACCCCTTATGCCATCTTCGATCCATGCATCTGTGTACCATCCATCGCCAATTGAGGAGCGTTCTCTGTGTGAATCTGGTGGTTGTTCATGACCACTTCACACTGATTGGCATAATATCGGTCGGTTTAGATATGGCCTCTAGGGAGATGTGTTCCAAAATTTTTAGATGTCTTGTCGGAGTTATCCAACTTTTAACGGAAGCTTCGAAAATTCCAAGAATTTTCTCATTTCGCTATGTGACTTTTTTCAGGCCAGTATTGAATGTCTCAGCTGCAATATGATAGTTCAGATATCGGGTTAATGGACGGTAACCGAGTGAATCTGCTGCTCTATAAACATATTGGATTATATAGCGTAATTTATGACTACATGTTAAAACTAGGATTTTACAACAAGATACAAATTATGCTCATGAATTAATATTTCAGATAATTAATTGTACAACTTATTTATTTATCCTTCATATTCTGAACAATTGTCTAACGTTTTAAATTCAAAGTAACAGCGTAACAGTGTTTTTTTTAATTGACGTCCTAACTTGTGCAAACAGATATTCATTCTTGGTTGCTCACATCGGCAATATCTACGATACCAAATTTTTTTCATCTGAAAAACCATTCCCTATATAATAATAATAATAATAATGATCTTTATTGTTCCTTTTGATCATTTACATGATATGACGTATCCATCACATCATGTGTAAGTATAAATAATAAACATACGTGATATACACTGCACGCCGACAACGATGGAACCACCCATTTTTTTGGAAAGTTATATTAGGGGACAAAATTAGCCCAAAATAATTTCGGAATCGTGTTCAGGATCCCCAAATTAACACCTGTCTCCTGAAAAGTTTTCTGCCCTGAAAAATTCTCTCATGGAAACGTCCCCTTATCTTCCGTAATTTTCGACGTAGAACCGTGAAATTTCCAGATAGATACACTAGAAATGAACTGACTGCACAAAATGGGTCATCTTATCTGATATACACGGGTGCGTTTCTATAGGAAGTGAAACAAATTGGAATATTTCAGAACCGAAATTTTTTCAGGCGTATTAGGAGTAATTCAGGGATCCTTAACACGAATCCGAAGAAATTTCGGAATAGATTATTTTCCCCGTAATATAACTTTCCGGAAAAATGGATGGTTTCATCGCTGCAGGCTTGCAGTGTATATCACGTGCATAGAGTTTATTTCCAGTGTATCTATCGATCCTGAAAATTTAATGATTTTTTATCAAAAATTACAGGAGATACGAGAGTGTTTCCATAGGAAGTGAAACACAATGTATATACACGGTGAGTCAGAATAAGACCGACAAAATCCGACTACAGATTCCTCGCCTCATATCGGGGTGAAAAGTTCCTATCAAGGTGTGTCCTAAAATGCATCCCCTCTGAGATACAGGGTGTCGAAAGTACGAAAAAAAATTTGATTTATTTTTTTCCTCCAAAATTCCTGAAGCAAAATATACCAACATCAAGGTTTATCAACGTGATGATTTGAAGTTATAATTTTTTATTTTCGTAAACCTGTGGCTTAGTTACGTTTGTATGTGGAAATATTTTCCTTCATATTTTCTTTGGACAAGTGAATGGACAATTCAATTTTCTCAGAAACCTTTATTTTTAGGTACATGTTATGACTTTTAAGTTGAGTATCGATGAGCCTGATGTCAAACGCTCACTTGTCCAGTCACTTGTCTAAAGAAAATATGAAGGAACATATTTCCACATACCAACGTTACTACGCCACTGGTTTGCGAAAATTAAGAATTATAACTTCAAATTATCACGTTGATAAACCTTAATTAGTGTACCAAGTTTGATATATGTTGCTTCGGGAATTTTGGAGAAGAAAAATTAAATCTATTTTTTTTTTTGACACCCTGTATCTCAGAGGGGATGCGTTTTAGGACATACCTTGATGGGAACTTTTCACCCCGAAATGAGGTGAGGAATCTGTAGTCGGATTTTGTCGGTCTTATTCTGACTCACTCATTTGCGAACTCGGAAACTAGCTATGTCTGCGACTGTATGACTCCCTCACCCGCTCTACATTCCTTTATTTATATCGAAAAGTCTTCTGTTTGAACATTTTTGAAACGCCGAAAGGTGTCGCCGTCATTCAGCAACTTCTCTAGGTATTTATAACCTGCTTCTCATTTCCTCACTGGATTTGATGAGTCATGGATGTATCGTTAACCAGCAGAGATGAAATTATGCGTGCGAGCTGAGCGTGATTATCCAAACATACGCGGTCAAACCCGACTACAGGATTGTTACAATACCTTTGATATGTAAGGGTTATTTACCGGTTACACCTCTATCTCACACATTACTGCCAATAGAAATAAAGTACACACACCGTTGCCAACGGAACTTTAGTACTTAGAAGGACAATTTCCTACATATTTAACAAGATTTATGACACTTCGATGAAGAAACTACAGAGTAAAATATCACTGGTAATGTTATTGTTTTAACGTCAAGTAGACATAATTGTCAAGGTACACTAGATTATGTATTTCATTATTGCTTATTCACTGTGAAGAAACGTGTTATATGTGGGTTAGCCAAAGTATTGAACTCCAAAGAACAGTATTTATTTAACGATATCTTGGACTGAGATAAACTAAAAAGTTTTACAGATATTAAGAATCATCAAATTTAAGACTAAATTGTACAGATTCATGAGTCCTTCGATCACTTACCTAAAAAGTGACCAACACCAATCTGCTACATATATTTAAAAAATATATATGTGATAATCGGCAAAACTGTTAAAGGTTCATCATTTTAGATTAATTCATTCCAAATGATGACAACCAAGTCCTGTTTCCAAAGAAGACTCGACATGAAAGATCAAGTGATAGAAAACACAGTTGAAATTTAGAGGACGATAACAGGATGTTTTTGTGTGAAATCACTCAGCAATGATAACTAAGGATAGAAAATATTGTTTCGAGAATTTATTAAGAACATTAGAAAGTGATGATAAGCAGAAGTAGATAATCAAAGGGGGTTCTGGGACCGCATGCGCAGTACGGTCGAGCTTGCCACGGGTCATCGGAAATAGTCGTGGAGGAGATCGGTAGAAGTCGGCCGTCGCTGGTCTGCGTTCATCGTGTGACGTAGTCGAGAGAGATCCAGTTGATTGATAACATTTTTCCAATACAGCGCGCATCTTGAATATTTAAAATTAATTAAAAGAAAAACAGATTTCCGAGAACGAGGTTTGAACCAGCGGCGAAAGTTTGGTAGCGAGTGACGTTAGCCTTGTCTCCACGGAGATTTCGTACAAGTTGATGTACAAATGTGGGATATATATTTCTCCAGCTACCAGAGCACGGTGTTTGAATATTAAAAAAAATAATGATTGAGAGTGTGATGATAATAGTGGTGTTTGGAAAATGGGGAAAAAAAATATGGCGGCTGTCAAATGTTATACAGGTCATAACATAATATTTGAGTGAAAAAACATGGTTGCCTCGGCCATTTGTCGAATTTTCCATTGGGGGTATGGGGGGGATTCAAAATGTTTTCGTGAGGGGGTCCGTCATTTTTAACGTGCGATTTGGAGTGAAAATCAGCAATTTAAATCTTACTCGTTTTTTGAAACGCAAAAAACGCTTATTGCAGTAACATTTTTGCACGTTTTTGACGTTTAAAATTTTAGGTGTTTTTTTGAACGCGAAAAACGACTATTTTGTATGCTTTAAAATGTCAAATCCCCATAAGAAATAAATGTAAAAAGTGTATTTTTACCGCTTCTAATTTTACTTGTTTTTGGGGCGCTAAAACGCATATTTATGTCACATATTTTATGCGTTTAAGCGTTCGTATTTTTACATGTTTTTTGGAACGTGAAAAACGTCTATATAGATCACATTTTTGTGCGTTTTAGAGTTTCAAATTGACCAACCTAACATTTAGGTAAAAAATAAAACAGTTTGAGGAGAAAAATTTTATTGTACAGTTTCATTTTGGTAACATATCACATAGCCATTTGTATAGAATATCTACGTTTCGGAGACTGCAATTATAGTTGGTCCGGTTCCCAATGTGATGCATACAAGGTGATATACCATCATTGTCGCCGAATGTGGGAACCATCCATGACGTATTATCATAGTCCTCCAAATTCACAACACGTGTAGGTAGGTTCAATTGATGAAATTTCTCTGTAAGATAGTCACGTTTTTGGAGTCCTCGTACATAAATGATATCAACATTCTGTAAATTTTTCTTGAGGATGGAATCTAATTGATGATATTCCACAAAGCCAGAGGAATACCTCAATCCATGAACGTTTCGCTCCAAGAACCAGGCAGTACGTTTATCTGCTCTACTCAAAGAGGAAAATGGTATAGTTGGCAGCAGAAGAAAATTACTACATTGAATTCCAGTCCTAATGGCAATCTCCTTAGGATGGAATTGTTGCTCGATGGTAAAACCTTGAATATCTATAACAGCTATTCTCATGTTGACTCTGTGATTGATACTGAAGTGACAAGCATATGTTCAGTTTAATTTGTTAATGATTTCGCTGAGTGGGAGGTGCTCAATAACAGTGTCGTGCACAATGATGCAATAGGCTCTAGTATTTTGAGGAAATCCTTCAGATGCCTCGATTTCGAGTTTCACATCAACAGTGGAACTTTTTATGCTCTCATCTCTTCTGGAACAATCGATGACAAAGATAGTCTTGCCAACAAATTCGGTGGAGCTCAGCAGAGGATTATGTTGATTAGTAATTTTGTAGCTGAGACCGAATTGTGCATAGTTGAAATAGGCCTGCGAAAAATTCCCCTTTGCGAAATTCAGATGCATATTCTCTTTGGGATAATTCTCGCCGTTTAGAGTGAGCGTTATATTGGCGATATTCGAATGAGCGAATATTGTTGGATCATTGTTGAATTTGGTGTAATCACGGTCTTTTTGGAAACATACAATCACATAGCGAGGACTTTCGAGAAACGAGGAAGTCTTGACGGCCCATATTTCACTTTTTGCACCTTGTGTGAGAGCAGGCAACATATGAAGTTCCCATTTTCTGAACGGCATGAGAATAGGAGTATCAGCTTGGATGGCCTTCAAGAGTTGCAATTTAATTTGATCGTGCGGAAAGATTCTCTTAACTTTGAGTTCAATATTTTCAATTTCCAACTTAACTGCTGTCGTACCAGCCGGCGATCCAGCGGTCTCCTCTATTTTGAAGCAGTTGCTATCATCTGCAGCTCGTACAAATCGGATGGTATGTTTGCCATAGGAAACACATTGATAATCATTGAAAATATTCAAAAAATGCTTCATGGGTATGAGCATATTGAATGATAGATCAGTGGTGTTGATAACCCCAGCGTTGCTGGGAAAAGTCCAACTTGAATTGGCCAAGTGCTTGATATCTTCGTCGGTGTAGGTGAGAAAGCCTCTGACTAACAATTCCAACTTCACGAACCGTCTCCAACTCCTTACCGCTCTGTTCATAACTAGCAGATTGAAACATGAAAGCACCAGCATTGTTTACGAATGTTACACGACCATCTCCTTTGGTTTTCACAACTTTTCCACTGATGAATAACAGACTATCATACAAAGCATCGTAAGCGTCAGATTGATTGATATTGATTTCAATGACGTCATTGTTGCGAAAGGACTTGACATATGGGTAGTAAGTCCGCCATTCCACCTTCTGTATGGATTCATCGTTGTGTGGTTTTCGAAAAATGTTGAACACTTGATTGGACAACATGATAACCGAGAGATTCCAAAAACAGTTTATTTGCAGGTGACAGCAGTTGACGCACGTTGAAGGTCTTGGTGAAGACTGAGGTGGGGTATGGTGGTGAGTTATTCTTATGAATAGTTAGCACCATATTTTCTCTTCAATTCCAAACGAACGATTATTTCTTCGTTTCGAAAATCAACCAGTTGAGAATTTTGGTCGAGCACTCGCAGCGTAATATTGTTTATTTCGTCTCTATGAGCAATGGGTAGATAAATGAGGTGGTTGGGTGTTTCGTCAATTGCGTAACCAGGATCAACACCAACAGCAAATTCGTATATCGTATGAGACGGTACGTCGTTGTAGAATGCTCCAAACGTAATGTTGCTATCTATGTGTACGGTGCGTACTTTAATGATATCCACAGGTAGATCTGATGCGTAATGCAAGTTGGGTTTGAGAAGGGTAGACGAAAACCCTAAAATGCGAGCCAAACTGTTTTCAGGTCGGAAATCAATTGAGTGTTTAAGGCAGAATATTTCGCTTTTCAGCGTATTATTATTCGGTTTGAGGTAGAAAAATTCCTCGGGGTTTTCCTTGTACGTTTTGGGTGTGATATGTTTGCTAATCAAAGCCTCAATATCACCAATTTCGTAGGAGCCAGCAGGAATATCGATACTCTGTTTAGTTTTGCCACCGTTTTCAAAGTAGTGGAATTTCGTATTTTCTTCAATGTTTGGTATACTGTTGTACGAATGGAAGCTGAGCAAAGCCAAACTGTATTCTGAATCAGAATCCAATTGAATGGGCGGATTGAAATCGATGGAAAGCGTTGAAGAACGACTCGTTAACGTCAATATCATAGACATGACTGATATAGTGTCGGAAGCAACACGCTTTAAATAATAAACAACAACTTGGATGAAAAATCATTTATTACAATAATAACATTCATATTGTGAGCTAACTGGACCATGATACTCTGCTTCTTCTAGTGATTGGGCTGACAATCCACACTCATTTTTGTAATGAATGAAACACGGTAGACGAATCTGCAAAGCGAATCGATTTTTGTAGTCTTGTGGTAATCTATGCCATACATCCAGCAACTCCCAAGGTCCTGCGTTCCCAATCAAATATTCGATTGACAAAGCTCGCAGTTCAGCATCGGTGAAATCTCTCAAAGATTTATATTTATGCATTTCAACCAACGATTTATACATCTCAGCGGTGGACATTATGAAGTAGAAACTTTAGGCAAAGATGTCCACAGTTACTCTGATTGTAATTTTGATATTGACTATTGTTATATGTAATTCTTACACCCCTCCCAAAATATCTTGCCAATTCCATTGGAGGTTTGAGATTGCCGAAACTATCGAAATATTGTGCGGCATTGCCGTTTTTATTGTAAGCTACCCAATGAGTGCCCGCATTCAAGTGAGAATCCAAGTTCAATACAGCGCATTCTCGCAGCCAAGGACCACAAGTTGGCAACGTATCACGCATAAAGACTCCACGAAAATGCGGTATTTTCATCTGACGAGCACAGTTTTTAATTTCCGAATCGTATAATGCTCTATGGGGTAGCTTATCTAGCAGTTTTTTTGTTTCTTCAAATAAAGACCTCGTCCTTTGCGTTGTTGTTTTTTCAGGAACAGTCCAAATCCTCGAGGGGTTTTGCGCAGGTACAGACCCGATCCTAAATGTTCCATGGCTTTATTGTGACGCTGATCTTCTTCCAGCTTCTTTTTAGCATTTTTTGCGTCTATCACGGTTTTTGCGATGGCGCTCGCTCCGCCTGCCATCGTACCCAAAGCCGAAAGTGCAGCAAATATAGGTATGAGGGGTAGGAGTCCTCCAGATTTGACATCGAATGGAATTATTCTAGGAACGCGTATTTTTTTACGTTCTCCAGCTTGACTCAATGCAATTTTAGCAGCTCGCAAAGCCGAAGCACTAGATTTCTTAATATTAGTAGGATTGTGTTTCCAATTTTTAATAATTTTTTGAAGCAAGTTACGGCGAAAGGACACGCCCATACCTAGCTTACGTTTGGCTTTCATGGTGGAAGTAACAAGCCAAGCTGCAGCACGTTCCCCAAATTTAGCGTCTTTAGATTTAACTCGTTCCCAAGCTCTATTTTCCAACACTTGATCTGCTTTATGACGGTCTTCTAGAGAGTCGGATTGAGAATATGCAATATCGTGCTCTCTGCAGCTTTCGTCCAAAGGATTCACGCCAGTTTCTCCGCGTTGTAATCTCTGCCTCAATTTGGTGCCTGGACCGCAAAACGAATAACCTGGTAGATGTAATTCGAACGGGAGCTTATTGATGATTGAATTGACAACACCTGCACCAGTGTAAGTCAACATTGATAATGATGAAAGATACCTTCAATGCGTTTATTTATAACCGTGGCGCACTCATGTTTTTTCATCACATCATGGAGGTCGTTCAACAAGACAAGACACTGCCTATTGAAAATTTAGATTTTTTGAATGGAGACCTCGATAGCAGTATGACTGGGAAGCATGGTAAATTATTACCGAATTCGTTTCGTGCAATTATTTGCGGACCAAGTGGTTGTGGAAAGACAAATGCCATCTTAACACTGTTATTCCACCCGAATGGAGCAAAATTTGAAAACATCTACGTATATTCAAAATCTTTGTACCAGCCCAAATATCAGGTGGTTCAAGAAATTTTGGGGAAAGTCAAGGGATTGGGATATTATCCGTTCAGGGAAAATGAGGAAATCATAAGCCCTCACGAGGCCAAATCAAATTCCATATTCATTTTCGATGATGTTGCATGCGATGGTCAACAGAAAATTCGAGAATACTACTCTTTTTGTAGACACCGAAATATTGATGCTGCATATCTTTGTCAGACATATTCAAAAATTCCAAAACAATTGATACGAGACAATTGTAATATGATTGTGCTTTTCAAGCAGGATGAAATGAATTTGAAACATGTATTCGATGAACACGTTTCCCCAGACATGACGTTCGAAGAATTCAAGGAAATGTGTGCAGAATGTTGGCGACAGCATCGATATGGAACCGTTGTGATTATGAAAGATTTTGATATAAATGCTGGACGTTATCGTCAAGGATTCGATAAATATATAAGTATACAGAGGGATTGATGTATCCCGCAGTTATCATCATGAAACCGTTGAGCAAAGAAGTTGATGTTATTCGAAAGACTAAAATCAATGAAATTGCAAAAGCTATTCGAAAAAAATATTTGGCTTTGAAATTGGGTAGATCTGAAGAAGATGAGACGTTGCAAAAATTCTTTAAACCTGTATCTGTCCCATTGAGGAAAATAGCAGCAATGCCACCGCCGGCATCGCAATCTCCTACTACCACAATGAAAAGTGAGACAAAATCTGAAGTCAAACAAGAGAAAGTGAAAGAGCGTGAAACGTCTCCATTCGAAACAACGACTCCATTCCAATCCCTCGAACATGTTGCAGGTACAGATGATGCTGATGATGAGGATATCTTTAGCGTAGGCACACAAGAGGAACAAGATAAGAGCTTTGTGTCAGACATGAATGAAGAAGTTTTACAGGAATATATCGATCAATATCCTATAATGGCTCAACCGTACATTATAAAACATTGGAGTAATGACAAAGAAATAGATAAAGTATACGGTCCTGTATATGATGGTGTATCTTCAAAATGGTTCCTAGGTAACAAAGAAATAGATTTCGACAAACGCAGCGGATACATTAAAATGGGTGGATATCAGTGGAAAGCAACACCCGGTATATATGAACTCATATTTTTAAACACGCCTGAAAACTATAATAATGAAGATATGCAGACATACAAATCACTTGTAGATTTGTCAAACATTCACAAAAACTCCCTAGGCCATCCGAAAGGTAGTAAAATATACAAGTATACCGAAATAATTAAACCGATGTTTCCCCCAGCAAATCAACGTAAAATATCGACACGTACCGGTTCATCTAAAACATCTGCAGCAAAAGGTAGCGGTTTGCCTAAAAATATACCTATTGCAATGACATTCAATACCAAACCTATGGAGTTTGTTTATTGGGATGACCCAAACGAACTATGCGAACGCCTCAAATTATTGATAGCCTCTCGGGGTGCTGGAAATACTTCGCATGACAATGAGATTATTGCCATTTTGAGTGAACTTAAAGAGGCAAATATAATCGTATAAGATGGTGTACGTTCCTCCATTTACACATTTTCAAAATGGTTATCGACAAGTTTGGACGTAGCGACAGCACCGCTGATAAGAAGCGAAAATTAGCCATGCCCTCTGGAGGCAGTGGCTTGCTGCACACTCCAGATGGTGACATCGATTTTGATAATTTGAAATTGAGTAATGTAAAGAGGCCCACCAAAAATACTGATGCTGCCAATAAACAATATGTTGATGAAATTCATGAAAAAATTACTGCAAGTATACGACATCAGAGTGAACAACACCATTCGGAAATAGCTCAAGTGAATGATGAAATAGCAAAAATGCAACATGAAATCAAAAATGAATCGAATAAAACAAACAGCTGAAAAAGAGAATTCAAACCCTCAATCAGAATTTCGAAAAATTCAACCTACAATACAACACTGATATTGAAAATATTCGTGGTGATTTGTTGAAAAAAATTACCGAAATAACCGATTCGATTCATGCACACAATTTAAAATGGGATATCAAGCACAAGGAAACGCTGCTAACCAAGAATGAACTAAACCAATTTCGAATTGATATTTTACAGCAAATCACCAAAATAAATTCAGATATAGCGAGTGTAAAATCTGCTGTCGAGGAAATTATTAAAAGACAAAATGTTGTGTTTGCATCACCATGATAAAATAGTAGGTTTCACAGTTACGTCATCACATACGTATGATGGCTTCCACAGACAAAATTCAACTTGTCCGTGAACTGCATAAACCTGTTAGAAAAAATTATCCTCGACGTCGCACCATTATTAAAGGCTTAGATAATTTATGGCAAATGGACTTGGCTGAAATGAGACCGTACGCCCATCAAAATCGAAATTTCAAACTCATTCTAGTTGTTATAGATTGTTTTTCGAAATTCGTGTGGACTCGCCCGCTGAAAACGAAAATGGGTGAGGAAATTACTAAAACGTTTGCAGATATTTTGGCACACACGAAACGATGCCCGAAAAATCTACAAACCGATCAGGGGACGGAATTTTACAACAGTAAATTTCAGAGTTTGATGAAAAAACATGAGATAAATCACTACAATACGTACAGCATCCTCAAAGCCTCTATGGCCGAACGAATTATAAGGACTTTAAAAGAAAGATTGTACAAGTATTTCAGTTTGAATGGCACCTACAAATGGTTGAATATATTACCTGAAATCACAAAATCTTACAATGATACGCGCCATTCAAAGACGGGTATGAAACCTTCGGAAATTGATAAAACCAACGAAAAAGAAATTCTCAAATCAACATACTCACACTTGAAAATAGCTGGACCGAGAAAATTCGCTATGGGCGATGTTGTGCGGATTAGTAAGACAAAGCACTTGTTCGAAAAAGGTTACACACCCAATTGGACTACGGAATTATTCAAAATCATCAAAGTCAATATCACCAACCCTGCCACCTTCATGCTGGAAGATAGGCAGGGTGCTCCTATCAAGGGTGCTTTTTATGCAGAGGAATTACAAAAAACTGCAAATCCAGATATATATCTCGTGGATAAAGTTCTGAGGAAGAAAGGCAAAAAAATGTACGTTAAATGGCTCGGTTTGCATAACAAACATAACAGTTGGATCGAAAACGTTGATTTTGTATAGAATCTTATGGAAAAGAAGCACACTCTGCAAGACTATTGGGAGGGCCTTTCAAATATTTTTTCACAGTCAACAAACATGCAACAACAATTTTAAAATTGACCACGTGATCTGAAGCTATAAAAGCGTATGCAAGCACAGACGAATATTCAGTTTGAAAACGAAAATGTCTCAAGACAGTGGTTACGTCAGTGAAGTTGAAGTAATGTGCGATAGTGATGGAGAAGATTACAACGAAACTCTAAGTGCCATCGACAGAGCATTGGGGCAATACGAAATGGCAGCTCGGAACGAACATCAGTTGATGTTGATGGTCTTCCCTATGCCATCCTACGAAATTCGATGTGGCATAAGTCCATCCAGAGATTTTAGTTCATGCATCATTTTGAAGCAGCTTTTCTCCATTCGAACTATCAATTTTGCTTCTTTTGAATGGGCAACCCTCATTGACATCCTACAAGAAATAAAGGAAAATTTCTTTGAATCACAAATCGATGAGTATGTAGATGAGTATGATCCAATCACAACACAACAACACAACATGGAACTGTCCCAACAAGATGTAACCGACATTCTAAATACACACTTGACCGTATCGCTATGCTGGATGCTATGAACTTTTGTGACTATTATCGCGGTGTTTTTGATATTATTCAATCATGGTTACGCGATAATAAGACTAATTTAAGTTTGGAAGAAATTATGGAAGGTTTTTGTCAAGCCTCATCTTTAGATAGTATGTTGGCTAATGCTTTACGTGAATATTTATTTTATTATAAACAAAAATTTGTGTATGATTTATGTAATAAATGAGAAAAATAAATCAAGTTTTTTATTTCAACAATTATTGGTTAAAAAACAAGTCAATGAACTGTCGAATTTTTTCAGTTTTGAAGTGGAGGCATTTTGATTATCAAACGAATTATAACTTTACCGGGAATTGAAGAAAAAAATATTCAACTTACCTTATTTTGCTCAACACTGTACAAAGCCTGGTGCTGCTTCATATTGTTTTTTATCACTTTGGGGGTGTAGATGAAATATCTACTCCTTATATTTCTAATATGTTGGAGTTTGGACCGTAGACGTTTCATCTACGGTCCAAAAATCGCTCCATTTTTTCATTACTTTTTCGAAAAAATATTTTGGAAATAAAAAACAAGAAATATTTTTTGTTTTTTCTATATTAAAAAAATACCCTCCCTAAAATACAGCAATAAAAGAAAAAAAATATAATATATATATATATATATAAAAATAAATGAAAAATGAATTGTTGAAATATAGTTGAAAATAATGTTTCTTATCAACATCACAAATAGTTGGAGTAAGCTTAATTTTTTTTCAAAAAAATTTCGCCCATTTCGTTCTATGTAAATGATCAATGCATTCATCTTTATTTTGTAAAGTGAAAAGAACGTGCCTAAAATCATATTGACACCAATATGATTTATCTTGGTAGGCATTATGTAATTCATTACTTGTGAAAACTTCATGTAAATGTTTAACTTCAAAATTTTTTATTTCGTCACACCTGCATATTTTAAGCATACTTTGGATATGTTCAAAATAATCTTTGCATAATCTTAAGTTAAAGTCAACAACTTCGTAAAATTTCATCCAAATGCAGTATGAATCGTGATGACAATATGGTTCCAAATTATAAATGTTTAATAATGCTGCACTTATTTGTTTTTTTCGTGTACCACCAAAAAACCTCCCACCATATTCGAAATTCATGAGAATGTCCTCATCCTAATCATAAACAATTTCTTGACGATTAATGTTTAGCCATTTGAAATGGGCATATTTTTGAATAATTTGTCTTGTTAATATTGAAGGTAATGATGAATGTGAATTGATGAGGAACAAGGTTGGACTCTTGATATTTTCGCAAACGGTTTTGATGCACAACTGTTGCAAATTCATTGTACCTGCAAACGGGAGAAAAAAATTAATTTAGAACAAAAATGGTGAAAAAAATTAATTTAGACTATAGTGCCCCCACGGTAATGTATCAAATGATTTGGGGATAAGATAGCGTTTATCGTCATACGGACTAAGAGCTATTTTCGACTGCTCGATACTAAACACATCGTGAGCGAATGATCGGATTGTACACTGAGTAATTTTCTTTTGCTTGCAATTTTTCAAACAATCCACGTAATCTTCGAAACTTATTTTATTTTTAACGACATTATATTTCACTCCTTTCGCTTTTTTACATACTTTGCCTCCCTGCACTTTGTAGGTATACATTTTTGAACGTAGTCCTGCAAAATGCGTGATAATTTTGCCATTTGCTTCATCCTTCATTAGTCCAGGTACCTTTTTATTCACAAGTGGAATGTTAAACTCGTTATCTTTTGAATAATCAGACGTATCGAATTTGGAAATATGTTTTTTGATAATTTCTTCGTATACATCATTACACGTTAGTTCATAAATGAAACTATCTGTATCGGTATACATTAACTTGGATTTTTCCACACCCATAGTGGGAAGCATAAATTCATAATGAAATTTGAACATGCAAGTTTTTGACAAATCCAAAATAGCCATCCCAACATACATTGGTTTATTGAATACAAGTTCGGCTTTTTTCAGTTCAATAGCCATCAAGTTTGAATCGAAAACTGTACGATTATGAAATCGAGGGCTGGAAATGAGATTTTTTACTCCATATCTACCCTCGTAGGAAGAAACTAATTTTACGATTCGGTGCAACCGGATGTTTTCCATGGTTTTACCAAAAATAGCATTATTGGCCAACTTGAATTGATTTTTTTCGAAAGAATTAGTGGCTGCAGTCCTCAATCGAGTATTCAGCTCGATATAAGGGCGCAACCACGCAGATTGTTTAAATTTCAAAACTTTATGGATTTTAGTTAATTTCAAGCCATGTTCCAGAGCTTGTTTCAAGTTCCTATAGTGAAGCGTATACTCTTTTTTATCATGCAGGGTTGGCATCAATTTTTTCAATTTGGAATTTGGTGGTGTGCGGTGTTCAGGACAAAACGGAAAATCTTTGTGTAAATCGTGCAGGTGTGCAGGGTACTCTAAATCAACTTGCAGAATATAACCTTCAGGGCTGTCGTCGGGAATTTGAGTCACATCAATATTCGTATCAACCCATTCGAAACCTCCATATGGTAGACATTCTGACATTGCCCACCCATACAAGTTATTCACATCGAAATACATGATATATTTGGACGGTTCTGTAGGATTGTATGTTGACATATACTTGTTATTCGCTTCCGAATATCTATTACAACAAACTGAAATTCCGCCCCTTATACCATTTTCCACAAACATAACCATATCAACATCTTTTAAAATTTGCAATTTACACCCTGTATATTTCAACATACAGTCCCACGTATACCCCGGCATGGTATAATACCACGAAGGATCCAGCCCATAAGTTTTCAAGTCAATTTCACGAAAATTTTCGAAAACGTCTGCCAAAAGCAATATATCTGTTTTCATGTATAAATCGCTGTATTCCCCCAAAGTTTCAATATCAAATTGCTGCCAAACATTTTGAGCATGAGCATACTTCTCATCGTCAATTTCAACATCGTTGAGTTTATTATAAAAGCGTTTTTTGGAGGGTAGCTCGGTGTCGAGGAGTTTTTCCATATTATTAACATAATCGTAAGGAAATACCCCTTTCTTAGTGAGAAGCTTAAATTTTTCATCATCCAATTGCGCAAATTCCTTTTTCAAAATTTTTTAATTTTTTGCATCCATTGTGGAAACCAACTCATCAAGACTAGCTCCCATAAAACGATAAGAATCTATAACTATCGTATTGAGTAAATGAAATGTATTTCTCTTTGTTGATGGGAAGTATGCTCACACGCCCCTTTTTTGCTACATCCCGTATAATAAAATGACTATCATATCCGGAAAGGTTGTGGAATATAATGGGTACCATAAAAAGCTTCTTAAAGGCAAGATTGCAAGATTGGTGACTCCAACCCCTGAACAACCCCGAAAAGTGACCGATAATATCCTGCTTGGAAAATGGCTTCTCGCAAATATGGCACACTCTAGCTTTAACAATATCGGGGTTACATATCATTGGTACGATATTTTTGATTTTGGATTCAACAAATTTGGCAATACTTGCCATTTCATTTGTAAACCATTGGATGCAATCGTTGCCGCGATGACTATTGAACTTGGACAAGCTGTCATCGTAAGAGCATTTCAAGTAGTAACCTGCACTGAATGCCTTGTGCTTTTGATATTTTGTTGATTTATCAGACATTTTTTCCTCACAATTTTCCAAAGCGGATTCAAAATCGGCATATATAACGAATGGACATTTTTGCTTATACACATAATTTCGAAATTCTACATAATCAAATTTTGGAAATGAAATTTTACACTCGTTAATATTCTCACACAACCCGATATGTTCTGACAATTTTTGTTCGCTATGAAAATAATTCAAACATCTATCGCAAAAAATTTTTTTAACTTTATGCTTGCTCAACTGACTTGATAACAATCTAGACATATTCTTAATCCAGCAATTGTGACCTTCAAATTATCTAGGCACAGCCACTCGACCGCTTTACGAGTGTCAAGTGGGTATTTGCGGCTACGCTGGTTGGCCTCTCAATGTACGGATTGTGGTGGGACAACCGGTACAAGGTGTGTTCACTATAATGTACCAGCAACTATGTTGATTAGCGTCAATGTATTGGTTATGGTGGGGCATCCGGTATATAATGTGTTCCCTCTCAATGAATGGGTTGACGTCCACGGAACCAGATTGGAGATCCCAAAAAAAAAAAACCCTGGGAAAAGGAATACCCTATTACTATGTGCACTGGAATGGATTCCCCTTCGCAGTTTGTGAAGGAAAAGAAAATGAGGAAACGGAGTGGGACAGCCTGTATGTAGCACATCCACCCACAAACTCAAAATAACCGAAGTCTATATAATCGGACAACCGATGTATGTAATTTATACGCCCCCGTATGATATGGTGTACATTGAATTTAGAAACAGCAAAGGAAAACAATAAAATTAACGAGCAAGTCTGCGTAGTTAACTTCCTGAGCCAATACTTTAACTATGATCACAAATTGGGACATCCGGTACAATTAAATATTGTCTTCAATCAAACGGCAAGGTTCCAATCCATGTCTACTTAATAATTATTGAGGTTGAGCAAGTATTTACATACGACACTGCTGTGGGACATCCTGTACCACAATGATGTCGAATAGGTGCATTCAAATGACCAGAAATAAGCAGTATATTTCTCTACTCGAATGACCTTAAAAATACGTGACATGAACGGTTCATAATAGTTCCCAAATTCCTTCAATTTGTTAAAAAGTCCTCTGCGGCATTCACCAAAAAAACATAGAAGAACAAAAACTAGCATTATGGTTCGTTCAGCATGTGAAAACGAAAACGATATGCCGTGGCATATTTTATTTATCAAGATAAAACTCCCATGAAACCCCTGACGAAGAATATTCTAGAAAATCATAATGTACATGGCTTTCCAAGCATGAAATATGAAATAAAAAAAAATAAATAATACTCGACTTGACTTACCCAGGCCACGGGGTTTTTTTTTGTTTCAATGAATAATTTTTTCCCAATAGCTGGACTTTCCGGGCACAGCTTTATTTCATACACAAGGTGGTAATCGGCCTCTACTGTACCTAATAATGAGAGAGAAAAATAAGTTCCTCTAGGAAAAAAAAATCACTGGCAGAGAAAGAATGAGATGTGTCAGGTACAAGGTGAATGGAATTCATAGAGAGAAAAAAAATAGATAAGACCTACCTCTTTCAATAGCAGCTCACTCTGCACTATGCTCACACGTTCCGGTGACAAAAAAAACCCACTTACAATCCTCGTAAGAGTTTGACTCTGAATCGTATCTCCAAATAAATATCCACTACTGCAACGAAATAATTCAGAATCTAATGAAATTGAAATACAAAAACAAATCCCAGCTAAGGGTGATTTAAGAATCACGGACTTTTTTGCACTCAACAAGTGGTCAACTTGTGTCACCGTCGGAGCAAGAATGAATGGCCAAATGGAATGTTGAAACTAGACGAGAGATGAACGCTAGTCACGGCTAACTTCGATAGGTGGCCTTAATGATTTTCCGTAATGAAAACCTTTTAGCCCTTAGTAATCATAACCAGAGAGGTTAGATAATAACTAACACTAAACATAATTAACTAACAACAATATACATATGTACATCTTCTCATCAAGAATATTTTACATAATATCATGTTGACGAGCGGGTTATAAGCAATCGCCACCTAGATCCCAGATCACGAACAACCATTCTGGACCAAGGATATTTGTGCGATTACTCTAAATGACTTCCGAATATGCAAGGTAAGAAAACTCTAATCACCTACGGCTTAGATTGCCATATTCTAGTTTACCGACATTTCGTCTTTCAGAACTCTTCCGGCCGCGGCACAATCATCGTAGCTTGGCTGGGGTGGCTTTCCATAGTACGAGGCGTTCGCAATTATCGCGATGCACACTGAAAATGATTCGAAGTGAGGTGAGATTTGATATTTTATCATTAGTTCATTATATTACAACTCATTTATTTCAGGAAAGGTGAAGCGGTACTGCGAGTGATCAGAAGCATATTATTATTAGAATTGTTTGAAATGTATTAATATATTAAATGAAAAATTTTAATAAACCACCCGACGTTCCAAGTTTGTTGCTTTATTGATAAGTCAACTTATTGGTTCCTACAGGGTGAGCAACAGTTATGCAAATTACCTTTCACTTAACGTTCAAATTTGAACGTTACAAATCAATGTTATTTAATTTGCGAATCATCTGTATCCCTAGGTAAGGCGTCGTACTCGTTCAATTTAAGGAAATATATATTTTGAATTAGTAGTAAATTGACGTGTTTATTCAATTTATTTTTGGTCAATCGTGCAGGTACTACTTCGTAAAATGCTTTTTCTTTGACAATATTCATTTCTAAACTATATACATTTACGGAAATATCATTTTGTTTTTCAAATTTTGTAATGTGGTGAATTGGCATAGGAATTTCCAAACCCCTTGTATTCAAAACCATGTCATAATTTGGATATGAAGATGCACGTGAAACATTTCCTTTGGGAGGGTACAAAGCACTCACGATCGCTCTAAAAAAACACGCATCATCTTGATTATCAATATTGACGCATGCATGCCTCTTTTGAATTTCTTCAGGTAACCATATAAACCCTGAACCGTTCCCTATTCCGTATTTATTTATTGATACCTCAAGCAAAAGAATTTTACTCAACGCCCACCCCGAGTCTTTCTCTTGAAATTCTTCTAATTTGTTCAAAATAACATCCACAACATGTTTATTGTACCAAACCGTCAAGTCCGTACCCAAATCAATGATTGTATTAGGGGTATTGAAAAATTTTCGATCAACTATTTCGCCGTCATTTGACTTTTTGATGAAATCCCCCAACAGTGTCATGTTCACCTTGAGGCATTGCATCTCCTTCAAAATTTTGGAAATTCTCGATTTGAAAACAAAATACGCATCGCTCAAAAATTTTCGCACTTCTTTGTGAGCTAAATTTATTATTACACCCGTCCTTACTCTACCACTGAAAATTGCATTGATATTTTCCCATTTAACCCTACTGCTTCTATTCAAGCCTGATCCAATATACTTATCATTTTTCATAACATTTATTATACATCTAATACGTTTCAATTCCCCAATTTTACTAACAATTTTCTTTTTTTCCCCTATTGAAAATTTAATTTTTTTCATTGCCAACTCACATTTTCTAATATGCCTACTTATCAAATTCAGAGACGTTCGTGCAATGGCACTTGAATAATTTTGCTTGATCGCTTCAAGCAATCCATCAATTTGTGATAAAGTTTTTGAAAACACCATTTTCAACAAATATTTCAACTTACTACAATTTTTCCTAATGACGATGGCGGATGGTTGGGGGCAACAGCTGTGTGTGTGTGTCGGCGGCGGCAAACGGATGCTTGCAGGGTGCGGTGGCAGCTCGGTGATGATGCTGCAAACTGAAGCTTCCTGGAATGGCGAAGTGACGAACGGGGATGATGCCCAAAGGGAAGCCTAATGAAAAATGCTGCTGTTGTGATTAGGGGGGTATAATATAACTATCTGAAAATGAAAAAGAAATTGTTTTCTATTTTCAAACGAACTTTTGTCACATACAAAGGAACGAACCCGAATGGCAAAAATAATACTAACCTTAATTTTCCACAATCTCAAATGACGCCGCTGGATTGGCTTTCCCAGTGTTCATCAGTCCTTTGAATATCACGGAATATTTGCTGCCTGAGAACTCTTCTATATATAGCCGATATACCTCGGTTACTCTCTGCGGCAAAAAGGTGACGCTCTCCCCCAAATCCAGCAGCACAGCCTCGCCAAATTTCCCTCGGACTATCTTCGCACTTAAGATCCTTTGCGGTACTCCCACAGGTAAATCGGCTAGTTTGGTGATCGGTTTCCTGCTCACGATTGACCCGGCGGCGTTCAATTTTTGTAGATCCATCTGAGGAAAAGCATAATAAAAAGTTTTTGTTATAACCCAAAAAAATACACAAAAATCAAATGCACCTTTGAACTATTAACCCACTTTAAATTGGAAATTACAATGAATTTTGAAAGCGCCCAAAGACATGCACAAGAAATGGAAATTAAACGAAAACTCAAAAGGCAAACATAAAACATTTACGTAAATTCATCTGAGTAAAAAGCTAAACTAAAAACACACAAATTTTGAACCGGAAATTAACCAAAAAAGGCAGGCATAAAAATAATTGAAAATTAAATGAGAAACTCAACAGACACATATAAAAACAATTGAAAACACTTACTTTTCAAATGAAGTTGGCACACTGGTAACTTGCTACTAGCACAATCAAACATAAAATGATTTTCCTTCGTGCCTCGCTGTGTTTAAATACCAATTCTCATGTACGCCTTGCCGATAACCTTCGGTCGTTGCCCGTCTGGCGACCTCAACTCGGTCATTAAAATGCTTATCGCATATTAAATTTCCTGTTTGAGGCGGTTTCTCATTGCGATAGCGCTGACTCGAATTGCGCGTTTCACAACCGATAATGGAATGAATAACGGATGTTGATATCAAGCTGTTTGTTCATATATTCACTAGCGAAAATATTAAATGAAATTCGATTTGTTTTTTTGCAATTTTTATATAAACCAAATACTCCATTTTTTATTAAATTCTACAATTATTTCCTGTACAAGCCTCATTAATATACATGCTAATATAATGGATACTATAATGAAAATTCTATAAAGATCAAATTCCACTTTTGACTTGCTTTTCTCTCGCCCTGCTGGAATAAACTCCTCAGTTTTTGTGTCTATTTCTCGAAGATCTTGAAATATCATTTTCAGCTTATAATTGAATGCTGTATTCTCTGGAACATCACTGGCAAATACTAGTAGCTGTCCATCATTGACTGATGTTACTCGCATTGCTTTCCATTGGGTTCGGTTGCATTCAAATTCATCGGTTTTCACGCATATTGCCATGTATTTCACACCAAATGGCTTATTCACGTACAAAACATTATTTATTATTGCAGTTAAAAGTACAAAATTTGTTTTCAACAGCGGAGACATATTCTGCACTCTGAGGTTGGATTCTTCGTAACGGGTATCTTGTTTGAGGTAATTTTCGCATGAAAACTCTGTCTTGAATGTTTAAATTATTCAACTGCTTCCAAACATTCTCTTTTTCTTCAAAAAATTGAATGTCTTTTTTTAATTCCTGAAGACGTCTCTCAAATTTCTCTAATGTACGTCTGTATTCTGTCGATGTCATTATGCTACTGATTATTTCAACTCTGCTCAATGCTACCTACATACTTTCCAAAAATAATGTTTCCTAACCCCCAAATTTCTCTGAATGGCAACACTCTTTCCCCCTAACTTCACGCTTAATTTTACAACTGGCAACATCGAGCGCTTCATGTAGTACAATCAGTTGCTGGATCTATTTCGATTACGTCACAAATGAACTTAGACCGTCGAGCGATGATTTTTCGTAACACTGACAACACCTATTTGCAGTCAACCTATACGATTAATTTTACAACTGGCAACACTCACATCAATACCTTGATTCATAGTCTAGTGTGTTCAGTGGGTGCTCCATAATCAGCAGTTCGACGGTTCAAACCTCATTCTCGGAAAACTTTTTTTATTTTTTTAAATGCAAACAATTCAAAATATTCAAGTGAACTCGATGAATGGACGCACGTAGAAAATTATTAGTATGCAAAAATGTAAAATTGGATATAAAACGACTGAAATTTGAAACGCTCAAACATGCAAAAATGTTACTGCAATAAGCGTTTTTTGCGTTTCAAAAAACGAGTAAGATTTAAATTGCTGATTTTCACTCCAAATCGCACGTTAAAAATGACGGACCCCCTCACGAAAACATTTTGAATCCCCCCCCCCCATACCCCCAATGGAAAATTCGACAAATGGCCGAGGCAACCATGTTTTTTCACTCAAATATTATGTTATGACCTGTATAACATTTGACAGCCGCCATGTTTTTTTCCCCATTTTCCAAACACCACTATTATCATCACACTCAATCATTATTTTTTTTTAATATTCAAACACCGTGCTCTGGTAGCTGGAGAAATATATATCCCACATTTGTACATCAACTTGTACGAAATCTCCGTGGAGACAAGGCTAACGTCACTCGCTACCAAACTTTCGCCGCTGGTTCAAACCTCGTTCTCGGAAATCTTTTTTTCTTTTAATTAATTTTAAATATTCAAGATGCGCGCTGTATTGGCAAAATGTTATCAATCAACTGGATCTCTCTCGACTACGTCACACGATGAACGCAGACCAGCGACGGCCGACTTCTACCGATCTCCTCCACGACTATTTCCGATGGCCCGTCGCAAGCTCGACCGTACTGCGCATGCGGTCCCAGAACCCCCTTTGATTATCTACTAGCAGAAGTGTTTGGAATATTTAGCCAGTTGTATTGTTGTATAGATCTAAGTGTATTATTAGTCAGTGAAGTGTTGTATGTTTGTTTTTAGTGAAGTTAGAAAATAAACAGTTCAGTAGTGTGCTCGGCCTATTATTTAGCAAAAACGTAACTATATCAAGGAAGTTTCAGTACATCACCTATAAAGGAAATATCTGAAAATCTTTCAATTTATATCATTTGCTAAATACCAATAAAACTCCAGTGAACAAACTATACCTACCATTACAAATCACAACAATTTTGGACAAAAAAAAGACAGACCTAAAATATAATATGCAATATTTTTGTCTGGACTGTATTTTTTCCATTCACATTTGGATCGTATCAATCTAATAGATTATTGGTGACTATGTGGTTTTAACAATTCGTATTTCAATATTTCAATGATAATATTTATATCAGAAATGTTTATTTACATTCAATTAATTAACTAAATAATTCCGCATGCTTGCAACAGTGATGAAATATCAATTAACGCGCATAAAACGCCAAAGCGCTTCAATAAATCCAGGAATTTGAATGTTTAAACAAGAAAACGTTTGTTCGAACAGAAAGGCAATAGGTACGCATGGATCTCCATGGCCGAGGCAAAGGAGCGGTAAAATTTCACAACTCATTTATTTTAAACATGGAAAAAATTATACTTTTCAAATAGATTGTGTTCTGTGCTCAGGAATTGTAAATTTGATAGCTTGAAGCGGTAAATTTAAAAAAAAACTACTCATTTGACATCTTATCCACTCGCGTGCGATTTACTTTATGCACATGAGCGGAAAGTAACTTTCCGCATTCGTTTGGATATAAGTGAAGATCTCTGTTGATGCTATCGAAAATGAATTAGGAGATATATTAACAAATCCTAAGGACATCGCTAACGAATTCAATCGATCCCTTCTCTTCCAAACTCAATTACTCTTTTACCCACAAATACGCATAAAGTAAAAAGCATTATTTATGAGCTAAAAACTACAAGCTGTGAGATCAGATGAAATTAAATCAGAAACGCTGAAAGCTATCGCGTCATTTATAGTTGAACCATTAACTTACATCTTCAATAATTGCATAAAAACTGGTACCTGGCCTAGAGCATTCAAATATTAAGATATCATCCCAATATATAAGAAAGGTACTAAAAAACTGACAGAAAATTATAGACCCATTTCATTTATTACCCGTTTATCGAAAATATTCGAGAAGGTTCTAAAAATCAGACTAAAAAATTTTATAAATAAATACAATATAATTTCCGAAAGACAATATGGTTTTCGGGAAAAAACGTCCACTCAAGATGCTATTTTGACGCTTACTGAAAAAAAAATTATCCGTTAAATAACAACAAACCGTTTTTCATTGATTTATCGAAAGCATTCGATACTGTTAGCCACGAGTTACTCTTTCAGCCATTGGAGGACATCCGTATTAGAAGCATTTGCTTAGATTTATTCAGAAGTTATGTCACGAATAGATAGCAGACAGTCAGAATTAATAATGTCGACAGTGAATCTTTAGTCGTACAATGTGGAGTACTTCAAGGTACAGTTCTCGAACCCTTACTCTTCAACATACACCTGGATGGATTGTTTTCTGTGAAAAGCAAGGGCAACGTTATTGGCTTCGCAGACGATACTGCGATTTTCTGCGAAGCAGATACCTGGGCAAGAGTCAAGAAAATATTTCACAGTAGTACACCCACGTCTTCCAAGACTTCTAGGAGGACTGAGTGATCGACAGTGTCGAAGGCTTTTGCCAAATCTATGAAAACTCCTATTGTTGGTCTCTTTGTGTCTTTAGCATGGTATACTTTTGTTGTTAACGCCCTAATAGCCTCTTGTGTCGATTTCCCTTCTCTAAAACCAAATTGTGATGGCGAAAGAATATTGTGCTTTTCGATAAATGAATTTAATCTTTTTTTTATTAATTTCTCAATAATTTTGCTAAAATTGGATATCAGCACAATAGGACGATAATTAGACGTTTCTGTTTTATTGCCATTTTTGTATATCGGTATGACTGTGGATATATGATATTTAAATCATAGTCGAAGCTTCTGCTTTGTATCATTTACACCTATCATTTGGAATTATAATAGAGTTTCAAGCATTAGATTAACTACTATCTGGTTTTGAGACCGTCGATTATCAGAAATTAATCGCGAGAAGATTGCTCCTTCTGAGTTGCTTCTTCTATCAGCATTGTTGGTAGACTTAGTGCAAATCGTGAATTTTATCATGTCTTGGTATTGGGGGTGGGTGTTAGTTAATTGGAACCATATTGGCATTTTATTTGTTAATAGAGTTCGTTGCGCTTGAATGTCTGTTGTTTTGGGTGGTAATTCCTTCAGTGAAATATTTCAATTTATGACGGATTCAAAACCCGATAAATAGTTATTCAAATTCTAGCACTGGTCGCAAAAGACTCAATTACTTCATCAAATACTATATACTTACTGTTAACTGAAAGTACTTTATACTGTGTCTTTTTCTAGCCAAGAACGGGAGCACATCCGGATTACGGACTTTTCAATTGAAATGAACTCAACAGATGTTTTTGACCAAAGAGAAACAAGCAACAATCGAACTGAGAATGGGCACAATATAACAAATATTTTCAATGGTATGTTAATTATTTCGATTTCTAAAATATTATGCGGTTTTAACAGGATATTTCATTGTCTAGCAGTTTTTCGCTTTTTGTTCTTGCCAAAATTATCAAAAATTTTGAGCAGCAACACCCACGAAGTCCTATCAAAAACAGATATTTTGAAAAATTATTTAAACAAATACTTCGTACTCAGTAAGATTTTGGCTTGGTCAAGAGGAAGGTCAATTTTTTGGGTTCGGTTATTGTTACGGATAATGGTCTCTTGGTCTCTCGGATGTAAGAATCTCCATATTCACATGGGATTTCGTAAATGCAGCTTTTGCTGGATTCTGCTGTATTTACAGGTTTTGTCTTGGTGAGGAAGCTCCGTAAGTTACTGCTGGATTGAAAGCAGCTCGTGATGTTGTACTTGTTTCCGATCCTTCTGATTTTCTTAAAGATACCTCTATTATGGAAGGATGATAATTTGATTTTGTGGTCGTTCTACAATCGTCTTGGTCCTTTCGAGTTGCTTCTGTACTTCTCCTAGGGTTTTCTCAGAGTAACCATTTTGGCGTAGGTTCTTTCTGATGAGGATTATCTCCGCATCCAGTGACTTCTGGTTATTACAAATTTGCATCGCTCTTTCCACCAATGTTCTTACAAACCCCCTCTTAGTGGAATTTGGGTGATTGGAACAGAAGTTAAGATATTGTCCTGTGTGAGTTTTCTTTCTGTAAACATAAGTGCGGATGCCAGTGCATATTCTTTCGACGTTCACATCGAGAAACGGCATCGTGAACTTGATTGAGTTCCTCATATTGTTTATTCATCAGAGTAAGTCCTCAAGATTTCTTCTTCGTAGTTCTACGTATTTCAGCCATAATTTTAGTTTGTGTTCAGCCTCTCTAATAGCCAATTCCTCGAACCACTTCGTGTACATATTAACAATTACTGGGAAAAGAGAAGGTCCCATCGGCAGTCCGTCGACTTCCAATAAAGCGTGTACGGGTAGGTCAGTTCTTTCGTGAAGAAGAATGTCTTCTTCCAGTGTCCTCTTGATGATGCTAATGAATTCTTCTATGGGGACATTGGTGTAAAGGCTCTCCACGTCATAGCTGATGAAGCGAACTTCAGGTCCCACTTGAACCTTTTTGATGCTGTCCACGCAATGCTTCGAATTCTTGACGAATGAACTGCAAGGGATTTAGTATCGGCAAGAGGTATTTTGCTAGATTATGGGTCTACGAGTTTTGGGAGCATGTCTGGTTTATGGATTCTTGGAAGACCGTAGAAATGAGGTGGTTAGATAGATATATACTTTATTAATCTCTTCAGGTCTTATTTACAAAACATGAGACAAGTCATTTAAAAAGGTACATAATTACTACTAGACAAATACAAGTAAAACGAGTAAAACACATTGTTATCAGTTTTTCCAGGTATAAAATAATTACAATCAGACAGTATGTATACAAAAGTTATATGAACAAACCTTGGCAAAGGGTAGATTGGTTTTGAGAATATTAAATGTCAATATTTAAAACTATGTAAATTTGTAACAATCAAAACCGTTCATTTAGTCAGTTATAGTTTGTGCTTGCTGTATATACTCATCAAGTGAGTAGAAAGCATGGAGGAGTAAAATCTTCTTAATGCTAGATTTCAAATGTTTATGGTTTGAGATCGACTTCATACTCTCCGGCAGCAGGTGAAAGAGGTAGTAGCTACCAGCATGAGTAGGCGATTTCTTATGCAGCAGTCTGTTGTAGGTGGAAATCATTTTTCATTCTTGTAACTTTTTCATATTGCATTGGATATACGTTAGTATATCGTCAATCTCTAGGCCTAGATATCTCGTGATCTGTGATGTGGATATTCTTGTGTGGCATATATCGAATGTAAGAGTGTTTGTTAATTTTAGGGGTGTGCTATAATGTGTCGTCAGATGTGTCCGTTCCTTTCCTGAAATGAAGGTTTTGTATTTCCTAAGGGCGGCGTGGATTCTCCTTTCTATCGTGGAAGTTGGACCCTTCTGTAGGAGTTTGTAGTTTCCTGTTTGGAGTGCAGTTTCTATTTTATCATTGTACGTCTGGATGTCCATTATGACTGTATCAATGCCTCCATCTGCTTACATTCACAGCACCAACTGCGAAAGAAAAACAAAACAGCATTCCTCAGTACCACATACTCCAGAAAGAGTTAATGCAATAATAAATAAACAGAGTTCGAAAAGTGTGTTCGGAGAGGATCAACGAAATCACAAGATATAATTCCGACTACGGCCGAAAATCTCCTTCTCTCCAAATGTTTCCGCAAAGTGGAAAAATGAGGCAAATCTCTGACAAAAAACAACTTGGTGGTGCTGTGATTGTAAATCACCGCTTCATTCGTAGGGTAATACTATAAGGCTTTTGCTTTTGAATGTTATCGTTGGTTTTGTGGAAAAAGACGACTCTATTGTCGTCTGACCTATCCTTGCACTGATGAGAGGAAATAACCTCGAAACATGCATATATGCAGGTGGTCATTTCCAACAAAATGAAGGAAGATATTCAATGGCATTATTACAATCAAAACTTGCAAATAATGTCCTCCTTGAGGACCATTACACAAATGGATGACAGATGTAATTCAATGTCCGTAGGAGGAAGTAACTGTTTTCTGTCAGATATTTTCCTCATTTTCCCACTTTATGGAATTGTGTGGAGAGAAGGGTATTTTCTGCCGTAGTCGGAATTATTTCTTTTGATTTCGTTGATTCTCTCCGAGCACACTTTTCGAACTTTATTCGATTTATTATCCTCGAATATATTTAATTTCTTTCACTGATTTTTTCAATTTCCAACCAAATATTTTTTTTTCAAAAATGTAAATGCAATATATTTAACTGGCTGCTTTTTCTCTATTTCTCTCAGGTTCACTGATTTGTTCAAGAAGTACTTTCTAAACGGGTTTCGAATGAAAATTTTCCAAAACAACTGTTTATAGGTTACTGATTGAATTATATCTATTGCAGCAGGACTGACATTCACACTGCCGATATGGAGGCAAATTCTCTGGTCTGTTATATACGCAGGAATGGTGTTGGTGGCAACAGGGGGAAATGTTATTGTTATTTGGATTATTTTAGCCCACAAGAAGATGAGAACCGTTACAAACTACTTTTTATGTAAGTTCAAGGTATGGGTCAAACTATTTTATTCCCGTTTCATTAACTCTCTCGTTAGAGGCGAATGAATATAAATAATTTAAAAAAGTCAGGATAAACTGAATTAAAAATTGTTAAAATTGTTATTTCCGTCAACCAGCTGCACACCCTTAAGAGTACAACCCTCAAAAGTCTTCGAAAGACTTGTCCGAGCTAGGGAAGAAGCAGCCCTAACCTTTTAACGTATGATGCCATGCACGAGACCGATGTCCATGCTGGGAATCGAACCCATGACCCTTAGGTTGAGAGACAAGCGCTCTACCATCATGACCATCACGGCCCATTCATGACCATCACGGCCCAATTGGCGATATGAATGTTGATTGACCTGGATTAAATTGAAAATAATTTGCCAGAACTTCACAAAGGCTACAGTGGGTAGCCCCTAGATAAATGCCAATATTAAAAAAATTAAGTTATGACTTCTTGATAGCTTTCTAGCGTTCCATCATTCTAAGTAGACTTTGTTTTCTTTGTATCACTATTTCCGAAGTTTCATTGTCTTCTGAAGTTATCTAATTGTCTTTTTTATGGTAATCATATGCACAAAGTAATATGGAATTCACCAGACCAACAATTATACAACTAAATAGATCACATACTCATCAATAAGAGAAAACAATCAACAGTTAGAGACGTAAGGACATATAGACCGTCAGATAACGACAGATTTTGCTGACTCATTTTCTCGTGTCAGTGTTGAGCTCAAAAAATGAAAATTTTGCTATCGGACGTGTGCTAGGCAGATAGAAAATCATTTTCTTTTTGCTGAAAAAAATTGTTTTTTATTTTATTTTCTCGTTTATGGCATTTTAATACATGAATACGTCTGAAAGTGAAAAACCAAAGCCATTAGGTTTGCACGTACTTAAAGGGTTGAAATAGGGGAGCGATCTTGTAAAAGAATAGTTGGTTGCTGATGCATTTTCTCGCTTATGGCAATCGACAGAATGAAATTTAATTTTGATAGGAACTCGGAAAAAATTTCCCATAAACCGGAAAGCTGTTGAGGAATATTGTCCGGGCGGAAAATTTTGTAAATTTTTTTTTCGTTTTCCGGCAAACTTTCTCGTTTATGGCATTTGAACCATATGTTTTTGATGAAGGATAAACATCATAAAAAAATTCCCATAAGCTTTGCATGTACCTGAAGAAAAGCCATAAGTAGTAAAGTTGTAGGAACATTTGTGGAATTTTTTTTCATTTTCTCGTTAATGGGAATTGGCATGTGAGAAGATAATAGTATGTCAAGACAAGAAATAAAAAGCCATAAGTGGGAAACATGATATCGATGTTTTATACAGTGTGACCCATTTAAAATGGAAGCGCCCTCATGAAACATAATTTTTTCAGCCGATGGAATGCTTTTTTTCATTAGGTAGATAATCAAAAAGTCCACTAGAACACCAAATTTCATGAATAAATCTTAATTTTCAAGGCCAACTATTCTTTTTATTTTCGATGTAAAAAACTGAAAAATTTATTAGCAATTTTTTTAGAAAAAATCTGACTACACCACTGCATTTGTGACATTTTCAAATGGTTCATTTTCCAATTTTGTTGGAATTCGTCCATCAATAAAAAAGTGATGGGAGAATCAAATTTAAAAAATATGCCGTTTAATCAACCCACCATTTCAATTTCTACTCTTATCCAACCAAAATTCAAAATACACCACTGGATTCAGGTAGTCTCAAAATATAACTGATCAGAATTTCATCGAAATCTATTAATAAATAATAATGAAAGAGTCATTAAATAAAATGATAATTTCATGAAATTTCATCAACATATTTTTCAAATTTTGTTATTCTGTGATTTTCTTATTTATAAATAGATATTGATGAAATTCTGACCAGTGATATTTTAAGACTTCCTGGTGTATTCCAAATTTTGATAAGAGTTCTGAAATTGAATTGGTGAGTTGATTAAACGGCATATTATTGAAATTTCATTTTCCTATAAATTTCTTATTGCTGGACGAGTTTCAACAAACTTTTAACAAGAACTATTTGATAATGTCGCGAATCCAGTGGATTGGTCAGATATTTCTAAAAAAATTATTTTAGATTTTTTACTTTGAAAAATGAGAATAGTTGGCACTAAAAATGAAAAATTTCTCATTAAATTTGCTGTCCTGGTGGACTTTTCAAATGTCTACCTAATGAAAAAAAACATTTACTTACATCGGTTGCAAAATTGAAGTTTTAAGTGGGCCACACTGCATAAATAAATACAATTATTTGAAAATACTGCTGCAAGAAATTAATAAAGATCAAATTGCTCATTTCTTCTTCTGTTGGATTTGGCATATGCATTGCAAACTTCATTCTTAGGGCATATAAAAAAAGCTTGATTCGAAAGTATGATAGTAATATTGAAACACTTAATTTATTTATTTGAATAATTTTTCATATAGTGAAAAAAATTGTTATTGACATTATTGTGACAAACTGATAGGGGTTGTAAAGATAATTCAAGCAATTTTGCATCAACCCATATACAGAAATGAGCCGTTATTGCCCTATAAGCAATTAAGAATTGAGAGAAGCAAAAAATGCACCGGTTGCAAAATGTTCGTCTGACTCACTATCTGCTGTCACCTGGATAAGTTAAAAATCTTAATTGCGCAATTCCCGCGCGTATACTGCCTTGCTATGTCATAATCGGACGATCCTTCGAATTCGAATATGGAAAATCCATTTTGTAAATAATTCCCATCACTAGTTTACTGTGACTATGTGACACGATGTGGCGAATCAAAGTTCACAAAAAAGTTAACACAGCAAGCCAGTGTGCGCAGGAAAATTGCGCAGAAAAGTTTTTTAACTTATCCAGGCGACAGAACAAGACTGTGAGTGAGACGAACCATTTTGTTCCTCTCAAATTTTAATTGCTATAGTGCCGAAACGGCTCATTTCCGGATATGGGTTTATAAGGCAAACTTGCTTATTATGATACCCTCTAATACCCCTATCAGTTTGTCACAATAATTATAAAACATCCTATACTATAAAAAATATTGACATAGGAATAATTAAAGGAAACATTCAATTTTTATACACATTATCTAGTAAAAAAAAAAAGATTCTTAAATTATATAGAATAATTTTTTCTATTCGTTGTCGCTATCCATTATATCGCTAATTGATTCATCGTCTGAGTCCAAATTTATATCGCCCAATCCATCGTCTTCCCCTTCGTCATCATCGTCGATATTTTCAGAAATTTTGTGTACGAATACATAATTTTGAAATCATGACATTTCGTATCAAATACATTATATTGATGAGGATTAACATTGTCACCAGCAGTAAGCAATATCTAGGTACACCTTAACTTTCTACAATGTGGGGTATTTTCTGTTCCTAGGACTTCAAAGCAAAACTTTGATGTCGGATTCTAGTAAAAAAAATAACCACATTGGAGAAAAGAATAAACACCAGTTCGTTTTCCCATCACCTTAGAGGCAGAGTTTCCGGCGCGTTTTTTTTCCATAGTCTCCTGTCCTTCAGGCCTAGTTCACTCTTAAGAAGTGAAAGTTCCAGAATACTAAATTGCTTCTTTGTAGAAATGAAAAATCAAACTCATTTCCAGATTAGAACCTGTTTTGGACGAATGATGAAATCGATTTGCAGTGTCTTCGGTACATTTCAAATGTTGAACAGAAGAAAATGTAATATTTTGTTGGTTTCTGCGTATCCAAGGAACTATATCACAATGGATATGTGAGCAGAAGTCTCTCATGTCCTAGCACTGGACATACAAGTATCGTTGTAACCTAAGATGGGCTGATCTTCTAGATTATCATTCTCGGTTTCTGTAAAAACTACCCATAACATAGGTTTCTTGGAATTTCTGAAAATATTTGGAACCTCAAAAATTTGTGTTCTTCAATGGATTGGTGAATCTCATCAAGTGTTTTCAACTGACCCCCTAATCCATTAAAAAAATTGGGTGAGTGGCTGTCACTTTGAGGGGGGTGAAGGAGGGGCGATTTTTTATGTCACAGAGTGTCTTTTCGAAAACTTAACTTGACGTGACTCAGAGTTTTTCTTAAAAACTAATAACATAAAAAATTAATGTATCCATACTTTAGGACCTCAGTGTATAAAACATCGTAATCATGTTTCTGACTTATGCTTTTTTTTTTCTGGCCTTGAAATCAGTTTTTCTTCCTACATGCCAATTCCCATAAACGAGAAAATGAACAAAAATTCCTGTGATTTTTCTGCAAGTTTCCCAGTTCCATATAGTATGATAAGCACGAACTAGACTTATGGCGTTTTTTATAACAGACTTTCACATTAACAAATTTTTATTGTACATAATTTTGTTGACAAGAAAGTTTGTCGGAAAACGAAAAAAATTTTCACAAAATTTTCCGTCCGGAAAATTGACCTCAACAACTGACCGGTTCATGGGAATTTTTTTTCGGGTTCCTAACAATATTAAATTTCATTCTGTCAATTGCCATAAGCGAGAAAATGCATCAGCATCCAATTATTTTTTTACAAGATCGCGCTCCTATTTCAACCCTTTAAGTAAGTACGTGCAAAACTTATGGTTTTGGTTTTTCACTATTAGATTGTTATACCTATTCATGTGTTAAAATGCCACAAACGAGAAAATTGAAAAAAAAAAAAACATTTTTTTTGTAAAAGGAAAATGAATTTTCTATAAGCCTAGCACACGTTCGATCGCTAAATTTTAATTTTTTGGGCTCAACACTGACATCATTTTTAGTGGTTAAAATTCCATAAGAGAGAAAATGAGTCAGCAAAATTTGTCGTTATCTGACGGTCTAATACAGAGGGCGGACTCAGAAGCTACGATCAAACAAAAAGTAAAAAAGGCATAAAAACGAATTGTCAGAGGCGAAAATGGGATGTAGGTAGCTAAACTGGATAATATTTCTGTAAGAAAGGGGTACTCGGAGGAAGTAAAAACACAACTAATGAGTAGGAAAAGAGAATATGATATCGAGACAGAGTGGAACAACACCAAAGAAAGTATAAAAGAAAAAGCAAAAAAACATGTAAGACTGATCCAAAAAAAACATCAGACATGAATGGTACAATGATACATGTATAAAAGTTACAGAAAATAAAATACGGGCTAGGGCTAAATGGATGAGGACTGAGAAAAATGAAGACCAAGAAGAATATGGAACACTAAGGAAACTAGCGAAGAAGCTGATTAGGCAGTGTAAAAGAGAATGGATAGACAACAAAGTGCAGGAAATGGAACAGGAAAGTAAAAATAGAAATACAAAAAATTTCTATGGGAAAATTAAAGATCAAAACAAAAAAGCAAAAGTAAAACAAACGAAATGAAGAAGTAACAGTGATACTAGTAGACAAGCAATACAAACAAGTTTGGATGGAATACTACAAAGAATTATTGGTAGATGAAGCCGCAAAGGATGAACAGAGAGCAATAGTAGTGGAAGACGAAGAGGAAATGAGCGAAGAAGAAAATAATATATTAAATGAGCCCACCAGAGAGGAGATAGAAAGAGTCATTGCAAAATTTAGAAATGGTAAGGCGCCCGGAAAAGATGAAATCAACATCGAATTTGTAAAATACGAAGGACATTAGTTAAAGTAGAGGATGCTCACATTTATAAGGAATGGACAGAGGAAAAATGCCAAAAGAATGGGAGACAGGACAAATAATAACTATTCATAAAAAAGGAGACCAACAAACTTGTAAGAATTACCAAGGAATAACACTTCTCATCATAGCGTACAAAGTAATGACATCAATAACACAATCAAGGTTGGCAAGTATTACAAAAAACAGAATAGGATCATATCAAAGCAGATTTATACAAGAAAAATCAACCATAGATGCGATTCATTCACTAAAGCAAGTGATAGAAATAGCCTATGAACACAGGATAAATCTCGAACTGCTCTTTGTAGATTTCCAGCAAGCACTTCACTCAATAAAAAGAAACCAACTTGTGATAGCACTGAAAGAGTTGAAAATCCCATAAATACTGAGAAAGCTGATATTAATGACGATAAAAACAACTAAGATCACAATTATAACCCATAAAGGAGAAACAGAGGAATTCACAATCAACAAAGGGGTAAAACAAGGGAACGACGTTAGTCAACCTAACTTTAGAATATGTGGTGACGAATCTTAGGACAGATGGAGGACGTACACTGATGATATAGCCATAATTACCAAGACCAGATGAGTAATGAAAGATATGCTGGAAGAAATTATAGAAGAAAGGGAAATAGTGGGGCTTAGGATTAACTGAGAAAAAACGAAAATATTGAGATTAGGAACGGAACAAATAAAGGGGAAGATCAAAATAGAAGCGAGATAGTTTGAAGAAGTTCAAATATCTAGGAGTAACGATAAGTAAAACTGGAGAGAAAAGACCCGAAATACAATAAGAAATATTAAATGCAAACAGAGCATACTTCGCCAATAAAACATTATTGAAAAGTAAAATATTAACAAAGAATAGTAAAATAAATATCTATAATACCATAATTAGACCAATTATCTGATACGGAGCGGAGACGATGACAATGACAAAAATAAGACGATTTAAAAGAAAAATTATAAGAGCAATATTAGGACCAACAGAGATCTCAGAGGAAGCATAAAAAATAAGAACTAACCTATAAATTAGAAATTAGAAGGGAATTGACAAAAGAAATAATATGTAAAATAAAACAACACAGAATAAGATGGTTGGGGCATGTATGGAGGGCGGGAAAAGGGGCAGTAACATACTTAATGTTACAATGGGACCCAGGCGGAAGAAACAGAATAGGAAGACCGAGATAAAAATGGATGCAGGAAGTGGAAGAGGACTTACGCAGGGCAAGAGTGACAAACTGGCAAGAAAAAACAAAGACAGGATTAGAAGGAGAATCATATCCAAAAGCATAAATTAATAGATTGGGCGTGATCCACCCAAAAAACTAGATCTAGATAGCTTTTGCGGCTTTACACCACAAGGGGTGTATAGCCACTATATGTATATGTATATACAGTATAATTAATTGTACGTAGTTGACAATCGTTCGCATGCACAAGAGTATTATTATGAGGCTACTACAACTGACCGAAATAAATTCGTTTTCGTTCGTGGTAACTTTCAAGCAGAATGAATCCACCAGGAGGAAACGAATACGAAATATTCAGCTTTTACAATTTCTAGCGATCATTTAATTCTAGTGGACAAGTTACGGTTTTATAGGTACCGTATTCAATTTACTCTTGAGACTCGTCAGTTCTCAACAAATTATTTGTTGGGGCACTAAAAGGAAGAATAGGTAGGTATACTTTTCGAATTACTCCACTGTACTCAAGGTGTATTTCTTTATCAGTTTTTTTTTCCATTGCCTTTCACTTGGTTTTTCGGTTCCTTTCGTGATTCACAAGGAGCTTTGAAGAAAAAACTAGTTGATGAAGAAAACGTGCAACAAATAAAATCTTACAGCAGGAAATATTTTGAATAATCTTCTCGAATATTCGTTATATGCATGTTGCAGTTACAGGAGATATTTACTGCCATAAATATTAAAACTTTCGATATAAGCTAGACGCCTAGTCCATCGGCATGTTTTGAATTCATACATTTTCGGTAAGTATATCATTTCCATCCTCTCATTCTGTACTTTTTGTTTCCAGTGAACCTCTCCATAGCTGACACAATGGTCTGTGTCGGTAATGTAACATTCAATTTTTGGTACATGCTCTATTCGCATTGGCCATTTGGTTTAGTGTACTGCAAGATAACACAATTCATCGCTGCCTTATCCATTTGTTCTTCAGTGTATTCTCTGATGTCTATATCCATAGATAGGTGAGTAAACTTCATAAGAATGATCTCATACAAAATCTGGTCGACTGTTTGGTGGATCTACACTTGGTGAAACTCAATGTATGTGTTTTGGATGCAAGAATAGAACTGTAATATATAGGATTCTAGGTTTCTAGCTCCGTTTTTGGAATGGGCAATGCCACTATAGTTCGATTTCGTTATGAATGTATAGCTTTTCCAAAAATAAGGGATACGTATTTTGTATTTTATCATTTTTTTCATCATCTTTGTTAAAAAAAGCGAAAAATATAATTGTGCAACGTCGCATGCCGAAAAGATCAGTTTTGACACCATAATTCTTGTTCCGTGGTCGCTGACGAGTGGCACTAACACACGTGTCTGTGTTACTTCACTCTGACAGCTGTCCAAATCAAAACATTAATTATGTTATGCGCGTGCGCGAACGAACCCGAACCGCAAATTCAGTAGGCACCGTTGCCATATTGACTTTCTGATCAAATGACGTCAAATGCAGTAAAAATTGTTAATTGTATATAATGAAGCATCGCCTGAAGAAAATAATTCAGTGGTGTCATTATTTTAATGTCTTCTTCCAATATATTCAATTTTCAAAAAACTTTTATCAAACGTGACATTCCCCATTTCAGTAAATATTTTTTTTAATAACATGGGTCAAACTGAAAATGCGGTAAGATAAAACTTTCAATATCAGAAAATTTTAATGTTGCCCACCATACCATACATAAGATTTCAAATCGATGAGCCTGCTTGATAGATTCTGGATAAATCAAAATGTCAAAGTAGTTTGAATATGGATAAATGCCCTATTAGTTCGCAAACCGTCGTACAAAATCTTAAGTGATAACCAGCAAGTTGTAACTTTGTATACTGTTCAAGTATGCAGAGTCCGACAAGATTTCGCAGAGAGGAAACCTTGACAGTGGTAAGTTTTCCGTTGGCTTTTTGAAAAACATGTCAATTTCACATTTATGTGTAAGGTAATGACCAACATCTAGTTTTTAAGTTAAAGTGAAAGATATTTACTAAAAATATTCTAAACAAAAATTGTCCGACAAAAAGTTTAGGTACGTCTAGTTTGTCCGCCACGTATTTCTCAGACAAAAATATGTCTGGTATCTGTATCTGTATCTAAACGTGTCGATTTCACGACTTGTAGGTTAGCGACAGGCAGCAATCTGAGTTTTCTTGGAGCATACAATAATTAAATGAGATTTTCAATGGCACCATTGTCCGACAAAATTGATAGGGGTCCGACGCTCCAAAGATGTCGTTTGACGACAACAATGTTGGTGATAACCAGCTGCCGGACAAAACTGGCAATTGAAAAAAAAAATATAATACTTATCGGAAGTATCGATTGTCCGACAAAAATATTGGAATGTTTTGCGTGTCCGACAAAAAATGTTGATATTTTGTAATTTCGATATTTCTCGCGGCAGGAGTAAAAATTCAAAATTATATAAAAATGCAATGTCACTTCACAGTTTATTTCTTAACATAAATAAACATTTGTATAAAAAAAATAATCATTCATCTTCTTCTTCTTCAGTTGATTCTTCGCTCGCACTCAAAGTATCACTTTCATCGCTTGTCTCGGATTCTGATTGTGCTGCACTGGCAGAGGGAACATAATCTAAATCTATATTGAGATCGAAATATTTATACAGTGTGTCCAATTAAGTCGGCACCATATGGAGCGTCGGACTGCTCAAAATCCTTATTAATTTTTTCGGACGATGGTGCCACTGAAAATCTCATTTAATTTTGTCAGACTCGTCACACTTAAACAGTATACAAAGTTACAACTTGCCGTTTTTGCACGAGGGCTCGCGTACTAATACGGATTGACAATAATACTCCTATTGATACATTCATGCGTATATAGACTATCTTGCACTTCCTTATTTATGAATATTTAAAATTGTTCTTCCTTTTATTGTTATTTTATGTTATCATATGATATATGAATGTTTTCCACTTTTTGTTTGTATTAGAATATTCAATTGAGAAAAAATTATTTCTTTATTTCTAAAAGCTAGTCCACAGAAAAAAAAAATGCTGTTTCAGTTTTTCACCCATACCTTCAAAACGGTCTTTGATATTTTCGTTTTTTGTATACCATTTAATTGCAGCCCAAAATGCTTTGCTAAATTCAACTTTCCAGATACCATGGGCCGTGGTGGTCGTGATGGTAGAGCACTCGCCTTACAATCATGATGTCGGGGGTTCAAAGCCCAGTACGGCCACCTGTCTCGAATCTTTTCTTTGCTTGCACAAGCTCCTAGGAGCTTCTAAGGGGTTTCTCTCTCGGGAATCCTGGAAGATTCGTTACAATTTAGGAACTAGACTATAGATGTCGGATCTATGAAATTCCTGAATAAATAAATTTTTCTGTCGATCTCGTATAAACAGGTCTGTTTAATGTTCTTCAAAGCAAACGAAATCGACTATTAATGGCCCCCATTAATAATCAATTACGTAGCGCAACCGTAAAATACGAGTGACTTTTCCTGTACTCTTTTCAGTTTCTCTAATTGTACCATCACAAATGTATTCAAAAATTAAAGTTTAGAGTTTGTACCTACTATTCATTTCGTTGATTGAACATCTTCGAATCAAGAATTCCTTCATTTCAACAAGAGAGAGGTCAACGGAAAAATATTGTCATCAACTCATATATCAAAATGCGATTATTGATCTCGAACATTAATCGCCTTCATTAATGCACCGGTTGATTAAATAACTATACAAAGTGCATACTTCTAGAGAGTGAAATGAAGTCTCTTCATTGTTTTCAACCTTTGATATTAATTTGACAATTTTTCTTGATCTCAGACAGGATATCATGCATTTATATATTTCAAGGTACATAGCCATTCTAACACCGTTGAGCCCTCGAATGGGGAAACAAATTACTCTAGTAGTAGCTCTCAGTACTTGGATGTTAGGAGCTCTTGTCGGTATGCCTGACGTAATATTCTACCGATCGAACCCACTGAACGGAACAGACAGAATTCTTTGCTATAAGGACTGGCCAGATGGAGAGCAAAACCTTTCCAAACTAGATATGATGTGAGTATCGCTAAATTTATATGTAAATAAAGTGATCGGATGGTTTTCGATTCAGTTCCGAGAGCTCAACATCCGCCGACAGCTGTTTCGTAGTAAACTACTTATCAGAACGGCTTTATGAGGTCTCTCGAAAACACCTTACTCACTTTAGATTCTGTGTGCGTTCCTTTCAACGCGCGAGAAACTCGATTTTGAGTTTTGGGTTGGTCAGACCAACAAAATGTTGTGTACCTGGCAATGTGTGGCTAATCATCTAACTTTGGATTCCATGTAATATGTCAGAAACCCTGGTGTGCCGACTTAAGCTAAGTTTCCATGTACACGAATTATTCGTTTTTCGTACGAAATCTGTCAAAATCTGTTCAAATATATTTCGTGGCGGCAAATTTTAACTGATAGTACGAATGAATTCAAGAAGTTGAAATAAAGTCAACTTGTCCGAAATTTTAAAGGGAAACAATGATCAGTGCGGTTATGTATGTTTGTTTCCAGGCGTATTGAAAATTTTAATGTTAAATATGGAGAGTAGGTAATCTCATGATTATTAATATAAGTATAAACAGCCGTAATACTTTTTATTTCACTGATTTTGTTAACGTACTGAAATTTTGAATTGAAGAAAAAAGAAAAAGGGCTCCTAAACGTTTTTGGGTGAGACCTATTTTCAAACTACGAAAATTACAGCATAATTAACTAGCTGAGGAATTTACTTGAGAAAATAGACGGTAAATTAGGGGGTTGACGTTGAATATTTCATTTAATCCGTGAAGGCATTTCGCACAAATGAAAACCGCTCAAAATATCATTTGTACGAAAAAGTGACATTTCTTTAAAATTTCCTACGAAAAACCAAAAATTCGGATGTATGAAAACCTAGCTTAATACCTGTAAAACTGTAAATTGAAACTCTGGGCATTCGCTAGCTTAATTATGACAAAACGAATGGAATCGCGGTCTTCTTTTCGAATATCCCGCGATACTTGCGTGACCCGCCACCGTCTGTTTTCTTGTTAAGGTACATTTTCATGAACAAGTTTCGAGTATTGCGCATGAGCATGACGTAAATAAAACAACATACTTAATCATTCAAATTTAGGGAGTCACTTTCCGCCAGCAGTTTTATTCGTTACATTTTCGATTATTATTTTGTTTTGATGAAAAGCAATTTTCTGGAATAAGTAATATTTGCACATTTCACATAAATGAATTGAAATTCAGCTGCATGGAAATTTGCCATTAGAACCTGTAAATATTGTGCCTATCTGACATCTGCCCAATCATGCGCATGAGCAAGTATCAGCTAACTGTATCCGATTTTGTTTCAAAAAGTTCTTCAAGTAATAACTTTGTCGCCTTTCCTGAGTTTAATTGCTTTGCAGTAGAGATATGTGTGATGAGTTGTGTGTTTGACAATGTTATTGCACTATTTTGAAAACTGCTAATGTTATGTAATAGTGAAGATATTTCTTTTTTTGTGCAATTTTTTTCGACGGAAAATTAATATTTTTTGGATGATCTAACAACACTGAAAAGATTTTGGGAAAACGAATGATAAAATAATGAAAACCTTAACAAGCTTGATGATATATGCAAAATTGATAGATTTCAGTAGGAGTGATGATTTTTATTTACTTTATCACGGACTTCCACAACTTCAACTTAGGGAAGATTTAAAGAAACAGTAGAGTATAACAACACGAACTCAGTTGATTTATCTTAAAAAATGTTTGCCATAAAGTATTGTTAATTAGATCATGGAGAATTTAGAAATAAAATGTAAGTTTCAAATTGGTTTTCAAATTGCTTTCAAAGTATGTTACACATTCTAAGTGGTACTCACTTTCGGTACTAGATATAAATGAATTATAGAATTCATCTTTCAGGATTTCCTCACAAAAACGGATTATGGTCATATTAATAGTCTATAATATTGCACTACGAAATTGTTGATTCTGCCACAACTATTTTGACTTTCAAACGGTATTCAGATCATTTTAGAAAAATAAAACAATTTCTGTGGTGTTATTTTTCCAAAAACTTTTTGGTCTTCCACTTCGAGTATGGACACTTTATTACTTTAGAATGATATTCAAAATGATTAATGACATTCCGTAAAATTCAATTAACAACAATCACAATCACTATGTCCCAATAACTAAGCAGGTGATAATACAGCGATAAGCTATATTTTCACTGTAATTTCGATTCTATTGTACGGAAGCGTAGAAGAGCCACAAAGAATAAAAAATATATTTAGCCTAATTCCGACTTCACAACTCGGAATTAGTATAATTCCTACTTCATAACTCGGAATTAGCCTAATTCCGACTTCACAACTCAGAATTAATATAATTCCGACTCCAGAACTCGGAATTAGCCTAATTTCGAGTTCACAACTCAGAATTAGTAGGTAGCTAACGAAGAAGTCAACTAGACAAAAATGAAAATGCAGTTCACATAAATCTAGTGTATTATTTGTCACAAAAATTCATGAAGTGTATAAAGGCTTTGGATCGCAGTCAAATAGTTCCAAGAAATTGCTACAAAGTGACGGATTAGTTTGCTTGTCCCAATTTGTATTTAACCAAAAAAATGACGTCACTTCAAGGCATTTTGTTGAAACAATTTGATCGTGTGTTCAACAGAAAGCAGTACTTCAGTCACATATTTACATTAGCAGTGGTGAAGCTTCCAAAGTTGGCGTCAGCTGAATGCCCATAAACAAATTTTCATTTTCAATCAAATTTTAATTACATTTGACTACTTAGGATATTCATATAAAGCTTTGAATAAGAAATGATCAGACCAAACGAAAACATTTGTAATGTGGTGGTCGGAAGCGAAGCGGTTAGATGTCGATCGTTAAAACTTCTGCTAGCACTTGGCCAGGTTCGAGTCCTGGAAATGAGATTTTTTTTTTGTCGTTGTTGCGTGGTGGAAATAGAAATCCCTGACTCTAGATGCAGAGCGTATCGTGGGGCAGCTGAGACCATAATGCATTTGCTATCAGCTTGTCCAGCTTATGCGGTCTCAGCCTATATCCACAGGCATAACGCGACCCTTCGAGTGTTGTACTACCACCTACGACACTCGTACGGTATAGACGAGACACCGGTGTTGTCTTATGCTACGGGGGATATTGAGTCCGTTGTGGAGAATGAGAAGTGCCGAATATATTGGAACTATTCATTCCCCACCCTCAGGCAAATACAAGCCAATAAGCCAGATGTAGTCCTCCTCGACCATCAAAGTAGGACGATTTTCGTCATTGAGTTTTCAGCTCCTGGCGAAACGAACATCGTCCGAAAAGAGGAGGAAAAACGGACTAAATATCGAGATCTTCTCTTTGAACTCCGCAGGCTTTATCCAAACCATTCTGGCAAAATAGTGGTTCTGATCATAGGAGTACTTGGTGGAATGATGGACACGCTGCTCTCGAATCTGAAAATCATATCGGCTTTCCGTGATGCGGCAGAAAACCTAACCGGAAGAATGCAGAAAGCTGTAATTCTTGGTTCACTCCGTTTACTCAGGGCACATGATTCTCGGACCCAGTAAACACTCACCCCACGAACGTGGGAAATGTTTGTTGGGGTTGATGACACACCAGCGAGCCCTCCGGTAGTATCAGAGCTCCGGAGACAGGGCCCGACTGGGATATTCCTTATGAAAAAAAAATAATAATAATAAAACCTCTGATAATAGGGGTCCTTGGTGGAATGATGATCCTTATTTAAAAAAAATAATAATAGCCGTCCTCTACCCGCATAGGCTCTGCCTTTGGGTGTTGATGAGGGAGTATTATCATTATTAGTATTATAAAGTGTTTTCGTTTCACGTCTACACACTTGAGGAGATGATAATTGCAGAAATATGTTTCTTATCTCAGATGCGTCTGAAAATATTAACTGAGTCTATATTTTTCCTCCGGAACATGGTTACTTGTTGACTGAAACGAGTGTCGAGGTGTAAAAATTGCGGTTTGATGTTGGGATAAAACTCTTGTACATTCAAATTGGTATATTGTGGAATAGTTGTGAATTTTCTTCATCTAAATAGGTTCAATCCTCTCAGCCTTCTTCTCACTTCCACTAGAATTTCAATGCCAACACGTAGAATCGCAATGATTACACTAATTCCAAGTTGCGAAGTCTGAGTAATACTAATTTCGAGTTGTAAAGTCGGAATTATACTAATCCTGAGTTGCGAAGTCAGAATTTGGCTAATTCCGAGTTGAGAAATCGGAATTATACTAATTCCGAGTTGCAAACTCGGAATTATACTAATTATTCTGAGTTGCTAAGTCAGAATTAGGCTAATTCCGAGTTGCAGTCTTAATTATTATTTTTTATTATTTGTGGCCCCTCGACGCCTTTTATCAATTGGCTGAATTTGTAAATTCAAAATCCAATGATTGGTTGTTAAGCAAGGATATATATTGTCAAGGAAATTTCTATGGTATCTGACGTCTCAATTCTCAGCATATTTGTCTAACTTTTTTTTTTCAACCTTTTTCAATATATTTTCTCACTTTTTCAGCTATAATATATGCTTTTCAATCATAACATACCTCATACCAATAGGATCGATGATTTTCACCTATACAAGAATAGGAATAGAGTTATGGGGATCTCAGGCTATTGGAGAAATCACCGAGAGACAAATGAAAAATATTGAAAACAAGAAGAAGGTACGTATCAAATGAATCAGTTAGTAAGTATTTGAAACAAATTTGGAATCCGAGAATACCAGTCCGATATAAATATACTTACGATTCGATACCGATCCATTATGGAAAATGGGGTTTTGAAACCAAGGATTTCCACTCAAAATCTTTATCCAGAATGGATAGGATGAACGATAGGTGGATAGGTGACTAACTGATAATTGAGTATTTTTCTCGCATGGATCTTCGAATATTAAGTTCATTTTCAATAATGAAGTCAGAACAAAGAATAGCATGACAGTATTTCGAATCTTATTTGTTTCTCGTAACATTCAATGCCATAATAACTTCGAGAGCGATTGTAAGAACACACATTGCGATAAAGTTGAAAAGTATTATTCTGTATGTCTTTTTCAATTCGTTTTCGTATCTATCCCGAGATTTAGTATGCACTAATGTTTGAATTTTTCTGCAAGTTGTATGCCAAATCTATACTTTCATATGATCGGAGCTTATGCCGATAAAATTTTACTAAAGTGCGAAGTTTATCAGTTTCCTGGGAGCTAAGTTCCTGATATCGGAGGGCGTTAAGAAAGCCTAGTTACTTTAGCAATAAAGTTCAGCAATTTTTTTTTTTTGACAATGAGTGGTTAATAGAACAAGTATAGTCATTTTCTGGAATTCTGGCGCTGTTAATAATATCCCTCGGTTTTCAGGACCGGTATTTATAGCTCGAGCAATATTTTACAACTTCCTTAATATGAACCCTGTCACTTTATTATCTCAGTATGACAATCAAAAAGGACTGAAAAAGAAAGCCACAAGGTCAAAATGATTTTTCCGGGCGTCAAGGGCCGGTTTCACCCCGGCAATAAATCCCAACTTTCGTATTATGGACCCTGCTAGTTTCATATTTCAGTAAGACAATAAGGATGGATTGAGGAAAAGAGCCACGTTGTCAAAATAATTTTTCCAGGCGTCCAGGGCCGGTTCACCCCGGCAATATATCCCAACTTTCTTATTATGGACCCTGCTAGTTCCTCAACCCATCCTTATTGTCTTACTAAAATATGAAACTAGCAGGGTCCATAATGAGAAAGTTGGGATATATTGCCGGGGTGAAACCGGCTCTGGACGCCTTATTGTCTTACTAAAATATGAAACTAGCAGGGTCCATAATGAGAAAGTTGGGAAATATTGCCAGGGTCAAACCGGCCTTGGATGCCCGGAAATAATATTTTGACCATGTGGCTTTCTTCCTCAACCCATCCTTATTGTTTTACTGAAATATGAAACTAGCAGGGTCCATAATAAGAAAGTTGGGATATACTTCCGGGGTGAAACCGGCCCTGAACGCCCGGAAAAATTATTTTGACAACGTGGCTCTTTTCTTCAACGCATCCTTATTGTCTCACTAAAGTATGAAACTGGCAGGGTCCATAATAAGAAAGTTGGGATATATTGCCGAGGTGAAACCGGCCCTTAACGCCCGGAAAAATTATTTTGACCATGTGGTTTTTTTCCTCAGTCCATTTTGATTGTCATACTGAGATAATAAAGTGACAGGGTAAATATTAAGGAAGTTGTAAAATTTTGCTCGAGCTTATAATACCGGCCCTGAAAACCGTGGGATATTATTAACAGCGCCTGAATCCCAGAAAAAGACTATACTTGTTCTATTTACCACTCATTGTCAAAAAAAAATAAAAAATATTGCTGAACTTTATTGCTAAAGTAACTAGGCTCGTTAAGAATGCCAATTCTGAAATAAAATTTGATTACACAATGCTGGAATTCTCTCTCTTGAGATTGAAGAAATATTCTGCAACACCTCTGCTCCCATGCAATTCAAATGTATTTAATTCTCTCTCTTGTAATAGAATAATATTCTCACACTGGTTAGCAATAATAACATTAGCCTTTACGCAGTTGATTGTCACCATAGTGGCAAATTTCAGTAGTGTCAAAATTATTGCTGTCACGTTTTCATTCGAAAATATAAAAAGATTCATGAATTTATCCAGTGATTCAGAATCAGAGTGTGAAAATACACCACCTGAAATCACAAAAACTACAAATAATATACGTACTGGAATGTTTACTACCAAAACACCCGAACAATTGACAGTCGTAGTTTTCGTGGAAGAGAATGCCGTTAATATAATATTTATCAAAGAGATCTTGAAGAGAGGCCGGATGGCTCAGATGGTATAGCATTGGCATATTCCCGGTTTTTTGCATTAGCCTTTTCCGGGGTTAGCTCGAAACAACCTACCTCTGATCAAACTTAGACAGAGCAGTATCTACATTGAATGCTAACGAACGACATGCATAAGCTTTGCAGGAGGCATGGATTCTACGAATTACATCCACTATCATTTGGAATGTTTGACCTCCCGCTAACATCAGCGGAGGTGGATACTAGCGCCCCCTCGCCGGGGACCCTATGTACCCCTTGGCACAAGCGCTCCCCCCCCTCAGGCCAGGGGGAGGGGGAGGCGCTTCTCAGTGCGTCCTCCCGATCCCCTTCCTCCCCTGAACCCTTTTGGGTGACGGCAAGATTGGGTGACGGAGTTTGGAATATATCGAATGATGTGTAGACCGTATCGAAAACTTTGTAAAAATAAACCTATTTCATTTTATTTTATTGACATATTAGATGAGAGGTCGTGGGTTCAAGCCACCGACAAGGCAATTTTTTTTAATTTAATAGTTTATTCCTAATGCATCTTTGCGATAAAAAAATTAGTTCTGGTTAGTCCAAGATTAGTTCTTTCTGCTAAACAGTGTTTATGATACTTATTATTTCGTCTGGAAATTATCTTTTGTTCGTTTCGATTTAAAAATATTTTAAATTTTTTGATCGTGCAGAAAGTATAGTCTGCTACTCGGTTAGAATGAAAATTCGTGATGCTCGTGGTTCCTCCCGCTCGCCTTCGGCTCGCGCTTGGAACTTTCCACTCGCATCGAATTCTCATTCTAACCTTGATACAGAATATACTATTCAGGAATTTCAGCATCTTGCAGAAAGAAGATCGCTGGTCATTCGCAAAGCAGATGTTCTGCAGTTTCCGCGAAGTTCTCGCAGTAGCGGCAACTATCACTCTCTGGCTTGCCCATGTTTTTGATATAGTAGTAGTACTTTATTAGTAGTACCGTTACCAATTTTAAGTCTTTTTTGTCCAACTCGAGGAGCTATTTAGCTTTCCTTGGCGATAGGCTCACTAGCCTTTTCGCTTGTCTTTGTTCCGGCACTTTATTCCATTGAGATTTCATTTCATCGCGTTCCCAGCGTCGGAACTCTTCCTTTAGGTAGGCTTTGGAGAGTCTACAGAAGGGTTCTGCGCAGAGAAATGGTGTGTTTGCAAGGCTGTCTGCTTCCTCGTTGCCTTTGATACCCCTCTGACCTGGCACCCACATCAGGGTTACCTGATTGATTACTGACAGTTGTCTTCGGGTTTTTTTACAGTCCCAAGTCAGCTTACACTCACAAGTGTGTGACTTCAGAGCTTTTAATGCTGCTTGGCTATCTGACAGAATAAAGATTTCTGCCCTTCGGGTGTCCCTTTCAAGGAATTCCGGTGCACAAATCTCTATTGCATGAACTTCTCCTTCAAAAATGGTTGGGGTCTTGCTAAGGGGTTTTGAGAGCCTAAAATTTGGCCCTGTACCGCCCGCTCCAACCCCTCCATCACTCTTGGATCCATCTGTATACTACAATTTGCCTAGTGATATTAATAATCAATTGGTATAGCAAGGGGAGGGGCAACTACCATCCAAGGTCTTGGTTAGTTGCGACACCACTTTCCTTAGCAACAGGTGCAAAACCGGACCGGCAGCCAAGGCGCATGCTAGAGGGAATGCCCATTACCTCTATGTCGACCATGGGTATTTTAGGCTAACCCCTGGTATACCCAACTACTTGGTGCCAAACAGATGGTGCTGCATTTTCCGCTCAAAATCTGGGGAATTATGTATTTTATTTTCGGGGGCTACATCAGAGCCCCTGCTCAGCCGGTTAACGTGGCTCAAGTGGCAGATATGCCAGGTATCATTCTGGTTGTGGAGGAGGCCCACATCATTTCACCAACGAAAGGCATCAGAACAAGTACCCACCAGCTGTAACGTAACCGGGGTTACTTTGATTGCCTGACTGATTAGCAGAGAACGGCGTAGGTTCTTTGGACTATATTGCCAGTTTCGGATTATTTATGTGGCAGGCAAGTGTTTCGAATTTTGAACTTCAAGAATTTGACTGGCTTGGACGCCAGCAATTTTTAATTTAACAGGAATAAAGAGTACAGAATACCTAATGATAGATAATTGAAATAAGATAAATTGACTTCCTTCTGTAACCAGACCAACAATAAAACAATATTTCAAAACAAATATATATATTAATAAATTTAACAAAATGTAGTGTCAAAGTAACACGTTGGTATTCAAACAATATTATGAGGTTAAACCAAATATTTATAACAAATCTGTGAAAAATTACTGAATTTGTTTCGAGGACACAGGATACCTTAGTTCATACAGTGTGTAGATTTACAGGCTAGCGATAACTAGAACGTTGTAATTGTTGTTCTGCTAACAGAGTACGAACGAGATCAAGGAACAATTTCAGGCAATCCTCTGGTATGGATTACGCCTCCAGGTTGTACCAATTTCCTTGTGTTCCCTCGTAGATAGGGGTCGAATTCATGAAAACGTTTGATAGATGTTAGTTTATCACAGATTTGAAAGTCAACAGTATACGATACCCTCCTCACTAAATAAGTGATATATATTACATTATAATGAAATGATGTACTCCTCAACACAGGAGTTGAGAAGTGTGAGTACTTAGATCTAGGATATCTCAACAGGAGAATATTAATGGTGCACCATGAAAAACTTGACTTGAAATCATTACTGAAAATGTGATATATATGTGAATACAAATAGAAAAAAGATATAGAAATAAAGATTAATAAATTTCAATATTCAAAGTCCACAAGTTTTGAGGTTAGTTGTCCCGAAAATAAAAATTAACGTTTTGAGGTTAGCACTCCGATATGTATGTTAAACTTGAAAATGTATAACTTGACGGTAAACGAAAAGATAGGATCGTCAGCTTGACAAAATGGTGTCGCTTTCTGGTATGCAACATGCATCGACAAATAAATATTTTATTTGACACTTACAGGTTTCTTAGTAATTATTTTCCACGTGATCACACCTCAGGATTTGCCCTAGGTGATTAATAACTGCTTATCATCGCAACACTGGATCCAACTAGAAGGCCATCATCGATGGTTGATCAACAGGTTATTAGATCATGAATTCCGTTGCAATTGGCACTTCCTTCTGGATTGGAGTTGATCGACAATCTAATTCCCAGTATTATTCACTTTAGCTTCATTCAAAAATATTTATGATGGCATCAATCCATGTGGATTTAAATGTATTACCGTCACCTGATATACACCACCAAGCGAGTTCTTCACCCCTCGACAGCCAAACTAAGAAGAGACTCATCCCACTTCTCCAATTCTCGAACTGAATTTCCGACATCATGTCAGTGACATCTATATGAACCCAACGTTATCAACCCAGATGGGTGTCTACAATTGAAATTTACCCTTATACAAGTTCAGCTATTTGCCATCAGCTGTTACTGGACGTGAGATAATTCTGTTGTCTACTCTTTAGACAAGTTTACATGTTCCTTATTAGATGTCGCTTCTAGTACAATTTTGGAATTAAGTGGACATTTAGATGTAACAATATTTTTTTTACACATCCCCGTTACTCCCCAAAACAAATTTAAACAAATGTTTGGATTTTTTGTTTTATTTTGAAGAATAATGGCAACCACCAGCTTAACAATAGTTTTTAACTCATAGAAATATATGAAGCAACAGATTCCGGATTGGATTGTCGAGTGAAGAACCGTGCTAATTCTCAAAAACGAAGATTTGACTAATTCAAAGAAATATAGACCAATAAGATGCTTGAATGCATCATATAACATGTTCACCCGCATCTTGTACATGCAAATACTCTCCGCAGTTGACCCGGTATATAAACAGATACATGACCAAAGAAGTCTGCAGGTGAACCTGCTCAGGACTCCGTGCAGTAAAAGCGCAACGTTTCCATGGCCTGGATCGATTAGCTCGATGAAATAGTGAGGACTCGCTTCATCATTACATCTGGTCAAGTCAGATTCCAAACAGAGCAGGTTATCTTCAGAAGGGGCGTGTTTCAGGGATACTCCCTCAGCCCTCTTCTCTTCTGAATCTTCCTATTGCCATTGTCCGTTGCACAACGGAAAACCCGCGGATACAAATACGGCACCCCCAGCAACCGGAGGCATAAAGTCACCCATCTGTTTTACATGATAGACGACCTCAAACTATATGCCTCGGGAAAAAGGTCTTCATCAGCCCTCAAGGGTGGTACAAGAGTACACGCATGCTATCGAAATGGAGTTTGGGATTGACAAATGTGCCACGGTTCATTTCAAAAGAGGACGATGCGAGGAATACGGAGAGGATGTTCAGTCGTAGACATTATCAGTATGCCACATAAGAATATGCACATCACAGATGGCGAGATATCTATGCCTGGAGATTAACGATAAACTCTACTTCAATAATCACGTTAACGCCGTCTGTAAGAAGCTGAACAGACTTTACTTTGCGTTCAGCACTATGAAATCAAAATTCCATAGAAACTATCTGTTAAACATGTACTATGCCTGAGTTTACTCCACTATCAGCTGTAACATAATTGTTAGATCCATCTACCTTTACAAACTACTAACGAATGAACTCGGTTTCGTTTTAGACGCTGAACGGACGAATCCAAACTATGTCACCGAGTTGGAGCCCGTTAAGCAAAAAGCCAAAGTCAAAGCTGCGGAGAGTGAGAGTCTCCTACAGCTACATAAAGATAAACCAATACATTGAAGACTTTGGCTCATCCTGAAACCTCACCTTCGCATTTCTTAGGTCAATTGGGCTGTAATCGAAAACTGAGAAATTCGTAATGGCCCTCGTCTACCGTAGTCGCATGATGAGAATAGGGGTCCCTGACACTAGATGCCGAGCGTGTCGTGGGGCAGCGACCATAATGCATTTTTTGTCAGCCTGTCCAGCTTATGCGGTCTGTATCCACGGGCATAACGCAGCGCTACAAGTGTTGTACTACCATCAACGACACTCGTACGGTATAGACGAGACACCGGTGTTTTCTTGAGCTGCGGGGGATATTGAGTCCTTTGTGGAGAATGAAAGGAGCCGAATCTATTGGAACTACTGATTCCCCAACTTCAGGCAAATACAAGTTGACGAAAAAAAAAATGAACTTTGTACTATTTAATCTAATGGCGGCAGATAGGTTCTGAATCGTTCTATGACGAAACCCTGCCAATTGCTGTTATAATCAAACCCAAACACTTCAAAAGTTCAAATGACCCAACTGCACATTCGAGTTTACTTTGAGTTATGATATTATTGAGCCTCTCTTATAGTCAGTCCTCATTTGACTACTTACTTATTCCATGAACGAAGATCCCTCTGGGTTTTCCTACCTCTCTCCATGAACGTTCTTGATTCCGTTTCTGGAACATTCAGAAATACGCTTGACTAAATTAACTCTGATGAATTTGGTAGGGAACAAATATGTTGTATGCCTTTGGAGGAATGAAAAAAAAAAACATTAAGAACGGATCTGCAACACACTGATTCAGTCAAATTTGTGATACATCACGTAGTCATTCAAAACCAGGTAACAAAGGATGACTTAAAGTTTCAAGCAACAATCAGAAATGTTCATCAGACTTGTACGAGCTGAGAGAGAAAAAGGTATCACCAGTCAACATCGTAAGTACGGTTAACAATCGAATGGGTTCTTCGTCAATATCAGATGGCCCATGACTAGGCCATGATTTAATATGATTTAGTGTGCAAAACACTGCTTCAGGTGTAAATGATATGTGTTTCCTTCAGAAATTACTATATTGGGTTCATCTAAGAGCACTGTAATTATTTCTCATTTATTAAAAGAAAAATAGCAAGATATCTTTTCTCCTGACTAATTTCAGTTTTTGTTTTAGGTTGTGAAGATGATGATGACTATTGTTATATTATTCGCAGTATGTTGGCTTCCGTATCATATTTTCTTCTTCGTGATCTTCTTTTTTCCATCTCTAACAAATCTACAATATATACAAGAAATTTATCTTTTCATCTACTGGTTGGCCATGAGCAATTCCATGTATAATCCTATAATATACTGCTGGATGAACGCCAGGTCAGTATTCATACAATTACTCATATTGAACATGATAAAACACATTTCTCAAAACATTATGTTTCTTATAGTTTCTTATAGCTAGTATTTCCTCGACCTATCAATCATCTAGTCTTAACAAGCATTAATTATCACAAAAAAGAAATTTTTGGGAAAAAAATCTGTACATTCAGCAATATCATGTCCAGTAAGTACATTTATTATTTCACCAACGGTTCCAAACATTGCAATACGAGCATTTCAAAAAAGTCGTGCATATTGCCTTATCTATTACTCTTATTCTTTCAGTACTTGTTGATGTTAAGCAAAATATTTATATGTAGATATATCGAAAAGAATCAGTCATTTGAATCGTCAGAGAATTATTCTGAATCCTTGGTATCCCCCAAATCATCGTTCGTGACAATACGTCACTCATAACACAAAAATTCCAGAATTATTTGCGAATAAATTTCATTCAATATACCAGAGTGTTTTCTAATGGCCAAACAAAGCATTCAGAAGTGAAATATCAAAATATTCTTCCATTATTTTATGACGATTTTCTTGAGTCATATCGATCATTGCATAGCTCTTTCCTAGACAACGATGAGGTATAAGTTATAATAGAAATAATCCATCTAGAATCTGATGACTCAAAAAGTTGCGTTTTCAGGTTTCGCACAGGATTCAAGAAGATTTTCACCTGTCTACCTTTCGTCACTCTTAGTCCAAGCCAAACTCTCACCGATGCCGATATTAGCACCGATACCAGGCGAACTTATTCATACTATGGAACACCAGAGCAAAAGAGGAATCCAAAAAGAGGTGTGAATTCATTCATTATTTGTTTCATTCAACGTGCTTGACTGAAAGGTAAGGCCATTGTTATTCATAGCTCGCAAATGTTTCCTGAAGACTTCATCAAGGGGTTACTGTTCTATGACTGAGTATTGTTTGTTGTTTTGACTTCAACGTTAAAAAGTTTAGTTTGTAAAATCGAAAGGTTAAGTTAAATGCCATAGTAGCCATGATGGCAGACCGTTTGCTTCACAACCAAACGACATGGGTTCGAATCCTTCTGAGCTCCGATCAAATAACACAACCCAGATGTGTAACTCGCCGCTCACGCATTAAAATTTGTGTGTAAGGGACATCTTCCCACAACGGCAGTGTCGTGCGTTGTTAACAGAAATATTGAGGTTCAATGAAATACAAATAATGGAAACTCAATATGGAATGGAAACCTGAAATTATGAGTGAATAATCTCCACAGAATTTTGAGAACAGCCCATGCTCTAATCGACATGTTTTTTCATAATTCATTCATTTTACTCTTTTCCAATTCGGTTTTCCTTTCTCGATAGTTACGACACTAGTAGCTTACCTATGAAATGACATATTTTTATTTCCACCTTCAAATTGGCTTTTACGCAATTCACAATGCTTCACCATTGCTTAATAATAAAAACTAATGCTAGTTTAACATAAATTAACTCAGTATTTGCCCTTTTTTCACGAAAACAGCACTCCAATAAGCCAAAGACGAAAACAAACAGAAATGTTTTGTTGTTGCTCTGTCAAATATCAAATGCAGCGTTGCCGTACTGACCAGACTATATCGACAACGAAGAATATCTGTTCGGCAATGGAAATACTATCGTTTTTACATGCTCCCAACAAGCTGCAATGAACGTTTCAATTGTCTTTTTATTGTTATATATTTCATCCAAGACAGTATTTATGGGCTTTCGTTGCGATGAATACCCGACAGAAATCAAAATCTAGCTGACGTGCTTATTGTATCCTTGAAAAATTGCGACATGGTAACAATGTCATGATTTGAGGGATAACATTATGAAAAGATGTCAGCTTCAGTTCTATTTGCCTATTACTCATCTAGGTTGTGTTACTTGAACAGAGCTTCTGAGGGATTGTTCTAGAAATAGTCCAACGTAGATAATTTTTGAAACCAAAAAAAATTATAGTAGAATGAAACCCATTGGAAACGGAAGATAATATGACAAAAATTTAAGGAAAATTAAATTACGGGCGATCTGAGGTCGGGAAGTAGGAGGGGTGAGTTTTTGAGGGTAAAATACGGTTCATCTCGATTTCCGGCAAAATTACACGTTCTATGGAAAAAAGTTGAATAGCAAAGTTGTAGGTAATAAAAAGATCTACAACTTTTGTGGTAACATTTTTTTCACATAACCTCAAAATTTATGTGAAAAATTCAAATATAACCAAGTTTTTTGTTTTTTATTTTTATCTTTTACAAAAAAAAATCTTTTCCACGAAATTTGGTGAAAACTTATCTTTTTATGTTCCACTGTAAGTTTTTTTAATTAAAATAATAATTTTTTTACCTTATTTTGACTAAATATCGAAAAAACACCCAAATTTTCAATCGAAAAATCTCACGTCAAAATAACGACTTTTTCAAAAAAGTTGGTGGGCTTTTTGTTCGTTAAAATCTCTACTTCCCGATGGTGTAAAAAAACATTTCTTAGAAAATGCAAAGAACGAAAAAAATTGGAATCTGAATTTTTTTTTAAAACATTTTGTACAATTTTCTTCTCTTGATTGAAGTTTAAACTTCAATTACTCGAAAATCGTAATATTCCGAATTAAATCGATAAACAAAAAAAATTACAAATCGATATATACTATCTACTATAATTAACAATCAAATAAATTAATTAAGTCAATATTTGTTGTAAGACCTCCTTAAAATTATATGCATAGATGCCCATTTATTGCTATTTTAAAATAATTTATATACCTGAGTGACCTATGGAAAAGATGCAAACAAAGAAGATATTGAAATTAATGAATAACAATTAATCAAATCTATTTATAAGTGCAAAAATGATAGTATAACACTGAATCAATTGAGATTTCAAATTAAATCATCTTTCATATTGCCAAATTTCCTACCTACAGAAGGTGCAGCAAAACAATACTGTTACAGGGCATATTATCTATCAGATTCAAACTTGGCTAGGTAACGAACTGATGGCAACAGATTGGGGTTGAAAGCAGCATCAACGTTGTATTATGCCCAGATTTACAGAAAATGAATTAATCCTGGAAATATTGACCAAAACTATTTGCTGCAGCTGTGAAACTGGATGTATCAGTTTGAAATGTGGCTGCAGGAAAAGTTAAAATGTACAAACTTATGCTCCAATTGTCTTAGTTCGGAAAAATGCTCCAATGTGGAAGAAAAATCCTACGAGGATTTACTAGAATCGGAAAGGTTTATCGATGAAGAAATGCCATCAAAGAGACATAAAATAATGGATATGTGATGACATGTATATTCAGGCCGTTTCTTTTACTATGTGGTAACATTACTATATTCTAAACCGTAATAGATACAAAGATGATTAATTGGGAAAAAATTTAACTATTGTGGTGAGCAGTACATTGGTCAGAGAAAATCTACGGGGACTCTCGCCCTTCCTGACTTATACAGGAAAAACTGCTGTTGTCACTGATGATGCTAGTTATTTTATATGAAACGTTATAAAAATGTCGAGTGTGATATACCACTAAATTTTGATTTTATCGCTCTATCAATATTTGTGATAAAATAGACAGGTCCGTATTTGAAAAAAATAGTTGATGATGGCGGTGTTGACATGAAACGTTTGATTAAAAATTTATCATTACGTAGTTCTAGTACATTTTGAATACAATAAATCTTTTCTTTTTCATTTTTTTATATTTTCTGAAATAACAATTCTATTCGTAAAAAAACGAAAACAGCATTTTCAGTTTTCCCTGTATAAGTTGGGAAGGGCGAGAATCCCCGTAAATTTTCTATGACCAATTTACTGCTCACCACAATAGTTACCTTTTTTCCCATTTAATCGTCTTTGTATCTATTACGGTTTAGAATATAGCAATGTTACCACATGATAAAAGAAACGGCCTGTTTATATATTAAGAGGTTTTCTATGACATAAATGTAATTAGAATTTGATAAATCATCTTTTTTACTGACCAGAAATTGTAGTACTTAGTAAATATTTTTTAGATAAAATATCCTTTAAATCCTATATCTCTAATATTAAAATAACTATTTTCGCATTTTTTTTGCAATCTTTATGTTTTATAGATTTGTAATTTTTTTGTTTATCAATCTAACATGAAATATTACTCCGTTTTTCAAGTAATTAAAGTATAAAATTTAATAAACAGCTGAAAATTGTACATAATAATAAAAAAAATTATCGGATTCGAATTATTTTCGTTTTTTGCATTTTCTAAGAAAATATACCACTAATGGTAAATATGGATAGTGACTGATACGCTGCGACCTAATTAGATCTATTGTGCCCCATCTTCTTCTGCTATTTGAAAAACTAAATAGCATTACTCCAGCATTGACAAAATTATTACAGAACCAAATAAGTAAAAGGCGCTCAAACCGCTTGTGCTTCAAAAACCCTGCATGGGCACGCATATATCTGAATCGACCCTCAAGAATGTGCAGATTAGAAATTTCCAAATGGACTAAATTCTCGGCACAACGCATTGGTATAGATGTCAAACGTGTCAAAATTACAAATCACTCAAATCGAGCGGCTGTAGTTAGCGAATTGAATAAAAGAGGAATTTAAGAATAAGCTCTAATAAAAATAATAACAATACAATACTTACAAGTTGATGACAAGTATCATTCGAGTATTATTCAATCAATTCGCTTGGAAAAAAAATTTCAACATCCACTAGAGAAACGATTAGCTGTAGCACCCGCAGCGACATCACTGTTCCTAGTGAAATTCAATAACTGTGTTTTTAATAATTGCATATTCAAAATAAAATGTGTTTTTTTTTATTTTTCATATATAAAGTTTGCATTGGCATGTTTCTAAAGGACCCCGCACATTTCTTATGGAAAATGGCTTTCCGTGGATTTGGCTGAGTTTTTGGTATGTTGTAGTTCTTGATGAGCTGATTAAAAGTGTTCTCAGCCACAAAGCTCAAAAATGGACAGTTTTCGAGATATGGAGCTTTGAAAATGGATTTTTTCCATTTTTTTTGGGGTATTTGCTCATCCATCCAAGAGCTCTCATTTCTTGTTGGGATGGAATTAGACTATTTGGCGCTTAGAACCCGACTGAGAAATGGTCTTTCTCAGTTACATTAGGCACCGTTTTCGAAAAATTTCCATACACTGCTCTGCACTGTCTTTGGAACGAGGTACAAATTCCAAGATCCCTACATCTTTTCATGCTACTAGGACAATTTATATTTTAGGAAAATGTCATAATTCGGATATTTTTTGAATAGAGGCCGTAATTTTTGATACCAAATATATCTATATAATATCCAATAATATCAAATATGTTTTCCAAAATGTTCATAACAGGCTCAACGAGCTGTAATGGGGGAAAACGGAATTTTTTTATCACTATTAATATCATTCACATTATTTCTCATAAATCTCGATAATCTGACAATGGGGTACCTAGACATTTTCCCCGGAATGGCTCGAAATGGATGATAGCATCTCACAGCCAAACGAATCCGTGAAAATGTCTGCATCTTTGACACCTGATAGTACTGTTACGAGATTGATAAAAGCCCCCTAGCTGCGCCGCTGAGTCCATTCCGCGGACGCCTCATCCATAATTAGTTCCAAGAAGTTTTTATTTGGATGGATCGTTTTCTGTAATGCATGAATAGACTAGATAACGGAGCTGCCGCATCATCGCTCAATTCCTGGAAATGTGTAAAAGTTCTCCGTTTTGAGTATTCTCGAATCTTCGCGTTTAATCCAGTCTACGCGATGAGCTCCTATATAAACGGAGACGTTTGACTGGGAAGGAAGTTTTTATGAAGAGAATTATTTAAGAAGATTAGAAAGTGATAATAAGCAGAAGTGTTTGGTATATTTAGCTAGTTGTATTGTTGTATAGATAGATCTAAGTGTTTTATTAGTCAGTGAAGTGTTGTATGTTTATTTATAGTGAAGTTAAAAAATAAACAGTTTAGTAGTGTGCTCGGCCTATTATTTAGCAAAACGTAACAGTGTCCGAAGCGGGATATTAGTGAAAAACAGCAAAAAACGTAATTATAAACTATTTATGGTGAATACAAGGAGTACATCGTACGATACGAAGGAGGACATTGTGAAATTTATCCAAAATCAGTTTGCGGATTTGGAAAGAAGGCGCCAGGAGGAAAAACAAGAAGAGGAAAAGCGGCGCCAGGAGGAAAAATAAGAAGAGGAAAAGCGGCGCCAGGAGGAAAAGAAAGAACGAGAAGATGAAAAACTCCGTTTTTCGAGTAATTAAAGTATAAAATTTAATAAACAGCTGAAAATTGTACATAATAATAAAAAAAATTATCGGATTCGAATTATTTTCGTTTTTTGCATTTTCTAAGAAAATATACCACTAATGGTAAATATGGATAGTGACTGATGCGCTGCGACCTAATTAGATCTATTGTGCCCCATCTTCTTCTGCTATTTCAAGGTGTTCTCGTTCAGAGCAGCCCTTCAAGCCACAATTCCTTGAGGAATTTAAGGATTTTGGTATTTCTCCCACAGTCAGCTGGTGTGATTCCAGTATATTTAATCTTTTGTTATGTACAGCATAACACTCCATCAATATATGGTGTGGTGTTTCTGGATGTTCCCCACAGAATCTGCAGGTGCTGTCCTCCTTTAAGCCTAGCTTCCTTAGGTGTTCTTTGAGTCTGCAGTGCCCCGTAAGAAATCCCGTGATTGTTTTTAGACTAGTTTTGCTGAGGTTAATCAGTGTCTTCGATCTTGCTCGGTTGAAGTTACCGAGAAGATCTTTGGCTTGCCTTAGCCCTGGAAGTCTTTGCCAGTATGTTGTAGTGAAGTTAAAAAATAAACAGTTTAGTAGTGTGCTCGGCCTATTATTTAGCAAAACGTAACAGTGTCCGAAGCGGGATATTAGTGAAAAACAGCAAAAAACGTAATTATAAACTATTTATGGTGAATACAAGGAGTACATCGTACGATACGAAGGAGGACATTGTGAAATTTATCCAAAATCAGTTTGCGGATTTGGAAAGAAGGCGCCAGGAGGAAAAACAAGAAGAGGAAAAGCGGCGCCAGGAGGAAAAATAAGAAGAGGAAAAGCGGCGCCAGGAGGAAAAGAAAGAACGAGAAGATGAAAAACGAGAAGAGGAAATGTGACGGTTAGATGAAAAACGAGAAGAGGAAATGCGACGGTTAGATGAAAAACAAGAACGAGAAGAGGAACTCCAGAAAATTCTCGAAGAACAGAGAAAAGTGAGAGAAGATGAAAAACAAGAACGAGAAAAAGAAAAACAAGAACGAGAAGAAGCACTCCAGAAAATTCTCGAACAACAAAAGAATGAATTGGAACGAATAGAAAAACAAAGGAAAACAGACTTCCAGAAGGTTCTAGAACATCAAGATAAGTTCTTTCAACACGTTCTACAGAAAACCGAAGTACAAATAGAGGAACTGAAAGGAAAAATAGAGGAAGACGATGAGCTTAATAAGAAAGTGGATACAGTGCGAGAAGAGGTGAAAGGACTCGAAAATTAGATAGCACTCCTCAAGAAGCAGGATCGTTGAGACAGGGTTGCCACATCAGGAATTTCCGTAAAACCACCGACTTTTGATGGACAGTCCTCTTGGTCCATGTATCGCCGACAATTTGAAGCTGCAGCAGTGGCAAATGGATGGGGCGAAGAAGAAAAAGCTACTGCCCTTATAGTAGCTTTGAGAGGGCCAGCTTTGGGTATGTTACAGACGATACCTATCGAACAGCAAAATAAATATAAAGACCTGATTACTGCATTAGAGTATGGCGATCAACATCGAGAACAGCTGTATCGGGCTCAAATGAAAACGCGCACTCAGAAATCGGGTGAGAGTCTGCAGGAATTTGAATCGGATGTGAGACGCCTAATTCAGTTGGCTTACCCAGAAGCACCGGGAGATTTAAAAGAACAGTTAGCGGTGCAGTTATTCATAGATGGACTGAGAGACACCGAAATCCAAAGGACTCTGCGACTAACACACTTCGAGAGGAGTAGTGATACCTTGGTACGTTCTCTAGAAGTTGAGGCGGCCCTCAACTCCTTGAGTCCGAAAGTACGAGCGGTTTCAATAGAAGAACCCGAACAACGAGCAAGCACAGTTACTAGTATATTGGAGAAGGTTCTGGATACGCTCAGATCTTTGAAAAGCGGAATGAGCACTCAGGAGAACAGGGCTTGCTATCGATGTGGAAAATTGGGACATTTTATTAGAGACTGCAGGGTAAGAATGCCACAACGTTCGCTATCACCTGTGTGGACAAGGTCTTCCAGCGAGTCCTCAAATTGGCGGCAGAGAAATTTGAATCAGACAACATTTCAGGGCGCATACCGGCTAGCAAAGATGGAGTCCCCAGGATCATCCCTGTTAAGAGGCTACAAACAACCGAATTGATATCGGGGCGCACACCGGCTAACAATGATATAGCCCCCAGGGTCATACCAGTGAAGAGAATGAGAACCGAATTGATATCGGGGCACATGACGACTAACAATGATGAAGCCCCCGAGGCCATCCCATATAAGAGGCTAAGAATAACTGAATTGCCCAACAACACAGATACCTTGTCCAGAAGACCTGATTCGGATAATTGTGAGCGAATTGTACGTCGCAAAGGGATCAACCAGGTGAGATTAATGGTTGACGACAATTGGACCACAGCGAAAATGAGGAAGTACCAAGAAGGTGATTCAAACATTGCAGATTTTCTACGATGGAAGGAAAGCGGAGCGGAAAGACCCACTTGAAAGGAAATCTCCTTACGATCACCAGCTTTCAAGGCATTGTGAGCTCAATGGGATTCCCTGATTGTTGAGAATGGTCTATTGAAGAGAGCTTGGGAATCGGCCGACGGCAGAAAAGTGATTTCTCAATTGGTTGTGCCTAGGTCGAGGATAAGTGATGTCTTGAAGGAGATCCATGGCAGCAAATCAGGTGGACATTTTGGAGTGAATAAGACCATGGATAAAATACGGCTGAGATTTTACTGGGTCCAATGTCGTGAAGATGTAGAGAGATGGTGCCGAAGATGTCTGAAGTGTGAAGCAAGCAAAGGTCCCAAGACAAGATCGAGAGAAGAAATGAAACAATACAATGTAGGTGCTCCCTTCGAACGAATCGCCATCGATGTAGCAGGACCATTTCCGATGACGAATGATGGCAAAAAATACATCCTCGTTGCCATGGATTACTTTAGCAAATGGGTTGAAGCTTATGCCTTGCCTAATCAAGAAGCATCCACAGTTGCAAGAGCTCTGGTGGATAACATGTTTTCAAGGTTTGGAGTCCCAATGGAGCTACATTCCGATCAAGGAATCAAATTTATTCAAAGAAGTTTGTGAATTGATGGGAATTAGCAAGACCAGAACAACGGCCCTCCACCCACAGTCTGATGGCATGGTTGAAAGGTTCAACAGGACTATGGAAGAACATCTTTCCAAAGTAGTAGAGGAGCACCAAAAGACCTGGGATCGACATCTTCCACTATTCTTGATGGCTTACAGGGCCTCTGTGCACGATTCCACAAAGCTCACTCCAGCCAGCATCATCTTCGGGAGAGAACTTCGGTTGCCCTGTGACTTGGTGTTTGGATCACCAAGTTCTGAAGAAAAAGAGGTACAGGATTATGCAGACGAACTGCGAGATAGTTTGAATGGGATCCACGAATTTGCAAGAAAAAGATTGAAGATAACTAGTGACAGAATGAAGGCTCGATACGATCTTAAGGCCAATACTGGTGGATTCAAAGAAGGAGATCGAGTGTGGCTGTACAATCCTCGTCGTAAGAAAGGATTTTCTCCTAAATTAACACCATCTTGGGAAGGACCATATACAATAGTGAAAAGAATGAACGACGTGGTCTATAGAATTCAACGCAGCCCGAGAGCGAAAATTAAGGTCGTTCACCTAGAGAGACTCAAACGTTATAATGGAGATAACGACACATTGTTTGATCGGGACGATCAAAATTGAGAGGGGATAATGTTACGAGATTGATAAAAGCCTCCTAGCTGCACCGCTGAGTCCATTCCGCGGACGCCTCATCCATAATTAGTTCCAAGAAGTGTTTATTTGGATGGATCGTTTTCTGTAATGCATGAATAGACTAGATAACGGAGCTGCCGCGTCATCGCTCAATTCCTGGAAATGTGTAGAAGTTCTCCGTTTTGAGTATTCTCGAATCTTCGCGTTTAATCCAGTCTACGCGATGAGCGCCTATATAAACGGAGACGTTTGACTGGGAAGGAAGTTTTTATGAAGAGAATTATTTAAGAAGATTAGAAAGTGATAATAAGCAGAAGTGTTTGGTATATTTAGCTAGTTGTATTGTTGTATAGATAGATCTAAGTGTTATATTAGTCAGTGAAGTGTTGTATGTTTATTTATAGTGAAGTTAAAAAATAAACAGTTTAGTAGTGTGCTCGGCCTATTATTTAGCAAAACGTAACAGTACTTTTCAGATAGAATGGAAAGTTCAGGTATTGGAAGCAAACTCTGATAGAACTTTTGATATTTACACCTGAATTCTTGAAAATACTAACTTTTTTTTATAAATGTTGCGTTGAAGTTTCTACATATATAAACGACTATCTATTCATATGATTTTTTGCAAAATAAATAAGTGGATCAATCAAAAACGATAAAGAGAGTAACATTGAAAATGATAATGATAATAATAATGATATTAAACCAAAAATAATAATAAATAATCTCAGCATCGCAAAAAATCATTTGAATAATTATGATGGTGCTGTTGGTGTTACTGTTGCTTTTGGGGTCTGATATCAGTTACAGATCGGTATTCTACTTTTTGATTGATTTGCTGATGAAAGAAATGAGGGTAGAAGATGTTCTATAGATATTCAGTCAATCCATGCGAGTTACTTATATTTGTTTCTTTGTTTGCAATCCTAATGTGATTGTCTTTGGCCTTTAATTACCTAAGTAATCAGATTGAGACCGTTTTTTAATGAAATTATCAATGACAAGACTAGACATCTTTTCTCGACTTTTTTACTTATTGACAACTACTCAAGAAACATATACACAAGGTGATTTACATCAAACTTATGAACATTAAATAACATTCAGGAACACTCCCTCCCAGTGATGAACTATTTGTGTTCATTACTTGTCTTGCTGAACGTCTAAAATACAAAGCTTGGTCACTGGACGTCTGAATATGCCCAAATTTGTTTTTACATCTACGACTCGAATTTTGCCATCAGTGCTGAGGTATACTGCTGTAATGACTCCTCTGGGTCAAACATTTCTACAGAATTCTGAGTCAACGATTATTACGAGATCACCAATTTTAATCTTTCTTGCGGAAGGATTGAACCATTTTGTTCTTTTACTCAGCGTAGGTAGGTACTCGCGTACCCATCTTCGCCAAAAATGATCAGCCAGTGATTGGGAAATTTGCCAATGTTTGCGTGAGACCAAGTCATGCTCGTAAAATTTTCCAGGAATTTGTGCCCCACTTGAGGAACTTAATAAGAAGTGATTAGGTGTCAATGCTTCATCGTCAGCATGGTCTAGTGAAACGTGGACTAACGGGCGACTGTTGACGATATATTCAGCTTCTATAAACAAAGTTTGCAACGTTTCCTCACGGGGGGCTTTCTCCTTCAAAATAACGTTCAGTGCTGTTTTAATCGACCGGACTAAACGTTCCCAATGTTACTTATCATTAGAGTTGAGACAAGCTGGTTCTGGTCAAGTTGGGATAAGGCATCCTTGAGTTCTTTTTGAGCCCCTCGAAAGTTCGTCCCATTATCCGAATATATCTTCCTAGGTCTTCCTCTTCGTCCAACAAATCTTCAAATCGCCATAATTGCCGAGTCTGTACTTAGAGACTGTGCTATTTCTAGGTGCACAGCACGGACACTCATGCACGTGAATAAAACACCGTACCGTTTTTCTCTTCTGCGTCCTATAGTGACATACATGGGACCGAAATAATCCATTCCGGCTATGGTAAAAGGTCTTACGAATGATGTTAGCCGACAGGGTGCTAGTGGACCCATTTCTGGAATTTGATATGTAGCTTTTTTGTTTTTACACCACTGACAATTATTCCAAGAACTTCTCACAGCCGATCTAACATTCAACATCCAGTAACGTTGTCTGAGTTCATTTGTCACATATTCTTGTCCATTATGTCCTGCTTTATAATGATAATGTAAAATTAATAATTTTGTATGGTGATTTTTCGGTTCCAAAATGATCGGGAATTTTGTTTCGTCGTTTATATCATTCGAATCAACAATTCTGCTCTTCACTCGAAGGATTCCTGTTACGTCCAATATCGGTAATAATTTGAAAATGTTACTAGAGGAATCAATTTTTCTGTAGACTAGTGATTTCTTCCATAAAATTCTCCCGTTGCACACATTTTATCCACAGTTTCTCAGCTTCATCCATCTCAGATGGTTAGAGTTCTGCCGATTTTTGTAGTTTTCTCTGTATACGTCCTAAGAATCTCAGAGTCCAGGCAGTGGTTCTAATCAGTCTAAGCCATGATGAAAATCTGAACACATTTGGTAAAGTCTGTCTCAAATTTGTCGAAACTTTTGACGTGAATCCAATAAATTTCCTTTTCATTTCTGAATCGTCAAACTCAAACTCATGAGCTTTAGGCCAAGCATCTCTACCGAGCCTTAAGAAACTAGGCCCATTCAACCACCTACTAGTTGAGTGCCATTCATTAATGCCATCTTCTCGGGTAGCCTCGTCCGCAACATTTTCTTTGGTAGGAACCCAATTCCAACATTTTTCATCGAAGTGTTCTTGTATTTCTGCCACTCTGTGAGCAACAAATGGTTTGAATACCGTAGGATCTGATTTTATCCAACTTATGACTATTTTTGAGTCGCTCCAAAGGAATATCTTATCAATATGGATAGTGTGATTTGCTTTTATTGTCACAGAAAGTCTACTTCCAAGGACTGCTGCTTGAAGTCGTGGAATTGATACTGGTTTTAAAGGTGCTACTCGAGATTTTGCCATGACGAAACATGTGTTTATTGATTCTTCAGTCTCAATTCTCAAATATCCCACAGCCGCATACGCTTGAGAACTCGAATCACAAAAGACGTGTAACTGAATATTCTTAGCATAAGATATACTTTTTGAATAACAACGTGGAATCGTCAAACTAGTAAGAAAAAATAAGACAATGGCTATTCAATACCCCTAACATTCTAATATGTAATTGGATTAATACAAAAAATAATTGAATAGAAATAGATATTACCTGTAATGATAAACTCATTTTTTGTATAGATGGAAAAATACACCGACTGTGACCCCTACCTCATGCAATTAAATTTCCTCAAATTGAATTGAATTGATATTTTTTTATAAATATGCCATAATATTGTATCATCTCTTTATACAATATTTTTAAAATTTTATTCTGTTATAATATATACATATTTTATTGAATTTACATTCACTTAGTCATCGACTACGTCTACAATTTAAATCTAAGGATTTTAAAGTTAGTATCTTATGATTTTTTATGATTTTACTATTATGCGTTACAACATATTCTATTTATTTTAAGCATGTGAAAATGTGCAAGCTATTTCGTAATGTGTCTTTAATGCGTGGATAGGAGACAAACGAGCATCTCACGCACAAGGATTAACAAATCCTTTTGTGAGTACTTATTTATTTACCTCCTGCATATTTTTAAGGAAAATAACATGTATTGTGATATTTTGTTATGCTAATGGTAAATAAATCAATCAATCAATCAATTTGTGTTATCCATTTCATCCACTTCTTCATCATTTCTTCATTTAATTTGTCATTCCATTCAATTTCTGAGCGCCAAATATTTTGAAGTAGGATTCTTGCTTTGACCGTAAAGTTATTCAAAAATCCAAAAGGGTCAAAAATTGTCATTACAGTTTGGAGTACTTCTCGTTTCGTAACATGACTCTTTTCAGATATATTTTGAATCTCATTTTTACTCCATTTGATTGAAAAAGAGAAACTATCATCGTTAGGATTCCAAATTAAACCCAGTACTCTTTCTGTGGGAAGAAATGATTCATTTTCAAAATTCATGTCCTTGACTTTGGCGTTTCTGTATTCTAACGAAATACTCATCAAAGCATCTTTGTTGTTGCTAGACCAGTTTCGAATCACAAATCCTTGTCTATGAACTTGTTATGAACACCCAATATTGGACTATAAATTCTTAACGACGAGATTCAGACAGAATCAATTTCAGTATTCGCAGAGGAATTTTCGACGAGAAAGAAGCCAGAAAATTCCTCGCCCGAGTTTTGTTCGGCGTCTGAGAGCGCGATTGGTCAAAGCCAGGCCACGCCCTCCGGCCGACGATTATAAATATAGAGCGCTTTTCGCGTCTCGACACAGTGCTCCAGTTACGCTCGATAACGAAAGCAAAAAGCACCGTATACTCAGCTGAGTGAAAGATAGTGAAATATTAGTAAAATATTAATATTTCTGAAAAGTTTTCAAAGTATTGAAAAAGTATTACAATAACAAAGTTCCAGAAAAGTCAAAGAAGATTTTCCTGTAATTATTTGTTGAAATATTGGAGATTAGTAATTCTAGAAAAGTTCTTCAACCTGGGAAGGTGAAGACTAGAAATCTGAGAGAGAAAAATCGAGAAGTCCAAGAAGAAAGAAGATTCCAGAAGGCGACGAGGCTCAAGAAGAAGATCTTCGGCCAACATTTTTCTGTTAGTGTAACTTGTGTTTCTTGGAGGGATATCAAGAAAACCCAAGATCCCTCCAAAAAGAATTCGTTTTGACTGCATGTCAGTTAGCACACTTCTGTTCTTTTCAGAACAAATATAAAGTGTGAAACATTTGGAACTCAGTGCGAGCCCACAACAAAAGAGTTCGTTATTGACTGTAACTGTGAATTTACTAATCATATTTTTCTCTTTCAGCCTAGCCTTGCCTCCGCCGCCGGTGGAAGCAGCGGTGGAAGCAGCTCCGTATTGCCTGGATTAGATTGCGTGGTCCCGGAATCTATGCCAGGTGATGCCTACCGGATCACTGGGGTGAGTCTTCCGTAATAAGACAAACCATTGCACTAAGGTGAGACGGGAGGTAAATCGCAACTTCTCTCCCGGGAGAGACACGTGTAAACTCCCTGTGTTAGGCGCGTTAAAATACTTTGTTTTATTTGTATTAGATTTTCTTAGATTTTTACTAATCTACTTTTCTTTCAGCTATCTGATAAGTTCTGTTAGGGACATTAGGGCTTGCTAGGTGTAGGCTATTCAATAAAAAAAATTATTGATATTTTCCCTATCATTACAAAATTCTCTTTGTTAAAAATGGAGAGACTGGGCGGCGAGAATGCGGTCGAACCCGGAGCTGGCCGAGGCACCTGAAAATTATCAATCTTATTTTTTTGATAATTTCACTAACCCACATTCTCGACAAACTTGAATTACTGATGATATCAACTGCTTGGCTTCTTCTACTGTGTCTATACTGTCGAGATAGTCATCAACGTAATGACGTTCACGAATAGCTTTTTCAGCTTCTGGGAATGTTTCCATAAATTCGGCGGCATTTTTTCTCATTAAAAAAGTTGCTGTGGTAGGTGAAGAAACAGCTCCAAAAATCATCTCCTAATATAGCGTTTTACTTGTTAGAAGGCAATTATTACAACCGTACGTATTTGACACTTCCTTTCTGTTCGGCTGGTAACAGTTGGTCGTGCAATCTCTCAGATATTATTTTTGTAAAAATTTTATAGATATTATTGAGGCAGGACTATAGTTCTTGGCTAGTTCTGTGTTTTCATTTTTGGGTATTAGGTATGTTCTTTCATTTGTCAGCCAATCCAGAATGCTTTGGTAGTTGTTAAACATTCTGTTAATTCTTATTTATGTGCTGCATCGAGCTTTTTCAGCTAAAAACCTGGCGATTTCTTATTGACTGTATTTCCAATGGCTGCTTTTACTTTGTTTTCGTCGATGGTCTTTTTTTTCCGTTAGGAATTTCCCAGACAGGCCCTGTCTCCGGAGCCCCGATACTTCCGGAGGGCACGCTAGATCTATTGTACCAATAACCACTCCCCACGCCGTGGGGCAAGTGACTATTGGGTCCGAGAATCATGTGCCCTGAGCAGGCAGAGTGAACCAAGAATTACGGCCTTCTGCATTCGTCCGGCTAAGATTTCTGCCATATCACGGCAAACCGGTATGATTTTTAAGTTTGAGAGCAGTGTGTCCATTATTCCACCAAGAACCCCTATCATCAGAACCACCATTTTGACAGAATGGTTTGGATAAAGCCTGCGGAGTTCAAAGAGTAGATCTCGATATTGAGTCCGTTTTTCCTCCTCTTTTCGGACGATGTTCGTTTCGCCAGGAGCTGAAAACTCAATGACGAAAATCGTCCTACTTTCATGGTCGATGAGTACTACATCAGGCTTATTTTCTTGTATTTGCCTGAGGGTGGGGAATGAATAGTTCCAATAGATTCGGCACTTCTCATTCTCCACCAAGGACTCAATATCCCCCGGAGCATAAGGCAACACCGGTGTCTCGTCTACACCGTACGAGTGTCGTAGACGGTAGTACAACACTCGTAGGGCCGCGTTATGTCTGTGGATATAGGCTGAGACCGCATAAGCTGGACAAGCTGACAGCAAATGCATTATGGTCTCAGCTGCCCCACGACACGCTCTGCATCTAGTGTCAGGGGCTTCTATACCCATCATCGTCGATGTTCTTTATTATTATTATTGTCATTATTTTGAATGGTATTCTTAGTATTATATTGTTTTCGATTCATCCACTTATTCATTTTGTAAACAATCATATGAGTAAACAGTTAATTATATTTGTGAACTTTAATGTAACATTTATAAGAAAGACAGTGTTTTCAAGAATTTGGGTGTAAATATCGAAAGTTCCATGCATAGTTTGCTTCCAACACCTGAACTACCCCATTTTACCTGGAAAGTACGTTTCAAAGATGCAGACATTTTCACGGATTCATTTGGCTGTGAGGAGCTATTATCCATTTCGAGCCATTCTGAGGAAAATGTCTTAGCACCCCATTGTTACATTATCAAGATTTGTGAGAAACAAATCACATATAATATGTAAATGACATCAATAATGATAACAATTGTTATCTCTGAGGATACATGATTGAGATTTTTTCATTTTCCCTCATTTCAGATCGCTGGGCCTCGTTATGAACATTTTGGAAAACATATTAGATATTATTGGACATCAGATATATTTGGAATCGGTTTGTTGTTGAAGATTCTAGATTTTGATATTTTTTATCCTCCTGTATTCATTTTATATCATTTAACTTTTTCATTTGGTTTCTAAGGAAATATATACACAAAAAAAAGACAAAAAGCAGAAGGCGAATGTAAGTTTAAAAATAATAAAAAGTATTTAAATACTCTGAAAGTACGAGTTTATTCATATAAAAAGTTAGTTCTGTACTAACAAAGTGGTCCTTCGAGCTAAAACGAACAGTTCTTGGAGATATGTCCAGAGAAGAACCCCGAAAAAGTCATCGACCAAACAATGGTGTACCTCCATCCAGGTATGGGGAAGAGGAAAAAGAAATCATACAAAACTACGACCAAAGATCCTTAGTCAAATCTAAGAATACCACAGTATCTAGAAAAACTACATCGAGTTCAAGAAGTAGAGCACTCCAAGCGGAGTTCGAAGCAGAGCAAAAATTCGTAGAAATCACAAGGAAGGAAATGGAAATCGCAAGGAAGGAGATGGAAATCGCTAGGAGGGAATTGAAAATCGATAAGAATCTAGTCGAAAAAGAATTGCAGTTTAAAAAAGCAATAATAAACGATAGTCAAGAAGAAAATGTCAGTTTGACGGAAACCTACAGTTCCACCGATCATCTGGTTTTAGAAAAACAACAACAAGTCAATGATGAGTATAAATTTAATTCTATTCGAAAATGGGTGAACAATATACCTTCCGCATCCACGTCTAATAACTCCGTATCTGTTAGTTTTAGGTCTGACACACATGAGTCCTTAAGGTTGGTAAATAATATGAAATTTGAAAATGAAGAGCAAATAGCAGGTGAAGCAGTAGCTAAACAAACACCAGAATTTTTATAGGATAAAGTTACACACGAAAAAGATTGTAAGTTGAAACAATTCATGGCACGTCAATCATTAAGCAAAGAGTTACCTACTTTTAATGGAGATCCAAAGGATTGGTTGCATTTCATTACACAATTCCAAGAAACTTCACAGGTTTGTATGTGGCTTTAGTAATTCCGAAAATTTGGCACGGCTTCAAAGAAGTCTCAGGGGAAAGGCAAGGGATTCTGTTCAGGGTTTATTGAACTTCACTTGTGATGTGGAAAAAATTGTGGACATCCTGGAGAAACGATTTGGCAAACCAGAGTACATTATTCAAGATCTACTCGCTACAGTAAGAAAGTTTCCTTATCTGAAAGAAGATAAACTTGAAAACATTTTAGATCTTTCAAATATAATTCAAAATTTGACAATGACATTGTCAAGTTTAGATTGTCAGGCATATCTACTGAATCCTCAACTTTTAGCAGAGTTAGTGGCAAAATTGACACCAAGTCTGAAATTGGAATGGGGAAAGAAAGTGTGTAGTCTCAAAACCAAGACTAATGATTTGAAAATTTCAGATTTTTCTGATTGGCTCTCCCTAATGGCGGATGATGTGTCCAATATATCTACACCTGACTGATGCAGAAAAGAAAAAGAAGTATGTCTGTACGACTATGAATTCAAACACCGAAAACAAATTCTACTGTGGATACTGTAAGAAAAATAATCATCAGCTTGAGAATTGTCTATTCTTCAAAAAAATTGATGTCGATAAACGTTTGGACTGGGTAAGACAACATAAAATGTGTTTCTGCTGCCTAAATTCAAGACATTATCTGAGTTCTTGCCGAAAAAAGAAAGTTTGCAATGTAAATGGTTGTACTAGATATCATCATATACTTATGCATAGTGATGATGAACAGAACCGAGCTCAGGAAAATTATATACAACAGGCAGGTGAGAGCTCACATAATCAAATTGTTAATCATCATACTCGTATTCTTTTCGAGAAAGAAGTTCTTTTGAGAGTGGTGCCAGTGATATTGACGGGACCAAAAGCTGAAATTTCAACTTTTGCTCTTTTTGACGAGGCGTCGACCGTTACATTATTGTGCAGTGAAGTAACTAACCAAATTGGAGCAGTTGGGAAAACAGAACCTCTGAAATTGAGGTGGACCAACTCTACTACGAATGAAGAGCTTGATTCTCAGAGCGTGAGTTTGCAAATAAGAAGTAAAGATGAACAGAAGCATTATACCATAGATTCTGTGTGAACGGTAAGAAAACTTGATTTGCCTGTACAATCTATAGATCAAAAATTATTCGCTAAAAAATGGAATCACTTATCTGCAATCAAAATCCCTTCATTTCTCAATGCACAACCAAAAATATTACTAGGACAAGATAACATTGATCTCATCATATCAAGGGATGTTATTGAAGCGGGAAAAAACTCCCCGATTTTATCTAGAACGAAATTGGGGTGCGTGATTCATGGGAATGCTTCAAGTTTTCATAATCGTATTGATGTTAATTTTCATATCAGTCAATGTGACGATGAACTGCATGAAATTGTGAAAAATTCTTTCAGATTGGAAAATTTAGGAGTGAAATATCCTGAAAAGAAAAAGATGTCGCAAGAAGATAGGAGAGCTCTAGAAATAATGGAAAAAACAGCAAAGAGACAAGGAGAGAGATGGGAAATTGGACTCCTGTGGAAAGAAAACGTGGAGTTATTGCCAGAATCGAAGTACTTAGCCACGAGGAGACTGAATTCCATCGAACTGAAAATGAAGAAGGATAAACAGTTTTGTGAGGAATATTCAGGTAAAATTGCTGAATATGTTCAAAAAGGTTACTCCAGAAAACTTTCTCTGGAAGAAATGAAGGAAAAGAACAATAGAACTTGGTACTTACCTCACTTTTCTGTCAATAACCCTAATAAGCCTAACAAAATGAGGTTAGTATTTGATGCAGCCGCAAAGAGTTCTGGTGTAAGTTTGAATGATTTTCTTTTGAAAGGTCCAGATTTATTAAACAACTTATTGGCAGTTTTATTCAAGTTTCGTCAAAAAATAATTGCATTTTCAAGTGACATTAAAGAGATGTTTCACCAGATAAACATAAGAGAGATTGGTAGGTGTTCACAAAGATTTCTTTGGAGAGATAGAAGAGAGAATGAAGAATGCATTAGTGAATATGAAATGAATGTCATGACATTTGGAGCAGCCTCTTCTCCGGCATCAGCAACCTTTATACTGAGAAAAAACGCCCTAGAATTTCATAATCAGTTTCCTAGAGCTACAAATGCTATTATCCAACAACACTATGTTGATGATTATCTCGATAGTGTAGATACCGAAGAAGAGGCTGCAGAATTGATAAGGAATGTAATAGAAATTTACAGACGCGGGGGTTTTCAAATAAGAAATTGGGTTAGCAATTCTCGGAAAGTGTTGCAAAATATTCCACCCAATTTGAGAACCAATCAATTGAAAGATTTGAATATACAAAAGGAATTACCGAAAAAGTATTAGGTTTGTGTTGGAATACGAATTCTGATACTCTAGGGTTCAATTTGAACTTCGAAAAGTTTGATGGATTCATAACACATGAAAGGAAAAGTACGAAAGGGAAGTTCTTAGAATTTTAATGTCAATTTTCGATCCACTTGGTCTTTTATTGAACTTTTCCATCAAGGCTAAAATCTTACTGCAAAAAATTTGGCAATCAAACATATCATGGGACGATGAATTGGAGCCTTCTCTGAAAGAAAAGTGGATAAAATGGCTTACTGAATTAAAAAACATAAAACAATTCACAGTTCCACGATGTTATATGATCCGACCACATGTTTCTAGTATTCAACTCCACACATTTTGTGACTCCAGTCAAGAAGCCTTCGCGGCAGTTTCATATTTGCGAGTAGAAACAGATAATAATATTCGCACATCTCTCATTATGGCTAAATCACGAGTGTCACCAATAAAACAAATCGTCTCCATTCCAAGACTGGAACTGCAGGCAGCGGTTTTAGGAAGTAGTCTAACAAAATTCATTCTAGAAAATCAAAACATCAAATTCCATTCTATTTTCTATTGGTCAGACTCTAAAACAGTGATTGGTTGGATCAAATCAGGTACTGCATATAAATTTAAACCATTTGTTGCACACAGGATTAGCGAGATTGAGGAAAATACTAGTATTTCTGACTGGCGATGGTTATCAACTTCAGAAAATATTGCTGATGATGCAACTAGAAGTACGAAAACTGTTGATTGGACTGCTGGGAGTGTTTGGATAAATGGTCCAAGCGTTTTGAAAATGCATAAGAGTGAGTGGTTGAAAGAGAATCGTGAATTTCCTGTTGATCATTCAGAAGTCAAAAGAGACTTTGTAGCCGTTATAGCCTTACAAACGTTTTTGGATAGTTTACCCGATATCAGAAGATTTTCATCATGGCTGAGATTAATTCGTACGACTGCTTGGGTTTTAAGAATTTTGAAAATTAAAGAAATAATTCTAGATAAAACAAAAGTAAAGTTGCCATCTGAATTGCAGTCGATTGAATTAAAAGCTGCTGAAATCATGTGGATCAAACAGGTACAACGAGAAACATTTCCTGAAGAAGTCTATCTACTGTTGAATAAAATGGAATTACAGAAATCCAGTAAACTCTTCAAGTTAACACCATATATCGATGAAAATGGAATCGTTAGGATAAGAGGTAGAATCGGAGCTTCTCACTGGGTAACTGAAGAAACAAAAAAGTCAATAATTCTAGAGCCAAAAAATAAGTTTACTCGTTTGTTGATTCACCACTACCATACTAGAACAGGTCACCATTCACAAAATATGGTAACAAATGAACTTCGTCAAAAATACTTCATAATGAATTTGAGATCAGCAGTAAGGAGTTCTTGGAATTCGTGTCAATTTTGTAAAAACAATCGATCAAAACAGGCACCCGAAATGGCGCCATTACCACCTTGTAGACTCGAGAGCTTTGTCAGACCCTTTAGCTTTTCAGGTATGGACTTCTTTGGACCAATGGGTATCACCGTTGGAAGAAGAAAGGAGAAGAGATACGGGGCTCTCTTCACCTGTTTAAGTACGAGAGCGGTCCACCTAGAACTTGTTGGATCTTTGAACACAGATTCCGCCATCATGGCCATCAGGAGGTTGATTGGAAGAAGAGGTAACCCAAAAAGAATATTCTGTGACAACGGCACTAATCTCCATGGTGCAGACAGGGAAATGAAGACAGCACTACAAGAACTAGACCAGGAGGAGCTACTCAGATTCTCTTCTGTCAGAGGTATTGAATTCCAATTCAACTCACCAGCTGCTCCCTACATGGGAGGTAGTTGGGAAAGGTTGGTGAGATCAGTTAAAATCGCAATGAAGGCAATACTTAGAGAAAAGACTCCCAGAGAAGAAGTATTGTGGACTTGTATGGTGGAAGCAGAAAGCATCGTGAATAGCCGACCACTAGTACACGTGCCTTTAGAAGCTGATGATGACGAGGCATTGACCCCAAACCACTTCCTAATTGGTTCCTCTAGTCCAGTTCTGCCACCCGGTAAATTTTCACAAAATGACCTCATATCCAGGAAACATTGGAGAGTGGCCCAGTACTATGCTGATTGTTTTTGGAAAAGGTGGCTGCGAGAATACTTACCAACACTGACTAGAAGAACGAAGTGGTTCACAAAAGATCCCCGGAATGTCAAGATTGGCGACATAGTTATTTTAGTTGATAAAGATTTGCCCCGAAATTGCTGGCCAAAAGGTAGGATCGAAGCAGTCTACCCAGGGAAAGATGGATACGTGAGGAATGTGGATGTCAAGACGAATGCCGGCACCTATCGAAGACCAGTTGTGCAGTTGTGCTTACTAGATATTCATAGTGGGGGCTGAAGTTATTTTTTTTTTGTAATGAAAATGTCTTTTCAATACAAGGGGGAGAATGTTGTTGAAGATTCTAGATTTTGTTATTTTTTTATCCTCCTGTATTCATTTTATATCATTTAACTTTTTCATTTGGTTTCTAAGGAAATATATACACAAAAAAAGACAAAAAGCAGAAGGCGAATGTAAGTTTAAAAATAATAAAAAGTATTTGAATACTCTGAAAGTACGAGTTTATTCATATAAAAAGTTAGTTCTGTACTAACACGGTTATTATCGTTTCTCTTAAAAAAATATCCGAAATATGTCATTTTCCAAAAATATAAATCATTCTGGCGTCATCCTGAGCATGGAAAGTTGTTTGGAAGGTCTTGGAATTTGTACCTCATTCCATTGGCACAGTGGAGCATTGTATGAAAACTTTTTGATAACGGTGCCTAATGTAACTGAGGAAGACCATTTCTCAGTCGGGTTCTAGGCATCGAATATTGAAATTCCATTCCAACAAGAAATGAGAGCTCTCCGAAAAAATATGAAAAAAAATCCATTTTCAAAGCTTCATATCTCGAAAACTGTCCATTTTTGAGCTTTGTGGCTGTGAACACTTTTGATCACAACGAACTGCAACATACCAAAAACTCAGCCAAATTCACGGAAAGCCATTTCCCATAAGAAATGTGCGGGGTCCTTTCTTATTCACTAAATTAAATAGTTGACAGTTTTTTTCGTCTAACTTCTAGGCAACAGTATCTCATTAAACACCCTAATTTTCCCCGATAAAATACAAACCTGTTGTGCAATTATAAGTGAAAATTTCAACGGTAAACTTATTGAGATCGAAGTTTTTTTACATCCATTACATTTGAACTGAAAACAGTAGTGGTATCAAAACGACGGAGCCCCACCTCATAATATTGTACCTGTTTTTTAGACAATATTTTGAAAATCGTTCGATAGCGAACTGTGGATCCTATCGATATTCTCTTTTGTTCGCCCGAAATCATTTCATCAGACTTTTTCAACAAAGTAGGTAATATTCATTTTCAAATTCTAAACGGGACATGACAAAAAATTTCACTAGTCTACTGATAATTCAGAAAACTCTAATAACCACACCGAAATTTTAGTTTTTCCGAGTTTCAACAAAAACCGTTCAATTTAGGTATAGGCATAAACTCGCCCTTTTTCAACGTAGTATCATCCACTGTTGTGAAAAAAATGTGGTGGCCATTTGAACAAAATTAGTTATACAATTTTCGACCCAGCCGAATTTGGCGTCTATTCCTGAGCATAACGTATAATTTTTGAAAAGGTTTCTAAAGATAAAGGAAGCTTCAATAAGTCTTATATTCATGCAAATTCTGGCAATTTTCCACCTGACTATCTTCGTTTCCAAAAAATATATTTTTTGTTGTTGAGGGCTTCATCTGTCAAAATAGAAAAAAATGGAATAAGTGAAAACTGGTGCCATTTAGACATATTATTTTTCGTATATATAATATTTGAATTCATCGTTGATTCTGGAAATGCAATAATAAATAGGATGTTTCATTTAAAAAACAAAGTTTGGGTATATTTCCGGTATAACTGGAAGTCGTAGACAATTGAAAATATTTCAACTGAAACGAGCTTCTCGGAAAACTCCCGTATACAAATTTTCAGAAAAATACTCCTAGTCTGTTAGTTTCCAGCATATAGATTTGATCTACCAGCATCTATCTTGTATCACATAAGGTGAGCAAATGAATTAAACAGAGAAAAACAAATGTTATTGATCTGCTCCGTGAATCAGACGAACAAACCCATCTGATATCAAATGACAACTATCATAGAACACGATGCAGATGTAATAATAATTTGAGATTCCATGGTGTACAACTTATACAACGTTGCCAAATTTAATTTGATGAACGTGACGTCACGAAACCATTTTTTCAAATTATAGAGAAACTGGCGGACAGAAAAAATAAATGAAAAATCCCAAGCGATATTAGCGTATATAGTAAGCTCGGGTAAGTGTGACCGTAATTTTCATTAGTTGCATTTAGTCCATCTGATGAACCTGAACTAATATTAGCAATGAAATTTTGCAGGTATTTACTTCAAAGATCAGTCATTGCAATACGCCACAGAAAACTGTTGAAAAACGTATTCTATGAATTTTATTTATATATTCAGATATACATCTCCATAAGTCACACTTCCCCGGAAATTTGGGGCAAGTGTGATTCTGGCCAAATTTAAAGATATTAATGCACGTAAATCTCTCTTTGGGGCAGGTGTCAGTAAACAGTAAAGGAACTTTCACCACAATTTATTTGTTTCGAGATATCTTTATTCAAAACATAGTTACGAACTTTTTAATATTGAATTTGAAATGCGCCATTGGAAAAAAACAAAAAATATCGTGAAAGTTCAAGAAAAATTTACAGGTAGAAATCTGAAAAATCGAATGATAATTTCATTGATCCCCTTCTTCTGACGAGTGGTGATGGAAGCACAGTTGTTATTTCATCCTCAGAAAGTGTCTTCCACATCTGGCCAGGTATATTGTTTGGCTCTCTGAGATTTCCGTATATAATATCGTACTATATCTGAGAAAATATTACTGTTTAGATTGGCCAAATGAACCAGGTTCACACTTACCCCGACAGATAGGTCACACTATCCCCAATAACATTTAATTTCGGGGTAACTTCATGAAAAAACGGCAATCTATAGTCAGATTCATTGTTTAGGCAGAACAAAAGTGTATAGAATGGATTCTTACCTTAGATTTTAACAATACACTCAAAGCTTGAAATAAGCTTGTTATACTCGTTCGGGTTGATAAATTATAGATTAGAAAATTGGGGAAAATATTTGGATTTCACAAGATCTCTTTTGTATTTTATATGATGGTTATGGATTCATTATAAGTGTAGGCTATTCGTCAATAGACGGCATTGGGCTGTCGCCCGGTTTAGCGAAGATAGCGAGCAAACTCACACTTGCCCCAAATTCACACTTACCCGAGCTTACCTCATATATATACTTTCTAATTACACTGTTTTCTCGAAGCCCTTGAAAAGGTCCATTACATACAGGTCACGCCTCTGAGGACACTCATACGTCTGTTTATGAGCGAGTACTTTTATTAATTATTGTTATTATTATATTATATAATAGTGATTACAATTTTGACGACTAACTCTGATTTTTTTCAGATTGATTCATGCTAGAGAAATGGTTCGAAAAGCAAGGGAATCTGACTAATCTGAGATATTTCGAAGCTTGTCGTTCAATGTACTCAAATCTAGATGTTTCACACGAGCAACGACAGGGCAATCAATGCACACGTTATTATCCTCTTGATTGATTGTATCTAGTACATAGGGAGAATTAACTATCTTTTCAATTATTAATATGACTATGTATAAAATAATAGAAATAGATATTTGATATTCACTGAATAGGATCCAATTCTGCATGAAAGGGCTGATCTCATGGGAATTCGCCTTATTCGCTCCTTTCCAAAATGAATATGAGGGGTATTCATGTAGCATATCATGTACTCTAAGTGAATAAATATCTTTCAAATCTTTGTTGTATCGCAGACATGACACCTTCTTTTCTATTAAACCCGGTCGAGCCACTCATACTAAAAATACGCGTTTTTATTAATTGAAACTGTAGCTCGGATCTTGATTGGCTATTGAATATTTATATATGATGAGTAGTTCGCTTCCTCATGGATGATCGTTTTATATATCCATTACTAACCAGCAAACTACCATAATGATACAACCTAAGGACACAACAAGGAATTTTGACAAAACTGTGATAAGCACTCGCCATTAATTATTTATATCATCTTCACAGTTTTCGGTAAATCTTCGGTTAGAGTGAGCATCTTCATTTCAAAAAAAAATTAACTGACCTGGTGGTGTCCTGAAAACAAAATTCAAAGGAAATTTTTGGCGGTCACTACTATTTTCGAAGATATCAGCCGATTTTGTTGTGAAACTTCACCAATTTACAGATTGAATTTCTGTTATTGAAAATACACAAAATTTTATTTTGTTTCAATCAAGCATTTTTTCAGCATTTTTTAGTAGAAAAAGCTATTATTCTTTCAAATAAGTCACCCTATTTCGAAACTTTTCTGACTGTTATCACCCCTTCAACTCTTCATACAAAGTCTACGCATTTGTGAAGCCGTGGCGGAACCTATAAATCTTTACCTCAGTCTTCAAGATGATGATGAAATTACGAAAACCGGTAGAGCTGTGAAATATAAGGTTGAGAAATCTGGCTGCTGTGGAGACTATCCAATGAACTTAAGTCCGTGTGATTCAGAGCGGATTCAAAACTATACTTTGCATGGTCTGGTGGTAGCAAAAGTATAAAATACATCATACACTCAATTTTAATATTAAAAAAAACTTCCTAGGGTGAGCGACTGAGGAGGGGTTGTTTGCTTTCGTCTAATTTGGATATTGAACCAAATATATATTATTATCGTCTCTTAACACTCTAGCGATTTATTACAAAACTTAATCGCGCGTATCGTAGCGGAGTAGTGTTGACTTGATTTTTGCAAGTGGCGTGGTGTCAGTCCTTGTTGCCACTAATATATCCAAAAAGTTCAATTTTTGGCTAGCAAGCGCGCGCGGGTTTTTGCCTATCCCGGTCTTTATGAAAATACGCACGCGGGCGAGGAACCATGAGAGCCATATGCAAGAGCAGGATTGGTCAAAATTGAGAAAGGAGGTAAGTAGAATATATGTTTTCTTAAATAAACCTTTTTTTTATACTTTTTCTGTTTATTTATTTGAAATTTTCCTGAACACGAATCCGAAAAAAATTCGAGGATGTCTTAATTAATTTTCGAAATATGTTCTTCTGAATCTTCAAAATCGACTGCAAAAAAATCACACAAAATACACGCTTTTTTAGGTGCTGATCTACCTAATCTCACAATTACTAGCACCAAAAACCACCGTTTGATTTTGTTATATTACAAAAAAAAACATTATCGTAGGTTATTTTCCTTTGAAATAAAATATTCTCCTTGTTCTGCAGAATCTGATTGATTATTTTGGATGCTCTTGCACGACACACGGACCTTCATGATGATGGTACTCCAAATCTATTGGCAGACATTTATTCCCAACACGATGGGGCACCACCTCATTTCGTATTACAGATGAGTGAAAAGCTATCCCTAACTTTTCCAGATAAATGATGGATAGGTCGTAGATGTCCAATAGAATGGACAGCTCGCTCGCCGGAATTGACACCCAATGATTTTTACCCTTCCTGTCATTTGAAATCAATTATTTGTAAGAGTCAACCTACTGACCTGAACGATTTTGAATGCCACAGGCAATTACCAGAGAACCTTAATTTTGTAAGTTGCAGGGAGGAATTTGCAAATACAAAAGACAAAAGACTGTCTGGGAGATGATGGAATTCGTTTTGAACATTTTTTGTGAATACATTTTTGATAATCTATTTCGTATCATTTATTTACTCACAATTCAACAATGTACCATTTGAATTCGAATATCTCGGGAACGCCTTTATCAAATTCAGAAAATGTTGCGCTGCTAGTATCAGACTTGAATTACCTTTACAATGGTGTATGACACGAACCTTATTCCCTGATAAAATTATAGAGGGGGGTTGCTCTGGAGAGTAGGGAGTTGAAGTATAACTTATCTTCTTCGCATCAATATGGTATCCCCATATGAACAAAAATCGACGTGTCTTGGCAATTGTTGTAAAATCAATTTTCGGTGAGTTATTGAGGGTGGTTGGTTGGTTGGTTGGTTTGAGGCTGACGAACCAGACGCAGGGTTTACCCGTGAGGGTGACCCTTAACACTGAGACCAACTGGGGTCTATTGTATTCTGTCGTCAGTAGTTCCTAGTTAAATAGGCCCGTATCTTTTATCAGGTTTAGTAATCTATTCACTAGGTGTTTCGGATTCATGCCTATTTCTAGTTTGGTCTGTCCGAATATTCTGTAGCGCTTGTTGTACAGCGCGTCGCATTCGAAGATAATGTGAGAGGCTGTTTCCTCCTCGTCACCACAAAGTCTGCACTCCACGGTTTCTCTGTTTATTCCCCAGGTGTTTCCTAAGGGCGCAATGTCTGGTTAGTAAGCCGGTAAGTATGCGTATCTTAGGTCTGTTCAGGTTGAGAATGTCAGCCGTCAGTGTTTGGCTTAAGTGCCTCACCATGGCTGTGCTGTGTCGATGCCCTTCGATTTGGTCCCAATATGTTTGGTGTCTTGTTTTCTTCCACTCATTTATTAGGTTTCCGCATCGGGTTTTGCTGATGCCAAACACTGGTTCTGGGCCTGTGAATGGTAGTTCAGAAGCTCGTCTGGCAAGTTGGTCTGCTTTTTCATTACCTTCGATTCCTCTGTATCCAGGCACCCACGCACACAGCACACGACATCCAATGGATGTCCGTTTTACGTCCAGCTCTAGTCCAAACGTCCATGGATGTTTAATGGACATCCATTGTACGTACAGGAAACGGACGTACAGTGGATATTCGAAAATGTACATCCATTGTACGTACATATGATGTACAAAAAAAAATTAATTTTTGATACATATGATTAATTATCCTGTTTATGCTATTTTGTCTTCATCCCTAATGGAAATGTAATACTTAGATAAAACGCACTTTGTCAGACTATATCTGGACATTGAGAGGACATTAAGTGGACATTACGTGAAAGTCCAGTCGTAAACATCCATTGGACGTTCAATTCATGCAAATGCATTAAATAGTTATGGATTTTGAATACTGGTAATTCTAGATTCTTTGGTGTAATAAAATAATGATCGATGACACAGAACCAAAATACAGATTGGTGACGATAAAAGAATAATCAGCTGAAGCAGAAGAAGAATGTGTGAGGTTAGATATGACTGCAGTGTTGTGTTTTGTGTTTCAGTTCAGTTCAGGCTAATATACAATGGTATTTTAGTGAAAACTCCAGTAAGAAGATTTTGTAATTATTTATTCAATGACAAATAATGTTTATATGGAAAATTATATAATTTTTACTTTTATAATATCTACCTAAGTACTTCTAATTATTTGCAGAACACCTTGGATGTCCAAAAAATATCCACAGTGGTTGTTATTTTGATATATTCTGTACATCCATTTCACCAAATATGGACATACAATGGACGCCCAAAATACGTACAATGTGGTGTCCTGGACGTCCATTGAACGTTCATTGGATGTCCATTGTACTAATTCTGGACATCCACTGGATGTCTTGAACTTCCATATTGAACGTCCACTGTTCATCCATTGTACGTACATGTGCTGTGTGTGCACACAAGTGTTACCTTGTTGTGTTTTGCCAGTTCATTGAGGCTCTGAAGGCATTCCCATACCTGCTTTGACTTAATCTGTACTGAATTCAGAGCTTTTATTGCGCTCTGGCTATCAGAAAGAATGTAGATGTGTTTTCTTTTGTACCCACTGTCTAGATTCATCTGTATGCATGTCCTTATGGCATGTGTCTCAGTTTGGAATACTGTGGTGTTGTTGACAAGTGGAAGTATCACGTTCCTATTTGGCTTCACTCCATGTATTCCTGCTCCAGTTCCTATCTCTGTTTTGGAGCCATCTGTGTACCAGATGATGTTGCCAGATGGTAGTGATTCTACTCCCGAGTCCTATTCGTCCCACTTGAGCTGTGTTCTGAATGGTTTTTCGCATGAGTATTTAGGTAACATGTAGTCTGATATCATTTCCCGTTCGGTAATGTTGACTACATGAGTAATTTTGGTGTGCCCAATTTGTGGTTGGGATCTCCAATTACCTGTTTGTATGAGTCTGTATGCGCTCATCCTCGCCTCTCCCATGACTGTGATGTCCAATGGTGGGAGGTTTAGGATGATTTCCATTGCAGCGGTCGGAGTGCTGCTCATGGCACCCGTGATACACAGACAGGCGAGCCTCTGAAGTTTTCCGAGGTTAAGTTTTGCCTGCCTTTGTCTCACTTTGGACCAACACACCAGCGAGCCGTATGTGATTCTGGGTCTTATGATTGCGGTGTAAAGCCAGTTCATGACTTTCGGTTTCAGTCCCCATGTTTTTCCAAAAGCTCTTCTGCACATCATAAATGTTGATTTGCTCTTGTTGATTACATGTTGCAGATGCATGTTCCAGGTTAGTTTCTTATCAAAGAACAGCCCTAAGTATTTAACATGATCATCAACTTGTAGTGTTTCGCCAAAGAATTTGGGTAGTTTCATGCCTCCCAAAATTCTTTTGCGTGTAAAGGGAATGAGCGTGGTTTTGCTTGGGTTTGCCCTCAGTCCTTCCCTTTGGCACCATTCCTCAATGGTCCTCAGTGCGTTTTGCATTAGCTCTGAGGTTATTTGGGCGTGCTTCCCCTGCACGATGACTACTATGTCATCCGCATAACCTTGGGTGTAGTATCCCTGGTTGTTTAAAGATTCCAGCAGTTCGTCTACTACCATATCCCACAGTAGGGGTGATAAGATCCCACCCTGTGGGGTTCCCCTGGCAATTTCCAGCTGCGCGGATTCTTCGAACATGTTGGTCTGGGCCTTCCGATTTTGGAGCATTGAAAGTATCCACCTGCAGGTGGTTTCGTCAACTTCGTCAACGCTTCTCCTCCTGGCCGCTGAGACCATGCTTTCGAAGGATGTATTGTCAAAGGCTCCTTCGATATCTAGAAAAGTGCATAGAGCTATTTCTTTTTTCGCTAGAGAGTCTTCCAGCCTTGACACTAATTGGTGCAAAGCCGTCTCGCACGATTTTCCTGTTAGATATGCATGCTGGTTTATATGTATAGGCCGGTCTATCAGAGCTGCCTCCCGTATGTCCCTATCTATCAGTTTTTCCAGTCCTTTCAGAAGAAAGGATGATAAGGTTATTGGTCTATAGTCCTTGGCCTGGTCGTATCTATTCCACTCGATATATATGTTTATTCATTTAGTTTTCGCTATTTGTTATAGTACGCAATCGTACAAAATCTGAAGTGATATCCAACAAGTTATAACTTTGTATACTGTTTAAGTGCGACAAGTCTGACAAGATGTCGCTGAGAAGAAACCTTGAAAGTGGTAAATTTTCCTTTGTCGCCAAATCGGCATCTTTGGAGCGTCGGACTGCTAAAGATTCTTATTATTTTTGTCGGACAATGCCATTGATCATCTCATAATTTTTTTTTTAAATCAGAAGAAAAACGATTTTTATCAGATTTTGTATGATGGAAATTTCACGAATTTTCCACTTTGGTCAACAACACATTAGCACTTATTAATTTTTTAATAAGTTTAAATAGCGAGCGAAGCAGGATCATATAAGATCTTTTTAGTCTATTTTTAAAATTGTTATTAAATGTAGCATGGACCAACTTACCGCGAAAATAAAAGTTATAAAAAAAAAGATTTATTTCAGTTTCAGTTTTTACTGTTGTTTTTAGTGTAGTGACTTAATGGAGACTAGCGTCTGAAAAAGTGTAAAAAAATGAAGCTTGTGTGAATCTCTATCGAAATAAAATTCGTGTTCGAAAATGGTCGATTTGCAAGTTTCAGAAGGGTGTAACTGAAAAAGTAATAAAGACCCCCTCGAATTTTCTTCGGATTCGTGTTCATGAAATCACTCTAAGGTGGATCCCGATAAAATAACTTTTGCCTGTTTATCCTTTTGCATTAATTCACAAAATTTTCTTTTATCTATCATCCACAGAATAAAAAATTATTGCTGAATTGGAAGCGTATCTCGTCTTTGCTATGAAAGTCTCGAATCCGTAATCACAGATTTATGAAGTAGATTCACTCCCATTCGGCGCCTTTGATATATTGGGTTCAGATTTTTTATGATATGCGGTGGGTTAATAGGGGTCAGCTGAGAGTTGTCCTATCTCACTTGGTCTCGCGTACGGCAGGCATTCTAGGATTCATTTTGGTTGTGCGACAGCACAGACGGCTAAACGCAAAATTCGGGATGGGGAAGTCGACATAAATATGGCGGAGAGTGAATTTACTTCTGTTTATTTATGTACGGTGGTCAATGTCATAATTCCTAATAGTTTCCTTTAACAGCCTGGTTGATTTAGTGACCCTAGTAGGTACGCCAGATAACCAGTGAAACATAACAGTATTATAGATTTTAGATGACATACGGACAGGGGATAGGGCACTGAAAGAGGTGTATATGGTGCATGAACACGTTAACATAAAACATTATCTTGTGCAAAGATTGGCCTTTTTCCACTTTTTACTGATGGTATAAAAATGTATTCATCAATCTTATTCATTATTACATCTATCACAATGTATGAAATAAGTTCATTCACTTAAAATGTTTGAAAGTCCTCACTATCATAAATCCTCACACAACCAAAAAATTCTCATTTTCTCACAGTTGACAACGCTGACATTCAACTCGATGAGTTAAAAATCGAACGCAACCCAGGGCCGGCGGCAGGCAGAAATTCACGACCACAAAGTTACAAAACATAACATAACCTTATAATTTTATGTGATGATTTGATGAGTGGAATAATTTAAAATTTGTTATATTTAGTTCATTGCAGTGACCGAGCTCTTCATCTCATAATGGATTTGGTGATAGATGCTAATAATCCTGAAGAAAAATCCGAATCAGTGTCAGAAAGTAGTCCAAAACGAATGAAGACCTCAACCGAGGAAGATGTTTATAATCGCTGTAAGCATTATGTTACAAGAAAAAAACGATATTGTAAAATGACCGTGAAATCAGGAGAAGAATATTGTGGTGAACATCAAAAAATTTCTCCTACAGACATTGGGAATGAGAATGAAAATAGCAAGGATAGAATGAGAATTGTTTGTCCATTAGATAACACACAGTAAGTCCATGATGCATCATCTATTCATGTTTATATTTCATCAACACTCCCAAAGTACTTCGATAAGCATAACTTTTTTTCTGGCTGATACCTCTAGGGGCATTATTATATCTGTCAGATACAGTGTTACACATAAATTTCGTGACATATGGAAGTTTTTTTTATTAATAGACATAAAGAATATTTGACTTCGCAGTTAGTTTGTGCTTGGAAAATGAGTAAAATACAACATCTTTCCTTTTTTCATGTGCTACTCTAAACCTGTCATATTTGCCTTTTTTTTCGAAAATCCTCTAAAAATCAGTTTTTTTTTGTAAATTTCGAAAAATGCCAGAGAAAATAAGTTGCTCAGTTTCCAATTTTATACATTTGCTCCAAATTTGGACTCTCTACTGTCACTTCGACTTTTTTCAATTTTTTTTTATTTTTCGAATCTTTCGCTCTATCGATTCGAACGAAACATTATTCAAATTCCATAATTTTGATGAATATGAGACTTCAATGTCATATCTTGCCCAGAAAATACCCACATTGGCCTGTTACCAGAAAATAAAAATAATGCACCTCCAGAAATTCGTCTTTGTTGTTGTTCATCTAGTTTTTTCATTTCATTGTTAAACTGATGTGGATATTCAATATATAATGTATGGACGTTAATATGTCAGTAATCGAATAAACGAATTTCTCTTCATTCTTATTGCACTGGTATTTCTTTTTTTAATAGATATATATCCAGTTTAATTATTTCTCTGACCAATAATTCAATTACAGACAAACCCGAAATATTATACTTTTCTGTAAACTAAACAATGTCTATTCAAAAGACTTTCCTTCTAGCGATTTGTACTAGAAAAGATATAAAATTTCGAGATTTTAAACAATACAAGAATAATGCAACATCTCTGGAAGAAAATAGTATGTCCTGATCAAATCGAAATAAAATTTTCACTTAGTAGGCTTTTCAAACAAATTTTTATTTTTCGTTAATGTTAAATTATTGCGTTTGATTAATAGTGTATTCGACTGGCTGCAATAATGTGCATTTATTCCAACTTTTACAGAGCTTGTGTGTTCGGCTGGATATATACTGCCACGATACCAATAATAATCTTATTTGACTTGGCATGTATTACTCGAGGTTAGAGCAAAATCTATGTTCGACTGGCAATAGCGCTCGCTACGAATTCGAATATTTCTGCACTGTACTTTGTGGACGGTGCAAACAAGGATTCTGCTTTTTGATAATTTGATCGGTCCAGTCGAATACGCTTGTCACTTTACATGTGCCTTGTGTCAGTGATAGTTGTACTAAATAAATTCGCATTTTTTGCATGTATATAATCAAGAATTCTGTACCAAATCAGAGCAGCACTAAATACGCTCCAACACCGAATGCGAGCATTTCAGTCGAATGTGCTATAAGATGCCTGGGTTTCTAGGCATCTTATGTTTGATAAATCGAGTTGTTTTGTGACAGATTTTCTTACGTTTATAATTCACAAAAAGTTTTATGTACAATGTTATCCATACAAGACAAAATGGAAATCGTTCTTTTATGTAGTGAGAATGTGCCATATCTAGATGTTGCTTGTAGGTATTTTCAATCACCGGCATCCAGAAAGAAATATTCACTTTTGTACCGTAGGAAGGATATTGAAAACATTCAAAGAAACTGGCTCTGTGGACAATCGTTTCAAGAAACCACATAATCCAATAAAGTATAATGAAGAACAACTCAATGTTTGTTTGAACGTTGTTGAAAACAGAAAAACTAATATTAGCCGTATTAGTGAAAATACAGGGGTTGGCAGAGAAACTGTGAGAAGAATTTTGCACAAAAATAATTTCCATCCCTATAAGTAAGCCAAAGTTCATACACACTCTCAAAGAAAGAGATTTCGATATTCGAGTAGGATTTTCATTTTGGTTCCAAGGTGAGAAAGAAAATGATATCGCATTTTTCTACAGGATTTTATGGACTGACGAGGCAACTTTCATATCGAACAGAACAGTTAGTTCCCAAAATTGTCGCAGGTGGTCCAACAATAATCCAAATTTTGTAATAGAATGCCGTGACCAATATTCATTCAAGACAAATGTGTGGTATGGTTTATTACATAGCCAAATAATTGGACCATATTTTTTTAGAGAAAACTTGAACGCAGACATGTACAAAAATTTCATTATGAATCAGTTGTCTGAAGTTTTGGATAATCTGCCTCTAAGTGTTAGACGAAATTTGTGGTATCAGCTTGACGGGGCACCGATATACCAAACGGTAGCAGTGAAACAGTGTCTCGGTCAGATGTTTAGGGGCAAAGTGATATGACGAGATTGGGAAGATTATTGGCTGGCCACCAAGATCACCGGACTTATCTCCAATGGACTTTTTTCTATGAGGTTATCTGAAACAAAATGTGTATAAATACAGGCCATTTGCAAACAAAAAACATTTAGAGAATACCATTCAAGAGTGTTGTGCTAACATAAATCCCCTATTTATTAAAAATGCCACAAAGTCTGAATGAAAGGACTATAATTTGTATAGAACGGGAAGGGCGGCATACAGAATGAGATTATTGAGATGAATCAATTGATGTTACGATGTTTTGTTGTAAATTTGGTTATAGTTATTTTAGTTTAATGTTTTTTACACATCTAATGGTGGAAATAAAGAATATAAGATTTATGAAATTATTTCAAAAAACAAATCGCTAGTACGAAAGTCTTTTGAATAGTTATGAATCTGTAGGTCATTGTTCAGTTTACAGAAAAGTATGATATTTCGGGTTTGTTTGTAACTGAATTATTGGTCAGAAGAATAATCTAACTGGATGAAAATCTATTTAAAAAAAGAAATACGAGTGTAATAAGAATAAAGAGAAATTCGTTTATTCGATTACTGACATATTAACGTCCATACGTTGAAAATCCACATCAGTTTAACAATGAAATGAAAAAACTAGATGAACTTTGCAACAACAAAGACTAATTTCTGGAGGTGCATTTTTATTTTCTGGTAACGGGCCAATGTGGGTATTTTCTGGGTAAGATATGACATTGAAGTCTCATATTCATCAAAATTATGAAATTTGAATCATGTTTCGTTCGAATCGATAGAGCGAAAGATTCGAAAAATTAAAAAAAATGGAAAAAAGTCGAAGTGACAGTAGAGAGTCCAAATTTGGAGCAACTTTTTTCTTTGGCATTTTTCGAAATTTCCAAAAAAACTAATTTTCGAAAAAAAAATCAAAATTGACAGGTTTAGAGTAGCACATGAAAAAAGGAAAGACGCTGTATATTACTAATTTTTCAAGCACAACCTAACAACGAAGTAAAATTTTCTTTATATCTATTAATAAAAAAAAACTTCTATATGTCGCAAACTAAATGTGTGACACTGTATATGTGATATTTGTATTCATATGACTGAGCTCATCTTAAGTTAAGACCAAAGTTATGTTATGCATGAATTCATTGATTTAGTAGTTTGTCTCTCAACACTGAGTCAATTCGAACATTTTAGAAAACAGTGTTTTCACTGATATTGCTTTGGTTATTACTGATGTTCGTGGGTTCATTGTTATGTACACTGGTTATTTTAATAATTTCAAGAGTCAGGAAATATTTTCTCTTCAAATCCCAGGTTTATATACAAGGTGTTGATTAAGTAGGTGAATACACTTGAAGTGATTCTTTGAGAGATTTCAGAACAAAATAATTCATGTAAACATATCGTCCCCCTTATCACGTAGGGGCTTATATGATTTCTGAATATTTTACAGGAGAGATAAAAAACGAAAACTGGTGACAAGGACCTACAGTTCTCCATATATAATATTTCAAAGTAATATATCCTACCAATACAGCAGAAACAGTATGTATTTTACGCTGATGTTATATGAAAAATGTACAAATCATAAAACCAGCTTATCCCAATTTTGCACTGTAAGGTTCAGTTACGCCCATATGTGATAAAGGGGAAGATATGCACCAAAATACTTGATTTTCGAGATACAGAATGACCAAACTAAATCCCTTTCAAGGATTTATTGACTTTCCTTCAATGTTTTCATCTATTAATTCAAATAGGCTCCATTGAATAGTTCTCTCAGATCAAATTCATTCATTGGGTAATCCACATGGTCCTTTTTCAGAGTTCAACCCATCAGTATTTTTCATGTTTGGGACATTTATACAGGTATGAACTTTTCATCCTGAATTCTCTCAAAGAATCCCTCCGTTTAACTAGATGGGGTTTGATCCTATGATAATATATAGGTGTTGTATTTGTCTTCAGAGAGCCTATAATCTTCATTTGTCTGATGCTGGTGACTGGTTTTACATAGGTACATTGGCTAATTTGATGGGTTTCTCAGGGTACAAATGTGGCTGGAGCAGTTGATATTCATGGATCACATAATATCAACAAAATAATTATTCAATTCTGCAGCAATTCTGTTTTTCTATTTTTGTTGTATTTTAGGTCACAGCAGGGTTGCCAGTGAGTCACTAGTGTCACTATTGGTCACTATTGGTCACTATTTTAAAATGGTGCCACTTTTCTCACTCTTTTAGAAATTTGGTCAATATTTGTCACTATTTCAGAGCTCAGAAGTGATAGAATAGAGGTGCTCGTTAGAATACCTTGCATCATTAAAAATCTAAAACCAAGAGCACTTGCAATTTCCAATCCAGAATACCATCAGAAAATTTAGAAATTATAAAAAAATACTAAGCGAAAAACAGAACCCTGAAAAAATGGATAGAACAACAAAATCGACATATAACAAACTACCACATGTAAAAAATCTTGCAGAAAGACTTGCAGCAGTTATTAAAGATGAACATTTAAAAATAGCGTTTGAAAATAAAAACACCATTGGAAGACATTTCTCTTCACACCAAAGAATAAAAACCCCATCCTAGATACTTCATCAAATGTGGTTAAGCAAATTAAGTGTGAGAATTGCCCTCAGGGCTATATAGGACATACTAAATGTTACCTGTGAACAAGAATAGCGGATCACAAAAGAGATGCAAAAAACTAAATGTTACCAACTTGACCGCTTTGGTAGAATACATCACAGAAAAAGGTCACAGTTTTAACTTTATGACACCTATCGTTTTTGATACGCAACCCTTTTTATATAAAAACTACTCAGTGAAATTATTCACTTATTCCAACACAACAGTGTCAATACCAGAAGGAATATTAAAGGGTTAAACACAGTATTCTTTAGTTAAAAGTTAATCATATTATATTCATGTCTTCGATGTTTTTATTTTCCCTTATTTTTTGTCCCGTTTCCTAAAATATTGAGAAAAATAAACATTGGTACTTGGCTCTCAGTATTCGTCTTTTATTTGGCATCTGTATGTGTTAATGTTTAAATTGTTCAAAGAATCTTGAAATGGTCATTTTTGAAATTATTTCAAGCATTTTGAGGAAAACAAAGTTTTCGTCAGTCCTCCTGAATATCCAAACTTTTATTCTCGTCGAAGTTCAGTACATCGTGACAAGTAAAATAAATTTCCAAAAAAAATCCGTTGTTACAGAACCCGGATGATGGATAAAATATAGTTCGAAACGTTGGCCCCAAAAAAAGTTTTTCTTTCCAAAGCTTAACTTTGAATGATAGGTAAAAGTTTCAGTGAGTTTTTGAGTACAATGTTCAAAGTACAAATTACTTTAATCTTGATCAATATTCTTATACTTTTATTGTAGTATTTGTCTGTCTTCATTTACTTTCCTCATTTTTGACCCTCTGAAGCACTGGCAACCCTGAGGTCACAGTCTACTTTTCAAATGCACATTTCTGTATGATATTTTTTGTTTTTAATAATTAATAATGCCATATTTTTTTCTCAAATCTTGAAAATGAGGAGAAAAAGTTTCGTTTTCATGATTTTTTTTTGTATAGTTTGTATGCTCGGTCCCATGCTCACAATCAACTTCTTACTTTATTTGTGAACTATAGCCTTCTTTCACTTAGTACTTGTAATTTTTTGGTAACATTATCTACTTTAGTCTGGATGATTTTGGAGGAACTGGAACTAAATGTTTGTTGTATTCAGTATTTTCATAGTTGCACTGTGTAGTTGTATACCTTTTGCTTTACCTTTTCCTTGGGAGACCTTTGTTTATTACCATTATCATTAATTCCAGCACCTGTTATGCTCGCAAGCTGCAAAAACACCTCAAAATTTGCAACGCAAGGGTAGGGAAAGAAGAGCCCTTCATAAATAAAGGTGTAAACTCTGGAATAGAGCCAGATCAGAAAGAAGATGTGCATAAGCTTCTGTCAAGTTATCCGGTGGATCAGATACAAACAATCATATCTAAAGTAAACGAATTATACGAGAGTAAGTGGGTATATTGTCAGTATGAGGATGAAGAAAGTTAAATTTTTCAGAAATAATTCAGCAGAAATTGAAAGAAAATATTTCAAGTCATAAAATTGTTGAAGAGGAGATGTCAAAACCAGAGCACGGGGAAAAATCAAAAAAGCATTTGACACAGGTGTCTTCAATATTGGGACTACTGAAAGAGTATGATTTAATGAAATCTAAAACTTGTTACGTTGAATTTGGAGCTGGAAGAGGTATTAGAATCGACAAAAAAATCGGGTTATCATTGGATTTGCGGAAAGCGTTTAAAATGGTCAAACACAAAATTATATTATATTGGAATAAATGGAAAAAATCTACATTTGGTTTAAAAATTATTTCAGACAAGGATCAGAGGTCAGAGCTTGAATCAAAAGGTCAAATCAGGCATTTTGCTGATGATACAACAATCGTTTATTTCGTAGAAAATAAATTTAAAATACTATCTGAAATTGAACACAATTTTCAGATCTTATCTCATTGGCTACTCATTCATAAACCGTTGTTGAATTACTCGAAACCATCACTTATTTCGGAACGAAGTATTGCAACTGATTCTCTAAGACTATTTGAATCCAACAATTCAATATACCAACAATAGACATTTTTTAGGTTTACATAATGGACACAACACTCGCTTGGTTCAATCATATCAACAAAATCTATGAAAACAACTCACCTTTGAAATACTAATTAGAATAAGACAATATACCCCACAAAATTATTTGAAAATCATATACTTCAGTTTAATTTATTCTAAATTGCAGTATCTCATACCTGTTTTGGGCTCAGCCAAAATTTATATTTTGAAATCACTACAAACTTTGCAAAACAAAGCTATAAAATGCATTTTACAAATTGCCTTTTTAGAACCTTTAATCAATATATATACAGGCCGTTTCTTTTATCATGTGGTAATATTGCTATATTCTAACAACAAAGCCTTTGACAGTGTTTGGCACAAAGGAATTCTGTACAAACTGTACACATTAGACTGCCCCAAATATATAATACATCTAGTAAAAGATTACCTACTAAGACGGTTCCTTCAAGTGAAAGTAAATCACCAGACATATGCCTTCTTTCACCCAAAACAAGGTCTCCCACAGGGCTCACCCCTATCTCCATTTTTGTATACCATCTACTATTGCGACCTATTCATCCAGAACAATCCAGACCCCCAAGAACAACTCACTTCATCCTATGGAATGCAATTTGCTGACGATACTGCCATAATTAGCCGCAACAAAACGCTGGAGAAAACAGTAAGAAAGTTAAAAGTCTCGATTGAAGGCACTATGACATGGTGTGATAAATGGAGGCTGAAGCCAAACCCCGAAAAATCTCAACTGATAATCTTCAACCACAAAATATCAGATGACTCACCTACGGTAACTGTAAACAATTATACAGTAAGAAGTAGCACAGTAGTTAAGTACTTAGGAGTTCACATAGACCCTAAAATGAACTTTAATCATCATACTCAGCTGATGAAAAAAAAGTGCATTACAAGAGCTAAACATTTCCGGAACCTTACCTATAAGAACAGAGGAATCAGCAGTAAAACAGCTGCACACATTTATAAAACCATATGCCGCCCAATCCTTGAATATGCTCACCCCATATACCTCAACGTCAGAAATCAACCTTTGAAGAACTTGGAAGTTGCGGAAAGATCCAGTCTGAGAACAATCATCAAAATACGACACACACAAAACCCCCTTCATTATCCTCCAAATCATCTCCTTTACCAACGCACTAATGTGCAACCAATCGTCGAGAGACTGAAAAAATTATCCCAGAAGTTTGCCAACGATCAAAACAATATTCAAATTATCCAAACCCAATCCATTCGAAGAGCCCCGACAGTGAACACAAGATTCAAGTATCCAGCAAACACCTTGATGGAATGCCTCACCACTTTAGCTATATATACCATAAAATAATGTAAATATCAATGAATTACGAATGTATAACAGGTTGAAGGACTCCGGTCGGTAGCCTATTGGGTAACCAATAAAGTACTTTTATTATTATTATTATTTGCTATATTCTAAACCGTAATAGATACAAAGACGATTAAATGGGAAAAAATATAACTATTGTGGTGAGCAGTACAATGGTCAGAGAAAATCTACGGGGACTCTCGCCCTTCCCGACTTATACAGAGAAAACTAAAAATGCTGTTTTCGGTTTTTTACGAATAGAATGGTTATTTCAGAAAATATAAAAAAATTAAAGAGGAAAGTTTTATTGTATTCAAAATGTACTAGAACTACGTAATGATAAATTTTTAATTAAACGTAAAAAACCGAAAACAGCATTTTTAGTTTTCCCTGTATAAGCCGGGAAGGGCGAGAGTCCCCGTGGATTTTCTCTGGCCAATGTACTGCTCACCACAATAGTTACATTTTTTCCCATTTAATCGTCTTTGTATCTATTACGGTTTAGAATATAGCAATGTTACCACATGATAAAAGAAACGGCCTGTATGTATATATTGAAAATTTAAATTTCATTTGTTTTGTTGACAGAAAAATAATATTCAGATCTTAGTTTCGATCATATTTCATATAAAATTTAAAAAAATCGTCTATATTTTATGAGGGAATTGAGATAAATAATAAAATACCTCGATCGTTAAAAGAAATTAAAATTAAAAATGAGAATAAAAAACTCAAGACATTTTTATAGTTTAGTATAAGTTTATTTTTTTCAATTTCTATATTATTTCAGTTCTGAATGCTTTTCTTTCACTTTTATATGGCTTATTTACTTATATTTCACAGATTATTCTCATCACGCTCTATGTATTTCCATTATTATAATTATTATGGGATCAATAAAGTAAATTATTTTTTACAAATAGATATGAAATTACACAAAATAGATATTTAATTAACTAGTGTATCAATGAGGGTTCCGATCAAGTAACACAACCTAATGAGTAATACTCGAATATTACTGAAGGTAACATCTTTTCATAATGTTTTCCCTCAAATCATGACATTATTGCCATGTCACAATTTATTAAGGATACAATAAGCACGTCAGCGAGATCTTGATATCTGTCGGGTATATTCATGGCAAAACGAAAACCCAAAAATACTGTCTTGGTTGAAATATATAACAATAAGAAGGCAATTGAAACGTTCATCGCCATCACAGCTTATTGGGAGCATGTAAAATTGATAGTATTTCAATCGCTTGACGAAGATTCTTCGTTGTCGATGATTCTTCGTTGTCGATATAGTCTGGTCAGTACGGCAACGCTGCATTTGATATTTGACAGAACAACAAAATATTTGTATTTTTTTTCGTCGTTGGCTTGTAGTGTGGGAGTGTTTTTTCGTGAATAAATGGCAAATTCTGAGTAAATTTGTGTTTGACTATCATTCGATTTTGTTATTAAACAATGGTGAAGCATTGTGAAATGTGTTAAAGACCATTTGAAGCTGGAAATCAAAATATATCATTTCATAGGTAAGGTATCAGTTTCGTAACTATCGAGAAAGGAAATTGAAAAAGAGTAAAATGAATGAATTATGAAAAAACATGTCAATTAGAGCATCGGCTGTTCTCAAAATCATGTGGAGATTTTTCCTTCATAATTTCAGGTTTCCATTCCATCATTATATTTCTATTTTATTGAACTCAATATTTCTGTAAACAACGCACGACACTGCCGGTGAGGGAAAAGGCTATTGTTATCTTCTTCTATAATAGGCCTCTTTCTCAGAAGAAGATTTCCCTTACAAACAAACTCTAAGGCGTGAGCGGCGAGTTACTCATCTAGGTTGTGTTATTTGATCGGAGAATGAGGTCAATTGATGATCGAGATATTTTAAGATTTGAGATCATTACTCGACGCATTTTAATATTCGAGTTAATTACAATACTTTTTCGTCGACCTCATTCTCTTCGAAGTAAAGGAATTCTGGATTAAAAGATTTTCAATCAACGAAATGAACAGTATTTATCTACTAACGCTTTCGAACATTAATTATCGTCTTTAATTGAAGAAACTGAATGAAGGTGCAGAAAAAGTTCCTCTGTACACTCGCATTTTACGGCTGCGCTAAGAAATCGAACATTCAGCCCTATGCTGTATCACTTCCGTTAAAAATAACGTCAACGTTATTCGCCATTTCCGTTATTCAATTTGGTTTCCGTTGGTCAATTTAGAAAAATCATGCATTAATGACAAATCAGCCATTAATGGCCAATTTTGTTTGCATTGAAAATCATCAAACAGACATGTTATTACGAGGTCGACGGAAATTTAAATATTTACACAAACAAGTCGGACTTCAGTGAGTGAATTGACATTTTCCACTAGTTTTGCAAGATACGTCATTGTACTAGCCTAAATATATTCATTTTTAAAAACTTTTAGGACAATTGAGTTATTGGATAGCCAGAGCTACTGATTCTGATGAGGAATCGACCATTCTTCTGATTGAAAAAGCATCGCCAAAACATAAAAAAGATAATAAACTCTGCCAGTCTGTTGAGAAGGTGTGCAGGATTCGAGCTGATATATCTGATCTGGTATTGGACAAATTGGATATAATATCCAAAACCGGAAATGTTGTTGGTGTAACCAAACATCTGTGTGGAGAAGCAACAGGTAGGAGAGTTCCTTGAATTTTTTGAGGTATTTGAATAAATTTGATAAATAAATATTAGCATAAGCTAAACCAAACATAATTATAGCATCACAGAAGGTGAGACACTGCACTTGAAGGTTCAAAGAGTATTGAAAAGCGCAATGGTCGTAGAGGGCAGTAGTTGTTTTCTATTGGATAGTTGCTATTTAGGATTTTTTGCGGGATATTGCATTAGCCAATCCATTTTTCATTATTAGTAATAAAAATATTAATGTTCTGGTAAGATTTTCAACTACTGAATTTGAATAAAAATGATAATCAAAACAGGGCAGTTCTATGAGGTTTTGTCAACTTGGCTTTGTCTCAAAGATTAAAATTTTGTACGTCCATCCTATAGATTGTCTTCCAATGAAGGTGTTTTGGTTCATTAGGTGGTAATAAGTTTCTTGAAAATTAATGCAGTGTGTAGAAGCGTCCAATTGTGAGTTCCGAGCTACCTGATATATCTGATACTCTCCCAAACATGGTCTCGATCTTTGAAATTTGTTCGTTTTTTTATTTATAACTGAATTAGAAAAATATTATTCATTCATGATCTACACAATTCAAAAAAAGAAATGTTTTTAAATTCATTCTTCTTCTTGCACACTATTTGAGGTATTTTGTCAAGAAAAGTAAGAATTTGTTTTAATATACGTAAGTAATTTCGAAGTTATTTATTTCCAACACTTACTGGTAAAAACAATTCACAAATATTCAATTTTATCTTTCCAGATTTAGCATTGAGGTGTCTAACTAATACTAAGAAAAATCAAGAAAAAGTCTGCGGGTGTGTTATGACGTTTTGTTGTCATCATAGGTGTAGGTGGACGCCTTACATTGGAAAAGATTTTTTTAAGGTAATTTGTTTTTTAATTTCTTATTTAATTTTCAAAGATGTGTACTATCATTCAAAGTTTCCTCATTATCCATCAAGACAATGAGTATTTTTTTATTTGATTTCATATTATCAACTAAAATGCCATTTAAATTTCAGGAAAATGACCTCAGTAGTGATGATTTTTATATCATATGTGGAATGTCAAGCTGGGCAACATGTGGCAGCGGTTTGAGCAGGGAAAAAAGAAAAGAGGACCACCTAATTCAAAGTAAAGCAAAGGAAAGGTGGGTGTCTGTATATTTATCTGGGTAGATTGTTGAAAAGATAATTTTATCAGAGACAATTATTTATATTTGGTGGAACTTTTTTTTTCTTCAAGCTGATGTTACTGAAAAGTTAGGCTAAATATCTTCGTTTCAATTTCATATTGATTCAGTTCATTGTACCTGAAAAAATACAGAAGTTTGACTACAATATGTTTTTTAAAGAAGAAGTCCAACAATAAGTGACAATAATAATAATTAAAAAATTAGAACAAAATCATAAATTAGCGTTCTGGCTATTTTCATCTATTTCTTTATGAAGATGTCTATTGTTCTACTTATCAAACATTTCCAGTTGATTTTATTTCATTTTCATTACAGAGACATCGTTATAGGGCTCAGCAGAGAAGAGAAGGAAGAAGTAGGAAGAAGGAGTAAAAGTGTTATCAATTGGGGACGACTGGTTTTTCTGGAAAACCTCGGTTTCCGTTGTCGTTTACATTACTACATAGATAAAACCATTACTTTGGAAAATGCATGTATTGTTGCTGTTAAGTAGTTAGTAGTTGTCGATATTTTTTTAAAATGCGAAAATATATTTCTTCAAACTTTCACGACCTTTTTCTCCTAATTTATTCTTTGACAGTGATGTTAGTACATCTTGCGAAACACCAGGATCTTCCTCATTTATGACCATTGCTTGCTGGAATATATATCTATTAAAGTCGATTATTTGACCTGTTTCTTCAAGTTGTTTCTTGTGTGCGGGTTTCACAATGACATGTGAAAGACTTATATCATCTTCTTTCATGTTCGCCCCATTTCCGTTTGTCGATTCACATCTGAAAAGTTGTACCACGTCATGAGCACCATGTGATAGTGGTAGAAGTGTTGAATATTTTGAGCTGGAAGGGTTTACATGGAAAACACTTCTTTTATGAGTATTCACGCTTCTGAAGTTTCTTATGAGCGGGTTTCCTGTTTCATCAAAGATAAATCGCAATGAATCGATCTAAAATTCAAATAAACATTATTCAAATCACAAACTTGATGAAATGCAAATATATTTCTATGTATCATGCCAAATAACAGGGATCTAAGCTTAACAAATTAATTATTGAAAGTTGACTGAAATTTAGTCGAGGCTGACAATATTATTCAAAATTCGTTACAGGTATGTCACATAAAACAATTGAAATATGGTCATTTTAATGACTTGACATATTTTATTTAATTTATTTTTTATTTAAATTATCAATTACCTGGTCGGCAGATACTCCTATTGGTATTCTTGTAATCATCCACAAAATATAATGAACACATTTCTCGGTGCTGACCGAACCCCAATACATAAAATAATCTGAGGTGAATTTCCGAACAAGATTTGTTATGATGGTTGGTTCAATTTTTTTTGAGGTTCCAGCCTTAGGAATGTCTAGCAGTGCATCTACTATTGTCTGAAATGCAGGATTGGGAGCATCCTGTAGCTGTAAATAGAAAATTACTTTGAAGTTTGTAGATGATACACAACTTATTATATTTATCATCTTGATGGATTGAAGGTTTGTCAAATCAAATATTTATTTCTTTATCCCTACTGGGGTAATATAAAAAATATCATTGACTAATTGATATATAGATTAGTGTACTTATAAAAATATTTTCAAATCTCAAGATATCCTTAATGTTTTGAAAAAAATTTCATGTTGAATTTTCTTTTATGGACTTTCAGGATTTAGAGTCGAGGAAGATTCTAGGTGTCTTTAGTTATCTGTTGTAGACTTTTACCAGCTGAGGGTGGTCAATTTGATATTATTTGCAGATTATTATGATTTGTATAAACGAATTGGTTGTTTTTTGTTCGATACTCATGTATATCATATGCCAAAGAAGAGTTTTTATTCTTGTAGGTATTACAGAACACTTGCGTGAAACTTTTGTCTAGCAGATTTTCCTTGCAATCAGCGACCACCTTTTTTGTCTCCTTTGTAGTTATCGTCAAGACCGTCATTAAATTTCTTGGGGTAGAAATCCACCCAGACTTCACTAAATGTTAAAAATATTTTTTTTCAGTCTTCATCTTCATCTGTATAATTATTTCAGGATTTTGCTAGCACCTATGAAATAGTCATAAACATGAACAACTATCAAAAGTAAGAAAGGCTTTGAAATGAAAATTTAAGACTCTGAAATCTGATATAACAGAATCTCAGTTACCTTAACAAAAAACTTACAATCGCCCAACTTTTGAAAGAATTCTTGACAGCTGTTTAACAACCTCCAACGACTCGGTTAAAACAAGAATTGAAACGAAAAATTAAATCACCCCATTCACCCCCAAATTTTTGTGGTGTCGATTGATAGACACCCCAAAAATTGCATCAACCAATCCCTCAAAAATTTCACCGGCCTACACCTCAAGAAAATTGGCCTGTGGGATTGAAGACTGTGGAGTGTTACTTCCATCGAACGTCCAGGTGCAGATATAGAGAAGCGTGCAGATATCTCCACACTCCAAGAATGACATTTCGGGACGAAAGGTATTTAAGAAGGGGGCCTCGAGACAGGCCCTGATCACCTCATTAAGCAGGCACCCCAAGTAAATATTCCCCCGCTCACAAACACATGAGTCCCGCGTAGAAGAAACGCGAACTTTCTAAGGAACGAAATGAAAGATTCGAGAGAGCCATCTGACTGGATCGACGTGTAATCCCGATTGATCGAGAACTGTAATGCGGGTATATAAGGGCAAGGCAGTCAGAGTCAGTCACAGAGAATTGCAGATATAGTTCCAGACAGTTCGCAGACAGAGAGCCACCGCGAAGATAAATTTGAAATAGTGAAGTCAATGTTTTAGTTGTATAATTGTTTAAGTAGTGTTTTAAATAAATTAGCAAAATTAGTTTAGTGCAGTTTTACTACACTATTATCATTTGACATACCTACTTTAATTGTCATTAAGTAAAATTTGAACATATTCAAAGGAAATTTTTGAATTTCTCAATATTTGAAATTGATAGAACCTACCCAGAGCGTTGGATAGCTAATGATTATCTCTATATGTGATCGTCTACAATTTCCTAGTATTGAATTATGTTATGATTAGTGTTCTTCGGTTTGGTTTTTGTCTATAAACTATTGCGTAATTTTACTAACTCCATCAACATACTTGCTCAAATAGAATGAAACTAGATCACGCAACGTGTTTAGGATTCGAAAGAGCTAGAACTAATATTTTACTCAAATCTATGTAATTTGTATCGACAATAAAATTTATTGATACTTTGACATAATATGCAAAATGAATGAACCTCTTAGGACTACCAAGGACTTACCTATGAAACTCATTTATATTAATTGTTATATACAACTTCACATTTTCGTGTAACTATCTGCATAAATTGTCCTGTAATTGATTCTACTGTTGGGCAATAAAGCTATTATTATTATTATTATTAGAAGTTTACTTATTTAAATTATTTATTTTTTCTATAATTCAAGATCGTACCAAATTTTGAAATTTAAAAATTAAAGCTTTCCCCAGTGAAGACCGTTTAATAATATTTCTGTTACAACCAAAAAATAGGTACCTAGTATAAAAAAATCAGATTCTAAATAGAATTTAATCTTCATCCCAAATTTTCATTAGATTTTCAAATTATTTCAAGATCGACTCAGGATATTGCGTTTTTTCTAATATTTTTATAATATAAAAGACCCAAGTTTCCCAAACTCTACCTTCTCTGAGAAATCTCCATACATATAGTCAAATTTGAATTTTCCTGGGATTTACTGAGTAAAATAATCACAACTTTGTATGATTTCCATTGAGTTTTGTTTATTCGTTAATACCAGGTTCAGATAATTTCTCCCCCCCCCCACAGGGTTTATGCATACCTGGAACGTATATATTCCGGTGTATTCAGGAGTACATTGGTTATGTTTCAATATTGCAATATTTGCTAAATAAATATTGTAAATTTTCCTTGTTGAATTCAGCATTTGTCCGACGAGATTCAATGGAATGGATTACGTCACCGCTGCATGCCTAAGGACTGAGAATTCTAAATGATTCGAGATTCATCCCCTTCTAGATGCGGGCGGGACAATGAACACTCAAGGCTGTTCTGAAAGAAGAATCGGGAATCTCCCAAAAGAAGATTACTATGGCTATTAACACTTAGGGCGTGGTAGATTGTAAATTGTAAGGGGGTCGAGCAGGCTCTGCAGCCTCACAAGCTCTTCGACCTATAAGTTCTTTTGTGCGTGACCCTTGATCTATTCGATGTCCGGGATTCCGAGACTTCTTGCAAAGTTTATCAGTTTCCTGGGAGCTAAGTTCCTGATGTCGGAGGGCGTTAAGAAGCCCCCTTCCAAGTACTTGAGCCTCTCGCTGAAAAGCGCTGGGCATTCGCACAGCAAATGTTCCGCAGTTTCCGCGAAGTTCTCGCAGTAGCGGCAACTATCACTCTCTGATTTACCCATCTTTTAGAGGTGGTACCACAGAGGGCAGTGTCTTGTGAGAAGTCCCTTTTCCATCTTGCAGTCTGTCTTGTCCAACTCGAGAAGCTGTTTAGCTTTCTTTGGCGATAGACACACTTTATTCCAGTGAGATTTCATTTCATCAGTTTCCCAGCGTCGGAATTCTTCTTTTAAGTAGGCTCTGGAGAGTCCCCAGAAGGGTTCTGGGCCTGGAAATTGTGTGTTTGTCCCTTCTTTGGCAAGGCAATCTGCTTCTCCGTTGCTTTTAATTCCTCTGTGACCTGGCACCCACATCAGGGTGACCTGATTGTTTTCTGCCAGGGATTCTTTACAGTCCCAAGTCAACTTAGACTCACCAGGTGTATGGCGTGGTAAAAGGAGCAGTTAATAGTGTAATACAGTTGAATAGTTGGCAAAACATTCTAGCAGAGTAAAATGTAGCGTTGCATACATCAGTCTTATAAAAATGAATGAGTTAGATTAGTTAAATTGTTAAAAATTGTTATATCCGTCAACCGGTTGCACCCCTACGTGCAACCCTCAAAAGTCAGAGACTTGTGCAAGCTAGGGGAAGACGTAGCCCTTACCTTTTAATACGTGTGATGCCATGCACGAGACCGGTGGCAATGCTGAGATTCGAACTCACGCCCTATGGCTTATGAGGCGAGGACTCAAACCGCACACCACCGCGGCCCATTAGTAAGTAAGTTGTTATATTTTACAGTATAAATAAATTAGTAACCCGTTAAAATATTTTAATAAAATATAAAACATATTATTGAGAAATAACCAATGTACTCCTGGATGAGCCTGAATCAGGGTTATATATTTTTTTCTACTAGTTATTTATCATTCTAGAAATTTTCAGTTATTTAAAATACACAAAAATTAAGAAACTTGCCTTGAAAAAATATACCAATGTCGCACACCCATCTTGTTCTTTCAAAGCTGCCTCTTGTGTCAAATAACAGCTTTTGAAAGTGACTACATGCATTTCTGCCGGATATTTAGCACCATCTACCGAGTGTTCGCTACCTTCCATATCATTTGGTCCCCAGTGTAAGTGCCAATTTGAAAACACGTACTTGCCCAGAAACGGTCCACTAGAAATATGAGGGCGTTCCTGTCCCCATTTAGCGCTGAAAATTACTATCAGATTTTGTCATATGAAGTGATTTATTCATGCATTATTTATAGAGTAGCGCACACATTAACTTAATAAATTTATTGAATTTGATTATGAGAATATCCCAAGTATTTGATAAGAATAAAACTCAATAATTACATTACAGTTACAGAAAATAACTTTTTTTTTTTTTTTCATTTACTTTATTGATCCCAAGAAACATTTCTGTTTATAGAGGGATAAAAATAATAATACATGCACTGAATAATGGCAATAAATACATAAAAAGGAAGAATCAAACAATTGATGGAATTAAACAAGTATCACAAGTTTATAAAAACTAAAAAAATGGTGGAATCAGAAAATATTCACCTGTTTTCAACTCAACCGATCATGTTTTTTTTCAAACTAATTTTGAATCGTATTTTACCATATTTTTTCAAATGGTTGGGCAATTCATTGTAAAATTTTATTCCATTACATAGTATTGATTTTTGACCAATATTTGTCTTAGATTTATGAATTGCAGCGGTTATATATGTTGGCAGTTAAATTATAATAATTGTCATCCTCTGGCTTCGCCTTTGGGTACACTCTAACGAGTGTTTATGGGGAAGTAGTATTATTATTCTCCATGTATGCATCTTGAAATTAACATTCCACAGTCTGCATGTTCGGTCGTGGAAGATAATTAGAACGCACAACAAAATTGACGCCACTAGAAATATCGTCTTCAATAACATACTTCTTATATCTCTCCAATCCAGCCCATCAGTAACACGGATAATTTTGGTATTGCCAGATTCGCCAGATTCACCATATTCTGGAAGTTTGCTGAGGCTGCAAATATCTTAATAGATTGGTTTATCTCGAGAATGCTTCTCTGCCCCTTTTTCAATTCTAGCACTCCTCCAACTTCTATATAGGTTCTGTTCCCGTAATTCCTGGGGGTCGATCGCTGGACTTTTGAAGATATTCTGCCACACAATGAGCTAGCGCGCAATCGGCTGGCACCTTGAAAAAGTGTCGTGGGTCATCTCGAGTTACCCCATGCAGAACTTTCTGTCCGTTTGAGTACAAGGACATGAACTTCTGGAACATCATCTCATCTTCCGGTGGTTTGAGGATGCGAACTTAGTCGTGATTTCCAGCGAAAGGAGCCAACCTATTAAAATGAACGACTCTAGGTTTCCCTTGTGGTGGCTTACTGATACGGTACACGAGGTCATTTATCCGCTTCATAATTTTGTACAGATCTTTCTCGCGACTTCCGAAACTTTGCTGATGATTAGGCTTGTATAGTCAAGCCAGGTCACTAGCTTACTCCTCCAGAATCGGCCTTGATGTCATAGGTCTCCTTCATTTTGTCGCTGGCACTGGATGTTCAATCAGCTGACGTAGTAGCTTTTAGCCCATAATAATACTGGCTATTTTCATCATTTAATATTTGATCGGCTATCAAATCATTAACTAACTGATCCATTTCACATGAGTATTAATCAAAAAGAAGCGCCTATTCATTAGGCGCACCTGATTGCACCGAACAATGACAATTAAGAGCAGACTTGTCTATTCCCTGACGTTTCCCTCGAAAATAGCAAGAGAAATGTCAGGGAGTAATTTCTCTCGGCAGGTGAGAGGTAACAAATTAATGAATATTCTCATGTTCGGTTTTCTCTACTCCCTGAAACTGAAAATTAACCGCCAAGAGTTTAGTTGGTTGACTCGTGTACTGCGGAACTATAGGCTATCAGGAACAAATGATGGTACTGGTTCCAGTCTCTTCAATTTCGGAGACTACCTTGTATAAATGGCGGTTTATCGTTCTGTTCATCCGCTCCACCATTCCATCGGATTGTGGATATAGAGCAGTGATTCTCGTCTTTCGGCTGTTCTTCCTGGAAGAAATCGATATATCCACTCTTTTACCAAGACGTTGGAAACGGTGACGACTTCCTGGTTGGCAGAGCATACTTATTCCCGTGATTCTCAAATGCCCTGCCTACCTTAGGTCATGTTCGAGGTCCATTGCTGCCATCGCATACGGTAAACTTTGTCCACCAGACCTTGACAACTGGCCCAGTAAAACCGTTGTCTCACTTTCTGAATTGTCTTCGTCACTCCCAGGTGTCCTTCGATGATATTAACATGGATTTCTTGGAGCACTCCCTGTCTTCTCCTCTTTGATATAACTGTCTGACGGCTTTCTTCTCGACCAGGGCCCCATTATCCAGAGTAAGGGAGTTCGATTGGGCCCAGTAGGATTTAATTCAAATGACTGAAAATGCGACAAGCATTTGCATCTGCCATTTTGCACATTTTTTTGGTATATAAGTATACATGCAAAATTCAATCAGTTGGCATGCATGAATGTGTTTCATTTGAAAATATTACGCCACTTTCGCCCTATTTATTCCGAGCACTTACGCGTTTCTGAAGTACAAATAATAGTAAATTATGACACAAGTTTTAAAAATAATGTACGTGCAGCGTAGCGAGCGATGCCGTTTGTTTATTTGAGTAGAAAACAACAATTTTCCTAATAATCAGCCCGATGCTGTATCACTTCCGTTAAAAATAACATCACCGTTATTCCGTTATTTGGCTACTGCTTGGTAATAGCAAAGTATCGGAAATTGCGAATAACGGTGACGATATTTTTAACGGAAGTGATACAGCATAGGGCTGAATAACCAATTAACTGAAATATATAGTGTAGTAAAACTGCACTAACTAATTTTCCTAATTTATTTGAAACACTATTTACAACGATTATTCACTAAAACATTTACTATTTCAATTTATTTTTACTGTGGCTATCTATCAGCGAACTCTGGAACTGTAACTAACTCTCTATTCTGCCTGTCCCGCTTATATACTCCCAAGCAGTTTCCATTCACGGCTCTCGAATATTCAGGAGTATAGAACATTTCATCTAGATGACTCTTCGAATAGTATCGAACAATCCGTACGCCAGCAGATATGCAGTTGTAGTTGAACGAGGGTGCATAATTAATTAGATCAGGGCCGGTCTCGAAATCGTTACATTGCCCCCTTCTTAAAGACGTTTCGCCCCGAAGCGTCATTCTTGGAGTGTGAAGATATCTGCAAGATTCTCCATATCTGCACCTGGACGTTCGATGGAAGTAGCACTCCACAGTCTTCAATTTGGGACGAGGAAGATGGTTGGAACACACCAGAATGTTGATGCCGCTGGATCTGAATATTGTCTCCAACATGCTTCTTATAATTCTCCAGTCCAGCCCATCAAGACCACAGGCCAATTTTGGGATTGCCAGGTCTACAATATTCTGGTCCAGCATCGTGTCTCTCAATCTCGTAAGGCTCTTCCAAACATCTTCATAAGACGGCTTATCATGAGAACGCTTCTTGGTAACCAGATAGTAGATGTTTCTCTGGCCTTTCATCAGCTGTAACACCCCTCCAACTTCCGGGTTCTGTTCTCTCAGTTCCTGGATTCGACCGAACTTCTTGGAGAAAACTACTGCAATGCCTCTGGACATTTGGAGATCTTCTGCCACACAGTGGGCTAACGCGTGATTGGCAGGTACCTTGAAAAGATCTCGTGGCTCCTCTCGAGTTACCCCATATTGAACTTTCTGTCCGTTCGAGTACAGGGACATGAACCTCTGAAACGTCATTTCGTCCTCCCGTGATCTGACGGTGCGGACTTGATCGTGGTTCCTCGTGGTGGCTTATATATGCGGTAGACGAGGTCGTTTATCCATTTCATGATCTTATATGGACCTTCCCACGAGTTCCGAAGTTTCGGTGATAGTCCACGGCGACGTTTAGGGTTGTATAGCCAGACAAGGTCACCTGTCTGATATCCAACAGCATCCGCCTTGATGTCGTAGGTCTCCTTCATTCTGTCGCTGGCACTCTGGATGTTCAAACGGACCCGTTCATGGATGTCGTCCATTCTCTGTCGCAGTTTGCTGACGTAGTCATCTCCCGCAGTGTCTTGTCCTGGTGGCGTCCCAAACTTCAAGTCACATGGAAGTCGCAGCTCTCGGCCCATTATAACACTAGCAGGGGTTTGGCCGGTTGACTCATGAACTGCGGAACGATACGCCATCAGGAACAGATGGAGGTACTGGTCCCAATCCTTCTGGTGGTCAGAGACTACCTTGGACAGGTGGCGGTTTATCGTCTTATTCATCCGCTCCACCATTCCATCGGACTGCGGATGTAGAGCTGTGGTCCTCGTTTTCCGGATGTTCAGCATCTGACACATCTCCTGGAACAGGTTTGACTCGAAATTCCTGCCTTGATCCGAATGCAGTTCTAACGGGACACCGAATCGACAAATCCACTCCTTCACCAAGACGTCGGCAACGGTGATGGCTTCTTGGTTGGGCAGGGCATAGGCTTCGGCCCACTTGCTGAAGTAATCCATCGCCACAAGGATGTACTTGTTCCCGTGTTCAGATTGTGGGAACGGGCCAGCGATGTCAATGGCGATCCTTTCGAATGGGCTGCCCACATTGTACTGGCGCATCGGGGCCTTAGGTCTTGTTCGAGGCCCATTTCTGGCAGCGCATACAGCACATTTTCTGCACCAGTCCTTGACGTCAGCTTGACAATTAGAACCGTTGCCTAACTTTCTGGAGGGTCTTCGTCACTCCCAGATGTCCTCCGGTGACACCATCATGGATTTCTCGGAGCACTTCCTGCTCCTGGGAACTACTACCTGACTTCTTTCTTCCCCGCCATCCTCCGACTCCAACACACACTTCAAGGCTCCATTGTCTAAGGTGAAAGAGTTCCATTGGGCCCAGTAAGTTTTAACGACTGGAGAACAACTGGCTATTTCCTGCCACGACGGTCTTCGATCACTCTTCTTCCAGCCGATGACTAAACCAAGATCTGGATCTTTCTCTTGGTCTTTCTGGATCTTGTGGTCATTCCAGTTATCATCGACCGCCGTGGTTCTGCAGAGTGTCGACTCCTTTTCCTCTGTTCGTCGGCAGTGCGAACAGTCGTCTGGACATGGTCTTCACGATAGGGCATCCGCATTCTTATGGCTGGTCCCCGCCCGATGTTCGATCTCAAAGTCGAATTCCTGGAGCCTCTCAATCCAGCGTGCCACTTGGCCCTCGGGATTCTTAAACTGTAGGAGCCATTTGAGAGCTGCATGGTCAGTTCTCAGTAGGAATCTTCGTCCATACACGTACTTATAGAAGTGCAACAGCCAACAGTTCCCGCCTGGTGACACAGTAATTCCGCTCCGGTTTACTGAGGGTCTTGCTGAAGTAACCGATGACCTTCTCTTGTCCTTCTTGGATCTGAGACAGGACAGCTCCAAGTCCCACGTTACTGACGTCCGTGTCCAAAATGAATTTCCCGTCTGGAAGGGGGTAGCTCAGGATTGGTGCGTTGATCAAAGCTCCTTTCAACTTCCTGAATGAATCTTGGCATTCGTCTGACCACTGGAACTTTGTTTGTCCTTCCGTGAGCCTGGTCAGTGGTTTTGCGATGTTAGCAAATCCCAGCACGTATCGGCGATAGTAAGTGCACAAGCCAAGAAAACTTCGAAGCTGGTGAATGTCTTTCGGAACGGGCCATTCCTTAACAGCTTTGATCTTCTGCTCATCTACTGCCACTCCTTTCCCAGAGACAACGTGGCCGAGATAACGTACTTCTTTTTGAAACAGATGACATTTCTTAGGGCTCAGTTTCAGTCCGGAGCTTCTCAGTCGCTGAAATACCTCTTCCAAATTTTTTACATGGTCCTCGAACGATCTGCCAACCACAATATTGTCGTCGAGATACACCAGACACGTCTTCCATGATAGTCCTTTCAAAACCGTCTCCATCAATCTTTCGAATGTGGCTGGAGCATTGCAGAGGCCGAATGGCATAACTGTAAACTGCCATAATCCGGAGCCGATGCTAAAAGCTGTCTTTTCTCGATCTTCCTGGGCCAGTTCTACCTGCCAGTATCCGCTCTTCAAATCTAAGGTCGAGAAAATCGTAGATCCAGCCAGCGTATCTAGCGTGTCGTCTATCCTTGGGAGAGGGTAGCTGTCCTTTTTCGTCACGTTGTTTAGTTGACGGTAGTCTACGCAAAACCAACACGACTGGAGAGGACCAGGGACTGTCGGATGGCTCGATGACTCCGTCTTTCTCCATGTCGCAGACTATTTTGTCAGCCTCCTCCTTTTTGGCGAGAGGAAGTCTTCTGGCTGATTGCCTGATTGGTCGGGCATTTCCAGTATCTATTTTGTGCTGAACCACCTTTGTTCTACCGCCTCTGCCTACTCCGGTATCGAAGATGTCCTGATACTTCCTGACTAGTTCTCTCAGTTTAGGCTTCTGTGCTGGCCCCATGTCCTTGGACGAGATAGCAACCAACTTCTCCAATTCTGCTGGCATGTTACTGGCTTGGCTAACAGTGAAGTACCAACTCTTCTCCGTTCACACGAAGGACGCCGTCTTTAAAATTCATCTCGAATCCTCTAGAATTCATGATGTCCATTCCAATTATTATCTCGTCCTCGATATCCGCTACCAGAGCCCGGTGTTTCACTGTAGTGCTGTCCAAAGTCAGTTCAATTGGAAGTTCACCATACACAGTTGCTGGCTCTCCTGTTGCTGTGCGTAGCTTCCAATTCGACAATTCGATTCTTGCCGGTGTTTTGGCAAAAGTAGGTCCAAGGATTGTCCTAGTCGCACCCGTATCAAGGAGCATGGTGCGAGGCTCGTTGTTAATGAGACCATCTACGAAGACCCCTTTGTCTTGTCTTTGAAGTACAGCGACATATGCATTGTTAACTGGGGCTTGTTGGATACGGGCTGACGATTGCTCCTTCTTGATCTTCATCGTTGATGTCGATTTTTTCAATGTTGGACATTTGCTACGCACGTGCCCAAGTTCTCTACAATTTCGGCATCGAATCAGTCTTCTCTCAGGCACAACTTCCTTCAGCACTTTTCGCATCACAGCTTCCATATTAGTAGGCTCCTGTGGCTGTGGGTCTTCCTCGATCATCCGGACTCTACTCTGGCTTTTGCAGGATTGCTTTGCTGCTTCGAATTCCAGAGCGCGTGCCAATGCATCCACGAGATGTGCGGGGCGAGCTAGTGTTAGGGCTTGCCGGGTTTCCTGGTCACGAAGTCCATCCAAAAATGCCTGGACCGCTAGTCGCTCCATTACATTTTCCGGTGTAGCTGGGTACGCAAGACGAACCAAGCGTGCAATATCTGCTTCAAATTCTTGCAACGACTCGCTTGATTTCTGGCATCGGTTTTTCAGCTGTGAGTGATATACGTGTTCAAGGTGGGCTTGGTCATAGCGAAGTTCCAAGTGTTTTACCAGCTGTTCATAGTCTTCCTGTTGTTGGGCGGTGAGCGTTTGTAAAATATTTGTTGCTTCGCCACGCAATGCCAGTGTCAATGCTAAAGCTTTTTCCCCAGCATTCCATCCATTTGCTTTGGCAGCAGCTTCGAATTGTCGGTGGTAGTTTGACCATGGAGTATTTCCGTCGAACTGAGGCGGTTTCAAGGAGAGCTTTCCAGGTTCAGCACTGACCTTGAGATTTTTGATGTCCTTCTGAACTTCGTCCAAGTTCATACTCAGGTCCACCCTTGAGTTTTTGTTGTGAGTTTCTGGGGTGTGCGCAGAATCTATTCGCTTTTCTAATTCACTGAATTTTTCCTTTATCCTGCCGATTTCTGTCTCGATTCCATCTTTTATTTTCTCCATCTCTGTTTCAACAGTTCCCATTCTTTCTTCCAACCGATTCGCCACACTGCAAACTTCTTCTTTCAAGCTTCTCGAATTTTCTAGAAGCTCTTCTCTCAAATTCTCCGAGCTTTCTAGAAGCTTCACTTCTGAATTTTTCGAATTTTCGTGAAGCTTTTCTTCTAGATATTTCGAGTTTTGAAGAAATTTATCTTCCAGGCTCACCGAATTTTGTTGAAGTTCCTCCTTCAAACTGTTCGAATTTTCCAGAAATTTATCTTCCAAGGATTTCATGGTCTCGTCGAGTTTATTCATTATGGAACTCAAATCAATTCCAGAAACTTCGAATAAGAACGTTTCGGGGTCTTCTCCTTCTTCAATTAGTCCATCTGCAAGTCTTTTCTGGAGTACGGCCTTCTTTCCAGTTGTTTCTAACTCACGCTCCTCTAACTCTTGCTTTAATTCATTAACTTTAAGGTCAACTAGGTGAACTCTTCTCGGAAACATTTTGTCTCTTATTGTCTTTACCGAGATATAAGTCTATTATTTATTTCACACACAGTTTTCAGTTTATTGTCCCGCGACGCGCAAAACTGTCCACTTTGCACTCAAATGTTCAACGGGTCACTAACTGTTAGGCGCGATAAATGTCTATCAGTTTTTCAACGCGACGAACACTTTAACACTTATTTATTTTAAACATCCGACTTCTGACAACAAATGTAGTAAAACTGCACTAACTAATTTTCCTAATTTATTTGAAACACTATTTACAACGATTATTCACTAAAACATTTACTATTTCAATTTATTTTTGCTGTGGCTATCTATCAGCGAACTCTGGAACTGTAACTAACTCTCTATTCTGCCTGTCCCGCTTATATACTCCCAAGCAGTTTCCATTCACGGCTCTCGAATATTCAGGAGTATAGAACATTTCATCTAGATGGCTCTTCGAATAGTATCGAACAATCGATTTATTCCAGCTTGTTCTCGGCGATCCGTACGCCAGCAGATATGCAGTTGTAGTTGAACGAGGGTGCATATTTAATTAGATCAGGGCCGGTCTCAAAATCGTTACAATAGTTTTTTTTCATTAATCAGCTGTCGTCCTCCTACCAACGACAGCCCTCAGAAGTCGAAACTCGTGCGAGCCAAGGATTAACGAGGTATAACCTTTTAACGTGCGATTCCTAGCACATTCTCAGGCCATCAGAAAAATTAACTGAAGTCGCTGGGCTTTGAACCCATGACCGGCAGCCAGAATGATTGAAATGCATTGCTTCTAACCACTCGGCTACCTGACCTCCAGTTTATACAACTTTTGATATCTTTAATCTATTTGACCGGCCGCTCAGCTTTAAGTCACGGGCTCGTGATGGTAGGGAAGACTAATTATTTGAGCTTGGCTACACAAAAGGGGCCTTTGGCAATAAAAATCAGCTATGTAGCTATAACAAGCTTTTAATGTAGCCAGCTCCAAGTCCAAATATTTTTGTTTCCGCATTTCAAAAATTTATTTCTTCAGTACATATACACCAAAAATACGAATACAGAATATGTTCATGTATATCGTAACGAACCAAAGCATTTCAATTTGGGATTATTTTACACTTACTAGTTTGTCCCGTATTCGTAATCTTGATTTTTTTGGGGGGAATTTCGAAATTGTTCCACTCTAAGGGAGGCAGTTCAATCTCCTTTGATTTGGTGATAGATATATCAATTGGTGATTCGAAGCAACCTTCTGTTTGTGTTAATTTTCTTATCCAAAGTTGTTTTTGGTAATCACTCATATCGGAATGTCCGTGTTCCATAGATCTTCGAGTCTGATGAGAATGATGTCCTAAAAACCATAGCAGTGTATTTTCTGGAAACTGCTTTCCATAACACTTACCTGTTTCACTTTCCTCAATTTGGGCACTCATGATAAAATCGAAATTATGTGATGAAAAGAATGAATGTTTTCAAATTTTTGACATTTCAGTGAGATTGTATGTCATAACACATATCTTAAGTCATCACTCATCCTGTCATGAAATGTATATACAGGGTATTATGTAATAAGTGTCCGATATTTTACACGACGATTCCTCATAGTCATTTTTAAGGAGGAGAGTTCTGCAAGGCCATCATTTTTTAGATCCATGGTGTTGCTTGTACAGGCTTTTGACAAGCATACCTTTTTCACGTAAAAATTATAGAGGAATCGATGTTTCTTCTGGAAAAGGTGATACATACATGCACGAGATAGTTGTGAATCCCCGAAAGAAACAAAGACCTGTAGGTGTCGCCCCCTACAATTAAGTGCCAAACTAATATCAAAGTTTAATTTCTCGTATTTAAAAAATCCCCAAATACCAATTTTCGTCCAAATATCGACATTATTGTAAAAATTATTAAAGAAAAAACTAAATAAATTTTCAACACCATTTATCGGACCCATGCTTATATGAACTTTTCGCCTCATAAATAATAAAGAAGTCGTAAAATATCGTAAAATATCATAAAAAATATGGGTTTCAACGAACTATATCGTCGATCCAGATGTCAATTGAATGACGCTTATTTGGCCAATGATTTTGTTGTCACCCGGTACTTATATATGTTCCAGATTAAAATAATATTAACTTACCATCAGCTGCCCGAAGGAATGAATCCAGGTCGCGCAATTTCAAGCGTTTACTGTTATACAGAATGATTCACTATTATTCATGATTCTCATATCGAGCCTGTGGTTCAAATACCATGTTATAAAGAAACATCCCGTCCGACTCGTTTTCTATCAATTTATTGACACAGAAAAAACATATGTGTAAATTAACATATTTATAAATAATGACTAGAACAATCAAAGTACCTAGTTCAAGACTTGAAATAATGACCTAAAAATTTATTCTATTTTTTCTGTTTCCCTTTAATTCCAAATTCATACAGTGTGTCCCACTTTGAGCAGCACCACCTCCGTATTTTCTTATTCGACTACCGATTTCAAAATTTTTTTTTTCAAAATGTAGTACTCAATGTGATCTACAACTCCGATTAGTCATTCATCTCATTACGTTTCAACACGGCCAACTATGATCAATTGAAAATGCAAAAAATCAGTAAGTAATATCAGGGATTTTTTCAGCGGAAAACTAATATTATGAACACGTTGGGAACTCTCTGAAACACATGTGTTCAAATTTTTACGACGGTGTCGTATATAGGGTGTTTTTATTGAGAATAATTATCCCATGAACAAAAAAAATAATATAATATCATGAATATATTCATATACCCTGTTCAGTATCTGTTCAGTATTTTTTCTGCACATATCACGCACAGGGTGTTGTTTGAATTATTTTTTAAGTTCAATTATTCTGAAATTCATGGACACTTGAATCAAATTTTGATCTTTTCTGCTTTTCCTATACAATTTGCTAGTTTCTATGATTATATTTTGATTATTGAAAATAAATTATAAAAATCGTGAAGCAAATGAAATTTATTACGATTAATACTTCAGAACAAAAGCAAATGAAAACTTATGAATACACTTAGTTATTTTTTTTTATATTTTAGTATTCTCTATTAATCCTCCATTATTTTCTATACATTTTAGAATTCTTCTCCTGTTGTTTATAGCCACCTTCTTCAAAATATTAGGGGTAATGCCATGACATGCTTCCAAAATCCTTTCTTGTAGTTCTGCTCTACTTCTAGGCCTAGACTTATACACGTTTTGCTTCAAGGTACCCCACAAGAAGAAATCAAGTGGGGTCAGGTCTGGGGACCTTGCTGGCCAGTGAATAAGTGGACTATTGCGACCTATCCATTTTCTTCTGAACTTGGTGTCCAACCAAGCGCGTACTTCTCTAGCATTATGAATGCTTGCACCATCTAACTGAAAGTATATATTCCGTCGTAGCTCAATCGGAATGTTTTCCAATTCATCCCATAATTGATTATTTAAGAAATTGACAAATATTTGTGAATTTACGTTGCCTTAAAAAAAATGGTCCAATAATTTTTTTCCCTAAAATACCACACCACACGTTGATTTTCTGTAAATATTGCCGCTTAAATTCAATCACCCAGTGGGGGTTTTCGGTGCTCCAATAACGGGAATTTTGAGAGGAAACTACATCGTTTGTCGTGAAAGTTGCCTCATCCGTGAATAAAATGTTATTCAGAAAATGTTGATTGTTCATAAATTCCCCTTGGCACCAAAGGCAATATTCCAGTCTTCTGATATTGTCGCCATCCTCAAGAGTGTGGAGGAATTTCGGTTTAAATGGAATGACCTTTTCATTTTTCAAATGCCTCCAAATTTTTTATTTTGGTAAGCCGATATCGAGAGAGCATTGTCTAAGACTACTTGTGGGATTGTGATTGAAATAATCTGAAATATTTCTATCGTAATTTTCTCGTCTCCCGCGCCCCCTTCTTGTTGAATTCAGCACAGTTCCCGAGCTGTTGAATAATCTACTTATCCGACTCACCGAAGTGTGATTAATGGCATCCCGATCTTGATGCCTTCGATTGAATTCAATAGCTGCTTCTCTTGATGACCTGGTATTATCACCAATAATTTTAATAATCTCTATTCTCTCCGAAAGAGTGAGCTTTCGTTGCATAGGCATTGCTGCACAAAAAGTTATAATGAAAACCTAGACATTAAACAACAATCGTTATCTGTCAAAATATTTGAAAATGTGAATATCGCATTACTTCCATAGCTATCTTGAGGGTATTTCCTAAAAGCTATTAGCATTTTAGTTAGGAGACCTGAGTGAGAGAGTTGGAGAAAAATATACATTATAATGAAGGGTCGTGTTTCCACGGCAGTCCTGATCATCAGTTTATGAACTCTCTGGGCATTCTGCAGAAGTGGAAACATAGTTATTAGATCGGTACCTTTCTTTGATAAAGTTTCAGTAAAACTTGACATCACGATATTTATTGCCATCTTATAAATAATGAAAACCGAACTGAATTGGACTCTTGTATATTTCTGAAGAGAAAGTAGAAAACATAAACATTCGATTGAAGTATCCATACATTTTATGATAATTTAACTTGAAAAATAATTAAATCCTAGTAACTGAAGAGGAACTCTCAATGTATGAAAAATAACTATAACAAATGTATAACTTATAATTCAGGATTTGATATTTGTTATTCATTTGAAGAATTATTATTAAAACAAATTCAGTTGGTTCCCGATTTTTCATTATTTCCTTTCAATAATCAAAATATAATCATAGAAACTACCAAATTGTATGGGAAAAACAGAAAAGTACAACATTTTATTCAAGTATCCATGAATTTCAGAATAATGGGGCTTCAAAAATAATTCATTCTTATTTCAAACAACACCCTGTGTATGAAATGTGCAGAAAAAATACTGAGCAGATGTTCAAGGGGTATTAGAATATATTCATGATATTATACTATTCTTTTCTTATTATTTTTGTTCATGGGAAAATTATTCTCAATAAAAAAAAAACACCCTATATACGACACCGTCGTGAAAATTTGAACACATGTGTTTCAGAGAGTTCTCAACGTGTTTATAATATTAGTTTTCCGCTCAAAAAATACCTGATATTACTAACTGATTTTTTGCATTTTCAATAGATCATAGTTGGCCGTGTTAAAGTGAAATGGGATGAACGAATAATCAGAAATGTAGATCTCATTGAGTACTACATGTTGCAAAAAATTTATTTTGAAATTGATCGTCGAATAAGAAAATACGGAGGTGGTGCTGCTCAAAGTGGGACACACTGTATAATCAGACTCACAGTGTAATTTGAATTCGAAAATGACCAAGTCTGAATGGTTCAAATTTAACACTTTCACATCGCGCACGGAGATAACCACCAACTTGAATTAAAAAATGAGTGAAACTTTTAAACAGCAACTGATTTACATTATGGTGTCCAGTGCGAGCAGATTGCAATATGTCTTCAACGTCTATTCTAGATAATTTTTTTGGGTGCAGACGAGTATAGCAAATACTTCAGCCTGGAACACTGAGGGGTATTTCCCTAAAGGAATATGCATTTCTTTGCCTAGAACTTTTTTGTATTTGCCTTTTCCGGACATACCTTCCAACCTCACGGTCGATGCTATGGTCTTTTATTTTCTTGAAAAGCTCTTAAGTGAACTCAATTACCCAAATCCTCTCTAAAACCCTCCGATCAAGTAACACAACCTAGATGAGTAATACTCAAATAGAACTGATGGTACCATCTTTTCATAATGTTATCCCTCAAATCATGACATTATTGCCATGTCGCAATTTTTTAGGATACAATAAGCACGTCAGCTAGATTGTAGACATGTAAAAACGATAGTATTTCCATCGCCGAACGGAGATTCTTCGTTGTCGATAGTCATGCATTTGATATTTGACAGAACAATCATTTGAAGCTACCAGTGTCGTAACTATCGAGAAAGGGAAACCAAATTGGAAAAGAGAAAAATTAATGAATCATGAAAAAAACATGTCAATTAGAGCATCGGCTGTTCTCAAAATCCTGTGGAGATTATTTCATCATAATTTCAGGTTTCCATTCCATATTGGGTTTCCATTATTTCTATTTTATTGAACCTCAATATTTTTGTTAACAACGCACGACACAAATCTTAATGCGTATGCGGCGAGTTACTCATCTAGGTTATGTTATTTGATCGGAGTTAAAACCCGACTGATATTCTCACTTTCTTGTACTGAATTCAATATTATTAGTTTTCATGTCTGGAGGAAGGCTAATCTACCCCTAATTGGCTTATTAAAATCGAAACCGCTCCTCCCTGTTTCAGTACGGAGGACGGTCCATGCTGGTCACCTGGGTCTCGATTCTTGAATCGTTCGCCTTAAATTTGGGAACAAATAAAAGAGACAAACATCAGTAAGTCGCCCCGGAGCGCCATGGCAAATAATAATAATAGCCGTCCTCTACCCGCACAGGCTATGCCTTTGGGTACACTCTACGAGTGTTTATGAGGGAGTATTATTATTATATATCTTTATGTATATTAGTGTGAAACAGATCAGAAACTACTGTCTGCAGTGGCTTAATAAAGCTCGAACTATACTTCTACGGATTTTCCATGCCATACAATGTTACTGGAAAATTCTGTTTTTTTTAAGGTGGTTTTGCATTCTGCGGCAACCCTATAAAGAAATTTCATCCGGGAATCTATCGTGCTTAAGAGAAAGAAGGCCAAAAAACTCCCATTCTTTAGATTTCTTTTGGGATTCCATTTAATAACTCTAGTACCTATCATAAATTCTGTAAGAACTGTAACGATTCTGACGCCGGACCTGACCGCGTAGTTATTCAACCTCGGTTTGTTTACGATGAAAGCATGAAATCATCACCATTCTATTCGCATCAAAAATGAACGGGAGACATCTGAATGAGTCACCGTTGACTATCGGCGGTTCCAGAATGGTAACTGAATCTACTTGTCGTATATAAGACGCTCAACATTAGATGGTAAGCAGATGCATATATAGTTAGTTACAGAGTTTGGAAATAGAGTAGGTGCGACAATGATATAATTTTTTATTCTTGAAATATAAATTGAATATTTGTGTGAATAAATTATCTTTTTTTAATATCGAAGTCATCTTCGCATTTTTCGCTAATAGTTTCCTTCATTTTGTCCATTTCTGCCCCGACTTCATCTAATTTTTTCTACTTTTGTGTTCATTCTCTCTAGCTCTGTCCCGATGGTTCCCATTCTTTCTTCCAACCGATTCGCTACACCACAAACTTCTTTCAAGCTCTTTGAATTCTTTAGAAGCTCCTCCCTCAGACCATTTGAATTTTTCAGAAGCTCTTCTCCAAAATTCTTCGAGTTCTCTAGAATTTCATCTACCAAATTATTTGAATTTTGTGGTAGTTTAACTTCATCGAATTTTCTAGATTTTCCTCCAGACTCTTCAAATTTTGTTGGAAGTTCTTTGAAGCTCACCGAGTTTTGTTGGAGTTTTTATTTCAAGCTCATCGAATTTTGTAGAAGTTCTTTCAGGGTACTCGAATTTTCTAGCTTCCAATGATTCGATAGTTTCGTCGAGTTTATTCATTATAGCTCAAATCAAGTCCAGAAACTTCGAATAAAAACTTTTTGGGGTCTTCTCCTTCTTCAATCAGTCCTTCTACGAGTTTTCACTGAAGTAAGGCCTTCTTTGCAGTTGTTTCTAATTCTTGTTTCAGTTCACTGACCTTCAGATCAACCAGGCCAACTTTCCTCGAAAACATTTTGTCTTTTATTGTCTGACAATAACCGAGATATCAGTCCATTTATTTCACACTAAAAGTTTTCAGTTTATTGCCCCATAATTCGCGAAATTGTCTGCTTCGCGAACACTTATTTAATTCAAAAATCATATTTCTGACACCACTGCTAATTTATTTGCACAAATATTTATATTTCACACCAAGAATAATAGAGAGATATTACAGTTCATAATAACGTCAGTCAGTAATAAAGTTTTCCTTATTACAAAAACTGATGTTGAATAATTACGCGGTCAGATCCGGCTTCAGAATCGTTACAGAACTTTTACGAACGTCTCCAAAATACTTCTGGTTTATCACTGCTTCTCATCAAGAGCATTTGTAATATAAACTTCTCGAAATTCCGCTAGCAGTACTCAAATATATTTGAGAACAAAATATCTAATCCAGGGGAATATTTCTCACGTTCTGCCACAATATCTAACCATTGTGTCTGAATTCAACATAAGAATAATAGAATATACCCTTTGTAATTCCATCGTGTCCACCAAATTAAAGAATGTATAATTCAAACCATGGCTTTTGGAAAATAAAGGCTTGAGGTAATTTCAAGATAAGGATGCCATAGTTTACATCGAATTGAAAATTCAGCATTTGTCAGTAAACATGCCAAATTTCCAGATATAAACCAAAACAGTAAAAATACCCAAATACCGATTTTTTGAGAACATTTAATGTCTGTATGGCTGGAGTATTCTCCGAAATTATTGTTGTTAAAATGGTGAAATTAAAGCTTAGTTGCAACTGAAAATAGCGGTGTGTTATGGATAAAAAGTATTTGAAACAAATAATTTGACATCTAATGATAAATGTAGTTTCCCAAAAATCAACATTCTCAATTTTATATCAGTTTCAATTCATTTCACACCGCTAGTAACAAAATATTTGTCGACACTTAGTCTAAGTCTGGTGTAATTTTTATAAATAATTTCATGGTGAAAATGTGACATTTACGTCATACTTTCACGAAAATAAAAATTTACAAGGTGGATTGTAAGAGACCTCATTAAATCTCAGCTTATGTCACTCTTAGCTCGTGCTAGTTTCAACCATTCTACAAATTCGTCTAACATTACAGGCCCTGAAACAAAATGTGTTGGTATAGTATATTGTAATTTGAGGTTGATATGAGTATTATAGCAGAATCAAAAGAGGGTTGAGAAAATAAAAGACAGTAAAATTTTCTGAACTTATGAGTGTTCTCATGATTAATTTTGCACGATATTTTTTCACTAAAAATATTTCAAAAGTCAAAGTCAAATTATACTTTATTGTCGGAAATTATAAATAATAATATAGACAAAGCTTTTTGGCTTTGGATTATTAATAAAATTGAATATAATTAATTATATTATATATTCATATACCTGTTGGATATGTTGGTGAAATCCAAGTAAAATATTTGACATGTATCTTCTACCTGAGGCTTCAACAAGAATCAAAAATTATTTAAAAATTTTTTATTGAAGTATTTTTTCCATTACCAATCAATATTTTTTGATATAATGTAATAGGGGTTGCTTAATTTCTCATCACTGAACAATTGATATACCCTTTTGTTTTCCCTTTTATACTATACTATTCAATATTTTGACAACAATATAAAGTTCCCATTTTCTTATGTGTCAACATTCAAATAAATTCATTTTCACTTACATGCTCCATCTAGATCATAATTGGATACATCATTATAAATCGTCCTGGAAAACTCCAAAATATTACACCACTGATCTCTGTTTATCACTTTATATTTAGTTTGATCAAGGAACTGACTAAATTGAGAATAAAGAGGCCAATGTTTTAGTAGAAGTTGGAGCATTGCCTTTGCTGTATCCATATCCATACTTTTTTGGTCTCTATCCTGAAAATTGGAATATTTCAATAAGAGTAGTAACAGCAGTAAAAATAATCATGGGAAGCCATAAATGAAACTTGATTCGGTTTCGGCCTAGTTGGCACTTATGAGTATAGTGTAGCCATATTTATATTTGGCTGTTGATATAGATTTATCAATGAATACTGTTACGAGATTGATAAAAATCCCATAGCTACGCCGCTGAATCGACTCGCACGAGTATCGTCGATATGGTTTCCTAGAAAAGGGCAGATAATTGCCGGTAATGAATATTCAGGATAACCGAACCGTCGCATCGCGAAGATTATGGTTACACTTGAGTACCTATATAAACGCGAGATTTTACTGGGAAGAGGATGAAGAAAATTATGAAGAAGTGATAAGCAGTTTTTGAAGAAGTATAGAAGTGTTTGGAATATTTAGTTAGTTGTATTGTTGTATAGATCTAAGTGTTTAATTAGTCAGTGAAGTAGTTGTATGTTTTGGTGAAGTTAGAAAATAAACAGTTTAGTAGTATGCATTATTATTTAGTGAATCGTAACAATACTTTTATGTTACATATTGAAAAACTTTTACTAGCGAGTGCTATAAAATTGATTACAATCCAATTAGGAAGGTTCCAGTCGGGCCCTGTCTCCGGAGCCCCACAGAATGGTTTGGTTGAAGTCTGTGGAGTTCAAAGAGTAAGTCTCGATATTTAATCCGTGTATTTGCCTTAGGGTGTGAAACAAGAAGTTCCAATTCTCCACAAAGAACTCAACATACCCCGGTTGTAAGTGATAGTAGCGACGGACTCGTTCGTGTGATAGTAGCGACGGACAACAGCCAACATCTCCCGCCTGATGACACAATAATTACACTCAGGATCACTAAGGGTCTTGCTGAAGTATCCGATGACTGTTTCCTGTTCCTCTTGGATATGACACATGACAGCTCCAATTAAATTAATTTTTCATTCGGGAGGGGATAACTCAAAACAGGTGTGCTGATCGAGGCCGTGTTCAGCTTCCTAAACGAATATTGGCATTCCTCGGACCACTGGAACTGTATTTGCCCTTCCGTAAGTTTGGTCGACGATAGTAGGTGCACAAACCAAGAAAACTTCGAATTGTTTAGTCTCTTACAGCTTTGATTTTCTCCTCATATACTGCTGCTCAGTCCCCAGAAACAATGTGTCCAAGATATCGTACTTCTTTTTTTTTGGAATGGCATTTCTGGGGTTCATTTTTAATCCAGAACTTCTGTCGTAGAAATATCTCCTCCAGGATTTTCACGTGGTCCTCTAACGATTGGGAAAAGATAACTGTCCTTCGTCACGTTGTTCAGTTGACGATAATCTACACAAAACCGCGTTGTTACATTTTTCTTTTTTACCAGCACGACTAGAGAGAACCATGGACTGTCAGATGGTTCATTAACTCCTTCATTCTCCAAATCGATGACTATTTTGTTAGCCTCATCCTTCTTGGCAGGAAGTTTTCGAGCTGACTTTCCTATCTGTCGGGCATCACCAGTGTCTATTTTGTGATGAACGATCTTCGTTCTACCCCCTTTTCCTTGACAGGTATCGAAGATGTTCTGTACAATTCTGTTAGTTTGGGCTATTGAGCTTGTTCTGTACCATTGGAAGAGGTTACAACAAACTTTGCCAGTTCCATTAGCGAGTGTTTAGCTTGACTAACAGTGCCGCGTGCACTCCTAATCACACAGGAAATTGACGAGCAGTGCTCCAAAATTGTTTCTTTCTTCAAAGACACCAGGTAATAATTGACATTCATTGCCCTTACTGGAACACATTTAACATGCAACATCTCTTCCCTAGTGCGATTCCTCGTCCAGTTTTCTTGGGCTGGAATATGCTCCTGCTTCCCCATCCATACAAACTCCACATATTCTGCCAACAGGACACATGTCACTTCTTCACATATTCCATGAATTACCAGCTCCTCTCCGTCAATACGTAGGATGCCATCTTTGAAATTCAGCTCGAACCCTTTGGAATTCATGATGTCAATGATTGCCTTGTCATCGATGTCTAGCTCGCCATATACCGTAGCTGTCTCTATCGCTGCTGTGCGTAGTTCACGGTTTAATCCGTGCTGTTGTCTTAGCAAAGGCAGGCCAAGGATTGTCCTAGTCGCACCTGTATCTAGCTGCAACCCTCGCCGTTGATGAGACCGTCTACGAAGACAACCTTGGTTTTGTCGTTGAAGAACAGCGTTGTTGAATGGGGCTTACTAGATACAGGCTGACGATTGCCTCTCCGCATCAACCTTCTTTAGTAATCCTGCTCCAGGAAAAGTCTGATTGGTGGTGTATTCACTTTTCAGAAGTAGGAAACCCCGAAATGCCTACAGTACCACCCCGGGTGGTCGGTGCGCACTCCAAGCTAGGACCAGATGTCAGGATTGGCATCTAGGAAACTCACATAACACTTGCGTTACCTCAAGGCATGTGGTCGCCTAAAGAGACCGATGCACTTGAGAAAAAAGGTTCTCGCGTACTGAGGCCTCGAACTTCTGTCTGATGCGAGCCATAAACTCCACTGCCAGATACCTTAGCTTCTGGTTTACCGGCCACCTTGTCCATACTCATTGAAAAATTGAGAAATGGGGCAGTATTTAATCTCAAAAACTTCACCATTAACATGTGATGCAGATAAAGTCACCCTCAAGCGTAACCATACCCATTATTATTATCAAGTACAGGTTCAATTGAAGTTAACTGAATCTGGTCACCAAAAGGATTTGTTCATGGAACGAATTCCCAGATGAAACGTTTATAATGAAAGTTTTGCTTCCTAAGCTCTTAGGAAAATATTTAACCAGAGGAAGACAGCTGAACCAAATATGGTGTATTTGCGAAAAATATGAAGATGGTCAATAATGTTGCAGTGCGAAAATGATGGCTGTGGAATTCAATAGTTCCATTAAAATGTCTAGGACTAACTGTAACCACAAAACTTATGGATTTGTCAACAATGCTTACGTATTAGATGATTTGTGCGAAGTTGATTATTTTTTTCAAGGTCAGTCTTCCACAAGACATAATACAATGATTAAATAAAACAAATGAAATAACATACCGTCTATCATTTATTAATAATGTTTATTTAGAATACTTAGGAAATATACATAATAACATTCATTCAAAGTAAGTAAACAGTTTTTTCAAACTACAGTATCAGCGGCAAAATATATATCAACGCATTATTTTACAATTACAATAATTGAAATGTCAAAACAATATATAAATATTTCAATTAAGGCTTCTTGGTGCCTAATATGACCCATACATTATAGATTGGTATATATTCATCAATGCACTGCAATGTTGCTATTTCATCCAAGATGATCCCACCATCACTACAAGCAAGCAGAGAAATAGGCATATCATCTGATAAAATTCAGTCTCAATTTGATCAGTGTCGGCGGTATCTCGTAAAAATTTGCTAAATTTGTATTGAAGTGGGTGGAAATATAGTCCTTCAATCTGTTGAAAAGTTTTTTAGCTTTCTGAATGTATTCATTTCTATAATATTTTGTTTATTCAACATCATCTTTCAAAAAACGATGTATCTTCACTTCTTTTTTTTAGATTCAAGAGATATCATAATTTGTGTGAAGTGTTCAGCTGTAATGGTAGTCTAGCACACTGTTTTTTATTTTTGATTGTTTCCTTCATACATTTCAAGATCTTCCATTTCATAAGCGACCGCCAACAAAGTATGTTTAAATCAAATGAATGAAGAAGAGTTAAAATGAAAAATTACTTCCGAACTTTCAGCTAAAATACTTTCTCTTCTCTCTGATCTTTCTTATGTACGCTTTTCAACACCACTTCATAGCTATAATCCATTGCTATTGATGGAATCCAGTCAGAACTACCTCCATCATTTAATGCACATGGTTTGCCTGGAATATATGCGTTAAATTACAAAAACAAAATGATCAAAGAGAATCCTTTTCAATTTAATCAGCAATACTTTTCTCTTGCCAGACAGGAAATGTTTGCTGCATACTCTGCTGTGTACTAATTTCGTTAGCTACTATGAGATCTTCTCTTTTGATGGCTCATATCCATATCTGGTGTCTCTTCTTTGAAAGCTCGTTCAAATCTATTCTGTGTTCAAAGTGTAGTTCACTTGGTATTTTGAAATATTTATATCGCGAACTTCACATCTTTCACAATTCACCAAACAACACATATTTGGCATATTTCTTTTCTTGTGAGCAACGTATAAATCTGACACCAAAACTCAATGCAAATGATGAAAAAACTAGGAATGAACAACACTAACCCAATAGCAATACGCCTGACAAGTGTTTTTGCCCACAGTCGGCCATCTTGATTTTCGTTTTACAGCATCTTGAAATGATCTATTTTGGGTGGCCGGATGCGATCTCACTGTCACATTTATTTTTTTAATAATAATAATAATATTGGCCAGAATATCAAAAACAAATGGTACTCACCCTTGCGAAATCATATGCATATCTGTAAATAGCCTTGAAAATACTTTGATCATTCAAGAGAAGTCTTAGGGAGTCTAGTTGGAATTGTAATTTTTGTATGGAATCACACTGCATTTCATTGAGGCCTTTCAGCCATTCCTCTTTTGTGAAATATCCCATTCGACGGGCTTGCATTTTATAAGCTAACACTAACATAATAATATTCTCTGGCTCCACTCCAATATCCTCACAAAATTTTTCCATTCCTTCTGGACCCAAAGTGTCAGGTTCATCTGGCGTAGTATATTCTCTGAACCAAGTAAGGCATCTCTTTTGACTAAATGATAGCGCTTCTTCCACCCTTGAAACTCTTCGATTACTGAAAGGATTAAAAATGGGCTAGTATATGTTAAATAAGAGATAGTACACCTGATGTAATAATATATTCAAGTAACCTGGAAAATAACATACAGAAAATAGAAACACTAGCAGACTTGGGCTCAGACCATTTGGCGATTCAACTCACCCTGGAACTGAACAGACCTACCACAATAGAAGAATGTTTAGGAATCAACTACAAAAAATGCGATACACAAAAGGTGAACGAGGAACTAAAAAACTTCATCCAAAATAGAACGATCTTAAACGAAAACTACATAAGGGAATTCAATAACAAAATTACAGAAGCAGTCAGCAAACACTCGCCTAAAACCAAAATGAAATATTACTTACACGAACTACCACCATTTATTTTAAAACTAATAAAGTATAAAAGAAAAATGTAGAGAATAAATACAAAGCGAATCAAGACCCGTTACTGAAGAGACATATAAACCAATATGACAAAAACATCCAAAAAATGATCAACCAATACAAAGAGAATAAATGGCTAGAAACATGTCAAGAAATCAATAGACTACAGGGAAAGAACTACTGGCACCAAATCAAAAAACTTTCCAAATACAAACCAAAAAGTAACATTAAAGATCTCGAAGAAAACGGAATAACATACTCTGATGAAGAAAGCAAAGCAGGACTACTTGCCAACTATTTTGAAAATGTATTCCAACAACACAACGATCCCCTTTTCGATCAACAACACAAGGAACGAGTTCACTCCTGGTTTAACGATTACTTCACTAACAACCCAGAAAGACAAGAACACAAAATTGATGAAGATACCTACTATAATATAATTAGCCAAGGAAAAAACACGGCACCGGGAGAGGATAATGTTTCAAAAAAATTGGTGAGAGCCTTAGATGAAGAAATACACACCCACATCATAGCTATATATGAATACTGCCTTAACAACCAATATTTTCCAGAAGAATGGAAAGCTGGAAGCATAATCACAATAGCAAAACCAAATACGGACCACTCCAAACCCTGTAACTATAGACCGATCACACTTTTGCCAGTACTGGGGAAAAACTTCGAAAAGGTTGTAAAACATATTTTGGAAAGTCACATAATTGATAAAATACCTCCCTACCAGTTTGGATTCAGAGAAAACAAAAGCACAATACATCCGATCACCATAATAACATCGAACATTCAGACAGCAAGACTCAGCAACCAACATACGGCAATACTATTTCTGGACATAAACAAGGCTTTCGATAGCGTGTGGAAAAAGGAATCCTTTTCAAATTATACACCCTAAACACTCCCAAATTCCTACTGTTTCTCATTAAAAATTATTTCGAAAACAGATCTCTCAAAGTGAAAGTCGGCTACAGTCACTCGCGTCAGTTCTCTCCACACCAGGGTGTACCACAAGGCTCACCACTATCACCACTTCTATACAACATATACTGTCATGATATCTACAACTTCAACCAAGGACCAAACAACAATTCAATTGATAAAGACCTATATATTCTACAATATGCAGACGATACAGCTCTCATCTCACATGGTAAATCTGTAAAGGCAACTACAGAAAAATTACAACAATTGATTAACAATACCAACACCTGGTTTAACCTTTGGAGACTACAACCTAACCCAAGAAAATCCCAATTTGTGATTTTCTACCACAGGCCATCAGACAATTTACCAACTATAACCATCAACAATCACACCCTCAGAAGCAAGCATACTGCAAAGTATCTTGGAATCAACATGGACAACAAACTGAACTTCAATCACCACACTAAAGCCGTTAAAAACCAGTGCATAACAAGAGGCAAACACTTCAGGGCAATGACTTACAAAAACAATGGAATTGATGTCGAAACAGCAGCAAAAATTTACAAGATGATATGCCGCCCTATTTTAGAATATGCCCATATCATATATCTGAACACCCGTAAAACAGCCTTGAAAAACATACAAGTAGCTGAAACTACAACCCTTAGAATCATCACAAAAATCCGTCACCCAAATAATCCTCTACATAACCCACCAAACGAACTCCTGTACGAATCAACAAACGTTAAACCAATTGGAAACAGGCTCTGGGACTTAGCAAGCAAATTCACAAAAAAAGAAAGCAACGTCGACATCCTTAGACCATTCTGTAAGGAACGTACAGAAAGGCAACAAGCAGCCCCCAAGTATCCGGAAAAAACAATTTGGGAAGCAATAATAAACCTGCAAGAATGAATACCAAAATCACATTCCAGAATGAAATTTTTTTTTTTTTTTATATTCATTAAGTATCGAATATTTACAACCACATATTATGTAAAACTTAAAAAAAAAAAAAATTGTAATTACTACTGGCTGAAGGACCTCGGTCGATGGCCATTTGGTTTTATTACCAATAAAGAACATTTATTATTATTATTATTATTATTAAGAGCTGGTATGTCAATGATAGATTAAGTTAGTTAGTTTTCTTATTTCTTTGTTAATTTTTTAAGATTTGTAATCGTTAAATATTTTTTGAGAAATGAGTGCTTTTTAAAATCATTCTTTCCAAATTATTTAAATAGTTGGTGTAAATTTTGTTTTTCATTGTTTACTTGCGTCTAAAATGTTTCCATAATAACATAAAATCTATCAGAACGATAAAAAGTAGAACCGAACCAGTCTGTGGATTAGTACCGAACTAACAAAGTTATGTAAGTTTTGGAGAACCGAACTAGATAAGAAATAACTTTGAAGAAATGAAAATGAATCGAAAAATAACTTTGTAAACGCAAAACAGTACAATAAAAAATTTTAATCGAATACGGATTATGCCAGAATCCGAAATCATCACATCAGACTTTTGAAGAATCGAAATTTGATGTACTGAATATCACCAGAAGTTTAATCTGTAATAACATAAAATGAGAATGAACGAAAATGTGAAGACGGATATTCGATTGAACCAGCAAATTACATAAACCAAATTTTGTAAAACTGATAAAATATTGTAACATAATATCGTAAATCTACAAAGCGTAATGTTCGAAAGTTGTAGAAATTAAAATTGTCGAATCCATGCATCACAAGACATATTGAAAGTCATCAGAAGAATAAATGGTAAATTGGTGAAGAGATGGCGCAGCGTGTGGTCAATAAAAATAAATTCTCATGTAGCGATTACATTCCTTTTTATTTTGATTTCAAATTTTATTATCAGAATTATCTAAGAAAAATTAGAATCTGCCTTCAAATCTTCTATGGATTGGCAAGCTGAGCATCAAATGTCCTCTTTCTCCAAAAGTGTCCTGATTTATCAGATATACAGTTTTCCGAAATTGGAGCAATACATGAAATGGGTAATAGAAAACGAAAAATTAAAGCGGAATGAAAGAATACATTTTTCTCAAAAAAACGATATTTTGGAAAATATTGTACTTTGAAGATTTCGGAAAACCTAGCAAACTTTTGTGATCCTCTGGCCAAAGATCAACGGCCCCATGATGTGACCGAAGCGGTGACAAAAAAAAGACCGGCGCGTAATAAATAACTTTGACAATGTTGCCGACGTTAAATTTTGAAATATGGTATGATACAGTGAACGATATTCTTTTTTCGAACAGTTCCCCTTTAGCTTCGAAGTAGGCTTAACGCAGGTACTCGGAGCTGTGGGGGTCACTGAGTTGGCTTGGCCTCGGCCGCAACAACCCTCATCATTCAGTTCCCCTTTAAGGGCAAAGCTCGCGAGCTAATCGATTTAGAGTGGTATATTGTTTGTCGTGGTATTCTTCAATCATATCGCTTCTTGCATTCATTAGGATATTTGTGACTATTTCACTTACATATCAAAGATGAGTTTTGGTTAAATCGTTTGACATCCATACGTTTTATGTAAGTAGGTACCTAGATTCTTGTTGTGTTTCGGTATTCCACTGCATTAGTACTTTCTTTACCTACATTTCTGTTTTTAGAAATTCCTACAATCCCCATTGGATTCACCACTATGGTAGATGTCAGTTTTGTTAGGTATTACGCACACGTTACTTGCAATCGCGGTACTTTTCCAGGAACTCGATATTTCAATCGGGTAATAGACGAAAAATTCGAAGCAATTAAATATGTATTTGGAACCTAGGTAAAATAACAACGCCGTTCAACAGATGGGAAAACAAGGTAGTTTTCAGCGTGCTTGTGACTCGTTACTTCGTCGTGCGAGATTCTGAATAGAAAGTGGTGTCGGTCATTTCAAACACCTGTTGTGAAATCAAATTTCGCTTATTTTCAGTAACTTTTTCAATCCCCTATTATGAAATGAGAATGCCTCATTGCCCTTATTTTGATATAATTCAGTGTTTTTTATTTCGGTTCACTTCGAAGCCAAATGTAACAACTGGCAACATTTACGAAATAATAATTAACTGGCAACGGTGCGGGAATGCGAGTAATAAACACAATACTAGAAGATAGGCGCCCTAGGAACTAATGAATGAAACCAGTACTTCCCAAACAATCGTCGGTGTCATTATGTCTCATAGAACACCCCATTTTATTTATTGCTCCAATTTCGGAAACACCTTGTATAATGCTGAAAAATGATCAATATCTGGACATATCAAATGATAAAAAGTTGAAAGCATTTCTTGAGAGAAAGTCGGAGGGATGTCAACCAAACAAATCCAAAACATTTTCTACAGATAAAATCATGAAATTATCTATAATATTTTCATAGAGCTATATTATGATAAAAATTATTATGAACATTCATGACAATCAATTTCAGGTTAATTCAGCTTTTCAAATTTTGATCTCCACATTCTTACGTTTCACTATTTGTGAAAAATCTTGGCCACTAGTACAATGTACGCGTGAACAAGTTCCTTCAACTCGTCATGCAAATGGTAATTAAAAACTGTGAAACTAGTTATAATAGGAAACCGAATTTTTGGGACAGTGTTGTTCTATATCAAAATATTTGAATGTATAAATAAAATTAAATTGGATATACTTATTCTCATTCAATTTGAAGAACTAGAATTCCTACAGTTATTTGAATATTAATCAATCATTCTTGACTACCTGGACAACTAAGAGCTTCATACTTCCAACCCTTAACATAAATCAACCCTTACATTACAGAGTATTTCCGTAAGATTGTGTAATGTTTCATGGAACATAAAAAATTACCTGTTGGGGTTTCGTCTCTTTGAACTATACCTATCCTCATCATTGGAACTCATATCGGTTGACCTACGTTTGCTACGAGGCATTGCAAGTTTGACCACCTATGTTCTTCTATCAGGACGTCAAACTGAAAGAAAAAAAATCTAATTTTGAATCGAAGATTTTTTTAGGGTCAGTTTGTTCATAAAAGTAAGGTTATGTCAAAATTGGGAGGTCATCAAGCACGCTAACATAAAATATGGCTTTGAAAATATTGAATATGACAAAGTAGATATATAAGATAATGAATAAAAATTATAAACTCACCGTAACCACAGACAAATGTTGCTATTAATTATAACCCCTCCCCAACATGGATTGAATTGCACGGCCTTACAGACAAAAAAATAAATCGAGGAGATCTATCACTTTTGTAAGGGCCAAAGGGTTATTTTATTATTAGAATCGCAATTTGGCATTAGATTTGTTAAAAACATAAAAATTATTATTATTTATATTTTCCATCAGCTCATCAGCTGTATTTAAATAGTATGTTCGTTGCCTTATCTTTAGTGGTTGTTCGTTGATAGTACTTTATTCGGAACTCGGAACGGAACACAACTCTGGGTTGGGATTCTATATACCATAGAATTCTATAATCGACATTCATGTCTCTTTCTCACCCATTAATTCAGTGATGATTTCACCTCACTTATCTGATGAAAAGTTTGACTCTACAGTACACGGAAATCCACCCTCTAGAACGCAGTAACGATTGTAACGAACCTTGAACTTGACCCTTTCGTTTACTTAGGTAGTGTAGCATTTCACGACAGTCGGTGAAATGTACAATATATTTTTACACAGAATCCATAAATATATCTTGTAGCTGCGTTTTTTTAAATCTTCTTGGGTGGTACAAAGGCAAGCGTCAGCTACAGGCTACAGAATGGAAAGTATCAGCTCCAGAAACACTCTCAGTACGGGCCGGTTTTTCAATGTACTTTATCTTCGAGCTAAATTGAACTCATGTGAGTCGATTCCTTCATTTAGCAAATGTCATATTCATTCTAACCACGAGTCAAATTTAACCGTGAGTCAAGGTACGCTACACGTCATTGATAAACTGGCCCTAAGTGTTTGTATTCGAAATGACCTAAGCTGCTTTCCAATTGCCAGGAGTAGAAGCACCCAGTGGAGTTTGTTACCGCTGAACTGAACCTGAAGTGAACCGCACCTGACTTTATAAATGGTGATTAATATGAACATGATTTAACCAGATCTGTCAGATCACTTCACGAGTTACTCGGAGCTACTCTCTAAAATACCATGGTCACGCACCACCCATTTTTTATAGGAGTTTATTCCCGTGATATGTTATTGCTACATTTTATTTGCACTCGGTCCGCTCGGTCGTCGTCTGTCCTACTTTTCATCGCAACGTGGTATTGAAAATGGTTGAGGGCCACGGAGGTACGAGGGCTATTCGGAAACATACTCTGGAAACCCTAAGAGATCACGTGACGGATCACACAGATCTCATGATTCTCATATCAGGACAAAAATTACCAGAATTTGCCTGAATAAGACATGCTGCTGGACTCCGATGATTAGAAATGTGACGTCATATTCGAAATATCTGTACTATGTTTCCAATTTCTAACGTTCGAATATGACGTCACATTCTCGACACATTTCGACATGAAACATTTCTAATCATCGGAGTCCCAGTGCTGAAGCTTCCTAATTCTTTGGAAACTTTTCAAAAAAATTATATGGGCTGTTTAGAATTTGGGCCACACTCTATTTTTGTTATAAATCAATGATCTCTTGTCATAAATATAACAGAAAATTTACAGTTTTTGTCGATGACACAACCATTTTATGGCAAATCAAAAACAGGTTTCAGGTGTGAACTAAAAGCAACATAAAATTGGATAACGGTTTTATCGAGAGCAGCGATAACACTAAATTTCTGTGTATATTCATCGACAATAAATTGAAATTTGAACGTGACTGCAATTTAAAAAATAAGAAATTAGCTTCTGGATGTTTTGCTGTGAGACTTGTAACCATAGAGAAATTTATTGTCTTTGCTTGTAACTATATAAAGAAGCTTGGATTTTCAGTAGCAAAATCAATCTACTATGCCTTGATAGAGCTCCACCTCAGATACAGAATTCCATTTTGAGGAGTATTTCAATAACAATCTCATGCAAAACACCATGTACTACCAAAAACGGGCAATCAGATATTTTATCTACCAGCAATTAAAGATACGTGTTCCCTGTAAACCTGTTGTAAAGGGGTAAACGGTGTTAAAATATACTCTCGATGAAGGCCTTCACCATCGAGAGCATAATGAGGGTTCTCTATGTCGAGCGGAGTCTCATCCGCTGACAAGAACCGGCTAGCTCTGAGTATGAGTTGGTCGCCTGACGGCTTGCATGCAGGAAACATAATTTTATCGCAAAAAAGTGACCTTTTGACGCCTCTGAATGGAGAGTCAATCTCCGTCAGAAGAAGAAAATATGAACAGAATAGACCTCGTGCCTATTCGGACCTCCCGGCACACCATATATAAATTCGGACAATTATAGAAATATACAGTGTGTCCATAAAGTAACCCACCCTGTTAACTTTTGAACGGATTGGAATTTTCACATAAATTTTTTTTTAGAGGAATGGCAGTTTATAAGATACTTTCTGACCAAAAAAAAATTGTCTATCTTTCAAAATGGTGGCCCGAAATAATTTTTCAAATGGCATGGGGGGTCGAGTGATACCTCATTCGAAATGTCTTACAATGCTCTATACGTCCCCAGAATTTTAAATAAAAATATACTTCCAAAACAAAATGGCGGTACATAATGTAAGAACTCTCTTAGAGTAACCCCACCAATGTTAACTTTTGAACGGATTGGAATTCTGTCTTGAATTTTTTTTGGTTCAATGGTAGTTCATAAGCTTCTTTTTGACAACAAAAAAAATATATTTTTTAAACGACCTCGGTCGGCCATTTAATTTTTTTTTCAAGGCTATGGGGGTCGAGTGATATATCGTTTGAATTGCATTTCAATTCTCTACACAACAACAAAATTTTTAACGAAAATATTCATCCAAAACAAAATAGCGGTACATAACATTATGTACCGCCATTTTGTTTTGGATGTATATTTTTGTTTGAAATTTTGGGGACGTATAGAGAATTGTAAGACGTTCCGAATGAGGTATCACTCAACCCCCCATGCCATTTAAAAAATTCTTTCAAAATGGCGTCGGGCCGTCATTTTGAAAGATAGACATTTTTGTCGTCAGAAAGTAGCTTATGAACTGCCAAAATTCCAATCTGTTCAAAAGTTAACAGGGGGGGTGTTAATTTATGGACACACTGTATAAACAGTAGGAGAAAATATGGTCAAGTTTAACGTCTCCCTCTTCTGCTCTGCGATACGAATTCTTTATTATATGTTTCGTTTTGTAAAGAACGGAAAGTTTCGGACGACGTCCCTAGCAGAGTAGGTAGAAAAGCGACGCCTGAAAAAAAAAGTATATCGTCGGGACGTTAGCCCGGTACTAATACAGCAAGTAAATTTCTAGAATATAGATAAATGTTCAAATTCTGAGTCAAGTATCAAGCACTAAATAAAGTTCTTATGAATTTACTAACTGAAATTTCACCAAGTTTATTGTTGAAAGAAATAACTTGGAAAGTATGAAAAGTCCGCGTAAGCAGGATTACGGGAGCAGAATGAATAACACACTTCTTCGGCGGTCGTAAGTCAAACTGGGTGCTTACCGTAGATATCTAGCTGCAAACTGCTGCTGGAACTCAGCTTGCTGGAACTCAGCTCTCAGGAACACACAACTTTTCTTACACCACTTGGGTAGGGTAGAAGAGAGTAGAAAAAATAAAAAACTCAGTTTTATTTATGTACTGGCTGTCGGAGAGAAACAGAACAGGAATGGCCGGCTTAAAACTTCCTCTCAAACGCCATAATAAATTCTTGGCTCCAAGAAACGGCTGGCAGCTGTGACTAACTGATAGTTTTAGTTAGCAGCGAGAAACAAATTTGTTCTAACAAGAAGCAGAGGAATCTCGAATATGTTCACGAATTTCGAAAGCTCTCTCGAAGCCTGAACGAAGTTCACTTTATTTGTAGACTAATATTTCACAACTGAATATTTTAGCAGAATCAACTGTTCATTTCAGATATAAATCTTCACTTTTCAGATACGCTGCACGAAGTTCACCTTACAGCATCTGAACAAAGAGTGAGTTCTAGACAACCTTTGGATCTTCGCTACTTGTTCGAGTTGGAACCTTGTTACCTTACTCTTTACTCCCGATTTCTCATCATCTGTGAGAAGGATTGCTGGAAGTCACGAGTGGCTTGGATGAATGTGTGCAGGACGGTTTCAGGGCACTATAGCTGTCCCTTGCCGCCCTCGCGTGGTGGTATCCCCATGTTCACGGGGGTTGCGGGTTGGACGAAGACTAACTCTTCGCACAGCTCCCGTCGGAGTGGTGGCGGATTAGGCCACGGTTAAGCGTGACCTTTTGTGATGGTTAGGATCGTCAATAGTATAATCTACTGCTTCCCTTGTAAGCGGATTTTCATGCGCTTCCGCACAATCCAATACACGCTGATTACGCTCTCGGATAGACTGCTGAATGGAAGGCAGACTCAGATCGTCGCAGATTCGCACGTTGCGCACGAACCACAGTGCATCGGTTATCATCTGCAGATATTTGTTCTGGAACCGTTCCAGAGTTAGACTCCGATGATTAGAAATGTTTTATAGAATCGAAATGTGACGTCATATTCGAAATATCGGTACTCTACTTCCCATTTCTAACGTTCGAATATGACGTCACATTCTGGGCACATTTCGATGCTATGAAACATTTCTAATCATCGGAGTCCCAGTGCTGGTGAGAAATGCATCCGAGTATTTCAATTTCTACGTGAAATAAGATTATTACTACAAAAAACCAAAGTATGGCTTATATCTCATTATCCCATGCATTTGCACATGGAATTCTGTGTACCATTTAAATAAGTTAGACGACATTATAATTGAACTCATAGGAAAAACAGAGACAAAACTGTCAACCATAGAATTCTATAGTCGTAAAGTCGACAGTTCTGTCCCATGAAGGAATCCTTGAGAAAGAAGAAGTCGAAATCGCTCCCATGTGACAGTCGTGTCATGTCATCATTGTCATTGTCATCCATCTACCTGTGACTCCTGTGAGTCATATAAAGGAAGATAAAAGGTTTTGTTATTGTGTATTCAAAATCGTTTGTTGACAGTTTGTAGCTGTTCGTTGAAGAAAATTATTGTGAATATACATTTGTTTTGACTGTTGTGAGTTGGTGTGAAGCGTTACGAAAAAGTTTTAGTTGAAGTTTTCAAGGTTCGTATATCACATATGTAGCAATAATGATTAGTATGTATTGTTTTTATATTGCCAAGGTCATTGTCGACCAACTAGACGTAGTTATTACGATCATGTGTCCCCTGGGGAATGAATACTTATTCTACAAACAGTACAAACGTTGTTTTGAAGTTTTCAGAGTCGAAAGTAAATAATGTTGATAAACATGTCTACGATGTGATGAACGACTAGTCTATTAATTATGATTGTACTTCATCAAACGTTCTATTTTTGTTGATAAATCATCATGTTCTAAAGAAACTTGGGTTTTCCCTGGGTTATTGTTATTAATATAGAAAGAGGTTATGAAATAACTGAGCATTCGACAGACGACAGTTAAATTGGCTCTGTGATTGGTCACTGTAATGGCGGGAAGTTGAAATGTCGATCCAGCTGCATACGAACTGAGTTCAAAATGCATCAAGTACATTAATTATTAGCCAATCTAACCTGAACTGACTAACCCAACGTAGAGAGAATAACCATACAAAATATAGCGACATTCAAAATTGTTGATAATATCAATTATGGTTGGAGCGTCTATTGTGCATTTCCCTGGGGTTCCCCATACTTTTATTGCGCATATTTCTAGGTTGAGATAAGTTCATCGGCTCCGCCTTAAAATAAAAAAAAGGGGTTCAATGTAGTTATGTCTTCTGAACACGGGCAGTGTGAGAATCAAAAATTCTTGCTTGAAAATAGTCGATTTTCTAGATTTAGAGGAGACAAAATTACTTGAGTAAGATCACTTTTTTTTAATCTTAGGGGCGGAGCCTGATAAAATTACCTACCTATATGTAGGTACCCGAAAAATTTGTATATCTTGAGATTATATTTTTGGAACAATATATGTATTGTTCATATAGAGATAAGCTGAAGTCAGTTAGAAGTATGATTCAAAATCTTCGTCTTGATTTTATTTCAGTATTTAGAATCAATATATGTGTAGAGAAAGTGATATATTTTCATCATCGATTTATTTATCTGAGAGCCAGTTTAGAAAGTGTTTTTGCTTCCCTGCCAAATATTACCATCCAAGATTTCATTAAAGGGTGATATTTCAATTTTATATTTCAGTTGTGGTTGAGTTATGGCAACTTGTACTGCTTCTAATCATTCAGAAGAAAAAGTAGTTCAGCAGCTCAATGAACTCTTCGGGGCAACATTGAATTTTGATGTGATTAAAACTGTAGCTGTTTCTTGCGAATATGACGGTAAGTTTAAATGTAAAATTTCAATTTCTAAGTCATTGAAATAGTAACTGAGTTCTCAAGTATGTTAAAATATATGCGTATCCTATTCTCAAGAATGTTCTCCCTATATTAGTATTGTCCATTATTTTCTTTTACTTTAGTGATTCAACAGCCTATATTTGGGCAGTTAGCTGTTCGCCAATGTAAATATTTTGGTAATGGACACCAAATAATGAAACACCCAGTCTATGGTTTGCTTGTAATCACGTAGTTGACGAAATCATAATTAATATTGATTTTCGCCTCTTTTATAGAGGGTGTTTCTGATTGAATGAAAAAATTCAGCAGGAAATCTATCATGGTAATCTGAGGGGTCGGTCCTATAAAAAAGGTCAGTCCAACCCCTTAAGGAATATCACCCCTGAAACAGCGGAAGTAAAATCAGAGTTAATGTTGAAAGCTATTTGGTCCAAGACATTTTTTTATAGGACAGATCCCTCATAATTCACTTTAATTAATTTTTTCTCATGAATGTAGCAACAGCCTATTTATGCCTGATTAGGTACTGTTACGAGATTGATAAAAATCCCCTAGCTACGCCGCTGAGCCGACTTCGCAAGCGTTTTAATTTCGTCGATGATTAGTTCCTGGAAATGTGCAGATGTTTTTTGGTATTGAGTAATCTCGAAATCATCGCGAAGAGTCTGGAGCCGTATGTTTGAATTTTAACGCGTGCGATATCAATGTTATATCTCTCTTCAATGCGCGGTGTTTGTATCGCTCTATGTCACTTCAAACGCATGAAAATGATTTCTGTTAAACTCAAACATACGGTCCCTGGCCTAGATCAACTGAGTATATAAGGCGACAGACACATTTCACTCGTTTATGAAAAAGAAGTTTTTATGAAGAAGTTAAATAAGTGTTTGGAATATTTAGCTAGTTGACTAGATCTAAGTGTTCTATTAGTCAAAGAAGTAGTTGTATGTTTATAGCAAAGTTAGAAATAAACAGTTTAGTAATAAGCTCGGCGTATTACCTATTTAGCAAATATCGTAACAGTGGTGTCCGAATAAGCGGGATATTAGTGAAAAACAGAAACTATTTATAAACTATTTATGGTGAATACGGGGAGTACATCGTACGATATGATGGAGGACATTGTGAAATTCATCCAAAATCATTTTGCGGATTTGGAAAGAATGCGCCAAGATGAAAAACAAGAAGAGGAAGAGCGGCGCCAGAAGGAAAAACAAGAACGAGAAAATAAATAACAAAAAGAAGAAACACGTCGGTTGGAGGAAATACAAGAACGAGAAAATAAAAAACAAAAAGAAGAAACACGTCGGTTGGAGGAACAACAAGAACGAGAAAAACAAAAACAAGAATGAGAAGAAGCACTCCAGAAAATTCTCGAACAGAGAAATGAACGAGAATAGGCACTCTAGAAAATTCTCGAAGAACAGAGAACAGAACGAGAAATTGAAATACGAGAAGAGTAAATGCGACGGTTAGATCAAAAACAAGAACGAGAAGAGGCACTCCTGAAAATTCTCGAACAACAAAAGAACGAATCAGAACGAATAGAAAAACAAAGGAAAACAGACCTCCAGAAGGTTCTAGAACATCAAGACAAGTTCTTCCAACATTACAGAAAACCGAAGTACAAATGAACGAACTGAAAAAAAAAATCGACAATGAGTTTAATAAGAAAGTGGATACAGTGCGAGAGGAGGTGAAAGAAATCGAAAACCAGCAGTGGGACTCTGATGAATAGAAATGTATATTAGAATCGAGGAATGACGTCAGATTCGAAATCTCGGTACTCTGATTCCCACTTCTGTAATTTTCGTTTCCCACAACCCCGATAGATACGCTTCCAAACGAAATTATTCAGCCAGTGTGACTCTGATAAATAGAAATTTATGTTAGAATCGAATTGTGACGTCAGATTCGAAATGTCTGTACTCTGATAACCATTTCTAATGTAATTTTCCTTCCCCTCAAACCCCGATAGAAACGCTTCCGAACGAAATTATTTAGCTGAAGAATCGTATTAGGCATTGTGAGTGTGACAAAGATAACAGTTGAAGAGGGCTACTATCTCTGTTTTCTCAAGAGATTACTGTAGTTCATTGATCGAGTACCTATTCCCAAATTTTAAACTTTAAAATAAGGCATTTGTGGAGAATGTTATTAGGTAATGTTTTAGGGTTTACCGAAATGAATCCAAAATTACTATATAGATAGATTATATGAATTTATAAAATATACCTATAAAATATTCAATCTATTGAAACCGAAAAAGATATAGCCTCATCGACATCTCCGAAATTCCCTAATTTGATTTTTTACTTCATATTTTAATATGTGCTTATATATGTATGTATTCAAAATATGATACGGATATTTATACATATCTAGGTGCTTATCAGTATTGTTGTCACGGATATGTACCTATACATTATAAAACAAAGAATGAAATAGGTAAGTATTGAATCTTTTGTTGAAAATATGTTGATTTTTTCACTATTGTTTTCAATTTTTCAATAAACTACATAAATAAATATCAGATATGGCAAACGTTTGCTTATCTACCTCTACTAAAGCTCCCCAGCTCTTCCAAACGCGCTTTATTATGATGTGATACATGCGTGCTCATGCAAGGTTTTTGAAGCAACATGAAGTGAAAATTCCGTTCTTATCGGATTGATGCATAACGGTGAAGTACGATGAATTATATTGCCGTCCTAAGCAAAAGTTCTGTATCTGCTATCTGCTACTTTGCTTAGAATTCTGTAGACCCGACCTTTTTTTATGTAGGAAATTCTTCAACTTTCGTATATACGGCAATATAATTTGTCAACTTTGGCTGTTTAAACCGAGTATACTTCCTCTTTGTTGGGTAAAAAGCAAAATTTATAGGTTTTTAAACCTACAGAATCTAATATCACAATATTCATATTTTTTGTAGATTCGGTACTTTTGCTTAGGACGGCAGTATAGAGTGGCGTCGCTTTACCCCCTCAACCTCATGCTTCATTTGATGCTATTAAAATGCCAATTTGGTTTATGCAAATTTTGATATCTACGAAATGGTTCCATAAACATATGCTTGCTGTCAAAACATGTCCAAAGTACGTCTCACGCAAAAATAACTAACATTTCCCCCAAAGATCTCTGAATTTTCCCGACAGGCGATTCTAAAACTGAAAGCGATGAATCAGATTACCAAAAGAGATTTCTAAGATCGATGTTAGAATCGAAAGGAGTATGAAAGAAAGAGATAACAAACAGTTTACGTAATAAGATTGTAGCATGATTGAAAAATCAGACTAGTCTGTAACCCCTCGGAAAAAAATTACGCCCTAGGAAGCAAAAATAGCAAAACATACAGATATGTGGCATGTGGCATATGTAGCGATATCTCCTGGATTAAAAAATTAACTATATCTATGTTTAGGTGGAAAAGATCCGTAAAATGTTCGTCAACTAAGCAAATGGATCACAGTCTAGTCTCATCCTCCTCTCTAAACTGAAGTTCCTCAAAGTCCTTCTTCGCTCTTCGTCAACACGTAGAGATGAGGTAGCATATTCAAACAAAATGTGTGTTTTTTTACTGATAATAAAAGCATTTTTGGTTATGTTGAAAAATTTCTACCGTTGCCCTTTATCTGTCTTCGTTAGTGGTCTTGACCACAGAAATATACATCTTGACTTGTCAACAGAACATAATAAAATCAAATCTTGATTCAAGAGAATCAATCAGAGACAAAATTAAAATTTCACGAACTCTCCCGACATACGATTAGAAAATAGAAACGATTCATCAGAGTTACGAAGTAAATTTTTAACGCAATCCTGTAGAATCGAAATGAAGCGATGCTAAAACGGAAATACGATTGATCAGAGTCCCACTGCAGATAGCTTTCCTCAAGAACCAAGATCGTCGAGACAGGGTTGCCACATCAGGAATTTCCGTAAAACCATCGACTTTGGATGGACAGTCTTCTTGGTCTATGTATCGCCGACAATTTGAAGCTACAGCGTTGGCTAATGGATGGGGCGAAGAAGAAAAAGCTACGGCACTTATAGTAGCTTTGAGGGGGCCAGCTTTGGGTATGTTGCAGACGATACCCATCGAACAGCAAAATAAATATAAAGACCTTATTATTGTATTAAAGTTGCGGTATGGCGATCATCATCAAGAACAGCTGTATCGCGCACTCAAAAATGAGGTGAGAGTCTGCAAGAATTTGAAGCGGATGTGAGACGCCTAATTCAGTTGGCTTACTCAGAAGCACCGGGAGATTTCAAGGAACAGAGAACAGCTAGCGGTGCAGTTATTTATAGATGGACTGAGGGACACCGAAATCCAAGGGACTCTGCGATGGACACACTTCGAGAAGAGTAGCGATGCCTTAGTACGTTCTCTAGAAGTGTAGGTGGCCTTCAACTCCGAAGTGCGAAGCAAGCCCCAAGACAAGATCGGGAGGAGAGATGAAACAATACTATGTAGGTGCTCCCTTCGAACGAATCGCTATCGATGTAGCTGGACCGTTTTCGATGACGAATGATGGCAACAAATACATCCTCGTTGTCATGGATTAATTTAGCAAATGGGTTGAAGCTTATGCCTTGCCTAATCAAGAAGCATCCACAGTTGCAAGAACTCTGGTGGATAACATGTTTTCAAGGTTTGTAGTGCCAATGGAGCTACATTCCGATCAAGGAAGGAAGTTTATGAATTGATGGGAATTAACCAGAACAACTGCCCTCCACCCACAGTCTAATGGCATGGTTGAAAGGTTCAACAGGATTATAGAAGAACATCTTTCCAAAGTAGTAGAAGAGCTCCAAAAGAATTGGGATCGACATCTTCCGATATTCTTGATGGCTCATAAGGCCTCTGTGCACGATTCCACTAAGCTCACTCCAGCCACTATTATCTTTGGGAGAGAACTTCGGTTGCCCTGTGACTTGGTGTTCAGATCACCAAGTGCTGAAGAAAAAGAGATACAGGATTATGCAGACGAACTGCGAGATAGTTTGAATGGGATCCACGAATTTGCAAGAAAACGATTGAAGATAACCAGTGACAGAATGAAGGTACGATACAATGTTAAGGCCAATACTGGTGGATTTGAAGAAGGAGATCGAGATCGTCGTAAGAAATTGTCTCCCAAATTAACACCATCTTGGGAAGGACCATATACGATTGTGAAGAGAATAAACGACGTGGTCTATATATGATTCGACTTGGTCTATATAGGATTCGACGTGGTCTATAGGATTCGACGTGGTCTGTAGGATTCAACGCAGCCCTAGAGCGAAAATGAAGGTCGTTCACCTAGAAAGACTCAAACATTATAATGGAGACAATGACACATTGTTTGATCGGGACGATCAGAATTGAGAGGGAGATAATGTTACGTCGCTGAGCCGACTTCGCAAGCGTTTTAATTTGGTCCATAATTAGTTCCTGGAAATGTGCAAATGTTTTTCGGTATTGAGTATTATCGAAATCATCGCGAAGAGTCTGGCGACACATTTCACTCGGAAAGGAAGTTTATGAAAAAGAAGTTTATATGAAGAAGTTGATAAGTGGGAATATTTAGCTAGTTGAATAGATCTAAGTGTTTTATTAGTAAGTGAAGTAGTTGTATAAAAAGTCATCGGTTATTTCAGTAAGACTTTGAGGAAACCGGAGCGCAATTACTGTGTCACCAGGCGGGAGCTGTTGACCGTGGTTAAGGGAGTAGAGCACTTCTACATGTACTTGTATGGACGAAGATTACTGCTGAGAACTGACCATGCAGCTCTCAAATGGCTCCTACAGTTCAAGAATCCCGAGGGTCAAGTGGCACGATGGATTGAGAGGCTCCAGGAATTCGACTTTGAGATCGAACATCGAGCGGGGACCAGCCACAAGAATACAGATGCCCTATCACGAAGACCATGCCCAGATGACTGCTCGCACTGCCGACGAGCAGAGGAGAAGGAGTCGACACTCTGCAGAACCACGGCGGTCGATGATAACTGGAATGTCAACAAGATCCAGAAAGACCAAGAGAAAGATCCAGATCTTGGTTTAGTCATCGGCTGGAAGAAGAGTAATCGAAGACCGTTGTGGCAGGAAATAGCCAGTTGTTCTCCAATCGTCAAGTCTTATTAGTCCCAATGGAACTCCCTTACCTTAGACAATGAAGTCTTGAAACGTGTGTTGGAGTCAGAGGATGGCGGGGAAGAAAGACGTCAGGTAGTAGTTCCCAGGAGCAGAAGACAGGAACTGCTCCAAGAAATCCATGATGGGGTCTCCGGAGGACATTTGGGGGTGACGAAGACCCTCCAGAAAGTGAGGCAACGGTTTAACTAGGCCAATTCTCAAGCCGTCGCGAAGGACTGGTGCAGGAAATGTGATGTATGTGCTGCGAGTAATGGGCCTCCAACAAGACTCAAGGCCCCGATGCGCCATTACAATGTGGGCAGCCCATTCGAAAGGATCGCCATTGACATCGCTGGACGGTTTCCACAATCTGATCACGGGAACAAGTACATCCTTGTGGCGATGGACTACTTCAGCAAGTGGGCCGAAGCCTATGCCCTGCCCAACCAAGAAGCCATCACCGTTGCCGACGTCTTGGTGAAGGAGTGGATTTGTCGATTCGGCGTTCCGTTGGGACTGCATTCGGATCAAGGCAGAAATTTTGAGTCGAACCTGTTCCAGGAAATATGTCAGATGCTGAACATCCGAAAGACGAGAACCACAGCTCTGCATCCGCAGTCAGATGGAATGGTGGAGCGGATGAATAAGACGATAAATCGCCACCTGACCAAGGTAGTCTCAGACCACCAGAAAGATTGGGACCAGTATCTCCATTTGTTCCTGATGGCCTATCGTTCCGCAGTTCACGAGTCAACCGGCCAAACCCCTGCTAGTGTTATTATGGGCCGAGAGCTGCGACTTCCTTGTGACCTGAAGTTCCAGGGCAAGACACCGCGGGAGATGACTACGTCAGTAAACTACGACAGCGAATAGACGACATCCATGAACGGGTCCGTTTGAACATCCAGAGTGCCAGCGACAGAATGAAGGAGACCTCATCAAGGCGGATGCTGGTGGATATCAGATAGGTGTCCTTGTCTGGCTATACAACCCTAAACGTCGTCGTGGACTATCACCGAATCTTCGGAACTCGTGGGAAGGTCCATATAAGATCATGAAAAGGATAAACGACCTTGTCTACCGAATATATAAGCCACCATGAGGAAAACCTAGGGTAGTCCATTTCAATAGGTTGTCCCCTTACGCCGGAAACCATGACCAAGTCCGCACCGTCATACTATCGGAAGACGAAATGACGTTCCAAAGATTTATGTCCCTGTACTCAAACGGACAGAAAGTTCAACATGGGGTAACCCGAGAGGAGCCACGCGATTTTTTCAAGGTACCTGTCGATTACGCGTCAGCCCACTGTGTGGCAGAAGATCTCCAAATGTCCAGAGGCATTGCCATAGTTTTCTCCAAGAAGTTCGGTCGAATCCAAGAACTGCGGGAACAGAACCCGGAAGTTGGAGGGGTGATACGAAGGGCCAGAGAAATTTGGTTACCAAGAAGCATTCCCAAGATAAACCGTCTTATGAGGATGTCTGGAAGAGCCTTACCAGATTAAGAGACATGATGCTTGACCAAAATCTTGTGGACCTGGCAATCCCAAAATTAGCTTGTTGGATTGATGGGCTAGACTGGAGAATTATAAGGAGCATGTTGGAGACAATATTCAGATCCAGCGGAGTCAAGATTTTGATGTGCTGCAACCATCTTCCTCGACCCAACTTGAAGACTGTGGAGTACTTCCATCGAACGTCCAGGTGTAGATATGGAGAATCTTGCAGATATTTCCACACTCAAAAAATGACATTTCGGGACGAAACGTCTTTAAGAAGGGACACGAACGATTTCGAGACCGTCCTCGAGACCGGCCCTGATCATCCAATTAACTCGAAACAAGTTCTCCGCTGACAAACACATAAATTACGTGGAAGATACGCGAATGTTCTAAGGTTCTGGGGACATCTAAGAATTCGCCCGAAAGGCTCGAATGGTCGAGAATTGTAAATACGAGTATATAAGCCACTGGGTATTAGATGGCGGGACAGTCAGAGAGATTTACAAATACAGTTCGAGAGTTCGAAAATAGATAGCCGCACTAGAAATAAATTTGAAGTTAGTGAAGTCAATGTATTAGTGAATAATTGTTTTAAGTAGTGTTTAGATAAATCAGAAAAGTTAGTTTAAATGCAGTTTTACTACAGTAGTGTCAAATGCAGTCACGTAGTGGAATGTCAACATCAACGTCATCTTGAATTCTTGAAATAGCGTAACGTCAAAGCCAAACAATGGGCTGTATTCATGAAAGCTAGCATATTATTATGCTTATACTATGGGTCTCTCATAACTCAACAATATAAATAGGTCTGTTTCAAGAAATTCAATTAAAAGCATTTGCTAAAGGTTTATGTATACCACCCATTGTTTAGCTTTTACTTGAGTTTACCGGCGTCAATACAGTTACAACGTTCGAAGAAAAAAACAAAATTTACAGAGGTTTCTGCAATGATGTTCGCTGTTGCGTTGTGTTCATCACCCCGGATATCCAAATGTCATGAACTCATAATAAAATATACTGTAACGATTTTGAGACCGGCCCCGAGACCGGCCCTGATCATCCAATCAGTCGACCTCAAAAGCAAACAACTTGTACTGGCCAACGGATCGCCGAGAACAATGTCGAATAAAATCGATCTCTTCGATACGGTTCTAAGAGCCATCTAGATGAATCTTTCTATACTCCCGAATAATCGAGAGCCGTGGATGGAATAAAACTAACTATTCTAACTAGTTTGACACTTGATAACGATCGGAGATACTAAACCGATTGAAACGTCGTGCTCTTAAAAAAAACTCCAGACAATAGAAGTCCGCAGTGAAAGTAATCAACTCACAACATTGTCTAAAACTTTCAAACATACATAACATACCTTTAACAAGTTTTACCTCAAAAAAAATGGCCAGACCAAACCTTCACCATTATTACCAAACACTTATTTTAGGATAAAAGATGCTATTTATTTATCAAATGGTTTGATTTTTCTTTCTCCTTTGTGGACGAATCTCTCGGTAGCTTTTATCTTGCACGCTCTAGAAAAGTGGCTTGTTTTCTCACAAAATATACATTTTATTCTGAAAGCAGGACATCTTTTTCAGTATGTTCATACCATTTTCTTTATATTTTCCTGACGCTTTCAAAAATATGTTAAATCGTTGTTTCCATTTCATCCAATTTTCATCACGACTGTCAAAACTTGCAGGGGCTGGAATCCTGAATTCAGCCATCATTCACTTTATGTGATTTCTGCATGTTGATCTATTGTTCTACTTTTTTACCTCCGACACCATGTACTTCAATTCATAATTCTCACATTCAGTTTTCAGACAAATTCATAATAATAATAATGTCCACCACCCTCGATATACAAACTTATAAAAAAATATACAAAGGATAGATAACTATGAATACATAACATATAACAACACCACCACGATATTAATATGAAATTGATGTGATTCAGTCACTAGCTGTCTCCAATAAAAACTAATAATGAATTCCAGATACTTTTTGTCTGAATACCGTTGGAACTAAAAATTCCGTGCTTACCTCGACATAATTTAAATAATAGATGCCGACACGAAAACGTTCTATACGATATTTTTTCAATATTTCCAAATAGCAATTTCATCAAATACAAGGACAGCTATAACCTTATTCATAAATTCATGTTTGATAATCGTATTCTACAGACATTGTCTTTTCTAGAATACCGTTCAATGTTAATTAATGCTCTATGTCGTGTCGTAAGCGAATATATACATATAAATCTATTGATTTATATTGACTTTTGATTTTAATAAGCCATATGTCTAATTTTAAAGCTCTTTTTCTTCCAATTTTGCTAACGCTAACATTTGAGGTTGGAATTTGACTAAAACTTGACGCTGCATTTGACGTTACATCGCGTGACCACATTTGACGCTCAATTCCAGCGTCTAGCGTCATGTGATTTTCTTTGAGAAAACTGGATTGATTGTAATTTATTGAGAAGTTAAAAAGTGCGCATGAAGGGCGGCATGTCTTTTGAACGAAAGATATCCAAATTGTAATGTAAGTCACCGGTATGTGCTTCATTTGGTGAATAAGTTTTACGAAACTGGTTCACTGACAAATAAAAAAATAAATAACCCCAGAGAGTACTAAATGAATTGAAGATTTGGGAACATTTGCTGCAGAGCCCACGAGGTCCTTACGGTCAGTGTCAGAACAGACGAGAACGTCACGCAAGACTGTCAGAAAAGCATTGAAAATGCATACATTTAATCCATATCAAATGCAGATTCTTCAAGAGCTCCACGAGGATGATTATGATAGAAGAATGAAAACAATCATATTTTTCTGGAAGGGCATACACAACATCCACAAAAAGTTAATGTTTGGGCTGGTATTCTTGGAAATTGGTCCATTATTTCTGGAAGAAAACTTGACTGGCATTCTGTACCTTGAAATGCTTGAAGACACTTTCGACCCTCTTATACTCACGAGATAGAAACTCAAATTGATGCAAAAGGTAATGAACTTTTGCAGGAGGATCTGTTACATTTCCAGCAGGACGGTGCTTCACCTCATTATTATCTTCCCGTCCGACAGTGGTTAAACGAGATATTTCCGGATAGATAGATTGGCAGAAGGGGAGCAGATGAATGGCCTCCGAGATCACCGGATTTAATTTCCTTAGATTTTTTTCATTGGGGGCATCTTAAATCTGTTGTTTATAAAATACAACCTTCTGATATTGAAGAACTTGAAAGACGAGTTACAGCAGTAATTCCTAGTGAAGTTTTCCGTAATGTTAGAGGGGAGTTCGAAAACAGATTTTATTACTGTTTAGGGCAAAATGGACGACATTTCGAACAGTTTATAAGATAAGCTTAGGTAGATTTTATGTTTGCAATGCCTTCCTCGCAAATAAAATTTTATTTTTTAAAATTAAAATAACGAACAAATAAAACATCCCACGCGTAATAAATTTGGGTTGGGTTGGAAGGGTGCCACCTACTCTTCTAACCATTTTTATTCAAAGGAGTCAATACAATAATGCATCTCAGAACAGGCAAATTTTAATTACATTTGTGAGTTTAGAACACTGTTTTTCGGAAACTGCCCATCAAAAAATAAAAAGTCTGGGTATCGTTGGTAAAAGAATTGAACGCCAATCAAAATGATGTGCCACTTGACCCCCCTTCCCATTTAAGATTCGAAGGGTAACATCTCCCCCTCCTAGAGGGTTGAAACACGAGGGCTACAAATATTTCTTAATGTCCCCCTTGAAAATAAAATTGACCTGTTTTTTCGATTCCTCATATTATTTACTGGAAGGAAGGCATTAGGGGTGGGAAGTTTTCAAATTGACACCCTCTATATTCTAATGATGTGTCTTCAAGACAAAGAATGTCAGACTGATAGGCCGATGTGATTTGACTTGGGGATAGACATGTCTCCCAGGGTTTGGAATGAAGACGATTCTGACCAACCTCTAGGCAGGTGGTATGTACAGCCTATTGCTAGATAGGAGTAGCACGGGTATAATGGTGTCCAGCTCTTTCCACGAAACAGATAATATAATGATTGTGTGTAATGAGAACAAAAGAAGTTTTCCCCTTCACCACCCTAGTAATTTAATTCCTAGATGCGCATTTCGTTAACCAAGTTAACTCCATCAGTAGGATTACAAAACTGAGGATTAGTACCAAATCAGTTATATGTATATCTATCCAATTGTTATGATTAACATAATGTGATACAGGGGTCGATCCTAACTTGTAAACAAACCTACAGTCAGATTAAAATGTTATAAATTACTGTGTCGGTATCAACTCAAATAGTTTTGAATTCAACGGACCATTATCGTTATTAACCAATACTTTCATAACAATCCAATTTTCTATAATCATTAACGGGTTTTACTTTATTCTCGAGAAAATGAGTCGAGTGTTGCTGATCATATGAAATATGGCACCCTTCAAATATTTTCCAAAGAAACAGTTGCAATCCCCAAGTGTCCTGCATTTTTGATGATGATACATGGTTGTATTCTAAATGTCATATGGAAAAAAAAACTGAAAATATACCAGGTTTATGCCACTTCCGGTGAATTCGAAATTTGCATGAAGTTGAGTTACTTGTCAAAAAATGCAGTTCAGCTTCAGTGGACAAGAAAGTTGGAAATAAAAAATATATTTAAATATCGATATTGTTTTGTTATATCCGTCAACCGGTTGCACCCCTACGTGCAACCCTCAAAAGTCAGAGAATTGTGCGAGCTAGGGAAAGACACGTAGCCCTTACCTTTTAATATGTGTGATGCCTTGCATGAGACCAGTGGCAATGCTGAGATTCGAACTCATGCTCTTTGGCTTGGTATACAAAAAATTCCTGCATGTATATTATAATATGGTCTGAAGGAGAATAGTTCTTTAATTAAGAGCATGTCTAAAGTGATCACATTCAACAATCTCTCTAATCTCTTACGTCCATTACAATGTATCAAATCCTTTATTAGTTGTTTTTTTGGAATCGGGACATTCAGTATTTCTGATTTGACGTGTATCGTGAGGGCCCAAATCATTAGAAAACTTGCATTAATGTTTGTGTATCATAGAAACAGTATCCATGATGGAAATAGATACAGCCGTGAGTATCCTATGTTTTTAAATAAGCTCTCTATAAGAATCTCTACGGAGAACTTTGCATACATTTCTCACAGCTTGTTTTTGTGATATTAAGACTGAACTCGGCAAGCTATCACTGCATGCCCCCTGATGTGTTTCAAATGGTAATGAGGCTCGAAAAACTTGTGACTTCGTTTATTGCACATACAATCGTGGATCACATACATCTAATACGTTACATTTATACACATTGGTCACGTGGTGTTGACTGTTACACATGTCGCTATACATTCAAATACTCTCCTTTTCGTTATCACACGTACGCCATGAAGCCATCAAGTCTACTCACTACGCATGCCTCTTCGTAGAGTATGCGGACAAACAAACACAATCTTTCTTTTCAATCACATTATTCAGTGATATGTTTTTCAGGACATTTTGAAAGATATCATCCTCAAGGGAGTGAGTTTTCCACTTAAATCGTTAACATATAAATAAAATACAATAGCACTAAAAGAGTACTATAATAGCGGTGTTGCAAATAATTAGATTGTAATATTTATTCAATATTTGTTTGTTTTTTCTTTTGCGAACAAGGGTTGAGGCGAAGGCACCTTTCAACAATCCCAAGCATGTGTAATCTGATTGATCCATATGTAATGACATTGTTGGATGATCATAATTGAAAAAGAACCAAGCGACTTTGATAATATTCTATGAACGGTATTGTAATGTTGGATCTTTTCTATAATGGGAAACTGCATTTGCCTTCAAAGTCGCTTGGATCATTAGTAAATATATGTCGCCAAAATTCTAGTAGGCGCTCAATAATTTTACTCATAACGAATGAAAATAACGCTGTCGTTTGGAACCTTTATTCCAGTTTTTGCAGTTTGGCGTTTGGTTCGTTTTCAATTATCATCATCCGTATATTTGTCGGTATTTTTTAATTATTTTTTTAACGTAACTGAAATTTCATGGTTAAATGAATTTTCACTCGGAATGTACTTACGATTTTTGCTGAGAAAATGAGCTTATGCGGCAATGTATACCTCACGGCTAAGATGATATCTGGGAATCTAATGTGTTTTTATTGATTTTTTCTTTATTTTTTCCTCACAGTCCAACAATCGTCCAACAAACTGCTAGAAATGTCAACGTATCCCAAAGAAGTAACGCCGAAGAAAATGTTTGATGTAGATAAATTGAACTTGGCTTTACCTCAAGTTGTGACAAAATCCAGGAAAACATTGGATTTCGAAAAAGCTGTAGCCCAGATAAATAAGGGATATAAGGTTGTGGTTTTATTAAGAGGTATGCCAGGTTCTGGCAAAAGTTATCTTGCCCGTAAAATACTTCAGTCAACTGTCGGATTTGATTTGAATCATCGGTTGCACATATTAAGTACCGATGATTTTTTTTATCAACACCGGGGTACTTATGATTACGATGTAAGAAAGATTGATGAAGCTCATAATTGGAATCAGAGAAGGGCTTTTCAAGCAATGAGTAGAGGATTCAGTCCTATAATAATTGATAATACCAACACTCAAATGTGGGAGATGAAACCATACGCTACTATGGCAACTGATTACGGATACATCATACATATTGTAGAACCTGATACCCACTGGAGTTTCAATGATAAAGAGCTAGTAAAACGTAATGCTCACGGTGTACCCCGAGTCAAAATAAAGGAAATGATAGGGAGGTATGAGAAAAATATAACTCCAGAAAAGCTGCTGAGTGCTTACAACCTTGTGTATAAACTTCAGAAACCTCCTCAGTTAAGACTGTATCCTCCGCCGGATATCAATGTTCTAACTTTGAAGACTTCTACTACCAAAAATGGTGATTTGTTAAAATCCAAAAGTGAGCGTGTTTTGAATACTGATTCAACAGATGATAACGCAAAACAAATCGAAACGATAAATTTGATGGAGTTTGATGACGAAATTCAAACAACCAAATCCCAATCTGTATCCAAGGTCCACAGTACTTGGAGTCCCGTGAATCATATGGATAAACTATTGGCTAATGATAACAATAATCCTGCTACAGATATCCTTCAACCTTCAAAAGTGAGTGAAATGGAAATCACTCTTATCAGTAGTGATGAAGAAGATGAACTGCCGAAACCATCAGGACCAAGTAACATTCCAGATATTGAGAAACTGTGGGGTGTTAACGCAAAATCTTTATTGTCTTGGGATATGGTCAGACCGTTAGGGGTTGTATACAGTTCACATCATAATCCTCAACCAACAGTTGTCAAGCCTGTAGTAAAAACCAACGATTCTAGCTGCAACACCGAAAACCAGTACTTCGAGCTTCTGCAAAGCGAAAACCTGGCACATGGAAATCATGGAACAATTAAGGTCCTCGAAACTGTAAATAGAGACATCAATCGTTCTACTCCCAAAAGACAGCTTGGCATTCCCAAAATAGTTACTCTTGATAAAAGTTGCATGACAGAAAATATTTATGAAGACTTTGAAAATCACATTTCTCAACTTACCAGTTTATTCCCCAGTGTACCCAAATCCCATTTAACATATTGGTATAACAAATGCAAAGGAGATTTGGAATGGACAATAGAATTCCTTCTAGAAGCGAAAGAAGAGGTAACAACCTTGATCAACGATGATATTGATGACATGAAACATGAAATTGAAATACTACATCAGCCTTCTAAGGCCGATAGTGATACTTCAGATAGTAGTAATGAAGAGAAACCCACAAAAAGAAGAAGTAAGCGAAATCAAAGAATGTCAACAGAAAATGATCATTTGAAGAAACTTATTGAGAGTAGAATAGATATCAGCGGAGAACATTATTCAGAAAAACTTTTGAGAGTAAAACAGTTTAAGTTTGGACAACCATCTGCAGTCGATTCAGATTTGAGCTGTGGCACCCAGTGTACCCCGCCTAATATAGATCAGCCATCTACCTCTCAGGAAGAAAAATATTCGGCAAATCAAGAAGATGCCATTATCATTGACTCTGACATAGAGTTTGATGAATTAGATATAGAAAACACAGTTGATGAGCCTAAGGTACCGGATGAAACTTTAGAGCTGAACATCGGCGAGCATTTTGTTTCCCAGTTAGAAAGTCACTTTGGAGATCCAAATTTCCCATATCCCAAAGGTCTGCAACCTGTAGTCCAAGTACCACTTTCCTTAGCAAGACAACTTTATACATTTTATGTGGAGAGTGTCTATCAGCAAATGGAAAATCAAAACCATGTCTTGGAAACACTAATACAAGAAGATGAAGATTTTGCTAGAAAATTGCAAGCAAAAGAACAAGAAGAATCTGGTGCAGCACAGGTTGTGTCGACTCCAAATTTGAAGCAAATCATGGAAGATCAACAAACATCACAAAATGCATATAAGAAAGAGTCTGAAAAATGGAAGAATCTGAATCCTGAAACCTTAGCTGATAAACTCACTAGACAGAAATTGTTTTCAATATTTCCCACTATTGATCGAGATACTTTGATAGAGATTTTATATGCCCATGATAATAAGTATGAAGATACTGTGGATACGTTGTTGGTTTCAACAGGCGCAGAAAACGTTAAGGGTAGTTTGGCAAAGATCATGGAGCCACCAATTAAAAACGAAGTTGTACAGGAAATGAAGGACGCCCAAAAGAATAACTGCAATGAGGTAACTATTTCTATTATTTTTGGTGAAATCTATATTTCTTTGATTACATTAATTATATCATTTCCTTTCTATTTCCAAAAGCAGTAATATAATTCAACATAAATTATTATTTCGCAAGTCTCAATTGGAACGGCAATAAAAATAAGAGCACAACGAGGAGTATTCATATGCATCGCCTGGCAAATGGGAAATTTACACACCACCAGTGTTTTTACTTTCAAAGCATTCCTGGTACAATCATAAAAAAGTTCTGTCGTGTGGGCCTAGTAACCCAGATCATTAGTAAAGGCTCTATCAAATATATTTGAGGAATAATTGCTCGGCTAGCTGGACTGGACAGTTCACAATATTCCTTAATAAGTGCCGTGTGTGTTTCACATGGGGCGATCAATTGCTATAATTGTAAGAATAAATAACTGAAACAATGCCATTAAAAAATATTATATCGACGCCTATGTCGAGGCGGCAACTGGAAAGAGAATTCCGTATCGAAACTTTTAATGCCGGTCCAATTGGTTTTAGAAATGCTATACCATAGATTTTTCTTGCTTAAATATAGCACCTGAACTGATGGGTAAATGAGAAATATGTTGACGATTTTGAATGTAATAATTTTTTCAAATTCATAACAGAACATTTATATTACTTGCCATTGATGAATCCAGAAAAAATAAGATTTTGAACAACAAAGCAAAACGCAGGATGTTTTTAATTTGAAAATAAATCGTTGGCTATCATGTCTCAGAAATAATGAACTTGGCAAACATTGTTATTTCCAAAATTTAGTGAGTAATGTAGTTCATGAATACAAAATTTTCTTCAAATATGTTGTGCCATTTCAGAAATATTAATGTTTCCATACTTTACGCGCCCCCTGAATATTTTTTAATTTTGGAGGATTTATCCTTTTTTATGTTTTGTCAGTAAGAATTTATTAGTTGATAAAATATATTTAATGGATTAATTGAGATTATTTTGAAAGGAAATACGTATTACCTAATATTACTTTCTAGGAATATGAAGAACTACAAGAGGCCACATTCTACCGTGCAGAGGCTAACAAATATCTTAAAAGGAGAGCTGAACTCTTTGAGAAGGCCAAGCAATATGACCAGCGTGGCATGACTGAAGTAGCCCAGTTTTATTCTGGTCTAGCTAGTTTACAAACGGAATACTCCGTTAGGGCGAACGGCATGGCAGCAACAGCCTTTCTGGATGAGCATTCAAAAAGACTGCAAGATTTCAACACTCTGGATTTACATTTTCTGTACGTAAAAGAAGCTGTCCCCGCATTGGATGTGTTCCTGGACAGAAATATAAATTTGTTGAGACACAGCAAAACCAAACAATATGAGTATTTACAAATAATAACAGGTCGTGGTAAGAGGAGTGAAAATGGGATATCGAAGATCAAGCCAGTTGTCCAGGCTAGACTCAAGGCAAGGAAAATAAAGTAAGTTATTCACTTTGCCAATTTTTTTTTATGATCTATCTGAGATGATTATGGCATTAAGCAAAGATACCACTCACGGAATAGTGGTATCTTGATCTATCCCCCAAAAAATACTTAACAGTGTTCCGAATGATTCGTTTTTTGTGATGACCAAAAATATATGAGATCTTGGTGTGCTTCTTCGATCGGTTCCAGATGGCGGCCTCATAGGATTATAGTCATGTGAAAACATTTGAAATGTGTAGTTACTAATTTTATTAATCCTATATTGGGAAGTCAGTAATGCAAGATAGGATAAAGGTGCATTTTCATGTGACGCTATTCAATAGCGTCAAATGAGGTCACGTGATGGAATGTCATCAATAACCCCACTTTTGCCAATTCGTAATCAATTTTTCCAAATTGCCGCCATATTGGTAGTCACGTGACATGTCAAAATCGATTATTAGGTTTTCCAATATGCAGAAACGATCCCCTTTAACGTATTTTTTGTAACTCTGATAATAAAATTTCTTCCCATATGCTGCAATTATGGCCCACACTGTATACAATATGTACAATATATCATTGTAAAGGAAAAACATATTAGATCAATATTTAGTGAAACAGTGTTGGGTTTTCATAGCTCATAGAATCAACCAGGTAGGTCAGTCCTGTTCATGTCAGCAGGTGGGTCTTATATCTCTGAAGAATTAACTCGTAACTGTTAAAATTATTTTGCTTCCTGCAAATATTATCCAAGGATAATAATCAATAACAGAGAAATGTTATCATGGCGATGAATTGCTCTTGAAGTTTTTTCCATTCTTCAGGTAGATCTGTAAACAGTAGGGCAGAAATAACCTGGCTTCAAACTATAAATGAGATGTAACATTCCTAACCGCTGAGCTATTTAGGTGGCTGTTGGTAGTTGTTGATAACTATTACTCGTATAGTAAACCTCATCAACTATAAATTTTGTTTTGTTTGGGGGCTCTTTTTGTTTTGTTGTTGGTGTTCCCTTAATTTATCAGCAATTCGTTCAAGTTTATATTCATTTTACAAAATATGTATTTGAATGCATACTTTTTATATGATAAAGCTGTAATATTGCACTTTTTTATTGTTTGATCAATTTATAATACCAATTATATACAAACTAGTACGTTTTGAACATTCCTGTATTTTTTTTTCAAATCGTTTCACCAAAAAAACTTGTTGAACCAAAGATCCAAGGGGCACACTTTATTGCTCGGCCGGACCTTTAAAAGATGTTAATATAGTATTTTGAACATAGAAATCAGTTAAAATCAACCGGGGACAGTAGGTATTTGTATTGTCTCAAAACTATATAAATCGCCTATTTCAGTATCTAAAAAACCGTTGTTTAACCAGGATTCGGTGATATAATGATGTTGTGATAAACTCTCTTCAGGTTCCTTTATAAGAAGTTGAAATAAAACTACTTCTTATCAAAACTACATCTATTCAGATAAAATAAATGCTATTAACTCGTCGACTGCATGAATGTGAATTTGAAACATAAACACCTTTTGTCCTAGATTAAATTACATGATTAATTTTAATAATATAAAATCAACACACATCGAAGAGAGTTGTCCTGGCAAGTATTTGGTGTTCCAAATAATATATTGTTTATTACTCACTTTGTTATTGTTCTACATTTTCTGATATACCAGTACAATGTCATAATTGCAAGTACAGATTTATTGAGATATCTAATATGTTGATCATAGCAAATAATTCAACTTTTTTATTGACACCATTCTCGTTGTTCATTAAATTTTGTTTTATTTAAATTGTTATATCCCTCAACCGGCTGCACCATTACGAGCACAACCTTCGGAAGTCTCTGAGATACTTGTACAAGCTAGAGAAGACGTAGCCCTTACCTTTTTAAACGTGTGATGACATGCACAAGACCGGTGATCTTGCTGATTCGAACCCATGCACCAACGGGTGATTGGATTAAGATGCGAGCGCTTAACCCTTATGCCACCACGGTTAAAATTCGAGTTTCAAGTTCATTTGTCTTTGCTTGGGTGAATAAGAGTCGATTATTCTTTCAATTCAGAGTCAGAGTTAGTTCACTTACCAATTTTGAATAATCAGACCATAATCACAAAACTCTTTCGCCATTTTGCCGCCGCCATCTTGAATACCTACGCATTTACAAAAAATTTATAATCTTCCACCCTGGGTGGAATTTTGAATAGAATCTCACCATGATCATAAATATCGTGTACTGATGAATTTTGACAAAGAATTCATATTCTCTGACCCCCCAAAACCCGCATATGCCAATTTTTAATTTGAGCAGAATCGGACCGTCGTGCTTATGATCACACTTTAAAAGGTTTGGCCCGCAGCATTCCCAGCTGCCACGAGTCTTCTGAAGACTTTGAGGGTTGCTCGTAGGGGTGCAGCCAGATGAATGTTGGAACAAATAATCACAACAGTTTTGGAGCCACCATCTTGAATTTATAAATTTTGACAAAGAAATTATAATCTAGAATTCACACAGTTCAAATTTTCACCTCTTGTGTTCTCAAAACCTTTGTAGTTATCCAGAATACTCCGGAAACAACTACAGGTAGCGCTAGTATTTGGAGGAAGTCATTCAACATCGTGATAAATTATTTCAAGCCTTGAAATTTCCGTTTTTGTCTTATAGAGATCTTAACAAAGTTGTTTCTTTGAATATGGATCTTTGCGCATACGGTAATTTCTGAAAGCATGGTTTTTGGCTGTTTTTTCTGAATGTGTATATGTTATGAAAGTTTCAACATTGATTTCTACATTTAATTTCCCTTTTTATGTAAAAAATACAGAAATATATATTTTTTTCAGCTATGCGGTTCTCAATCCAGGACTGCTGAAAATCAAAATTACCAAAACTTCATTGCATACCAGCGAAATCGCTAGGAACTAATGGCAGGTAAAAATTATTATATAACATGAGAAAAATGTTAGTAGAATATTTGCTCAAGTGTTAAGTTTTTATTTTAATGAGGGTATGGGTGTTAAGTTTAACCGGTGTTATGCCTTCAAACACTACATTTCACTATAGTATTGAGAGAGCACAAAATGATTTTAAAACTCAATCTTCCCAGTGCTTATCTAACAACAAATTTTTTGTAGAAGTATTTTTGGTTCATATGATTTTACGATTCAAAAGTATAGAAAAGTATCCAAACACCAAAACTTCATCAATTTCACTCGATGCGCGTTTTGTAAAATAAGCATCATTGAGAGATGTAGTATTACTAATCCCAATTCCATTACTATCATGATAGTTCAATTTTTCATGTTTCAAACCACAAGACACTGAAACACCTCGTAGAGTTCCTAAACATGTCTTTATTGTAATAAGAAAAGTCGAGTAATGTATCCTGTATTAATGAATGAAGAAAGTTACAACTTTTGTCTAATCCTACAGAGTCTTGGTTTATTTGTTACGACCAGGACCGAAGTAGGAATTTTGCCACTTTCAAACAACATATTTTGCCGCTCCCCAATACAAATGTTTGGTTGTCACTTTTTCGATTGAAAGTGTACATAGTGGCAGGGCAAGTCGAAGCGGTGGCGCTTGGAAAATTATGTCTAGTATTTGATTTCCATAATCAAAATTTGTCACACCCTGAGATTTGCCGCTTTAAGCGATTGTTTAATGCACTTAATAGGTTACGGCCGGTTAAAGTAGTATTATTTACTTACCCAGATCATATTCTACTTTGAAATGGTTGCAAGAAGTTCAATCACCTATATGGCCATATAAGTACAGTATTTCAAATGGCTGTCTACTTCTAGCTGTGTAGCCGATCTTATTACACTTTGGAAGATAATTATGCCGATATCTTTTAGTGATTGAGTCTATTACTGCTAAAGATTTCAATCTCAATTTTTCGTGTTACCGATGCAATAAATCCCTTCATTTTATATGTTGTTCGACACATATTTATTGTTGTTGAAACCAGCTGTCGTCCCTATATGAACGACAGCCCTCAGAAATCGAAACTTGTGTGAGCCAATGATTACCGAGGTCTTACTTTTTAACGTGCGATTCCTAGCACTTGTGCTTTGTTCACAAAACTTCACGTTTTTCATGAATAATGTATTGATTAATTGATAATGGTGTACAAGCCGAACCTGTTGTAACAAATAAACCAGGACTCTGTCGAAATTATACAAAAGTCGTACTTTTCTTTTTTCATAATTTTATCACAAATTTCTACAAAAAATAAATCGTCAATCAAACAAATTTTCCCCGAATCATTTCCAAGGTTAGTCCTTGATTGTCTTGGTAAAACAAATTTTTTACCGAATTACGTCTTCTGTAGCCTCATCAACTTTTGTATATTTTTTATTCCTTTGTTTACATTTCATTGGATGGTTTCATTTAATGACCTGATAATCTGTAGAGTAAGTTAGTTTCGTTAACTCGCATATTCTTTTTACAATTTTATTCTGCAATGTATTTTTTTTTTTATTTGTTCTGAAGAGTCTCCAGAAAGCCTTACTGATGAAATTATTCCCAATTAATAATTCACAAACACAAATCACTGATAACTGACAGTTGTATCAGGGATCAGGAACAACACGATAGAATATGAATTTCATATTTGCGAGGCATTGCAAATGAACAGACGCCCTTTTTAAAGCTCTTTTTTTGTTGGGATCAGAAACACTGAGTTTATTATAGCTCCAGATAATACTGATGCGTAATTGATGTAGTTTTGTGGTAGACAGTGTTTTTGAATTGTATTCGCATTGAAGGTTTCATTATACATGAGACAAATTATTCTGAATGTTAATCCACCCTATACACAGTCTAAATAAGGTGTGTATCCTCATACATTATATTTAATAAATCCAAAATATTTTGTTTCTTTATTTAAAGTCGTCAAAGATTTGGATAAATCTTAATTGGCTTAACGTAATTTTGAATATGTTGAAAAAATTTACTAAAATGACATGTTAAATTCAGGTTATTGGCTACTCCAGGTTATTCAGATATTTAAGCACGTTGAATTATGTCTTTCTTTTTTGTTATTTTTTTGTGAAGAATAAAGGCTACTAAAACATTAAACATATTCTTGTACCCTCAAAGTATAGATCATGTACATTATGGGACATCAAATTTATGATATATACTTTTACAGTAGTGGAAATCAAAGTAGATTTTTTAATGTCAGCTGCAATAAATGAATAAATAAATTCTTTTTAAATTATTTTTTGAGTTTGGAAATTCTAAATCAGTATCAAAGACATTTAATTATAAAAATTTACAATTATTTTGACTTCCCCTGTAGAAATGAAAATTTTCTCTTTTTGTTTCCACTATTGATATCAATTTATTTCCTAATCAGTTATCTTTGTGAAGCGGACGAGTACCTATTAATATAATATGGTGAGTATTTAGTAATAGAATGGTGAACTTTGGTTTTGATTTGTTTAAAAATATCCTATTTAATAAGTTACAAAAGTTTTGTTAGTTCTGTTAACAAATTTAGGGGTGCATAGATTGAAAAAGACGGTGCTATGGATAAATAATTAGTTTTTCCTCAATATTTCGAAAATTATTTTCCTTTTTGAGAAATAAACAGAAGTAAATATATTGTTTTGTTCACTAAAGCATTCATTGACTTGACCGTTCTCAAATGAGAAAATATTTTTGTTATATGAACAATCTAATTTGATTTTGCAGAGTGTTATTTTTGTGTATTTTCAATGTATATGGATTTTTATAATGTTTGAAAATATATTTTTAAATATCATTAGTTATGTTTTTGTCGTGTTTACCCATATGTTAGATCTACATCTATACCAAAGTGATTAAAAGATTTATCTAAATCTATCCCCGATAAAAATCCGAGATAATAATTTAGTTTTCTGAACCATATGCTAGTATTTCATATAATAATAATAATATGTTTATTCTCCATTAGAAAATTTACATTTTATAGGAACGTCAATTGGTCAGTGATAATAAAATATATTATATAAAAAATAGAATAAAATAAGAAATAGAACGTACAAACAATACAATGAGACATACAGACAAATAATGTATATATACAAAGGCATTATAATCATACTATAAAAAGTATAAATAAAATTAAAATTACAGGTTACTATGGTTCATGAAGATACTTCCGTTATTCTTGATCAATGTTTCAAATTCAAATAAATTATATAAGTGAAGTTGGTCGTGGTGCTAGAGTATTTGCTCCCACCCAGGGTTCGATCCCCGGGACAGCCTGCCACTGAGCTAAAGTGGTTCGGATTCCACTTTTATTTAAACTGTAGGTCCCGGATCTCCCTTGCTCGCACAAGCTCTGCTTTTGAGGGGTTTTCTCCGAAAACCTGGGTGATTCGTAAAAACAAACTTTAAACTTTACAAAAAAAAAAAAAACAGTTCTCGGACAGTATTCGTTTTAATTGATATTTGAACCGTGTTAGTGGTATGTTCCTGAACTCTATGGGAAGAAGGTTGAAGAGCCGTTCATCGTTCCTTTGCGTTCTTTGCAGACGATGTAATGGCACGAACAAATTGTGTTTATGTCTGGTATCATAAGGATGAATTGACGAATGCGTTGTGTGTTCATTTATCTTTGATTTAACTGTTACTATTCCTTGATAAATGAGCAGTGAGTGGATGGTCATTATTTTTAACGAAGGAAACAGTTCTCTATAACTGGTGTCCCAAGGGAGCTTTAGTATGGTTCTTATTGCCACTTTCTGTAATATGAAAATTCTGGTAATATGTGTAGATACTGCATTACCATAACACTGTATTCCATACATCAACTGACACTGAAACAATGCAAATACGCAGATATTGTTGCTTCCATGTTTGTTACATGTTGGATTTTCCTCAATGTGAATATGACTTGTGACAGCTTGGTACACACCTTAGTTGTGGGTCTAAAATTACACCAAGAAATTTTATTGGCTCATTTTCATTGAAGCTATTCGTACCATTTATACTGAAGATTTTACAACGGGTTTTGCTTTAATTCAAAAAGAGATCATTGGCTGCGAACCAAATCTTAGCCTGTGCCATATCTTGATAAATAGGTAGGTGGTCAGTTCCTTTTTCAAGTTTTATACAGAAAGCTGTATCATCGGCAAACATACTTGTTAATCAATTATTGTGTGATATGGAATCTGGCATATCATTTATGTATATCAGAAATAAGAGTGGTCCTAATACAGAACCCTGAGGCACCCCTATCGTAACAGATATAAATGAACTCATGACATTATCACCAACCACTGCTTGACTACGATGTGATAAATATGATTCAAAGAAATTGAGACAGGTACCACGTATCTTGTATCTGTTTAGTTTTACAATAACATCTGATGGTACATCAGCAAGTGGTTCTGCTAGAAAAAGAGAACATATTTTGACAATAAACATACTTGAACCCTCCAAATCTTCGCTTTTTTTATTTTGTAATTGGGGTAATTTTAATTATTTTTTTTTTTAGTTTTTGGACAATATTTTTGGCATTAGTGACGAAAAATGTATTCAAATCATCTTCACTTAACAGGGTTTTTATGCTTTCTATTTCTGCCAATTTCTTTATTGACAATATTCCAGACTGTCTTCTGTTTATTGTCGGATTTCATAATACGTTTATTGTTGAATGTGCGTTTGTTACTGTCTAACAGTTTGTAATAACTCTTTTTATAGTCATTGTATAATTATCAGAGGTTGGATGTTGTTTCTGCCAAGAGTGTAAGAACATTAATCTGTTTTTAGCATCGTAAATTTATGGTGCTAATCAATATGATGGCGACCTCATAGTTTTGTTTTTTTTTCGTTGTGAAACATATATTATGGAAATAGGTGAAAGTTGAAATAAAAGCTGAATATTATTCTTCTGCAGTTGAGCTTGTAAAAACATCTCCCCACTTTTCATTAGCAAGGTAGTTCTACATCAGTTGAATATTATTTCGAGAATAACTTTTTGTTCTGAAGTGACTACTAGGAACCGCCGGATGTATATCTTTCGTAAGTTGTATCAATTGACCCCTATGATCAGAGACTCCTAATTCCACTACTGTTATTTTTGCATCGTCAAAATTAATAAAAGAATTATCTAAACATCTATTCAATCTAGTATTTTCAAATACTGCTTGACAGAGCCAATGAGTAAGGAATACATTTTTAACATTCGATGCTCTTTGGTCGGTTGGGTCCAGAAAATTAACATTAAAATCACCTGCAAAAATCACTTTGCTATTTTGTTTTGCCATGAAGTTGTTATATAATTCATGAATCACGAGTAATATCTTGATAAAAAGTAGATCTGTATACTGTAATTATTACGATATTCAATAGTTTTATATGACACGCTGCTATTTCACATATTTTTTTAATGGACATAGTACTAATACTTATAATTTCTGTAGACTTTGTAAATACAAGACCCTCCTCTTATAAAAGTGGTTCTATAGTAACAGATTATAGCAATGTTTCTCAAACGCTTGTAACCAGTGTTCAGTTATACATATTACTGATAATGTTAGCTAAACCTCTCTAACTCATTCATTTTGTTCCTTATACCCTGCGAACTTAAATGAAAAACAGACATGAATATTTCTGATGTGGAACCTTTTACGTTTGTCATTAATTTGTTTTCTAAAAAAAACCTCATCCTTACTGGTATTTTCGAATCTAGGGAAAAAAACCGAAAACAAAAAAAAAACAAAAAAATACCCCCCCGAAAAAAAAACGAAAAAAATACCTCCCGAAGAAAAAACTAAAAAAAACACGGAAAAAAAACGGAATAAATACGCGATAACAATGGCCAGTACACAAAAAGTAATGAAATTTCAACTGTGCGTCATGTTAAAGAAACTAGTCCATATTTGATTTATTTTACAATACCAATAAATGTTTTAACCTATCCTGTGGAATGTTCATCGTCGACGACCAAAAAAGACGATTTTTTATATTTTTATGACTCGATTGTTCCTGAACGAACTAACCTGGTGACAGCTGGAAAATCTGTTGTTCCACCCCTCTGTATTGTAAAATGAATCAAATATGGTCTAGTTTCTTTAACATGACACAGTTGAAATTTCATTACTTTTTGTGTACTGGCCATTGTTATCGCATATAGGGGTATTTTTTCCGGGGGGTATTTTTTCCGTAATTTTTTTCGTTTACCGGTATTTTCTGAAGCTAATTTTTCTTCGTTTCTGATACTGATTATCTCGCACTCGAAATCATCCATCAAAATTTCCTTATCTTAATCATTATTGTTTATGCTGTTTTGACAGTTGGTATCAATATAGATTACATTTTTATGAGCAACAGAAAAATCATTCATCATCATACCAAGATAACTATTTTAGAATATTAGATCAATTAATGCAACTTTATATTTTGAACGATTTTCTTTATTCACAGAAGTTTATTAGGATAAGAAATAATACCATGTCTAGTTTATCAATAAACACAATTCACACTCATAAAATATAAACTTAAATCATTCTTTAAAACCGATAGGTTCTTGGAAATTATCTAGGTTTGAAAGTCTGAAATTAACAATTCGGTTTTACAAAACCGAAAATATAAAATATTATTTCACCACTATGGATCTGATGGTGAAAGGTCAAACATATCTTGTTCTATAGGTTTGGAAATCCATGTCCCCAGTTGTGCTTTCATGAATGCTTCATTGAGACACTGTTTGGCCACCTATGGAAGTAAACAAAAAAAACATGAAGTTTAAAAAATCAGATTATTAGATAGCTACAAATAGACTAAAACGTTGTGTACACACAAAGTATAAAATGATATTTGGATCCAGTACACATTCAAAAAGAAACATACCTAAATAAAAAATACTAGTAGTATACGGTTTTTAAACGCCCTAAAAAGAATAAAATAATTTCTCCCAGCCCAATACATATCTACAATTTAAAAAAAATATAATTTTTTAATTCATCTACAAAAGATTCCTGAATCTTTAACCTTATTCTCACATTCTAGAAGAATTTTAATAATTAATGCTGAAACATTATATCATATTATTATCAAAATTTTATGAAATAATATTGCTTGTCATCCAGTTCTGAATGATGTTTAAAGTTTCAAGTCTCTAGCTCATCAGAAAGTTCGTATACTGAAAATTATTATTATTATCATTATGATGAACATATATTACTATTTTGATAAATAATATACATACTAAACAGATCGTGAAAATGTATACTGAACAATGAAAATGTTATGATGTTCTCTTACCATTATGTACAAAATTATAATTGAATTGAAATGTATTCCAAGACCCACATCACATCTTGTTCAGTTATACATACCATCGAAGCCTTTTCAACCCAGAAAATCTCTAGCTCGCCTCACTCATAACTAAACTTAGGTGGAATTGCTAGTTACATAATTGTAAATCAACAATAACTAATTACGTACCTTGTAATGTTGTACACTTTCTTTTGCCTCCGCCATTGTACTGGGTACACTCTGGACTTCTGATATGGTTGTCAATTTTCCGAACAGGTCAACAAATCTCTTACCTAATTTCTGTTTGGCTACAATTGACACACCATCTTCCGGCTTGCCTATGGTTGAGTTTATTATTTCAGGACTTTCAAGACCACATGTCCAAATAACAGAAAAATTTGGTGCTTTCTGTGGTTGTCGAACCTCCACTGATGTCGATCGCCACATGGCAGGTCTGTTCAAAAGATATGGTGGGGGTAAACCTTGCAAACTCCCTTCAATACGTTTGCCAATTGCTCTAAAAAAAACGGTTCAAAATACATTGTAGCTATAAATCAATAAATTATTCAACATTCAACTAAAAAATATGATTTTTTGTTTTTGCCAGTTTTGAGATGAAATTATGTTTTTCAGTTTTCGTATTTATCTACATCTTTTTCACCAAACCAATGGCCTTCTCCAGGTGAAAGTACACAGAGTTTCCTAGATGAGTATCAGACATAAATATATTACCCGAGAAAATAGCCAATAAAATTAATATATACAAATTTACTGATTTTCCAGATACTTTGAAGAAGCCCCTTGATGAGGGTAACAAAATGGTTGGATTAAATCTGCCTTTTATTTCATTAAAAAAAAACATTCAGAATAATTATATTCAATGCAATATTTTACCTATGAAGATGGGTCTCCCTCATGAGACTTCCGAGAATTATTGATTTCAAGTATACCGGTTCAATAAAATGTGACAACAGAGCCCCTTGTAGCCCCAAGACGTTCCATCGGCATATTTTATCTGAACACGACATAGTCAAAAGCCTTTCTCCCTGCAAAAAAGAAAATACATTTCCAAAGTATTTATTGTATGATGGTATTTTGACAATTTCCATTTGATTCAGAATTGGAGTACAGTGTATTTCAATTCTTACTGAAAAAATTCCGTACATTCATAGAAATAATAGTAATATTTATTTCTAGATACATGAAAATATATTCAGGACAAAGTATTTGTATTTCCATTAACTTTTCAGTAGGTATGGTTCAAATCTACTGCAACGATTTCGAGGCCGGCCCTGATCGCCTAATTACTTATTCATTTCTGAACATTCAATATTAATGAATAATCAATCTGGGTTTCGAAAACAATATTCTTGTGAATCAGCGCTACAACATACCCCATGCTTTATTAAAACCCAATTAGATAACAATAAATATGTTGTCGCAGTTTTCCTTGACCTGAAGAGAGCCTTCGAGACAATCGATAGGAAAATATTGTTATCCAAACCTAAACAGTATGGTATTATTGGTATTGTACATGACTGGATAAATGACTACCTTACAGACCGGAAACAACGGGTACGTTTTAAAGACCAAACATCTTCCGATGTGGTCAAAGACGTAGGTATTCCTCAGGGAAGTGTCTTAGGTCCCCTACTCTTTATTTTGTATCTGAATGTTCTTGACCTTTTTGTAAAATTTGAATTTATCAACCTATTTGCTGATGACACCTTAATTGCATGCAGTGATGTCAACTTTGAAAGAGCTATTGAAAAAATGAACACTGTCTTGTTATCAATAAGTAAATATCTGAGCTTAAATAAACTGAAACTTAATGTAACTAAAACACAAGCGATGGTCTTCTCAACTAAATATAAGTATGATTCTCTCGATATTGATAATATTCGCTTGAACATAAATAATGAAAGTATTCAAGTTGTCACAAACGCTAAGTATTTGTATTGAACTTTAATAGTCATTTTGATTATATGTATAAAAAAAATCGAAAAAACTTTTTCTCTCGTATATCCCAACATCTTTCAACTGAGACTAAAATAACTGTGTATAACTCAATCATTCAGCCACATTTTGATTATTGCGCATCTGTTTAATCTCAATAAGTTGAATATGCTCCAGAAGCTACAAAATCGTGGAATGAGAATAATACTAAAAACAATTCACCTCACCCCTATAAGATCAATGTTAACAACCCTCAACTGGTTCTTAGTGGAAAATAGGCTGTTTTATTTCACTATGATTTTCATATTCAAAATAATAAACCATTTAATACCAGATTACTTTCAGAAGTACTTAACATTTAATAAGGATATTCATAATTATAAAACTCGTGGCAAAAATGATATTTACGTTACTTGCACTTCCTATCATAGTACGATGAATTCACTATTTTTCAAAGGTTTCTTGGAGTTCAATAAATTACCAGATTCTATTAAGGTATCTACCTCACTGGTGCAGTTTAAAGCCAAATTGAAGGAATTCATCCAAAAATGAGTAACTACAAATATGGATTTGAAACCGTTATGACAATTTATTGTATATCATATACTTCGGTATTAGTATTATACTAAACGTTTTATTCCATGTGTCTATTTTTTACTTACATTGCTGGCTACTATTTTTTATTCTTCTTAGTCCAAGTTTATTTTTTATTCACATGTATTTTTAATATTTCAATTGCAATTTTTTACTCGCAATTTTTTACTCATTGATGTTATTGTAATCATTTTATTCTGTCTGTATTTATTTATATTTCTGTATATTGTAATGTGTTTCTTACATGTATATTAGGGTTCCTGATTAAAATAAAGATCTATCTATTCACTCTCGGCTTGCAAGTAAACAACGCGAGATCGCATATCTGTGATGACTCATAACTTCCAAGAAGGAAAGAGAACTGGCTCGAATGGAATAGTCGCTTCGAGAGCCATCTGAATGAGTCGCCGTATAGACTCGATAGATTGAGAACTGTAAATAGAATCTGCTTGTCAGTATATAAGACGCTCGACATGAGAGGGCGGATATCGTCGCAAGTTGCGTTACAGATATAGTTCGAGAGTCGGCAGACAGACAGCGACAGTGATCAATTGAAACAGTGACTGTGACATAAATGTTGAAAATAAATTAAGCTATTGTTAAGACGAGTTTTAAATAAATTAGCAAAATTAGTGTATTTTCGCTACATTACTTACTATAATTTTATATTTTGCATTTTCAAATAATTTAGAATTTTCATCGGTACATTTTATCCCGCACCTTTCTTGAAGTCAGTCTATAAATACAGTATATGTAAAGGTGCATTTATTATGAGCACAGAATACGCACTCGCAGAAGCGTTTACATTAAAATTCATTCTCGGGCAAATTGGATGATGCAATTAGTATTCTGAAAGTTTCACGTTCAATAATACAATATCGTAAATTATCAATATTCTTGCATAAGCAGTAAAGCCATATCATTGCTCCACTAAGGCTCTGTGGTTAAACAAATTGTCTTGAAAATTTCACTCATGTATTAAAATATCCATAAGAGGTGTAGAATTATCGCTGAATTACACCTATGTGGATTATCAGTAGTAATACCACAATTGAATGAATTTTCGCGATAAGTATGTCGATTCATTTCTGAACGAAACTAAATCGCTTCGAGAAAACACCACGAGTCTGCAGGACCAGTGGTGTTTTCTTGAATCAATTCAGTTGAGATCAGAAATAAAACACAGACTTTTGAGATAATTTCAATCACAAGTGGCATTTTATTAGACTATTTCTGAAACATAGAGAAAAGTAAAAAATCTGAAATTCGGCAAAATTAGAAGAAATTAGCAAAATAGTTTAGAAGTTGATCTGCAAAAGTAATAAAGTTTAATAAACAGAAAACATTGGCATCAAACGAAATACATATTTATTTGACAATATTCCACAGGCCATCGGTGATCGTTTTTTTGCTGTCAGGTTGGTAATGAAATATGGTTTTTAATATTTGAAACACTGTATTTTGATACACTGACAGCAATGACAAATAACAAATTATTATAACCAATCCCCAGCCAATCCCTTCAATCTGATAAATGTCAGTGTATCAAAATAGTGTTTCAAATATTGAAAACCAAAATTCATTACCAACCTGACAACAAAAAAACGATCACCGATAGCCTGTGGAATATTGTCAATTAAACCAGTGATCTGTTCATTTTGAAATGCGTGCATGACTTGATTACTTATATTTGACGTTTAACAGTCACATACACAAATCTGAAAACTCCGAACTTGACAGATCAATCAGAATCAAGAGTCAAGTTTGGTATTATCGATAATCCGAATTTGACTAGAGCCCCTGATTGGTTCATTTGACGTGCGTGATATAGTCGCTGTAATTCAGCGCGCTAGGAGACAATTCAACTGAAGTGAAAACTGAAGTGACTGATCAACTACAATAAATATTATCGTCGGCTTAGTGTGTTAACCTGCTAACTCCATTTGAGAAAAAAATTTCAGGAGAAGCAAAAATAAAATTCAATACTAAATAGAATAGAATGGTTTTAGGTATCAATAAGATTAAGTGAATATCCGTTTACTAATATCTTAGCTGATTTTCACAGCCAATGAAGATTTTCTCTCTCGTTTTCATGGTATATATAACAATGATTTTTCACAAATTGGAGATAGCAGGTTAACACTCTAAGCCGACGTTATGATTCTTTTTTTTTCTTGAAGAAATTTGCTACCGAATACCATTCGTACTTTAAAAACCAACCAAATAATTCTGAATGTGTTGAATGTGTTATAATGAAAAACTGCACTTGGTTAGTTGCTGAAAAAAATTAAATAAAAATTTAAAAAAACACGTTTTTTTCAGAATTATCGGTAATTTTTAAAGCACTTACGGTACATCCCCTAAAGCTCTCTCATAAGTTGAACGTACGCCGCCAGTGATTCTCGTACAAATTGAGCATGTACCTAAGACCGACACCGCATAGGAAAATACAAAGCGCATTACTATTTACACTCGAGCATTCGCGGTAGATCGGTGCGTGTGCGCTCTAGTCTAAACGCACCTTAATACCAGTATGTACGTATGAAAAAATGTGTCGGCAAATTTGTCTCAAATAATTCCTCATTTTTCAACAGATCAAACATATTAGAGATTTCTTGAATGTAGATCTCTGCAGAAGTAAAAATATCACTATAACATATCTTTCAACAATCTCTGGAATTTTTTCACTAAGCTGTTCTTTTTCGCGTTTGGTAACGGTAGTCGTTGCAGAGCGATGTTTACCATTTTTCCTACCATCCACTTACAGTGTTGGCTATAACAGCAAATACCTGTCAGAAAACTACTACCCTGGCTGATACCACGACGGGTATTGAATGTCAAACATAAAAACCTACAGCTCCACCCTGGGTGGTCGCTGCTCACTTCAAGCAAACACCAGACGTCTGGTTTGGCATCTAGACAACTCACATCACACTTGCTTTTTCAAACAAGGCATGTGGTCTTTGTATTTGTGAACATTTCTCAACGTGCTTATTTATGAAAGACTACGTTTTTGTCCGATAAAAAAGGGCTTTTTCAATTAACATACGTTTTGTTATCGGTCATGACTGCATATATTTCGACTTTTTCTTGAATAATTAATTCAAGCAGACTTACTTCATTCTTCAAATGTTTGATGATTTCATCATTATTTATTTTCGAATATAAAGTCCAAACACTATCAGTTGTTGTTCCGTCATGATTCACAATTTCACTTGTGTCACAGCAAATAACACGAGTTTCATCAATCATCACATTACTCTTCTAGACAACTTTGGTGAAAGTGAATAAAAATATTAATGAACCAATTATGAAAATACCTGAACAATGCCGTCCCATGTCTGAATTGGAGATGTGTTCTTCACAGGTATCGTCCCCTCACCAGACTCGATTTTTGTTCTCAACTGCCCTCTTGATACCCTATTGGGGTGTTTATCAAATGTTTGGTTTTCTTCGTGAGGACTAAATATTCTTGCATCTCCACATGGAGCAGTGTTGATATATAAGTGGAATTCTATCCCATCTTTTAATCTATATCCCTTCCCATCTTCTCTTGAAGCAAAAATTGACTGTTCATAGGATTCTTGAAATAAAAAAAATGGTATATGAAAGATAATTTCTGAAAAGGCCATCTATTCAAAAAATTAAAAATAATATTCTGAAAATTATCTAAATCAAGTGAAAGTGGGTTTGACATAAGAGATTGGTTGGTTCATCCAAATCAGGAATTTCAAACTATTTTGCTGAAAGTCAGAAACAATTTAATTAATCGAAATTCATAGGTTAAATTGTATTCAATACTCTCTTTAAATAATTAGATGAAAAACTGGGAAAACTTTCCATTATTATAAATTAATGTTTTATTCTTGAAATACTGAAGACTTGAAATAAATACCTATTCAATTCTCAATGGCAAATAATAATAATAGCCGTCCTCTAAACGTATAAACTTTTAGATGTATTTCAAAAGAATATGGCTTGGATACTTTTGAGTGATAAAGGAAAGAATAAACATACTATCAAAAAATTAAAATATTTCCTGAGTTTTCATTCTATAACTCAGTCCCAAAAGGCAGGAATGGCGTGTTTTGAATTTTGTGGGTTTGTTAAAATCTCGTTTTCGAAAAATTTAACTTTTTGGTTTATTTTAATAAAAAAAATTGTTTTTGAATGGAGGTATGACAGTAGGTTGCAAACAATGTACTATACATTTGTCTTACCTTCACTTAATAACATCTCCAGCTGACTATAGAAGTAGTTGATTAGACACCTTCTAGCCAAAATTTCTGCATGCATGTCATTCAGAGAGGCTCCATTGATACTAATATATTCCCCAGAAACACATTTTGTACCAGTTGTAACACAAATCACTTCAGCGTCATCCAAAGATCCATTTTTTATCATTACAATCCCAGATAACACTTTCCTCTTCATATGTGTTATATCTTTAGCCATCAGAGTGGAAAACTTTTCGTTGACCAACCTGAAAACAAAATTGTTGAATTTTAATACCGCTCATATATTATATGAAACATTTCAGTTATCATTTTTGTGTGATTGGAGTGAGTGATGAAACACAATGTAGATTAGAATTGCTATACCAACTAAACGAAGTTTCTGTTTGTATCAATTACCTATCTAGTGGTGAATTTTTACCGTAACTTGTACTGACTTTTAACAAATTAAGTATTAGAATTTCGCAATCTTCTATGAAGCACATTCAATTTAATAAGGCCAAGAAGCTCGGTGCAAACAATGAATACATTTAATAACTTGAAGATAAAACACAACACAAATAAATCAGAAGTAAGGATGAAGATGGGAGTATATTCTAGCTATAATAAAATACCACCTCTCTTTAATTATGAAAATAGCAGTCATACCTTCCCACTATGTCAGCTTTTTCTTGATCCTCCCTACTAGCAAAGGGAATGTCAATATTTGAAGGAGTTTTCAATTTACAGCTATAGTTTACTAGTTTATTCAATGCAGCAGAAGCTGCAGCATTTTTCGCCAATTTCTTATTTGAACCTGGAAAGAAATGGGAGAATTGTCAATAAAAAAAATCTTTTGAAAAAAATTAATACAAAATGTTTTATTTAAATGCGCTAAAAAATAAAATAAACTTTGAAGTAAACCAAACCTATAATTTTCTTACATTATGAAATAATGCAAGTCGCTATAAGTACCTACATTTCTTGTAAATAAAATTACTTGTATAAAGATTTCAGGGTTGGCATACACAAAAACCCATATCAAAATCACAGTGGAATGTAATCAATAGCGATATGTTTTAAGTTACCTAACAAATATACATATACTTGAATATTTTTAAATCAAATTATACAATTACATATGAAATATTAAGTACCAACAAAATTATAAAATATTATGACATAAATAGTAAAAGACTTCGTTACTTTACATGATGATTTTTGGAAATTTTATAGGATGCTGCTGGTATCCAAGTATTTTTTCTTTTCTATTGCGGCTGATAGATTTGATTAGCTTAAATTATTTTTTGGTTAAGTAAAATTAAATTTTAGTTATGTGCGTTTTAAGTTCCATATAAAATTGCCTGTACTTATTTACATTCCTTATACTGACTGGGATTGAATTGAAAGTGTCCATGCATCTATTTACAATTTACAGGGTTACTTAAAGCTAGACTGGCTCTGATATTTGGTAAATAGAGATTGTCATTTCCTAATTATCTTGTTTCATAAGTGTGTTTAAACTTACACAAAGGCTGAAGGACTACGGTTGATGGCCTATTGGGTATTCCAATAAAGTACATTTATTGTTATTACCCTAGACCATTTTATTTTCCAAATTCTATTGATTGATATAATCTTTGTTTCTCAATAAATGGTTAATGTTTGTGTCTGGTAGTATGAATTCAATAATATTTATAATCCCCAGTTTGTGACTATATTAAGTAGCGATTTTTGTATTCAAATATTCTCTACATTTATAGTGACATTATATAGTCAATATGTTTCTGCCGGTTTAATTTATCGGCAATAACAAGTCCCAGATATTAAATGTTTTTGAGTTTGTCAATATCGGCTCCATCTATATCAATAAGCCAATATGCTTACTTGTTTAGGTCCTACTTTACTGTTTCCTATAGTGTTTTATGATTTATACCACTATATAGGTATCCATACTGTAGATCGTCGTAAGCCCAAAACATGAAATAAATACAGAGGCCCCTGCGGTACCCACAGTTATTTATAAGCCTTTCACTAGAGTTTGTTCTAATATCAAGATATTGTTGCCTATTCAGTAAGTAGATAAGTAATAAGTTGCAACATTTTTCGAAAAGTATACACAAAGAAAGTTATCATTGAGGTGACAGACTCGTACAAAACTGTGTCAAACATAAACCATAAACATACAAGTACAAAAATACTTGAGAAATCCTAAACTTACCAGTTCCTTGGAAGGATTCGCCATTTATAAAAATAGTCATCTTGAATCTTCCAAAGGGATCACTTTCATTAGAGGTACAAGTGAATTCTGCCCCGGGATATAATTCATTGAGGAGCATAAGAGGGCCTTTGTCAATTTTACTGTTTGAAGATGGTTTGATACCGCCTTTATTTTTAACAACCACTTGATCTGATGTGAAATCCATTTTCGTCACTGCAATTGAGTTTGTCGAGACAATCATACCATTGGTTGGGAGCTGAATAAAAGATTTCAAAGCCTCCTCGGCAGCCATGATTTTTGCAATCTTTTTGGAATTTCCACTACCATAATACTTCTCACCGTCAACTTCAACACATACTTTGAATGTTGGATTATGTGACGGACCAGATTGTTCAATAACTTCATATTTTAGACCAATTTTCAGCTCATTCAGAACTGATATAGGATTCTTCTCATTGAGGGTTACATTCCTGACATCACTCTTTCTCTTTTTCGGAAACAGCGGGGACGGTTCATCTGAAGAAAAAAAATGCCATTACAATCAAATATTCAGGAAGGATAACCTGATATATTTCAATTTGTTATTTCAAATCAAAACATATTTTATATAAGTTTTCATATACATACATGGCTAAAAACTAGGATTGATTCAACTCTAATTTACAAGTTCTATAAAGACAAGTGTTATTGCTTCCAAATGATATCAGATGTACATATGGGAAGTAAACTGATTGAAAACAAGGATATTGAAAAAATTTTAGGATATTTTTGGATAGAAATTTGATGAGCACAACTAATTTCAATAAAAAACTCGTTATGTTTTGAGATTAGTACCAAACGAATAGGATTATTATTCAACTATAGACTTCTAATTATTACATTAGGGCATAACATTCTGAGAGGTATGTGTAATAATCAACTTTTCCAGTCGGTGTTGTTTAACACTGCAGAAAAAGACAATTGGATACCTTTGTAAACCAAAAAGAACAGATTCACGTTCACTTTTTTCAAAGAACATATGATCTAAACTCTTGTCTAATTTTTTATAATGGTTTCTATAATCCATAAAAGTAGATTGGAGTTTGAAATCAACAACATCCCCTACAATTATTGCCAGAACAAAAATCACTCAAATCTCTCCATTCAACTATACAAAAGGTTTTTTGATTTATAATGGAGTGAAAACGTATAATAAAGTAAAACTCCCAAGTGATGCCTATTACAGTTTGGCGAAATTTAATGTTAATTTCAGTGTAAATTTTAACTCAATTTACCTAGAATTGACTGTGACAATAATTCTATTCATGAATTTGTACTATGGTGTTTTATACTATTTTAGCCAATGCTTGTTGATGAACTGTTTGAAATTGCCGATTTCATTATTTGAAGTACTTTTTTAAATACCTATTTAAAATTATTTTAGAAGTTCTATTTATTTTAGAGTTAGTGAAGAATGTTTTAGGTATTACCTTTCCAAACTAATATTTTACAAGACTTTGTAAACAAAACACAAATCTTCACACATTATACAATATACTTTGATTATATTTTTTTATTATGGTGAATTCATGTACGACATAACTTAGTCTTAACATAACTAAACCTCCACCTTAAGAAAATGAAACTTCACTTTCTTATGATAATATTCACGCACGCAACTTGAGGATTTAAGTGTGATTTATGAAAGTCAAGTTAGTCAGTTTTCAACTTTGATCACAATTCTTCTTGCAAACATACTGGGCATGTTCAACATCGGTATCAAGAAAATAATTTAAGTTACAAATGTTCTCCTGGTTAAAATAAATATAAAAAGTTCCAAATATAATAAATAATAATAATAATGATGTTTATTATGCATAAAAAATACATTTTATACACAAAAGGAAAAGGGTTAGCTAAAGGCTATCTTCCACCCCTCCCATAAATTATACAATGTGTGTAAGAAAATACAAAATGAAAATAGTTAATTACTAACAAAACATTAACAGAAAAAAGAAACTGATGAAGAAATTACAAAGTATACAGGCATATAGGTACTATAGCTAATAATAGTCTTAACACTATTGGTCATTGAACGATTTCATTGCAATATCATAGGTACATTCAATCTAATTATTAACACTGGGCAGTAAGCAGCTTTGATTTTATTTATTTTTTGAATTGTGTGTTAGTGTAATGTAAAATGGGTAGAATGTCATTTAGATAACTAGGAGCAATATAAGAATAGCATCCTTCAAATATAGAAGTACGGTGCTGAGGTATATTATATAATAATAATAATACTCAATCATAAACACTCGTTGAGTGTCCCCAAAGGCATAACCTGTGCGGGTAGAGGACGGCTATTATTATTATTTGCCGTGGCGCTCCGGGACGACTTACTGATTTTTGGTGGCGTATTAACTTTTCAGCTGTAGGAAAACCCGGAAAACCTACAGCACCACCTCGGGTGGTCGGTGTGCACTCCAAGCTAGCACCAGACGAGATTGTCATCTAGACAACTCACAATACACTTGCTTTTCAACAAGGAATGCAGTCGCCTATCGATCCGATATAAAGTAGATGATATCAAATATTGGACTCTGTGCTTCACATTCAACTCCTCAATTTTTAGCAAAAAGGGCGTGACATGTTCATATGGTATACAGCTTATGAATCGCATGCAAGCATTTTGTATCCGTTGTAGTTTTAATTTGTTGTATTGTGGTAAAAAATTGTAATACACCGAACAACAATACCCGATGTGCGGGTAAATAAGCGTTTTAACTAGCCGGAGTTTCAATCCTTCAAATAACTGATATTTGAATTTATATAGTGACTTGAGTTTGAAGAATGATACTTTAAAAATGTGTTCATGTTCGTTGAAAGATAAGGAGCTATCTATGGTTACGCCGCGATTTTTAGCAGTGTCTACCCAGTCAATATCTGCGTTATCGAGAATGAGCTTAAAATTTGTTTGAACTTCAATTTTTTGTCCCTCAGATCCTACTGCATAAAGCGACAGTTTTGGTCGGATTGATTTTCAAGCCTTGATGTTCTGAGTACAGAAATGTTTTATGCAAATCTGAATTTATATTGGTTATGCAACTTTCTGTATCAATGTTATGGAAAGACAAATATAACTGTTTATCATCTGCATATAGATGTACCTGACAATGTGATAAGGAAGAGGGATAATCAAAAATAAACACTGAAAACATCAAGGGCCCCAAAATGCTTCCCTGAGGTACACCTGAAGAGGTTTCCTTCAGAGATGACCATAAATAGTTATCAAGTTTGACCCTCTGTGATCGGCCTGTAGTCATCCATTTCAGAGAACTCTCAGCAAATCCTAAGAAGTTCAGATTGCCAATGAGCAAATCAAAGTTGACTAGATCGAAAGCTTTGCTTTGATCGAGCAGTACCAAAATGGTGACTTCTGATTCATCTCTGGCTCTCGTCAGATCATTGATTACTTACAAAAGGGCAGTCTGTGTTCAATGTTTCCATGTTTCCGGCGAAACCCAGACTGCTCATATGGAAGTATTCGGTTTTCTTCCAGAAAAGTTTTCACTTGGCGGGAAACATTTTTCTCGAATATTTTAGAGAATGAAGGCAGAATACTAATAGGGCGCAGGTCACTGAAGGTTGATGTAAAACCATGAAAAAATAAACGGCAATTTAAAAAATTCTGAAAAAAAACGAGTTATTCAGGCATTCAAATTGAATAATTAGAGATGTAGAAGAAAATCTGATGAACAGTTTTCGGAGAAAAAAATAAAAACCTAATTTTGAGAGGATATTTTAAGTTTTCCCAAAAACCATTCTTCAGATTCCATTTCAAATATCATGACATATCAATGTGTAAATAAAAGATGATCACGATTTTTTTCAGAATTTTTGAATTCACGGTTCACTGACAATTCAAAAAAAATCAGAAAATCTTTTTATAAAATCAAAGAAAGTTGAGAAGAATCGCTTTTGTAAGTGATAAGTGATTAAGGAACTATTCGTACTATTTTTCAGACATAAAATCAAACGATTTATATTTTTATTAATAATTTTTAAAACCTCGGACAAAAAACGGTAAATCGCTTCAGTAAGTGATTCCTTTGTAGTAAATGAACGAAAAGACAGAAATAGTTCTGTCACTGTCCACAAAGTATTGAACAGAATTATTGTCACTGTCATATTTACTGTACAGCGTTGCCAATAGTTCTAGACAGCGGTAACCGATGTAATTTGTTTAATTTATCGAAAATGAAAGTTACGTCGATAGAGGGGTTTGTCAGTTCATCAGTTGGATGTTGGACTGGTCCACCTAAAGCCTTGGAGTCCTTGGACACAACTGAAGAAGTATGTAAGTAATAAGTTTTATGTTTTGCGATTTAAAATGTCAGTTTTGAAAATAAAACAGGATGCAAAACAGAATTGAAAAATAATAATAATAATCATAATAGAGTATTTATTGTCCATTCCAGTTGTTTTTTAATAACATTAACTTATATACCTACATAAAAAATAACGGCATAATAGGCGGAGTTCAGCTTACCAAGTTGAAAAATATTGATAAAAATAAATTATAGTGAGTTGTACATATAAGCTGCTATTTTTGAATTTTACCAACAATTTTGTTGTTTGTACTAAAAGCAAATCTAATCTAGGAAGCAAGATCAAGCACGGACTGATTATATCTATAACAAACCCATGGGCACTGCAACCCCGAATATCAGAAAAACAAACGGAAAGAATACAATAAATAATATACTGGTGAACCGGAAAAAAGGGGCAATACCAAAGATTCCCAAGATTTCCTTCCACAGGAAAACCGACGGCACAGGCATCATCAATAAACCAAAATCTAAGAAAAAGAATGAACCAGCTTCAAAGAAAATGGTCCCCACCTTTGGAAACACTAAAAACGATTGAAAAGATATCCCCTTTGAGAACAAAAGGAGGTTTCCATGGTAAGCCTGGATGTTCTGCAAATCAACCGAAATTTGCAGACAAGGAAAATACATCACTGTTTCTGAAAAATGTGGTGTACACCCATTACAAAACTGAAGACTCCGCAAATTTTCCGAAACTTGCAGACATGACTCGGAACTGGGGTTGAGTTCGAAAAACGAGGTCTCCACACGATACAAATCTGAGGGCTCTGCAAATTTCCTGAACTGGGAGACCTCGTATTTTGAATTCAGTGGCCTCTGCTGGGTCCTGTCTATCAATTTGATTGATTTTGTAGGGTTTCCAGTTTCATATTAGATGTAGACCTCGGGGATCTCGTTATTTGAATTCAATGGCCTCTGAAAAGTATTGTCTGTGAATTTGGTGGAAGGTGCAATGCTTCCGGTTTTGGTTTAATGGAGACCTTGGGGGCCTTATTATTCGGTTTCAATGTCTCTTGTTGTGTTCTGTCAACAAATTTCAGGAAATTTGTTGCTCGCGCCCTCAGATTTGTCTTATGGAGATCTCATTGTTCAAACTCAACACCCCATACTGAGTTATGTGTGCAAGTTTCAAAAAATATAATAGGAAAGTTTGAACCGAAATTATTATAATAATTATTAAAAAAGGAATTGGATGTTTTCCACCATCATGAATCATGACTTTGTGTGCGTCTCATCAATGTCGACTTTTTACTATAAACCTCATGTTTAATGTCTTGATAAAGAAAATTAACATTTCCGAAAGCTCGACCGATTAACAGAGAGTATTCTAATAAACAGCCCAGTATTTTGACTGCATCCTCAAGATCAATCCACATTTTTCCTTAACTAGTCAGTCAAGACTGCCCTTCGCCTTATACATATCATATATTTTACATATATCCCTAATGTAGATAATACAGTAGATAAATAATTCATTATTGAAGAGAAAGAAATCACAAAATTCATCTCCACAACGAACACGAAATGTAATAATAATTACTCTTATTAGTAATCCAGCTATCCATAATATAGCTACATAATTTACTGCTTTATGGGCCGCAGTGGTCATGATGGTAGAGCATTAGTCTATCAATCAGAGGGACGTGGGTTCGATTCCCAGCATGGTCACTGGTCTTGTGCTAGGAATCACACGTTAAAAGGTAAAGTAAGACCTTGTTAATCCTTAGCTCACACAAGTTGCGGGGGTGACAGCTGGTTAACGGAGAAAACAATTTTAAACAACAACAATGCATTGAACCACATTACAACAATTAATACCAGCTGATAATAATCATCCAGGGAGCTATTTCGCACTACTTCAAATAATGTTGAGATTTGGCAACAATGCAGTAGCAGTAGGGTTGACCGTTGGATATTCGGTAGATATTCCAGCAGAAAACTGTAATTTATTTGGAAATATTATAAAAGATCGCTGTCACCATGGTATGAAAAACATATCTTGTCAGTGCCATCTTACAGTTCAGACACGCGAAATATTTGACTTTATATGAACCTGAACGTGGTAGGTGCTTTTTTTTTCGGGATTGGAATTATATTAGCAACCTTCCAAACATCTGGAAAAATACCCTGTCTAAAAGATTCGTTAAAAATATGTTTCACTTCATTGATACAGTGAGGTATCACTAAAGAAATCATCTTGATATTCATATTGTCAGTTACTAAAGCATTAGATTTTATCTCTTTGATTGCTGTCAAAATATCATTACATATCTCGGTAAGAGAAAAGTTCACATTAGCGTTTAATTTGTTACTATTATAATATGAAAGAGTATCATTATTTACTACTGAATGTCCAGCCACATTTAAGAACTAGTCATTGATTTCCTCTGGTCTACGTAGTTCCATTGGCAGGCTACCAATTACTGAGGATGTTTTTGTAGTGACACACCATTCAGTAAGATTTCTCCATGTCTTTTTGGAGTTGTTTTTATTTTTGTTTAGAACAAATTTTATGTGTGCTGTTTTTTCCCTTTTTACTGCTTCATTGACGTAGTTGCGAAAGGTTACATAGTAATTTCTCGCTGCAAGTGTTCTTTCTTTTAGATATTTAATGTGAGCTCTATCACGAGATTTCATCATCAATTTGATATTATATGTTATATATGGACAGGATTTATGTTTTCTGTTTACCCTGCAAATAGGAGCGAGTTTGTCAAAAAGCATTATTATGCATTCGTTGAGAAAATTTACTTTGGAATTGATATTTTGCAATGTCACAATCTCACCCCATGGTAAGTTATCGGCATCATGTGAAAAAAGTACATTATTGAAATTCCTAAAATCTCTATAAAAATCAAGTCATCATGAATATCATCTCCTTTGAACTCAATATCGCAATATACCATCAAGTGATCAGTTATACCATTTATATCAAGTGTATTAGAATTTCTTACCATTACATCCTTACTAATGCAGATAACATCGATCAGAGATTCAGAAGTTGTAATCCAAGTAGGAATTTTTACCATTTGACACATATCAAAACTAGAAACTAGAGCAGAAAATAATTGAGTATTGCGAATAATTTTATTCAGTCGACATCTAGGAAGTAATTTGCTTCAGTAAAACCATTTTAATTTTTAATACCTAGAAATGAACTCATGCTCTTGAATATATTTTCATGTCAAGTTGTGCTTGAACACCTATGAATTTATTATCTTTCTAAGTTAAGACTTAGTTATTTCATGCATGAGTTCACCATTAATTATTCATTTGGCCATTTTGGGCAATTTCAGGGGCAATGTTAAAATTCTTTGCATTACGATTTATTGTCATGGCATTGAAGGTAGGTGCACTGGATCACTAATCTTAGATTAGATTCTGTATAAGGTCCACGGTCAGTGTTGAGTGCGCCTCAAATCTTGACAAAATGAATTATCCAAATCATTGACTTTTTGATGTTTAAGATATTGAAGGTAAAGTTAGGGCCAATTTATGCAACTTGTCATTTTCATAATCGCAGTCCTAGTCTCAATTGTTGTATGAGACTAAAACTAAGAAAATTGCATAAATGCTCCTACTAGAATGTACAGTTTCAATTTTATTTTATGATCAAGACAGTGACTGTGGTTAGGACTATGCTAATGACAAAGTTGCATTGATTGGCCCTTAGTTAAGAGGAATTGTAGTTTCCAAATTTAAACTTCAAAATAATAATAAAGAACTATGAATGAACCATTAGTATATTTCCGGTGCTGGTTGGATATAGCTTGTTTAATAAACACCTAGGTTACCTTCCGCGAACCGTTTCTTTGGTCCCTTATCAACAACATCCTGAGACTCGTTAGTGTCCTGAGACTCGTGAGTGTCCTGAGACTCCCGAGTGTCCTGAGACTCCCGAGTGTCCTGAGACTCCCGAGTTTCCTGCATTTCAACTTCATTTTCACTTTCTTTTACCATGGCTACTGTAGAAGATATCAAAAATATATCGACCGGACTCTGTATTCACTCGGTTAACGCTTGTGTACGCGTGCATATAGACTACAGCATCACGATAATCACACACACAATCCACAAAATTCACACAATCTCAAAATTGATATTTGAATGCCCCAAACGTGAATTATTAATATCCAAAAGCAGAAAAATCACAAATCCGGCATATTACAAAAATGTTTTTACAATGTCACTATGCTTATGCTTCTACTATTAAATTATTGCACAGAACACCTACATCAGCATATATTGCTTCTTTCCAAGCTTCCATCTCAGGGTTGCCATCTCTTCAGGAACTATCGTACCAGCTACTCTAAATTATCAGATTTTGGCTGACATTATCGTACGTGTTTATGTTTCGTCTATGCTGAATATGATCCTTTTCTCTATGACTTGAGCTACCTATGCATGTTCACTGAATGACACATTTTAAACTATGATAGGTTAACATTTAAAAGATTTTTTATGAGATGTGACTGAAAATTATGCATTATAAGTAACTTAATTAATAAATAAATGCTCGAGAATATATCATTCAGAGTGAGTTATTTGTATGGTCTTTGATCCTTTTATCCATTAAACAGAACCAATGAGTTCCAAGATGTTGTGATATATTTTCTTGGTAGTTCAATTCAAACATAAAAAAGCCTTAAAATTGAGGATAAGTGTAAAGTCTAGTGTAATTTAAGTCAGCTGGAGATTCATCGTTTTCTTACTTTCCTATCATGTGATGTGCATTTTCCAATTTTGAAACTGGCTTTTTATGCCGAATGTGTATTTTTTAATCTTGAATTAAAAATTTTCACTTTCTGTCTAAATTATCGTACAATCGGCTTTTTCGTACGTAGCCCTATCGTACATAGTACAGAAGGCCAAATTATCGTACAAAACGATAATTATCGTACGGGCTGGCAACCCTGTTCCATCTTCGCCAGAAAGTAGTGATTAAAATCCCTAAGAAAATGTAGGGAAAAGTCTGTATTATTACTTTTACGCAGTTGGCAACAATGAGAGTCGCATCCAACGTGGCCCACACTGTGGTAAAGTTTGTTATAAATTTTGTATCAAGTGTTGGTTACTTTGAATATTGAGTTGAATCATAGATTTCAGGAAAATTATGGAATAGCGATTAGCAAACCATCGTGTCAACGGTGTCATGGCTACTACTAAGGCCAGTTTAAGACCTGGCGCTACGCAAAAATCTCAAATTTTAATTTAGTCCCAATCGTTGGTTTAAAATACAAATTTTCATTTCCGCGTTCCAACTAGTCTGAAAACCTTCACAAATAAATAAAAAAAGAATTTAAATTAATATGGGAGGCATAAAAAAACATGTTCGGTATTAATTTATATGATTGAAAAGGATTCAATATAGATTATTATTATTAATATTGTAGCTAATGCGGCTCACCATTTCCTTAGTTCATTTGGTATTCTCATCATATGAAGGCATTTATAATCAAAAATAATAAGGTGCGTATATGGTTGAAAAAAACTAAAGTTTGTTAATTTCGTTATTATTCAAAAAAGGCACCAAAGAATGTTCATGAAACATTGTGATTTCTTTAAATATCATCCCCAAAAATTATAGCTTTTCGGAAAAAAATTCCTGAAAACGTCTCTGATATTCTCCTGATAATCTGCATTCTTAAATTATTGTGATCGAAATAAACAATGTGGATATAATGTAACATACCAGTTGCGATTTGTGTTTGTTCATGTTCCTGTGAATCCTGTGCAAGCCTATCCTTATACTTTTTACAAGCTGCAAAGAATTTAGCATACATTTCACTAGAGTTTACCAAGTTTTTTTCGAATCTTCATGTTCCAATAGGTTAGGTATAAAATTACATGGTAATTTGTTTGGTACACCTTCACACAGTATTTCCAATAATCTTTGGTATTTTAATCATAAAAGCAAACTATGAACGAGCTTAAGGACTACTATCTGTAACAAGTGTAAAGTGAATAAATATATATTTCGAATTTATTTTGACTTTGAATCATTTTACAGAACCGGCTTTCAAGTTGAGTATTGCAAAGTGACATGGTTGCAAGACATCGTTGCCAACCTTAATTTTTTTTATAGTAACAAGTAAAACTGATTTGTCTCATGATACCTTTATTAGTAAGCAATGAAACTGTTTAAGCAAGATATTTAATGAAAATTTCCCTGAATAAGAACTAAATGAAAAATCTGAAAGATGTACATTTTTAGTAGGGACTTTTCATTTAATTGTTGGTACGTATATTTCGCATGATTAGGTGCAAATTGAGAATATTGGCACAAGGATATTTTACACTACAAATAGTGTTAAATATCTATGCTGTACTACTATATAGTTGGCTAATGTTGTTTTAATTTAATATTTACTCAGTGTAAAACTGCTTTGAAGTGACGTCATTTGTAGTGGTTTCCATTGATATTATATCTGAAACAAATTACGTAACCGAAACCGAACCTATATATTTCAAATTCGATCATTTCGTGGTACCAAACCGAAACCCTTAAAAAATATAACGGTTTTCGGTTAATTTCGGTTCTATCCGCCGAAGTGATTGATGAAATTCCGTAATGATGAAATGTGACATTTCCTTCGATATCAACAGAATGACAAGTGACAGGCAGAATCACAGCAAAACAACACAGAATACTAGTGTTAACTGACTTTTGTTTTGTGCAAAGACTTCATTTTTTACGATTGTCTCGCGGCAGGAATGAAATTTGGTGCAATGACGTCATGCGTCACCAGCAACTTGGATAGCTAGGTTAGTTAGGTTAGGTTAGATTGTGTCCCTTCCTTTTACTTCATGAAATTAGGTTTATTAAACAATTGAACATATAGAATAGACAGTCCCTTTAATTACACTATGATCCTATATTTCGGAAATGATGTATATGTTTTATAACTCTGAGAATGTAAAAACGGAAAAGTAAATAAACAATCTCCAAAGGTTAATACATTACGTCAAAGTCGTCAACACATATGCCATTACGTCATTGCACCAAATTTCATTCCTGCCGCGAGACAATCGTAATTTTTTACATTTATGGTTTATGTTTTGGCACGTTGATTAAGGTCACTGCCACTCACTGGAGCAAAGAGTACACTAAGTAACGTGTACTCTTTGCCATTATAGTTATACCCTGTTAACAATGCTATGATATCGATGTATACGAGATGTAACCTTGAGTACGTACTACAGATGTACTCATTTTACATCTATGCGATGTACCTATGATGTAAAGTTGGATACGAGATGTAACCTTGAGTACGTACTACAGATGTGCTCATTTTACATCTATGCGATGCACCTAGGATGTAAAGTTGGATACGAGATGTAACCTTGAGTACGTACTACAGATGTATTCATTTTATATATATGCTATATGTACCTAGGATGTAAAGTTGGATACAAACTTCTCATGGTTATTTGTGTTAACAATTTCAATACAAATCTATGTGATATGCTCTACAGATAACATAATGCACCTATAGGATATAAACATACGGATACAATATACTCTCCACACGATATATAAAATTCTATATTTTTTGTGTTCTTTGCGAGTCATTGAAATGGTAATCAAATTTGAACCGACAGAAAATATCTTCCTTTTTAAATCTACGTTGAATCTTACCTCCACATTGAATAAGCCCCCTTCGATCCTTCGCAACCAATAATGATATTATCGTGAACATTGAAAAATTATCAATATTCATTATTGGTTATTGAAATTAGTCAAATACCAGGAAACGAGATAGATTGTTGTTTGGTAATTTGACATTTGACTTGACAACTCATCACTTTGCCAATCAATATTTATTGTTTATGTGCTGTTACTGATTTCCGTTAATTTTCTCCATTTCTAATTGAAAAATTAGTGGATGGGTATATTTTAATTTTTCAAAGAGGCCGGTACTCCAAACATGCATGATATATATGCGTTCTACCATATACTAAATTATTTTTTGTTTTTGATGAAATACTTAAGTTCAAGGTGAAGAGAGTTGGAAAGACCATAACTGGATCTTTAAAAAGTTTATGTTCAACGAATTGGCTCACTCATGTTCCTGGTTGGGACTACGCCAAAACAAAAGAATAGAGATCTCGCTTCAGAGTTGTGGAAGGTGGGTACACACACTTCAATTGATTTCTGCAATACACTTTTATTGCCAGTGCAAACCAAAACTTGTTTCTTCCAGGTGTGATGAGGGAGCATTATACTACACAAAGGGATGAGTTTCAAAGAACTGCTTCAGAATGGCTTCTCCGTACCAAGCAATAAAAGTTGAACAGGTATAATAAATGAATGTGTTCATCAACTCCTTTTTAAAGTCTTTATAGAGTGTTTTTTGTTTTTATGGAAATATTTTTGAAGCCGTTAAAATTTGTTATTTATTGTCCAATAAGACTGAATATTACTTTTTGTTATAGTTTTCAAGAGCAAGTAATTTTTAGTTTTCATATAGTGTTTTTTTGTGGAATGTTTAATATTCCTTCGTCGATCATTGTGTTCGTTCTTATGGCTAGATTATATATTTATTCCAGCAAGATTCGTTTTTTATTTACTTTTCAGAATATTTCTTTGGTGAGACAAGTGCTCATTTATTTCATGTATCTTTTGGAAATCTTCTTCTCTGGTGATGATATACAAAATGGGCACTTGTTTCACTAATGAAAGAAAGCATTCAATGAAAAATTATGCACAGAACGCATATTTTTGGTACCTCCCATCAGCATATGTACCCGGTATATTGGTTGTTGACCTCTATTGAAAATCTTTCTAGGATGTACCCTGGATTTATAAAAAGCTAAATCCTGGCGATATCACTTTATGATGTACAGGAGACCTCTATTTTAGCATGAGTATGACAAATTCACCGCTTGGCGAGGTCTCTGGTCCATCTAAGGGAGTTTAAATGAGCCGGTCTAAATGCAAACCCCGCAGTTTCAAGAAAAAGGCGAAAAACTGTTTTGCTTGATACTAGCGATGAAATGAATATATTTTTCTATTCAGTGGATGTAAATTAATATTCTCTATCGAATGACAGCGCTATCTCAGTTTTTGTTTTTTTGCACTTGGCGGGGTTTGCAGTTAGACGGCTCAAATAAGAGGTCGCAGTCAGATTTTGACGTACTTAGTACATGCCTGAGATGTAAAAATGTTAGCAGGGTCAGTGCTATGACATTTTCTCAACAAAATGACAGATGTGACGTCCACAGTAATTAAGCGTATTCCTTGTTTTTATACAGACCACAAGGGTGGTAGGATGTTTATTCGATTAAAATATATATATTCGATAGTAAGGGGAATTCACACCAGATTTTGAATCGAGTGTAATACACCGAGTGTACGATAGTGCTACACTTCGATGCTAACGAATAAACCTACTGCTAACAGAAAGAAGAAGAGTGATTACTGAATACTGTGATCGTGAATTATTCGTGATCTGTGATTAGGTTTGTGAGGTTATGGACTTATGGTTTACATTTCATATATGAAAATTGAAAGTTCCTATTTATAAAATTTAAATCATAATCCAATCCAATTGTTACCAAGATGGCTCAGATATCAGCAAGTGAACAGAAAGGAATGCAACAGATTGATCTGACAACGCTTAATGTACAACAACTGTCGACTTTGAAACAACAATTGGATCAGGTTTGAATTACAATGTTTCAACCTACACAATTTTAATTTGATTAATCTATTTCTAGGAGCTGAATCTATTTCAAGAATCTCTAGCCTCACTCAAATTAGCCCAAGGAAAATACCAAAATTCGGGAGAAACTTTGGAAAAAATTAACCCTAGTTCAGAAGGCAAGGACATTTTAGTCCCTCTTACAGGATCTGTATCCTTTTCAAAAGTTACTGACTCAGACTCTTGCAAAAATTTTTTTTTCAGGATTTAATAAAAATAAAAATTTTAGCTGATTTTTCTCATAGAAGATTCATAGTATTTGTTTTTTAAACATCAGACAGAGTCTCTAATATAAATATTGAGGCAAGGGTCAATATTATGTGAGATTTAAATAGGAGCTTCAAAAATTGATTGAAATTGTTTAAAATTAGTTTTTCTGTTAACCAGCTGTCATCCCCCTATGAATGACAGCTCTCAGAAGTCGAAACTTGTGAGAGCTAAGGATTAACGAGGTCTTACCTTTTAACATGCGATTCCTAGCTGACATATAACTCTGAAGCCAGCTCTACACACATACTGAAAACACAATTTTTTGAAGTATGAAGACTGCCTTTAGTGATGCTTTGTCAGAAATCCCCCAAACACAGATCCCGTATCTCAGGTGGGACTCAATAATTGCAAAATGAGTTAGTTGTTCTTGCCATAGTTGTTGAGTTCTTTTGATATGACTCTTAGTGCATAACAACCTTTAGCCATTGTAGTTCTCAAACTTGAGATATGTTCTTTGAACGTCAGCTTATTACCAGTATACATCCCAAGAAATTTGGACTGTGAGGATTCATGTATACTCTGACTTCCTGTTCAAGTCAGGTTCAAAGAACACTTAACTTAAAGGTGAGGATGTGGGTTTTATTAACATTGAAGGTTAAGTCTTGAAGTCGCACCATTTCTTAACTTTGATAATGTCATTTTCTACAATTCTGTTCAATTGTTATGTGTCCTTGTGCCACATGACGGTGGTATCATCTGCAGACAGGGTGAACCTACCTGTAATATCTACTGCTGTGAGATCATTCACATATAGCAGGAATGAAATTGGGACTAGAACAGAGCCTTGTGGACTCCATACTCTATCACTGCCTCTCGAGAGCTTAGACCATTTGAGCAGACTACCTGACTTTGCTTACAAAGATGAGACTCAAACCATTTCAGGAACACATCACGAAAACCATAGCACTCTAACTTTCTCAGCAGTATTCTGTGATTTACACAGTCAAAAGTCTAAGATAAGTCACAGAACACCACTGCCGCAGCTTCATTATCGTTAATCTTCAGGTGAAGATGCTCAAGAAGTCTACCAATGATGTCATATTTGGTTACATTGGAAACCAAATTGGACTGATGATATAATGATGTTTTTACTCGCGAATGATAGAATTCTTCTCTTGACAAGTCTTTCCATAACTTTAGAGACAGTGGGTAGAAGAGAGATAGGTCTGAAGTGGCTGGGATCATTATGATCGCTCCCTTTATGTATTAGAATAACAACAGCGTGTTTCAAATAAGGAAATATGCCTTGCTCAAATGAACTATTAATTGCCTCAGCTAGAGCATCCAGTGCACTCACTGGTAATAAAATTGTTCTAGAATTTTTATAGATATTTTATTCCAGCTTGATCGATTTTTGTTTTTTATTGCAGCAAATTCTTCTTTAAGCTCATGACGATCTGTGGTAGTGAAAAAGAAAGTGTTGTGGACAGGAACGTTTGTCATATAGTTGAGGGGATCTTCCGAAATTGGTATTGTTTTTAATAGATTCAAAGTGACTGAGCTATACTTAATATTTCTTCAACTCATTACAAGACGGGATGCTGCTATTGGTTGAGGCACTATTTACTCCTCTTAGGTCATTAATTATTGCCCAGGTCTCCTTTTTTTATTGTTTGATTCCAATAGTGGTCGCGTAATCTGCTGGATGAATTTAGACATTTTTTGTAGCAATGAATGGAAGTTATTTTTATATTTAATCACCAGTTTAGTTTCGCCTTGCATTTTACGATGCTCCAATTCCTTGCGTACATACAATTGGTAATCTCTTTGACAAACAGTTTGATCTTGTCTGAAGTAAACATTTTTGAATATCTGTCTGGGTCCTGACTGAAGTTATATATTATTCCTTAGCAGCATTGAAACATTTTTGTTATCAGGAAAGATGACCTTGATCGGTCTGCATTTTGTTGCATCGGTATTGAGTTTTCCCAAACGATAAGTTTTCACGTCATTCATACTGAACAATGGTATGAGAAATTGAATTATTCCCGACTTCGTTCTCAGAATTGTCGGGAACTCCAAACAACAATATATTATTTTCTCTGCGTTTTATCTCATCAATTTCTGACATGATTTGGACTGTACTATACGAATTCCCTTTAAACACTTCTTCGGCTGTTTTGTCCACTGTCTGAGTTTGTTTTTTGCACTCATCTCTCATTTGGGTAATTTGGGACTGTAGGTCATTAATTTTTTGTTCATATGTACCAAGTTTTTCTTCCAGCCTGGTAAAAATACCTGCCGAAACACTATCGCAACGAGCCTTTTTATGAAGTTTTCATCTGTGCACAGCTGCTTTATTCACACGTCGGCTGCCGTACGCAGCTCGGAAATTTGTTCACGTGTTGACGTTGTTTTGGTGTTTTGGGTAGTTTCTATTTATTGAAAAGTACCTCAAACAATTTTTACATTGATATATTAGTTGACAATAAAACCTTAACTTTTATATTCAGATGTATGTTCCTGGTAAACTGCATGACACTAAGAATGTCATCATTGATATTGGAACCAGATATTATGTTGAAAAGGTGAGATATTCAAGATTATTTTAAAAATCTCTACAATGCATTGGAAATGCTCACTTTCTTGTTATAAAAATACCGATATTTGTACATGTTGCTCTATTGCAAGTGCTTCTCCTAATAAAATGGCAGATTTTGTGCTTTCATTGGGCGGGGTTGACCACCTGCTGATTCTTTTGAGGTTTTGCCTCTCATCAGTGCTAGGGTCGGTCAGACAACACTGGAGTTGTCTCAGCCAAGTGAACCATGAATTCGGAAATCAGCCGTGAATACATTCTGGGTTTCTGTAAATTTCAATAAGTTATTATTTTGGCCTATTAACAGTTTTCTTTATGGACCTCACTTTTCAGCTATTAGTGTGGGTGAATAGAGCTTTAGGACCAGTGTCGTAAATAATAGTTTATTACGAAATAGTGTTATAAACGTCCTTTTAGTCACGAGTATTTTATGAAACGAATAAAATCGACAAAGTCTAAGTCTAAGTATTCTCTCTGCAGGTTTTCACAAAGTGGCAAACATCTGACAGAAAACATTGTGCAACGTGTTGCATAACGCGTTCATTAGAAGAATTCCCCTCATATCCCGAACTCTCCTACTACACGACCGCTTACATGGGCTCGGCCGTTTTCAGTCATGTTTGCAAGCATTTTTCACCCATTTCGCAGCATTGCAGCGCAAAATGAGAAAATACGTTTTGTGGTAATATACTTCTACCTTCAAAATCTGTTTGAGAAATTGAAATTGAACTATTACTAAAGCATCCAAGTATGCTGCAAGGTAGTGCAAAAAAAATCAAATAGCAATTGTGCCAAAACTAATAACCCGTCATCGCCTGTTTTGTGCAAGCATAAAGAAAAAATGCTTCAATACTTTTATGAGAAGGGCCAACGCTACAACTTGAAAAATGGCGCAGTTATGATTTTTTTAAAAAATCGCAAAATTTTCCGGTTTGTCCAGTTTTTTTCCGTTACTAATGATCCGATCGGGTCGTAAAAAACCTCATTTTGTTTGTTTTTCAATTCTCTACAACTTTTCCCATTAGAGCAACCAAATTGCTTTGAGTTTTCATTTCATGAACAAAAAACTAAAAAAAACACGTATTTTGTTTTTAAATGTTCATAACGATTTAATAAATGACAGTTGCGAGTCCAAAATATAACAGAATATAACTATGGATTGTCTTTCATGTGATGGCACATTCTGTTCCCTACTAGTATTTTTGTTACAAAAAAATCCTTTAGATTGGCCCATAGGTGTGACCTTATATTTTGTGAGAATGGACATGACGTTAATGAGGAATAAGGAAGGACTCAACGTCAATCCAAGCAAAACAGTACTGGTTCCATTCACCAAGAGGCGAAAGTACGAACTTAAAATTGGGAGTTATAATAGACCAAAAACTGACTTGGAACAGCCAAATCAACCACAATTTTTCCAAAGCTATAGTGGCAAGCTGGACATGCCGCAAAGTCTTTGGTGAGACATGGGGTTTGAAACCAAAAATGATTTATTGTTCATACCAAACAACCCATGGTCACCTACGTCTCACTGGTATGATGGCATGATGGCAACAAATTTCGGAACAAGTCAAGCTGCAGAAAGTGCAGCGGCTAGCCTGTCTGGGAATCACTGAGGCAATATTTACGTGTCCTACTGCCTTAGAGGCAATTCTAAACCTTCCGTTATTGCACCTATGTGTATTGAAAGAAGCAACAAACAGTGCCTTCAGACTGAGCCAGACAAAAAACTTAAAAGCAGGTGATCTGATCGGACTCTTAAAGATTTTGGAACACATTTTCCTACAGATTTCATGCCAGTTAGGTACGACTTCGAAATGCAGTTTGAAGTGGTCATAAGATGGACGAAAAGGTTGGGGTGGGCGTTACACGACCAAATTTCAGGCTCTCAAAACCCCTTGGTAACACCCCAACCATCTTCCAAGCAGAAGTACATGCTATAGAATTATCTGTCTAGGAATGCCTTGAAAGAGGCACTCGAAGGTCAGAAATCTATATACTGTTAGATAGCCAACCAGCAATAAAAGCTCTGAGGTCACACACCTGTGAGTCCTGTGAGTGGGACTGTAAACAATCCCTAAGACAACTGACAGTAAACAAGCAGGTCACCCTGATGTGGGTATCACAATTTCCAGGCCCAGAACCCTCCTGTGGACTCTCCAGAGCCTACTTGAAAGAAGAGTTCCGACGCTGGGAAACCGATGAAATGAAATCTCACTGAAATAAAGTGCCAGGACAAAGACAAGCGAAAACACTAGTGTGTCTATCTCCAAAAAAAGCTAAACAGCTTCTCGAGTCGGACAAGAAAGGCTTGAAGATGGTAACGGGACTTCTCACTGGACACTGCCCTCTGGGGTACCACCTCAAAAAGATGGGTAAATCAGAAAGTGAAAGAACTTATAGGTCGAAGTGCTTGTGAGGCTGCAGAGCCTGTATGACCCCCTTACAATCTACAATCGAGCGTGATGTGAGTTGACTAGATGCCAATCCCGACATATGATGCTTTCTTGGAGTGCGCACCGATCACCTGGGGTGGTGCTGCAGATTTTCCGGGTTTTCCTACAGCTGAAAAGTGAATACGCGGCCAAAAATCAGTGAGTTGCCCTGAAGCGCCACGTTGAATAATAAAAATAATAGCCGTCCTCTGCCCGTACACGATATGCCATTGGGTACACTCTACAAGTGTTTATAAAGAAGCATTATTATTATTATTTTTTCATCCTATTCCCATTGGGATATATCCCCGTTGGGCCCCGTCTCCGGAGGCCCAACTGGGATGGGATATTTAAGGATGTTTTACTGATGTCGTAGATCTCAGCATTGAGTATATAAACCAAAATGTAGAAGATTTCATTTCCTTGGCTTTCTCTGCAAAATACACAAGTAGAATGTTTTCTGATTTCTTCTTGGTTCCTTTTATAAGAAAGGCAATCAAAGCGTACAATTCCCATTCCAAGAATGGAAAAGTATCAGAGATGCAAAGAAATTTAGAATCTCAGTCATATAAGACATATAATACAAAAATGCTACTATTGTTTCAATTGTTGGTGCCAATAAAACATTTTAAACCTTTTATTTTATAACATTATTTTAAACCTGTTATTTCCATCTCATTGTAGTATATTCAACTTCAATGAATGTATATTTTATAGCTGTGTATGCAGTTTATGTATGTATCGTGTCAATATTTATTCCTTTGATGTAGTTTTAAAATGTACCCCTGCAATTGTAATGTAAATCCTGACGTTTGCTGTGTCTCTAGCTGATCGTACGCAATGAAGTATTGATTATTAATTCACTTTACACCGTATATTATTCCCTGCAGACATTTAACAACTATGTTATGATCATGTATTCGTTAAAATGAAATAAACCATTTGAATACAAGCCTACGGCGAAAGAGAAACGGAAGTACATAAACTCTTCTGTAGAATTGAGAAAAAGGAACCCAACTGACGTCACAAGCATATTTTTTCGGAAGCATTTTTTTTCGAACCCGAAGAAATATTGGAAAATAGAAATATGAGAATTGGAAGGTGCTCTTTCAGATGACAATCGTTTATGAAACGCTATTGCTGAAAATAATACGTATTTGAATCCTACCAAGGCAACCTTGGCAATTAGGTTGCTGTTGTTAACTACATACTAAACGTGAGAGAGGGAGCACTTGGCCCCATTGGTCACTGCTCTATGGAGCCTGACACGGTATTTTCAGTAGACTTAGTAATTTGGAATACTTACCAGCTGGTTTTCCAAATGTCTTGTTACTATTACCCCAATAGCCATCACGATATTACAGTTGATCTTGAGTACTTTCGCGTTGGGCGCCAATGAGTACAAATGTTAGTTTAAATCAATGACAAGTTTTCAAATTCTTTTTGATAATAAATATTGCACCAGCTGAAAACATGATTGACAGTTAGTTATCACATAATTTTATATTTTAGAATTGACTGAAACTTAAGATCGAACTTATAAAGGAAACTTACCCAAAAAGGTTTTATATATTTTATATAATACTAAAAAAAATTATTAAATGAAAATTTAGTTTCCAAATACCAACTGAATCACGTCAATTTCAAGAATACATAGTCGGAGGTATATTTGCTATAATTTGAGAGCTAAACTATATTCTGAACAGCAGAATATCACTTAACAAATTTAATATGCGTAAAGTAGGTAACTATTTTGTGTGCCGAGAGCTATTTCGCTCACTTTATAACTAAAAACAGTATTCAACGTTCGTTCGTTCTAAAAATAAGTTTTTTTAAAAACAGTATTCAACGTTCGTTCTATAAATTTTTGTTTTCATTATAGGATATTGAGGCAGCCAAGGACTACTTCCAGCGGAAAACGAAATTTGTGACAGAACAAATGGAAAAAATTCAGTATCTTGGTTTGGAGAAGAGCAAGATCAGGGATGCAATTATAGAAATAGCTGATATGAAAATGGCTCAACAGAAACAGCAGAGTTGAATAAAAAACTAGAAATTCATTTGCTTTTCTCAATTTTGATTTGGTTTGCTTTCTTTTCTGTTCAGCCAAATTCAATCAGAATAATTCACGCATGAATATAACCTAGCTTCTATATTCATTGTAACTGATAACATGTTCATAATATAATGATAGTATTTTGTATGTTGCCACGTTTTCTTCAATTACACCACTTGCAGTCGCAGTCAATTGAACAATATTGAATTGCCAAATGGAATCCTGAAATAAAAAAAAATTAATAAGTTCAATTCCTCGAATTATTGCCAAGCAGTGCATCTTCCATCTCCCAGTTGTGGAGGCACGTCTATCAATCCACTCAGCGATTTGGACACCTCCCAGATAGCACAATGATATGAAGACATCGGCAACGGTAATGGCTTCTTGGTTGGGCAGGGCAAAGGCTTCGGCCCACTTGCTGAAGTAGTCCATCGCCACAAGGATGTACTGACTTATTTCCATGATCAGATTGGGGAAACGGGCCAGCGATGTCCATGGCGACAGGGGCGGATCCAAGGGGGGGGGGTCATGAGGGTCATGACCCCCCCAAGACCAGTCCAACTTTCACTATTTTCTGGTAATCTCGCTAAACGAAAGAAAATTCAACGACGCATTATCCAAGCAAATCATGAGAAATTTCTACAACTGTGCGAGAGTAGAAAATGTGGGGAGTCTCTGGAAATAAACAAGTTAAAGGAAAGCCCTAATGTTATTATCCTTGATGAACAACTTTTATTGTATTGTAGTAAAAATGCACTAAACTAATTTTGCTAATTTATTTAAAACACTACTTAAACAATTACCTATTCAACTAAAACATTAACTTCACTAACTATTTCAATTTATTTTCACTGTCGTTGTTTGTCTGCGGACTCTGGAACTATACAAGTGCGACTATACGTCTGCCCTCTGCTGTTGAGCGCCTTTTATACCTACCCCGATTTGGATTTAGACTCTTGTGTCGGTTTTGGAACGGATAATTGTTCAGTTACGCATCTGAAGTTGAGGGCGCGGTTCAGGAACTGAAGAAAGTGGCCAAGCATGCTTAACGCTGTCCGAGTATCAATGACATTTTAAATAATTCATTATGCAGCTCCTCAAAAGTATCACCATGTAGAAATGCTTCTGGAACGATGAAGAAAGTAGTTGCCTTCGCTAATGCTTCTCCGAAAAGGAACAAACTTTTCAAAGAATATTTAGGTGCTGCTGTTCAAGGAATTGGTGAAACTCTGGTTGAGAGGCATGATGGGTTCTTCCAGTTTCATGGAGAGGCTATACTTCAAATCATTGGTGTCCTCTAGAGAAAATTTCTACATGGATGGATGAGAAAACAGCAACTGATGCGTTTAATCTTGCATATGCTCTCAAAAGTGCATATTTTCTCCTTTCAGTTGCATGTCTAAGTGGCTTAAGGAGTTACCGTAGCACTCAGCCGTATTTTAAAGACGCCCACCCTGGATTTGAAAAAGGGTATTGATGCAGTAAAAGATACCATGCGGATACTTGAACATAAGCGAGAAAACGTTGACTCTGTATTCTCCAACCTTTATCATGAGGTGCGAGATATAACTGAAAAGTTGAATGTTGAACTGAAAATGCCGCGATTAGTTAGTCGTCAAACCAGTCGTGAAAATCACTCAGCTGATTCTCCTGAAGAATACTACCGCAGATCTATGAGAATCAGGTCAAAGTAAGTTAAATTAGGCAGGGGGTGGTAGGTTAACTTGAGTGAAGTCAGGCCAGGGAAAATTTCATGACCCCCCTAGGATTTCAGTCTAGATCCGCCCCTGAATGGCGATCCTTTCAAATGGGCTGCCCAGATTGTACTGGCGCATCGGGGCCTTGGGTCTTGTTCGAGGCCCATTGCTGGCAGCGCATACAGCACATTTCCGGCACTTGTCCTTGACGTCGGCTTGACAATTAGCCCAGTAAAACCGTTGCCTTATTTTCTGGAAGGTCTTCGTCACTCCCAGATGTCCTTCGGTGACCCCATCATGGATTTCTCGGAGGGTTTCCTGCCTTCTGCTCCTGGGATCTACTATCTGACGCCTTTCTGTCCCGCCATCCTCCGATTCCAAGACTCGCTTCAGGACTCCATTGTCCAGGGTGAGGGACTTCCATTGGACCCAGTAAGATTAAACGACTGGAGAACAACTGGCTATTTCCTACCACGAAGGTCTTCGATTACTCTGCTTCCAGCCAATGACTAAACCAAGATCTGGATCTTTCTCTTGGTCTTTCTCTATTTTGTTGTCATTCTTGTCTTTCCAGTTGTCATCCACCGCTGTAGTTCTACAGAGAGTGTCGACTGCTTCTCCTCTGCTCGTTGGCAGTATGAACAGTCATCTGGGCATAGTCTTCGCGATAGAGCATCTGTATTCTTATGGCTGGTCCCCGCTCGATGTTCGATCTCAAAGTCTAATTCTTGAAGCCTCTCAATCCAATGTGCAACTTGACCCTCGGGATTCTTGAACTGTAGGAGCCATTTGAGAGCTGCATGGTCAGTTTTCAGTAGGAATCTTCTGCCATACACGTACTTGGAGAAGTGTGTTTTACTCCTTTGACAAAAGCAAACAATTCCCGCCTGGTGACACAGTAATTCCGCTCCGGTTTACTGAGGATCTTGCTGAAGTAACCGATGACCTTCTCCTGTCTTTGAATTTGAGGCAGGACAGCTCCAAGCCCCACGTTACTGGCGTACGTGTCCAAAATGAATGTTCCGCCCGAAAGGGGATAGCTCAGAATTGGTGCGTTGATCAATGCTCCCTTCAGCTTCCTGAACGAGTCTTGGCATTCTTCAGACCACTGGAACTTTGTTTGACCTTCTGTAAGCCTGGTCAGTGGTTTAGCGATGTTAGCAAACACCAGCACATATCAGCGATAGTGAGAACACAAGCCAAGAAAACTTCGAAGCTGGTGTATGTCTTTTGTTATGGACCATTCCTTAACAGCTTTGATCTGATGCTCTTCAACTGCCACTCCTTTTCCAGAGACAACGTGGCCGAGATATCGTACTCCTTTTTGGAACAGATGACATTTCTTGTGGCTCAATTTCAATCCGGAGGTTCTTAGTCATTGGAATACCTCCTCCAAGTTTTTCACGTGGTTGTTGAACGATCTGCCGACCACAATAATGTCGAGATACACTGGACAGGTCTTCCATCACAAGGCTAGTTCATACCCTCGCGAATATTCGCAGGTTTTCTGCGATTCGCAAATCGCAAGAAAATCACCGCATGAACGTTCATACTGTAACGATTTCGAGACCGGCCTCGAGTCCGGCCCTGATCATCGTTAACTCGAAATGTAAACAAGTTCTCCGCTGACAAACAAATTAATCACGTGGAAGAATCGCAAACCTTCTAACGAAGGATTTGGGGTCATCTTAGAACTCGCCCGAAAGGCTCGAATGGCCGAGAACTGTAAATACTAGTATATAAGCCACTGGGTATTAGATGGCGGGATAGTCATAGTAAGAGACAGTCACAGAGAGTAACCAATATAGTTCCAGAGTTCGCGGATAGAGACAGCCACAGTAGATATAAATTTAAAATAGTGAAGTAAATGTTTTAGTGAATAATTGTTTTAAGTAGTGTTTTAAATAAATTAGAAAAATTTGTTAAATGCAGTTTTACTACATTTGTTGTTATAAGTCGTATGTTTAAAATAAATAAGTGTTCGTCGCGTTGAAAAACTGATAGACGTTTATCTCGCCTAATGGACAGTTAGTGGCCCCTTGATCATTTGAGTGTTTGCAAAGTGGACAGTTTTGCGCGTCGCGGGACAATAAACTGAAAACTCTTTGTGTGAAATAAATAATAGACTGATATTCCGGTTAAAAACGATTAAAGACAAAATGTTTCTGAGGAGAGTTTACCTAGTTGACCTTAAAGTTAGTGAATTAAAGCAAGAGTTTGAGGAGCGAGAGTTAGAAACAACTGGCAAGAAGGCTGTACTCCAGAAAAGACTTGCAGATGGACTGATTGAAGAAGGACAAGACCCCGAAACGTTCTTATTCGAAGTTTCTGGAATTGACTTGAGTTCGATTATGAATAAACTCGAAGAAACTACTAAGTCTCTGAAAGACGAACTCCAACAAACTTCGACAAACTAGGAAGATAAATTTCTGGAAAATTCGGTGAGTTTGGAAGGAAAACTTCTAGAAAATTCGAATAGTCTAAAAGAAGAACTTCAAGGAAATGTGAAGAGCCTGGAAGAAAAAATTCACGAAAATTCGAAAAATCTAGAAGTGAAGCTTCTGGAAAATTCGATGAATTTGAGAGAAGAGCTTATGGAAAATTCGAATGGTCTGAGGGAGGAGCTTCTAGATAATTCGAAGAGTTTGAAAGAAGTTTGCGGCGTGGTGAATCGGTTGGAAGGAAGAATGGGAACTGTTGAAACAGAGATGGAGAAAATCAAAGATGACATGGAGGAAGAAATAAAAAAAATCAAGGAAAAATTTTGTGAATTGGAAAACTGAATGGATTCTGTGCGCACCCCTGAAATTTCTGACAGAAATTCAATGCTGGATCTGAGTACGAACTTGGACGAAGTTCAGAAGTACATAAAAAATCTCAAGGTCAGTGCTGAACCTGGAAAGCTCTCAATGAAACCGCCTCAGTTCAACGGAAATACTCCATAGGCAAACTACCGCCGACAGTTTGAAGCTGCTGCCAAAGCGAATGGATGGAATGCTGGGGAAAAAGCTTTAGCATTGACACTGGCATTGCGTGGCGAAGCAACAAACATTTTACAGACCCTTACGGCCCAACAACAGGAGGACTATGAACAGCTAGTGAAACATCTGGAACTTCGCTATGGCCAGGCCCACCTAGAACACGTTTACCATTCACAGCTGAAGAATCGATGCCAGAAATCAAGCGAATCATTGCAGAAAGTGTTATGGAGCGACTAGCAGTTCAAGCATTTTTGGATGGACTTCGTGACCAGGAATCCCGGTAAGCTCTTACACTAGCTCGCCCCGCACATCTCGTGGATGCATTGGCACGTGCTCTGGAATTCGAAGCAGCAAAGCAATCCTGCAAAAGCCAGAGTAGAGTCCGCATGATCGAAGAAGATCCCCAGGAGCCCGCTAATATCGAGGCTGTCCTGCGAAAGGTGATGAAGGAAGTTATGCCTGAGAGAAGACTGATACGATGCCGAAATTGTAGGAAACTTGGGCATGTGCGTAGCAAATGTCCAACATTAAAAAAATCGACAACAACGAAGGACAAGAAGGAGCAATCGTCAGCCCGTATCCAGCAAGCCACAAATAACAACGCATATGTTGCTGTCCTCCAACGACAGAACAAAGGTGTGTTCGTAGACGGTCTCATTAACAACGAGCCTCGCACTATGCTCCTAGATACGGTTGCGACTAGGACAATCCTTGGGCCTACTTTTGCCAAAACATCGGCAAGAATTGAATCATCGAATTGGAAGCTACGCACAGCAACAGGAGAGCCGGCAACAGTGTATGGTGAACTTCCGATTGAATTGACTTTGGGCAGTACTAAACTGAAACACTGAGCTCTACACCTTTTCCAGTAGTATTTCAGAAAGCGTCATTTGAATTTCAGAATAGTCACTTATATTTCGGAAAGTATCAATTGTATTTCAGACTAGTAAGTTGGATTTCGTATAGCATCAGTTGAATTTCGAAAAAGTCAACTTTATTTCAGAAAGTATTTCAGAATAATCAACTTGATTTCAGAAATCATCATTTGAATTTCAGAATAGTCAATTGGATTTCGGAAAGTGGCATTTGTATTTCAGAAAACGTGAAAATAATTTCAGAAAGCATGATTTCTAAAATACAGAAATCACGAAGTTGAATTTGTGTGGCTCGATTTGGTAAATATTGGAGGTGATTGCGAACGTGCAGCACAACATTCAACCAGACACCATGAGGCTGCAATAGCTATTGAAGATATCACAGTTGGGCGTTAAATATGCTCGATGTGTCACAAATCATTGGGGATTAGAATCATCGGTACAGAAAAAACCTACAGCAGATGATATTCAATTTCTGATTGATACAATATTTTGTTGTTATTGTCTAATAATTAATAAAACTTTAGTTGATGATAGTACAAAAATTTATTTTCAATTTCAGAAAAAGTAAGAATAATTTCAAAAAAAATTATTTGAATGAGTAAAAAGTAATAGATATTGACAAATTCCGAAATACATTTGATATTTTCTGAAATATAATTGACTATTCTGAAATTCAAATGATGTTTTCTGAAATCCAATTGATTATTCTCAAATACAATTGATGCTTTCTGAAATCAAACTTACTATTCTGAAATACAATTGACGCTTTCCGAAAATAAACTCATCAATCTGAAAATCAATTGACGCTTTCTGAAATTCAAGTCACTATTCCGAAATACAATTGATACTTTCCGAAATATAAGTAACTATTCTGAAATTCAATTGATATTATGAAATGAAGTTGATGCTTTCTGAAATACAGTTGGAAAAGGTGTAGTAGTGGATATCGAGGATGATGCAATCATAGGGATGGACATCATGAACTCCAGAGGGTTCGAGTTGAATTTCAGAGACGGTGTCCTACGAGTGAATGGAGAAGAGTTGGTGCTTCACGGAAGAAGTGAAGAAATGATTCGTGTTCTGCTGGCTGAAGATGTGAGCGTACCGGAGAGGGCTGAAACCATTTTGGAGGCTCGCCTGGATGGGGGTGCGAGCAATGGAAACGTGGTGTTGTTCGAGCCCAAGCTCCATGATGAGAAAATTGGACGAGGAATCGCACTAGGGAAGACCTTGTTGCGAGTTGATAAATTTGGGTCTACTACTATGGGTGGAGAAAATAACTTTCGTCTAATTTCCACTGAGACCCTGTTTATTACAACGGTCTCGGCACTCACACAATTCTCAAGTAACAATACAGATTACAATAATTTATTTGATTTATCTTTGCAAAGAGTGTGGGGTTGCTTTTAAGAGTGCACCTAGTTTGCTAAGGTAGATTGGGAAACTTGAGTGAGAAGTTGAATCAATTAAAGAAGACACATAAACACAAATCCGAAAAGAGCGCCAAAAGAAAGCAAACAATCGTTAGTTTTTTAATATGTCTGAATTCAGTCATGCTGAGTGATATTGATAGTGCTCCTCCCTCATCAGTTAAGCAGTTGGTGAAGCGTCAGGAGTATAGTAAAATGGTAACCGCCCTCTCAAGGTTGTTCTAGCAACGCACGTTTTCGGAAAAAATTTAAAGGTTAGGATAATAAGATTTTTAATCACCCTGATCAAGCCTCCCTTTAGAGGAACAAGCTCGATATGCTGCTAGATGTAAATATGTTAATAAGATTCCCCTGGTTTTGAAAAAAAAAACTTGTGAGAAATCTTCAATTATACCTACTATTTCAGCATATAAGAGGTCTACGAACCAAACTCTGCCAACTCCTCAGTATATACAGATCATAGTTTAAATCATAACACGATTGGGACATCGACACTAAATTCAAAGTTTGTTCTTACCACACGCCTAATACTACTATATTTGAGAGGCAGTATAAGCAGACTTGATGTTAGAAGGGCGCTATTCCCATTTTTCTCAAGAACTGTAATTATAGCGGGCAATTCAAATCGGGGGCCACCATTGGGATTTTGGAAACTATGAGGGATACAAAGATGGTTAAGCTTGATATATGCTTCTCCTAAGATCCTCAATTAGTCTAAGCAACAAGTACTTTTTAGGTCAACATTTTTTCGCCTTCTCCGAAAATTATGATTGAAGTGTCATTCGATTCGGAATGGCATGTAGATAGTTTTTGAGAAAATGCTAAGGCCTCTCGCAAAAATTGCAATAGTTATAAACAATTAAGTGAAAAAATAAAAGGGGTGTGATTTTTCGTCAATATCTCAAAAACCATTCAAGATAATTCAAATTTAAATAAAAAATATTCAAAAAGAGGAGGAAATTTCCTATTAAAAAGTCCCGACTCGCAGACTTTAGGAACAATATTTATAATTTTCCCAGAGGGTTGAAAATACGCCAGAAAACGGGTACTCCGGCTTGCGCAAGCCACCTCCTCTTCGGACCTTTGATGAATAAATATTATTTGAACTTATTAAATATAAAAATTTAAATTGAAAAAATTCAGGCGCCTGCAGAATAGATCAATGAACAATAATCCGTGGTCAAAAAATTTTTAATGAATTAACTTTTTTTTGTAGCACGAACATTGCAAGTGCGATAATTGTTAAACTATTAATCTGAGAATGTTTTCCTTTCGTGGAGCTATTTTTCAAAGGTCTTAGAATAGTATTACTGTTGAAAAAATAAAAAAATTGTTAATTTTCATTTTGTTACCAACAATTTACTAATGTGAAAATTAAAAAGGTTTATTATTATTGATCCGTTTTCGTATGATCAGAAGCTACTTAAAAATGATTTAAAATAATTTTCATCCCCTGTTGTTTAAAAAATGGTTATAAACAAATGCGTTGTTTTTGAGATAATTTAAAAATTTTTGTTGATAACCTAATCTTTGATGATAATTATGATTTTTCGAAATAAAACCGTTTCTTTAAAACAAAAATGATTGCTATAAAATGAATTTGTTAAATAACAATTTTTTTTACCACTTATCAGGAAAGTTAAGGAACCATTTTTTTAAATCATCATTATTTATCATGGTCTTTGATATTGAAAAAAAAATCGATTATTATTTAAATTGTCATTGTTTATTTAATAAACAAATAATTCTTTTTGTATTTTTTTCCTTTTTCTACTTAACAACCATGTATTATTTTACAACAACAAAAATTTATTTATAGCTTTTATTGAATTTTCAATCTTCTGTAATCTTTAATTTCAACACTCTGACCTAGTTGTTTATGTTTAATATTATTATAACTTTTTAACTAATGGAGATGCAAAGAAGAAATTTAAGACTTATTTATTCTTTATTAATTAAACATTATATTGTTGATAACTATACGTTAGATTAAAAGTTACATAAATTGTATGAATGGTGATGGTTATATTAGTTCATAAGATATTTAGACATAAAAGTAGAAAAATAATTTTTCTGAAAGATTATTGTTATCAACAAATGGTATAAATTAAATAAATAATTGAGTCAGGCTTCAAATTTTGGCTTAATGTATTTCAACATGAATTTCCACAGAATAAATGAATCGTCAATCGAACAAAAGGGTAGAGATATCAGGGCCATGTTGTTAACATACAATAGAGAAAGAATGAGGTTTAACAGTTATCCTTGGGAGATTACACGTACAATTGCTTTTTTTAGAACTATTAGGATTAGGTATCATCAATTTACATTTTTTTTATTTCGGCAACTGAGGTATAGGGGTTGGGCGAGAAAGAAACAGTGGACTAATGAATGTTTGATTTTCGATTAATTATTCGTCAATTTCAAGAAATGTAAATGACCACTTACCGGTTGTGACTGCAATTGTGGCGGCCGCCTGGGACTTCCATTTAGGGCCAGTTTTATAGGTCTCAGTTAACTCCGGATCGACTAACTAAAGGTTTAGAATGGGAACACAAACTACATCATCTAATGGATATCATTCACATTCTAAACCATTAGTTAGTCCATCCGGAGTTAACTGGAACCTATAAAACTGGCCCTTACTCAGGATTCGCATAACCATTAAACCTGGAAGCTATCTGGAGGTGATACACCCTGGTGGAACTGCACAAATTTTTGTAACACTTTTATCTATTTTCAAAAATATAGAGAGATTTTTATGAGGTAGTTTCTTCCTTCCTTCGAGTCAGTATCGGTACTGCCCTTTTGATCTCTCGTGCTCATGCGCATTGCCTTGTTCATCGGCCAGTGGAGGTTTTCACCGATGCTGCGTGGTCAAACATTCCTTTGTCAATGATAAAATATAATAATACTCCCTCATAAACACTCATAGAGTGTACCCAATGGCATAGCCTGTGCGGGTAGAGGACGGCTATTATTATTATTTGCCGTGGCGCTCCGGGGCGACTTATTGATGTTTTCGGTGGTTTAAAATTTAAAATTGTTTAAAATTGTTTTTCCGTCAACCAGCTGTCATCCCCCTACGAACGACAGCCCTCAGAAGTCGAAACTTGTGCGAGCTAAGGATTAACGAGGTCTTACCTTTTAACGTGCGATTCCTAGCACGGGACCAGTGACCAGGCGGGGAATCGAACCCACGTCCCTCTGATTGATAGACTAGCGCTCTACCATCATGACCACTGTATTCACTTTTCATCTGTAGGAAAACCCGAAAAACCTACAGCACCACCGCGGGTGGTAGGTGCGCACTTCAAGCTAGCACCAGACGTTGGGAGTGTTTACTGAGGTTAATGATACACCAGCGCGCCTCCCGGATGAATCAGAGCACTGAAAACAGAGTCCAACTGGAAAATTCCCAACGGAATAGAATGATAAATCATTTGTTTTCATTTTACCATTGTTGTGGTATATGTTAAAAAAAATCGAAGAAATGGTAGGAAAACCTACAGCACCACCCGCATTGTAACGCGACATTAATATGATATACAGGGTGACAATTAAATATTTGCACAACTTAGCAACTCTCGAAAGGAAGCCTACTATTATAATAAATCGAGTAATAAAACGGAACAGGGGTACCCCGGAAACCATAATAAAAGAGCTTCGGCAACATAATTTCATAACTCATACAGTCAAAGCATTTAGAAATGTCGAGAAAAACTACGGCAGCTGCTTTCTTTTCATTGAGGTTCTTGTATATTTTTTCAAGGAAGTTGAAAATGGCTTCACCTGTTTTTTTTTTAAATTTTGGAATCCAAACTGCTCCAATAATCCCATTATTCTAGGTTAAACTGATATCTCTATGAGTGGAGCCAGTGTCGAGAGTATAGAGATTGGTTTGAAGTTGATATGGTCATTGTTATTGATAGCTTCCTCCTTCATGAAGAGGTATCATCATGGCAGACTTCAAAGGGAAGACATCTGTTGCAAAAGAAGTGTTTGTAGTCGTTACCAACGCGCCGAGTGCTTCGTCAAGTAGGTAGTTGTGACATCAAGTGGTCTTCACAGGATTTTTCAAAAAATATTATTGATTATCGAATTCAGCTCAGTTAAACCTGTCTCGACACAATAATGACCTTCTTGAGAAATTTGGCGCTAATGTCTGTCGGATGTAGACCTATGCCTGTTATGGTATAAGTCAGGGGAAATAGTTTTCGGTCCGTTATTTCCTCATACATTTATTTTCTCATTACCACTTTTTAGAGAAGGGTATTTCTAATTTATTCGTTTCATTTACTTATGTAAAAGTTTCTTCGCATAATTTCAAACTGTTTGAACTGTTAAGCAATGTCCAATACATGCTTTCATGGATGAACTCAACCCACAATAACGCCATCGTATATAAAGAGTAGGTAGCTAGGTATCAAAAAATTCGTTCATCAAGTAGTACCACTACTTCAAATTGACGAAAAGCAAATGTTTTAGGTATAGTTGGTTATGGTAGGTTTATTCGAATTCCATTATTTTCATATAGTCAGTAATTGCAATAATGAAGTGAATTCGCAGTCATTTCCTTTATCAGTAGTTATGCCATGAAACTACCAATTATTTTGTGTGCGGTCAGCTATACTGCTGTGAAAAGCTTATAAATTCAAGTGACAGTTTTGAATGTTCATTGAGTTTTGTTGAACCACTGAATACACGATGGTGTTGATGAAATTTAATACTTTGTTAATGCTTCTCTCCTTAGTTTCTGGTAAGTTAGTCTTCTACTGAAAGAAAATATGTTTATGATAGGTTTAACAGATCAAGGTCAAATGCCACTTGAATTACCACCGTTCAATTGGCGTTGGTATACTGCTAATATATCACAAGTATAACAAAATATGCAACTGAAGCATATACTAGTGTCAATCTTGAGCATATGTTATTGCCAGCCTTTTCTAAGGTACTTGAAGGAGCTATAGAAGTTCAGTTAAAAAATCATATCGAATAGTTTTCACTTTTGCCTGTAACACAATCTGGATTTCTTGAAAACTATAACTGCACAACGGCTCTTCTCCATATTATCGATGATGTTGTTGAAGCTTTGGTTCAAGATTAATGCACGGTCTTGGTAGATTTAAGCAGAGCTTTCGACACCATTAATTATAATTTAATGTCAGCTATAATCCTTTACATTGGCCTTTCTAAAAACGCTATAGACCTGCTAGCATTTCACCTTCGTGATCGCAAAGAAATGGTTCAGATCGACGATACACATTCCCAATATATGGAACTGAAATGTGGAGGCCCTCAAGGCTCCATTCTAGGGCCTTTATTATTCGAAATATACATTTCCAACCTTGTTAAGAGTTTAAAATTCTGCATTGAACACTTTATATGTGGATGACACTCAATTTTATTATAGTTTTCATCCAGATAAAGTATTAGAGTCTTTGTATCACGTAAATGAAGATCTTGAAACATTCATCAAAGCTGTGGAAGATCATTTTCGTAAATATTAATTGTAGTTTTTGGTAATAAAAGTAAGCGGGATCAAATTTGTGATAATGTAAACATTGAAATAAAAAATGAACTTCTTGAGATGTAAATAAAGCTAAGAGCTTCGAAATATGAACATCACATAAATCAGTTTATAAAACTTGCATAGGATACATTGAAGACTAGAGAAGAGGTGGTGCTGTGGGTTTTCCGGGTTTTCCTACAGCTGAAAAGTGAAAACATCACCTGAAACATCAGTAAGTCGCCCCGGAGCGCCACGGCAAATAATAGTAATAGTACCCGCACAGGCTATGCCTTTGGGTACACTCAACGAGTGTTTATGAGGGAGTATTATTATTGTTATTATTATATATATATATACAATAACAGAGAATTCCTCCATATACATATGAAACCAATGTTGTGCGAATCATTAATCTTGTCGATCTTTAATTATGTCGATGTGCTTCATGGGCCATTCTTAAATAGCCAACATCAACGAAAATTCCAATAGTTGCAAAATTCATGCTTGCGTTTGATATTCGTAATTCGCAGAAGAGGGCATATCTTGCACAAACATTCTTGGTTCACTCCGTTTACTCAGGGCACATGATTCTCGGACTGGAGTTAACACACCAGTGTTTTCTCCGGTTGTATCAGAGCTCCGGAGACAGGGCCTGGCTGGGATATTCTTTATGGAAAAAGAGTCACAAGCAGGGAGAGCCACCCACCACCCAAGGCCTTGGTGGCTTGCGACACCACTTTCCTGAGCAACCGTTGCAAAACGGGACCGGCAGCACTCTGGAGGGAATGCTCATTCCTTCTGATGTCGGCCGTGGGTATACTAGGCTAACCCCCCGGTATACCCTACTACTCGGTTCACGATGAACGAGAAAGAGGCCTCCACAACCGACCCCCTCGGATTAGAAGTCATAGGCAAGGTGGTGGGGCCTAAAAGGATAGATTTCCACTTTATAACGACCGCAATCGTCCGTTCCACGTTTATACTTCCCCAGACAACGGGGAGACCGTGGCAGTATGGAGTGTCTACACAACAGAATGGTACTGGATGGAGCCTGTAGAGTCATCAGGAGTTCAGATCCCCTTCTCTTGGTATGCGATCATGAAGAAGCAGAGATTGGAGCATTCATTTTTAAGGCAGCAACCCGTGCAGCCGATGTACTCACCACTGAACGAACGAACCCAAACTCTGTCACCGAGATGGGACCCGTTCAGCAAAAAGCCCACGTCAAAGCTGTGGAGTGTGAAAGGCTCCTACAGCTACATAAGGATATGCCAATGCATGGGGTCTTCTTCAAGGACATTGAAGACCTTGGCTTATCCACAAATCTGACCTTGACCTGACACTAGATGCTGAGCGTGTCGTGAGGCAGCTGGGATCATAATGCATTTGCTGTCAGCTTGTCCAGCGTATGCGGTCTCAGCCAATATCCACAGGGACGAGTGTTGTACTACCATCTACGACACCGGTGTTGCCGAATCTATTGGAACTACTCATTCCCCACCCTCAAGCAAATACAAGCCAATAAGCCTGATGCCATTAAAGAAGGACGATTTGCGTCATTGAGTTTTCATCTCCTCATCAAAATTGGAGGAAAAACGGACTGAATATCGGGATTTACTCTTTGAACTCTGCAGGCTTTACCCCAACCATTCTGTCAAGATGGTGGTTCTGATTATAGGGGTCCTTGGTGAAATGATGGACACGCTGCTCTCGAATATGAAAAGCATACTGGCTTGCCGCGTTGCGGTAGAAAGCCTAGCCGGAAGAATGCAGAAGGCCGTCTCGGACTCAGTAATCACTCACCCCACGGACGTGGGGAGTGTTTAATGGGGATAATGACAGGGCTTGACTGGGATATTTCTTATGGAAAAAAAAACAATAATTGGTCTTCATTCATCATAAAATAATTACATAAAAAGGACTGGTGAGAAGGCAGAGTGTCAGCGTGAGCTGTTTTTAAACTCAACCTGTGACTCAATCTAACATTCCTGAAAGGAAATACTATATTAAGCCCATAATGGGAATTACCAGAAAAAAATACTGCAATAAAAATATTAGTCTATAAAGATTAAAAAAATGTATATGAAATATAAAAAAATCATTATAAAGATGACAAACGAACCGAATATCAAGGTACCTTTATATTTTTATGGTCAGAGTACTAAATACAGAAACAAAAATTGCCAGAAAATTCACTGATACGGGAAATTTCTATACCATAGTTGAGGAATATTTAAATCGTCGTCCTACCGATATATCGCAAACGATAATAATCTTCAAATTTGAAATAGCAAATATCACTCACAAAGAATTGGCATTGATGAAATTGAAGCAATGCCAGACTGTAATTTATATACAGGGCATTAGTTTCGCCGCTCTTCTGCAACTTTATTAGTAGATGCTTGAGGGGATATGACGGAAAGACCATGGTGGTTGGTGATCAACTACTGTGGCTGAGGGGTACATTGATGATGCCGAAAAGAATAAGACAGATACTGCAAATAAAATATACAGTTCTATTACACATCAACCAGTTAGCACATCAACAACATATATGCAACAAACACAAAAAGAAACAATAAACTTGCACAATTCAGTCCCACATATTCAGTTTACTGGTTGTTCAAACTTTACAGGTAATCTTATTAATTAACAAAATGAGTACCTAATCAAAACTAAAATTTTAATAGCATTGTTATAGGTAACTATTAAGATTTGTAAATAAAGTTGTTTCTCTGTACTTGTATCTCAGTATTTATTGTTATAGTCGTAGATAAAGTATAGGATTCAGCTTACGGTAATGGTCATAAATCACTTGATGATTTGCAGCACAAGCAGGTGAGTTATGACCTACATTACCGCTCGTTGAATAATATACTATTACTCTTGAACTAATTTTTTTTTAATCGCTATGTCTGCATTTCTCTATAATTTTCAGAAATTATCATTTTTCCAATTTGTGATTCAATCATGCTTTTTTATATATAAGTAGTAGAAGATAATAGGAAATTATCTAATTTTTTTCATGAAGATTTATACAGTTTCAACGGCTGCATCGATCAATTGTATTAATATTGGTGCATACTTTCAGCGGGTTACTGTATGTGTAATATTTTTCAATTTTCATTGTCAATTCTGACCCTCTGGCTTCTATTTGATCAATAGTTCCACAAAATATCTAACGCTGGTCCTCTAATTCCATATTTATGCAGTTGATCCATTAATTCATCATCACTGTATCAAAATGCCTTGGCTAGATCCAGAAAAACTAACAGGCACTTTTCAGATCTGTCCAATGCTTTAGTACCTAACTTCATTTGTGAAATCAAGTACCTACTGCATTCTCATGATGTTTTGTAAAAAAGTGTACTAACCCCGATATCAACATTCGTTAAAATTTTTACAAAGTTAATAATTTCAGAGATGGGGTGGTAGTTTCCTGATTCACATTCATTTCCAGCTTTATAAATAGGTGCAATAATAATCGAGTCATTCCATTGGGTCGGTATAATTTCATTTTTAAATGTGAGATTGATCATATATGTACCAATGGTGCTGCTATATATTGATGTAGGTCTATCTTTATTTATCTTTACTTCTATATTTAATAGAATGATATGGTTATAATTTTAGACATAAAGCCAAAACAACAGCTATACAAAAAATCGAAAAACCTTGACTCAAAGACGTTACAATTACCTTGGCCCATTCTTTATGCTAAAATTCCTACTGAACTGACACAGATTTATGCAAACATGATAACTGATATTGCTGTGATATATTATGCTGTCTGTGTTCACTTATGTATGAATTTTTTTTCCTCAGATATGTTTCATGTACAGTGCATTCCATTTAAAACGAGCTATCCTGAATAACTTTTGGTAAGATGATAGTATACAGGGGGATACATTTTGACATATTCACATTTTATGTTACTTCCCCTATCGCACCCCCAGAGCATGCCACCATTTTTGTTTAAATGGATCACCCTATATTTGCATTTTGCATTATCAGATGTTCCATGATGAACAGGTTTCAACAAAGTAGAATACATTATGGTCTGAAGCTCATAGTTTGGAAGCTGAAAATTATTCTAGTTGAAAACGAGCCACCCTGAATGAACTTCTGTGAATCTCGAGGTATGGTTTCCGGGCTTTGAGGTTGTGGTCGGTTCACCTCCATGGAGGCGGTTCCACTGGACGTTTCGCTCACAACTGCGGTGAGCATCTTCAGCATAGCTTTAGTCTTCTCGAAGAGCGACGTAAAACTGATACAACGGTTTGAAATTCTTCGCAATTTATAGGCGCAGCCTGGCTATTTTGATTATTTTGTTTCACTTAGAGAGAGTTTTGACATAGCGGGGAGTATTGATATGGGGCGAAAATCTGAAGGAATAATAGCGTGCTTTATTTTTGGTATAGATTAGTTTTGGAAATAAGTTTCAGTGAAGACGACTCGCCAAAAGATCTCGCTGGAGAGGCAAAATGAAAAGGAATATAATGTGTTCGAAAAATCGTTGGAAGAGGGCGACTCGAAAAAAAAGTGTCCAAACATGCCACCCTAGTGTTTTTTTCGAAGTGAGAAAGAGAATTAAAACCATCAACATTATGGAGCAAACAATATAGTTTATTACGATCAGTACTAAACTTTAAATAGGGAAAATATTGATATCAAATGTATAAAATTAATAGTATTCCTCAAAAGAGTCAGCGGTTACGGGCGCCAAAGAAGTATCTGACTTTTGAAAGAGATAAAATTTAAAGGACAGGGGCCTTGGATGGAGATTATTTGCATATGAAGGTAAGCTCTTTTATTGCATTATTAATTAAGTCTTTTAGAGAGACAATTCATAAAATTGGTTAGTCAATAAATAGTTATATGAATGGTCGTTTAAATTATATATTTCTCAAAAATCAAACTGACTTATAAGTGAACTACATCTGACAGATATTGTGCAACGTTCTTCCAAGAAGACTCAATTGCAAGTGCTTGTCTTGTAGTTAAACAGAACCTTCATTTGGCTGGGTATGACCACCTGCAGACATGCATGTTTCGAGGATTATTGCATCCCAAAGTTATACCGCCCCTTGTTTCCGAAGAACTTCGGCTAGACTGCTCGTCAATGCAGGTGGTGACTTGGTGACACTTAAGCAGGTTGGGGGTCTGGGAAGATTGCTGAGGGATATGTCGCAGAATCATTGACAAGAAAAAGGGAAATTGCAAGTAAAATCATTACTGGTTTTTCTAGGGATCACGTGGATAGCTTCAAGAAGTGGTTGACATTTCAGCGGAAAATGGCTTTTCTGGAGGGATTGCTTACTTTCATGTATTATTTTGTTGTTTAATTAAAAGGAAATAGATGCTTATATTAAGTTTTTATTTCATTTTCATAAATCTTCTTATAAAATCAAACAGACGAGGTAAAAAAACTATGTGACAGTATTAAAAAACTTAGAGGAAGGAAAGTTTTCGCTGTCAGGGAAGAAAAATGTTTTCCTACAGACGCACAGTGGGGCAAAAGTCCCTGAAACCTGGCATTTATTCAAAAATTAAAGTGCATTGAATGCATTCACTCTTATCACACTAGTGTGAACAACACTTCGAGGTATGAAAAATCACAAATCTCAGGACTATCAACGTCTTCCACTACCCTTAATCCACAGTTATAAGACTTCACGTAAGTGACGTTCAAGCCGTTTCGTCAAAAAATTTCCGTTTTTTGTTGGAAATGCTTATAATTTTCAGTTTTTTGATAAGCAATCATGAAATTCAGGTATGTATTTTAATATGATGTGTCATTTTTATTTCATAAAAAACAGTAATATTCTTAAATAACATTATTAAGTACTTCATCATTGAAAAATTGTATCAAAAATAGTGTGTTTGTAGTAATTGGTTAACTTTTAGTTGTTCACGTGATAACAATGAGTAGTTATCATAGCGTAAGGGCATATCAAATTTTTTTGCCATTTTGCCAAAAAAAAATTTGAATAATATTAATTGGTTGTGTTTTTACAGTAGATTGATTTCAGAAGTAGGTAGTTAATTTTCTTGGTTTCAGGAACGAAAGCTGTCAGTAAATTTATGACAAAAAAATAATTTTTTGATATTTTGAAAATTCCATCAAAAATATCCCAAGTCTAGAAACGCATTTGAAAAATTTGAACGAAAAAATAAGCTACTTTAAGTCTGAATTCAAATCAAGATGGATGAACGTTGGAAAATCGAAAGATGGATTTGTAGAGAGTTCCCAAAAAATATTTCGCGTAACAAATATATTGTCGAAAAAGGCATTATTCTCAAATGATGATTGAAAATTGTTTTTTTTTAAATAAAAACAACCTGCGATAAGAATGAAGTTTTTTTGTAATATCTAACTACTTCCCCGGCTAAAGCAAGCCATACTGGAAATTGAACTACATCTGATTCAGCCGGGGAAGAAGTTATTTTCTGTTAGATATAAAAATCTTAATTTTTATCATAGGTTGTTTTCTTGAAAAAAAAAACAAATTTCAATAATCATTTGAGAATATTCCCTTTTTCCAACAAGAATACCTTCCAAGAGGTTATCTTGAACAGTGGAAAATAGCGATTTGTATAAAGTTTTTTCTCTTTATTCTGTAAACATTTTGCATTCATGGATTCTCTGAAACTTTTTGTCCATCAAATCGTAAGCTAAAGTTTATATAGACCTCAAAATTATATAGTTTAAATGATTTCCACACCACAAAAACTACCTTATCCCATTAAAGAGATTGTCCAAACAATTTTTTTTTAAATTGGGAAATAATATCTTACACGAACCATACATTTTATAATTTTGTTCAAGTTTTTTCATTAACCACTCTCTGAACAAATCCAAACTTTCAGAATTTTTTGTGGTTGTTTGGATTTCCACCCCTTGGAGAACTACCCCAATTCATCAATGGTACCTATTTTTTATATACTTTTGCTTTAATCACGAGCTTATTTTGGACCATTTTCACAAGTTTCAGAATTTTGGCCAAAAATTATTGATTTTGCCCCCACTGTGCGACGTTAAGAAAAATACCATTTTTTAGGGGGCGACTCCAACTCAATGAGTTCCTTCCAACATAAAAAGTATGCATAATTCGTTCCTAGATCTACAGGTGTTATTGGATATTGAAAAATAAATAGGTGAGTGTATTTATATGGCATTATTATCATGCATATGCAAGGATATTATGAGGCCAGTAATTAGCAAGTCACCCATTTGTAGTGAAAGGAAAAGAAGGAAATTCCGCAATCATTTCTATATCAGTACTAATAAATTCCTTCAATTATAGCTATAGCTGTGATAAAAAATAATTCACAATAATAGTTTTTTTCATAATGAGGGGATAATGGAATCAAATAATTGGGTTGTTAAAAGGATATAGTTTAAGTGACAGTTTAATGTGTACAAGGAGTTGTAACGATGTTGTTGCTCGAGAAATTCAATGTTTGTTTAACTTTTCTTTCCTTAGTTTCAGGTAAGTCATTGTTATATCGAGAGAAAACTTTTGGATACATTGAACACATTATTTGTCAATATCTGTACATGATTCTGAATTTCACAAATAATGGGTTCCAAACCACGAAAATTGTTCAGCCATACAATGGCTTCTTCAAGTTGAATGACTAAGATAAATTTTGAAAAGTTACCGTTCCTTTTATCATGTGGTAACATTGCTATATTCGGAACCGTAACAGATATAAAGACGATTAAATGGGACAAAAAGTAACAGTTGTGGGGAACAGAACAATGATCAAAGAAAATGTACAGGGACTCTCGCCCTTCTTGAGTTATAAAGGGAAAACTAAAAATGCTGTTTTTGTTTTTTTAAGAGTTCCATTGAAAACCACTTACCACTAGTAGGAAATTTAAACATTAATATCAAATCGGACACTGGCTTGGCTTCTGAATATCTAGACATTCTTGCTGAATATAACTTTGTGTCCCTCATGAACAAATACCCAAAGGTGCAAATAAATTCACGTAGCTGTCTTGATCATATATATTCTTTTCCACTAAAACCCTTAACATTCAAGTTTCTTGTGCGGTATTGTTTTTGACACAGATATTACGGATCACAGAGCTTCTATTGCATTTATTCCTTTTTGCATGTCAAGTCCGCAAGAAAAACAAACGAAACATGTACTTGAAAATATAAATTATAAAAAATTAACCAAAACCATTCAAGCTCAAATTTCTATTAGATACACTGATCCATTTAATTGAAAATAACACTACAATAATTAAAAAATAAAAAAAGTCGCCAGGAAATCAAGCTAAAAGGATGGATAACTCGAGAAATCCTAAATTCAATTAATCAGAGAAATAAACTACATGCAGAACATAAAAAAAGTCCTGACAACATTGTGAAGAAAGAGGCATACCTTACTTATAGGAAAATTACAGATAAAATAATCAGAAAATGAAAAATAAATTTCCATAAGAAAATACTAACTGAAAATCAAAATAATTCCAAATAATTGTGGCAAGTATTAAATAACATACACGGAAAACAGAGGAACAGTAATATTTCAAAAATAATTTCAGAAACAGGTGAAAACATAACAGACGTGAAAAAAATTACAGACGAAGTTATTAGTTTTTTAAAGTGAAAACCTTGCCAACAAAACAGTTAAACCGGCTAGTTCTTCTTCGGTACAAATCAAAATCAAAAATTAATTTTTTTTGACTCCTATTAGAGAAAAAGATGTTATAGAGGTAATGAAAAACCTAAAGAACAAAAAAGTGCTGGTGTCGACGAAATACAAGCGAAAATGGTCAAAGTAATCAGTACCGCTCTTTCACCACTACTTACTCACCTCCTAAATAATATTTTTGAAAAGGGTAAATGTCCACTAGAGTTCAGAAAAGCTATTATAATACCCATATACATAAATGGAGATTAAAAAACATCACTAATTTTAGACCCATACATTCGTATTTTTCCTTTTGAAAATTTTTATATTACAATATTCCTTGTTTCGAAGCTGAATCCTGAATCAATTTTTATACGGATTATTTCTATAATTCTCAATCCTCGAAGTAACAAAAATATTAGTTTTTGATCAAAATACGATTGTTGTGTAATTTGGTACAATTAAATAGCATCTCACTTCATTTACCATTTTCAAACACGTAGGCTTTGCTTGGTTTTTATGGCAGGAAAAATATATGAGTTGTTGATATTTGTTAAGAACTGTCAGACATTTATGCACTCAGTTACATATTAAAGATGTATTCAAATTACGAAAGGACTGACTTATGTGAAATCAAATCCTCTTTCGGCAAGAATTATGTATGGTGAGCTATGCCCGAATCGTCGTATTTCAAACATTCAAATACTTGGGCGATTAGAAAGGAATTTGAGAAACTGGTGCATTTGACAGAAATAAAACTAGAAAATGTGTAGTTACTGGAAGTATGAGGAAAGAACTAAATATTTTGGGTGAGCAAAATTATTTCATAAAGATTTTTTTCTCTAAATGACATTAAAAGTGACTTTTTAGTGACACTTGACAGGCTTAAAAGTTGTACTTTTACTGCCTAGGGAGAAAAAGTTCATTGCTGTGTAACCTTCCGAGTAATAATTTAAATCAAACTGGCTATTAAAATTGACAATGACATTTTCAGAAAAAGATCCTCCATTTTTCTTCTGACTATATTCCAAGAATCTGCTGTATGTGAGTTCATGTGCAGTTCTTGATTTTTCCGGTAATAGGTTCAATTCTACATTTTACGCCTGGTCTCTTATATCAGCTGGTGTTAATGGTACCCATCCTCACTTTGAATTACATCCATTTCTAACAGTTACTTGACAAATTTTCAAAATTTACAATGACATTGAAGTGAATAGAAACAATTCAACAACCGTCATCAGCGGTAAACATAGTAACGAAGAGCCCAGTTACCTTTCATAAAATAATTCAATTATTTGGATATTGATAATGAATAATTAATTAATAAATATGAAAGAGTCGATTTTGCGTGGAATTGGAACAAGTTTGAATAAAAAAATATGTCTCACATGGCAGAAAAGCAGATTCACAGCCTCAGCGTGCAACGGCTATGAAACACCAGCTTTGGCATCAAATCTTGTGCTTTTATGCTTAGTAAAACAAATAAATATTTTTTTTCAATTTGGGATTCAGGTCAGTTACGGAAATATTTCTGATAAAGATTGTTCTTCACAAGAAATTGCCCTCGAACTAGGGATTTCTGTAAAATCTATCAGTTAATTTTTGAAAAATAACAAATAAAAATGAGAATTTGTGAGTCAAAAACGTATTTTGAGAATGATTTTCGATATGGACTATCGAGACTATCGATGAGTCCATTTGATAGGGCTCGACTAAGTTTAGTCAGGGTTTGGTATGGAAGGAAACACTCGTGGAATAGATTGAAAAATCATACGGTATATTAGAATACAAGTCTTCACAAAATGTTACACATATATAGTATGTTAACTAGCTCAATTTATAACCTAGCACATGAAAGGGGCTCAAACATGAACCCTGTGGTAATGTTATTAGCATCTTTGCATACGAGACGCTTATCCTTGAAACATACAAACGTTACAAAACAAATACACAGTTCGATAAATACGTCCAAAAGTAAATTAAACTTATTATCTAGTAGGATTCGATAACTTATTATACAATAGAGGGTCAAAAACATATCAACAACTCATAAGCCTGTTCAAAAACAAATCGAAGTATAAGCAACCACTATTTCAAAGGGGGTTAGACGTTTCTGGACATTTGGGACACGCACGGTGAGGTAGATGACACACCGGGATATATCTTACCTAAGCATGAACAAATAAATCACCCTAGAATAAACTCCATTATATAAAACAATACAGCAAATATATACTCTTGACAGAACCATACATCAGATAGTTGAAGTCTATACAAATCAGGTTAAATTCAACAAAGTTGAATGATGCCTAGCCATCAACCGCATGTAACCTACGAACATTTCAGCATATAAACAGTAAATACCACACATATAATAATAACCTTGACCACCTTGTAATGCTACAACGTTCATAAAACAGAAAAACATTATCTGAAACAATCGCCACTCAATTTCCCATGACCGATACCAGAAAATCGCTAAACGAGGGTGAATGTTCGGAGTGACATAAATATAACCCACTTACTGAATGCGAAATGCATCTTCCGTCTTATCTGCATTTATTTTAACGACCGGGAACCGTAGCGTTCGAAATTAGAAGAAACCTTCGTATTTCTCAAATGATAGTTGTCACAAGGTAAATATTATCTCGCGGAAGGATATCTCTTGCAGAATGGCGGGTTCTTTGTTCGTGGTTTTTTTCGTCACTGTCGGCATAATAAGCTGCAGTTGTTATCGAAAACCATACTTTACCATAACTCATGTATTTCACAAATAATTACAGTTTAGAGCTATTTTCTAGATATCGACATGTCCACTCGTGGACCAAGTCGCGAATCATTACTTCATCGGAGCACTTGATTGTACGGAGGGAAAATTCGAACTTGTTGGAAAATTCGGATTTCGGCATTTATATGTTTCGCAAAACCTATAAATCCTTTTGATGTTATTTGCCGACAAGCACGTGTATTTGATGAGCTGTCGCGATTCATTTAATGACCTTTTTAATGAGGGGTCATTCAATAGAAGATTGGGTATTTTAAATGAGGTATTGTTCAATAGAATCTTGAGAATTATTGCTTTTCTTCGCTGTTGATTCATTCGGATTGAGTTTATCTTCAATTATTTCCCAGTTTCCTATTTAATTATTGGGCCGGATTCTCGAGGGACGCGGAGTCTGGCTCAATTAGTGGTTTTCGTTTCAATTACTTTCAATTAAAAATTATACAAAGATGATGTTCGTTACATTTGCTTACTTTCTTATCTATATAAATATATTGAAATGTGTAAAATTCGCTCGAAGCAACTTGAAATCCTTTGAAACTAATGCTTCTTCACATGCTTACCACATACGTCATGGTGCTTACTTGAGAATACCAATCCACAAAACTACAAAATTCCAAGATTTTCTTCTCTACAATGCATTAAGATTCTACAACAAACTGCCAGCGGTAATTAAGAATTATGAATGTGACAGAATATTTTTAAAACAAAATAAAATACCTACTCATTGAAAAATGTTATTATTCTTATCAAGAATATTTGGACGATTCATTGCAATTTGTTTAGCTTTAAATTTCTCTCATGTTTTACACGGCTGTCTTTTATTTTGTGATAACTATGGTTTTAATTTGACATAAAAAGAATAATCTCAACAAAATAAAAGCGTATTTTAATATGTTTCTTGTGTTAATCGTGGTTTATTTATATTTTTGTGATATACAGGGTGTCCCGAAACTATGGTGCCAAATTAAAACAGATGATTCCCCTTGAAAAATAAATGGGACTTTCCTAATATTTATTTTCTCAAATATCGTTCGTTGCAAAGATACAGGGTGTTGAATATGAAAAATTAAAAATAATGTTTATTCATAACTTCCTCACTTTCTAAAATTTTTCAATAAAATTTGACAGAATGTTTGTGTTCAATAGGTACTGCATTTTGAAAAAGGAAACGCATTTTCATTTGTTACCAGTGGCGTACAAGAAGGGCATCTCCCCTATTTTTTACGCCACTGGTAAAATCAGAAAAATTATGCATTTTTTGCATTTCTCATTCAATTTTCAGTAAAAAATGTATACTTGTTTGAATCCGGAAAAACTAATCATTTTCAAGATAATTGCGCTTTTATGAATACAAACATACTAGTAATGAAAAATTTGTTCTGCAGAAATTAATTTTACAATCCCAATTACTGGTCTAAATAACATCTTGATATTCAACCAAAAAAAAATTACACTCTCAAATTTAATTGATTTTTTTGTAACTATGAAAGTGGCGAAAAAAATGCCTTTTTATTTTTCAGTTTCAACACCCTGTACCTCTGCAAGAGAAATGCATGTCGAAATGTCATTGATTTTTTTTGGTAAAATATCCAGTTTTAAGTTTAACCAGTTATTAGGATTGTAAAATTCACTTCAGCCGAACATTTTTTCATCACTATAGTTATGTGTGTATTCATAAAAGCGCAGTTATCTTGAAAACGGTTGATTTTTCTGGAATCCAACAAGTATACATTTATTACTCAAAATTGAAAGAGGAATGCAAAAACTGATTTCACCAGTGGCGTAAAAAATTGGGGAGTAAAGGGACCATGATGCCCTCCTTGTACGCCCCTGGTAACAACTGAAAATGTGCTACTCTTTAGTCAGTTAGTACTAGTAATAGTTAATACTTAATAATCATGTGCTACTTGATGATGTCTTTGACAAAAATAACATTGTCGATTTTACATTAAAAACATTTTTCTTGAAAGGGGTTTAACTTTTTTCCCTTCTCGTCTCCACATGAAGGAACAAGTTTCATAGCTTTATCGCTCGTTAAGAGTACGAGCTCTGGGGCGAAAACGACAATGGGGTGTGAAGACTGAATATAATAATAATATTCCGATTCTACTTTACTCCTTCGCCCACGTCAAAGCTGCGGAGAGTGAGAGTCTTCTACAGCTACATAAGGATAAGCAATTGCATTGAGTTTTCTTCAACAACATTGAAGACCTTGGCTTATATCCAGAATCCTGACCTTCGCATTTCTCATAATAGCCTGCCAGGATGGTTTTTTCAACACCCCCGTCTACCCTAGTCGCGTGATGGGTATTATAGAGGTCCCTGACACTAGATGCGGAGCATGTCATGGGGCATTTGCTGTCAGCCTATCCATCTTATGAGGTCTCAGCCTATATCCACAGGCATAACGCGGCGCTACAAGTGTCGTACTACAATTTACGACGGTATAGACCTGACACCGGTGTTGCCGTATGATCTGGGAGATAATGAGTCCGTTGTGGAGAATGAGAAGTGCCGAATCTATTTGGAAAAACGGACTAAATAAATATCGAGATCTACTCTTTGAAATCCGCAGGCTTTTGTAACGTTTTTATTTTCCTAAGCAGTATTTTCTTATGAACGTTACATCTGTGACGTTTTTCAATTCATCAATTCAAAATAACTTTTAACAATATTTTTGAGAATTATTTTTTATCATTTGTTGAATACTGTCTCACTCTGTACGCATCAGAAAGTGGATCTGAAAAACGTAAATAAATTGATAATTTATATGATTCAAATGAAAATTACCGTTTTCGGATTGATAAAGTTATCTTTAGTGTACATGTTGTAAATTTTGGGTGTTCGGTGTAATCTAATGATTATTTTATTTTATTTTCAATGATTTTCTTTGTGATGGCTATCCTATCATATTCCAAAAGAATGTCATTATATTTTCCTAATGTCTTTTTTCAACTGATATAAAATAGCTGTGTCCGGCACTGCCGAAGTACACATTTCTTTCAAATATTTCAGTACGGTGGTTTTTGTGACTTTTACAAAAGGGAGAGGATGGGCACTCTCAATTTTGTCAAGTCAGTGTATGCCAAGCTCGTTACGAACGTTGAGCATTGAATTCATTTCATGAAGTATTGATTTCATTTTCAACTGGCATCTTATGTTTGTTCATTTGGCCTTTGATATATCGGTGGCATTCCATGAATATGTTTGACTCTGTTGCTCTATTCTTCCTGGCGAGCATTTTGCATTGTATAGTGCTGAAAACCCTCTCTGAAACAGAGAATACATTTTTTAGAAAAGGGTGCATAATTCAGTATAATGAACTCTTGTTTTAGGGTTTTATTTTATGGCCCAAGAGTTTCGAAAAGCTCGAAATTGTTCTGGCAGGATCCAGAATTTGTTATGTTGCCAAGGACATTTTCCAAAAAGTAGAAAATGCCTCTCCTCCATGGTTTTCCTTTTGCCAAGATTTGGTGTCATTAGACCCTGTATGCAGCCGCATATATTATTGATGCTCCAGTGACGATTCACGTCCCTGCCCATTTTCAATTCAAGGGAAAACAACCAAAAATTTAAACTCATCGTTAGAAGTTTGCATTATGGTTAATCTGCAAGTGGTTCTACGTTCGATAACAGGCCAGTTATAAAATGTTTCTAATTTAATTGCATACATAATTTTATATCTCATTTATTCATATTCCTATTATTATGATTATCATTCATTCTTTGGGTACAATTATTGATGTTCATGTGTCCTTTAACTACCCATTATTGAATATTTTATTATGTGCTATACCATGCAAAATTCATGAATTTTTTTTATTGGTGCACCATTTTAGCCATTTCAAGCACGCCTATACATGTTTAAATCGAACTTTCAAAAACTAGCGTTTTTTAAAGTTACCATGGCAACATCAACAACTCGAGAAACAAGAAGTCTAAATGACAACTTTTGATGAATGATCTGACAGCAGTACCTTCTAACATCTAATAAAATATTACTAACCAAAACAACCTTTATTCAAACATTATACAACAATTTTAATTTTATAAATGAAAATGGAAAGTACAGTTAGTATTGTTTGATATATTAATATTTCGAATTTTCAAATCGGAGGAAATGGCATTTAAATTGATACTGTTAACATTCTGAGAACTCCCTATAACGTGTGAAACATTCTTCTTATTGCTAATGCTCTCATCAACGTAACCACTCGCCACAGCTGCCGATTTCCATCCTAATTGTCGTTGGATTTGATCTATTGTCATGCCACTATTTGCCATAATGGTAGCGGACGTGCGTCGAAAAGCATGTCCCGTGTATTTCCCAGGATCATCCAATTTAAGATAACGGGCAATTTGCAAGGGACATGATCCAAATGTATTAATACCAACCACTTGATTGGTACACTTCCCCTTATCATATCGTAGGATAACTCGGTCTGTACTCACATTTTGTGGACGCAATGATAAATACTGCTTTACTAAACGCACATAACTAATTGCTTCATTGTCGGTTACAGTAAAACGTCGAGCCTTCACTGTCTTAGACGGTCGGATAGTAATAACCAATACACTTCCTTCTTCTTTGATATCATTTAAGCGCAAATCGCATAACTCACATCTTCTACAAGATCCAAAAATACCGAAAATGGCAACCACTTTAAATAGGTAATGTCTGGTGCATCTATGAAAAACTTCTGCAAATCATCTTCATTGAATATATATGCCTCTTGGCTACGTTATTTCTACTAATTGCCTTCATGAATGCATGCACTTTCACAAATGATTTTATATCGAGTCCTTTGTTTATCATCAACATATATTGTAATTTTGAATGGATAGCCCACATAGTCGACGCCTTGTACTTCACCGACATTTTTTGAAGGTAAGCAAGCACCACTCGTTCATCTATTTCAATCAACTTTTGCACTTCCATCTAGTGTACGAACTTGTCATATTCTTTGTTATAGGCTTCTCTAGATTTTTGCGGTATTAGTTGCGACTCTGCTTTACTATTCAAAGAATCAATATAAGAATTCATTTTGAAGGACCGCGGTGACAACTATCAATCTTTGATGACAAGTTGCATATTTATTTTTGCTTTTCTCATTTTCATGGCAACGAAAGGTATACTGATTTTACATCACGAATTCAACCATTTTACATTATTAGTTCTTATTTCCATGTTTTGTAGTAATAATACCAGTATTTATGATTTCAAATTGTAACAATAAAAAAAAATTGCGTAAAGTATGCGTGGATAACTGGTCTTTTAAACACTTGCTCTATTTCGAACACTCCGGCAGAGCCGTCGTGTTCGAAAAATCGCGCGTGTTTGAAAGACCTATTTATCCACTTATACTTTAATATACTATTCCCTGGAGTAGGTATAGTAGGTATTACTGAAAATCTATGTTTCCTTATACAAAAATGTGTAATCATTTATTAACAAGTGGGTTTTGAGAATATTCTAATTGAGGAAATGCAAGTAGGCATATGAAAAATCATATTTCATCAAATGAAATTTACAGGTAAGTATATAACTTTTTTTGCATTCTCATGTACATAGGTAATTTGGGTTTAGATTAAAATGTATAAAATCATTTCCTTCTTTTATTTCACCGACATGATTTCTACTCTTCCACATTAGGTTTCTCATAATTTAAAAAATCAGTGGCGTCCAATTTTACATTATCATTTTGATTTATTTATTTTTATATGTTGAAAAGAAAATATTGCAGTCACCCACAGCCCAATGCCGCCGATGTATAGCAGCCGTTCGCAACGTTAATGATATTATTTGTTCTTTCATGAAAAAATATCTTTTTGTACATTCATGCAAAAAGCAAATCTTTGTTGAACTATATTCAGTGGAAAAAGAAGCTCTTTATTGCACTAGTGCAATAAAGTTTTCATTGCACTCATCTGTCATTCTACTTCAAAGTGCTGTCATCATGATAAACATAAACGTTCAAACCCACTACATATTTAGCAGATATTCTGTGAGATTGGCCATACATTTTAAACAGCTACATATTTTATATTATTTTGTATTAATGTTAGCAGTCAGAGTTGAACAAACAATGCCATCCCGAAAATAACTCCATAATCAAAACCGATCCGCATAGAGCAAACTGTTTGTACTATGACCACACCTCGTGATAACATACGTGCTCATGGCTACTATGATTTTGATTATTATAATGCAACTGTGGTTATATAAACGTCAGTCAAAATTTAATTCTAACAATTACAGAACTGAAAGTTTTAAAATGAGTAATATTAATGGAAAACTAGATTATGGTGATGAAATCGATAGTAATAATTATTTATTTAAATTGCGTATTTCATTTTCCTTCACCTAGTGCCGCACCTACATGAATTACTTTTTGCTTTTTGCATGAACGTTGAAAAAATGTTGTATGCAACTCGTTCAAAAAATGTTTATTGCACTCGACGTGTTGTCCAACTCGGCCTGACGGCCTCGTCGGACAATTTCACGTCGACTGCAATAAACACCTACTTTTTGCACTTGTTGCATAAATAACTATTGTGTAATTTCACTTCTAGGTATTTTGAACAAAAGATAACGTTATACTTTGCCCAAACCATTCTGTTGAATTGGTGGTTCTGATAATAGAGGTCTTTGGTGGAATGATGGACACACTGCTCTCAAACTTATTAAAATTATACCGGCTTGTAGTAATATGGCAGAAATCTTAGCCGGACGAATGCAGAAGGCTGTCATGCTTGGTTCAGTCCGCTTGCTCAGGGCACATGATTATAGGAACTAATAGTCGCTTACCCCATGGCGTGAGGAGTGGTTATTGGGGCAAATGATCCAGCGCACCCTCCGGCAGTGTCAAAGCTCCGGAGATAGGGCCTGACTGGGAAATTCCTAGCGGATAAAAAAAATAAGCCGGGGAGCCAACTAGCATCCAAGATTCAAGACCTTGGTGAGTTGCGACACCACTTTCTTGAGCAACTGGTGCAAAACCGGACCTGCAGCCAAGCCACACTATGGAGGGAATGTTTCTCTGATGTCGGCCGTGCATGGGCATATTAGGCTAACCCCCAGGTATACCCAACTACTCGGTTCCAAATATACGAGGAAGAGGCCCCCACAACAGATCCCCTTGGAAAAAGTATCAAAGGCAAGGATCACCATATAACGACGACCGCAACGACAACGGTCGCTTTGAGTGGACGAATGAACTAAGGGACGGTCTTTTGCAATGAATAAAAAAAATATTGATACTGCCGTGGCGCTACAGGCCGATCTACTGGTTTTTGTTGGTGTATTCGCTTTTAAGCTGTAGGAAACCCTGGTGGTCGGTGCGCACTCCAAGCGAGCACCAGACCTCGGGATTGGCATCGAAGCAACTCGCATCACACTTGCTTCACAACAAGGCAAGTTGGAAAAAGTGGGATCAGGTGGAAAAAGGTCGGAAGTTGATGAAAATTTGGGATGTTGTTCAAGAATGGTTAATTAATATTTTTTCAAGTTTTCGACACTTCAAGGACCATTTCGAAAAGAAGTGGAGAGGGGGGGGAGAAACTGAAATTTTTGACCTTCCTCCTGTTTTTTCTCATTAACTTTTGTCCTTACGTCCTATGGCGAAAGCATCCTCATACATTTTTGTGAAGCGTTACATTTTGAATTTTTTTTTAACATGTTTGTATGTTCATTTGTTACCGAGATATGCCGGTGCTTCGAAAAACGGTGGTTTTTCAAAATTTGAAAGAAATGCCGAAAAATCAGAATTCCACATTATTATTTCTCCTGTTATACATACCCCGAATTATTCTCTATCGGGAATGTAGCCAAAGCGATATGACAGTTTGAACCAGACATTGGCGCAAGTAGGTATAACTTTCCCAGATGCTTATTTTTCGAAGAACAATACTACACCTTTTCCAGTTTAATTCCAGAAAGCGTTATTTGAATTTCAGGATAGCCACTTCTATTTTGGAAAGTATCAATTGTATTTCGGAATAATCAATATGATTTTAGAAACCATCATTTGAATTTCAGAATAATCACAGCCGTCTCAATTCTCCGAGCCATGGTGAAGAAATTTGACAACAGGGTGAGAGCGCGCTACCTGCCCTACCATACGACGACATTAGTCATTGTATTGTGGAATGGTGATTGTTGAAGTAGTCATTCTAGGGTGAATTATTTGTGTTCTAATTGATGAATAAACGTACGATTCATGTGAAATGGTTAACGAAATATTGGTAAAAATCTAATGTTTGATTTATTAGTGAAAGAGTGTTCAAAGCCCATCAAAAATAGTATTTACTCAAATGTTATTGTAAGGTTATCTACGTATACCTTTTTGCTTTTGGAGGGACTTTCTACTTCATTTGTGCCAATATGCCTACTCGTTGTTGTGTGACAGGGATTCTCAATAAAATAATATCTTAGTATTTTATTTTCCGAAAGAAGAGGAATCGCGAAAGAGATGGAATTTTGGATTTTTGATGCAATACCTCATACAAATTGAAGCCCCACTCAAAGGTCTGTTGTATGTGCGATTTATTTTCATGATACTCATATCATCAGACATGAAACATTTTCTCTACTAGATGGATCAATAAAAAAAATTGCTTAACGTTCAAAGTTGATGAAAACTATAGTTACTTCAATGTTTCCGAATTTATTAAAATGTTTTGCAAAACCTGCAACATTACTTACTCTGATGACAGAAGTCAGAAATGTTTAGACGTTCATATTAATTTAGTAGGAGAGTTTGATAAATTAGATATCATCCACAGTTACGATCAATTAGTTAGGGAATATAAATAAAAACTAAAATTTGATATCTGGGAAGTTCATCATACTGATAGTAAACTTTATTTCTGTCTATTAGGTTTGCAATCAAATGTTTTATTATCTGATAATATGAATGAACTGAGAATAACTTTGCAAATTATAATATTGAATGAGATGCAGGTCCAAGTTTAAGTACCATGCTATTAATAAGTTGGGATTCAATGAGTTGAAATGGATTTTTACTTTTGATTTGAAATTGAGTAGGTGGTCACAACTTGAAAATATTCTGGTAAGGTTCGAAAGCAACTCAGACCAAACCGATGCAAATATGATTGATAATTTGATGAGTGAAAGTGTGTTTTATTTGGAAAAGGCCCTTACACTATCTTATGAGAACAAAAACCAACATTCACATTCACTCACACATTCATTGTTTGCCTTTTGAGAAAAATATAAGGGAGATTGTTAATATCATTATTATTATTATTTTCCTTTTCATTCAGAAAGTACACTATAATTATCTGTTCAATGTTTATTCATTATGAGTAGGTTTTTTATTTTCTTTTGTTTTTTATCTCTGTGAGAGATATTATTTTATTTTGTTTTACAGTAACATACTCCCAAACTCGATGGCCTATTAGAAGTTTCTGGAAAAGGGGAAGTAGGATTATTTTGAAAATTTGGTTTCTTGGATAATCAGTTCTGCTCTATCGATCTAAAATATTTTCAACACTGCGGCGTTGCCGCTTCTATCGAAAAGTAACAACAACTTTGATATTTTAAATGGAATACCCTGTATATTATTGCATTTTTCGCTTTGCTATTGCTTTTCAATAATTTTTATATAATACTTCCCTATACCTATCTCTAGTGGTTTTCGAGAAATTCATTAATTTCCTTATTTTTTGTACGAAACATAGCTTCAATTAAATGTTTATTACTGTATTATTTGACTACGTAGAAAGCTGAGATTTTGAATGTAGTTTGACAATGCCCTGTCTTTTAGTAATAACCAAGGGAATTTGGTCTTCATTATACAGGGTCCTTGAAAATTTGTGATCTTACCGATACATAATAAAGTGGTGAAAAGGGCATTTTTTCAAATGGAACACCCTGTTTATTATCAAATAGCCTGAAAGACAATTGAATTTTCTTTCAAATGATGTATCCTGTTCCTATACATAGATAGTCAGGTTTCCGAAATAAAAGCAAGTTTTTTATAAAAATTTGATTATTTTGCCATATTTTGTATTGGATAAATATGAAATGTCATGGAACCTGTCATTACGATAATTCGAAAATAAGTACATTAATAATGAAACGTTTGCGCGTTCACTAACGTAAATTATTCACGGCACACTACTATCATTTTCAATTTCCAGTATAACGATTCGAAATAGGTGATATTTCCCATTTGAAATAATCTGTAGTAAGCCGTGACCAGAAAAGAGCAAAACAATCTGTTGGTTTGATAAACAGTGAATTTAATTGTGTTTCTGTCAGAAAGAAGTATAAAAAATAGATTATAATGCATATTCAACGGGAATGTTGAAGTGCCAAGAAATCAAATCAAGCCGATAACTGGAGATGAATTAAATCAAATTAATGTCTTGGGGTATTTCCATGCCCATCCTCATGTATCATTAAGAAGAGCTAATTTCACGTCGAGTGCAATAAACACCTACTTTTTGCACTTGTTGCATAAATAACTATTGTGTAATTTCACTTCTAGGTATTTTGAGCAAAAGATAACGTTATACTTTCCCAAACCATTCTGTTGAATTGGTGGTTCTGATAATAGAGGTCTTTGGTGGAATGATGGACACACTGCTCTCAAACTTATTAAAATTATACCGGCTTGTAGTAATATGGCAGAAATCATAGCCGGACGAATGCAGAAGGCTGTCATGCTTGGTTCAGTCCACTTGCTCAGGGCACATGATTCTAGGAACTAATAGTCGCTTACCCCATGGCGTGAGGAGTGGTTATTGGGGCAAATGATCCAGCGCACCCTCCGGCAGTGTCAAAGCTCCGGAGATAGGGCCTGACTGGGAAATTCCTAACGGATAAAAAAAATAAGCCGGGGAGCCAACTAGCATCCAAGATTCAAGACCTTGGTGAGTTGCGACACCACTTTCTTGAGCAACTGGTGCAAAACCGGACCTGCAGCCAAGCCGCACTATGGAGGGAATGTTTCTCTGATATCGGCCGTGCATGGGTATATTAGGCTAACCCTCAGGTATACCCAACTACTCGGTTCCAAATATACGAGGAAGAGGCCCCCACAACAGATCCCCTTGGAATAAGTATCAAAGGCAAGGATCACCATATAACGACGACCGCAACGACAACGGACGCTTTGAGTGGACGAATGAACTAAGGGACGGTCTTTTGCAATGATTAAAAAAAATATTGATACTGCCGTGGCGCTACAGGCCGATCTACTGGTTTTTGTTGGTGTATTCGCTTTTAAGCTGTAGGAAACCCTGGTGGTCGGTGCGCACTCCAAGCGAGCACCAGACCTCGAGATTGGCATCGAAGCAACTCGCATCACACTTGCTTCACAACAAGGCAAGTTGGAAAAAGTGGGATTAGGTGGAAAAAGGTCGGAAGTTGATGAAAATTTGGGATGTTGTTCAAGAATGGTTAATTAATATTTTTTCAAGTTTTCGACACTTCAAGCACCATTTCGAAAAGAAGTGGAGAGGGGGGAGAAACTGAAATTTTTGACCTTCCTCCTGTATTTCCTCATTAACTTTTGTCCTTACGTCCTATGGCGAAAGCATCCTCATACATTTTTGTGAAGCGTTACATTTTGAATTTTTTTTTAACATGTTTGTATGTTCATTTGTTACCGAGATATGCCGGTGCTTCGAAAAACGGTGGTTTTTCAAAATTTTAAAGAAATGCCGAAAAATCAGAATTCCACCTTATTATTTCTGCTGTTATACATACCCCGAATTCTTCTCTATCGGGAATGTAGCCAAAGCGATATGACAGTTTGAACCAGACATTGGCGCAGGTAGGTATAACTTTCCCAGATGCTTATTTTTCGAAGAACAATACTACACCTTTTCCAGTTTAATTCCAGAAAGCGTTATTTGAATTTCAGGATAGCCACTTCTATTTCGGAAAGTATCAATTGTATTTCGGAATAATCAATATGATTTTAGAAACCATCATTTGAATTTCAGAATAATCACAGCCGTCTCAATTCTCCGAGCCATGTTGAAGAAATTTGACAACAGGGTGAGAGCGCGCTACCTGCCCTACCATACGACGACATTAGTCATTGTATTGTGGAATGGTGATTGTTGAAGTAGTCATTCTAGGGTGAATTATTTGTGTTCTAATTGATGAATAAACGTACGATTCATGTGAAATGGTTTACGAAATATTGGTAAAAATCTAATGTTTGATTTATTAGTGAAAGAGTGTTCAAAGCCCATCAAAAATAGTATTTACTCAAATTTTATTGTAAGGTTATCTATGTATACCTTTTTGCTTTTGGAGGGACTTTCTACTTCATTTGTGCCAATATGCCTACTCGTTGTTGTGTGACAGGGATTCTCAATAAAATAATATCTTAGTATTTTATTTTCCGAAAGAAGAGGAATCGCGAAAGAGATGGAATTTTGGATTTTTGATGCAATACCTCATACAAATTGAAGCCCCACTCAAAGGTCTGTTGTATGTGCGATTTATTTTCATGATACTCATATCATCAGACATGAAACATTTTCTCTACTAGATGGATCAATAAAAAAAATTGCTTAACGTTCAAAGTTGATGAAAACTATAGTTACTTCAATGTTTCCGAATTTATTAAAATGTTTTGCAAAACCTGCAACATTACTTACTCTGATGACAGAAGTCAGAAATGTTTAGACGTTCATATTAATTTAGTAGGAGAGTTTGATAAATTAGATATCATCCACAGTTACGATCAATTAGTTAGGGAATATAAATAAAAACTAAAATTTGATATCTGGGAAGTTCATCATACTGATAGTAAACTTTATTTCTGTCTATTAGGTTTGCAATCAAATGTTTTATTATCTGATAATATGAATGAACTGAGAATAACTTTGCAAATTATAATATTGAATGAGATGCAGGTCCAAGTTTAAGTACCATGCTATTAATAAGTTGGGATTCAATGAGTTGAAATGGATTTTTACTTTTGATTTGAAATTGAGTAGGTGGTCACAACTTGAAAATATTCTGGTAAGGTTCGAAAGCAACTCAGACCAAACCGATGCAAATATGATTGATAATTTGATGAGTGAAAGTGTGTTTTATTTGGAAAAGGCCCTTACACTATCTTATGAGAACAAAAACCAACATTCACATTCACTCACACATTCATTGTTTGCCTTTTGAGAAAAATATCAGGGAGATTGTTAATATTATTATTATTATTATTTTCCTTTTCATTCAGAAAGTACACTATAATTATCTGTTCAATGTTTATTCATTATGAGTAGGTTTTTTATTTTCTTTTGTTTTTTATCTCTGTGAGAGATATTATTTTATTTTGTTTTACAGTAACATACTCCCAAACTCGATGGCCTATTAGAAGTTTCTGGAAAAGGGGAAGTAGGATTATTTTGAAAATTTGGTTTCTTGGATAATCAGTTCTGCTCTATCGATCTAAAATATTTTCAACACTGCGGCGTTGCCGCTTCTATCGAAAAGTAACAACAACTTTGATATTTTAAATGGAATACCCTGTATATTATTGCATTTTTCGCTTTGCTATTGCTTTTCAATAATTTTTATATAATACTTCCCTATACCTATCTCTAGTGGTTTTCGAGAAATTCATTAATTTCCTTATTTTTTGTACGAAACAGCTTCAATTAAATGTTTATTACTGTATTATTTGACTACGTAGAAAGCTGAAATTTTGAATGTAGTTTGACAATGCCCTGTCTTTTAGTAATAACCAAGGGAATTTGGTCTTCATTATACAGGGTCCTTGAAAATTTGTGATCTTACCGATACATAATAAAGTGGTGAAAAGGGCATTTTTTCAAATGGAACACCCTGTTTATTATCAAATAGCCTGAAAGACAATTGAATTTTCTTTCAAATGATGTATCCTGTTCCTATACATAGATAGTCAGGTTTCCGAAATAAAAGCAAGTTTTTTATAAAAATTTGATTATTTTGCCATATTTTGTATTGGATAAATATGAAATGTCATGGAACCTGTCATTACGATAATTCGAAAATAAGTACATTAATAATGAAACGTTTGCGCGTTCACTAACGTAAATTATTCACGGCACACTACTATCATTTTCAATTTCCAGTATAACGATTCGAAATAGGTGATATTTCCCATTTGAAATAATCTGTAGTAAGCCGTGACCAGAAAAGAGCAAAACAATCTGTTGGTTTGATAAACAGTGAATTTAATTGTGTTTCTGTCAGAAAGAAGTATAAAAAATAGATTATAATGCATATTCAACGGGAATGTTGAAGTGCCAAGAAATCAAATCAAGCCGATAACTGGAGATGAATTAAATCAAATTAATGTCTTGGGGTATTTCCATGCCCATCCTCATGTATCATTAAGAAGAGCTACTGTGGCTTTAGGTATGATTCGCACTTCGATATGGAGAATTTTAAAGAAACATAAAATGCATGATTATAAGTTCATAAAAGCTCATGCCCTACATAGAGGTGATCCTCCAAAACGTGTTGATTTCTGTGAATGGATTTTAACATGGACTTATGAAGACCCAAATTTCCTTCAGAAAATTATATGGACAGATGAATCTAAACTTTCAAGAGAGAGAATATTTAATCGCAAAAACAATCATTTTTGGGCTACAGAAAATCCTCATGTTATAAAAGAAAGTGGATTTCAAGAAAAATGTTGTTTAAATATATTTTTTTGCTGATGAACAATAAATTATCTATCAGTATTTATGAAGAAAACTTGAATTCAAGAAAATATTTGAATATATTTAGAACAATAGTTAGTGACTTTTTGGACAATTTGCCGCTTCATGAATATCGAAGTTGTTGGTATCAGTTGGACGGCACCCCCCCTCACTGTACACAAGAAGTGAGCAGAGAACTGACTACAACCTTTGAAGATTGGTGGATAAGACGCTTGGGTCCACAGCCTTGGCCACCGCGATTCCCGGATCTAACTCCTCTAGATTTTTATCTCTAGGGAAGAAACAAACAGATTCTATATGAAACACCAGTGGATTCGAGAGACAGAGGATAATTCATGCTTTCGAGGAAATTCGACCAGAAGAGGTTCAAAGAGCAACCACCAACCATGTAATGACTTCGATTCACGAATGTTTGCGTGAAAATGGTCAGCACTTCGAACACATGAATAAGCGATTAATGTTACCTTCATTTATTTATTGATTGGAATAAAAATTGAGTTCTACTTAAGGTGAATTATGATTTCTCAACGCAGACACAGGTTTTTCAGATACCCTGAATGCTGTTTTTTTCGGCTCATGCAATATTAGTTTTTGCCGAGTTTTGGTTTTGGCAAAGACTCTATAGAAAAAAATGAAAAGTATCAATATCCAACGAACAGTTAAGAATATGGGACAAATTCCACAAAAATCAATCAGATTTTCATTTAAATAATTATTGTCTTCCACTTTGATTCTTTTCTAATAGAATTTACGTTACTGAATGCGCAAACGTTTTATTATTAATGTACTAATTTTTGAATTATCGTAATGACATGTTTCATGACTTTTCATATTTCCCCAATACAAAATATGGCAAAAGTAATCAAATTTTTATAAAAAACTTGCTTTTATTTCGGAAACCTGACTCTCTAGGTATAGGAACATAATACATCATTTGAAAGAAAATTCAATTGTTTTTCAAGGATATTTGATAATATACAGGGTGTTCCTTTTGGAAAAATGCACTTTTCACTACTTCAGTATGTATCGGTAAAATCACAAATTTTCAACAACCCTGTATAATGAAGTCCAAATTCCCTTGGTTATAACTAAATTACAGGACATTGTCAAACTACATTCAAAATCTCAGCTTTTTATGTAGTCAAATAATGCAGTAATAAACATTCAATTGAAGCTGTTTCGTACAAAAAATAAGGAAATTAATGAATTTCTCGAAAACCAATGGAGATAGGTATAGGGAAGTATTATATGAAAATAATCGAAAAGCAATAGCAAAGCAAAAAATGCAATAATATACAGGATATTCCATTTAAAATATCAAAGTTGTTGCTACTTTTCGATAGAAGCGGCAACGCCGTAGCGTTGAAAATATTTTAGATCGATAAAGCAGATCTGATTATCCAAGAAACCAAATTTTCAGAATAATCCTACGTCCCTTTTTCCAGAAACGTCTAATAGGCTAGCGAGTTTGGGACACCCTGTATATTTTATCGTGGAAAAACGGTCTACTGATAGGAAACCAACAAAAATAAAAAGTCACGCAACACAGTAGCACCACATGGGTGTTGTGGAAACCTACCATATATTCATTTGAAACAATTTACCTGATATTGGCACTTTTACTGTATGTACCTTCTAATAACATATCATTTTCATCAGTCAGACTTCAAACGAAAAATGTGAAAAAAATCAGGGATCATCTTTGGGGTTTGGAGACTTATCAAAAAAAAAGTAAAGAAAAATCTTGCAAAATGTGCTTGGAGAAACCGAATTCGACATTTTATCCGTTTCTAAGAAATTTAATAGATTGCGATTTCCGTTTGTGATGAAGAAAATTAAACGTTGTTTCTTCTACAAATTCATTTGCCTATGTTTTTTTCCTAGTTATTTAAATGAGCCGAGAAATTGACAATAACGAATTAATGTGTTAATTAAGACTGTGCTTTTAGAAATCTTCGACATGTTGGTTGGTACAAAAGGCAGTGGTAAAATGGGGATTTATGGTAGAGGTAGTGGATTTTCTTAAGAGCAATGACCTTGAGTATATCTGCGAGTCGCTTACAGGCAACAAATCATAAAATGATTGAAATGGAAACCAAAAACATTGACTCAACTACTTCACTATTATAGCCTAACCTAGCCTAGCCTATAACAGCCTATGTTCAGTAGACGACTGCCGAAACGTAAATTTGTTCTCTGCGACGGTATGAGTCATAGTTTTTGAGAAAATCCACCACATCTATCGCTTCCGAGTCATGCGCTATGCGCACATATCAGACTTATTTTATCAATAAATAACTATTGTGAATGCATCACCTAGTTGAAAATTGTATGTGTATTCGTTTCATGTTGCAGGACAGTTCAGTTTACCAAAACTTCCCAACTCTCTACAGTTGCCGACTCCGCACGAGTTTCTGGAAACCCTACTCAATGCTACCGCAAATCAACTCGTCGAACTGGTAGATAGCTTTTCCTTCGAGGAAATTTTAACAGAACAAGTAACATTCCTATTGTACAAACCAGATGGATCTACGATCTCCCTCAATTTGAACTGCGACAATCATCAAGTTAACAGAAACGAGCCAATAAAGTTCGTTATCCATGGATGGCAGTCATCAGGTGAGAAAACTGAAACTTACAAAATTTGCAAATGTCTATCATATCCATAGATTGCCATGAAGATATTTATCGACATTCAGGGGACATTTTACAAGAAAATAAATCACTAAAACTCTGGAAGAAAAGGAGTTCTTTTTCTCCTGTGTCTGTGGATAAAAGCCTGTTTGGAACATCCATAGTCGTACCACAGTCAGAGCTGGTAGAGAATGCTTACAGGAAAGAGTTCTGTCTTTTCTTCTGCGAGCTATCCTGATAGAAAAACTGCAGAAGGCAAATTTGTAGGAACAATCTCGGAGCAAACAAAGTGGTGCCACGAGAAGGAACTGAAAATATTTAAAACAACCATACCAGGCAGAGAGGCATGGAAGGAAGGTCCCCCACTTAATGCAGGAATTGCCTTCTATACAGACTGCTCAAAAACCCAAGACGAAAGGTGTGAATATTCTTTGACGAAAGTCTCGTTTCAGGTAGAAGTTGCGCAGCAATACATTATTGTGCAGAAATGAAGAGGTATCCTTTTCTGTCTGAGGAACACTGTTCGAGCATTGACCGAGTTAGTTCCCATGAAGATAATATTATATGAAATGTGTGAATGGAGAGCATAGGGTTTTATACTAGTTTTTATTAACATTCATTTTTAATTTTTCACATTCTCGACAGTTCTCAATGAATGTTTGAATATCACCATTAATTTTTGGCCAGAAGAATTTATCTCGTGCTCTTTGTTGAGTTTCATTTATGCCAAAGGGATTAGCATGAAGCTGATTCAACATCTCAGTTTTCAAATAAGATGGATCTATCCAAGTTGCTGGTAATTCGATCACCAATTAGTATGAGAAGATGGAATCAAAGCAGATGCTCACTGCGCTCGCATTTTATAATTAACCGGAAGAAAAAGACACGTCTTCGACGTATCTTTTTCTTTTGGCTATCCACGTTTCGGGCCATCAGTGGCGGATCCAAGAGGGGGGCAATGGGGGCAATTGCTCTTATGTGAAATGTGTGATTATTATTTATTCCAGTAAATTACATTTCAGCAAAACAAAAATAATATAATGAGTCGAAAATTTAACGAATTAAACTGATTGCGGACAGTGATTCCGTAAATTTTAATGATTATGTTGGTTCATTCATTTCATGCTCATGCGCAATACTTGAAACTTCTGTTCATGAAAATGTATCGTAACAAAAAAATCAATCGTGGCGGTTCACGCAAGTATAGCAGGGTATTTGAAAAGTAGACCGCGATTCCATTTGTTTTCACGTAATCAAACTAGCGAATATCCAGCATTTTATTCTACAGTTTCACAAGTATAGTTGGCACACTAGTGTATTAAAGCATCCTAACCACCATTTACTTGATAACGTAATGAAATATAGGGAGGAGCATTGCTGAATGTGAACCATTATACAGGGTGGGGCACCGAAAACGAAAGAGATCGAATATCATCAAAACACATGTGTTGTGAAGAAAATGCAAAAATACCTCATTTTTAATCCAAACCCAAACAAGTGTGACACATCATTAAGAAGGTTATTTCATAATGAATTCAGCCATGTCAATTTTCGCTACCCAACTTTCTATTTTGGCGCCCTTTTACGAAAAAAACAACTGATTTGTATTCCAAATTATGATACTTCATTTGCAAGCTAATTTGCTATAAATTCGGAGACAATGCATTATAGAATTTTTCTAAGGAAATAAACAATATGGCGGCTCCAAAATGGCGGACAAGATTTAAAATGATGGTCAGATTTGATTCAGACTTGATAAATGGTGGTTTTCAGGGTCGGAAATTATAAATTATTTGTCAATGCAAAAAAAAATAAGATGGTGGTTCCAAGATGGCGGACGAAATTTGTAATTATGGTCCGATTCGGATCAAAATTAGTATGTGGGGATTTTCAGGGTCGGAAATTATGATTTTTTTGTCGATACAAAAAACAAGATGGCGGGTGAAAAGGACCATAATTACAAATTTCGTCTGCCATCTTGGAGCCACCATCTTGTTTTCTCGCACTGACAAACAATTTATGATTTCCGACCCTGAAAACCATCACTTATCAAGTTTGAATCAAATTGGACTATAATTTTAAATCTTGTCTGCCATTTTGGAGCCGCCATTTTGATTTATTCCTCAGATAAATTCCATAATGCATTGTCACCGAATTTATGTCAAATTAGCTTGCAAACGAAGTATCATAATTTGGAATACGGATCAGTTGTTTTTCCCGCAAGAGGGTGCCAAAATAAAAAGTTAGTAAGTTATACAAAATTCATCTCATATCAATGATCATTCAAAACTTTTGGAAAACGAAGAAATAACAATCAGTTCAGATCCAGGGTAACTATTACATTCTGATGCATTTTTCAGGCGAACAAGACTTTGTGAAAGATTTTGCGAAATCTTACCATACCATCGGAATCAACAATGTTTATGGTGTGGACTGGTCCCCTCATTCGACAAAAAATTATTTGCATTCTGCGCGTGGCACCAAAAAAATTGGAGAAATTGTCGGACAATTTATTATGAACACTATCAAAAATAATACCAAATTTTTGAGAAACGTCCATCTGATAGGACATTCTCTTGGAGCTCAAGTATCAGGATTTGCAGGAAAACACATACAAAAACTAACCAATGGAAAGAAGATTGGTAGAATTACAGGTGAGCAGAATTATAATAAGGGTTCATTGAAGTTGACTCATATGATACTAACTATATTTACACGAATTGAAGAAATGGAAACTATACCCAAATACCAAAACCACAACGCGTATTTCACCAACAAAGTTATCATATTCTGGAGTTGAACATTTCTGATCGTACAAATTCTCCATATTTTCTATACAGTAGTAGAAGTAGTAGAATTTATGGGGAGGCTGTTGTTACAGCCAAGCAAGTAGGTCCTCATGGTCCTTTTTTGCCATCCCCTGCTTTCATCACGCCTATGGTTTCCACCTACTCTACTCAAAGGCGGCCGCGGGTGATTTTATCACCGGCTACCAGACCCGCAGTATCCGATCCGAGGTCCCTCCCCGGCTTTTATGGGAGACTAGTTCTCCAGTTTTCACTGCGAGTTCCTTTTGTTCGCCTTCTCAATGGAGTTCTAGTAGGGCAAATATAATTTTGTAAATATTGAAGTCTGACAAGGCTGAGGTTTTCAATATTAGGGGAGGAAAAACCACGCAAGTACATGGAGGAGCCGAAGTCTAATCTCTGGAGTCTTGTGGCAAGGACGGGATTTGACCCTAAATAAACAACATGAGGGTATACACAACAGATCATTATAGGCTGCTCTGTAGGGGCTTCCAAGCTCAACAAGCCCCATTCAAAATATAATATAGTCTAAGCGTATTTATAAGTTTCTCGTAAAAGTCGAATACTTGAAGCTCAAGCATACCCGTTTTCTGTAATGATGATTTTTATATTCAGCAATTTTCAGTGAGCATGGTAACTTTTTGTTTACTTGTTCTCAAAAATCATAAATGTGCACCTACTTAACTCAATTTTAGCAATGTACCAACGATAAAGAGTGTATTACGCTGATCTGGAAATCGTACTTTAGGTATAGTGAGAAAGCTTCAGCTCCTGAAGATGCGCAACTTGTTGGCGAAACGGGCGTCGAGTGAAACTGATGTATTTTCTTGTATTTTCATAGTTTCTATAACATGAATTGTATTCACATTCAATTTGTTCATTAAAGGAAGTCGAAGACTCATTTAACATAAAAAATTACTATTTAAGTGGGAATGATTATTTTTTTGGTAAATATGAGAATTGCTTGCTACGTTATTTGCAATTAAGTTATTAATCTCAGGTTTGGATGCTGCAAGCCCGCTGTTTGAGTTCCCGATTCCATTGCCCAGCCAATTAAGGATCAACAAAAATGATGCTTCTTATGTAGATGGTATCCACACCAACGCTGGATTTCTAGGGTTTGCTATACCATTCGCGAACGCTGATTACTATGTCAACTATGGTGGACCTATACAGCCTGGATGTGGTAATATTAACATTTTCGAAGCCTGTGAGTCTGAATATCGGAGTATTTTACTAGTTTCTCATGAAGTAAAAATGCAATAGATGACCGCAATCATGTTTCATACGAACTACTACTACTATTAGTAAGTCAGCTTCTTTCAGAGCTCGTTTGGATGTTTAATGCTTCAAGTGAAGCCTTAAGAAGTTTGACAAAGCGTTTCTTGTTCTGCTTACTAGACAGGAACTTCTCTTGTCAATTTTGTCGAATGTGATGTTAGCTGAGTAATTCACCTTGAACCTCCTCGCTCTACGCTCTTGGTACGTTAGCCAGTATCCTCTTGTTAGCGACCAAAAACAATCATTACGGTGACAATAATGTCCACCATATGCCACCATTTGAAGTAACCAAACAACCCTTCAGGATAACTTGAAAATAATTTTCGTTGCTTTGTACCAACTTCACAACAAGATTAATTAGTATTTATTGAAGGAAAATCTGTCTTCTGTTACAAGAATGGATATAAAACAAATATGGCTACGTTGCACTGTTCAGTAGTCATGAGCGAAGAACTGGAAAAAGTGCCATTTTTTGGTGGTTTCGTCAAAATCGCAAAAAACACAGGAGGGTGGGGATGACGAAAAACTCAAAATGGATGTTCAACCGACGGGTTATCTAGGTAATCATTCGTACTGCACCGGAACTCTCTCAGGAAGACGGTAGGACTCTGGGACTATGCAGGTTATGTGATAGCAGAACAAAATAGAAATTCATTAGAAGATCCGGTGTAACTCACGACAGCTTGAAGCAAAAATATTATCACGATTAATCTATTAATCAATCGAATAATGGTCCAAGAAATAAGCACTTATTGAACCCTCTATATATAAAGGACTGCAAAGAGACACAACACATGCAACTGTCAAAATTGTAAATCGCTCTGTAACAACGGGGTTGTGTAAAAGTGAGTCTCTTATCTCTAGGCTGTATAGTCTACCAAAAATTCACTGAACCAACGTGCCGCTCCACCCAATAGTAAATACCAACATATGAACATGCAAAACATTTATCCACGCCACTACAGCCATATATTGGTAATTAATCCTTCTATGTGAGAAATTTTACACATTTTATTGAAAAATCGAAGAAATCACCTTTGACCCAAATGACGTACCTACTAGTCAGTTCTGATTCAGTATTCTTTTTCACAAAGGTCCCGTTAGATTGAAAATCTTTCTCTATTCTTTAAAAATTTGCCTATATGATCATCATAATTAATTTTCAACAACAAAATATACGAGCCGTTAGATGGTGTTTCAGTGGGAAGGCCACAAAGTTCAATTATAGCAAACTTCATGGAAAAACTAGATTGAAAAGCATTTGAAACTGCAAGATATACAGGGGGTCCCGCCGGGAACTGCATCGATCAATATATAGAAAACCATAGGTGGGCCGAATTTGAAAATTTGGGAGTTCACTATTGTTGATAAGTGCTATCCGTCTAAAATATTTTGGAGATTGTGGCACTTCTGGGTGTACCGGAAGTGGCTCCAACTTTTACGCATGATGTTTCTCGTATTATACCCAAGACCATTTTCAAAATATTTCAAATTTTAAGTTGAAAATTCTTCTTATCGCACAATAAACATTGAACTGCCAAGACTCTTGAAAATTCAGTTCTCTGAATACATGTTGATTTGGTTCACTCCAATCACTCCAATTTAGCTTCGTCTGTCCATATAATATTATCCAAAAATAATTCGTTCCGTTGCGACCAAATCAAAACGAATTCACAAAATCTCACTCTTCGTGGAAAATCTGTTTTTTTCAGTTGCTGAACTATAGAGGACTTATATGTGTGAAATTTATGTTTACGCAGTATTCCATGTACTGAGTTTTTTGACAATCCTGATTCTCTTGCAACTTGTCTCAAAGATATTGTTAGATATGCGGCAAAATATCTCAAAATGGCAATTTCAATATCTTCATCATCAACAATTGGCTTTTTTCTCTGCACTCTTGCTTTGACGGATCCAAAGTTTTTGAAGTATTCTATAGTTCGTTTAACATTGTTTTGTAAGGGCTTCTGCTTCTGCGGATACCGAATAGTAAATATATCACATGTTCTCGAGATAACCCTATTACATTCGCCATAAATAATAAATAGATTTGAGTAATTTTCATTCGAATAATTCAAACCAGCCGGCTTGATTACAATGACATTTCCGTGGCAGTTGATTGTTTCCAACGCAACCGTGGGCGCCATGACCAACTAAGAATAAGTAAACTCTAGAAAACGAGATTTTCCGGAACTGAGATATATTAATTCGCCAATATTTCGAAAACTGTTGAGTGTAGGCATTGATAACCTTTATTCAAAGTAAGCTTCATTTTCGATGACGAATCGAATGAGAATATAAAATTGGGGGGACTAACAATAATTTTTCCATCCGGATCTATATAATTTTCTCGCGAACGCCCTGTATAACTCTAATCGAATTGATATCAAAATTCTGCTGAACTGTGTCCTCTCTTACGAATAAATCTATACACAATCGAAAATAAATGATCATATCCAGAAAAAAAAATCGGTCTGCAAACGCAACTTTCAACTTAAAATTTGAAATATTTCGAAAATGGTTAGTTGGTTATAGGACATTATAGTGAATCGAGTAGCAGTCGAACTAACATCTACATTTTTACCATATGTTAATAGTGTTACAGATCGGAATAGCCGTATTCTCCGAAAATTTGAGATTGAAACTATTTATAAACTGAGACCGAACGTAACCGTGCCTCTGATCGTCTGAAGTACTGTCGTGTTGATCGTCTGTTTCTTCTGCTGCTCTGGTAAGAAATGAGTTCCCCGTATGAAGTAAGCCCTCTCTTTTGTTTTCCAGGCACACAGCCTCATGAAAAAAGTCCCTTGATTCAACACCCTTGTTCCCACGTTGTGTTTTTTTCTGGTTCTTTTGAGATACAAAGTTCTGCACAACTGAAGAGAAATGAAATGGGACAGTGAATGACTTCCGGATACCAGGTTACAAATTTTTACGGACCTGTGCTTCCTTGCTGTAGAGGTGATCCTTCCAATCGTGTAGGTGATTCCATCTTTTTATCAAAACTGGTTCAGGTCCAACCCTAGTTTCTGCCTGTTTGAAGGTCCCAGATGAACTGAAATCTCCTGGATTTCGGCCTGTTATTTATAGTAAAAAATGGTTACCATAACTACCGACTCGATGGGTTGAGTTGGATGTATTTTGCCAAAAAGTCTAACCCTGCTTTGAATTTACGTGAACTCGGAATCTGAAGTTCATAGAAAAGGTTGGTAAGATAACTAATCTTCCCTTAAGGACAGCCCCTTCACGAGCGGGATGCCCCATTTACTCACAAAGCCCCCATGAAAGTTGGAAAACTCGGTTTGTTGACATCTGCCGCTTAGAACAAGTCTTTGGAAAAAAACATTTCGTGTCCCCTTTTGCCCTGCAGAGTGATTGATTATAGTGTCAGCTTATTGAGGAAAGTCTCTTCTCCCACTACAAAGGTGAAATCTGTGTACTGGGTCATCACTGATGTCCCAGGTGTCTGTGAAGTCAAACTGTTGGATCACCAGTAACCAAGTAATAAACTTCTTCCCCTAATTCTCTAAATCTGTATGGAGAGTAATGCTGACATTCTGTGAATGTATAACGTATAGCATTATATCCCTTTTTTGACCATATGCCCCCTGCTGTGCTCGGAAGTCTGCTAAACCCTATTTTGTGCAGGTACGATAAGTGTATAATTTACCTACTTGCTTTGTACTTTCCTCCTACCCATATAGGTAGAATAGCAGAATTACATTATAAAACCAACACTCCGGGTTACACTAACTCAAAACCTCCGAATGAACTGAAAGACCATTCTAGATCAGCGAAGGACAAACGAGACATGTTTAGTTCTTCTGAGGTATACCGCATTCCATGTTCCTGTAGCAGCGTTTATATCGGAACTACGAAACTTTCCGTTGAAATAAGAATAAAAGAGCACAAGGCCAATTGTCGAAAAAATCTGCTGTTGCAGTACCTACATACTCTCAACAACTATAATGACAGAGTTGAATTTGAAAACCCCAAGTCTTCTCTATAATATATGCTTAGTACCCAAGATTCTTACAGGGAAGCTATTGAAATCCAAAAACATAACAACAACTTCTTCAAAACCAAAGAAGAACTTCAACTCAACAAAGCTTGGCTACCAGTTCTCAAGAATATTGCCAACTTACAGATTACTACTGCGACAACGAATGTCAAGCAATCGACAGTGAACTGAGTAGCTGTCAACATGCCTACATCTCTCTCAAGAATGTCAATCACTCATGTTGGCGAAACTTCGAGACAACTCCTTACTCCACTGAATTATTCACCACCGTAGAGTTTTGGCCAGGTTCTTGCTTAAATTTTTCACATTTCATTCTCGTTTATTTCTGATTTCATAGGCTGATATGAGACCTTTGTCGTCACACTCCTTTGTGTGTTTATTCGCTGAGTTTCATATTTCACTAATCAGCCTTTAGCTCGAGAAAAGAGGAATTGAGTGACTTGGGCTCTTTCGGTGGCCATTGTCGAGTGGTGCGATCAATAGTCTCAATCGCATCGTCAAAACAAGACATTATTGTCATTTAACATTGTTAGAGGTCGAATGAGATCTGTGGACATTTTATCTGCTGATGGAAAATATCAATTTCCGATTTTGACGGGGTAAACAGATTCGAGGAGAAATTGACCTAGATTCAGTTGAATAACAGTTCAATCATTGTTAATACTGCTGACGTTACCTTTGTTAATATCGTATTTTATACTTATACGAGGGCGTATTGATATCTAGTTAGATTAGGCCAGTTCTACTGAAAAAATAATGACATAGATTGTAAACAATCCTTAGTTGCATGAGTAAATGATGCAAAACTGGAACGGGAGCACTGGTGCATCGGAAAGGAAAAGTCCAACTCCTCTTCTGGTTAACCCCAAGTGAAATCTAACATCGGCTCTAGCTAACCAAACCTAAGGAACTAGAGGTCAAAGGTGAAGTTATTAGTCGAAAAAATCAATAACAGGCGCTTTGAACGGACGAACGACCTGAGGGAAAATCTAATATATTGATACGAGAGTAGTTAGTCCTTCCGAAGCGGGATATGATGAGAAGAATAACAGAGTTACGAAAATTAGATTGGCTGTATGAAAGAGCCTCAGAAGAAAAATTTAATGGATATTATAAATTCCTGAAAGAAGGATTGAACAAACGAATAGAATTGACAAATCGAATAATAAAACAAAACGTCCTGGTCTGTTGTGAACATCTCAAAGGGTATACAAAAAAATAGCAAAATCAGCGAAATTGGTTGTAAAAACAATGCAATAAATGATACAACTGGAAAAGCTGTCGCTTTTGGTGGATACTTATCAACCACTAGGTATCCAGAAGAAACTGTTTGATGATCATTTTTGCAATAATTTGAGATTTTTATGATCCAAGAGTGATTTCGCTATATGCTTATGTTTTTCGCACTTGATAATAAAGATGACGCGATGAAAGTAATAATGAAGAGATATCATATTCGTGAAGAATTGTTAAAAATGAGGTATTCAAAGAAATTTGTATACACGAGAAACGCTTTGCTCAGTACGATCAGCATTGAAAAGAATTAACTCTGAAATGTTTAATGGAGTTTCAGATTCCATCGTTAGACGGGCATACTTGGGTTCATAAAGTGGAGGTTATCTGCTCAAACATTTGCTATTTACAATGTTTAACAATAATTGTTGCCTTCTTAGTTTTTATTATTTCAGTTTCTGTTAGTTAAATTATTACATTATGTTGATAAACAATTATTAGGCATTTTTTTTCTGGATGAAAACATGAGAAAATATATTATTCTGTTTGTCGTTGCAATTTTAATCTACATTTTACGCCGGCAGGAGGAGGAAGTTAGTGTCTCCGGTAACAAAAGAGGCGTATTATTCCTTAGTGTGAAAACGCAAAATAAGGTTTCATCATGAACGTATCTACACGATTCTAATAGTTTAACTTTCTTCCAATTTTGCGTTACCTTACATTTACAGGAATGATTATAAGCTGCATTATATAAATTTCTGGATTTAACTGGTGGCAAGTTAAGAATCACTGCAGAAGCAGTATCAACAATTTTTTGAGGTTCTCCCTCGATTTCTTGTTTCATCACCGTTAACAATTTTCAAGGCTGTTTTCACAAATTTCAGTTTGTTATTTTCTGTCACCAAGTGTGGTCAACAAGATGCATGTTGTTAAGATACAAATTCCACAAACTACAACTACTAATTATGACGAAATACCAAATTTGACCAAATTTTAATTTTTTCTTAATTTTTGTGTTTTTGCCAGCGTAAAAAATTATATACCGGGTGACCACGAGGTGAGGTACGCCCTTCAATTTTTCTATAGTTTTCAAGATATAAGTTTCAAATTTGATACGTAGATATACTACTCAAATACCCATATTTTGACTCCATTACCGAAAATGAACCACATCCAGTTTAACCGGAAGTGACTCCAAACTTTTTTTTTCAAATGACACCCTGTTCAATTTTTTTGCATTGTCCGGAAGAACAGGCAATTTGTGATAACACTGTTCTTCAAAATTGAAAGTCGGTTGAAAAATGGCGGGGATACAGTTGAATGTTCAATTAAACAAAAAAACTAAAATCATCACAACGGCGTCAGTATTTACGAAGGGAAGGTTCGAGGTAAGACAGATGAAAATTGAGCTTCTCATGTAATTGCAGCAACCATATTTTCCAACAATTATCAAAAATTTTCTCAAAACGGAGTAGTACCTATAAAGAAATGCTCACAACTGCCATTTCACAAAGAGAAATAGAAGGATTCATGGAGAATTTACCTCTCGACGTCTAACAAAATATATATTTCATGCAGGATGGTGCACCTTCCCATAATTCCCGAATAGTATCAAGTTACCTAGATGAAAAATTCCCGAATCGATGTATTGGCACAAAATGGCCTCCGAGGTCACGGACCTCACGCCACTGGATTTTTTCATATGGGGTTAACTGAAGAACAAGGTTTACTCTTCTAGTCCTTCATCAAGAGAGGATTTGGAACATCGCCTTGGATAATTAATTGCTAGTATTACTCAATCTCAGTTAAATAGAGTTATGGAAGCAATACATAATGGAGAACATTTTGAACAGTACTTGTGAATCTGTTTTTCATTATTTTGATTTGTATTATAGTAGTGACCAGAACCAACAAATAATTTACTTTATGTCTTTTTTTTTCGTTTAGAAATTAGTTGTCTCAAATGTTATAAATTGGAATAATACATTTTTTTCTCTGTATATCTTCAGTGGATTTATAAAGCAGTTCCAATTCATGAGTTTTTACTCACTAGTAAGGAGTCACAAGTTCAACAACGATCTTAAAACTGCTCTATGAATCCACCACCAATTACGATTAGCTTACGAGTAATGAGAAAAAAAGTTTGTTCCATCGCCGTAGAATGCTTTTCGACAACTCATAGTTTTCTGTTATTCAGAATGTTCCGCAAATTTTCACTTTTTTTTAAATATGATTTTTTGTTTAGTTTTCGTAGGTTCAAGCCGCCTCTGTTTAAGAATATTTAATTTTGATAACACTCATACTGAAACATCCCGTATTTTCGATTCCTTTCAGAATTTTCCGAAACTTTTAACACGATTATGTGGATAATTCATAACTTGTCAATACGAAAATGTGAAAAGAGTATGTTGCCATTTAAGAAATGACAGTTGTGAGCATTTCTTTATGGGTACTAATCCGTTGTGAGAAAATTTTTGATAATTGTTGGAAAATATGGTTGCTGCAATTACATGAGAAACTCAATTTTCAGCTGTCTTACCTCGAACCTTCCCTTCGTAAATGCTGACGCAGTTCGTCAGTTGTGATGGTTTGAGTTTGATGTTCATGGCCAACTTTGTTCATTTGAACATTCAACTGTATCTCCGCCATTTTTTCACCGATTTTCAATTTTGAAGAACAGTGTTATCACAAATTGCGTGTTCTTCCGGATAAGAAAAAAGTTGTACAGGGTGTCATTTAAAAAAAAAGTTTGTGGTTATTTCCGATTAAACCAGAAGTGGTGAATTTTCAGTAATGGAGTCAAAATATGCGTATTCCAGTAATATATCGACGTACCAAATTTGAAACCTGTATCTTTAAAACAATAGAAAAATTAGGGGGCGTACCTCACCTTGTGCTTACCTGGTATATACCTCAAGACAAAATGAAGGTGCGATGTATAATGTACTATTGAAACTCTTAGTGCCGATTCAGATATATGCGTGTTCATGCCGGGTTTCTGAAGTACGGATGGTTTAAGTGTCTTTTACTCATGTTTCTATCACAAGAACATATTTTATTCAGTTCTGTAATAATTTTGTCAATGCTGAAGTAATGTTATTTGAGTTTTCAATTAATCCCGATGTATTTTTACTGCCTTTAAGGCCGATTCAGATACATGTGTGCCCATTCTGCATGAGATAAAAGATACAGTGAAAAATACATCAGGATTATTTTAAAAACTCTGATAGCATCACTCCCAGTATTGACAGATCCATTACAGATCCAAATAAAATATGTTCTTGTGAGTAAAAGGCGGTTATTTACAACCATATATGTATTGCTGTCATTACTAACGTCATTGAAGGTTGGGAAGTGTCACATTACACACCTATACTTACCGCCCTCACTTCACGCCCTCATTTCCCGCCCTCATTTCATCTATATAGATGAATATTTTTTATATTAAAAAAAATAACACATTTTTTTTTGATAAATTTTATAATACCTATTTAATGACAAATAATAAAAAACAACAATGAAATTAAATACAACAAACTACTTATTGATATTAATCGAATGTAATATCTGACATTTATTTATATTGGTGACAATTGTATACCCCATAGTCACGATAACAATATATCTCCTTGATTATTCTGAGAAAACCGCGTTCTTGGTAATTTGTCGTTAAATGTAATATTTTAGGTATGTCAGAACGAAACAGAGATTCATTAATTTTGATCGAAATATGATGGTTGATAATAAAATAGTATACAAACCTCGGTGGGAAGTTTCATTCCTGCCTCGAGATCATAGCTAACCTCGACGCTTTGCGTCTCGGTTAACTAACTGATCTCACGACAGAAATGAATCTCTTCCCACCTCGGTGTATAATATACTATTAAACCACTCGTGGTTCAAAAACAGTTACCGAGATCCCCATGCTGTTCTTTCTTATCTTAGGAACATTGTATTTTGAAGTCATCTCCGCAGAAAACATTGTCAAATGTGAAACAAGAAGTTTCTTCCAGTGACGATAGGAACTCCGCTACTCGTAAATGTGGTGCCAGCTAGACAACCCCAATACAATTCATTAAATGACCAGTCAAGATCATAGAAAGAACTGTTTCGTCACCAAATACTGCAGCGAAAATTCGATATCTGTTACCAGAGAGAAAAATTCCATAAAGCTTTCAACTCGTCCAATTCGCCATTCACACATTAAGGGCCAGTTTATCAATGTCGTGTTAACGTACTTTGACTCCCGGTTAAATTTGACTCGTGGTTAGAATGAATATGACATTTGCTAAATGAAGGAATCGACTCACATTCTAACCATGAGTTAAATTTAGCTCGAAGTTGAAGTACATTGAAAAACCGGCCCTTAGGAATTATTCTGCTACAGAAGAGTTCTTAGATAACGAATCTTCAAATAACGAATTTTACTAACACACGAAATTAATGTGTCTTCAAAATTACGCTTGTTATCACCACTAACAACAATATGATTCGTTCTTTTTTTCTTTTAGTTGTATGCAGTCACGGAAAATCACATACGATTTACAATAGAACGATTACCTCGAAAAACTACAAAGCAACCTCTTGTAGCAATCCCATACGGGCCGCTGCCAGTTTATGCAACCGAAATAAAAAGGTGGTGATGGGGGAACACACCAAAAAAAATGCTAAAGGATTGTTTTACATAAATATTGACGAAGAAGGCTCACCAGTGAAAGGAAAACTTGGAATTTCTGGTATCATCAATAAACTGCCTGGATTGGGTTGATTCGTATTTATTCGAAAAGTAGTAATGATTTTAAGACATTCAAAATGAAGTACTTATTATAAGGTTTTCATCATTTGCCTCTTCATAATTGTGTCCACCACTACTGTGGTATATTTTTTTATATTCATTAATATTTTTTGTTTGTGTCTTCATCTATGCATTTTCAGCATGCCACTGTTAGTCGTTCTGAACATATTTTTAGTATCTAACTAGGCCACCAGTTGAGGTTTGTTTGATATTGTACTCGCGGACAGTCTTACTTTGGTCAGTTGCGATTCCAAATAGTGAATAAATATATTGAGTGGGATTTATAGTATTTCATTCATTATTATTATTATTAATATTTAAGTATACCACAGATTGCCGACGAGATTAGATACGAAGATTATTACTACTTCAAATATTAAATAAAACAGGACAGGACACGACACGACACGACACGACACGACACGACACGACACGACACGACACGACACGACACGACACGACACGACACGACACGACACGACACGACACGACACGACACGACACGACACGACACGACACGACACGACACGACACGACACGACACGACACGACACGACACGACACGACACGACACGACACGACACGACACGACACGACACGACACGACACGACACGACACGACATGACACGACACGACACGACACGACACGAAACAACACACAAACAACAGTACACGAAGTGACAGGCAAAACGACACGACACGACACGACACGACACGACACGACACGACACGACACGACACGACACGACACGACACGACACGACACGACACGACACGACACGACACGACACGACACGACACGACACGACACGACACGACACGACACGACACGACACGACACGACAAGACCCGACTTAACACGCAAAGCGACACGTCGCGACACGATACGACGCGACACAACGCTACATGACGCGACAAGACGCGATATATATCCATAGTTATTGATAAAAAAATATTTTTTTTAACGAGACACTGTCTACTCCTGTATATCTCAATAGAGCTTGAATTTACTTTTCCAAAAATATAGCATACTTGATGTTTTGCTTGAGTCATCTTTGAAATACAGAGATTTTAGGTTTTTTCATGTAGACTTCAAAACGCACACTTTGAACAAGTAGGCTTGGACGACGCGGCGATAAAACAGAATGCAAATGTTTACTGGTACCTAGCTATCAAATTTTGATTTTCTGTACACTTTGTGGGAATTTTTTCTGCGGGTAAATGTTGAACCAAGAAGTTACGCTAAGCACACTCAAATGACAAAAGATAATATCCAGTCGCTCTTATTAATTTTTTTGTAAAAGTTGTTATAATATGCGCCCCATATATACAGAGTTGGTCAGAAGAAAGAACAACTAGTTCAATATACATTATCAACTTGCTTCGTGTCATTGTTCCTTTTCGAAAAATCTTCATGTGTATCCCATCAGAAAATATAATATATTAACAGTTATATCTGTATGGAAAAAGGAAACATTCCCAAATGATAATTGAGAATTGTTTTTTCAAATGAAAACAACATACGAGTTTATCTTTCAGTTGCAGATGATTCCACATTTGACTTTATGAACATCCTGTTAAAATTTTCAATAGAAGTGTATCGGTGATTATCGAAATAGAAATTCCTTCGATAAAGCAACATAATTTGTTGCGAAAACAAGAAAGAATTTATATATCTTTATAATTCACAAATTATTTTCGAAGAATTTTGAATATGTAACTTCCTATACAGAAATAACGAAGACGCTGTTATGTTCCAATAAACCACCAACGCTTGATGACACTGTCCATACCTGTCCTCATCACAATAGTAGGTACTAGTTCACTGACGATAAAGTAAAAAAAACTCATATGTCGATGTCCTCTGTCAATATAATATAAATGAATAAATAATTGTACCAACGTTATATTAGGACTCTTTTGAATCAAGATTCCAAGAGAAACCGCCATTCAAGTATTCCTGGCCTTCTACTCTGATTTCGAATAGTCAAATTGTACTTCAAATTCAATATTCGAATACTGTGATATTGTATATAGGATTTTATTCCAAATACATACCTACTTACCTGTAAAAAGTGATTTGACATTATTATTCTGAACATGGGCCGTGATGGTCATGATGGTAGAGCGCTTGTCTCTTTATGGGTTCGATTCCCAGCATGGTCATCGGTCTCGTGCATGGCATCACATGTTAGAAGGTAAGGGCTGCGTCTTCCCTAGCTCGGACAAGTCTTTCGAAAACTCTTAAGGGTTTAAGGGTTGATGGAAATAACAATTTTAACCATTTTTAACAATTTATTATCAAAAATATGATTTTGAAACATTTTCGAACAACAATGTGGAAAGGAAGTAAATATCAATAACGCTCTTCATTTATTATAGAGAATATTTGTTCGTTATCTTTATTGTTGTTTGTTTTCTATGGTAATGCGTGTATAAAGAAATGAATATATCTATTTTGCTATGAAAAATTAGATTATGCTAGCAGTCGAACATAAGACTTTTTTGTTTTCAGAGATAATGGAACGAAATTTAGAGGATCGGGTTAAATAATAAAACTGCGTTTTTTGACAAGTAACTCTAACTGCATGCAAATTCCGGATTCACCGAAAGTGACATAAACTTCAATTTTTAAATGGGACACCTGGCATATTTTCAGTTTATTTGTCTCCATATGACATTTAGAATACAACTATGTATCATTTGTTACTTTTTGTAACCATTAAAAAAATGTATTTATTTTTTATTCTAGACTGCTATGGATACGTTCAAATAACTGATTTCAGTGCTAAAATGTTTGGAAAAATATAACTTTACTGTTTTTGGTCAAAATGGTTCATCTATATGAGGTTGAATTAATTTTTTTTAATGGCAACTTGGTGGCTTTTCGGGTAAGAAAAAAAGAGCATTTTAGTACGATTAATTCGATATTGATTAGGTTGTAGTAAGAAAACTTTTGATAAAAAGCTGAAATTATAACATTAGAATTTTCGTTAAATGGAGAATACATGATTAAAATATAATCTAAAATCATCGAGTAACCTGTCAAAATCATTGAATTATTTATACAAGAACTGAAAAAGTTGATATGTTATCAGCTTTTGGATAGTGTAGGCAAAATTCAACCGGATGCTGCACGTCTCTACGCACAGAGATATCCTGATCGGCGTCACCCGACCCAGCACTATTTTCCAAAACTGGTTCAAGAAATGGAAAATGATCCTGATAATGATAGAAACAATTCGTTGTTTTTAGTGAAGAAAAAGAAATAGATGTTCTGGTACTCATAAGTTCAAACTGAATTGAAAATATGGCTCCAGCTAATTTGTTTTAAAATTTCAAATTGTTTTTTCCGAACGACAGCCCTCAGAAGTCGAAACTCGTGCGAGCTAAGGATTAACGAGTTCTTACCTTTTAACGTGCGATTCCTTCATGTTTTTGAAAGAAGATTCAATTTTTTGATAAACAATGCCGTTTTAGATGAAAAAATAGTGTAAAACGGGCTCTGGGGGTATACACTGTGCTTTAGTCTAAAGAAGGGAGAATTTTGAGTGTTTTTTTCGCGGTAGGAATTAGTGCTAGAAAGAAAATGCCATTCATTACTCAAAAATGGGCCTATATCTCCGAAATTACTTGAAACAGACAAAAATTTCACTTGGATTTTTTGTTCAGGAGACCAATTTTTTTTAATATCTCGTGGCTATTAGTTAACAGAATTTTATTGATTAGGATTTCAAACGAATAAAATATAATTATTTTATCTATAGCTATCTGGAATTAAAAGAAACAGTAAAAAATTAATAATTGGTTACAAAAAGAAACGAATGATACATATTAGATGAGGAAAAAACTGAAAATATACCTGGTGTCCACTAAAGTTTATGTCACTTCCACTGAATTCGGAATTTGCATGAAGTTAAGTTACTTGTTAAAAAAAGAGTTTTATTCTCCATTCTCCTAAAATAAAAAGTTATAGGGGTGATCTACCTACCGTGAACACCCGGTATAACTTGTACATAATTGAAATTAATTGGATTCGACTTGACTTTTTGCTCGGTCATAAACTGAGACTCGTCCAATGAAGTTCTGTCTTAAGTACTCGTTACATAAATAGCTAATTTTGAAACAAGTATTGTTGTGATGAAAAACCAAGGAATTTCATTTTACTTTCGTGAATTAACACAAATTGAGAATATTAGCAAGCGTCTTACAACACAAAACTTTCAAGATCTTCTACAATTATGTTGAGGTGTCCTCATAATATATTGTTACGAGATTGATAAAAATCCCCTAGCTACGCCGCTTAGTCGACTTCGTCGATAATCAGTTCCTGGGAATGTACCTATAGATGATTTTCGGTATTGAATATTCGGGATAACGGAAGTATCGCGAAGAATCTGGCCTACACGGCTTGAGTATATAAGGCGACATTTCACTATGAGAAGTTTTTATGAAAAAGTATATAATTATAGTCTAGTTCCTAAATTGTAGATAGTGACTCATCGTATATTTTCTGGTTTTTACCGAATTTGAAAGTGCGGGGGGGATGTACGACAGTGGCAAAGTGAAACTGTATTTGAAGCCAAATTACCTAGCTTATTTCTGTTCTATTTTTTGACATGCTTTATATGAATTATGAACCGTACAACGTCACTATCTAAAATTTAGAAACTAGACTAAGTGTTTGGAATATTTAGCTATTGTATAGATCTAAGTCTTTTATTAGTCAGTGAAGTAGTTGTATGTTTATAGTGAAGTTAGAAATAAACAGTTTAGTAGTGTGCTCGGAGTGTTATTTAGCAGAAAATCGTATTAATATTTACATTATGGTAAATAGAGTTACTTACCTGAAATTGCTATTTCTAGCCTGCTGCTTCCAGGTGAATCATCCGACTTCAGAGTTTTTTCATATTCTTTTCTGTTGTATTTTTCACTTCTCATCCTTCCTTCACTTTTTTGTTTCGAGGAAAATTGTTTTTTACTGTTCTTTATTGTACCCGTTAAATTGAGGCTATCATTTGGACAATTTGAGAAGTCCTCATACTGTATATTATCACTCTGATTACTGATATCAGTTAGGAGTCTTATTAGATCTTTATTCGATTGCCACAAATTACTTGTTTCACTTTGGAGCTTTTTCACTTTATTCGACAGGTGGCTTGTTTGTCTTTTCACAATGCCCTTTATTATTTCACTAAACTCCGAACTTTTGAGAAAATCAATCACTTCATTACTCATTGTGTTCGCTGCATAATTTACTCGGGGATTCACTCAGAGAATTTTGTTGCAAGAATGTATGAATGCGGCAATGACTCAATTATTTATCTTATCATTGATAATTCTCGATATTGTTTTTCTAACTGAATTATTTGCATACACACATTCTTAGTAAAGTAAAATATTTGATATTATTCGGAAAGTGGGTTGAAAGTTGTTACATTTCAAATCAAAACTTGTTTCTAATCGTTGCATAAACCGAAAACAATGGTTTTCGAAAAGACCACTGATATTTTGTTTAATAGTAAATGAGTCGTAGTAAGGGTTCTGCCAGCTAGTGAGGGTATTGGGGAGAATTTGGGAGTGCAGTCAAAAAGATAAGTTTTTCAAACCAATGAACGGTTAGAATCTGCGTAGTTGGTCATGGATAAACCCCATTTCACAATTGGCGGAACTTGTAGTGATTCAGTTCATGGATCCAGTCTCTGGTTTCGTCATCTACTTGAAAGTATAGTGAAACAATCAAATAATCGACATTTATTTCATAGTGGATTAAATTGTACTGGGCACTCTTTCAAAAGAACTTTCGTGCATTATTGGCTGATACTGAAGTCAATTTGCTCAAGATATGCAAGCGCAGAGACCAAAATTGAATACAGAAGCTGGAAGTTTGGCAGAGGCAGAATCGAATATTCAACGATAATTTTGGCATAAAAGAAAAATATTCCACAGATAGTGTAGCAAAGTATATCGCAAAATTGGAGAATCTTTGGAAGAAGAGACTTGGGAATGAAATCACCCAGATCATTGTTCATCAATAGAATCCTGAATGCTATACAGGCCGTTTCTTTTATCATGTGGTAACATTGCTATATTCTAAACCGTAATAATTACACAGACGATTAAATGGGAAAAAATGTAACTATTGTGGTGAGCAGTACATTGGTCAGAGAAAATCTACGGGGACTCTCGCCCTTCTTGACTTATATAGGGAAAACTAAAAATGCTGTTTTCGGTTTTTTACGAATAGAATGGAAATGGCCACCATCAACCATTTTTTTCAAATACGGACCTGTCTATTTCATCACAAATATTGATAAAGCGATGAAATCATAATTCAGTGGTATATCACACTTGACATCATTATAGCGTTTCATATAAAATAACTGGCATCATCAGTGACAACAATTTTTAACTACGGTCCTGTCGTTAGTTCTTTTGTAAATTGTTTTGATTTCTTCAAAACTCATTCAACTATTAGGATACTTCAGTCATTACCCAATACTTTCGACAGGAAGATACCCCAACACAACGAACATTCGTATTTTTCTTTTTTGGGGATTTTTGTATTACAGTATACCTTGATTCAAGGCTGATTTCTCCTGTATCAATTTTTACACGGATTATTCTCATAATTCTCAATCCTGGAAGTAATGAAAATATCAGTTTTTGATCACAATACAGGTGTTGTCTAATTTGGTACAATTAAATAGCATCTCACCTCTTTTACCATATTTAAACACGTAGGCTTTGCTTGATTTCTATGGCAGGAAAAATAAATGAGATGTTGATATCTGTTAAGAACTGTCAGACATTTAAGTACTCGTTTACATATTAAAGATGTATTCGAATGACAAAAGGACTGATATGCTATTTACTTATGCAAAATCAAATAGAAATCCTCTTTAGGCAAGAAATATGTATAGTGAGCTATACCCGAATCGTCGCATTCCAAACATTCAAATGTTTAGACGATTAGAAAGAAATTTGAGAGACTGTGGTGCATTTGACAGAAATAAAACTAGAAAAAGTGTTGTTACTGGAAGTATAAGGAACCAAATAAATGTTTTGGGTAAGCAAATATTACCTTATAGTGAGTGAAAAGTGACGTCTTTTTTTAAATCTAGGATTGGTCAGTTACAAAAATATTTCTAATCAAGATTGTTCTTTACGAGAAATTGCCCACGAACTTGGGATATCCGTAAAATCTACCAGAAATATTTTGAAAAAGAACAAATAAAAATGCTACAGGATACGCAAAGTTCATCAACTTAATGAAAGGGATTACGGAAGGAGAGTACGATTTGCGAAATGGTTAAGACGTAGAAATAGGGAATTTCAAAATATTTGTAAAAAAATAATATGGACGGATGAATCAAAATTCACCAACAATGGTTGTTTTAACAGAAACATCCATTATAGGTGGAATAATACGAATGAACATTTACATAGAGAAACCAATTTCCAGGAGAGGTTCGGAATGAATGTTTGGTTGGGAATTTTGGGAACAAACATACTAGATCCTTTGTTTTACGATGAGCATTTGAATGGTGAAATGTATTTCAATTTTTTATCCAATGAGTTTGATGGCTACTTAGATGAATTGCCATTAAGCACCCGCCGTGAAATACAAAATTTTCAAGACAGTGCCCCTCCCCATATTGCAGCAATAGTAAGGGAACATTTAGATGCAATATTCCCAACAAAGTGAATTGGAAACAATGGGCCAATTGCCTGGCCAGCTCGATCCCCAGACCTTACTCCTATGGATTTTTTTGTCTGGAGATACATAAAGGATAAAGTTTTTTCAACACCTAGTACCGATATCGACCATTTCAAATAGAAAATAAGAGATGCATGTAATAGCATTACAACCTTCATGCTAGAAAATTGCCACAGAAATTGTATGGACAGACAACTTATGTGCATTCAACAAAGAGGCATTTAATGTAGAATTCTTTTTCTGCATTGGTTTTATTTTCTTCTACAAATTCATTATGAAATAAATTGTTTTTCTGTTTGTTTGATTTCTTCTCCTCTTAAGTAAGTTTATTTCTGGGGTAAATTGCTATCGTTCGTCTCTGAAACTGCAGAAATCTTCTATAAATTTTTATAGTATAAATACAATTTTCATACATACATTCATTCAAAACGTCACTGATAATTTTTATATCGAAGCGTTAGATTCTGTGGAATTCATAAACAAACTAACGACAGGACCGTAATTAAAAATTGTTGTCACTGATGATGCTAGTTATTTTATATGAAACGTTATAAAAATGTCGAGTGTGATATACCATTGAATTGTGATTTTATTGCTCTATCAATATTTGTGATAAAATAGACAAGTCCGTATTTGAAAAAAATTGTTGATGATGGCGGTGTTGACACGAAACGTTTGATTAAAAATTTATCGTTAGGTAGTTCTAGTACATTTTGAATACAATAAAACTTTCTTTTTTAATTTTTTTATATCTTCTGAAATAATAATTCTATTCGTAAAAAACCGAAAACAGCATTTTCAGTTTTTCCTGTATAAGTTGGGATGGGCGAGAATCCCCGTAAATTTTCTATGACCAATTTACTACTCACCACAATAGTTACATAGTTACCTTTTTCCCCATTTAATCGTCTTTGTATCTATTACGGTTTAGAATATGGCAATGTTATCACATGATAAAAGAAACGTCCTGTATGTCTCCGATTATTTTCAGTTAATGAATATCTGGGATCTTTTCCTTACCTCAGAAAATAACTTTTTTCCGAAACAGGAGTGATGTTAATACCTACTCCAAAGAAATAAGCCTACTTGACAGCATATATCAATTAGGAAACGAGGACAAAACCTCACGAATTTTATAACCAGAGAAACAAGAAAACATGTTTTTTTTTTGGCTGTGTAGACAAAGATCATATCAAAAGGGTTTGTAAAAAACTGGCCAAACAAACTTCTCAGAAAGAAAGGTCCGAAGTGGAGTTCAAGATGAAAATAGTATAACTTTGGGTCAGTATGCAAAAGAATTTATCACAGATGGTGTAGTGGGGTTCAAATTATTATGAGGCGAAAAATATAATGGGCAGAGCTGGCATCAAGCATAAGATCATCAGTGCGGAATGGATGGGGAACACGAAAATCCTGCCAGAGGAAAATGTAACTTGTCGAAACCTTTCAAAGGGACTAAATTTCAAGCGAACACTGCTGAGTCAAAAAAATGTTGGACAGCAGTAGTTTGCCTTGAATTTAATCCCCGATTGACATGTGGACAATAAAAGAAATACATATTAAACTTTTTAAAATTTTTGGGGCTGAATGTTCTGTACATATATGTGAGCAGAGAAAGAGACATTTCGACAAGAACACATTGAATTAACTTTTTCAAGTTGACAACCTAATGACGAAATCCCTAACAAAACGTCAATTTCAGTGCATGTGGAAGTGTTAAAGAATAAACACAAATCAGTTTACATTACCGTTTTAGGTTTTGTATAAACTTGTCGATCGTATTGTCAGTGTAGATTTTTTTGAGACCTTTATTCAAAATATTTATTTAAGTTATTTTACTCTTTACTCTTCAATTGGCTTGCAGAACAAAAACAATTACCACCAAAACCAAAACTTCAAGTTATGTTGCACTACTATTCAAATTACTCTACTTCTTCTATGGTACATGTAATTTAAAAAATACTGATAGATTATTTTTTAGGTACTTATATCGTGATTTGTTTTTGATTAGGAATTGTTCATATTTTACTTGGTATTACTGAACATCCGTAACAGGCGTGTCGATGTTTTCTTTTTCTCTGTGAAAACTCTGTGATATGTATAAAAAAACTCTCACTAGTTTGCACTTCAGTCATATTTGACATTGGTGATAATAGTTGGACAATACTTGTGCCGCCCAAAAAAATTGTGTCTCGCACTCCAAGAAACGTAATTGGAGGCATCGGCCAGTTTATTGCGTTTTGAATCGAATAACTATTGTGAACTGACCCACACAAACAATTTGTTGTTACTATAGCAAAAAAGTCCTTGGATGAGACAATTTCACGACAAAAAGAGAATGAAGTTTCTCCTCCTAGTACGGAATGGGTCTATAACGTATTGTTTATATAGCTCGTGATCCTCATGAATCTCCCGACTTTCTTCTACCTGCGGCATTCGCCAAATTTATGCTCAACCGTTCTCTTACTGAAATAAAGAAAAGTGTGGCAACGCAGCATACTCATGCGCTTTCGGTAAGTGGGCCAACTCTCATACCTCAAGCTCAACCTACATCACTGTATCGATTGTCGCATCGTCTTCGTCTTTCATTTGGAAAGTTTATGCAAGGCTGAGAGTTTTATATCTTTCTCCATCAACATTGGAAATCTCATTTAAACAATTTATTAATTATTTTTCTGCTAGCAGGTTACAGTACCTGAGGTCCTACAAAGTACAATATTTCCATATATGGTAAACCGTATATTTTCTCAGAGTGGAGCTCGTTCACCAATACACATGAAAATACCTACTTAGATTCAGTGACTGTCAAACACGCAATAATTAAGAGTTCTGAAGTGTTGCAGAACGCAGAAGGTATAGTTGGATAAGGATGAGTCAAAATTTTTCATGAATCTTTCAAAAAATGAAGAAACCTAATAATTAACGATGATTGTTTTGGAAGTAAAAACTCTGAAATTATTCCAACCCAAAAAAATTCATTCATAGTGCAATTTTCGATGTCTCCGGACACAGGCGAATGAATTCCACATTGTCATACCTACTGTTGATATTTAATCTTAGATTTTTTTGAAGCCATTTTGAATGAAGATATAGGTACCATTATTTTCATAATACTGTTGTGGTAATCAATATTACCTTTTGTGGAATTCTTTCCCAATATTATCGTACTCTCTGATCCATGATAATAATTATATCACAATTCAACCATAAAATGATATAAAAACATAATAATATAATAATGGAATGATAATAATAATGACGCTGCATGAATGCATCAGAAGGCCGACATTATTAACGAATCACCCAGGTTTTCGGAAAAAAACCCTCAAGAACAGAGCTTGTGCGAGCAAGCGTAAAACTGGACCTACAGCTTACGAACAAGTGGATTGAGAATAGTGAAAACAATTCATACCGATATAACAATCCATGAAAAACAGTATCAATCAATGAATCAAAAAAACTTCCCTGACGAAGATATGATATCTTGTGGACAAAGCGTTATATACAATTAAAATTAGCAATTAAAAAAATATAAAATCAAGACCATTGACTTTGCGCCATGGAGAACATAAAAATCCCCTAGCTACGCCGCTGAGTCAACGTCGCTAGCATTTCGTCGATAATTAGTTCCTGGAAAAGTGCAGATGATTTTCGGTATTGAATATTCGGGTAACGGAATATATAAGGCGAGACATTTCACTCGGAAGAGAAGTTTTATGAAGAAAAGTTTTTATGAAGAAAAGTTTTTATGAATAAGTGATAAAAAGTTTTTGTAGAAGTTAATACTGCCCTACTTAATAGAATAGCGGTATCTGCAAAAAAATCGGACACCGAGTTATTTGTATAGATAGGTTCGGGGGTGTTTTACTATCACTCTACTAAGTATAAAAGCGGTATCTAAACCTCTATCTAGTAAACGTGTATATTCAAAATGCCGTATGTGTGTCCGCAGATACCGCGTTTTTATTAGGCACGGCAGGATTTTTGGGTCCTGATGATGAAATCAATCAAATTAGAAACTTTGACAATAATGTAACTGTTTCTTCTCAAACATCATATTGATCCAAGCCCCCGCTAACCTCTGGAAATAAACATCATTGGCATAGTTGTTTCACATTTATTTATATCGACCATCCTCATATTTATGAATGAAATGATAAATATTCCTCGTCGCATTTTTAGGACAATTAACACCTTTGGATGTGCTCGAAATCTAACGTAACTTAACCTAGCTTATTCAAATTATTGTAAGACTATTTTATAGAGAATTTGTAAGCCTTTTATTTCATCAAAGCCATTAACGATCACTACACTTTACAAGAAACCTCCACATTTCATTTTTGAAGTCCAGAAGGTGCCTTAAGATCAGAGACACTAGTGTTTTATTAGCTCCATAAAACTAAAAAGCGGCATTGTGAAAATTTATAAGATGCCAGCTGTGGATAAGTGTTATTTTCACAAAGTGGAGTAGCTCATTTGATATCAACTTTTCCCACAACCCCCTGAGGAAGTTTACAACAAATGAAGAAACTAATCGTGAAAACAATTGTTCACACACGTGTTGAAATTTTGCTCACAGTGTTACTACTCTCATAAATTATTATATTTTCATCTCATCATTTATATGCAATTCATATCTAATACAGCACTCGCGTAAGATAAAATGCCGAAGTTTGCTTTGCCTATAGTCTAGTTCCTAAATTGTAGATAGTGACTCATCGTACATTTTCTGTTTTTTACGGGATTTGAAAGTGTGGAGGGAATGTACGAAAGTGGCAAAGTAAAACTTGATTTGAAGCCAAAGTACCTAAATTTTTTGACCTGCTTTATATGAATTATGAACCGTACAACCGATGAGTCACTATCTACAATTTAGGAACTAGACTATAAATGAGGATGAAATAAATAAATAAAAACGGAATTGCATGTTATTTGTTGTTCAATAGTTAGATCATTTGATTCCTTGACAATAATAATTATTTTTATAGTTACGCCCAGTGGCATCTAATACACGAGAATGATCTTCACAAAATTTATTCAAAATGTTACAGTTGTTTAGAATAAATTTTGTGAATATCCACTCGTTCTCGTGTATTTTGTACAATTACTATGGATCTTCATCAATTAACGGCCGAATCAGTCAGAAAAATAATACCATTATGATTGATTAACGCGTTATATTTGTTCTGAATTTTTGTTTTAAAATTTGTTCTTACCGTTATCCCGTAGCAAATCCAATGAACGGCATTTGATAAAAAAATATTGGGAAAGTCCTGTTTACTTTTCGAGGGGAATCATCTGTCTGAATTTGGTACCATAGTTTTGGGACACCCTTATACGGAATATACGTATTTCATTAGTAGATAATTAACTTCCATTAAGTAGTGACGACATAATAGATAGTGAAATAGTCATAAATAATTATATTACTATTAGATGTAACTCGCAAAGTAGACATACTGGGGGAGTAGTCATTTATATTAGATGTGATATAAAATTTAACATAGAGAAAAATGAATTTCTTCATACAAATTATTGGTTTCTATACATTTCAATGATGATAAACAAGCAAATATGGTATGTGGGATGTTTCTACCATTCTCCAAATGCGAGCCACGCTGAATTTTGTAATTATTTTGAAAAAATGTTAAGCGATGTGGACTATAATCGAAATTATATTTTTTTAGGAGACATGAACATCAGATGGGATATTGCTAATGATACATATACTAAAAAAATTAAACTATTTTGCTCATTATTTGGTTTCAAACAATTTGTAACTTTTCACACTAGAACCACACATCTTAGCAAGAGTACGATTGATCTTGTTTTTTCTAACATTTTTGATGTGGAAGTAAGAAGTATAACTCCAAAAATTACCGACCATGAAACATTAAGTATAAACAATAATGCAAACCAAGATGAAATTTCTGTGAATCAAACTGGCGACTGTACACTGAGAAACGGAATAACGTTGAAAAATATAAGAATTGTAAGGAAGCAATACTATGAAAATAAAATTGATCTCGTGAAGAATAACCCGAAACTAATGTGGAAAACATTAAAAACTTGAGTCAGCACAAAGAATAAATCTTACATTGCAAGTATCATAGTGAATGGCATAGAGGTACAAAATAATATCGAGAATACTTTTAATGATTATTTCATTTCGAGTATCACTGATATTATCAAAGTTCTGCCCAATGATGAGTATATTGTATCTGAAATTTCTTTATTCGAAAATAGAGCAATTGACCCTGTCAAATTTTGCAACATATTTACGAATGTTACAATAACTGAGCTGAGACAGTTGATTTTCGAACAACAAAATAAGTTTTCAGAAGGTGAAATTGATTTTAAATTATTAAAAAGCACATTTGATGTTATTGGATATTCATGGCTGCATTGCATAAATACATCCTTGAGTAATGGCTACTTCCCATCAAATTTGAAAATTTCTACAGTTATACCCATTCAAACGGTTTCAAATACAAACAAGATTGAAGAACATAGACCTATTAATACACTTCCGTGTCTAGAAAAAATATTAGAATTATGTGCCTATAACCAACTAATGGGGTTTTTAGATGAACAAAAATTATTATGCCAAAATCAGTCAGGGTTTAGACACGGATATTCGTGTGAAACCCCCTTGCAAAAAGTCATAAATGAATTCATCTATTCAATTGATTCAGGTAAATCTATAGTTGTGGTATTTCTAGATCTACGCCGAGCATTCGAGGTAGTGAATAGAGAGTTACTATTAAAAAAACTCAGCCTTTACTTTGGTATTCGTGAAAATACGTTAAAGTGGTTTGAATCATATCTCACTCGTAGACAACAACAAACTAAAGTCAATAATGAGAAATCAAATATTAAGAACAATGGTAATGGAGTTCCACAGGGTAGTGTACTGGGTCCCATGCTTTTTATCTGCTTTGTGAATGACCTACTACATCTGAAAGAGGATGAATGTAAAATACATCTATTTGCAGATGATACAGTTATATATATTGCAGGTGAAAACATCAACACATTAATCTCTGAAATGAACAAAACTCTAATCAATATTCAAAATTGGTTCACTAATAATAAATTGATAACCAACCCGCAGAAATCAAAATATATGATATTGAAAAGTAAAAAACATCTGAACCAACGAATCTTAAATAATGTTCGATATGACAATTATGTTTTGGAACAAGTTAGCAAGATCAAATATTTGGGTATAATCATAGATGAGAAACTTAATTTCAGTGAACATGTTGATTATATATCCAAAAAAATATCCAAGAAAATCGGTTTCATGTATAGAATCAGCAAAAATGTAAGTCAACCAACAAAACACCTTATATATAATTGCATCATCAAGCCACATTTCGAATATTGTTCTTCAATTCTGTTCATGTGCCAAGAGGGTGATTTGAATAAATTACAAATTCTTCAAAACAGATGTATGCGTTTACTACTGGGATGTAATAGATACGTGAGCATATCCTGTATGCAAGAGCAACTGAACTGGCTATGTGTTAAAAAATTTATAATTCTCAAGACATTAATATTCATATATAAACTACTGAACAATAAGCTCCCAGAATACCTATCTGCAAACCTACAGTTCAGACATAACATACATAATTATAACACTCGACAAAGAAGTCACATACATATAGCTCCAACAAACCTAGTCAGCACAAAAATAGTTATTTGTTTTACTATGCATAAAAGCACAAGATTTAATGTCGCGGCTGGTGTTTCCAAGGCATTAAATGTGCTTTTCTGCCGTGTGAAACATATAATTTTTTCTTCAAATTTGTTCCAATTCTACGCAAAATCGACTTTTTCATATTTAAATTGCGTTTCAGGCAGTAAAAGTGGACTTTTTCTGCCTAGGCATTAAAAGTACAACTTCTAAGCCTGCCAAGTGTCATTAAAAGGCCGCTTTTAATGTCATTTGGAGAAAAAAATTATTTTTGATGCAGGAATGTGCACATATAATAATCTCCCACAAGCAATCAAATCATCTCTAACGGTGAATGTATTCAAACAAAATGTGATAACTTATCTCAAAACAAATGTATAGTCTGTAGTATATTTAGCTTGATATTTAGAGGGTATTTATTTATAGTTCATATTATTAAACAAAAATATTTCTTCCACTTCTACTTTAGTTTTAAGTTATGTGAATGTATTTTATACCCGATTGTATTTTTTTTACTTAGCAACGCTAATAAACGAACATCTAATAATCTTTATGGTATTATAGTATACTTCCCAAATGAATTGATTGTTCAAAATTCAAATGATTACAGAAAATATTAGATTAGAACATTTTTTCCATCATTATTATGTCATATTCTATAAAACATTTTTTCAAATTTAATTTTTCACCTAAATAATTTGTGTAATTATCTCAATGGGTAAGTACTTCAAATGGTTGAAAATTGATTCGTAATTGAAATTTATTGAAGTGCCAATTTAGGTATTTATGAAGGTTAACTAATAATATAGTAATGATTTGAACAGAACTAAAAGCTACATTAGATGTTACTTTGAGGAGTCCATGATTTCTTTCCCTTTCGAGTCGTGATACACAGTAGAATTATTGTGAACGAAAAAGTATTCTCCTGAACTACTAAATAATGTTTTTAGGTCAACCTCGTAAAATTATTGATCAGCAAAATTATTTCGATTAAAAACGAAATTTATCCGATAAACAAAAAGCAGTCTTCGAAAACAAATGAATGAAAATTCATTAAATTGAATTGAAATTACCTTACGTCAGTTGTAATGTCAATTGCAAGTAGCGATGAAAATATTATTTGCGTTCCTTCTGAAATTTATAATAGGAGAGAACTTAATTTTTCCGCAAATCGCTAGGAAATTTTGACAATTCCGATAAAATTTCTTAACGAAAAAGTCAAGACTTAGGTACTATAAGGAAATGTCATTCCCTCACAATTATTAGTGTTCTATACACATTGTTTATGAGGAATTCATTTATATTTTGAAAATATCAATATATTGCAGAATACATTTCAAGATTAATTTGTTATATTTACAGTTATAGGTATGACAGTTAGTAAAATTATTGAACATTGGAGGAACATTATTAGAACTATGAAAATAGTTTTGACAATATGCGTGGTGGTAGGGTTATCTTGTTGAATATTTTGTACTGTGAAAATTTTATTTGCCACCTCAACCTCATTGTTGAGCGATTCTTCGATATATCCTTCAGCAACGTTTGATGACTTCCATGCGCCATGCCGCTTTGAACTAATTATGTCGGCACCAGAGTCAACCAATATTTTTGCAGAAGACCGACGAAAGCAGTGACCAGTATTCTGTCGGATTTACCAAGTTCAAATGAGTAGCAACTATTCTAGGCATTTTTCATAGTAACTGAATTCCTACCACTTGTCTACAATCCTTTCCGCTGTGATATTAAAAAAAATCGGTCACTGTTCATATTTTCTGGTCTTAACGAAACCTACTTTCAATAAACATTGAATACATCTGATAACAAATAACAAATGATCTTGGTTTGTTGTTCTAATTGAAAGCTTAGATTCTAGGTCTTCTATATCATGTAGAGTCATTCGGACTAACTCATCCATACTACAGGCCCCAGAAATACTAAATATTAAAGCCACAAAAAAAAAATGTGTAATCTAAATAGAAATTGAAACCCTGTAAATTACCTTAATCATTAAATTTCCTTCATCTGGAGCCTCCTGGACAAATTTTTTAATTTCTTCCTTTGTTAAAATCTGAGATTTTTTTGCCCTATAACCTTGAGCTTACCGTTTCAATAAAGAGTGAAGTTTTGAATGTGTAGATCTACATTGTGTTTAATTGCAAAGGTTGACTTCAACATAATGTTGAAGATTTCATCTTTAAACAAAGGTCTAGGAAGTATGCCATTACATTTTCTCAGAGAGAACTCTTTTTTTTACCTTTGCAATAATCCATAAAACGTTAATATGCATTTTCGTACTTTTCTCTTAATTTCTTTGACAATAATTCTAATGGAGCAGGATTCACTGTCTCAATCAGCTCTGAAGGAATCCCAGGAATGGAAATTTCATCATCACTTTCGAGAACACCAGCAATTAAATTTGTAAGCGTCAAATTTGACAGTTCAACCTTAATACGTTTCCATAGTAACCCAATTAATTTTATTACGAATTTCAAAGCACCATTTATTTGTGAATAAAATTATTCTCAATTTTTTCAAAATTAATTAATATCTGTCGAATTTCCTAGCGAATTCAAGGAAATTTACAAATCGATAAAAACTTCGTGCATTTCCTTTTCTCTTTGCACTTCAAACAAGTAGGTTTTTCATTACCATCCAAAATTTCTTCATTAGTAAAATAAAAAATAATCCAAACATTGTGACTGACTCAACTGTAACATTTGCGGCATCGGTAAGGAAATGTCCCAGAAAAAATCAAACGGCACTGAACAATAGCCATAATAAGAGCACCTCAATGTAGATTTCAGTTGGCCAACAAATAAATCTACAATAATAATTGAGTTATCCATCATCAGGAATCTTGACCATGAATCTTTGGCTTTTTTACTGTCACTCAAACTACCATCAATATCTGTTAAGATGGATTTTGGCCTCTCTGTAATTCTATTCAAGTCTTCATGCAAACCATCCATTAGATATCGTAAGAACTCTTGGGCATATTGTTGGGCGAAATCAATGAAATTAGGTGCAAACCTTTGAATTTGATTTTTCAATGAGGAAGTATCAACCACACAGTCTGATGAATGAACTGACCACAGTTTCTAGATCACCATCGCAATAGATTTGATCAAAGTTTCTTTCTTACTGGAGGTACTCGTGTTTATATTTCTCATGAAGGCATCATTTGTCAAATACTCCAAGAAACATCTTGTGTTGGATGAGCACTGGGTAACACTGTTCATAAAGCATGTATTACCAATATTTGCAAGTCTATTAAAACCAAGTGTTTTGACTTCTCCTTGTACTACTGCAAACCTAAGGGAGTTTGTACTGCATCCATCAACCATATTTTCAATTGAGCGTTCTCTGAAATGGTGGTTTTCTTTGTCATTGGAGCAGAGTGATAACGAACTCGAGTGGAGACTATTGAATAAAGAATTTGAAGAAGAAATGGCAGATCTCGAGAGATGTAGTGAGATTAATAAATCTTTCTGCTGTAAACTTTTTCTCGAGATAGCCATCCATATCACTTTTGGAACAGATTGAAATCGGATATGACTTGAAAAAAGCAGGGTGTACAAATATATCTTCCGAGGAGTGGGATGGCGGTATAGTGCCAAAAACAGAAGAAGAATTCCCTTGTTCAATTAACATTTCCCCACGGATGAAACTACGACCCACAACTAAGTTGATTGCAGCGCCATCCGCACGGAAAATCAAGAACAAGGCACTCCTAGGCAGCACAGACTCTGGGAAGAGTAAACTGTAATATGTCGAACAAGTTCGAAATTTTGTGCCGGAGAGGTATCAACAAAGTGATATAAATACTGAGTACCTTTCTCTCCAAGCGTTTCCACCAAGTGGAACCGCTTTATAGTACCATGTCAAATAAGAAAAAAAATTGTTTACCAAAATTCCGGGGGTAGAAACCAAAAAAATTAAACCAAAAAAAAAATGTTCGGTTTTATCTTGGAAAAACTTAGGTTAAAAAAATATTGTTTGAATAGGGTTGAAGATGATTCAATTCTCTACAAGAATGATCCTCAGTAATTCCCTATAAAATGAGTCCGTATTCTCAGAAAACGTGCTTGAACGCCGACATCAAATTTTAGGCTCGTGTTAGCCCGCCGCTGCAAGTTCCGGTGGTGCTGAACGTTAAATGTGTCATAACTTTGCTAAAAATGCAAATATAACATGTGGATATCTGAGTACCTAAGTGGTTGTTTTTACCACGTTACATAATCCAACTGCGTTTTTTACGAAGGATGCAGAAATCATAGATATTTCAGTTAATCCGGAATAATTGCACTGTAGCAGGAACCATTACCCTCTTTAAACACTAGGCAATGATTTAAGAGTAGTGAGACAGGTCTCACTTACACACGCCAAGAAGACTGGATTTTACTCCCGCCCCATTTTCAACTCCCTCAAAATTCCGACATTTTAGCCAGTGAATGTTGAAAATAATCACATACACAACCTGCATGAAAAATAAAGTATGCAATTTCAAGCTGGAGGTTTGCACTTCACATTTCTGTTAATGAACTCACAAGAACAACTCCAAAATGTGAAGTAATTTTAAAAAAATTCAGGGGCTGTCCAAAAACTCATTCTTTTTAAACCATAGATAATTTTGTCGAAGCACGGGATTTTCAGAAACCCCTGATCATCCGTAACGAAAGAAGATGAATTTATTTGTTAATTCCATATATACAACATAGTACAGGATCATCGAACCATAATATCTAATGGGGAGTTCACATGCTGACTTTTCGCTTCATGGCTTATAGCGTATTGTGATCTCATTGGCCGAATAGTGTCCGAAATATCTGAAAGCGCTTTATCAAGGTCGTAAGCCAAAAAGTCGATTACAGTCCGACTTTTCGCGGAAAGAAGCTACGAAAGTTAATAGTTATAGGTTAGAAAGCAAAGCGATGTCATAAAATTGATGAAAAAGTGTTCTAAAATTCTTTGTGTTTATTTGGGACGTGTAGGTACAACAACGGAATTTCTCTTATAATCTCTACTCGAACTCGAAAGTAATAGCCTGTAGATGCCATACTATCTCCTGAAACGAGAAATCTTAGAAGGGAATAACATAGTTGAACCGAATATTTGAAAATGAAAAAAACGTATTGCCTTAACATAAGAGCTGCAAGTTTTAGTTTCTGAGGGAATTGCATTCCTCACAACATTTAATTTCTCTATAAACGGTTTGATGAGGCTGAGAATATATGTGAATCGAGTTATTTGGTCCATTTTGAAGTAGTTCCTAGAGTTTTCTTGATTATATTCATCAATCTCATGTTCACTATACTGAGTTATCACCAAAACCTTGAGTTTTCTTAAGATTCTCAAGAAGGATTGGGATCACCCAGATCCTTCGAATCTTTCTTTTTCTATGTATTTAATAATTATAATAATACAATGCCCCAGATTGATTTTTTTTCTCAAAAAGAACACTTAATTCAAATTATGTGAACTATCTGAAATTTCTTCCAACTCCTCAGAAAACATATCTCTCCACCGACAGGATAGTAAGCATGGCCTATGGCTTTTTTGATATGTTCATGTGAACAGAGCGCTCGTTTTTTTCAAGCTTTCTGCTATAGGCGAAAGCTGTCATGTGAATGCGGCATAAGCCAACAATGGCCACACTTTTGGAGCAGTTTTCTCAGTATGATGTCAGTTCAGATCATGAGCTGCAAGCGTAGTATCTCGAGTCCAGTTTCCGGCTTATTATAGACATGTCAAACCCTACTGTCATGCGAAGTTTTTTGTTCTTGCTGTGAAAATTTGAGTTTATTATTGAAAAATTTCATGGTGAAAGACACTACTTAATTGAGATTATAATAGATCCATCAGCTGCGATTGTCCGTCTGAAAGTGAGTAGAAATTCATTTCAGAGCAGACAAGACATCGAAAATTCTTAGTCGATTGGAGTTGTATTGAATGCTGTGGTACCTAGGAAATTATTATTGCTTATCTTTTACAAAAAGTAGGGTGGAAATGTGTCAGGGTATTGAATTATTCTGGAAAAGAACAAGAGTGTTGTCAAGTGCATATACCACAATTTTCTCTCTCCCAAAAAAGTGATATTCCATTTGAATTTGTTATGTAGAAGTTTTCCTTAAAGGAATTGTTTGAGTTGATAACTAAGTCATGCGGATATTCTCTTCCCAGGGGTATTTGAAGTTAAAATAATGGAATCATATATACAGTGTCTTTCAAAAGTATCGGAACGGTCTCATATTTCAGAAACGGCCCTTAGAAATTTTACGAAAATTTCAACAGGGTGGTTTTTGATGATGCCCGATTCAATGGTGGTATCGGAAATGTTGCCAAATCAACAGATTTCCAGATATTGAGGGTAACTCAATTTTTTTAATTGGAATACCCCACTTGTTTTTATTGCAATCAATTCAGCGACGCCTCATCACTTATGTCACCAAATATCAGATTTTAAGTTGATGCAGTTTTCGAAATATGACAATATGGCTTTTTCGTTCAAAAGTCTGGGAACATTCCAATATTTTCAAAACGGTTCAAGAAAAATTCGAGAAATTTTTTACAAGATGGATTTTGATGATGCCCGATTCAATGGTGAATGTATAGGTATACAGCTAACCTATACTGAATATTCAACCTTAAAGATGTTCATAACTTTGCTACAATTGTTTGAACGGAAAAAACAACAACAACACAACAATATGTTGAAGGGTCGTAGTAGAATACTAAAGTGGGCTCGAAAGTGGAATATTATATCCTTGTTGGAATATTGTTTTTGTACCAGTTGTAAAATAAATTCACTCTAATTTTCGTTACTTTTGATTTTTCATTGCTAAAACCAAGTTATATTTTTTGTTCTTCTTTCAAATATCCTATTCCACATTAGGGTATAGTGGTATTCCACATTATCCTACCATTTTTTCAGTTTCGTAAAAGTCAACTTTTTAGCACTTGTTCAATTTTAAAATATTTGCTTCATTCATTTATTTATGAATATGCGCCGTTACGTTAACAACCCCTTAGCCTATACCAAAAAAAATCAGAAATTGAAATGGTTAGTTTTATATTTTTTTTCAATTTAAATAAAAGGGTATTCCACAATCTGCGACTTTACATCACAATTCATCCTTCGGTTTTGGCACAAATTTGTCTGTGGATTTTACTATTACTCTTTCCGGAGTCTGTGCTGCCTGGGAGTGTTTTGTTCTTGATTTTCCGTGCAGATGGCGATCCGATCAACTTAGTTGTGGGTCGTATTTTCATCTGTGAGGAAATATTAGTTAAACGATTGATTATTATTCGTTTGGCAGGGACAGGACAAATTGAGGAGCAGACATCCAAAATGAGTTTTGTCCATTATGGACGCATTTAGGATCATTCATTTTTAAAATTCCTGGATTGGCTATCAAAATTAAATTTTTGACAACCAAGCAATATTTAAGGAAATATTTTTGCAATTTTCCGGTTTCTCAAATTTCACCGAAACGTATTCGATTCTTCATAGTAAACCTTCTGATTTCCTAAAAATTATGCAATTTGGACAAAACGCATTTTGGTAGTCTGCTCCTCAATTATAATGTTCGACCTACCCTGTCACTGATGAGAGGCAAAACCTCGAAACATGCGTGTCTGCAGGTGGTCATTTCCAGCCAAATGAAGGATAATCTTCTGCTCAATTACAAAACAAGCAATTGCAATTAGGTCTTCTTGGAAGAACGTTGCACAAATATCTATCAGATGTAGTTTGATATTTGCTTTTATTTTTCTACTTGGTGGAAACGCTTGGAGAGAAGGGTACTGTGTATTCATTTCACAAAATTAGGGAAGCAATAAAAGCAGAAAGTTTCATGTAGGAGGGGATAATGACTGCGATTAGCTACTTAGATAAGTAGTATATGAATAGGATTAAAATATCATAAGTAGTTCAGTAAGTTTTGAGCTTCTGTGGATATCAGCTTTTGATGGCAAATCGGGCGTCGAGTGGTATTGGCGTTGTTTTGGGTAGTATCGATTTCTTGAAGAAGTTTATTGATCGAAGTGTCATGATTCAGAAAATATAAGGATGCGACGGGCTCGTAGGCGCGCATTGTATATAGGACCGTCTGGTGATGCCACCTTTCGTTAAAAAAATAAAAAATATTGTTCAACATAAAAATGTTCTATTTTCAAACCTCGGCTCTGTGAGGACGACCAACGACCATTCTATCGTCATCCGCCAGCCTAGCGCATCCGGCAACATGGCCGTCGGCATTCTAACAGGCGTCGGAGTGCGTCCGCGCGTTCAGTTGTTATGAGGACGTCGTCCACGCGTCTGTTCGCGCTCTCGATACTCTCGGTTCGACCACCCCGGTTGAGAAAACTATCGGGCCAATCGACCGTGTGAATGTCTCTCTCGAAGACGGCGCCTAGCGCGGCATGACGGGCGAAGAATTGGCCCACAATGTTACTGTCGACACTTCTTGTCTCGTCGACAGAAAGTATTGGTGTTTCCTGCTGTCGTCCATTTGTACCTTCTTGGCAGGACTGCTCATTGTGCTGGTATGGAGGCTGTTCGCCTTCTTGTGCTGCAGGAAGGAGACGGACCTGGGGCCGAACGATCCCAAACAGAAGGAGCAGAAGGCGGCCAGACAAGGCAAGCAGGAATTCGAAGGGACTTTCATGACAGAGGCTAAGGACTGGGCGGGGGAGCTGATATCTGGCCAAACTACGACTGGGAGAATATTGGTAAGGGTTCAAGAAGAATTTCGTTCTATTTAAATTGATCAGTTTTGACAATTCTCGGCTAGATTGAAATTAGCATGGATAATTACAACTGAGAAGTACCGCAATTATATAAAATTGAATAATACGCATTTTATAGTGATAGACGTTCCTAAACATGTCCCATTCAATCCTCTACAATAATTTGTGTTTCTCTCCCGAGAAGGTAATGATGTATTAAAGAAAATACCAAAATAATTGTTCCAATATCTGATGCTTCATCTGATTGACACAACTAAAACTAATATACTTATCCACTGCTTTATGAAGATGATCAATAATTGTTGTGATACCTTAATAAGAAGAACATGATAAAATCGTCTTGGTTGCACCTTTTTTTATTACGTTATATTCGTCCTTGTAGGTTCATGACCTAGATACATAAGATCGATTTTGCGCAGTTTTATATTGTGAAGAACAACGCTTTGGGGTAGTTCTCGTAAGCAAGAAATGTTTTAAATTTAGGTCGATTGATTTTTCGTGCTGGAGGTGATGAATGAGGGTCTAGGTATTTTGTCTGGATGAATTTTAGGAAATAATTTAATTTTGAAGCTATGTGGAAATTAGAAATTGCATGATTTCTACCTAGTTCATATATTTGTCGATCATTCGAGAGGAATTTAACCGTTCTAGAAATCCATGCTTATATTTCTTTTCTGTACAGATTAGACAGACACTTTTGAAGGGAAAGTCCTGTTCAAGAGCGTCGCTAATTTTTTTTTCTTGGAAGAGGTAAAAGCTTTTTGGTTTAGGAAATGAAAAAAAAAACATAGTGTAATATAGAACCATAAGTAGAGTAACATATATTAGAATCAGAAACTAAACTAAACTTCTTTGAACAAACAAGTCACATAATGTCCAACATCGGTATCCAACCAAATCATTCAGGTAACTATATTGGACTTGCTCATACTGATTATTCAATTTTATTCAAAAATACTATTTTATATAATTTTTTTGGGGGGTTATTCACCCCCATTACCCCTCCCATATCGACGCCCTTGGTCCTGTTTTCAAACTAGATAGATGAAAACTGATGGCTGTCAAATTTTATGACAAACTTAATGGGGAAAACCGCATATCGATATCCATCATTGTTTCTGAGTTACAGCATGTTTTTCGAAAATGTGCATTTTCGAAAAGTTGCTGTAACTTTTTTCCTGTCAAAAACTCCTTGCTTCTATGAAACTTATTTTGTCGAATAAGATATCCATATTTATTGATGTAAAAATATTCTTTTAAACTAGACACCATATATATTCCAGCATATTTCAATAGAGCTTAAAATGAACTTTCCAAAAATGTAGCACACTTGATGTTTTGCTAGATCTATCTCTGAAATACAGAGCTTCTAGATTTTTTCATGGAAACTCTAAAAAGCACACTTTGAACCGGTAGTAGGCATTAGAACGACGCGGCGATAAAACAGAAAGAAATTGTTCAGTAGTAGCTATCAAATGTTGAGAAAGCTTTTCACAGCAGTAATTAAAATTCATAGTTTCAATAAAACTGATAACAAATTATACTGACTATTAATAAATGAAACTCCAACAATAATAATACTATTGATAAAGAACAAACAATGGAATACATTTCTTCAGATAAGGTGTTCAAAATGTCTACCAGCTCCTCCTACACACAAGCGACACGTTTTCTGAACGTGAGAGAAGCAAAACTATGCATCACTGCACATTTGGCAGCCAAAAAGTTGGTGACAATTGCAGTGTTGTGAGGGGAAGCCCCGTCTTGTTGAATATATATTTTTCTGAGCTCCATTAGGGACAATTCATCCACAAGGGATTCAATACTTTTCCTTCAAATTTCTACGTACCTCTAGATGTGAGAGTGCCATTTTAAATGAACGGGCTGATAATTCTATTCCAGAGAACACCTGCCCACATATTAAATCCACATCTTCTTTGACTTGTCTGCCCCAAAATAGAATGAGAATTTTGTTTTGTCCAAGTATAAGCATTGTAGCGGTTGAAAATGCTGGCACTGCTCACAAAAGCTTCGTCTGTCCAAATATAATTTAACAAAAAATAACGCTCTTGGTAACAATTTTTCAGGAACCACTGGCAAAAATCAATGCGGTGTTCAAAATCTCCTTGTCTAAGTTTATTCACTCTTCTGGTCCTGTATGGCTTGTATTTGTGCTTTCTCAAAATTCGCCTAACGTTAATTCTTGGTAGGCCTTTAGATATTTTCAAATTTTGCGTTGACATTTTAGGATTATTTTCAACAGCTCCTGAAACGACTATTTCATCCAACTCGTTATCCCTATTTAATCCATATAATGTCGGCCTTTTCTTTTCAAATTGACCACTATCAATTAGATTGGTCGCAATCTGGAAACCTCTCGTGATACAAATTGATTGCTTTCCCGGTTTGTATAAAAGAGACTATATATCATATTCCATTTTTCATTAGTCTCATACTTCATTGCGAATATTTTTGAAAATCGAACAGAAACCACGAGTTAAAGAGGTTGAATCAAAATTTTACAGCTATACCAGTAAACATTTGCATTCTGCTTTATTGCCGCGTTGTACAAAGCCTATTTGTTCAAATTGTGCGTTTTAAAGTCTTCATGAAAAAAACTAAAACGTCTGTATTTCAAAAATGATTCTAGCAAGTGTGCTATATTTTTGGAAAGGTAATGGTATTGGGTGGGGGACGCAAGCGTCAGCGATTAGGCCCCAGTGGGCCCTTTTCGCAAACCCCGGCATCTTCACTCATCCCATGGCAGAGACCTGTTCAAACCTCTTCGACCTTCTCATGAAGATCGAAATATCCTTCCATTGCAAGAAGTGCAATTCTTCTTCCTTAATAGTGGCAGCTCCGAAGACATTTTGTCCGAGCCTGTCGTATATTCGATATTCGCACAGGAAGTGGAAGGAGTCCTCCTCCTCACCACATTCTGTGCATAGTGGGTCTGCCTCAACTCTGATAAGAGTCAAATGCCTCCTGAGGCTGCAGTGGCCGGTTAGAACTCCTACCAAGAGTCGGAGTTCTTTACGGCTTAGCTTCAGTATCTTGGCCGTCCTTGCCCTGTCGGGCCCTGATATCATGCGATTTTGCGCTGTTTTATATTGTGAAGAACAACGCTTTGGGGAATTTCTCGTAAGCAAGAAATGTTTTAAATTTAGGTCGTTTGATTTTTCGTGCTGGAGGTGATGAATGAGGGTCTAGGTATTTTGTCTGGATGAATTTTAGGAAATAATTTAATTTTGAAGCTATGTGGAAATTAGAAATTGCATGCTTTCTATCTAGTTCATATATTTGTCGATCATTCGAGAGGAATTTTGAGGAGTCCTCCTCCTCACCACATTCTGTGCATAGTGAGTCTGCCTCAACTCTGATAAGAGTCAAATGCCTCCTGAGGCCGCAGTGGCCGGTTAGAACTACTACCAAGAGTTGGAGTTCTTTACGGCTTAGCTTCAGTATCTTGGCCGTCCTTGCCCTGTCGGGCCCCGATATCATCCGCTTGGACTGCCTGCAGCCATCTCTTCCTCTACACTCTTTCCCTAACGTATCAACAGCCCACTCAATTAGTGCTGTTGATACTTGTCTCCTTGATAGTCCGTGTGCGGGTTCGGGCCTGTAGTAGGGTTGTCCAGCTCCTTGCTTGGCCAGCTGGTCAGGCTGCTCGTTGCCTTCGATTCCTGCATGGCCCGGGACCCACATCAGCGTTATTTCCTTTTCAATCGCAAGACTTTCTAGGGCGTCTCTGCACTCCTGAACCAGTTTTGATCTGGTTCTGGTTGCGTTCAGTGCCCTAATAGCGGCCTGACTAGCAGAGCAGACATATATTTGTCCGTCCGGGCCAGCCCTCACCTCTTCCATTCTGGTCGCCTCCACGATGGCATACACCTCTGCTTGGAAAACTGTTCCGGCTTGTCCTTCCTCCAGTTTGGACCCATCTGTAAAACAGACCAGGCTTCCTGGGGGAAAGATCACCCGTTCCTGTTCCCACTCTTTCCTGTCTGGGATCTCTAGAGAGATCGTCCTTTTCCACCTAATTTTGTCCTCCGCCTGCATCACTTTGATAGCGGACAGTGAGATTTCTTCCTCCGCTACCATTGCGATTTCGGTGTGCCCTGTGTACCCCTCTCAGCCAACTCCCCGAGTACCGCATTCTCAGAAAGGCCGCCATCACTTCCTTTTTTATGCAAGTTGGTAGCGACGGAAAGGTAATTTTAAGCTCTATTGAAATATGCAGGAATATACAGGGTGTTTCGTTCAAAAAAATATTGATCAATAACTATTGATATCTTATTTGAAAATATAAGTAAGTTACTAAGACCATTGAGTTCTTCGTAAAAGAGTGCTCTGGAAATGTTTTCATAGCAAAAGGAAAAAAGTTACAGCAACTTTTAGAAAATGCACATTATTCTTTAAAAGTGTCCAATTTGGCCCACTCTGTAGATTTTCTAAAATGATGAAAAAGATGGTCCATTTAATTTTTTTTTTTCGGTTTCTCACTTCTTAGGCATCAGAAATGTGATGAAACATTTTGTGACTGAAAAAATTGAACAAGGCGTGCAATTCTTGAAACTAACAATGCGATGATGTGATCTCAGCATAGCAATTATTTGACTCATATCCATTGAATATTAAGCAATTCTCGACTGAATTCTAATAGTTCAGGATAGGTATATGAATCATTCTTTCTGTGGCTATCAAAATGTGGGTTCCGTAACATAAAAGTAACATCGCAGACGTTTTGTCACTCATAATTACACTAGACCTTTTTTATGTCGAAGTGAACTTGATTTCAATGAGAATTTCGTTGCTAGGCAATTCAACGAAAAAAAACCCCCTGAAGAAGTTACGGATCCGTAGGACGAATTATTTTTTCTGGCACTTTCTTGAGTTGAATTCCGCGAAAGCAAAGAAACTCGAATTACAAATGTTCAGTTTACTTCGATAAAAAAATGTTGACTGTAATTTGGTAAGACAATTTAATGAATAATTAAAATATTAGGAAATTTAGAAATTACCAAATTAATGAACAAGGTGAACATTATTTTGTTAAGGGAAAGTTATTACACTGTTTCAAGAGTTAGGTTCGGTTTTCTTACTGAAAAAGTTATGGCATACTTGTATCGCTGTCATAGTAACAACTAAACAGGCGCTTACGGAATTATTATTGTTTGCATTAAATTGTCACGTTCAATACTTAATCGTTCATTTTAAATCAGTCCATTCTGTTTTTTGCAATTTTTTTTTCCAACCCCTCCACTTTCAGGAAGACATGGGCTTTTATCACCGTTAATAACTATTCTTTGTTTTCGTTGTCTGTAAGAAAATTGAAATTAGTGAAACTCTTCTCTTAATTTATTTCATCATCCATTTTGCATTAAACTATTAATAATCTTCAAGCGTGTCCGTGATAAATACGGCGGTTTTGTTCACACCTTTTCAAAATTATTTATCCTTTGCACACCATTTGAATTGAGTATGGAGTTATTAGTATAGAGTTGAAAAAATTGGGAAAAAACATTGGGACAATTAGATTTTGTCCCTCTGCTTCTCTAAGTTGCCAACGGTTTCGGCTGTTGAAAATCATATGAAAAAATATGTCGATCGAACCCCCCTTTCACTAGAAAATTTGCGATGAATCGCAGAAATAGAGTTAAAAAAATCAATGAAATAGTGAAAAACATCAGTCTGATAGAGGAAATTTACTGCAGAAAATTTCGATTTGGGGGTGGTTCGGACACCTTCCTTCTCTAAATAAGTTATGATAACTCGCAAAAATTAAACCAGAAAAATGCATACGAAGGTTTCAAAACATCGGACCGCTTTAATTCATGAACTAGTAAACAAAAAATTATATTTAAGTAGTCTGTGAGGAACAAAGTTTTTTGGAATTTTGATATTTCCTGCCATTTTCTTTCCGTCTTCTAGTGAAACGATCACTACACCAGAATATTTTTCTCATGTGGAATACATTTCTTCCATGTTTACGTCGATGTTTACCTCAGTGTGTGATCTTCGAAGGGAATATTGGTTCTAAGGCATTAGATGTTTGCTCAGCAATTACGTCAGGATTTTCATATCACGAGGAAGAAATATACTTAATGGGTGTTAACGAGATATATTACTGACATCTGGTTATTTCAAAGCTAGAAAATTGTGTTCAGGATATATTTTATGACAGATATGTTTCGGTATTTTTCCGTACATTGGACTTCTGATATCACCGGATTGACAACAACTTTTGAATTCCAAATTGTGATTTATTGTTGACACGATGTATTTTATTGTTAGCACGACGTAATGATATGAAAAAAAATCTAATGTGGTTCGGAAAATCCGAAAATATTTTTAGCAAAATTTCAAACCCACCATAACTACTTACTTATAGGTAGGTTATTTGAAAACAAAATTTCAATTTCAATTCAAGATGAAGTGATAAAAAAATATATTTATCCAGCGAAAACTTTATTGTAATTGTTTATAATTTTTACACAAACATATTGATGTGATTATATTTACTGAGAATATTCCCCATGTCGAGCCGAACATTAGTGAAGTTTTTTCTTGTCTCACGTCATGGTTCTAAACTTCAGAATTGAACTTTTTGCCTTATTCTTTTAATTTTTTCTTATCCTATATCACTTTAGTTCAGTCCAATCGACATCTTCGAATTTAGAACAGTGATTTCATTGTGGCGACGAAATCTTTGAACATTCCCTCAAATGTAAACTAACAAATTACCTTAACTTGAATTGATGAATAATTCCAACACTGAAAAGAACGTGCTAGATTTTGTTAAAAAAACTATTGGAGCCTTGGATAGATCAGAAAAATTATTCGCCATATTTCTAGATCAGGCGAAGGCATTCGACACTGTAGAACCACAGGGATATGGTATACGTTGCGGAACAATCAATAATCTGGAAGATATCTGTCACATAGGACACAGAGTTGAGAATAATCTGAGTGAAGCATTGAAAGTTGAAACAGGAGTACCGAAGGGAACAGTTTTTGGACCCATATTATTTTTTATTCACATCAATAAAATCAGTTTTATCAACAGGTGAATGCTGAATAGAGGAATTTGGAGAAGCAGAAAATAAAAAAAAACTAAATTTATTACGTTCACCTCATTTCAGAACGATCAACCCAGGCGATGAGTTACATATTTCCATGACAAAGAGTGTGCTAACACAATAAACTGCTATTGTGCTGAAATATAAAGAATTTGTAGGATTTAATGTGGATCAACATATGAAATGGGATGATCATATAAACTGTGTGGTGAAACTACTGATAAATTCAATTAGAAATTTCTAATAATCTTTGAATACAAAACTTGATCTCCTTATACCATTCTCTAGCAGAATCTGTACGGCCTGTGCATTAGACCGCTGATCCACCTTATCGAATGATATGAATTCAGAGGAAACCTTAACTGTTTTCTTTCGAGAAATCCCTCAGATTTTTGGAGAAACTCTTGGGTACTTCATTCACAAGTAGATTTTGTAAAACTGGATCAAGAACACTACATAAGAAGAAGAATATTTATTGAAATAGGTTTCCCTAATATACAATATTGCTAATATGAATATACGTACATAGTAAAAAATATATCACTCAATCCTATTATTAAAACAATTAAACAATTCATTAGGAATAAAAAAATATTCTCACAGCATAAAAAAGTTAGCCTAATTTAGATCTCTTATATGCTTCAACAGTCTGTGTCTGAATTTTTCAGTAGTTTCACTAGCTTTAACAATCTGTGGTAGATTATTGAATTCTATTATACCTTTAAAGAACAAAGAATTTCTTGTGTTTGATAGTTTTGCTCTTGGCACATGAATGTTATTCAGATTACGGGTAAAATGGTAATGAATCTCATGTTTGAAATCAACATATTCACGAAAATATGAAGGTGTTTTCTTATGTACTATTTTATAAATGAATATCATCGTTAGGAAGTATAATCGTTTTGAAACTGATAGCCATTGTAATGTATTCAACATTATTGATATAGAAGTATAGCGATTACAGCTTAGAATTATCCTCAAGCTTCTATTTTGCAATTTTTGTAGCTGTGTCATTTTATTCAAATTGAATTGTTATAATAAAGTCAAATTGAATTGGTATAATAGTCAAAATGAGGTAGTAAAATTGACCGGTACACTGTGATTCTTGTATCAATCGATAAATGTTTAGCAATTCTTGAAAAAAAGTATAGTTTTTTCAAAATTTTCTTAGTAACATACATGAAGTGTGTATCGAAAGTAAGTATATTATCCAATTGAAAGCCAAGGTATTTGACAGTTGTGCCGATTTCAATTCGCTCATTATCAATCCTGATATCTATGTCATTCACATTTATCAGCCAAATTATTACTATTAAAGTTTCTGAATTTCTTTGATATCTGGTTATTATCGCGTTCATTGGAATTATTAACTGAAATTACTGAATGATCAGTTATTGCAGGTGTTGAGTGTACTCTCGCTGAAATATTGCTCTGATTTGACAATACATAATCCAGTAAGGTTCTACTATCATTCGTTATTCTGGTAGGTTCTGTAATCGATTGACTTATATCATATGTTTCTATAAGGTTTTTGATTTTTTTAACATAAAAATAAGTGTCATTCAAGTAATCCAAATTGATGTCACCTATCAGAATACTCGTATCACTATTGAGAAAAATTGTATACAGTCGTATACTATAGGGATCTGTCACGGACCATCCGCAGCATCCGAGTCAGCACCACTCCACGTCGTGACACGTTAAAGTCTCATACGTTTTGTTCTGAACTGTTTGTAGTTGACCAATTTTTTGGCAAAAATTCTTGACAACAAACATTCTTGTTGAATTGTTACATATTGAAATTAAATCAACTTTGATATAATGCACCTGGCCTCATGTTAGAACCGTGAGGTGCACCAAGTCTTATAGTATCGAATTTTGGAAAATGTCTGATATAAACTGTGATGAGTTTCAAGAACATCATATGATAGGGATATAGAAATGAGCTCTCAAATGAAAGTAATATCATACTTTAGTTTTGAATGTGTTTTCCTATCTCATATTATTCCCTTCAGTACAGTGATTTTTGTCTGTATTGTTATTTCTATTTTAAACCGGTAGACACGTAAATGTGCGTGACGATAGAACATAATTTTTATACATCTGGTCTACTTTCATCTAGCTTTTCAGTAATCGATCCATGTCAGTTTCAACGTAGACGTCTTTCTGTTGGAAAATACTAATTCACCTTCTATATGATAGTTTTATTATTTGTAGTAAAATGATAAATAATCTTTCGAACTAAAATATTTTCTGGGACGGAGGAATTATTATTTCATCCCATGTATGTTTCATACAGTAAGTATGAAGAACAATTTTTGAAATACACGTGGATCAATCAAACCGTTTAAAATCCGTAGACTATTGGTATCACTTATATAACAACATGGTTGTAAATAAACTATGGCAGAAGAATTAATTTAGTCAAAACATCAATCCAATATAGGCCTTGGTGGTTGTGATGGTAGAGCGCTCGCGTCTTAACCACAGGGGCGTGGGTTCGATTCCCAGCATGGTGACTGCGGTCACGTGCATGACATTTCGCGTTAAAAGGAAAGGGCTACGTCTTCCCTAGCTTGCACAAGTCTTTCGAAAACTTCTGAGCTCGTAAGGGTGCAGCCGGTTGACGGAAATAACAGTTTTTAACAGTTTTATGTTCAGATTATTAACAATGGAAGGGTGACAAACAGAACAATGAAAGGAAAGGAAGCTTTAAACATTTCATTCTCCACATTGCCTGGTAATCAGGTTAGTTCTTTGAGAATACATTCGTGCTTTCATACTTCCAGGAATCGATTTCCTCGAAGAGTTTTTCTGTGACCAAGTAATATCTCTCTTTAAGTTGTGTGGTTCAATAAGTTTTTAAATCCTGGATGAATATAGTTTATTACAAGTGCGGGAAGTGACATTCTATCACTTTCGCACAAGTAATGTAACTTTTCCTACGACCATGAGAAAATCTTATCACATAATACCGATATTATTGATATGTGAACAAGAAAATCGAACAAATAGGCTGACTAAGAACAATTTGAACTAACCTCATTAATTATCTTTAAATTAAAATCATAATTAGACGCACTTTACAATCAGTAATCATTACAAATATGAAATATACCTTAGGTATAACAGTCTCATTCATGACCAATTAGTCCAGAAACTCAGAAAGATCGAGATTTTCGAGCCCACGAAGAGAACAACATGGTTGAGAATACATAAGAAGGTCACCTTCACCAGAAGGAAGACTTTGAACGCCTGAAAAGAAAGCTACCAGGAAGGCGAAAATTAGTCTGCACTATGGTGCCCGCATCGACTTTCAGTGTTCAAAGCCCCGAGATCACAATCTTAATTCTGAAGAGAGGCAGACAAGGTCCTCGATGTCAAGGCCACTTAGGTGATTGAAAATGCACTTGCATCATAGATATAGGTGCTTTAAGATCAGTCATTCGTCCAGATTCAAAAAAAAATATATATGGAGCAGATAAGAAGGAAGATAGCTATTGTGGATAAATCGGGTACTGTCATATGACATACTTGGACGATTTTAAATAGTTTGAATTCTCATCCGTGCATGACATCACACGTTGAAAAGTGAGGTCTTCGTCTTTCCAAGATTGTGATCTTGGGGCTTTCAACACTGAAAGTCGATGCGGGCACCATAGTTTCGACTGATTTTCACCTTCCTCGTAGCTCTTCTTTCAGGCGTTCAAAGTCTTCCTTCTGGTGAAGGCGACCTTCTTATGTATTATCTCGATCTTGTTGCGTTGATTGTAGACAATGACCTTTTAGGCCTTATGACAAGCAATTCTTGATTACACAGAATATTCAGGATTGAGAACTAAATCAAGAACTGATGTTTCTAGATGATTCAGTGGATTTATGGACCGCGATGGTCGTGATGGTAGAGCGCTCGCCTTACAATCATAAGGTCGTGGGTTTAAAGCCCAGCACGTCCATCGGTCCCGGATCTTTTCCTTGCTCACACAAGCTCCTAGGAGCTTCCGAGGGGTTTTTTCTCTCTGGAAACCTGAAGAATCGTAACAGAATAAAAAAAAAGTTCTTAGAAGTTTTGTGAATGTTCGACTACTTTTATAGAATCACTTTAAGAATACCAGGCCAGTAACAATATTATGTCTCCTACGATCCCGTGCATATTCACACATGTGATATACTATTTCTAGCAACCTCCCGTAGAGACTGCAGTGGGAGTATCTTTGAACCGGTCAACGACTTATCAGACCGACGTACTTTTCGCTGATAGTAATAAAAACCACCGATAAAGATCAGGACAATTGTTGGTTCTGATTTGGATACTAGTTAAATACCAGCGATTATATAGACAGATCTGTTGGAGACTGCGATCGTTGGCAGAAGAAACAATTATGTGAAACTTATCACTGATCATCTGTACAATAGAATCTTGGTCTACTGCTGTTAGCTTTCGCCGATATTGGTGTTGAACTCTCAAGAATTTCTAAGAAACCCCTCAACAGTGCATTTACGAGTTTGTAAAGGGTGGTCCAAACTCTTTTGAAGAAACAGTCCTGTTTCCAAACTTTTAATTAAAACTTAATAGTGAAAACCGCATATAGATATCTATCATCGTTTCTCAGTTATATTTCGATACTTTGTTTTTATGAAAAAATTTCCTAAGCATCTTTTTATGAAAAATTCCGTTTCAAATCATATATCAATATAACGTAAAACAATTTTTTCTAGATGAGACAACATGTAAGTATATTCCGGCATATTTGATAGACCTTGAAATTATGAAAATTTATCGCTCTTGATGTTTCACTAGAGTCATTTTTGAAATGCAGAGCTTTCAAGTTTTTTCATGAAAACTGAAACGCAAACTTTGTTTTGGACAACGCGGAGATAATCGGTGTGACGTTGGCAGTCAATTTTCAGCAGTAACTTTCGATCCAGTAGTAAAACCACCAGTGGCGTCGGTAAAACTATAATTTCCACTAGTTCGAATAACAATTTGATTAATGTGAAAAAATTCATTCAGAATGAGAAGTTTTCACGAATGGCACGTCCCGTCTAAATTTCATCGACAAAGTGGATGAAGGGTTGAAATCAACCCTCCAAAATAATTGAAATGGATTAATGCTCTTAGAACAAAGCCGCCAATTTGTAATTCACAGGACATGTTTGTATACATGGGTCTCGTATTAATTTCATCCACTTTCAATGAGGGGTTGAAATCAATCCTGCAGAAGAAATAAAATGGACTGTCTCTAGAAAAAAACCTGCCAACTTGAAATTTACAGGATTCCTTTTTTTACATGGAATGAACGTTCCGTATCAAATACATCAACTTGCGAAAGGGATGAAGATTTGAAATGAACCCTCCGTAAGAATTGAAATGAACAAAGCCTTCAGAAGAAGCCAGCCAACTTCACAGTATACGTTTGTTAATGATATAGAATATTATAAACCGCTGAATAATGGCAGAAATTATATTGTTCCACAAACAATTATATTCAGTTGGTAAAATATACTGAATTATAAACAATTAGGTTGCTGTCCCACTTTTTCTGCCAGTCAGTATATAATATCCAAATCAATGATTTTGAGACTTTTTCCGAGAAGCAATCCCTGAGTAGCTTCGTTATAGAACATTAGTTAAGTATATAAGACAATAAAATAAAACTTCAATTTTTATTTGTGGGAGAGGCCACAACCATTTTGATTGATAAGACACTTTTTATAATAAATTTAGGTAAAAGGACAATATCATTTTTAGATAAACTGGTCCGTTAATTTATAAAGGCACTTATAAATTATAAGCCCGATAATTCTACCCCGAAAAACACCTGCCCACACACTATTTCCACATCTTCAATAACTCCTCTGCTCCACAATAGCATGAGAATTTTGTTGTACCTATGCATAGTGGTTGAAAATGCCCGCACTGCTTACATAAGCTCCGTCTAGCCAAATACAATTCAACGAAAAATCAAATACTTGGTTACAATTTTTCAGGAACTACTGGCGAAAATCCATTTCCCTTTAGAAGTGTCCAGCTTGGCCCACCCTGTACAAGAAATCTTGTACTTTGCCATTCACTTCGGGAAAAATATGTTTGACAATTGTCCAAGCTGACAATAAATGGATTTTAAGAGTGAATTCGTTAGGTCGATCTTAACGAATCAGCTAGATGTGAACCATATATCATATTGTAGACATTAAATCAGAATATAATAATAATAATAATAATAAGTGTCTTTATTTCCATATTCCATGTGAATTAAAGAAAAAGCAATTATAAAATATGAACATAAAAATAGAAAGAAATCTCAAGGGGAAGTTCACCAATTGGTGCTCTGCCACTCAACCCTTGTTGTGGTAAAAATTTTCACATTATTTTTTTTCCGCCTATCCTAAGCCTACCTAACCTAAGCCTATCAAATTTAATATTAAAGTCTTTTTTGTTTTTTTGTTTGGGTCACTTATTATATCCTTAATTACCCATTTATTCACTCACAAAAAGAGATAAAAGAAATAGTCCAGTTCCCAAAGAAGGGGTTCATGTTACAAAAGGTAGGGTAGCAGATTTTATTTTTTTATTTCGTTTTAATGAGTATGAAGAGTGAAATATATAAAATGTGACTAAATCTGGGCTCGGCACAACTTTTGGTAGCCGAAAAACCTCGAAGTTTTCGGACATTTTTTGTTTTTTTCGCAATATGTCGAAAAGGAGTGGTTCTAGTGAAAAATAGTTTCAATACAAAGTTTTAGAACATTACATTTCCTACAAATTTCATAAATAACTCTTTCTTCTACGACCAATAGGGAGCGAGCTACAGCATCTCAAAGATAGTCCATTTTTCAATGCAATGTGAGAAAAAGCCCTTCAACCTATTCGCCGAGCTTTCGCATTGTTTTAAAGCTTCATCAGGGCCCAAAGTCAATACAGTGAAACAAAACTATGGTGCTTAGCAGAAAATTCGAAATGGGCGTAATTGTTATGAAAATGAAGTAGAATATAACTTTTCTGTGAGCCCCCCCATCACAAAATTAATCGCCAACTAAAGGAATAAAGGAGACAAGAGAGTGAGAAAACATGTGCATGGAAAAAACTTGTATTAAACAAGTGAAGTATTTCATTACGATGAAAACATTGAAAAATTGACCAATGAAAAGAGAAGTTAACCTTTCACTTCACCTTCTTCTTAGGCGTTTCGACGGTCCTGGTTCCTCAGGAACTGGTGCCATGATGGGTGGGTCCTCGTAGACCTCATCCATGGTTGATGAGGTGAATGTATCTTCCTCTTCCTTACCATCTGTGTCCAGTTCGGAGGAGTACAGTGGGACATTGTCACAGTCGGTGCCTCTGCATCTCTTGCAGATGCTGGAGCATTTCAACCCGGCTTTGACGCATGAGCAGGCTCGCTGACATCCAGATATGCAAGTGCACGAGACACTTTCAAGTAGGCTTTTCGGTGCAGGGTCCTTCGTTGCATGCTGTGGAATCAGGCCCTGTAGACTGCTGGTCCACCCGTAATGTTTGGGGTTCAAGTGTGTGGCACCCAGCCAAACTTGAATTTGGTAAAACGATCTTAGTGAGTGTAGAGCAGCAGCATCAGAAGTGGGTGGCAACCGAGCAAGATTAACTTTACACGTACGTTTTCAAAAGATCGTATCGCATGTCGTCCAAGGTTGCGAGTCCACTGAACGACCCCTGTTGGTACAATGCTTTGAACACAAGCTCTCCAGCTTCAATAATCACTCCATTTGTGCTCTGCTCATCCAAGAACACATCCAACGCATGCTTCATTTCTCCGGAAGATTTTTCCAGTACACTGCACAGCTTCACTTTTCCATGGCCAAATATGGCAGATGTAGCGTCACACCCGCTGAAAGCATGGCTGATGAGAATGTATTGTGGATTGAATTTTTATGATGCTGTTGAGTAGCATACATCATTTGCACCACCTCTCCCAGGCTTCAGGAAAAATAAATTCATGTACTGCTGCCCAAGCCCCGTCATGAGCACAAGGAGATCAACATCCTCCTCAACCAGCACCACAGCATCACATTTCTGGGCCTTGGCTATGGCGGTTTCCACTATGAGTCTGTCAGCATCCTCATGTGCCTGACTGACTTGAATTCCACATTCCTCGAACTCTGTTTTGAGTAGCTCAATTAACCTGATCTTGTTATTGGCGTTCGACAGAAACTTGTTTTGAGCAACTGCGTTGATTGTGGTTTTGTCAAAGATCACATCAGGAGAAGTGTGGATCTGTGTCCGGCGTAATCTTTCAGCGCTCTTTGTGCCAGACTCTGCGGGGTACCCATCAAAAATAACTGCTACCTCGGATCCGTAATGCCTCGTCAGAAATGAGCAGTAACTTTGTGATATGTCAAACCACTTTATGGAGTAGGTAGCCATCATCTACAACAGCAAACGGTCTCTTCTCCAATACGTCTTCGCAGTTCATTGGGGTGAGTGCTGTGTAGAGAGAGGATTTAGTTCCTTTTCTCATACAACCTGCTTCAGAGAACAAAGCCATTGGGTAGGGTGCAAGCTCATACTTGGAAAAGTTAGCAATGTCCGATTCTTCGTGTTTCGACAGACACATTCTTTGGAAAAGTGTCAGAGGATCAATGGAAGGCATTTTGAGGTTCCCAATTTTGAGACTACTGACAACGGTTGCCAGGGTTTTACCTTGTTCTTCCTTGAATAGGTCACAATAGAACCACAATGTAATTGGAAAATACAATCAAAGAATGCATGGGCCGCAATAACTCACACAATAGAAGGCGTTACTTGGCTTTCTTACCATTTTGAGAAAAATGATCCATCTTTGAGATGCTGTAGCTCGCTCCCTATTGGTCGTAGAAGAAAAAGTTATTTATGACATTTGTAGGAAATTTAATGTTATACAACTTTGTATAGGGACTGTTTTTCGAAGTCTTTCGGCTACCAAAAGTTGTGCAGAGCCCAGATTTAGTCACATTTTTTATATTGTACTATTTATACTTACTCATTAAAACGAAATTGAAAAAATAAATCTTCCACCCCACCTTTTGTAAGATGAAATCCTCTGGGAACTGGACTAAAAGTACCTAGATATATTTTGAGTTCCTTTTTGAATCTGAACATATTATATTGCCTTAATTCAAGAGGTGTCGCATTGTACAGTTTATACAAATTGAACTGAAAACTTCTCTCAAAAATGGAGGTTCGGTGTGGAGGACATGTCAGTAGATTTTTATTTCTTATGTTAATATTGTGGATATCACTTCTATACTTCAATTAATTGTAAAGATACGTCGGGCTTTTATACAACAAAATTTTGTGAAACAGACATAAAGCATGAAATCTGAATCTTTCTCTCATTGACAGCCATTCCAACTCGAACAGTTTGTGGGTAACGTGGTCATATTTTTTGATACCATATATGAATCTGATGCAGGAATTCTGTAGGTTCACGTTGTACTCTATTAGCAATGTCTTGGTCAATACAAAAGCCGTAGAGGAACAGTAATTAAATTGTGACAAAACTAGAGTTTTGCATAAAACTTTTTTTGTTGCTATCGGTAAGAATACTCTATGAGGATACAATAATCTTAGAGCTCCATATGCTTTCTGGATTTTACGTTTTACATGCTCGTAGAATCTCAAAGAGTCATCTAAAATCAGGCCTAAACTTTTTGCATTATCAGAAATTTCAATAACGTCGTTTTCAATAATTATCTGGAGGTTACTTTTCGCGAATACTTGATTAAACTTGTTACCGAATACTAAGGCCACAGAGTTTTTTGCATTTAACCTTAAAGAATGCTGACTAGCAACATCTGCAATGTTGTCCAAATCATTATTTAAAGAAACTGCAGCATTATTCAGATCACGTAATGGAAAATATATAGTTGAATATCATCATCGTATATATGCATTTTACAATGCCTAATGAAGTTTCCGAACTGGCTTGTGTAAATTGAGAACAGAAGCGGACCTAATACTGAACCCTGTGGTACACCAGATGATATATTTCTGGCAACAGATATTTTATCTCCCAGTTTTACACTTTGCAAGCGATCTGTGAGGTAACAGCGGAAAAGTTGGAGCGAGTCAGTACACAAACACCACTCGATTTTAGAATGGTTAGTAGTGTATCGTGTCGAACGTTATCGAAAGCTTTGCTGAAGTCGAGAATAATCAGAGCTGTGCATTCTAAATTATCGATTGCCCGAAATATGTCATCAGTAACGTGAAGAAGTGCCGTGATAGAACTATGTCCTGCACGACAACCTGATGGGATTTGTGGCAAGACATGATTATTATCAATAAATTGGCTCAATTGTTCTGCCAGAAGTTTCTCCAATAGTTTTGATAAACTTGCCAAAATACTAATTGGTCTCAAATCTGAGAGATTTTGTGGATTATTGATCTTCTGAATTGGAGTTATACGAGCATGCTTCCAAGAATAAGGAAATTTTGACGATAGTATTATACAATTGAAAATGTGAACAAGATATAGTAAAATATATGGACAACAAATTTTTATGAAAGCTATACTCAGACCATCAAAACCCGGAGAGATATTTTTAATTTTTTTTAAGAGTATTCAGAACAGTTGATTCATCGACAAGTTGAAAACAAAATTCATTTCCACATATTCTGTTATTTTCATATTGATCATTTATTCAATTATTGACGTTAACAAGTGGTATATTATCTAAAAAATAATTATTAATAGTCTGGGGTCTTTAAATTTGTGTGTAATGTCAGCTTGGGATTTTCTTATACATTTAACAATTTCAAATTTCTCCATAGTTCTTTACTCGTGTCGTTAGAAATAGATTGAAAATGTGCCTTTTTTTCTTTAGTTATCAAATGGTTTGTCAGATTCCGTAAACGTTTGTATTCCTGCCAATTTTCTTGTGTTCGTCTTTTTCTTTGTCTTGCTTTTGCTTTATCTCTCTCTTTCATTGAATCCTTCACTTCATCTGTCATCCAGGGTGCGTTTTTTTTGTAATTCTGATAACTTTCAGAGGAAAGTGTTTATTGTAGAGGTCGAGAAGTATTTCAGTGAAAGTTTGCACTTTATCGTTAATATCATTGATGCAAAAAATATTTTGGAGATCTAATTCGAGAAAATCACTGAGAAATTCCTGCTCCTCAAAATTTTTACAGTTTCTGATTGTAGGTTTTTCACAATTATTGTACACCCTATACATTCAAGGAAAGAAAAGTCAGATTCATAAATAAAAGATGAATTGATTAAAGTATCGTTATAACATAGAATAATATCAATGAGAGATTGAGATCGTGATAGAAGAAAGCATTGTGTTGAAGTATTTCACTGGGGAGGAATTTTCATTGAAGAAGTTAACATTCACGTCTCCAACGCAAATGACATTTTCGGAGAATGACATTACATAGGTTAAGCTAGACTGTAACGCATCAATATAATATTTATAGGGTATGTTGGGTGGCTTATATGTAACACCTAACACAAAATTGATTCCAATAAACATAATTTTAACAAATAATTGTTCTCTATCATCTGAAACATTGATTACTTGATACTGGAGTTTACTGTGCACATACAGTAAGACTCCACCACCTCTCGAGCCTGTATATCCGTCAGAAAAGATTCACATAAGTACTATTTCTTAGTATCTCTTTCGATATTTCCTCATCAAAATAATGTGATGTTTATCGACAGATATAGAGGGACAAAGGATCAAAAACGTTTATATGAGGAGAAGTTCCCGTGACTATGTAAATGCATCGCATTTTCAATTCATTATCATGCATGAATGAAATCATCTTTGCTAACATTTTCGATGACAGATTATTATTCTTGATGTGACTGTGTGGTGAAGTCATCTGATTTAAATGTGGCGCATGAATAAGCATTTAATCGAGTGTAGTTGGTAAGATATTTGTATTCATCGCGACATTAATGAACATCCTTCCGAGTTTTCTTCCATATGGATCAATAATCTCTTCGTCCTGAGTAAATAGGTGCTGAAAGTTGTTGGTAGATGGAGAAGGAAAACGTAGACATTGAAGAAGTGACGATCATTTCACAAGAAAAAACAGAGAAACAAAAAATTAATCAATATTCTAGATTCGTGCTAACTGATTTTGTAAAATCGCGACATTTGTACCGAGTAATTGAAATTCGAGAGTCACTACTGGAATTTCAGAAACACAAAAGAGATACAAAGATGGTTGAATGGATCACATTTTTGAGATGATATGACCAACAATATTCCATTCATCAGAAAGTTCAGAAATTTGTCGTTGCTATATAATAAATAATATCCGAAGACATAGCCCGTACATTCTCTTTTCAGCTGTAGAAAAACCAGGAATACCCAGCAAAACACCAGGTGCGCAGTCCAAGCAGGCATCAGATGTCGGGATAATTTAATATTCAGATTTACTTTCCATCATCGTTTCCTCTCTTATCCACCACCATGAGCTTTACAGGGTAATTCAAATTCGACCCCCACCATTGGGATATCCTAAATTACAGGAGATACGTCGAAGCTTGAATTGGGGCGAAGTTGCGTATTCTGGTGCTTAACAAAATACTGTTTTGAAACTTGTAACATTCCGAGTATTTCCGGAATTATCAGGAAAAAACTGAAAATCGGAATTTTCGTTTTTATTTTTTTCTATCTTTATTTGACGACATAGCTCAAAACCAAAAGTAAATTTTTATTGATACTTTTTTTCAGCTACACGTTTTCATGTTCAGATTTACTATCCGACGTTTCGTCTTCTGGCATTCATCATCATAAGTTTGCACAAATACTTCAGTCGAAATGTCCTCATTCTCAAATGAAGAAAAACGAGATATATATAGATATATATATATATATATATATGAATAGTAACTTGTGACATCTACAGTCACTAGTTTGAAACTTAATTCGACACGAGCCATGGAATCCAAAGGTAGATGTTTACCTACAACATTGACAGGCAGACAAATGTATATTTGTTCTGTCCAACCCAAGACTCAATCAAGTTTCTCGTGCGTTATGAGGAACGCAAGCAGAATCTAAAGTGAATAGAGTATTTTCTGCTTGCGTTCCTCATAACGCACGAGAAACTTGATTGAGTCTTGGGTTGGACAGAACAAATAAAGATTTGTCTGCCAGGCAATGTTGTAGGTAAACATCTACCTTTCCTCTCTTATCCACCACCATGAGCTTTACAGGGTAATTCAAATTCGACCCCCACCATTGGGATATCCTAAACTACAGGAGATACGTCGAAGCTTGAATTGGGGCGAAGTTGCGTATTCTGGTGCTTAACAAAATACTGTTTTGAAACTTGTAACATTCCGAGTATTTCCGGAATTATCAGGAAAAAACTGAAAATCGGAATTTTCGTTTTTATTTTTTTCTATCTTTATTTGACGACATAGCTCAAAACCAAAAGTAAATTTTTATTGATACTTTTTTTCAGCTACACGTTTTCATGTTCAGATTTACTATCCGACGTTTCGTCTTCTGGCATTCATCATCATAAGTTTGCACAAATACTTCAGTCGAAATGTCCTCATTCTCAAATGAAGAAAAACGAGATATATATAGATATATATATATATATATATGAATAGTAACTTGTGACATCTACAGTCACTAGTTTGAAACTTAATTCGACACGAGCCATGGAATCCAAAGGTAGATGTTTACCTACAACATTGACAGGCAGACAAATGTTTATTTGTTCTGTCCAACCCAAGACTCAATCAAGTTTCTCGTGCGTTATGAGGAACGCAAGCAGAATCTAAAGTGAATAGAGTATTTTCTGCTTGCGTTCCTCATAACGCACGAGAAACTTGATTGAGTCTTGGGTTGGACAGAACAAATAAACATTTGTCTGCCTGTCAATGTTGTAGGTAAACATCTACCTTTCCTCTCTTATCCACCACCATGAGCTTTACAGGGTAATTCAAATTCGACCCCCACCATTGGGATATCCTAAACTACAGGAGATACGTCGAAGCTTGAATTGGGGCGAAGTTGCGTATTCTGGTGCTTAACAAAATACTGTTTTGAAACTTGTAACATTCCGAGTATTTCCGGAATTATCAGGAAAAAACTGAAAATCGGAATTTTCGTTTTTATTTTTTTCTATCTTTATTTGACGACATAGCTCAAAACCAAAAGTAAATTTTTATTGATACTTTTTTTCAGCTACACGTTTTCATGTTCAGATTTACTATCCGACGTTTCGTCTTCTGGCATTCATCATCATAAGTTTGCACAAATACTTCAGTCGAAATGTCCTCATTCTCAAATGAAGAAAAACGAGATATATATAGATATATATATATATATATGAATAGTAACTTGTGACATCTACAGTCACTAGTTTGAAACTTAATTCGACACGAGCCATGGAATCCAAAGGTAGATGTTTACCTACAACATTGACAGGCAGACAAATGTTTATTTGTTCTGTCCAACCCAAGACTCAATCAAGTTTCTCGTGCGTTATGAGGAACGCAAGCAGAATCTAAAGTGAATAGAGTATTTTCTGCTTGCGTTCCTCATAACGCACGAGAAACTTGATTGAGTCTTGGGTTGGACAGAACAAATAAACATTTGTCTGCCTGTCAATGTTGTAGGTAAACATCTACCTTTCCTCTCTTATCCACCACCATGAGCTTTACAGGGTAATTCAAATTCGACCCCCACCATTGGGATATCCTAAACTACAGGAGATACGTCGAAGCTTGAATTGGGGCGAAGTTGCGTATTCTGGTGCTTAACAAAATACTGTTTTGAAACTTGTAACATTCCGAGTATTTCCGGAATTATCAGGAAAAAACTGAAAATCGGAATTTTCGTTTTTATTTTTTTCTATCTTTATTTGACAACATAGCTCAAAACCAAAAGTAAATTTTTATTGATACTTTTTTTCAGCTACACGTTTTCATGTTCAGATTTACTATCCGACGTTTCGTCTTCTGGCATTCATCATCAACTTTTTTTTCTATTAAGGGCGACATATTGGTTTTTTATACAGAAAAATATTGATTCTCATTCTGATTTCAATGATGTATAATTTGTTATGATTTGCACTTCAGAAACAACAGATATTTAAAAAAACAACTTCATCTGATATGGTCATGACTTCATCGAAAAATTTTGTTCAATAAACACTAGTTGTCAGAACTCATTAAACATCATAAGTTTGCACAAATACTTCAGTCGAAATGTCCTCATTCTCAAATGAAGAAAATCGGGATATGTTGAAACTTTATTATAAATTTGATAGGAATAGTACGAAAACAACAATTTATTTTGAATTATATCTGGAAAGACAACAGGCGGATAGAACATTATTCGGAATTTCGGGCTAACACTTGGCTGAGTACGGTGCGTTTCAAAAAACAAGAATGAAATCATGAGCTTGTAAAAAATGCACAAAAAGTATTACAAGTGTTCGAAATGATGGCCTTCCTCTTGAATACATAATCGAGCTCGTCGTCTCAAATTAAGAACAGTCCTTACAATATCCCTTCTTCTGATAGACCTGAATTGCGTGATGATATTGTCTATAAGTTCATCTACTGTGTCATATTCTTGCTCTCCATAGATTCTGTTCTTTGAAGTGCCCCACAATAAAGTATCCAAAACTGTAAGCTCAGGTGACCTTACCGGCCACCTTACTGGTCCGGAATTTCCTAACCACCTATTAGGAAATATTTGGTGTAAATATTCGAAAACTGTTCTTTTATTGTGTGGAGGAGCCCCGTCATGCTGAAACCAGCAGCTATTATAATTAACAAGGGGAAACGTATCAATATATTCTTCGAATTCGTTTTTTAAGAACCGATGATAGGTTTCCCCGTTCAAAGTATTAGAGAAGAAATGAGGTCCAAGTATTCGGTCGTCATAAATTTCAGCCCACACATTCAAATGAAACCGAACTTGTGGTTTGACTTCTCTGAAGTGTCGTGGATTATTTTCACTCCAAATGTGCTCATTATTTCTATTAAAAACACCACAATTCGAAAAAGTACTTTCGTCTGTCCAAATAATGATTTTCAAGAAGTTTGTAGGGTCTTCCCTATTCGAGAGCCAGCTACAAAATTCCATCCTTCTCTCAGGATCACCTGGATGTAATTTTTGTGAAATATGTATCTTATAACATTTCAAACCACTTTTTTTTAATTCCCTCCAAACGCTCGTCTGTGACACATCCATTTCTGCTGAGACTTGATGTGTTGATTTGGAAGGATCTGCATTTATCTAAAAAAGTACCAAAAATAATTACTTATACTTCTTCGAATATGGAATGAACAATTATTTTACCTCGGCTAATAAGTTACGTCTAATATTTTGTTCCATTCTGCTTCCATATTTCATTCTTGGTTTTTAAAACGCGCCGTACTCAGCCAAGTGTTTGTCCAAAATTCCGAAAAATGTTTTATCCGGCTGTTGTCTTTCCCTCTTTTCGTACTATTCCTATCAAATTTATAATAAAGTTTTTATCATATATATATATATATATATATATATATATATATATATATATATATATATATATATATATATATATATATATATATATATATATATATATATATATATATATATATATATATATATATATATATATATATATATATATAAATAGTAACTTGTGACATCTACAGTCACTAGTTTGAAACTTAATTCGACACGAGCCATGGAATCCAAAGGTAGATGTTTACCTACAACATTGACAGGCAGACAAATGTTTATTTGTTCTGTCCAACCCAAGACTCAATCAAGTTGCTCGTGCGTTATGAGGAACGCAAGCAGAATCACTATATATATATATATATATATGAAAACTAAAAGTTCGGGTTGAACCGCGTCTAGAATTTGTTGAAATTCGACGTTTCGGCTCCGATTTTGGAGCCATTTTCAAGAACTGAAATAGAAAGAAAATTAATGAAAGGTTAAAACGTAATTCTACGCTGAGGTCTCAATCTGCCTACTCCTCAGGTATAATTACGTTAGGTTTTTGTGACTTGACGTCGGGGTCTCAATCTGCCTACTCCCCATGTCTCGTCACTGGTTCTCTCTAAGGTCTCAATCTGCCTACTCCTTCGAGAGAACTGAGGAATTGTGGGTTGAGGAACTGTATTTATAGTGGACGTGGCTGTAATGGCCGTGTATGTATTGTCGCGAGGTGAACTATGGGCGGGAACTGAATTGGCGCTAGATGAGCTGTGTGCGGGAACTTGGTTGGCGCTAAGTGAGCTGTGTGCGGAAACTGGGTTGGTGGGAAATGAGTTCATGCGTGCAATGAGAGGCTTCCAGGTATTGGGAAGTCTACGTCCGTCGTCGCGAGTGTTGAGGCAATTGGGGCGCTTCTCTATCTCAAGGGCTTCTCGGATGATCCTGGTTTGCAGAGTTTTCTCGATGGAAATTGTTTTTGTGTTTTTGAAGTCTATTTTGTGACCTGTGTCTTCTCGATGTTTATAAAGTGCGGAAGTGGAAGATGCCTGACGCACAGCAAGTTCGTGTTCGTAGACTCTGGAAGTTACTCGTCTATTAGTCTGGCCAATATAAGTTCTCGGGCAGTCTGAACATGGTATTTCATATATACCTTGAGAATCGTTTGGTATTGTGTCCTTGGGAGATCTGAGGAATTTGGATATTTGGTTGTTGGCCGTGAATATTGTTTTTATCTCGTGTTTTCTCAAGATATTACTGATTTTGTCTGTCACACCTTTGATGTATGGTAGGAAAGCTTTGTGTGGCTGAATACCCTCTAGTGGATCGTTCGCTTTTGGAGGACGGGTCAGTTGATGGCGGATAGACTTGTCGATGAGCGAATTGTTGTAACCATTTTGGAGTAAGGCTGATTTCAGTTTGTCCAGCTCTTGTGGTCTATTCTGGTTGTTCACTTTATATATATATATATATATATACAGTGTGCCCAAGATAAGAATGAACAGCATGGGGATATCGGAAACGGTAAGTGATACGGGGTCGATTAAATTAGAGAAAAGTAGCGCATTTATGTGCCTAATAATATGCCATTTAGAAAGTTTTAATATTCCGAGTAGTTTCGGAGATATCCGAGAAAAACCGAAATTTGAGAATTTCGTTTTTATTTTCTCCTAGCTTTATTTTCAAAGGAAATGTAAAACAAATAGCACTTTGCCATGGCCACTTTTTGAGGACTACACGATAACGTAAGCAGAATTTTTCTGCGACGTTTCGTCTTTTAGAAAACATCATCAACTTTGTATTTTTATATGGGCCGAAACTAAAGTATACCCTGTATACGACTCCATATTTCATTGTGAATACAGCAACGTATCAAACAATATGATTTCGGAACAATTTCTCGCGCAAAATGTAATTTAGTGATTACTTAATATGTTTTTCTTCAATTTTAGATAGTAGGCGCTGGAAAAAATGACACATATTGTTCCGTTGTCATAATAATACTGTAGTTTGGTAGAATTTTTGACACATTTTCGTTCCTACTTTTACATCTCGCTACCTACCTAATTTGTGTTAAAAATGGAAAACGGCAGCTTTTCGAATACTGAAAAATTTGATATGTTGTCATGTTACATTGTGTGCCAAAGAAATTGTGTTGATGCTGAACGTGCGTACTCTAATAAGTATCCAGAGAGGCGACAACCTGGTAAATCAATATTTAGACGGTTAGTTTTTAATTTAAAAGAATACGGATCATTTAAAAAACCTGTGGTTTCCCGACAAAAGCAATCTAATGAAGAAAGTCAGCGTGATGTGTTACAGGCCGTTGTTGAAAATCCTGAGATATCTACTCGCACCATTGAAGATAATACCGGAGTTGCCAAATCCACCGCTCACTTCATTTTAAAAAAAAATAAATATCATCCTTATAAATTTAGGATTTGTCATGGACTCAGGCCAGGTGATGATGCAAGGCGAAGAACCTTTTGTGAATGGTACACTAGAAAATGCCAAGACGATGAAAATTTCCCTTTCAAAATAATTTGGTCTGATGAAAGTATGATCACCAACAATGGCATTTTTAACAGGCGGAATGTTCATTATTGGTCACAACAAAATCCGCGGGTACACAAAGTGTCCAGACACCAACATCGTTTCGGTTTTAACATGTGGGTTGGGATTCTCGGTACGAATGTAATTGGGCCTTTTATCTACCGAAACAATTTAACAAAAGAGCGGTACATAAATTTGTTAGTAAATGATTTGGAAGATGCTCTAGATAATTTGCCTTTAGCGGTTACTCACAGCTGCTGGTTTCAACAAGATGGTGCTCCAGCACATAACGCTATAATTGTTCGTGATTATTTGAACCGTCGCTTCCCAGGACAGTGGATAGGTACTCATAGTGATACACCCTGGCCTGCAAGGGCCCCCGACCTAACCCCACTAGACTTTTTCCTTTGGGGACATATCAAGAATCAAGTGTACTCTAATCATAATTTTCAAAATGAAGAAGATTTGCTAAGATTGGTAACTGCTTCCTTTAACAATATTTGTCCGAATATGTTAACTCAAGTTTTAAATTCGTCTGTGAGACGAGCGTACTTGTGCTTAGAAAATAACGGCGGGTTATTTGAACACTTGTTATAAGTTTCTGTTTGTTTCCTGTAATACATATCAGCTCCTTGTTATTACATTACAATTACATTTATAAAGTAAACTTTTGATTTGGCGACTCATCTTTGTATTCAACAACGCAAAAATTCTGGAAAGTGGTAAGTTTAAATTTAGTATAAATAGGACTAATCAATTTATTTCATGTACCAAAATATGTCATTTTTTCCAGCGCCTACTATCTAAAATTGAAGAAAAACATATTAAGTAATCACTAAATTACATTTTGCGCGAGAAATTGTTCCGAAATCATATTGTTTGATACGTTGCTGTATTCACAATGAAATATGGAGTCGTATACAGGGTATACTTTAGTTTCGGCCCATATAAAAATACAAAGTTGATGATGTTTTCTAAAAGACGAAACGTCGCAGAAAAATTCTGCTTACGTTATCGTGTAGTCCTCAAAAAGTGGCCATGGCAAAGTGCTATTTGTTTTACATTTCCTTTGAAAATAAAGCTAGGAGAAAATAAAAACGAAATTCTCAAATTTCGGTTTTTCTCGGATATCTCCGAAACTACTCGGAATATTAAAACTTTCTAAATGGCATATTATTAGGCACATAAATGCGCTACTTTTCTCTAATTTAATCGACCCCGTATCACTTACCGTTTCCGATATCCCCATGCTGTTCATTCTTATCTTGGGCACACTGTATATATATATATATATATATATATATATATATATATATATATATATATATATATATATATATATATAAAGTGAATAGAGTATTTTCGTTTCAACTCCGAGAGCTCACGATCCGTGGACAGCGCTGTTTCGTTGTTACCAACTCATCAGCACGGCTTTATGAGGTCTCTCGAAGTTGAAACGAATGCACTCTGAATTAGTACCATAAGGCAAAGAGAGTATAAATGAATATTAACTTGTGACATCTACAGTCACTAGTTTGAAACTTAATTCGACACGAGCCATGGAATCCAAAGGTAGATGTTTACCTACAACATTGACAGGCAGACAAATGTTTATTTGTTCTGTCCAACCCAAGACTCAATCAAGTTTCTCGTGCGTTATGAGGAACGCAAGCAGAATACTCTATTCACTTTAGATTCATTTATTATTTATATTCATTTATACTCTCTTTGCCTTATGGTACTAATTCAGAGTGCATTCGTTTCAACTTCGAGAGACCTCATAAAGCCGTGCTGATGAGTTGGTAACAACGAAACAGCGCTGTCCACGGATCGTGAGCTCTCGGAGTTGAAATATATATATATATATATATATATATATATATAAGTTCGGGTTGAACCGCGTCTAGAATTTGTTGAAATTCGACGTTTCGGCTCCGATTTTGGAGTCATTTTCAAGAACTGAAAAAGAAAGAAAATAAGAAAATTTATAAATGGTTGAAACGTAATTCTTCGCTGAGGTCTCAATCTGCCTACTCCTCAGGTATAATTACGTTCGGTTTTTGTGACTTGACGTCGGGGTCTCAATCTGCCTACTCCCCATGTCTCGTAACTGGTTCTCTCTAAGGTCTCAATCTGCCTACTCCTTCGAGAGAACTGAGGAATTGTGGGTTGAGGAACTGTATTTATAGTGGACGTGGCTGTAATGACCGTGTGCAATGTATTGGCGCGAGGTGAACTATGGGCGGGAACTGAGTTGGCGCTAGATGAGCTGTGTGCGGGAACTTGGTTGGCGCTAAGTGAGCTGTGTGCGGGAACTGGGTTGGTGGGAAATGAGTTTATGCGTGCAATGAGAGGCTTCCAGGTATTGGGAAGTCTACGTCCGTCGTCGCGAGTGTTGAGGCAATTGGGGCGCTTCTCTATCTCAAGGGCTTCTCGGATGATCCTGGTTTGCAGAGTTTTCTCGGTGGAAATTGTTTTTGTGTTTTTGAAGTCTATTTTGTGACCTGTGTCTTCTCGATGTTTATAAAGTGCGGAAGTGGAAGATGCCTGACGCACAGCAAGTTTGTGTTCGTAGACTCTGGAAGTTACTCGTCTATTAGTCTGGCCAATATAAGTTCTCGGGCAGTCTGAACATGGTATTTCATATATACCTTGAGAATCGTTTGGTATTGTGTCCTTGGGAGATCTGAGGAATTTGGATATTTGGTTGTTGGCCGTGAATATTGTTTTAATCTCGTGTTTTCTCAAGATATTACTGATTTTGTCTGTCACACCTTTGATGTATGGTAGGAAAGCTTTGTGTGGCTGAATACTCTCTAGTGGATCGTTCGTTTTTGGAGGACGGGTCAGTTGATGGCGGATAGACTTGTCGATTAGCGAATTGTTGTAACCATTTTGGAGTAAGGCTGATTTCAGTTTGTCCAGCTCTTGTGGTCTATTCTGGTTGTCGGTAAGCTGAATTGATCTGTATATCAGGGAGTTCAATACGGAGTTTGTTTGTGCTGGATGGTGATGAGAGATTGCGTGTAGGTATCGGTTGGTGTGGGTCTGTTTCCTGTGTACTGTGTGGGTGAAAGAGTTGTTGGATTTCGTCATTCCCAAAGCCTTCCGGTTGAAACATCATGATACCTCATCGTCAGCCCAGCGTATTCTCAATAAAGCCAGCCAAGCACTCATTCGAAAAACACTTCACGACATCAGACGTAATTTGGACATCACCAACACCTCACTCTACAAATGTTTTGGCAAATTATCCACCGTAGATATCCATCCAGTCATCTGGAATACTTCGACCAGGATATCTCAAGACAAAGCAGATCACATCGGCAATAAGAAAACAGAAACACAGAAAAACAAACATTGTGCATTGTTAACGAATACCATCACACCCTTGGTCCCAGCCGCATCACCTGTATTAGTACACAACTTCTCCGACACACCACTAGATCAAACTAGCCTTGCACTACTATCAAGAGGATTCAATTATTCCATCACACCAAACAGAATCCCAACAGAAACCATCATTACACAAATAGAATGCGCTATAACCCATCTACCAGAAAACACAGCTGAAGAAACCAGACAAGATATTGCCACCACACTTAGGAGAGCAAAACTCCCTCCATCCAACAACACCTGCCGAAAAACATTTCCTCAGAAACCTCCACAACAACCCTGACATAAACATTCTCCCAGCAGACAAAGGCAACGCCACGGTAGTTCTGAATACCTCAGATTATGTAGAAAAAATGAGCACACTGTTAAACTCATCCGAGTATCAGATCACCCAACGAGACCCGACAACCTACATCGAAAAGAAGACCAAAAATCTGATCAATAATTCTAAACTACCAGCCGAAACCAAGAAAGCCACTATCCCAAGAGAGAAGTCATCACGCACCCCTCGTATCTACGGACTTCCAAAAATACACACCGACAACCAGAATAGACCACAAGAGCTGGACAAACTGAAATCAGCCTTACTCCAAAATGGTTACAACAATTCGCTCATCGACAAGTCTATCCGCCATCAACTGACCCGTCCTCCAAAAGCGAACGATCCACTAGAGGGTATTCAGCCACACAAAGCTTTCCTACCATACATCAAAGGTGTGACAGACAAAATCAGTAATATCTTGAGAAAACACGAGATAAAAACAATATTCACGGCCAACAACCAAATATCCAAATTCCTCAGATCTCCCAAGGACACAATACCAAACGATTCTCAAGGTATATATGAAATACCATGTTCAGACTGCCCGAGAACTTATATTGGCCAGACTAATAGACGAGTAACTTCCAGAGTCTACGAACACGAACTTGCTGTGCGTCAGGCATCTTCCACTTCCGCACTTTATAAACATCGAGAAGACACAGGTCACAAAATAGACTTCAAAAACACAAAAACAATTTCCATCGAGAAAACTCTGCAAACCAGGATCATCCGAGAAGCCCTTGAGATAGAGAAGCGCCCCAATTGCCTCAACACTCGCGACGACGGACGTAGACTTCCCAATACCTGGAAGCCTCTCATTGCACGCATGAACTCATTTCCCACCAACCCAGTTTCCGCACACAGCTCACTTAGCGCCAACCAAGTTCCCGCACACAGCTCATCTAGCGCCAATTCAGTTCCCGCCCATAGTTCACCTCGCGACAATACATACACGGCCATTACAGCCACGTCCACTATAAATACAGTTCCTCAACCCACAATTCCTCAGTTCTCTCGAAGGAGTAGGCAGATTGAGACCTTAGAGAGAACCAGTGACGAGACATGGGGAGTAGGCAGATTGAGACCCCGACGTCAAGTCACAAAAACCTAACGTAATTATACCTGAGGAGTAGGCAGATTGAGACCTCAGCGTAGAATTACGTTTTAACCTTTCATTAATTTTCTTTCTATTTCAGTTCTTGAAAATGGCTCCAAAATCGGAGCCGAAACGTCGAATTTCAACAAATTCTAGACGCGGTATATATATATATATATATATATATATATATATATATATATATATATATATATATATATATATATATATATATATATATATATATATATATATATATATATATATATATATATATATATATATATATATATATAGTGATTCTGCTTGCGTTCCTCATAACGCACGAGCAACTTGATTGAGTCTTGGGTTGGACAGAACAAATAAACATTTGTCTGCCTGTCAATATTGTAGGTAAACATCTACCTTTGGATTCCATGGCTCGTGTCGAATTAAGTTTCAAACTAGTGACTGTAGATGTCACAAGTTACTATTCATATATATATATATATATATATATATATATATATATATATATATATATATATATATATATATATATATATATATATATATATATATATATATATATATATATATATATATATATATATATATATATATATATATATATATATATATATATATATATATATATATATATATATATATATATATATATATGATAAAAACTTTATTATAAATTTGATAGGAATAGTACGAAAAGAGGGAAAGACAACAGCCGGATAAAACATTTTTCGGAATTTTGGACAAACACTTGGCTGAGTACGGCGCGTTTTAAAAACCAAGAATGAAATATGGAAGCAGAATGGAACAAAATATTAGACGTAACTTATTAGCCGAGGTAAAATAATTGTTCATTCCATATTCGAAGAAGTATAAGTAATTATTTTTGGTACTTTTTTAGATAAATGCAGATCCTTCCAAATCAACACATCAAGTCTCAGCAGAAATGGATGTGTCACAGACGAGCGTTTGGAGGGAATTAAAAAAAAGTGGTTTGAAATGTTATAAGATACATATTTCACAAAAATTACATCCAGGTGATCCTGAGAGAAGGATGGAATTTTGTAGCTGGCTCTCGAATAGGGAAGACCCTACAAACTTCTTGAAAATCATTATTTGGTCAGACGAAAGTACTTTTTCGAATTGTGGTGTTTTTAATAGAAATAATGAGCACATTTGGAGTGAAAATAATCCACGACACTTCAGAGAAGTCAAACCACAAGTTCGGTTTCATTTGAATGTGTGGGCTGAAATTTATGACGACCGAATACTTGGACCTCATTTCTTCTCTAATACTTTGAACGGGAAAACCTATCATCGGTTCTTAAAAAACGAATTCGAAGAATATATTGATACGTTTCCCCTTGTTAATTATAATAGCTGCTGGTTTCAGCATGACGGGGCTCCTCCACACAATAAAAGAACAGTTTTCGAATATTTACACCAAATATTTCCTAATAGGTGGTTAGGAAATTCCGGACCAGTAAGGTGGCCGGTAAGGTCACCTGAGCTTACAGTTTTGGATACTTTATTGTGGGGCACTTCAAAGAACAGAATCTATGGAGAGCAAGAATATGACACAGTAGATGAACTTATAGACAATATCATCACGCAATTCAGGTCTATCAGAAGAAGGGATATTGTAAGGACTGTTCATAATTTGAGACGACGAGCTCGATTATGTATTCAAGAGGAAGGCCATCATTTCGAACACTTGTAATACTTTTTGTGCATTTTTTACAAGCTCATGATTTCATTCTTGTTTTTTGAAACGCACCGTACTCAGCCAAGTGTTTGCCCGAAATTCCGAATAATGTTCTATCCGCCTGTTGTCTTTCCAGATATAATTCAAAATAAATTGTTGTTTTCGTACTATTCCTATCAAATTTATAATAAAGTTTCAACATATCCCGATTTTCTTCATTTGAGAATGAGGACATTTCGACTGAAGTATTTGTGCAAACTTATGATGTTTAATGAGTTCTGACAACTAGTGTTTATTGAACAAAATTTTTCGATGAAGTCATGACCATATCAGATGAAGTTGTTTTTTTAAATATCTGTTGTTTCTGAAGTGCAAATCATAACAAATTATACATCATTGAAATGTCGCCCTTAATAGAAAAAAAAGTTGATGATGAATGCCAGAAGACGAAACGTCGGATAGTAAATCTGAACATGAAAACGTGTAGCTGAAAAAAAGTATCAATAAAAATTTACTTTTGGTTTTGAGCTATGTTGTCAAATAAAGATAGAAAAAAATAAAAACGAAAATTCCGATTTTCAGTTTTTTCCTGATAATTCCGGAAATACTCGGAATGTTACAAGTTTCAAAACAGTATTTTGTTAAGCACCAGAATACGCAACTTCGCCCCAATTCAAGCTTCGACGTATCTCCTGTAGTTTAGGATATCCCAATGGTGGGGGTCGAATTTGAATTACCCTGTAAAGCTCATGGTGGTGGATAAGAGAGGAAAGGTAGATGTTTACCTACAACATTGACAGGCAGACAAATGTTTATTTGTTCTGTCCAACCCAAGACTCAATCAAGTTTCTCGTGCGTTATGAGGAACGCAAGCAGAAAATACTCTATTCACTTTAGATTCTGCTTGCGTTCCTCATAACGCACGAGAAACTTGATTGAGTCTTGGGTTGGACAGAACAAATAAACATTTGTCTGCCTGTCAATGTTGTAGGTAAACATCTACCTTTGGATTCCATGGCTCGTGTCGAATTAAGTTTCAAACTATATATATATATATATATATATATATATATATATATATATATATATATATATATATATATATATATATATATATATATATATATATATATATGTATATATATATATATATATATATATATATATATATATATATATATATATATGTGTTGATGAAAAAAGTATCAATGAAAATGTACTTTTGGTTTTGAGCTATGTTGTCAAATAACGAAGGAAAAAAATAAAAACGAAATTTCCGATTTTCAGTTTTTTCCCGATATTTCCGGAAATACTCGGAATTTTCCAAGTTTCAAAACAGTATTTTGTTAAGCACCAGGATACGCAACTTTGCCCAAATTTAATCTTCGACGTATCTCCTGTAGTTTAGGAGATCCCAATGGTGGGGTCGAATTTGAATTGCCCTGTATACTATGGAACTTGATGGCGACTCAAGATATTTATATTCAGAAGGAGGGTTAGAAAAACCTTCAAAACTGCTTAGACCTGTTCTAGCCAACTATCTATGGAGAAAGGTGGTATCAAAAAGATCAGGATTTGATGTATTGGTAGGTATCCTTTATATGGTTTAATACCTATTTCCGATGGAAAACTTTAGCATTGTTGAACCAAAGTGCGCAAAAACGTTCGAGAAAAAATGCTCTGAATATTGCATAAAAGCAGCAACTATCTTTAATAATTGGATAGATAGAGCAGCTAAAGATACCCCGTTTCTGCTTTGCGTAGTACCTTCGAAGAAATTCTTGGAAACACTTGATCATAGCAGTAACTATAACTATAACATTGATGTAGCTGTATTTACAATCCAATCTCTGCTTTGCGTTTATTAGACTCAACCTACAGTTCCAACCCAAGAAAGCAGTAATCATGAACACCAATATAAAAAAGTAGCTACCAATTTGAAAACAGTTACTTCGTTTCTGATTTTGAACTTCCATTTCTTGTTTGAAAAAAGTTGACCCTGCTGTCAGATATATCTAAGGAGCACTCCGGATCTTCTGATGAACTCCTGGAGATTTCTCAGGAAATTTTCATGTTCATGATATTTTTGCACTACAGTGTTCTAATTCAATTCCGCATTCAAACATTATGCGGGATGCTGTTTCGCCCTTCTCATCACAGAACCAGCAACGCGTGCAGTCTTGGTTTATTCCTAGCAGATGCAGATGTTTTTTAAAGGCATCAGTGCCCTATCAAGAGTCCAACCATCTTCATGGGAGAGTTCCGGCTCAGCTCGAAAAGATCCATCGTCATAATTTTTCTCTAAGTACTGTGTGAGACATTCTTTCGGGAAGATTGATGATTAACCCGTCTCCTTGTGTCGTGCTTAATGTCCTCAAATGGGATCCGTAAGACTGGTTCTGGCCCATTGCTTGGGCATCTGGGCTCTCATTCATTCTCCTGGATAACTCTGCGACCTGGTACCCAGCCAAGTTTTACCATGTTCTGGGCTCCTAGGTCGTAGAATTTCGTGTGACCCTCAAACTAATTTGGAAGGAAACCTGCCTGATCGGAGATATTGACTGGGTTGGATGTAGGATGTAGGAATCTTTTTCGTGTTGAAGAAAATAGCCATTACCTTGCCTTTGAAAATAAAGCCATGGTGTCTTCCGGTATATTCCAGCTCTTGCCCCATTGCTTGTCTTAGAGTTGCTTCTGATTAACTACTTCCTGTACTTCAAAAATGCGTACTAGTACGCTTTATCGAGCTTCTAAGGATGCCAACTTTATTGGCAAAACGCTCGTTCAGTGAAATTGACGTTGTTTTGGTGTTTGGGTAGTTTCTATTTCATCAGAAATAACACCAACGTCTGCTGTTCCAACATTCACGGAAGTTTTTATAGTAGCTGAATTAAGAAATGCAGCTCTTAACAGCGTTATTTGAAGTAAAGTTACCATACTATTCCAGAGTTACATCTGAGCCATTTTCAAACTTCTTCCTAATGAACACTAATGGGTTTTGAAACATCTAAGGGCTGGAGACGGTATGAATAGTGAGAAGCAAAGCAGAATCGTCGTACCATTGACTCGAACACCAAGGAACACTACCGGATCTAGGGAGTTTTTCAGGGGAGGCCATGAGTTAATAGAAATTTGTAATCAAAGTAATAAAACCCAGAGGAGTATGGATTGAACCTTACTGATATTTTTGAAGAACTAATGTGAAATAACCCTTTTTGTTTCCGCGGTTTCTGATAAAAAACAACTACTTACCTATATCCTTTGTTTTTTATTCTTACCGCTCACCGCCACTGCTCACGGCTTACCGCTAATATACAATTTACTGAAGCCCTGTACCCCAAATTTTCCTCTATTGTAATCTATTTTGCCACTCTTTTATTTGGCCGACTGTGTTCTTTTCACATATTTGCACTGCATAGAGGAATATTTCTGTTTCATAGTTGCCACGGCAAATAATAATAATAGCCGTCCTCTACCCGCACAGGCTATGCCTTTGGGTGCACTCTACCAGTGTTTATGAGGGAGTATTATCATTATTATTATTATTATTATTATTATTATTGGATGATGAATGATTACTATGAAATTCAAAAATGTGTTGATTTGGGATGTTTGAGGAATCATTCAATACGAATAAGAATAATTTTGGTTTGTATAACGTATTTTCTTCTTGTAGAAAATCAAACAAGGTTAGGTTGAACCAATATCAACTACTTTATTCAAAATTCTAGGGGGGCGGCCATGGCCCCCATGCCTCTTCAGATCCACTAGTGCCAAGAAACAGTTCGGATGTATAATAATCTCTGCTGAATCAGTCATTTTTGCCCATCCTCCAGGTGACAATCCTAACACAAACTCCCTTTGTTTCCTTTTTTAAAAAAAAACAACGATGGCCAAAGCTCACCGCGATTTCATTTGTTTGCGCGTATTCAAATTCGTGAAGGAGTTACGTGAGATTCCACCATTTCAAAGGTGTCGCTACACCATGGTTTTTGGATATTTCAATTTCGCTGTTTTACTGTCAGTCGAATAAAGAGTACATGTCAGATAAAGTTTCGTCTGAAAATCTTATTATGTCAAAATCTCACAATTAGATCATTCATTCAAAAAACTTATTCAGGCCTTACAGTTTCTTCCAAATTTTCGGGAGACTTCCAATATCGCAATTCCAAAGTTGCCTGTAGTATTGTCAATTTCAATTGTGCGATATTTCGTGTGAATGAGTCAGTACTACATTCTCATTAATAGCATCAGCGAACCTATTCCCAATCTGCCACTGATTAAATACAGGGTGAGTCACAATAAGACCGACAGCCACTGATTCAATACAGGGTGAGTTACAATAAGACCGACAGACTCCGTACACAGATTCCTTACCTCATTTCGGGGGTTCCCATCAATGTATATTCTAAAATGCATCATCCCATCTGAGAAACAGGATGTCAAAAGTCCGAAACATATTGAGATTATTTTTTTTCCTTCGAAACTTCTGTAGAAAAAACATTGAAACTTGGTACACTTCATGTGCTGAATGTAATGGTTTCTAAGAAATTCAGGAAAAACTGAAATAATGTCCCGAAGAAGCATCGGGTAAAGATATCATTTCCGTATACCATAATCGCAGAATGCTATCATATCGGAGTATTTTTCATCATTACACCTTCAAACTATTTGGGTGGGAAGCAAACGCTCTAACACCAAGACCATTTCGCTACATGAACAACAATAGTATTAATTTTGCCGAAATAAGTTGATGGTCCCAAATGCTGGTAATCATGGCAACCGTAGAATTTGTTTGTGATTTTTGAGGATGTTGCTTCCTCAGGACATACTTCCAGTTTTTGGTAAATATTTCAGAAACCTCTACATTCAGGCACATGGAATGTTCTTTATGGCCAAGTTTCGATAGTCTTCACTGATGTTATGTTATAACAAATAGCATACAGAAAATGATATCCCTAGCCGATGCTTCCTCAGGACATACTTTCAGTTTATAGTAAATATTTCAGAAACCTCTACATTTAGGCACATGGAATGTTCTTTATGGCCAAGTTTCGATAGTCTTCACTGATGTTATGTTATAACAAATAGCATACAGAAAATGATATCCCTAGCCGATGCTTCCTCAGGACATACTTTCAGTTTATAGTAAATATTTCAGAAACCTCTACATTTAGGCACATGGAATGTTCTTTATGGCCAAGTTCCGATAGGCTTCACTGATGTTATGTTATAACGAATAGCATACAGAAAATGATATCTCTAGCTGATGCTTCCTCAGGACATACTTTCAGTTTATGGTAAATATTTCAGAAACCTCTACATTTAGGCACATGGAATGTTCTTTATGGCCAAGTTCCGATAGGCTTCACTGATGTTATGTTATAACGAATAGCATACAGAAAATGATATCCCTAGCCGATGCTTCCTCAGGACATACTTTCAGTTTATGATAAGTATTTCAGAAACCTCTACATTCAGGAACATGGAATGTTCTTTATGGCCAAGTTCCGATAGTCTTCACTGATGTTATGTTATAACAAATAGCATACAGAAAATGATATCCCTAGCCGATGCTTCCTCAGGACATACTTTCAGTTTATAGTAAATATTTCAGAAACCTCTACATTTAGGCACATGGAATGTTCTTTATGGCCAAGTTCCGATAGGCTTCACTGATGTTATGTTATAACGAATAGCATACAGAAAATGATATCCCTAGCCGATGCTTCCTCAGGACATACTTTCAGTTTATGGTAAATATTTCAGAAACCTCTACATTTAGGCACATGGAATGTTCTTTATGGCCAAGTTCCGATAGGCTTCACTGATGTTATGTTATAACGAATAGCATACAGAAAATGATATCCCTAGCCGATGCTTCCTCAGGACATACTTTCAGTTTATGATAAGTATTTCAGAAACCTCTACATTCAGGAACATGGAATGTTCTTTATGGCCAAGTTCCGATAGTCTTCACTGATGTTATGTTATAACAAATAGCATACAGAAAATGATATCCCTAGCCGATGCTTCCTCAGGACATACTTTCAGTTTATAGTAAATATTTCAGAAACCTCTACATTTAGGCACATGGAATGTTCTTTATGGCCAAGTTCCGATAGGCTTCACTGATGTTATGTTATAACGAATAGCATACAGAAAATGATATCTCTAGCTGATGCTTCCTCAGGACATACTTTCAGTTTATGGTAAATATTTCAGAAACCTCTACATTTAGGCACATGGAATGTTCTTTATGGCCAAGTTTCGATAGTCTTCACTGATGTTATGTTATAACAAATAGCATACAGAAAATGATATCCCTAGCCGATGCTTCCTCAGGACATACTTTCAGTTTATAGTAAATATTTCAGAAACCTCTACATTTAGGCACATGGAATGTTCTTTATGGCCAAGTTTCGATAGTCTTCACTGATGTTATGTTATAACAAATAGCATACAGAAAATGATATCCCTAGCCGATGCTTCCTCAGGACATACTTTCAGTTTATAGTAAATATTTCAGAAACCTCTACATTTAGGCACATGGAATGTTCTTTATGGCCAAGTTCCGATAGGCTTCACTGATGTTATGTTATAACGAATAGCATACAGAAAATGATATCTCTAGCTGATGCTTCCTCAGGACATACTTTCAGTTTATGGTAAATATTTCAGAAACCTCTACATTTAGGCACATGGAATGTTCTTTATGGCCAAGTTCCGATAGGCTTCACTGATGTTATGTTATAACGAATAGCATACAGAAAATGATATCCCTAGCCGATGCTTCCTCAGGACATACTTTCAGTTTATGATAAGTATTTCAGAAACCTCTACATTCAGGAACATGGAATGTTCTTTATGGCCAAGTTCCGATAGTCTTCACTGATGTTATGTTATAACAAATAGCATACAGAAAATGATATCCCTAGCCGATGCTTCCTCAGGACATACTTTCAGTTTATAGTAAATATTTCAGAAACCTCTACATTTAGGCACATGGAATGTTCTTTATGGCCAAGTTCCGATAGGCTTCACTGATGTTATGTTATAACGAATAGCATACAGAAAATGATATCCCTAGCCGATGCTTCCTCAGGACATACTTTCAGTTTATGGTAAATATTTCAGAAACCTCTACATTTAGGCACATGGAATGTTCTTTATGGCCAAGTTCCGATAGGCTTCACTGATGTTATGTTATAACGAATAGCATACAGAAAATGATATCCCTAGCCGATGCTTCCTCAGGACATACTTTCAGTTTATGATAAGTATTTCAGAAACCTCTACATTCAGGAACATGGAATGTTCTTTATGGCCAAGTTCCGATAGTCTTCACTGATGTTATGTTATAACAAATAGCATACAGAAAATGATATCCCTAGCCGATGCTTCCTCAGGACATACTTTCAGTTTATAGTAAATATTTCAGAAACCTCTACATTTAGGCACATGGAATGTTCTTTATGGCCAAGTTCCGATAGGCTTCACTGATGTTATGTTATAACGAATAGCATACAGAAAATGATATCTCTAGCTGATGCTTCCTATGGACATACTTTCAGTTTATGGTAAATATTTCAGAAACCTCTACATTTAGGCACATGGAATGTTCTTTATGGCCAAGTTCCGATAGGCTTCACTGATGTTATGTTATAACGATTAGCATACAGAAAATGATATCCCTAGCCGATGCTTCCTCAGGACATACTTTCAGTTTATGATAAATATTTCAGAAACCTATACATTTAGGCACATGGAATGTTCTTTATGGGCAAGTTCCGATAGGCTTCACTGATGTTATGTTATAACGAATAGCATACAGAAAATGATATCCCTAGCCGATGCTTCCTCAGGACATACTTTCAGTTTATGGTAAATATTTCAGAAACCTCTACATTTAGGCACATGGAATGTTCTTTATGGCCAAGTTCCGATAGGCTTCACTGATGTTATGTTATAAAGAATAGCATACAGAAAATGATATCCCTAGCCGATGCTTCCTCAGGACATACTTTCAGTTCATGGTAAATATTTCAGAAACCTCTACATTCAGGAACATGGAATGTTCTTTATGGCCAAGTTCCGATGGTCTTCACTGATGTTATGTTATAACCAATAGCATACAGAAAATGATATCCCTAGCCGATGCTTCCTCAGGACATACTTTCAGTTTATGGTAAATATTTCAGAAATCTCTAAATTTAGGCACATGGAATGTTCTTTATGGCCAAGTTCCGATAGGCTTCACTGTTGTCAAACACTCATCTGTCAATTCACTTGTCTAAAGAAAATGTGAAAGAAAATATGGCAACATACAACCGTAACTACGCCACTATTTTACGAAAATTAAACACTGTAACTTCAAATTATCACACTAATGAACTTTTATATAGATTAGTGTAAGTGCCAAGTTATAATTTTTTCATTTGGGAAATAAAATTAAAACCTGTATTTCAGAGGTATTAGAATGAGAACTTTTCACATCGAAATGAGGTAAGGAATCAGTCTACGAAGTCTGTCGTCCTATTCTGACTCACCCTGTATCGTACATTCTTGCACCTTTATAGGAGAAAATTTACTTCCATTATAATTGCTTTCTTTCTGAAATATTCGTTAATCATTTTGCAATTGAACAAGTTAGTTTCATACTAACTCAAATCCCGAAAGTGGCGCTTGTGAGAAATATAATGAACAAGATGGTTGCAATCATCATAACATAATTATCATTGTTGCAGAGCTGCAAAGTAACCTTTGTGATAATTTATATCTTTGAAAATCAATTAATAATTAAAAAATGTTGACACTGTGTTTGAGAGTTGTTTTTTGTTTTGCTGATAACGAAACACTAGTAGTTAATTTCCAAAAATGTCCCCAGAACGATAATTATCAAATTCACAGGAAAAATATCATTAGTATAATGGAAAAAACGAACGTGACTAGTCTATTGATTAGTATTTCCTCACGTACCACTGTCTTCCTCTCTCTGAACATCATGGCGTTTTGCTTTCTTTACGGTGCATTTTACCAGTCTCCACTCCTTGTGTAACGATCCACCCCATTATGATTAGTGGGGTAAACAATTAGGGCTTTGTCGGGAGTCAAAGCAATCCCGTATAGAAATTATTTATACACGGTGGTCTTCAAAATTACTTACTGATTGTATCTCAATTACACGTGTGTATAGTAGCAGGATATTATGATAGACGGCGTTCGTACCTATATCCACTACCATTGCGGAAACGGAACTCGTATTGATTATTTTATCAAAGTAGTCAATATAATTAGGTAGAAACACTTATCTCGGTCTAGTTTTGTGTCAGGTGTGGGAGGAGGAAGTGAAATAAAAGTAACACTAATGTATTCTAATCATTGAAGAACTTTTGTTTCAAAAATACTGGAAGAAAACCGAGTGTTTTATCATACGATAGTTATTCGTAGTTTCTGCTATGTTTTCGTCTTGCAACTGGTTCTTATCAATTTGAAAAAAAGCATTCAAATGTAATAAAACGTGATTTTGTTTGATTATCTGCTTTCAAAATAAAAACGAATATAGCAAGTGTGCTCTGAAGTAAAGAATAATTGTAGAGAATCAAAGTACGAATAGGAAATGACAGCTGGTACGACACGATCGAATCATTAGTGACAGACAAACTGGAAAATTCAATTACACTTTTTTGAATTCATGATGCCGTCACTTTTTGAGTTGTAGGGCTCTCTGCCTGAAGGCAGTGAACTAACCGAGTGTGTAGGCCGCAAATGACTGTCGGCCAACGAGAAATGTCGTGTCAGATATTCGGGTCAATTCTGTTTCTCAGTAGCAAGTTTGTCATCATAGCAAGAAAACTTTCACAGCAGAATATATCTCAATTTTGTGGAAGGCTTGCTATCTTCATTGCTTCATAGACAGGAGATGATGTGACAGCAACATCTGCCAATAGCAAGCCTGCTACAAAATTGAGATATATTTTGCTGTGAAAGTTTTCTTGCAATGATGACAAACTTGCTAATGAGAAATAGAATTGACCCGATTGCATCATTTTTGGTTAGTTTACGGTTTTCACGATGTACAAGCAATAGTTATGTGGGAAGATATAAATTTCTGAGATAGTAAAAATACAGAATGTAAAATTTGAAATATGAGGCATTCAATTGCAATCCTTAAAAGAAGGGGGGAACCTATCATCACAATAAAAACGCAATTTTTTTTTGGTTTTATTCTAAATTACAAGTTTCCTCAAACATCACCTGAAAAATAATAAGTCTTATGAACCTTGACTGTTTCACAATAGGTGCTGGAAAGGCCCCCTTCCTACTGCGATACAGCCCTCCATTTTTCTTCTCATAGACTGCCGTACGCGTTCTAAAATTCCGGTAGTGTATATAGGTATCTTACGATTTGGAAGGCATACATAATTCGTTCAGTAAGAAAATCGATGGAAAGCACTGGTTCTGCACCATAAACCAGACTATCTCCATTTTCCCAGAAAAAGAAGTCCAGCGGGTTGGAATCTGGGGATCGTGGGGGGCAAGCAATTGGACCTGCTCTGTCTGACTCGAAAATGAGGGGGAGCCCCTTCGTGCATAAAACACATTTGTTTACGAATTTGTAAAGACACGTCCTCCGCTAATAAACATCTACTTTATATCATGAACGACTAGAAATTTTGAGTCATTCGAGTCAATTCTCACCCATTGAATCTTCGCCTCAGTCTTTCAGTCAACGCCTCAGTCTTTCAATCATTGGCTTAGGTTTTTCAGTCATCGTTTCAGTCTTTCAGTCATTGCCTCAAATCTACATAGTAACCGTTCAGTTTATCTACCTCCCTAATAATCATTTTCTCAGTGCGGAAGCTCTCCTTGTTGAGTGGAAACGAAAAGAGTCGATTCATTAATAAATTTAATCCCGCCATGTTTTGTTGTGTGAAATGGTGGGAGCTCTCAGGGATGTATCTGAGTGTACTCGTGCTGAAGCCTGGTTGTGCTAAAGGCAGATTCTCAAACTCTTTTCTGAGCCACTTTGCTACTATGTATGTGGGGAACCCTATTAACGAGACGATTTGTCGCACCGACTTCCCAGGTTTGTGAATCTTGGAAAGTCAATATATTTCTGGTACATTAGGATTCGAGAATTGAATCGTTCTCTTTCGATGTGACCAAAGTCTTGTATTCGTTTAGGGTGTCTTTGACATCTGAAACCATCTTGGGCAGTAGATTTCTGGTCAACTGGTCCGGTTTCAATGAGGTTTTCTACCCTTTCTTGATATTCGGATTTATCAAGAGAATGGCCTTTATCTGCTTTCAGATAGAAAACGCCCTTTTCCTTCAATCTTTTGATGATTTTTTCATCTCCTTTCGACTTGCTAACATTTTATACTCTACTAATAATATTTTCCACAATTTTGTTCTTGCATGCTTCTCGAACGAAACCCTTAGAGGTTTCTGGCAAGCTCTGAATAGTACTTTCAACACTCACCACCACCTCCTCTAGATCCCGCTCGGGGACAATTACACCAAACTTCAGGCCTCAATTCAGAAAAATCGAGTGTGGTCCAACATGCTTTTTATAACGACCAACGATTTGATGATACAAGCTTGAAATTAATCAGACAGGTTCATGACAAAAGACTTCTCGATGGATTTGGGAGTCAAGAAGTTCATAGTTTAGTAAAGAAATAATTATTCATTTAAAATGTTTCAAGAATGTTTTCATTCCTCAGTCAATATTTCCAAGAATTGAATTGAATCAAAAACATACACTGTAAAAACAGATTATGTAAGAATACATGATTTAATTTGAGATATTCGATGCCATGATTAGTCAAGTGAATTAACATTTCGAAATGTAAAATATCGTAGCTGTACAAGTTAGCCTGTATTAAATATGGATGCTGCAATTACATGAGAAGCTCAATTTTTAGCTGTATCTTATCTCGAACCATCCTCTCGTAAATGCTGACGCCGTTCGTCAGTTGTGATGATCTGAGTTCATGTTCATGGTCAACTTTGTTCGATTGAAAGCATCTAAAATATTGTAATAAATTCTTTCGAGGACAATTTTCCATCACAAAAAACAAAAATGAATGTAAATCGATGCTGGATGACAAAAGGCCTCAGAATATCTTGCAAACACAGAAGACTTTTGAGTTCTATTTTGAAAAAAATTATATTTGTAGCAAAAATAGCCTACTTACTGATAATAAAAGTAAAAGAATTTGGCAATTTGTTAATTCTGAATTGGGGAAAAATTCCTTTCAAAATTATTCTAATATCTCGAATGGCAATATAGAAGATGTGTGTATGGGACTTAACAACTCCTTTCTAAATGTTGTCCCCTCTAACCCCACTGTCAACGTCCGAGTCAACAGTGTGCTGCTAACGCCAGTTTTCTTTTATCCTACTGATGAGAAAGTAATATTAGATACTCTGAATGATATGAAATGCAAAAATTCACGTGGCTATGACAATGTTTCTTCAAAACTATTGAAAAAGTGTATTTATGTTCTCCTACCTGATATAGTCAAACTCTTTAATGAATCATTAGCCCAAGGAATCTTTCCAGCGTGTCTCATGTTATACCGCATTACACAAAAGAGGTGACAAAAGGTGACTTCAACAATTCTAGACCCATTTCGTTGTTGACTACATTATCAAAATTATTGGAAAAAATTGTTCACAGAAAACTTCTATCTTTATAAATGCCAACAAAATTATAACGACAGTTCAATATGGTTTCATGAGTAAGAAATCAACTTCATCGGCTATGTACGATATTAATAATAATAATAATAATAATAATAATAATTTATTCACACAAGTTAATTTCACAAAGAGTCATATCAGTTTATAACTTAGGTGTATGAATAAAGAGACATACCTACGAGATACATACAGTGCGGTCCAAAGGTATGGAATAAATTCATTTTTAGCGTTATTATGTATTTTATGAAAAAATCCTGAAACAGGTCAATTTTTATTGGCAATTTGACAATTTACAGTATGAAAATATTACCCCCTTCTTGCACCCCCTCTGAATTATGAGCACCCCCTCAAAAATTTTAAATGAGAAGGGGGGGTCGTGTGGCATCTTGTTCGAAAAGGATTTTCATTATCTGTTCAGCAATACTAAGTGTTTCATATTTGGTGCAACCATAACTGAGAATTTTTTTTATTAAAATTTAAAAATATTGACACTGTAAATTATGTATCCGTTGAAAAAACCTGAAACAGGTCGATTTCTATTCTCAATTTGACAATTTATACTTTCTTATCTGTCTTGCTAAAAAAGTCAGGAAAAAGTCGTTGAAGACACCAAAAAATTATTCACAAAACCCATAAATAATATAATGTCAATCTAGTAGACTACTGTTATTTTGATATTTGTGAGTTGCTGGCAGACGTCAGTGTATTGAAAAATATTTTTGTGTGTATTCGATTCATCTATGGCTCATTTATCCGAAACTCAAAGAATAGACATTTTAATTATGCTTGGATGCGGTAATAAAACACGAACTCAAACGGAAGTTTGTGAAATGTTCAATAATAAATACCCTGGTCAACACGTATCACAATCTACAGTTAGCAAAATAGAAACAAAATACCGTGAAACTGGACATGTAAAAACTCGTCAAAAACCAGGTCGAAATGCTGCATTGGATGAGGAGAAAAAGTTAGATGTACTGTTAGCGATTGAGGAAAATCCGCATATGACAAGTAGACAACTTGCCGCCGACAATGATGTAAGTAAATCATCGATATTGAGAGCTTTACATAAAGAAAAATACCATCCTTATAAAGTTCAGTTGGTTCAGGAGTTAAATGAGGATGACCCTGATAGAAGGCAACAATTCTGTGAACTGATGATGGATAGAATCGAAGCAGATTTGCAGTTCATAAACAAAATTGTGTTTTCTGATGAAGCTACTTTTTATTTAAATGGAACGGTTAATAGACAAAACTGTAGATATTGGAGCAGAGAAAATCCTCATTGGATGTGTGAGGCTCACACACAATATCCCAAAAAAGTAAACGTTTGGGCTGGTATCATTAAAAACAAAATTATTGGCCCCTATTTTTTTGAAGGCACAATTAATGGTGAGGTTTATCTAGGTTTTTTGATGAACTTTTTAGTGCCTACATTAAAACGACTTTTTCCCGATGTTAATGATCCAAATGGTATAGATAGATCAATTTGGTATCAACAAGACGGAGCTCCACCGCATTACACACGTATTGTTCGAGATTATTTGACAGAAGTTTTTCCCAATAGGTGGATTGGCAGACGTGGACCGATTGAATGGCCGCCTAGATCCCCCGATTTGACTCCTCTCGATTACTTTTTATGGGGTTATTTAAAATCAAAAGTATATTTCAATAGACCAGACAATATTGCAGATTTAAAAACTAGGATATCGGAAGAAATTAACAACATAACCCCTGAGGTCCTACAAAATGTTCTACGAGAATTCCAAGATCGCCTTGCTTATTGTCAAGAAGTGAATGGTGGTCATTTTGAACATTCAATTTAACTGTAAAACAAATTGAAATATACTTCCTAAACATTATGTTACATTATTTCCTTCAGTCTATCAACATTTGACATATTCAGAATAAATTTTCTCAGTATTGCTGAACAGAGAATGAAAATCCCTTTTGAAAAAGGTGCAACACAACCCCCTTTCTCATTCAAATTTTTTGAGGGGGTGCTCATAATTCAGAAGGGGTGCAAGAAGGGGGTGATATTTTCATACTATAAATTGTCAAATTGAGAATAGAAATCGACCTGTTTCAGGTTGTTTCAACGGATACATCATTTACAGTGTCAATATTTTTAAATTTTAATAAAAAAAATTCTTCGTTATGGTTGCACCAAATATGAAACACTTAGTATTGCTGAACAGATAATGAAAATCCCTTTCTAACAAGATGCCACACGATCCCCCTTCTCATTTAAAATTTTTGAGGGGGTGCTCATAATTCAGAGGGGGTGCAAGAAGGGGGTAATATTTTCATACTGTAAATTGTCAAATTGCCAATAAAAATTGACCTGTTTCAGGATTTTTTCATAAAATACATAATAACGCTAAAAATGAATTTATTCCATACCTTTGGACCGCACTGTATATATCTAGATATTCATATATCTGTGTGTAGGTTTCAACAAATTGTAAATAAAATAGATACATTATAGACATAATTAAAAGTTGTAGACATAAAAGATAAAAATAAAAGTGTATGATTAATACAAATATAAGATCACATCGCTTAAATTTAGGATAAAAAGCTGAGTGCGGTAATATAAAAGTTAGGTGTATATAGAAATAATTAAAAAGTTGTATATATAAAATGTAAAATAAGGGTGCATGATACATATGATTACATATATATAAATTAGATATATGGATTAGTAGATATCAAAAGTTATTCTATTGGCTTGGCCTGTGATTTCAAAAAGGCTTTTGATAGTGTATGCTTCGAAATATTATTGCCTTAACTTGCTCATTATGGTATAAAATGTATGCCGCTTCAATGGTTCTCAAGTTATTTATCCAACAGAGAGCAGATAGTCATTATGACAGATAACACTAGTAAATCATGCTCCTCTTGGGGTTACATTAAAAACGGGGTTCCACAAAGATCGATTCTAGGCTCACTTTTATTTCTCTTATACATCAATGACTCGCCAAAAAATATACTAGAAGCCTCTACAACTATGCTTGCTGACGACACCTTTTTTTAATCAACGGTATCAACAAGCAGGACTGTATAAACAAACTGAAGTCTTCATTGTTACTAATAGATACTTGGTGCAAAGTAAATAACATCAGCATAATCTTCTCCAAGACCCATTGTGTTTCTAGAACATTCGTCGAATATGATCCAGTCTCTTTTAATATCAAATTTGTTAATTACAGTAAATGTCTTGGAATCATTATAGATTCCCAACTGAAGTGGAAGCAACACCTCATTCAACTCAATAAGAAACTGAGTAGTGGTTGTTTGGCTCTGAGAACTTTAAAGTCCCAGGGGCTCAATACAGAAACGCTGAAATTGGTATATTTTACAAATTTCTATTCGCACATGTCTTATGGGATTATGTTTTGGGGGAAATCAGTGAAGTGGTAGTCCGCATTTATACTCCAAAAAATAGCTATGAGAATAATCTTGGGGCTTCGACGTCTAGATTCGTGTGAAAAACATTTTATTTGAGTTAACATTTTAACATTACCTTACGTTCATATTTTCGAACAACAAAACTCTCTATGTTTTTGGTTCATCTTCTACTCGTCAGTGTAATCAAATGATATTACTTCCTAGGCATAATAGTTCGCTTTATGAGACCAGTGTGCACTACAGAGGTGCTAAACTATATAACGAGCTACCCTCAGAATTCAAGAGTATGCTAAATTCAAGAGTTCAAAAATCTTCTACTGAATAAAGCTTATTATTTAGCGGATGAATTGTGTTATATATTGTTATATATTGTAGATGAATACTTCAAAGATATTTCAGTATTATATATACTGTTACTGTACACTTTCCTGCAAATGTTATTGTTTATTCGGAAATAAATATCTATTCTATTCTAATTAAAAAATAGTTATTATGATTATAAACTTCCATTTTCGAAACTTTTCATTACACTAAATATGGTAGAAATGTATATTTAGTAAATAATTATCGCGTCAAGGTACAAAACTACCAATTGAGTTACGAAAAATAGTCATAGAATTGGTTGGTTGTTATTCTTCTTTTTTTAACAATTTTATTTTACTGGAGGTGGTTAAAATCAATTTTTTTCTGATTCAAAATAATTATGTTTTTCCACATTCATGCAAACAGCAAAACTTTATTGAACTATATTCAGTGGAAAAAGAAGCTCTTTATTGCATTAGTGCAATATGGATTTTATTGCACTCATCTGTCATTCTACTTCAACGTGCTGTCATCATGATGAACAAACGTTCAAACCCACTACATATTTAGCAGATATTCTGTGAGATTGGCCATACGTTTTAAACAGCTACATATTTTATATTATTTTGTATTAATGTTAGCAGTCAGAGTTGAACAAACGATGCCTTCCCGAGAATAACTCCATAATCAAAACCGATCCGCTAGGTTCTAAACACAGACCTCATACTTCTTTTATGAGGTCTGTGGTTCTAAACCATCTACCTGCATAGAGCAAACTGTCTGTACTATGACCACACCTCTTTTTGCACTTGTTGCATAAATAACTATTATAGCTTTCATATAGCACAGGCGATTATTATGTTTGCACATGTTAGGAGGCCACGCTTGCCGCTGCTGTCAAGAAAAATAAACACATGATTATTTGACGTATCAGAAAGTTTTTGAAACAGCTATTTGTGTTTAATATATTGATTGTAATGATTCTCCGATAATGGAAAGTTTTGAAAAGTTTAGCTTGTAAAGAATTGTGTCATGTCCAAGTACTCCATTCCAGTTTGTTATACTTAACAGCGCTAATTGAAAACTGTGACCAACATCTGTCAAAAATTGGTTTATTTTCAGCAACATTCGGAGGAGTCTACTACAAATGTCGACCAAATAAAATAATATTCCCAGAAGAAGATTGAATAAAATCGCTTCAAAATATTACATATTATCAAACACAGACATTTAATTCCGAGTAATAATTCGCCTGGTTTTTCACCATTAAAGAGGGAAGAAGTATTAGAAGAATTCCAAAAACATTTAGATATTGTTACAGATAGATTCAAATCATAAAGTGACACAATAATATGTAAAGAACTAATTAAATAGGTAAGTACTAAAATAATTTTGTATTGTTTTTTTACAATAACATACATGTAGCACAAAGTGATGCTCGCACGTTTTAAAATCTAATCTGTCAAGTTTGAGGTTATCAATTATCAGTAATTTGATTTTTTTTAAATGTATAGTTGTAGAAAAAAATCTTGTGTTTAATTCGAGCACAAAGACTTTGCTGCTTTCAAAACATTGCCAACTTTTTTCTCAAGCGGCTCCTAATACCCAAATAGTTATTTCGATTCTATTCGAACACAAATTGTCGAAAATCATGTGTTTCCTGCTTGGACAATGTCGCCTTATGCAGTGAGGACGCCGCTTAACTGAAAAATTACAAAGTTATAAATCTCTTTTTGTGTTCGTGAATTGATTCCCCACAATAATTCTTCTCAAAGCAAGCTGTATTAGTCTTCCAACTATAAAAAAACCTTTCCTGTACTCATTGAAATGTTCATAGCGAATTAATAATTAGGCTATTGGCAGTTGCGATTCGAAAACAAAATAATTGCTATGATTCGTGAATAATTGATGAATTTCGATTTTGAAGGTATTTGTGAGGACATAATTTTTTATTATACCTATACTACATCATAATCCTTGTCTTATGATGGCATGGTGGGTTCACTAATGGTATTTTTGTCACGGAATTACTGAATTCATGCCCTATTGATTTATCTAATGACGTATGATGAGAGACATTCAATCGAATATATCGTGACAGGAGTTTCCGTTCATTTATTTAATTGCGCTGCCTGGAATCATTTCGGATTAGAATTAACCATATCGAGCGATTGGGGATGTTCCTGGTGAGCTCCATTAATTGACACGTGGGAAGCGTTGATCAATATATTTTTGTTAGATTTCGGTACTTTTTTATAGCCAATTTCTGATTTTTCTTATCTTTCTACACGAGGACAAACATGCATCTTTTTCATTGTTTGTATGTTAAAGTACCACGCACAATTTTGATATGTTATAAATTATGGCATCTTCATTACGTAGTCCAACTCACAGATCGATTCTATGACCAGTTTTGGAGCTACATGGTGTACAATTTTATAATTTTTTTTTATTTTGGATATCATGCATCGAATTGATTTTTGTGCTCTAACTCGAAATTGAACTTTCTTAGAAATGAATTCATCAGATCTAAGTTGTAGCTCATGAGTCTCTTCATTCGAAAAAAAGATGATATCTCACAAAGGGTGTTGCATCACAGCATGGCAAGACAATGTTCATAGAAATAGATGAATATCAACACCATAATCGTTTTTATTTTCACTCAATCCTTTTAAACTAGAGAACAAACGGCTGTAATTTGCCAATTTCATCAACTACATAAGGATACATATCATTGCCTGTCCAACAGTATATAGTTAGTTTTCCACGTTTTCCATGAACATGGTGACAATATAAATGCTTACATATGCTATATTTCGTGAAAAAAATTATATAATTATTACGAATTGTCCATGATTGTTACTATGATATGAAAGTTAATCTGAAATGACTCATGGAGTAATTCTCCCCTTATCCCTCCTGATTTACATTGAAATACTTCAATCAGAAATCTCTCCTTGTGATACCTCATTCAATATCTGGTGAAGAATCTCTCCCCCTCCTCATCAAACAAGTAATTCAATATTATTGGTGGACACCTTTGGGTATGGGAATGCAAACTTCGAAAGATACCAATAGATTATAAACAATCTAAAACTGGTGGTGCTGTAGGTTTTCCTACAGCTGAAAAGTCGTCCCGGAGCTATGCCTATGACACTCTTTGAGTGTTTATCGTCTAATTCATTCTCTGAAAATAGCAAATAACGATCCCCATTCAAACATTCATGAAAAAAAAGTCCATATATTTTGGTAAATTCCACACCACACATTGCTTTTGAATGCATACTGGTTCCGAGTTCTGATAATATAATTTGAATTGGTAACACTCCACCAACGACAGTTTTGGATAGAGACTGTTTCATTTGATGTAAGAGCGAGTGTAAGAGTTGATTCATCCGAAAAAAGAATATGTCTTGTCATAAATGGCATATCTTCTAACAGCATTCGGATATTACAACAGAATTCCATCTGTTATGATTTCCTAGTCTTAACGTTCGAATAAATCGGGGCTTGTATGGTTGAAACTTGTTCTTTTTTTAAATTTCTGAAACCGTGTCTCTTTGTTAATAGGATTTTGCATCGACGTTGCCCTTTCTAGCAAGGATATTTTAGGATCTTCTATTGCTGAAAGCTGAAATCATTACTTCAAATCCAATGTCATCATTGGTAATCTGTTGTTGGCGTTTGTTGCAAAATTTATTTTTTACATATCCAGAAGTCCTGAAACTTTGTTATTTATCGCACGTTAAAGACCTCGTTAATCCTTAGCTCGCACAAGTTTCGACTTCTGAGGGCATCTTGGCTTTTGGACCATACAGAACTTTTTATGAAGATTAACTTTTTTTCGTAAAATTAATCGAGCAATCACAATGAGTTTTATTTCAAAAAGTAGTATCGGTGAAACCCTCCAAGCGGTTTTTTATGTTTGCACGTCAAATCGTTCAAAAGTTAAAAGCCGCACTGTATAAAAATGCACCTAACTCTTGTCTTCGCGTTGAAACTATTGAGATGTTCATATAGAGTGGACATTATTGAAAGTTATAATTATTAATTATAATATTCGTTTCTGTGACGTTCGTTCAAAACGCTATAAATTGGTCGTGACTAAATACGATAATTCAAGTTTTGTTATGGACTCAGGCACATACATATATTTGATGCTGTCGTGGTGTGGAACACGTGAAATTAATTCCAGGAATGATTAATTCAACGAGTGAGGAAAGAAAATGAAAGTAAAACTGCTTTGGACTCTTCGTTACTTGATGATAATAGAAATAAAGGCACCAGATGTTGATAGAATACTACGTCTACAATATTATTTATCAGAAAAAAATGCTCTACCTCGGAGATTCACTAAAGTGACACTCAGACTATGAGGAAATACGCGGTTTATATTTAGTCGCACACATTATTAATAGATCAGTTGTAAGCAAGTTGCAGTAAACTCTGAAATAAGTCGACTTGCTCATTACTATTTAATGATTGTGTTAACTTTAGTAATGTATTTTGATTTCGAAGGTATTTGTGTGGAAAAGATTTTTTTATTATAGCTGTATCAATATTCTTGTCTTGAATTAAAAAAGTGTGAAATCTTCAAGATGACAACACTCCGTGTTTTAAAAATTGTTTTCAAGTTACAGTTCCAAATTTTATCAGGGGTAATATAACAAGACCTCGTTTATCAGCGAATAAATTTTTCAATTTCAAAGAAAAAGAATTTGTTTGAAAATTTATCGAGATGAATTCGGTGATTTATGTTCTGAATAAAACCCGAGAGCTTTTAAGCTCGAGGGTTTTATTCTTTGAACATAAATCTTCAAATTTAACGAGATGAATTTTCTGAAACAAACGAGTGGGAATTACAAAATTTATTCGATTTCATAAACGACGGTCGAGTTATATTTGATCAGATTATTTCCCAAATACCTATGTCAATTAACCAATAACGTTTATTCCACAACGTACATGATTATTTTTATTGAAATAATGTCACACGACTTGTGAAATGTGTTGCATACATTCAGGCAACTGTCAAGAAGGACCATGCAGTTTATTCGCAAAAGGAATAAATTTTGACACATGAGGGAAATAATCATATGAAATGTCAAATAAGCCTCCATGTCAACGATACTAAACATCAGATGTTCATTACCTACCCCATTAGCTGTTATGAAATATTCATTTCCAGTATTGTTTTTGTAGTGACGTAATGATATACAGTTCGATTATTGGATTTTTACCCAACAGTCATCGTTGTTATGCATATGAAATAGGTCGAAAAATTTCTGCCTAAATAAAATATAGAGTATTAAAATGCAGATAAAAACACCGCCAGTTTCTAGAAAGAGAATAAACTCAGCGTCGAGAACTACTGGTTAACACAGCGTGCGCTCCCAAAAAAGGGCTAGTTAAAAAGTTATATCTCGAGAACTACTCACCATTTTACAGAAGAAAATCGAAAATCATAGCATGGGTTTCTTTCGGTTTGATTGAGATCACTGAATTTTCTTCTTGTGGCCCACTAAACACGAAACATTACGTTATATTGCAGCTACATAGTTTTCAGTTTGCCTGTACAAGGTTATCTTTGGAATTTTTTTTTTTCAATTTTTAGCAATATTATAAATGATACATTATTCTGTAAAAGTTACTGCAACATTGAAATATCAAAGATTGAAAACGGTAATCTTGATATAATGTTTGTCGAGAAACATTGTACAAAGATATCTAAACCAATGTATCCACAATATTACAGGAACCATAAAATGTAATGTTTACTGAATAATATAGCTGTAACTTCATAAACTCAATATATTTTCTATATTCTATTCAAAACATTAGGGAGTGGTTTCATCAGTAATATAAAAAATATGTATAACTGAAATGTTACAAATTACAATCTTAAAATAATCTAGGTTGTGGGGAGATTTGAAATGAAATGTAAAGGAATTATTATAACTAAAAGATTACAAATCAAAGGCAAAATTCACTTGTCTTGACCGTGAGTCAAGGGCTGGATGGAGGTTCTAAGCTTTGTGTCCAGTGTCCTTCTGTCGGTTCTGTGGCACCCGTCATCTGTCATTTTTGGCACATGTTGGACTTTGGACTTTCTGTTGGTGGGAAACGAGAAACGACTGAAACGAGCAAGCGAGTAAGCGGAGCAAGTGACATCGGCTATTCCATATCCCGGCTCCCGACTAATGGTTCCCAATTTATGTATTCTCATGAATCACTCAATCTTGTGTTTGGATGGTATCCACTAACGTACTCAAGTGCCTAAATTTGCTTCTCAGTGATTTCTATTTGTTTTTTTTCCACCAACATAAATATGCAGAACAATAATAGCACTGAGATAAGTGGTAACATGTTTTATCTATGTATATCTGTTGGTCATGCAGTGCTGTTTTCAGAGTCGTAAACGGAAACATCGAATGCCGTTTGCTAAAATGAATAAGTATTACTTGAGGCAAATCATAAGGGATAGAAAGAAGTCACAAAAAATCAATCTGTTGAATAGGGCTTCTTCAACAGTGATGATGATGTTGTGAAGGCCAACTCTCCCAATTTCATGGAGGAAACATTGGAGATATGTGTGATGGTTTCAGTTTGCAAAGGTGCGTCACAAAAGGGAAACAAATAAAGCATCAGAAACAAAGTGAAGGATGATGTGTTCCTGGAAAATTTTAGCGGTTTTAGTTTCACCAAAGAAAATAGTGTTTATTTATTAGTGAGAAATGGACAGTTTTCAACTGGGAGATGTAAATTTTTCCTGATTGAAGTTGTGCATAACTGATTTAGTGTTATTAATGCATCTGATAAATTTGCGCAAACAGTGAGTTTCTGTTTTTATATTATACAGTGAGGACCAAAAGTCCGTCGCCCCCCCCGTAACTTCTTCATTTTCCATATTACAAAAAAATGTTAAATACATAAGTTGTAGGGTTTCATTCGATCTCTTTAATGGTTTAAGTTTCATTCATACAGAGTGTCTCAAAAAAGCATGGTGATTTAGAAGTAATTTTTTTTAAATGGGACACCCTGTATTTCATTGCATTATTACATTCTACGTTGAATTCTGAACAAGTTTGATGAATGGTTTTTATCAAAAAAGTTAATAGTTTTGGACTTATGAACACTTGTAAATAATTATTTCGACTACTTTTGCGCCAGTTCAATGAGAAAATCGTAACAAATGGATCACAATGTATTCCACTTTCCTATCCTAACTTTTTGAAAGCTATCCAATGTTGCAAACTGCTGATGGCACCATGTGTAACTTACCTCGTCGTACCATTTTACAATTGTTAGAGTTGTTGAATCTCACGAAAAACTAGTACAAATGAAGTTGAAACATTTTATTAACAAATAAGGTAGTCCATAAATACAGATCAAGAATCATTAAAAACTGAAGAGATATTTTAATTTATAACTAAAAACGGTGAGTTTTTATCTATTTCAAAAGATGTTCGACATGTCCACCATGCATTTCTTGACACATAAATAGTCGGGTTGTAAACTCTTCCCTAACATTAATCAAGGTTTGAGGTGTTATTTCTGAACACACTTCAATAATTCGACGGCGCAGTTCATCTAACGACCCACAAACTGTCTTAAAAACTACGGATTTCACATAGCCCCAGAGAAAGAAATCAAGCGAAAATATTGTGGTGGCGCTCCATCTTGCTGAAATGTTACATCCAAGAAAAATTCATGTGGGTTTTGCGCAACGATCTCATCGATACAGGGACTTATTGTGTCTTGCAGCATTTGGAGGTATCTGGGACCATTTAAATTTTCTTCCAAGAATATGGGACCTACAATGTGGTTACCTAAAATACCAGCCCAAACATTAATTTTCTGGGGAAATTGAGTATGCCCCTCGCGGAATTCATGGGGATTCTCATCACTCCAATATCTACAATTCTGGGTATTCACATTTCCATTTAGGTAAAAAGTGCTTTCATCACTAAAGCAGATGTGTTGCAAATAAAGTCGATTTGCAACAATTTTTTCTGCCATGGTCTCGCAAAATTCAAGTCGCCGGTCTGGATCATCTTCAACCAATTGGTGCAAAATTTTTATTTTGTAATGATGGAATTTATTTTGTTTCAAAACCCTCTTTACTGATGTTTTAGAAACATCACATGTCTCAGCTACTTGCTTAGTTGATTGTTGTGGGTTATTTTCCATTTCGGCTAGTACTTGAATTTCAACATCTTCCTTAATTATTTTCGGCCTCCCAGATCTCGGAGCATCTTTCACGGTGCCAGTTTGGTTAAATTTTTCCACCAATTTCTGCAGATATTTTCGACACATCGGACGTTCTGGAAACCGTTCATTGAAAATGCGAATAGCAGCGTGGTAATTTCGGTTAGCTTCACCAAATATGATAACGGCTTCAACTTTGTCTGCTACTGAACGAGCCATATTAATCAACAAGAGAAATTGAAGACCGTCTGAAACAAAGTTTTGAAAACCTACAAAATGTCAATGACATTTGGCAAAAACAGATAAGAGTTTTTTTCGTTGTCATGGATAAAATAAACGCGCCTAGCGTGCATAGCCTACCTCATTAATTTATTCGTGAACTGGTGCAAAAGTAGTCGAAATAATTATTTACAAGTGTTCATAAGTCCAAAACTATTAACTTTTTTGATAGAAAACTATTTATCAAACTTGTTCAGAATTCAACGTAGAATGTAATAATGCAATGAAATACATGGTATCCCATTTAAAAAAATTTACTTCTAAATCACCGTGCTTTTTTGAGACACTCTGTATGAATGAAACTTAAACCATTAAAGAGATCGAATGAAACCCTACAACTTATGTATTTAACATTTTTTTGTAATATGTAGAATAAAGAAGTTACAGGGGGGGCGACGGACTTTTGGTCCTCACTGTATACAATGTATATTAATACATATTATTTTATAAAAATATTTTTTATCAGTTTCCTGTTTTTTTATATCCTGTAGATATCAAAAATATTAACCTATTTTGTCCTATACAGTAATATTCTAGATTTTCCACTTCAATTGTAAACTCGCTAAGTTACATTTAACCAATTTTTGATGGGACTCGTAAAATCACCCTGAAATGTTGATCACCAAAACTTTCAAATCTTGAGGTTTTTCATATTTTACTTCATCGGAAGCAATATGTGAAAGTTCTGATGATATGACATTTTATGGGTGTTTTTCAAGTCTTCTTAAAAATTTGTTAAATGTGACCTGGCACGTTTGCAGGTAAAACATTATGAAACATTACTGTTATCCATAATACTAACCTTACATAAAGCTACTACTGAACACAGATTAATATTGCTGTAAACTATCTGCTATATTACTTCAAGATTATTATTGGTATGATTTCTAAATACCACAGTAATATTACTTTTGTAATGTACTCGCTAACATTGCAATAATGTAAAAATGTTCATCAGCAAACTATATGCAATATTACTGTCAGAAAATTTGTAATATTACACATGAAATCTTGTGGCAACTTGATTCCTGAATATTTTCGTAATATTACTTTTGGAATGTTACATCTGTCAACATCAGTGAGCTGCAGAAATGTGCAATACAGTAACATATATGTAACCTTACTGAAGGGAAATTTTCAACATTACACATTACAAAATGAAATTCCAGTAATATTACCTTCACTTTACATTGCTTAGTGGGGAATTCCCATCAACTTCACACATTTTGGTTTTTGTCGAACATTCGATAAAGTATCCCACCAACTTCTTCATCACAAAATGGAAAATAATAACACAAGGAAAAAATTTCTTATTTGGCTGAGACATTTCTGACTCGGTTCAGTACGAGTATCTGGTCGTCACTATGTTAGGCATAAATTCGAGAACGGCCTTATCATGTCATGGTCCTGTCCTAATAGGTCAAACACTACTTATTCACATATTAGACCTCCAGTAAGTCATTTCATATGCTTCCAAATTTTCCGAAAATTACCTGACAATCTATAACATACCTATCGGAAACTACCTGTTGCTCAGAGAAGACCTCTACAATATTAACTTATGGAGCCTCCAATAGAAACTGCTCTTGAACACATCCAAATGGGCTACAATAATCTACAACTGGCATATCAACTGGATCCTAACATCTGATCTATCATGGTCACAAGTGGATAAATCTGTTCAACGTGCTAACACAATGTCATGTCTTCTTCACAAAACGTTTCACAAGCCACTAATATCCATCAGTCACCTACCCGCATGGACTATGATCGACAACTTGAATACCTAAATCCTCAGACCACCTATTCTATAGACGCTTCACGCTTATAACCAAATTTGATAGTTCGTGGTCTCCACATGTAGAAGTCGCAGCAGTAAACTGTCCACTTCTGCGAAAGCTCAGATAATTAAACAGAAAAAACGGGAAACTTAAACGCAACTGCTCAATCATTTGTGTCCCAGCGGTTTCATTTTGGAACTGTTGCATATAAATATCCTACCTATCTTGTTAGTGGAATCAAAGTAATATTATTGGTGAAGTTCCGACTAGAACTATAGTTTAACGAGTCCAATAGTGAGTTAGAAAACATTTTTATGAAAGAAGCATAAGAAACAGTTTCGAAGAACCATTGGGATATAAAGTGGATATGATTAAAAATAATTTTTTTAAATTTTTTTCAAAGTATGATCGATATTGTTTTCTATTTGTTTGTAGACCAGACTCGTTGTTGTACCAAATATCATGTACTGCCAGTGGAAGAAGTGAGAATGAAACATAATAATTAGGATAATTATTTTTTGTATGACCGATGTAATTCACAAAATAATTTGTAGCAACTAGTTACACACTATTGATACATAACACCGATTTTATTTTGATCACATATTACTGATACAGGTTTTAGATCGATATCCATCAATTTGTTTGATTATTTTGATGAGTACCCAACTGTTTAATTTGCAATTTACACAAAAAAAAGCTCTTGCGTTATTACTGTTGAAAAAATGTTGACAAATGAGGTAACTAATCAGAATAGTCGCAGGTATTACATTTTTTGATGATTAGAAATTTTGGGTAAAACATAGTTATTTATATTGTTCCATTTTGGGAAATTTTAAATTAATTTACTGAAGTACTCTTGTTTGTTTCAGGTTGTCCTAGTATTTATTCTAAGTATAGCTTCATTAGTGATTTACTTCATAGATGCCTCAAAGTGAGTAGAATTCAATTGTTTATGCATTTTATACATAATACCAGATCATACTGGCATTCTTTCAGCCTAGGTGTGAATACGGCTAGTTTCCCTCAGCAGTGAAATGTAATCTTGTTTGTTCTAATATGCCTTTGAGAAACTCTATGAGTCCTGTCTCCGGAGCCCCGACACATCCAGAGGGCGCCCTGGTATGTCAATTTTCCCAATAAACATTCTCCATATCCAGGGTGGGTAATTACCGGGTCCGAGAATTATGTGCCTTGAGTAGCCAATATGAAACAAGAATTATGGTCTTCTGCATTCTTCTGGCTAACATTTCTGCTGCATCACAAGCCGGTGTAATTTGGAATTCTAAGGCGTGTAAATTATTTCACCAAGTACTCCTATGATTAGAACCACCACTTCAACAGAATGTGTTCGGTAAAGCCTGCGGAGTTCAAAGAGTAAGTATTCATATTTAGTCCGTTATTCCTTCACGTTTTTGATGATGTTTGTTTCGCCAGAAGATGAAAGCCCCTCAATACCAAATTCCTTGAGGAATTAAGGATTTTCAGGGGGTCTATTCGTGGTATATCTCCCACAGTCAGCTGGTGTGATCCCAGTATATTCAATCTTTTGTGATGTACAGCATAACACTCCATCAATATATGGTGTGGTGTTTCTGGATGTTCCCCACAGAATCTGCAGGTGCTGTCCTGCTCTAAGCCTAGCTTCCTTAGGTGTTCTTTGAGCCTGCAGTGCCCCGTAAGAAATCCCGTGATTGTCTTTAGACTAGTTTTGCTGAGGTTCATCAGTGTCTTCGATCTTGCTCGATGGAAGTTACCGAGGAGATCTTTGGCCTGCCTTAGCCCTGGAAGTATTTGTCAGTAAGTTACTCTCATTGCTTCTTCTGTTTTATTGAGTTCGTCTTGAAAGTAAGATTTTCCAAGTCCGCAAAATGGTTCTGGCCCGATCAGTGGCGTTGATGCCCCTTTTCGTGCCAGGGTATCTGCTGGTTCATTGCCCTCCACTCCGACGTGCCCCGGCACCCAGAGGAGGATCACCTTGTTGTTCCTGCCTAGTTCATTAAGTTTGAAGTTTGTCTAGGCATTCCCAAACCATCTTTGAGTTGATGTTATATGAGCTCAACGCTTTGATGGCTGCTTGACTATCGGAGAGGATTGCGATTTCCTTGTTCCGGTATTTCCTGTCGAGGTTGAATTGAATTCACCTTCCTATGGCGTGAATTTCCGCTTGAAAAATATTGGGGAACTGGCCTATGGGTTCGGAGTATTTGGTGCGAGGCCCAAAGACTCCTGCTCTAGTTCCATCGGGAGTTTTGGACCCGTCCGTGTACCATGTTATGGTATTCTTTCCCAGTGCTCGAATGGATTCTATGCTCCATCCACTCTTGGTATTTAATTCCGTTCGAAAGAATTTCTCGAAACTAAATTTCCTGGTAATTTCTTCAGATTACGATGTGTGCTGTTCCTTTGAGTCCGACTTTAGCCAACCTGAGGTTTGCTCCCCAAGCAGTTCTCCTCACCATGATATGGAGAGGAGTGAGGTCCAGAATCACCTCTATTGCTGCTGTTGGAGTCGACCTTATTGCTCCTGTTATAATGTGCTAGTCTTTGCACTTTCTCCAGGCTTTTCTTTGTTATGGCGAGTTCGGTTCTGCCGTGCCACACTACTGCTCCGTAGGTGATCATAGGCCTCACTATCATGATGTACATCCATCGCAGTATTGATGGGTTACAGCCCCATGATTTTCCTGCAATGTTCCTGCACACTATCAGTGATGATTTTGCCTTGTGAACGATCTTTTCTACGTGTCTGTTCCAGAGTAGTTTTGAGTCTAGGGTAAGCCCTAGATACTTCACCTCTTGCTTCCATTCTAAGTCTGCTCGGTTAGTGTTCCGAGTAGTTCGTCTACTACGAGACTCCACATCAGAGGTGATAGTACCCCTCCTTGTGGGCATCCCCTGTTTGTGCTGATCCGAAAGCAGATATCGCCCACTTTCGTTTTAGCAGTTCTTGTTCGTTAGGGCCTGATTTATTGCTTCTATGCCTGGGGATATAGGCTAAGGCCGCAAAAGCTTGACAAGCTGGCAACAAATAAACAACACATGCTCTACATCTAGTGTCTGGGACCTCTGTACTCATCACGCGACTACGGTAGACCAAGGTGTTGAAGACACTATCCTAGCAGGCCATTATGAATCCCTCGGTCACGACTTCAGCCCACTGATGACCTGAGGAAAGCAAAGGTCAATTCTTTGGATGAGCCAAGGTCTCCAATATTTTCGAAGAAGACCCCATGCATTGGCTCATAGCTGAAAGTAGCTTGAAATTATCATCGAAGTAGAAAGATCATTTGATATCACGTCATTTCATTCTGTACATCCAGTCCAACAAGGAAAAGGAACCATAATAACGTAGTTTCACACCATGCTGTCCTAAAGACTAGCTGGAGCAACTATTGGAAGTAGCTCCAGCTTGACCTTGCCCAGAAGAGGCTGTCAATCAATCAATTAATCAATCAATGAATCAATCAAAATAAGCTTTATTATCAAAGAATAGTTTTCTTATTGACAAAGCATGTATAAATGAATATGTAAATTAATAACATTTAGTTGAAAGGCTGGCCTCTGATCGTACCAGTTTGTCCATGAAGTAACCTCCCCTACTAACTCTTGAACAGATTGACAATCTTTTTTTTTCAAAAATGGGTTGCGTTCATAAACACCCTGAGTAAGGATTGCTTACTCCGAATCGTCCGAAATCATATTCTAGCTTCATGCATTGGTGTCCAAACTAACATAGTTGATATTACATCAGAGGGCACCCAAACAAACTTGGCAATAGAAGATGAAGCAATGATAGATAAAATTCACAGAAACTGAAATGCCCATCTTATCTCATGAAACAGATAGATATTCGATGGACATTTTTGACAATGCTGATGAGAATCAACTACAACCCTCGGACGACGTGAATGACACAGGGAAGAAAATTTGGAATACTTGATGGGGTATATCTTACACAAACAAAAGGTGCCATTGTCCTGAAGACCATAACTAGAGTATCAATGATAGACAGTTCTACTACCAGTATAATGCAAGATGATCGTGTTATAAAGTGTACAGAGAAGCCTATGGAGAACTCTTTTTTCGAAAATCGAGACCAACACACGTATCAAAGGTAACAAATAAAATCTGCAAACAAACATTATGTCTACTGTCACTAAATATTCAATCCATGCGTAGTAAATATGATGAACTTTCGGTATTTCTTGATGATAAAGACTTTCCGAATGTTGTTATGTTAACTGAGCACTGGCTCAAAAAGAATGAGCCTTGTTTCATTCCTAACTATATCATACCCTAAAAATTTTGTAGAACTCTAGGCTATGATGGCACTATGATTTTAGTTAACGAAAACTTCTCTGAAAATTGTCCTGTTGAAAATATATTAAAGTTCGATCACTTAATGAAAGAGAAAGTATTCGAATTCATCTATTTGTTACTTCAAAAAAATTAAATTGTATATCCTATACTTGTATAGAGCGGTTAACTGTACAATATATTTCGTTGTTTTCGATGTTTTAGATAATAATGATAAGTATAAATATGGCAGGCTTTACAGTAGAGCAAATTATGATAGGTTTCATCATAAGTCTCTTGGTTTGGAATGGGAAAATATTTTATTGCAGACTGACCCATTTCTTGAATTTCACAATCAATTATACCTAGTCAAATGACTATGAATTAAAAAATCAAACGCAAACATAAGAAGCCATGGATAACGCAAGGAATTAAAACTCCCTCAAGGAATTTACGCTCATTAATCCCTTTTTTCATTATTATTTTAATTTTTATAGAAAAAGTTAGAGAAAAGTCCTAAAATTAGCAAAAGAAAATAACTACAAGAACAGAATTAATTATTCTAATAATAAAATGAAAGAGACTGGGTCGATCATAAACGATCTGAGAGGCAAATCCAAAGAAAGTAAGCAAATTGATATACCAATTAGTCCAGACGAGATGAATGAAAACTACTGCTCTATATCACATAATCTGAAAGAAAGTATAGTTGTACCATTTGACCCTTCGATTAATTTGAATGAATACTCAATAATAGACGATTTATCTGTTGTATATTATATTCGTATAGTAGAGAAATGAAAATTTTGGTGCCAAAATGTGAAAAAAGCCTAAGGCAACATAGTATTGCAGTTTTTACTCCAAAGTTCATCCAAAACTCATATAAAATCAGTTTTACGACATACTGAAAGATATATAATACACGAGACAGTTAATAATAAATAACACGGGGTCACTCTCAAGTAATGAATAAGCACTGTTTTCTATGAACTTTAATAATATAAGATTAGTCATTATTATTGTGACAGAGCTGGTCTGGGCGAGGGAGATCCGGAACTAATAGCTTACGTACAAGTGGATTCCGAACCACTTTTGCAAAACACTCCCAAACAACTCCAAAACCACTCCGCTTCTAGAAAGTTTTTATTGAGTAGGTGATTTGGTCCAGATTCGGGGGACTTTTTCAGATTTTTCCGTTCGTTGATCTTGTTAGTGAATTAGGCCATCTCATATGCAAAATCAATTATCCCCGTTATTGTTCGTGTAATTGCTGGTTTGAAAGTACTCGTAAATTTCACACTTAGATACTAAAAATAGAGATTTATTACCATGGTAATTCTCAGTCGACTGTTTTCCAAACTCTGATAGGTTTCTAACGAACAGATGATGGTTTCATTTTTAAATTCTATTAACGTAATGTTTTGTATTTCGAGATGTGAGAATCTCAAAGCTTATAACACGTTTGTCAGTCTTTCATTTTTCGTATTTTTTGTCAATTAACATGTGGATTGATAAGTATGTCATTTTGCCCCATCCCCCGTGCTGTTCAAGAAATTTTCAGCAATTCCGAAACTGGTGGAAGAGTCATAAATATTTCAAAACATTGGCATCTGAATCCTACTGAAAATACCTATGTTGGGCGTTTACTTGAAGATTGTAATATCTTGATTACTTAGGTTTCGGACGTCCATCGTCTTAATGGACTGAAAGATGTTTTACTTCTTCCACATGCAGCTGATGCCACTGTAGTGGACTCGCTCAACCATGAGATCTGGTCAAGACAGAGTCCAAACAGAGCAGGTTAATTTCAGAAGGGGCGTATTTCGGGGAGAATCTCTCAGCCCGCATCTCTTTTGCATCTCCCTATCGCCATTGTCCTTTTTATTACGAAAAACCCGTAGAAACAACTCCATCTTGATGCCGATACTTGTAATAACCTAGGGGTAAAATTGAGGAGAAGCTGCGACAACTCGACGTAAAAACTCGCAAAATATGCATCTTGATATTATAACAAATGCTTTCTTATAATTGAATAGAATTTTGTCACATTAGATACGACCAAGCGGAATCGTTAATGATTATTAAATATATGGGAACTTGGGCTCCATTGTCAAGAAAATTAGAATTATACCTCACAGAATTAAATATTGCAATCTCACGTTAGTTTTTTTATCGTTCTGCCTCCCTTGGATGCTATGATGTTACTTTTTCTCTTCACTGGATGGAATTGGAACTCATCGAAAATTTCGCAAACTTAATCGGTACTTTCTTGGATTCCAACTCATTGAAATTAATTATCAATTTGACAAGGCTGGAAGAGCTCATTTATGAAATTTTATAAATGAAAAACAGGATTCAACAACACTTGAATATTAATATTAAATTAATTAACAAACATAAAAACACCGAGTGAAAGATTTGATAAGGACATTCACAAATAATAGTTATTGAAACTGATATTAAAATGTAACGAGAACTGATTATGAATGAAATATAAATGAGGCAAGATAAGTTACTAACATCTTCACGATATGTAAAACAATAATCTAGCTAAATCAAAATTTGAATGCACTGAAAGTTAACAAAATCATAATGATTGATATGAAAGTTGATTGAAAGAATCAACTTTCCAGAAGAATGAGAAAAATTGTTTATGAAACTGAATAATTTATAATGAAAATTAAGTTATTCCTCATTCTGAAATTAGAGTTGAAACCAGAGGACTTGATGAAAAATTACCCAAATTTACACAAAAAATACAAAACTAACTAAGAGATCACATCTAGAGTGCTACGAGTTGAAACTACAACTGACCATTATTAGAACGATCCAAATTTCTTGCCTCTCACAGAATTATCAACATACCCTGAATAAATATCTATGTATGAAACGTCTCTGTTTATGATATTTTAGTATTAGTTATCAGAGGATCTTTTGTAAAAATTTACTTAGAAAGGTTCTGAAGTGGAAGGTCGAGTTGAAAACTGAAATGCCATTTGATACATTCTCGAGTGGTAGACTTTTATGAGAGGAGGCAATATTTCCTGGTGGTCCGGGATACTTTTAAATAATATTTCTGATCTTACTGATTTAATCTATGCGTTTGGTTACATTATTAGCTTGCATTCTAAATTGTCTGTTCCACGGATATATTTCCTCGGATGACGGAAAGCAGTGGATTTTTGAGTTTGGAGTGTCTACATAACATGATAGTACTGTATGGAGTCTGTAATGTCATCAGGAGTTCAAATCTACTTCTCTGCTTAGTCTGCGACCATGAAAAAGCAGGACTTTGAACATTTCTTTCTATGGCAGCAGTCCGTGCAGCCGATGAATTAATTTGGTCTCGTATTCGACTCTGAACGAGGTGACTCAAACTCAATCACCAAGTTGAAACACGCTCAGCAAAAAGCTGACGTCAATGCTGTGGAGACAGAAATACTCCTGCAACTACATAAGGATCTTGGCTCATCCAAAATTTTGATCTTTGCTTTAATCAGTTCAAGTGGGCTGAAGTCGGAGACCGTGGGATTCATAATGGCCTGCCAGAATGATGACTTCAATGCCTTGGTATAAAGTATTTGCGTGATTGTTACTAGATGTAAAGCGTCTCATAGGGCTCCTGAGACCATAATGCATTTGCTGTCAGCTTGTCAGGCTTATGAGTCAACCATAACACCTACGACACTTGGTATAGACAAGTTACTGTTGTTGCTTTATGCTATGGGGGATATTAAGTCCTTTGTGGAGATGAACTTATTGGAACTATTCATTCCCCACCCTGAGGCAAATACAAGCCAATGAGCCTTATGTAGTCCTAACCAACAATCAAAATAGGACGTTTTCAGCCCTTGGCAAAATGAACATCGTCCAAAAAGATGAAGAAAAACAGACTAAATACCGAGACCTGCTTCTTGAACTCCGCAGGCTTTACCAAAACCATTTCGTTAGAATGGTGATTCTGTGGATACCCTGAAAAGTGTCATATACCAGGAATTTCAAAATCTCAGTTTGGATATGAACCAAATTGAAAATGAACCTCATACCTCGCCTCATCGAGCTAACCTAACAAATGATTAAGTTTTTAATTTTATTTGATACCACTCGAGAGTTTGATATTATGTAGTTTATAACTTTACTATATCCTCACTTCTGTAGCCTGAGCAGCCATATTCAATTCTCGATTCAATCATACAATAACTTTTTTTCACAAAAAATGTTTCTAGGCGGCAAACTTTACCGATACATATACTGCAATAACATGTTTCTGCCGGGTTCTGCCGGTTTCTGCGTCAGTTTTCAATCTTCAACAATCAGGTGGAGCTTTATGCGGGAATTCAATTGTGAAGTTTCATTTAAGATTTCACCAAGGATTTCAGGGTTTACGCTTGGATTTTAAGATTTCAAAAGAATTTCAAAATTTCATGAAGATTTCAAGATTTTACTTAGGATTTCTGAATTTCTTGAGAATTTCAAGATTTCTATTGAGATTTCATAAGGATTTCAAGATTTCAGTAGGATTTCAAGATTTCATTCGGATTTCAAGATTTCTTGTAGGATTTCTCAATTAGTGGATTTCATTAGGATTTCATAGGGATTTCAAGATTTCATATTGGATTTCTGAATTTCATCAAAGATTTCGGAATTTCAGGTTGGATTTCTGGAATTCAGCATGGATTTCAGGGATTTCTGGTCATGTTGTACACCAGATTTCCGAAGTGAGACATCCCTCGCCTCATACCAAGTTTCTTGGTATAACCATTGACCATAAACTGAAGTTTGAGAATCATAACATATCTTTGGGAAAAAGACTAGCATCTGGTTGGTATGCAATTAGAGTCATATCAAATGAAGTCGGTATATCTGTAGACAACACTTACTGCAGTATGTGTTTAAACTACAAAAAAGGACCATTAGATATACGTGCAAGGCAAAAGCAAGAAACCATTGCAGGCATCTTTTTCTTCACCAAAGAATCCTAACTTTATCCTGTATCTTCATTGTAGAGACAGTATGTTTGATCCATAAAGAACAATCATCGATGCCTGTAGGTACTCAAAGTAGCAAACGCAACAAGGAAAATGAAAACAACCTAAGCCTACCTATACCAAAAACATCACAAGTAATGAATTCTCTTCTATATGAGAGTGAAAAAATATACAACCATTTGTCCGGACATATAAAATCTATAAAAAAATAAGAACTTCACAAGAGAAGTGAAAAATCTTCTTCAAAAGCGTACTTCGACTTGCAGGAATACTACGGGCAAACAATATAGGCCATTTTAAATCTAGTTTAAAATTAAAAAATTACTTGAATCTTAACTTTATCATTGATTTCATTCAACTCTACCTAACTCTGAAAGTGTAATAATTTTCAATATCATCCAGCTGTTTATATTCAATGAGACTAGATTGATAAAATACATCTTCAATGTTTTGTTAATTAAAATTATATTTTTTTGAACAATTTGGCACAGTATTGAATTGATTTGATCATGGGTGTACTTAGTGGATTGATGGAAACGCTTATTTCGAGTCTGAAAATCATACCGGCTTGCCTTGATGCTAAAGAAATCTTAGCAGAAATATTGCAGAAGGTCGTAATCCTTAGTTCACTCGGCTTACTCAGGGCACATGATTCTCGGACCCAGTAATCACTTACTCCACTGATATATAATAATATAATAATTCTCCGTCGAAACACTAATAGAGTGTACCCAAAGGCATAGCCTGTGCGGGCAGAGAACGGCTATTATTATAATTTGCCGTGGCGCTCCGGGGCGACTTACTGATGCTTCCGGTGGTGTATTCACTATTCATCTGTAGGAAAACCCGAAAAACCTACAGCACCACCGCGGGTGGTAGGTGCGCACTTCAAGCTAGCACCAGACGTTGGGAGTGTTTACTGAGGTTAATGATACACCAGCGCGCCCCCCGGATGAATCAGAGCACTGAAAACAGAGTCCAACTGGAAAATTCCCAACGGAATAGAATAATAAATCATTTGTTTTCATTTTACCATTGTTGTGGTATATGTTAAAAAAAAATCGAAGAAATGGTGGTTGAAAACTGTTGGTCAGTTCTCTAAGGTGGTACCTAACATTTAATTGCCCTTTATATTTCTTATTTGTTTCCATATCCATGCAATAATATTATACAACTGTTTTATCCATGGATGGATCGAATATGATATAGAATTCTATAGAATAATTGGTGACAAACGTTCAAATATGACCACTAATCAAGCAGAATCAACTTTCAACAGTGAAGAATTTCAAACTTCTTCATTTCTGAAGTTAGCCACTGAATCCCCCCTCACACCATTTATGTCACGCTAAAATAAGTTATATTAAAAAACAAAAGCACTTTCTGATAAAGCGATTCCAAAAATATTTGCATATCGACGAATTAGGAGAACAATATCTCAGCTACTGAAATGAATGCAGCAGCTCCTCAATAATCATGCAATTTCACTTGGCCAATCCATACCAAAGAACATTTTTATCCAGAACCTTTCCACGATTGATAGGATATTTTTTTATGTTCGGGTTCTCACGAAAATGAAAATCCTGTAATGTTCATATCAGACATCGTGAGATCCGAGAGAATTAGGTGGGAATTGCATGGGGTTCTTGAATTTCTCCAGGCCGTATGTCTCAGGTATTACCTCCCAAGGTAGGAAGTTCCATAACTCTGCTCTTCGTTGCATGAAGGAGCCCTCAAAAAGTTCGGTTTATAAGTGACGACAAAGGGATGTAAAGATTGAACTCGACAGGTTAGTCTCGATAGGACCGCTAATGTTGGAACGATCGATGATATTTCAGAAGAGTACCGTCTATGAAAATATCTATAAAACAGAGAGAGTTCGCGAACTTTCCTCTCGTGTTCCAAAGAAGTAAGCGAGCTTGTAAGCGACGCATCACTGAAGAGACGAATGGCCTCTTTTTGGACAGAATCTAGAAGTTTAATAATTGTATGTTTTGGGCTCCGATCAACTGACACAACCTAGATGAGTAATACTCAAATAGTACTGAAGGTAACATCTTTTCATAATGTTATCCCTCAAATCATGACATTGTTGCCATGTCGCAATTTTTTAAAGCTAGATTTTGATTTGTGTCGGGTATATTCATGGCAATGAAAACCCAAAAATACTGTCTTATTGGAGAAAATATTTAACAGTAAGAAGGAAATTGAAATGTTCATTGCAGCTTGTTGGAGTATGTAAAAACGATAGTATTTCCATCGCCGAACGGAGATTTTTTCGTTGTCGATATAGTCTTGTCAGTACGGCAACGCTGCATTTGATATTTGACAGAACAACAACGAAAAATTTTTTGTTTTCGTATTTGGCTTATTGGACTGTATTTTCGTAAATAAAGGGCGAATTCTGAGTTGATTTATGTAAAACTATAGTTGGTTTTTATTATTAAGTAATGGTGAATAATTGTGAAATGTGTAAAAGACCATTTGAACCTGAAAATCAAAATATGTCATTTCATAGGTAAGCTACCAGTATTGTAACTATCGAGAAAGGGAAACAACGCACGATAATGCCGGTGAGGGAAGATGTCCCTTACAAACAAATTTAAAGGCGTGAGTGGCGAGTTACTCATCTACAGTTCGATTGTTTTATCTTTACCCATCACACATCCTCTATCGAACATCTTTTTCTAACAACCGCTATGAGCGAATGAAAATTCGTTTACATTTGTCTGCTAAGCTAAGAATTATGGTATTGTGATGACGCACGGGAAAGATAGAATAATCGAACTGTAGGTTGTGTTATTTGATCGGAGGTTTTGGGGCTGATTTCCATGTCTGGAAACAGTTTTCCAGGACAGGTCGAATCTGTGCCTCATAAATCATAGTCAGTTGATGGGGACTGAAATAGCTTTTGGCACGGAACAGGAAACCAAGTTTTTGAGAGGCACTTTTGGCAATCGACCTCACATGATTTTCCTATGAAAGGGTAGGTTCTGCTGATGGTGATACTAAGCTTCGAAATGGAGGACTTCATTAGAATGGATATACCTGGCATAATTACAATGGCCACTGTGAAATCGGCCTTTCCAGAGCAAAGAGATGCTTGTGTTTTGTTCGCATTCAGTTTCACCAAGTTGTTGGTTTCCCATTCTAGGATTTTTTACAAAATTAAATCGTTCACGTTCCTCTTGCGTTCTTTTCTGGTTTCACGGGCTGATATCGTAGCTTTGAAAGAAAAAATGGTGCGAAGCTATACACTGTACATGATGTAGTTCCCAACAAGTCATCGATGTGGAGAAGAAACAGTGTTTGTACAAGAATGGATCCCTGTGGAACACGAGCACAACATTGATATGTTTCGTGTTTTTGGCACACTCTGTATGATATGAAAATATTTTCAAAATGTAGCGCTGATAGGTCTAGGTCCCTAACCACCCTTAAGGAATTTTTTTTTGAAATCAAATGCCATAATACTTCGAGTCGAATAACGTGAATAACCCTGTATATATCTCACACATCTTCTCTGTAGTACGAAGACTCTATCGAGAGTTGTTGTGAGACTGTACTAATGAAAAGTGAGTTATCCTAGCTGTTGATAAATGAAGTTCAAGTATAACAATGTCAGTTGTATACGTGAATAAAATCACAAACCTTACAGAGGTTTATTGATGATGTCTTTCGCGAATTGGTTCATTATCACGCTTACTCAGACGATGGGAATTCTTCAGAGGAAGAAGCTCGGAAAAATACCTAGCTGTAGAGAAAAAGTCAGTGAAACCAAGCAACTGTGACAGTAGAAAGGTGAGGGCCTTGTCTTCCCTAGCCTGCACAAAGCCTCTTGAAGACTTCTGAGGGTTGCTAGTAGGGGTGTTGCTGGTCTACAGCCAAATATAACATTTTTTTCAAGCATTTCAACCATTCGAAAAAATCATACAATATCAGAGATAATGATGAATTGAAAATGAGGAAATAATATATAATATAATAGAAATGTCCAAATTGATATTCTTATAAAAAAATATTAAGGGCATGAAAATGGATGAAAAATATGATACATGTATCTACCAAATGGTAGTATAATCATTCTATTAAAAAAAAACACTCAACTTTGACGATTTTCCTCTGTTGCCCTATAAATTTGGCTATTCTGGTTATATGATCTATTGTCTAGTACACTTAAGTTTTCAATCATGTTTATTTGTACCTATCGTATATATCGAGTTATTTCGTGGAAGATCAAGGATTTTTAGTTTCCACCAATCATAAAACTGTTATTTTCATGTTTTCATAAAATTCCTATTCATAACCCTAGATATATCCGTCACATGGTACATACTGTGATTCTTTGGGAAACGATGGGGGATATAAAAAATGGTAATACAGGGTGTCCTTCAACATCTTGACGTTTATCGAGTATTAAAAAATTTCTTTCTCAGTGGCTGATTTTTTTTGTCTGATCATAGACACAAACGTCTTATTGATAGCAGCATGTCTTCTGATGTACCAGAATTTTCTGAAAGATCCAAAGTGGCTCCTAATTTTTGGAAATCAGTTTGGTTCCATGTGGCTACACATTTGACCATTTTGTACAAGCAGCTGTGTGAGACTTACTTTTCACAACTCAGTACTCTATACATGTCTCTACATGTTGGTAACTGTCGCAGTGGGTTCTTACGAGAATCACACTATGTTTTGTCAACAGAAAAAACAGAAGCGATGGACGAGGGCAGGAGTTGTTGCCCGGTCATAAGATTAACAGTTAAGATAAAAAAACACTGTTTGGGTACGTATCTTTCTGATGATCAGTATGAGTCAACAATAAACCCTTCGTCATCGTTGGACATCTTCCAAACAACCAAAAAACGTCCAAAGATCGAAAATAAACTCCAGCATTCAGACATGATGCATCGTTGCGACGACTAGTGCAGCGGCAGCGGCTGCAATATAGCAGAATCACAAAACTCTAGTGAAGCACAATATGATTCACTGTCAACCTTTATTACGTGAAACGTTGGAATCACTTGTCAAATTGTATTGTCTGAAGATTTGATTTACAGATTTACGAATATTTTGTATTGTACGAAGGCGTAGAAGGGCCACGAGCAATTTTCAAAGTCGGACTCCCGACTTTAATATCGGACCCCCGACTTTAAAGTCGGACCCCCGACTTCAATCTCGGACCCCCGACTTTATTCTCGGACCCCCGACTTTAATCTCGGGATTGCTCAAATCAATTAGGAATGAGAAAGTACTTTGAAAAAGACATAGTAAAATACCTGTAAATATAACTTTTGAACTCATCAAAGTTATCTGTAAAACTATAACAAATATAATAATGCATTATTTGAATCTGAATGATTTGTTGTCTAAGAACCCGAATGGGTTCATGATTAACATCTATTGAAATTGCTTCATGTTATCTACTCAGTTATGTTCATCAACAACTTGACAACAATAAAATATGTAGACAGCTTTGATACGGTGTATTCTGAAATATTAGGCATAAGCTATTTTAACATTGTTGACTGGGAGAAATAATGTATGGCAAATCAAAGAATGATAATGAGATGCTACGATGTGAGATCAAATGTATAAGTGATGTGTAATTGGGTGTTCCTCAAGGATCAGTTCTAGGACACCATATTTTTATACTCTACGTGAATAATCTAGCTAAATATCTTACAAATGGCCAAAATCGACTAATCTCAACATCTGAATCTGTTGATTTGTTGTATGAGATCAGCATGGGTTCAGAATAAACATCTTTCGAAATTGCGTCATGTCATTGGCTCCATAATTTTGATCAACAATTCGACAACAATAATTTTGTGATGTCTTTTCTATTAGATCTATAGACAGTGGTCCATACCGTGTATTCTGAAAAATGATATTGTTAATTGATAAAAAAAATGTTTAAAATTGTTTTTTTTGTTAATCAGCTGTCATATCCCTCAGAAGTCGGAACTTGTGCGAGCTAAGGATTAGCAAGGTCTTACTTTTTAACGTGCGATTCCTAGCACGAGACCAGTGACCATGCTGGGAATCGAACCCACGTCCTTCTGATTGATAGACTAGCGCTATACCATACACTGTGGATACAATCAAGCTATCATCTTATTGGATTCCTATTAACATTGTTGTCTGGGAGGAATCATAATCAGCAAATCTAAAAATGATAGTGAGTTGCAACCATGTAAGATCCTAGGCATATACTTCCCCCAAGGATCAGTTCTTGTACTTCTTCGTTTCTATGTGATCATATATTCTTACGATACGATGGTCACAATTTCAGGAGACAATGTAGAAAGGTGTCACCGATATCGACAAATTCTCAATTTGAGAAAAAACGATGACCATCAATTTCCATCTGAGAAGAGACATGACAATTTTTTAAACAACAGTATAACCATCAATCCAATAATGGACTAAACCATTTTTTAGCACTACCGAAAGAGTGAAGTTCTTAGGTTTAGTGGTAACATTTACAGGCAAAGTTATTGTGCATTCTATAGTTGAGGACAGTCCTAAAAGTTGACAGGGACTCTAAAAACGCCCCGTTACAAAGAATTTTCGCAAATAGCTTGTTGTTCAACTCGACATGAAATAGGATTTGTTTAGTCTCGAGCAAATTATGTCTATTCTAGAGTCCCAAATTAGTCTTTTATCTTAATGAAGACCTAAGAACTTCACTTCGTCAGCATATCTTGGTACATCATTCACGTATAGTACAAAAAGAAGGGGTCCAAGAACTGATACTTGGGGTACACCCAACTGCACATTGTATATACAGTTGATCTTGAATCGTAGCACCTTACTATATTTTTTTTTATTCGTCATATATGATTTCACCCAGTCAACAATATTAATAAGAATCCCAAGAGGCGATAGCTTGATACCCAATATTTGGAAACACATGGTATGGAAACCATTCAATTGATCCAATATGAAAGAGATCACAAACTTATTGATGTCAAGTTGTCGATGAACATAACTGAGCAGATGACATGACTCAGATTGAATAAATATGTTCATTCTGAACCCATGCTGATGCTTATAAAAAAATTCAATCACATTTAAATGTTTCATTATTCATCAGTAGCTGAGGTATCTGGCAGTGGAGCTTCTGGCTTGCATTGGACAAACGTTCGAGGCCTCAATACGCGAGAATCTTTTTTCCCACTAACATAGGTCTCTTCAGGCAGCCACATGACTTGTAAAGCAAATGTGATGTGAGTTGTCTGGATGCCAATCCCACGTATCGTTAAGTTAAGTTAAGTTGATAATATATAAGTAGGCATTTTTCAAACTGCTTATTCCTAAAGTATTTGAGTTAGCCCGACATTTGAGTCGGGATCCCGAGAATAAAGTCGGGCTCCGAGATTAAAGTCGGGGGTCCGAGATTAAAGTCGGTGGTCTGACTTTAAAGTCGGGGGTCCGAGATTAAAGTCGGGAATCCGACTTTAAAGTCAGGATTTGAAAAAAAAATTGCTCGTGGCCCTTCTACGCCTTCGTAGTATCGAGGGTTGGTCAGTACAACAAACAAATGATGTCAGAGGGCCTTTTCAGAAAGTTGTGAGCTATAACGCCTCTCATCATGCTGGTGCTTCTCTGTGGAAAGCTAATGACCGCTTGATAGAATCTGTATAGTGCCTATCTTGCCTCTCTTCCCAGAATTATAAGAAGAGGAAGTAATCCCAGTAGGGCTTTCATTCCACGATGGTCTTTGTAGTCCGTTCAGTTTAGCCTGGGCTATTTTTGTTGGCCTTTACCATATGTGATCATTGGTCACGTCACGTACAGCCAAAATATATGTATTGGTGGCATGCTCCATGTCCTGCCACATATCCTGAGACATGTCCATAATAATAGCCTAGCCTTTCGAACCGAGTTTCAGGTCAGTTTCTTATCCAGGGTTACTATCAGATGTTTTTCAAATCGCAAAAGGAATTCTGGGGTTATCTTCAGCTGACAACTGAATACACCACCAAACATCAGTAGGTTGCCCTGGAGCGCCTCGGCAAATAAAAATAAAAGCCGTCCTTTACCCGTACAGGGCACACTATATTATTATAATTTTATTTTATTCTTTCCGTCCTGAATTTCCCAATCAGGTCCTGTCGCCGGAGCCCAGATATATCCGGAAGGCGCGCTGGCGTATCATTACATCAAGTCAACACTCCCCACGTCCGTGGAGTGAGTGATTACTGGGTCTGAGAATCATGTGCCCTGAGTAGGCAGAGTGAACCAGGAATTACGGTCTTTTGCATTCATTCAGCTAAGAATTCTGCCGTATCACGGCAAATCGGTATAATTTTCAGATCCAAAAGTAGCGTGTCCATCATTCCACCAAGGACCCTCATGATTAGAACCATAATTTTTACAAAATGGTTTGGGTAAAGCCTGCGGAGTTTAGGTTCCATCCAGAACCATTCTGTTATGTAGACCATTGTATGGGGAAAGTATATCCGTAGATAAGACGATTTAGGATGATAGCTCCTATGATGATGCATTGAGTTGTTGCAGCTCTTCCCTAGTCCATTTCATCACTCCAAAGGAATGAAGTAGAATTGAAACGGCGAGCATATTAGTTGCAGCAACTTTGTTGTTTCCCAGTTCTGATGACCTGATTTGTCGGAGTTTGTGGTGATACTTGCCGCGGAGAGAATTTTTAATAGTGGTTACCTCTTGGGAACGGCGTTGTTCCACCCCTAGGTAAATATACGTCTCTCTGGCATCCATATCATGTAGGATGCTTCCGTTAACGTCCACTCTGCATTTAAAGCATCGTCCCCTTCTGATATGAACCATCATGAGTTGAAAACTCTTGCAGATGGTGGTGGGAGCTTGAAAATATTTTTCACCAATTATTCAGCTCAACAGGGCCTGGAGCAGCAAAGTTCTTCGAGCCTTTGAGGATTCGTCAAGTTTTTTCTGGAGTTATCGGATTGCGCAGTTCAGTGAGCTCAGGCTGACGAAGCCTCGTGCAGAAAGCTTGAAACTTTACTGGGGCTGGATATCTATGTTAAGTGGCGGCGGATAATCAAAGATATTCTTCTAGCAGGTTTCCACTCGATCAGCTGCCGGCGAGTTATCTACAATACGTGGTGGCTGTTGGAACAAGTGAGAAGGTTAATCGCCGCACTTCATGTTTTCCACGATGCTTCTCGCCCGCCTCACTAGTGACCTCTTTGCAGCCACCAGCATTGGTGTCCTATCAAGACAGTGCCGGTCGATGGTAAACAGCATGCCTTGATTTAGTGTGTGGTGAGCTCGTCTTAATTTAGCGGCAATTCGCTACGTGATGGCCTATTGGCCATCACGTAGCCCACACACTGGATGCAAGATGCTTGTTGTCTCGCCGACTTGATTATCATCAATACTATTATCATATTATTATACTGTCATTCATTGAAACTGAACTCGATCTAATTTTATTGGCACTTGAAGATGTTTCAATGTTCTTCCTTTCTTGATTTTCTTGTAATCACATTCCCGTTGTTCTGGCATGGTATAAAAGAAAGAAGGAACACGGAAAATTGCCTCGAGTGACTTTTCCTAGCACTGAAAACATAATAATGATGTGTATGCTGCAGCCTGTTCTATGAGGTCTCAGGGTGTCTTTATTGCAAGAGGAAAACAGTAACTCGTTCCGCATCAGAGGTGAGTAGCGTTGGGATGTCCGGACTCCAGGCACCCCCTTGAACCCCGAGTATATAATAAATTGAAAGTGAATGTTCTTTTCTTCATCCCGTTTCATCATTGAGCGATACTATTAATGGAGTAGTGAAATATCTTTCTTTTGTTTCAGCGATGGCGTGGAACGCTGCCAAGAGTGGAGCGACAACGTCACTCAACAAATCGACCTTGCCTTCAACATATTTTTTATGGTGTATTTTTTTATACGAGTAAGTACAAATAATTGTTTTTTTTGTTTTATACCGAAAGTATTGAATTTCCTGAGAGCTATATGCACGTTGCAAATTATATTCCACCTCTTCAGTCACCGTACCTATTCCAATAAAAAAATTTGAATATCAAAGTTCCCGAATTATGGAATGTTTCAGAAGGTTTTGTTCAATTTCTGTTGATGATGGAAGATATAAAAAATATTCTTTCACAGACGTGTAGGAGAAACACAAGACATTTTAGAAAACATTGAGAGTTTTGAATTGCATAGTTGACAGATATAGAAATATGTCGCTCGAAAAATGGGAAGTCTTTTTGAACAAAATAATGAAATGTATATTTGAGTCATTGAGTTGACATTCTGATATTTTTATTGATATTATCGATTTTCGTCTGGATAATTGAGGATGAACCTAAATTTGCCCGAGTGGACATTGAAAAATGTAAGCTTTTACGTCACGCGCAAAAACTACGGGTATAGCGGGCTGATGAACACTACACTTGATAGGAAGAACGTGTCCTAGTTGTGCATGAAAGAGGAGAAACATTTCTTTCGAGATATTTCGATAAATTTTTATGAAAGCGCGGAAATTAGATCAATCTTCGTACAAAGAAATATCATTCAAAAGTCCGTTTTTGATTTAATTGATCTCTCAGATAATTTCATAACTCAGGAACAATGGTAATAAAATTTGCTTGCAAAAATTTTGGATCCACACTGTATGAAATTCAAAGTTTGACACTTCTTACAAAGTTATTCTTAATCAAAAGTCAATTTTGTACTTTCAACTTCAGGAAGAGAAAAGTTTATTCTTCTATGATATGCTTCCGAATGAAGATTGGTGATGACTGAGTTTGTTCTAACTAACCGACATCCGGCTTTACCTCTACGAACACCTCTCAGAAGTTCTCAAAAGATTTGTCCCGTGCCAAACGGAAATAGCCATTACCTCTGCCCGGGATATAAAGGCTTGAGTGCCGAGGCTTAGATTAATGTCCTGAGAAACATGCACGCTCTCGTTCAATTGTTCTTGTTAACCACTCATTCATGACCTTCATTACTGTGTTGAAGTGGCCTGGAGTCTGGAGGCTTCAGTCGTTGACTGCACTACAATGTGCAGATGCAGGAGAGGGAAGTTCAGGATCACCTCAAGGGTAATCGTGGATATGCTGTTCATGGCACCAGTGACTCCAAGCAAGGCCGATCTTTGTTAGCTAGCCAGATTCTTTCCCTTCGCCACTAGTTCTACCTTTGGAAACCACAGCAGGGCTCGATACGTCAAAGGAATTGTATTGGTCCCCATATTTTACTAAATGAACGCCTGGCCTTCATCAGTAATGTCCTTGCTTTTGTCAGCACATTTTCTAGTTATTGGTTCCAAGTGAGTTCAGATTTATCACCAGGTATACTTATTTCAACTCTTAATACATCTCTCAATACATCACCAAATATCCGGAGAACTCTGTTGGTCTCTAGGTTTATTTTCCTGATGAGAGAACAATTTCGATTTTTGGTGGGTGGACCTTGGGATTCTTCCTCATGAACCAAGCCTGTATACGTCTGTGAGGTCTGAGTGCATCAGATCCACACAGACCGCCATGTACTTCGAGAAGTTCGAGAAACATGTTTTTTCAGTAATTTTCCATGTCGGAAGTTTTTTCGAATTCCTACGCGTTCTCTATCTAGCCTTCAGGGTGGAAAGGGGTATTTTTTTGTTTATGGCATTATCATGGATTTTTGAACCGGAAAAATAGACAGACACATGGAAAAGCAAGTTAAATAAAAGCTTGTAATACTTATTTACTGAAGCGAAGTGATCGTGGTGCCTATAACAAAAGCTACTTTTCGAATAAATAGCGTTTTATCACATCTGAGACGACCGAGCGAAATCGTTAATTTAGAGTGATTATCGATATAGTTGCAAACCAATATTTATAAGAGAGAAATTGTTAACTGCTCCATCCATCTATATTTTGAAATGTTTGAAATACATTAGAAGCAACTTGGAATCCTTCGATACCAATGCTTCTTCGATATATCCGGAAGGCGCGCTGGCGTATCATTACATCAAGTCAACACTCCCCACGTCCGTGGGGTGAGTGATTACTGGGTCCGAGAAGCATGTGCCCTGAGTAAACGGAGTGAACCAAGAATAACGGCCTTCTGCATTCTTCCGGCTAGGTTTTCTGCCGAATCACGGCATGCCGGTATGATTTTTAGATTCGAGAGCAGCGTGTCCATCATTCCACCAAGGACCCTTATGATCAGAACCACCATCTTGACAGAATGGTTTGGATAAAGCCTGCAGAGTTCAAAGAGTAGATCTCGATATTTAGTCCGTTTTTCCTCCTCTTTTCGGACGATATTCGTTTCGCCAGGAGCTGAAAACTCAATGACGAAAATCGTCCTACTTTGGTGGTCGAGAAGGACTTCATCAGGCTTATTGGCTTGTATTTGCCTGAGGGTGGGGAATGAGTAGTTCCACTAGATTCGGCACTTCTCATTCTCCACAACGGACTCAATATCCCTCGGAGCATAAGGCAACACCGGTGTCTCGTCTACACCGTACGAGTGTCGTAGATGGTGGTACAACATTCGTAGGGCCGCGCTTTGTCTGTGGATATAGGCTGAGACCGCATAAGCTGAACAAGCTGACAGCAAATGCATTAAGATCTCAGCTGCCCCACGACACGCTCTCCATCTAGTGTCAGGGACTACGCGACTACGGTAGACGAGGGTGTTGAAGACACCATCCTGGCAGGCCATAATGAATCCCTCGGCTTCCGACTTCAGCCCACTTGACCTGAGAAAAGCAAAGGTCAGGTTTCTGGATAAGCCAAGGTCTTCAATGTTTTTGAAGAAGGTCCCATGCATAGGCTTATCCTTATGTAGCTGTAGGAGCCTGTCATACTCCGCAGCTTTCACGTGGGCTTTTTGCTGAACAGGTTCCAACTCGTTGACAGAGTTTGGGTTCGTCCGTTCAGTGTCGAATATGAGACCAAGTTCATCGGCTGCACAAGTTGCTGCCTTGAAAAGAAATGCTCCAATCCCTGCTTTTTCATGATCACATACCAAGCAGAGAAGGGGATCTGAACTCCTGATGACTTTACAGGCTCCATCCAGTACCATTCTGTTATGTAGACACTCCAAACTCAAAAGTCCACGGCCTCCCCGTTGTCTGGCGAAGTATAAGATATGAAGATGCATCATTTTGCGAGTTTTTACGTCGAGTTGTCGCAGCTCTACCTGAGTCCATTTCATTACTCCAAAGGAGTAAAGTAGAATCGGAACGGCAAGCATATTAGTTGCAGCAATTTGTTTGTTTGTATATTGTTACTTATATTATTATTAGGTGATTACTTTATAAGTCCAATTTGATTTCTGAATTAATATTTTTCAAATTTTTATTTCGAAACAAGTGTGAGATACACTTATCGTTGCACTCGATATTCATTTATGATTGATTATGTACCTGTCTTTTTGTAATTTGTGATTTGAATAAATATCTATTATTATTTTTATTATTATACATACTTCAGCTTTTATCATATGGGCCTCAGTGGTTATGATGGTAGAGCGCTAGTCTATCAATCAGAGGGACGTGGGTTCGATTCCTAGCATGGTCATTGGTCTCGTGCTAGGAATCGCACGTTAAAAGGTAAGACCTCGTTAATCCTTAGCTCGCACAAGTTTCGACTTCTGAGGGCTGTCGTAGGGGGATGACAGCTGGTCAACGGAAAAAACAATTTTAAACAAATAAGCAAATAATCTCAGGTATTCCTAACAAAGCTGAAAGGATTCTTTTATTTAATTGGGTTTAACGATGCCTTCGCTGATGATTGGCAATAACCATGAAACCGGTAAGTAGGGGTTCCCCAAGTTTTTCTTGCAAAAAACTTTGCCAAGTTTCAAACATTCATAATTCAATTCCATTGAATGGGTTAAACAGGAATAGTGGATTGAATAATCGATTTTATATTATTATTTTGATTATTTCCCAGTACTTGCACTTTACTGTTTGGAACCTTTGGTGTAGTAATGAATATACTGGAGAATATACAAGAGGGAGATTAAATTTAAATGTAATCTTTCTCTTGAAGATGGTCACTTGGTGACCGAAACACGTGCCGAGGTGTTGAAAATAGTGGTTTGGTGTTGGGATAAAATTCCAGTATACAGGCCGCTTCTTTTATCATGTGGTAACATTGCTATATTCTAAACCGTAATAGATACAAAGACGATTAAATGGGAAAAAAGGTAACTATTGTGGTGAGCAGTAAATTGGTCATAGAAAATTTACGGGGATTCTCGCCCTTCCCAACTTATACAGGGAAAACTGAAAATGCTGTTTTCGTTTTTTTACGAATAGAATTGTTATTTCAGAAAATATAAAAAAATTAAAAAGGAAAGTTTTATTGTATTCAAAATGTACTAGAACTACGTAATGATAAATTTTTAATCAAACGTTTCGTGTCAAATCCGCCATCATCAACTATTTTTTTCAAATACGGACCTGTCTATTTCATCACAAATATTGATAGAGCGATAAAATCACAACTCAGTGGTATATCACACTCGACATTTTTATAACGTTTCATATAAAATAACTAGCATCATCAGTGACAACAGCATTTTTAGTTTTCCCTGTATAAGTCGGGAAGGGCGAGAGTCCCCGTAGATTTTCTCTGACCAATGTACTGCTCACCACAATAGTTAAATTTTTTCCCATTTAATCGCCTTTGTATCTATTACGGTTTGGAATATAGCAATGTTACCACATGATAAAAGAAACGGCCTGTATTTATTTCCCAGTAGTATCAACAAATTTTTCCCATTAGATTGAATTCATTGAATGGACATAAATGCTTGTTTGAATAAGTATTTTTTTAGGGTAATCAAATAATTTTATATATCTGATCATATTACCAGATAATTACAAGGTTTGAAACAATATTCTGGTCAAAATGAGTTATGGAAGGAGTTGGTTGAACAAGATATTTGGTTCATGCAATTCAATTTCATTTGATTGATTCTTCAAAGTTAATCCAGAATGAATACATAATTAACCTCATTTTAAGACTACATTTTGTCGTGCATATATGACACTTTCATTGTTTTTTTCTGTGACGTAATCTGCAGGTCCCGGGTCTGCCTTGCTCGCACAAGATCTCCTTCTGATGTTTTTGTTCGTAAACTTGTTAGATTTGAAAAAACGAATTTTACAACAAAGTTTACAAAATCATGTCATGTCAAATATCAATCGTTGCATTTTGCGGAAACTGAAAAAAGTTATAGAAAAATGGTACAAACCTCAAATCCCCGATCCCGAATTGTGTGTCCCGTTTGAGAAACCTACTTAAAATAAAGAATGCATCCATGGAAGCGTGTCTCGAAAAACATTATTTATACGTATCATACACCGCATTCTAGAGAACCGAAATCACGTTTCAACTTTTGGCAACTACCCATCTCGTATTGTAAATGGTGATGCCAAACGAAATCATGCAGCTTTGTCTCTCACTTCACGTTGTGAGTTATTACCGTCTCGTACGTTGAAAACATGTGATGATCCTTTTGTTTCATTAGTAGACATTCTCCTAACTTCCTAATAGTACAGCGATTGGGTTGATTGAGTAGGGAACTACATGGGTTCAACAGTTTTGAACGTGAAATTCAGTGTTATTACAAAATCCCGGGTGTCCCCAATTTTATGTGACAGGCAATATCTGTTCATAAATTGTGTATTGTATAAATTGTTTTCATTTATTATACCTACTCTTCAAATGTTCGGAAATCCGACTGTCTGTTTCTGGGAGGACGAGGGGCGTGTGTCTTTCGCTCATAGAGCTACGTTTTGATACATATTCAAATATACAGGGTGTTTGGAGCTACAGACCAAAATCGTATTTTTTATAATGTATTCCATGTTTCTCCAGAAACCTATGAACTGAGGATTTCTGTGGGAGTCTGCCAAAACATTCATTTCGTTGCCCTCATAACCTGTCACAGGTCTAGGCAAGTTTCTAGTTGCTCTCAAAGATGATTCAAACATTCCAATTTTCTACCCATTCCAATGAATTTTCTCAAATTCATTCGAGGTAAATCAGGATTTTTTATTGAATTCTGTTCTGCTGATAATTTTGTTACATTAACCATAAATTATGAATAAATTCATAGAAATTACATTTGAGTTATTATTTTCTGTCATAGTAAGTACTTTCATACCTACGGAATCTGATATCAAGATAACAATGAAAAAAGTGACCTATATGAAGTTAGCGAGACAACTCCGTAAAAATGTATAACAGATTGTCTTATAATTTGCCGCCTTTTTGTGGCTAATCAGTTGAGGGAAAAAAATGTGATGTTTCGCTAACTTCATCCGAATTCATCGAAACTACTTCCGTAATTTCTGTTTTTTCACAGTTCTGAAGTATCCATTATTTCCCGCTTTTTTGGTGCTAATTAGATGCGGAGAAAAAAAAATTGTGGCTCTTTTTTTTTAAATATGTGATGTTTCGCTAACTTCATATATTCACAGTTCTGAAGTAACCATAGTTTGCCGCCGTTTATCCCTAATTAGTTGCGGAGAAAAAAATATTGTCGCTCTTTTTTTTTAAATATATGATGTTTCGCTATCTTCATATGAAGTTAGAGAAACAACTTCCGTGATTTCTGTTTTTTCACAGTTCTGAAGTATCTATAATTTGCCGCTTTTTTGTCGCTAATTAGTTGCGGAGAAAAAAAATTGTCTCTCTGTTTTTTAATAAAAATATGCGATGTTTGGCTAACTTCATAGGAGGTTAGCAAAAAAACTTCCGTAATTTCTATCTGATATCAGTTCTGGAGTATCCATAATTTGCCCCCTTTGTGATTTTATTTTACTTTTCTTCCTCCCAACCAAAAGTGTTTCAGTCACTTCTTTTTTCTGTTTGTTACCATATTTTCAATCGTTGAAGCTTTTAAATGTCTTCAAAAATGAGAATATCAAAATTGCCCAACGTATCGTCACTACTACTAATAGTCTCCCATCTGAAACTTACCAATTGAAACTTCGGAAAGGGATGGAAAAATAAAATGTCGTTTACAAAATTCCCTGTCAGACTTGTGACAAAGCGTATATTGGACAAACATCAAGAATTTTTTCTGGACGCCTAAGGCGCAATGCACACTGAACGGACGTAGGCGAGGACGTGGCAAGAACGGGGCACGGACGTGGCGGAGACGTGACGTGTGCTAATTCACATACAAGGGGCGGGGAAGTGACGAGAAATTTCGGTCAGTAGCAGAAACGGCAAGGTGAAGTTAGTTTTGGCTACAAACCATCAGGAAGTACCTAACCACGTATTTATCAGAATGTGCCCCGATTCCATATCAGGATAGGTATTGTGTACAAATAGTAAATAAATAAAAATAAATTGTGAAAATACAGTAGATTACAACTTACCTTGAACACCAAATTTTTTAGCGATTTTCTGCCAAGCTTGATCCTGGGCACTCCTATTACAGTAATCTGAACGACTATAATCGTATAAGCATGGATAATTTTCAATTTCCTCACAAAACTGAATGTTGAATTCAATATCGTCTCGCGTTTTGAAAAATTTTCACTACGCAACAAGTGTCGTACAACGCACGTGTCTGTTCCTGTACGCCACGAGCGACTGGCAAGAGACACGGCGAGGGCGGGATGGCCGTCGCCTCTGTGTGCATTGGACCATTAAAGTACATAGAAGAGACGGAGGAGCGACATAAGTATGTGCCACGTCCTCCTCGCCTGACGTCCGTTCAGTGTGCATTGCGCCTTAGGCGCCGTTGTACCAGACGAGAATTTTTCAAAATGCGAGACGATATTGAATTCAACATTCAGTTTTGTGAGGAAATTCACGCATAACGTCGAATGTTCCACCCGTTTTCCCCTTTTTTAGCCACAATGGATGAACCCAAAATCGTCTGTATTTTTGCACATTAGCCAAGTAGACCAAATCCAACATATCTTCATCATCTTCATCAGAACTTGAAACATCCATGTTTTAATCTAGTTGGTAACCACAAATTTGTAGCCAAAACTAACTTCACCTTGCCGTTTCTGCTATTGACCGAAATTTCTCGTCACTTCCCCGCCCCTTGTATGTGGATTAGCACACGTCACGTCTCCGCCACGTCCGTGCCCCGTCCTTGCCACGTCTCCGCCACGTCCGTGCCCCGTCCTTGCCACGTCCTCGCCTACGTCCGTTCAGTGTGCATTGCGCCTAACGTACCATAAAAGTGATTGCAATACAAAGAAATCAACTTGGGCACTGGCTGAGAATGTCCTCCAGAGAGCACATTTTAGATTACAACCATTTTGAAGTACTTTGCACAGAGAATAACTTACATAAAAGGTTGTTGAAAGAAATGTTTTCCATCAAAAATGATACCAACAGTAAGTGTAAACAAACATACAGACCTGGATCATTTGAGCAATATTTACAATAACATTTTGAAACTAAAACTTTTTTGCCAAAATTCCCACAATATAAACAAAACTCAACATAATCAAAGTTTAAAATTTTCCACTAATTGTCAGGTTGGTCATGAATATCCATACAATAGGGTATTCGTGAAAATTACGAATACTTTTTGAACTCACATATTTTAAAAAAGAGCGATAAAATATTTTTCTCCGCAACTAATTAGGGACAAAAAGGCGAAAAATTACGGATACTTCAGAACTCACATATTTAAAAAAAGAGCGATAAAATATTTTCCTCCGCAACTAATTAGGGACAAAAAGGCGAAAAATTACGGATACTTCAGAACTGTGAAAAAATAAAAATTACGGAAGTTGCTTCGCTAACTTCATATGAAGGCGAAACATCACATATTTTTTTTTAAAGAGCGACAAAATGTTTTTCTTCTCAACTAATTAGCGACAAAAAAGCGGCAAACTATAGATACTTCAGAACTGTGAAAAAATAGAAATTACGGAAGTTGTTTCTCTAACTTCATAAAAAAAAGAGCGACACATTTTTTTTCCGCAACTAAATAGCGACAAAAAAGCGGCAAATTACAGAATAATCTGTAATAAATTTTTTCGGAGTTGTTTCGCTAACTTCATGTGAGTAAAAAAGTTACTCTTGAGTAAATGAGAGAACTTTCATAGGGCTTGAAGTAATTAACAGGACTACTTGTTTTCTTGATTGGGCATATCTTAGCGTGGAAATGGGCATATCTCTACGGAAAGTCTGGAAACATTATTCAATAACAGGTCAATTCTAGAAGACGAATGATATGGGACCCTACCCATTCCCACGTTCAGGGAAACAGATAGTCCTGTTAATAACTTCAAGACATATGAAACTATTTTTGAACAACTTGGTGTATTAACACATGGTGTGGAATGTTCAATCGTTGCTTCATAGGACTATACTTCTTCAATAAAAATCTCAATGTATTTTGGAGTAAGGATGGTGATCCTCTTCATAATTCACAGATTGTCACTGATTATCTGGAGAGGACGTATTTGGTGGCCGACTCGTTTCCCTATCGGGTTATTCAAAAGATATTGTTTTCTGTTTTCCTACGACCACACAGGAAAGTAACGGATATCGTACTGTCCCACGGAAAGTGGCTTATATCCACACACGTGCGGAAAGTAAATTGCATACGTATGGATGAGCTCTCAAATGCGTAATTACTGTTTAGATTAACCGTTTCAAATTTCTGAGAATTTCTCCTATAATTCCATTGGGATACGGAAAGTCGTATGAAAAGGACAAAAACAGATGACGGTACAGGAGCAGAAACCAAAATAGAACTATGGTGTGAGGACAAAACGGAACATTACAGTTCCACTTGGCAAAAGGACCACTCAATATACCTCAAAGTAGCTAAGGCCATTCTTCCGCGGCAATTTATGTGGGTGCCCGGGCACAGAGAAATAAAAGGTAATAAAAAAAAAGAAAAAATACAGATTCCTGATTCATCACTCATTAACCAGTGTTTGGAATTAACCGAACCGTCATCGGGTTAAAATCTGTTCGAAAAAATGCTCATTGATATACTCTTGTGGCTACATAAGAGTCATTGGATGGGGTTTTCTCAAATACATCAAAGATCGTGGGTTGCCAAAAAATCTCACCTTCGCCTTTCTCCGGTCAAATGGACCGATTCGGCCAAGTCCTGACGTCAAAAAATTCAAACATCAGAAAGATGCCTTGATTTGATATAAATAGCAGGACCGTACGCCGATACGCTAAACGGTTGTGGTGCGAAGTAAAAATGCTATTTTATATCATCCTGATCAAAGCATATTTTGAACTGACAGGTGTATTAACATTGAACAATTTGAGGAAGTTACTTAACTATACTGGTCGGTTCTTTCATCATGTGGTAACATTGCTACATTCTAAATCGTATGACAGATGTGAAAACGATTAAATTGTAAAAAAGATAACTATTGTGGGGAACAGTACAATATGGTTAAAGAAAATTAACAAGGACTATCGCCCTTCCCGAGTTATACAAGGAAAATAAAAAATGCTGCTAATTGTTATTTCCGAAAATATGACAAAATTCAAAGAAAAGGTTTACTATATTAAAAATTTTCTATATCGATGTACTAATGAGTCTTTGTTTAAACGTTTCGTGTCAACACGGCTACCATCAACTTTTTTTTCTTCGAATATGGACCAGTCTATTTTATTACAAATATTGATAACGCGATAAAATCACAATTTAGTTTATGTTTTTATCACTTTTCATTAAAAATAACCAACATCATCAGTGACAACAATTTTTAATTACGGTCCTGTCGATAGTTCTTCTATAAATTGTTTTGATTTCTCTAAAGCGTATTCAATTATTGGCTTACTTCAGACCTTACCCAATAATTTCGATAAGAAGATACCCCAACACAACAAACATTCGTAGTTTTCCATTTTGGAAATTTTTGTATCAGAGTATTTTGGTTTAAGTGCTGATTTTTCCTGAATCAATTTTTTTACGTAATATTTTCTTGATTCCCATCCGGGAAGTCACGAATATATTAGTTTTTGGTCAAAATAACATTGTGTAATTTGGTATTAAATGAGTTGTTTATATCTGTTAAGAACTTTCAGACATTAATGCACTCGGTTACACATTAAAAATGCATTCAAATGACGGAAGGACTGATATGCTAATTAAATCCTCTTTTGGCCAAAAATATGTATGGTGAGCTTCACCCGAATCGTCGTAATCCAAACATTGAAATGTTCAGAAGAAACAAATAAATATTTTGGGTGAGAAAATATTACCTCATAAAGATCAATAAAGTGAAATATTTTTTTATTCAATTTATGATTGGTCAGTAACAAAAATATTTCCAATCAAGATTGTTCTTTACCTTACGAACTAAGGATTTCTGTAAAATCTACCAGAAATATTTTAAAAAAGAACAAAACAAATGCTACAGGATACGCAAAGTTTATCACCTTATTGAAAGGGGTTACGGAAGGGGAGTACCGAGTAAAGTACAAATTTGTGAAGTGGTTAAGACGTAGAGATATTAATATTTGTAAAAAAATAACGGACGGATGAATCAGAATTCACTAACAATGGGTGGTTTAATAGAAACATCCATTTTAGGTAGAATAATACAAATGAATAATTATATCTACATATAGACACCAATTTCCAGGAAAGGTTCCAGATAAATGTTTGGATGGGAATTTTGGGAACCAACATACCAGGTTCTTTCTTGATGAGCATTTGATTGGTGGAATGTATTTACATATTTCATCCAATGAGTTTGATGGCTACTTAGATGAATTGCCACCGAACATCTAAATTCAATATTTTCAACATGACGGTGCCCACCTCAATAATGCATCAATAGTAAGGAAACATTTAGAAGCAATATTCCCAACAAACTGGATTTGAAACAATGGACCATTTGCCTGGCCAGCTCGATCCTCAGACCTCTAGATTTTTTTGTGTGCGTATACATAAAGAATGGAGTTTTTTTGAAACCTAGTACAGATATTAACCATCTAAAACAAAAAATAAGAGATGAATGTGATAGCATTACACCCATCATGCCAGAAAATTGCCATAGAAATTATATGGGCAGACAACTTCAGTGCATTCAAGAATTTGAGTATTCACTGCTGTTTGTCAGGTAGAATTCTTTTTGTATATTGGTTTTATTTTCCCTCAAAAACTCATTATAAAACATATTGTTTTTCTGTTTGTGTTGCTATCGAGGGTCTTTGAAATTAAATCAGACATCTTTTATGAATCTTTGTAGTGCAAATAAAGTTTTCAAAAATAATTAATTCTAAACATTACTGATAATATCCATATCCAAACATCAGTTTTTTTATAAATGAACTAACGGCATGGCCATAAATAAAAATTGTTGACTAGTTATTATAAAGAAACGCTATAAAAACATCAAGTGTGATGTCCACTGAATTGTGATTTTATCACTTTTTCAATATTTAACTCAAAAAAATAGTTGATCTTGGTTGGGTTGACACGAAACATTCAATCAAAGAATTACTGTTACATCGTTATAGCACATTTTAAATGAGATTTTTTTTTTTTCCATTTTTTAATTTTTTCTGAAATAATTCTATTCGTAAAAAACAAAAATAGCATTTTTAGTGATTCCTGTATAAGTCGGGAAGGGCGAGAGTCCCCGTAGATTTTCTCTGACCAATTCAGTGATCACCACAATAGTATTCTTTTTTCCCATTTAATCATCGTTGTTTCTATTACGGTTTAGAATATAGCAATGTTGCCAAATTATAAAAAAACGGCCTGTATATTGAACAGTGCATATTGAAAATAATATAAGCCACGAGAATGTGCAAACTTTTCGGGAAGGATAGATACATTTGTACTTGTGCCTTGGGGCGTAATGGGCGGAAAAAAGTTATAAACAATAACGTAAAAGACACTAGAATGGTTTGGTTTTTTGCAAATATTTCAAGAACTATTTGAGACTGCAAATTTTTTTAAAAATATCCTGAAAGAGCAGACAATTTACTTAAAAAGAGGTCCCACCTCCCCGAACTGTACCGACAGTATTGTTAATTTCAATCTGGAGGAGAAATTGAGCTAAAAACGGGTCTAGCGGTCGTGCCGCCCGAATCAGAAGCTTGAACAAAATAAATTATTTCAACCGATAAAATATAAATATTGAGGAATGTAAAAACTTTAGTACTATCTAAACACATAAATGTTATCCCTCAAATCATGACATTATTGCCATGTCGCAATTTTTTAAGGATACAATAAGCACGTCAGCTAGATTTTGATATCTGTCGAGTCATGGCAAGGAAAACCCAAAAATACTGACTTGGATGAAATATATAACAATAAGAAGGCAATTGAAACATTCATTGCAGCTTGGTGGGAGCATGTAAAAACAATAGTATTTCCATCGCCGAACGAAGATTCTTCGTTGTCGTTATAGTCTTGTCAGTATGACAACGCTGTATATGATATTTGAAAGAACAATCATCTGAAGCTACCAGTATCGTAACTATCGAGAAAGGGAAACCAAATTGAAAAAGAGAAGAATGAATGAATTATGACAAATCATGTCAATTAAAGCATCGGCTGTTCTCAAATTCCTGTGGAGATTATGTCATCATAATTTCAGGTTTCCATTCCTATTGCGTATCCATCATTTTTATTTTATCGAACCTCAATATTCCTGTTAACAACGCACGACACTGCCGTTGGGGGGAAAATGTCCCTTACCCACGAATCTCAATGCGTGTGCGGCGAGTTACTCATCTAGGTTATGTTCTTTGATCGGAGGGAATATCCCAGTCAGGCCCTGTCTCCGGAGCCCCGTTACAATCGGAGGGCACGCTGGTGTGTCATTAACCCGAGTAGGCACCCCCCTCGTCTGGGGAGTAATTACTGGGTCCGAGAATCATGTGCCCTGAGTAAGCTAACTTGTGTTTCCATTGTGAAGATGAAAAAATATAGTTTTTTCTAGTAGATTGGTTTTTGAGCTTAGAAATTATAAATTTATCAGCTTGAAGCGGCAAACCTAAATAGAAACTCATTTGACAGCTTGTCAACATGTGTAAGATAGTCAGCCTTATGCTGTATCACTTCCGTTAAAAATAACGTCACCGTTATTCGCCATTTCCATTATTATGCTATTACCAAGCAATAGCAAAATAACGGAAATGGCGGTTATTTTGAAAAGTGATACAGCATAGGGCTGAATGTCATTTTTCCGATATTGGACCCGAGAACGTATTTTTGATATAATTGTAGCTTTCATAAGGAATACCCGAAAAGACATACTTTCTTCGATTTATCAATTTTTTTCTGGACTTATGAATAACGAATTGAGTCTGCGCTTCGGAACTATTTTTAAACTCTTCTATTTTAAATGAATCAGGTAGTTTTATTGCACAATGTATCCATTCACACCGAGTGCTCATCTGCCGAGATTTGTTTATTGATTCAATTTTCATTCATGGTTTCACATTTCACGTACTTCACGCCGTGAAACTGAAAGGCAGGTAGGGCTTCCGTTTCTCATTAGTCAACGTCATTGATCAATATTGTCGAATCCATGGAACTGAAAATAGAACAGAATAAAGAATTCGTTCTCATGGAAGAATGTCGGTTTCAAACATTGGTGCAAAAACAATTGGTGCGTGCTAGCGTTCGTATCACGAGTGAATATTCAAGAATCCTAATCAGAATCAGAATAAATCAAAACCACTTTGCTGGTGGGTCAGACCATAATACAGGGTATTATGTGAGTACGTGGCCAAATTTGAAGGGGTGATTTTTTGAGTGACTCTAAGACAAAAAGTTCATATAAACATAGGTGGGACTTCCGATAAAGTGACTTTTTTTATTTTTTCTCAAAAACAAACCAAGATACGAAAATATTCTACACATAATAAAGTTTAAATTTCAGTCGCTCAATGTGAAACAAATACAAGAGTTGCAATAAAATCAGTGGCGTACATTTTTTTTGCCAAAAATATTGGTTACGGTGCCTTCCGGGACGCCATTGGACATTATATTTTTGATATAATCAGGGCTAAATCAGCCCTTCACGACCCTTAATAACACTGCCAAATATCAATAAAATCGGTTGAAGTATTATTAAGATAATCGCGAAAAAAACGATTTCTTTCATAAATTTTGACACCTTGTATCTTGGGAACGAAGCATTATCGGACTTATGTGTATTTAAACTTTCAGTCTCAGAATCATTCAAAGAATCACTTTCAAGTTTGGCCACGTACTTGAATAACACCCTGTATATCAGAGAAATAAATTAAATAGAAATGAATTGAAGGAATTGGCGAGAAATTTCTGCAGAAACCATTTAAGAAAGTCATGACGAGGGGCAACAACACTTGACGGAAGACCATTAATCTAATCATGAAAAATGGTGGATTACGCAATCCGAATCTTCCGCAAAAAATCCTGAACAATAGGTATGGTCGTCGGCAAGTATTCAGAACAGAAAACAACTGCTGTCCCACACGACCGTTAAATGATATCTGTTTAATACTTGGCAAAGTTTTCTACAAGAACTACTTTGCAATGCACTTTAAATATCAAAGCTGGAATTATTTTTCGATTTAATTGGGGAACACCTCCGAACGGGTTTCATGGTCCTTGCCAATTATCAGCAAAGGCTAGGGGAGAATTATATATATATATATGTAAACATGATAGTTCAAAACAAATTTTTCTAGCGGGCAGTTGTTTTAGTCGATCGGAATTTTATTTTTCTCTTGTCATTAATAGCGTAAGTTCTGCTTTTCTGTGTTGTTTTAGTTGGTTTTCAAGATATTTGACGAGTTCAATTCTGTTGCGATTCAAAATGTCAATGTTATGACATTCAACTTGCTTTAATTGTTATGATCCTACCTGATTCAAAAGATATGAGTCATATATCTGGTTTAACTACGAGACTAACTTTCAGTATTGAAAATATCATTTTACTCACCCATATCAAGTTCTGGAAGATAAAACATGATGAAATGAAAAAATATTTTATCAAAATACATAAACCAATCGAATATAACAAAAAGAAACTTCTCAAGAATACAACAACATGAAATTTATGCAAAAAATGAATATTCTCAAAACTCAAAGTGATAATAGCTATTGAAGATTTAAAAATATATATACCGGGTGTCCCACATTTTATGTGACAGGCAATATCTGGTTTGTCGGAGGAGATATACAAAAATGTTTCATACAAAAGTCATTTCATGTTTATTTTTTGAAATTCGGTAAAGGCGTTGTTGAGTTATTGCTTAAAATGTAAAGTCTTGAGAACGACTATTATTTTTAAAAATATCTCATACAATAACTATTCTCTCTGCATCAGATCACATGAAAATCAGTCAAAATTATAGGTGTTCGAAGAATTGGTTTCAATTTTGAGTTGTGGAATTCAGTCAGGAATAATTTTAAATATGAAACAATTGCGAAATTGAAAGAGGTGTATTCAGGAACAAATCGTCAATAACAATGTAATATAACCTGATGAATCATTTCATAAGAATAGTACCTAAATATGTCATAAAAATTGTTCAAAGTGACGCCCATTATACAGTCTTCGAAACGTCGAATTACTTCTCTCGAACAAGTCGCTCTTATAATATCAGGCGTAATTTCACTGCACGCTAGTCGAATTTTCATTTTCAGATCATCCACATTCAAAGGGGGAGTGGTGAAAATAATACCTTTTAATAACCCCATAGGAAAAATTCAAGCGGCGATAAATCTGGGGAACTAGCCGGCCACCGAATTGGACCCTTATTACCAATCCATCAATTTGGGTACGTTCTATCCAGATATTCAGTAACAACCTGTGAATTGTGAGGAGGCGCACCATCTTGTTGCCACCAAATTGCTTGTCGTTCTGCTATGGGAATATCTTTCATCAACTGGATCAAATCATTTTGTAGAAAATGTAAATATCGCAATCCATTGAGGTTTTCATTGAAAAAGTAAGGTCCTATGATGCGGCCATTGAACAATCCACACCATACATTAATACCCCAAGTAGTTTGAAAATTACTTTCGTGGACCCAGTGGGGATTTTCTTGAGACCAATAGTGACTGACTGTTATGTCGATTCACAACTCCATTATTGTGGAAATTTTTTTTGAAACCTTATATTGATCCTTATTTAAAGTGCAATAACTCAACAATACCGTAACCGAATTTCAAAAACTAAACATGAAATGATATCAGAATTAAGCGTAGAATCTGAATATGTAATGATATACAGTGCGTTCTATTTTAAAAAATTGCATTTTGGTCTGTAGCACCTACACCAAACACCCTGTATATTTGAAAATTATATCAAAATATAGCTCTCATGAACTCATAAACCTTTTGTATGAAACATTTTTGTATATCTCCTCTGACAAACCAGATATTGCCTGTCACATAAAATGTGGGACACCCGGTTATATAAAAACATAAACAAATAGAAATATTGAAAGTGCTTATTTTGGTAAATTGGAGTTAGGTGTCTACGCGACGAAAAATTTGTGTAATCAAATAAAACTGTGTATATATAATATTTTAATTAAGTATTGAAATAAAAAAATTTCATCTTATTTCTCAATTCCTAACATTTACAATACACTTAATAAAAACTTCAAAGATTTTACGATTACAGCTACCTAAATTAAGAAAATTGATGAAGATGGGTAGGTACTCACATTGTTTGTATTCTTTGGTACCTAAAAGTCAGTTTCTTGTTTTCGAGACATTGACTATTGAAATCTTGAAGTCCATAATCAGATATTTATTAACCTTTATGTAGTGGCTTCTTCGTTTACTAGTTCATCTCATTGAAAATTACATAGAAAAGAGTTCAGTACGTAATGCAGGGAAATACAAAGGAAAAGCAATTTTTTCAACAGTCGTAATTGCTAGTTCAAACGGACTTGTATATATAATTGTAAGTTCAAACTGACAATTATCTATTATAAATGTCAGTTCAAACTTACAATTATACGTATTGTCAGTTCAAACTCTCAATTATTAGACCTATATGTCAGTTTTAACGTGCATTGATTATATATAAGATAAAATGCCCATAGGTTGACACATTAAGTTGAAAATTGACATATTTTCTACAATTTTTTTCATATTCAAAATTGCTCTGGTATCACAAGCAAACTTATTCACTAAAGTTTTATATGAAATTTCAAGAGACTCTAAACACTGATGTTGCTTTAAGAAATCTAAATAAAATTACAGTAGCCACTTTTTTCGATAATAATTGACATGTAAAAAAATTGAAAACCTGAAAGTTGAAACATGTCAGAACGAAAGATTGACATTAGGATGTTTATTTTAATCTTTTCATTTCAAGTGAATTAATGTTAAATGTCTTGATAGACTATGGTATCTATAAACTAAATATACTGTTTGAAACGAGTATCAAACATTTTCTATATTTAAAATCACATCATCTTCAGATTTTTGTTTTTATATTCATTAGTTGACACTCTCAAGACTAATGCTTGACATAGACATATCTGAATTAAGTACAGCAGAAGAAAAATCAGTACTCAATTACAAAACAAACTTAAACATTTTTTGAAAGAATTCAAAATATTGCATTAATTGCACATACAATCAAAAAACAAACTACAAAATTAACCGTCGACCTTCGAGTCCTCGTCAAATTGGTATTTTAGACCATCACCAGCGATGATCATTTTGGGAAAATTAAGCGTTTCAATAATTTAATCAAAATTAGTCGTCTTCATTTAATACAAACGACTTTTTATTACTACATTGTTTTAATCCAACAACCTCGGCCTCATTCGTTGGTGAAAGCTCTTGGATAATACATACATATGTATGTTCTCTCTTGTGTCCAGGAAATTTAACCACTATATAATCACTTTCTTTGAAATCATCTTTTTCTGTTCTATTCTCTTCAATATCCTGCTTACTTCCTATCGAACTTACTTCCTTATCAGAAGTATCAGAGGCTACCCACTCTTCAGATGTTTCTGATGAATCGCAAGTTCAGATTTTTCTTTCGATTTTTCTTATGTTTTCATGCCATTTTTTCTTGAAATACCTTTGTTCTGTCTTTCTTCTGCTCCAATTTTTTTAGCAACTCTTCTGTTTTTTCTTATTTTCATGTGCCATAATTGTGTTAATAAAGCTAAATCTGGAAAGAACCTATAGTTGTCACTTCAGTTTTAAATGTTAACAGGGGGTGTCATCTATTACTTCTAACTGAGAGAGACGACTGAAAATTATATTGAAATAATTATGTAAATCACAAGAAAAAAAGAAGACACAAACACTAATACAAAACTGCCACAGAAGCAATGGTTGACATTCAATGCCAATTTCTAAAACTTTCTCGTTTTTTGGAACCAGTGGTTGACACCCCTTTAAAACAGTACTACAACACAGAATCAAGTAACTATTTCTGCAGAAAAACAAGAATATGAGGCCCTACTATCCTGAAGTACGAAAAAAATATTCATATATTCTGAACTTAGCTATGGAGCATCAAAGTTGACATACTCCTTAACAATTAACTTAATATCAAAAATTTGGAAACGCACGTGTTGTGTCAGGTTGATGTTCTATCGATCAATAGCGAGGTGGACACGCTGCAAGCATGCATTGATCACTGTTTACATCGAGCGTATTTGAAATATGAATTCACTATAGATGTTACATTCCCGAATTTAAATCTCCATACGAGTATAATATTCCTTATTGTAGCGTGTATTTGTCATGAGTATCAATCATTGGTACTCTGTCAACATTTGGGTGTTTTACCTTAAATGTGAGTTTGAAATGACAATTATGCATGATTGGTACCTATATGGGCCGCGTGAAGCCGACCCGGACCCACATGTTGGTCCGTCATAAAGTATGGTGTAGCTCCACAATTGCTTCTCGTATCCATTCATAATACACGGAAGCGTTTTCGGCTTGGCCAGATGATCTAGAAAACGTACTGGGCCTGCGCTTCAGAGAGTCACATGGCTCATATTATTGGTAATTCAAATTGAAATAAAGTCAAGTTTTATTTTTGCCAGAAAATGTTGTTCTTTCTCGTACGACTGCATTGTACCTCGCTAATATGTAAAAAGAATAAATCAGTCGCTGTCAACTCGCGCCGCGAACGTCAGTCGAGACGCCACATTGGACTCACAATGGCAATCCCGTGATGAAAGTTTTGCTGGTGGCCTTGAAACTCCAACCTGGACTCACATAAAAAACACATTTTTTTTACATAAGGATGTAAAACATTAATTTGGAGTTGAAAAAAATATAGAAAGGCAATTGATGAAAAAAAGTGATCGGTCATTAGGGACGTAAAATTTTTAAACGTTGCGGCACTTAACCTGTTGTATAAATGTAGGTTCGAACTGAAAATTGATTTTCGTCATGTTCTCTCAGTGCTTTCGTAATAACGAAAGTCTTAATGAATATTCCAATTATCGAAATATCCATAACTACAGAATGTCCCTTTTTGTTTCAGTTCATAGCTGCTAGTGATAAGTTATGGTTCATGCTAGAGATGTACTCATTCGTAGACTACTTCACGATCCCCCCGTCCTTCGTCTCAATTTATTTGGACCGCACATGGATTGGTAAATTTAGAGTGTATATCTCTAGCTTCATTCATGAAAGATATACTTCTTTTCAGGACTACGTTTTTTACGTGCTCTGCGTTTGATGACTGTACCAGATATTTTGCAATATCTGAACATTTTGAAGACTTCTAGTTCTATACGTCTTGCTCAGTTAGTGTCGATATTCATATCAGTGTGGCTTACAGCTGCTGGAATTATCCATTTGGTAAGTATAATCCAACCATAATTTTTGATTTTCTTGTCCAATTCTCGATACAAATTTACAATAAAGTAATTCGCCATCAGCTAACAGATCAAGTAACCCTCCTGATATACATTTTCATTTCGGTTCATCTTAGCCATCCAAACCACTGCGGTATATACATATATGGTGCATTTATTATTGAAAAATGGCTTTTCCAAACTTGGAATTAACTGTGGAGTAATCTACTTAGGAACATTGTACTATTAATTTTCTATGATGTGGTCAAAGATTTCGAACAAATCAATAAATCGGCTTCTGGAAAAACATATTTGCAGAACCAGCATGCAAAACCATAAGCCTTTTTCCATCGTATTCTTTGGGTTTGTGTACACTTTTGACATTATCGTCCTGCCAACAATTCCTCTGGTATAAATCCATGTTTCATTAAGAAAAAACTATCTCGAGACTATACACTTTTTCAGTTTTTCTTGTATATACGTAAAAAATGCTATTAGTAAAACACTATGATTTATTTTGATGTAAACTCTTCGAATATGTTTTTTTTAATTGAAATCTCAGCTATTTTAATGAAACGTCTTAAGATAAATTGTATACAGAAACAATCTCCTTGTTTTTCAGCTAATCATTTGAAGATTAAAGGGTTACATGTTTTTTTGTGAGAAGAAAATAAATTTAATATAGGTAAATTTTCCAAATCGATAGGCTAGAAGGACTGATATTACTGCATTTCGAAAACGAGATAAGTATTTCTAATCCCAATTGGAACGGTAATAACAATAAGAGCACTACAAGGAGTGTTCATATGCACTGCCAGGTAAATGGGAAATTTACATACTACCATTGTTTTTACTTCCAATGCAGTCCTGGCACAATCATAATAAAGTTCTGTCGAACGAGTGCTAAGTGCTAGCTGAACTGTATACCTGTTATCTGAAGTCGAATAATTTTGTTGACGGATCACAATATTCCTTAATCATTGCCGTTGTGTTTCACATGGGGCAATCAATTGATATGATTTAAGAATGAGTAACTGAAACAATTTCACTGAAAAATAGTATACCGACGCCTATGTCAAGGCGGCAACTGGAAAGAGACTACCTTATCGAAACATTTTTCGCCAGTCCAATTGGTATTAGAAATACTATACTTACAAGTGAGGCTTTTCAAACCAATAGGAAAATAGAGTTTATTAAATAAAATTAGAATGTACAAATAATAAGCATAAACCCAATGACTTTCTTGGTACATTTGAGATAATAAAAGCTAGGACACTTACTTTAAGTAATATGTTCACCCTGCAAGTGATGAAAAACTGTAGGTACTCACTTCCTGTATACATATCGTACAATTCATTTCGTACTGCCCTTTTCTGTTCATCATGTAAATCAGTAGTTTTTTTTGAGACGAGGTCTACGTTTTCCTATGGAGTACCAAGGATCCTCCTTGCGTTCTCTACCTTTCATAATACTCACGCAAGTTCAGCATAGATTGTCGTGCCTGTGAATGGAGGATGGTTCCAGGTATAATCTGAATAAAAGTACAGAAAGAGTCCTAGTCGAATTGGCTAAACATTTGGTATAAGTAATGAAGTTAATGATGTCCTGATGAAATGTCTTCGAGATCTAATGGACAGTTTTCGAAGTACGAGGTGCTAAACATGCGAAGGAATAAGGTGGCGATTATTTTGTTACAAAAAGGTGGGGATAGCGATTACAACATTGATATTCTCGACACGAGTTGCAATTGAGAGTTCTAGGACTCCGTATACAGGGTGATTCTTTTTCTGATGGTCAATGTTAACATTTTAATGTAATTCTTTGAACGAACTCTTCTCTGTCAAATATAGAGCCCATGTTTCAATTTCACAAAATGTTGGTATATTATCAAGAGAGTCATATCATGTGCACATCATTTGCATGGGCAAGGATATAATTTAGAACCATTTATTAGGTAAGAATTATTTGTTTGCGTTACATACACCGATCATAAGATAAGAAATATGGTCATTCCTACAAAGATATAGAAAGAAATCTGTTGAGAGGAGTTTGAGAAACATAAACAAACACAAATAAATGCTTGATGAAGAAGAGGATGCTCTAGATCATTACAACTCCACTTGGGAATCTGGTGCTCGAAGTGATGGTACCTTCCACATAATGCTAATGTAGTATGTTCTTTGGGGTTTGAAGCCATTAACAAGTACTTAATCGTTATCACAATTTCTTAACAGACATAGTATGAACTAGTGAAATTTGAGCTGAACTGCTGCCAACAATTATTCATTTTACGAACTTTCCCTTGGTATATCACTAATACTTTTAATGCAGTGGTCTCCCATTTGATTGCTCATTGTGCCGTTGACCAGGATCAGTACAAGATATAACGAATGGGCAATGGCCACGAAATAATAATCGTTTCATAGTTGGTTTTCTACTTTGTTTTATTTATGTCCCTGAATAAAATTTATATAAATACAACTAAAAAAGACAATCCTGAGTTATTTTGAAGGTAAAATTGACGACTCTGCCTCCGCATGTTTGACACCCTATTTCTCAAAAACTGTCCATTAGATTTTGTTGTGCCTGAGGAGGACATTCGATTACGACATCATAAACAACATTATTCAAAATTTTCAGCCAATTCGACAGAGACTCTTTTTCATGAGAACCGTGCGGGTTCCTTTATGAGAGTTCACGCTGTAAATTACTGATATGTAAATACTCGGGAAATGCAGAATTGTAACAATTAGGTCAACTGTAACGTTGAAACTTTCAAACGTTATTGGTGAATGGAATAAATAAATGATGCCAAGAAGCGTTTTGCTTCCAGAAAAACCATTTTTGTAATTTATTTGACTGCCAAATACGAAGAAGATGCAGAAACATTGAAAACAATACTCCACTGGCAGATAAAACAATGACGCGCAATAACGGCGCTAGTCATGATATGTCTAGACCACTTTTCCACTGTTTTGAGTGTAAATAGAGCATTGAAATACCATAATTCTTTGCTCAGAAGATAAATGTTACCGAAATCTGATCTGCTCATAGCGATTGATAGAAAAGAGATGAAACATAGACAGTGTGTGATTTCTTTGATCATAAATTCACGACGCACTCGTAAAGATCCAAAAATTCAAAAGTAGTTAAAAAAAATGTATGTGACAGTTGCTAGCAAGATTTGAGGAATATGCATTTCATCGCTGTCAAAATAACTTAGACGTCATCATTAAATGGTTTTCTTCCTACAGGAAAATGATTTTTTGACTCAAATACTCCATGCACAAAATATTTTCCATGATCTATAGTGAAACTAATGATAGTTTGAAAGTAGTGAAAATTTGGCCACGAATCCACAAATGTATTTCAACGGCCGTGGAGGGGTAGTGGTTGTTTTCTGTTGGATACTCACAGACAAAAATATTATTCTGTATACGTTGCTGCGGATGATTGGATCATCTGATCTAAAGGGTGTTAATAGATTTAATTTACACAGGCCTATTCAAATTCGAGTCTATGCATTTCAATCTCGGTGACGGTAATATAGACAGAAGGGTGGTTGAATGGGTGAAAAATAGCGTATTTCAGAAGCCAATTATGTGAATGAAAAAATCTAGCTTGTTCAGTTATGGAGTTATAAAAAATCAAAAATTTCGAATTACTTCTTCTGCCCATATCATTTTATATTTTAAATATTCCTTAAAACATTTTACACTTTGCCCCCTGCAAGTTTTTGTAGACTTTTCAAATATGCGAATACAAATACCCTCAACTTTTCATTTTCAAATACAGTCCTCTGATTAATATTGCATTTTTCCAAATGCTAAGAATCGTGTTGTTATATTGGCTTAGTATTTATATCTAAACTACAGAGAGTTTTGAAGATATTCGACCATTTCCAAGAAAAAAAATAGTTTCCTCCCTTCCTACAGGAAGTTGCTGTGGTAAAATGCCAAGAGTTAAATAACAAATTCCCAAAATGAAAAGATATAGGCAAAAGCAGAATTTCGAACTTGTAGATTTTCCCTGTATAACCCTAGTACCAAATAAGTAATTGACCTCTACTCTGCCCCCATTTATTTACCCCTCTATATTTTAGTGTTACCGAGACCCCAATGCATTGACTCGAATTTGAATAGCTCTGTGGGTATATGAACATCTTTTGAACATATTTATTTTCAACAGTTGGAAAATTCTGGCGATCCTCTAGACTTCAACAATCCGCATGCTCTGCCCTATTGGAACTGCGTGTATTTTCTTATCGTCACCATGTCGACTGTGGGGTACGGTGACGTATATTGCCAGACTGTACTAGGAAGAACTTTTTTAGTGTTTTTTCTACTCGTCGGGTTGGTAAGTAATCACAAAACTTGATGTTTCATTCGCTAACTACTATAATATATATTGCGATGTTGTAATGCCAAGCTTGCTACGATTCGAAATATAAAATTCGGACTGCCAATCTTGCAATCTTTGTGGTGGCTCAATTTTGTACTAATCCATGAACTCCATTAGCATTCCAATTTACCAACAGTTTGAAGACTGATCGAATCCTTGGTCAAAACAAGCTCTTTCTGAGTTTTGCCGTCGATTGATTCCAAGTGAAATAAAATAATTTTTCTTTTTTGTAAACTCGTTAATTGATATTTTCACCAGCAAAGGAACACCTATACGGTTTAAATACGTCTGCGATATCAAATTATCCAAAAACCTATTGAGATAGATGCATGACGTACGATGACGTTAACACTAATATGGTTGTGTCTAATCTCACAACTAAAATAGTTATTATTCACAGTTTGACCTATTCAAAATAGAAGCACCCTTATAAAAATAAATTTTTCAACCGATTGGAATAAATTTGTTTGATTGATGTGTCTTCATTTTCGGGGCTAACTATTCTTTTTTTTAAGTGAAATTCTAAAAAAATCATTTTTGTTTTGTTTAAGAAAAAATCTGAATATACCACTGTACTCACGATATTTTTATAAGGTATATGGTAGAATAAATAACCTTGGAATGCATCTATTTATAAAGAAGTTGCCGTTTACACCACTCAATATTTATTTATGTCCCTATCTCAAAAACCAAAAGAATATGTAGTACTTAGGTAGTAATTTGGGGGGGGGGCGCTACCGCAGCCAGGCAAGTAGGCCCACATGGACCATTTTTACCATCCTCTGTTTTCTACCTATCTACATGTACACAATTCCTTCTCCTAGTCTTCCTTTTCGGACCTTCGTGACCGTCTAATTAAGGTCAGTATGTTCGTTCATTCCAGGTTGGTTAGTTCCTCTTGTTGGAGTTTTTTAACTCCAAAGGTTTCAAATCTTAGCCTCCCGTACGCCTCGCACTCGCCAAGGAAGTGACATGAAGTTTCTTCGTCTTCTTCACATTTACGGCAAGTGATAGGTGTCTGCTCAATTTGTAATCACCTGTTAGTAAGTATTCCTATAAGGAGTGTTTGGCGGTTTCTCCCTAAGAGTCATGACGTCCTTGACTTGCTGGAGCCGGCAAAGTCTCTCGACTATTCGGTATTATCCCTGAAAAGTTTGCTCGCTTTTTCTTCCGCCCAGTCGTCAAGGGCTGAAGTGGTTTGGCTTCTTGCGATGCCTAACACAAGCTCCTGCCCACAGAACGGCGACGCGGAACCGGTTTAAGCAAGTTCGTCTGCATGAAATATTGGAGTCCAGGACCACCCCCAGGTATTTGACCTGCTGGTTTGGTGAACAGGATCATCTCTGTTTCGTGGGATTCACTGAGAGCCCTGCTGCACCGCAGCATCTTTTAATTATTCTGCAAGCTGCTCGCATACGGTCGCAGATGACTCCGCTGACTAGAGCTACTTCGTTGTCCGCTTATTCCTCGAAATCTTTATCTGTGAGCCTATCCAAGAGTTCATTTATGACTTAGCACCATAGATGGGGAGAGAGGCAACTTTTCTGAGGGCAGCCACCTCCCACTTCGTCCACCAGTCTGAAGTCAATTCGGGATTCCTCAACCGTTTTCCTCCTCAGCAATGATGCAACTCAGCTGAGCATCAAGTGACACGTTCATTTGGGCATTAGTGCTGTCTGTCTAATCGCTGTCTTCGCCTTGTCAAACGCGCCTTCCACATCGAAGAATATTATCCTAACGTTACCTCTTCGAAACTTAATGTCCTTTCAATCCTCTGCACTACAGCGTGAAGGGCCGATTCAGTCCACCTTTCCTTTCTGTATGCATGTTGATTTCCGTAGAAGGGGCTCTACCAGCGTTTTTAGCGAAAAAAGTGTCAAGCTGTTGTGTAGTCTCTCTTTTCCGCTTTGAGAATGAAGACTACTTCTGCTGTCTTCCAGGCTTTTGGAACGCTATGCTGGTTCAGATCCATCTGTAGCATTGCCGGAAAAATTCCGTCGGGTCCTTTTGCCTTATATGGGTTGAACTCATTAACTGCCCAGGCTATGGCGTCGGGCGTAACTACCCTCTCCGCCAGGTGCCAATCCCCGTGAGGGATCTGCTGGGTTGTCAGATCTCATGGGTCATCTTCAACACCGCTCGGAAAGTGTACCTCCAGCAGATATCTGAGCGAATCTTCGGAGGATATTGTTTATGTCCCATCTGGTTTCTTCAAGGTTGTTATGGAACCTTCTGTCTCGTTTCTCAGGATTGTTTTATTCTTTTCGTACACAGGTTGCACCCTTACCAGCAACCCTCAGAAGTCTTCGAGAGACTTGTGCAAGATAGGGAAGACGGGACTCTTACCCTTCAACGTTTGATGTCATGCACCGATGAGGATTCACACTATTTAATATCGTTCAAGTTCGTCGGTCACCCATCAAAATTGATGACCACAGTGACCGTTGCATGGCCTCAGTTATCGGCAGTAACCGACAAAACGGGTGGTAGCTTGAGAGATAATTTCTTTTAATCGATCGATGAAATTTCTTCAGATTCACCATCTTTGTAGGTGTTGAACCTCAGCATAATGCATCTAATAGTCCGTTGGCGTAGTTATCTCAGGCATACGACCATCAATAGGGTTGCTTTTTCAATGAGTCCGAGTTGGATTTTGCAGCAAATGTATTGAAAAAAAGAATTGTTCATTCGTGACTAGTAATCCACCTTCCTTGGTGAAAAATAAATGATCTAGAAGTGAAATTAATTTTTTTTATTATACATGGAAGGTCTGTTTTTTGGGAAAGACAGGTATAGTTAGTTGTAAACGTCTATTTCAGGTCTTAAAATCTTAAGGGGTTGCCATCGGATGGTTTTGTAGGTTATAGGTAAAGGCAGCAGAGGAATTTGGTCTATTTGATATTAGCCAGCTGAACCACACAACATTCAAAGTCTTTCGGCTCCAAACTCTCTTCACGCCGGAATGAAAGGCAAATACCACCTTTAAATCTGAATCGAGAATGGAGTTCGTAACCTTGACGAAGTATGTGGACATTCTTGGTGAACGAGATTACTAGTGATCAAGGAGTATGGTTTCCCGGTTTTGGGGCCGTGGTCGGTTCACCTAGGTGGGGGTGGTTTCTACGGATGTTTTGTTCGTAACTGTGGTGAGCATCTTCACCGTGGATTTTGGCTTCTCGAAGAGCGACGTGATAGTGATACGGCGGTAGAGGCAATTATTAGTCACAGACTGGCTAATTATTTTGTTTTGAATAATTTTGAGCAACTTGACGGCGACAGCGCGGCGTCGCCATGGGCAGTACTCTCAGCCCAGTCGTGGAAAACCTGTATATGGAGACGTTTGAACAAAAAGCACTATATTTGGCGCCAAATAGACCGTCTATATGGTTTGGCTACGTAGATGACATGTTTGAAGTGTGGCCACCTAGAAAGTTGATGCTAATAGGGTTTCTCAACCACCTCAATAGCCAACGCCCTAAAATTCAGCTCATGGTGGCTCACGGTGCCTTTTCTGGATGTCTCGGTCATCAAAAAGCCAGATGGAACTTTGGGCCACAAAGTCTACACTCACAAATACATACAGATGTCTACACAAGGACTCAAACCACCACCCAGGGCAGAAACGTCTAGTTTTAAAAACGTTGAACATCATGGCAAGCCAATGGTTACACTTGTCAGGAAATTGCTAGGGCTAGTAGCAAAGGTTGCATCGAGAAGACGGCAATAGCACAACACCACAAAGTAGACCTTTCCTACCTTATATCAAGAGAGTCATCGACCGGATTGGAAAAATACTGGCAAAACACGACATCAAAGCCATTTACAAAACGACTAGACAGATCGGTATTTTGCTTCAGTCAGCTAAAGACCCACTAGATCGCCTCGCTACTCCTGGTGTAAACCAAATATCGTGCTCGAGTGGGTCGGTTTATATCGGCACCACTCTCCACAGCGTGAAAAACAATCTCTCTGAACACCACAGACGGGCTGAGAGGGTATCCATGATATCCAGTTCCAGAATACGGAAGTGCTTTCAACAACAAATCACTATTTCGCCCGCTTTGATAAAGAAGTGATAGAAATACACAAACACAAAAATGATTCCAACAGAAAAAAGAGGAATCCCTGAAGATCAACAAAACCTACAACCCAGCCCTGAAAATCACGAAAATGAAACAATCAAATAACACCACCGTCATACAACCACTTCAACACACCACAATCGAGCAGGTAAGACAGGGTAATCATGACACCGTAATCATGCAGGTAGACAATGGCAACATCCCATCCGGGAAGGTAACCGAATTTGGGGTATGGACAAATGAAAATTATTCAAAACAAGGTAGGATATGACTATTAATTGCGAGGAACCTTCAACCGCCGTACCAGTATGACGTCGTTCTTTGAGAAGAAAAAATCAACGCTGAAGATGCTCACTGCAGTTATAAGCGAAACGTCCATAGAAGTAGTCCCCACGGAGGTGAACCGACCACGGCCCAAAAACCCAGAAACCATACTTCTTGATTATACTTTCGGCCGTGAAAGCCTTCATTCTATGAGATTACTAGTGTTTTTGGCCAGAATATCTGCCTGTAGGTGATCATCATTGATGTTTTTGTCATCATTTTCCAATATTTGGATAATTTCTGGATCAATTGTTTCCTCAAGTAACAGTAACTTTAGATTCATCGTGAATTATTTTGTGTATGAGTTCTGCAATACTCCGTATATATTCCCCTTCAGTCTGAGTGACAACAATGGCTATTTTTCTAGCCACATCGAGTAAGTGTAGGTGTTAGAAATACGCATGACTCTTGAATAGGCGACAATGATCACTGGCCAGAACAATTCACTCTCATCTAAATGCAGAACAAACTATTTCTACCTATCATGACCGTTTTCATATTCCCTTTGGAAAAGAAGTATTGTTCGTTGCTCAGACGATACTCTTAAGTAAATATCCTCTGGGATACAGACCCATCAAACGTGCAGTTAGTGTAAATAATGCTATTTGTCCCAACCCGATAGTAGCTATAAATTTCACGACGTTTTCCAAAGCTCCATGTGATTTTTAACGATTATGGGATATAAAAATGTTTCTCCACCATGGAACTTTTTATCAGAACCGTCAGAACGAAATATTACAACTGGTGAAGGACTTCATTTATTGAAAGCTATTATATGTAATGGGAATTGTTAGATTTATCCTGGTTGGGAAATAGCTTATTTCTTTGGTGACGGCGTTGAAAATCAGGAAGGTTCAAGGCTCTTGTAAGGGGTGCATGACGTGGAGCACTTATTGATTTTGTTTGACACATTCACTCAGACAGAGAAATCTGAAGGGTTGTTCGAGTACACGACACCATGCGAAATTAAACTTGATGGCGCTCTCAACGGCCAACAAATTATCTCTAAATAAACCATCTGTGAACGAGTCCATGTGATTCGTATTGGATCATTTCTAGCAACAGTGTCAGACTAGTGATTTGCTGAATGGTAATAAAATGTTGTTCGAATTACAGAATGAGATTTAGCTTTGCTCCACTGAATAGGATGCCCAAAGTTGGAATTGGGACTGATAAGTTTTTCTACCTGCTGGCATATCATAATGGCATCGTTATGTAATTATATTTTAGTAATATAATGAAGTTCATTATGGTCCTAGGATCATAATGAACTTCAAAAAGTCAGAGTACTGTAATGAAATTCAAATGTAAAGTTTATGAAAGTTTAGCATGATTGGAATTTATAAGAAGAGAATGCAAGTACTTAATGTAATACAAAACTCTACCCTTCAAATCGAAAGGGAACTATCATTGAAATCACTCGTTTTCAAAGATTCCACTACAAATAATCCAAATGACAGCAGTGTGTGTTTTTCATAATGAAAAACTCAAATGTATTTGTAGTTTCAAAATTACTGAATTTGGAATTTGAAAATTATGTTTATTTATAATCATGAAGCCAGCAGATGAAGTTTTATATGTGATTCGGATCATAAACGATCATCGCCTTGCCTAATAATTAATATTCACGGCTATTACTATAATAAACATCATTATGATAAATAACTATTATATTTCACCTGTCCCTTATTACTTCAAAATACCTTGCCAACAGTAGCTATTAACAGGCTCATAATACCTAGGGATCAAACAATTTTTTTTTATCTTAGTCACCTCTTCAATTTTTCCGTAGCAACTGCTTAGAAACCCACTTGTCGGCCAGAAAATTGAATGCTATAAAAAATTAAAACTTCTTTAGTAACGCCAAGATTGCTATTCCTTAGTAATGTATATAATCAAAATAATTGAATTATTATTACTTATGAATTATATATTTTCATCGTATACAGCTTTTCTTGATGACCGTTCTTGTATATCTTCTCTGATAACAGCAATGCCGAAAGTATTTTAAGTATTATAAAGGTGTCCTCAAACTTAAAGTTATAAAAAAACTAAAAATTCAACTGACGAAATTTTTTAATACAGGGTATTATGACAAAAATCACTTTTTCGCAATTTTTTCACCTAGATTTTGTCTCAAACTATATATCAATTTCGGACAGAAGCATTTCGAATGCTTCTCGATCAACTTTTTATGAAACTTCGAGTATAAAAAATATATAAAATGTCTGGCTCACCCAATACAAAATTTCTATTTTGACAATTTCAACACCGCAAAATGTTTAATTATAATATGATATTAAGCTTCCTTACATCTTCCTTTTATTTATTTTTTCTAAAACCAGTTCAAAACCTATGCCTCATGAGTCGCAATTTACATTGAAGTTTTTCTAAATGGCTTTCTATGGGAATCTCAAAAACTGTAGAAATATGAATAAAAATATTGTCTTGTGTAACAGTAACTAACAAAAATTCCATATTTTCTGTTTCCGTTAAAAGAATTATTTATTTGAAATGATAGAAGATCAAAATCGGTGGTGAAAATATTCAACCAATGAATTACAAAAAAAAAACAAAAAAAAATGTGGATACAGAAACTACAATAAAATAAAGCAGGCAATGGAGTTCTATAGAACGGTACAAAATTAAGTTACCTTATTGTACATTATTTCGCGAGGCAATTTAATGACGATTTGCACTTGAATGATCTTCGTGAAATCGACAACTATCGGCTTTTGGCTTCAAGGAAATGATCGATTTCAAAACTTCAGTAGGTATACTTCTATTTCACAATTTTTTTTACTTATCAATATCAAACTCGACACATAAATATAGACATAAAAGGCCTCATTTCAACATCTTTGTTTTTTTTGGATATCCAGTTTGGCTGAAAGTAACACCCATCATTTCTTTTTGAGTGGAACACACTGTATATTTTAATTTTCTGAATAGTTTGAAACTGGTTTAGTGCAAAATCCAAATTTCACTATTAACTAATGATTGGGTGCATTTTAATCTTTCGAATTTATTTTATTGCAATAATTTCGGTTTTTTCACACCACTTATAACAAATTCAACGAATAGGTACATCTTTTCCAATCCAGTTTCACTTACTCTGAAATTATAGTGTTCTTGGGCATAATGGAAAACAAATAAGTTTTATGAACTTGATACTTAAATAATTTTGGGTATGAAAATAGCGTTAGACTGGTTTCAAAAAGTTATATTCAACTAAGGAGGTGCTGCGCATAATTTCGGAAAATTAAAATGCAACCAGTTATTGAATTTGTTGGTGAAAGATTCAAAATTAACTCTGCTAAAAGGAATCAATTCGTGATAAAAACTCAACTAAAGTTTTGAACTGATTGAAATTTTCTAAAGATTTGGAAAACGCATCAATATACAGGGTGTTCTATTTGAATATAAATAATTGGTGTCCGTTCCAGCTACACCGACAGTACAAAAAAATACTAAAATGCTTCGAAATGTGGCATTTGACGTATCTGTGTCAGGTTTCATTTAGATATTGGCCAAACAAATAGCATAAAATGGGTGCTAGTGATTTCATTGTCAGCCGGCATTTCTTTACTGCAAAAATCGTTTTATCATAAATCCTTGACTCTTTGAATTATATTCATGTGCATCCCGGTCATTCCGAAAGCAGTTAGCAGTTGGTATATTATCAATATTACTACTTTAAGAAACTACACTTGAAAATATTTCAAAAACAACCGTCCTACATACCTGTACAAACTCCTACCCTTCTTCACGGTCTTCCATTTACCTTTGGGATCTTTAGACAATTTTCTCTATTGTATGTATGATTTTCTGAGGATTATTTCCATTGATGGAATGCAACGAAATTAAAACACAAATATTATTGGTACACTCTACCGTGTGTCCTAAAGAAATCTCTTATCTGGTGTACATTTCAAATGGAAATAGATACGAGTGTCATAATATTTATCATGTTACAAAAAAAGGGGAGAAAATGCGATATACTAAACCAAATTAGTTTCTGCCGAGATACACATTGAAAATTGAATCCAAAAAGATTAGGGAGGTCTGAGGGGTAAATCAAATTGTAATAGGTTTGTAATAGGTTTGTAATAGGTTTGTATATCTCAGTGGAAATATCTACAGATATTACACCAACGGGTTTTTTCTCTTTTCAATGCAAGATGAGAGAAGTTTCTTCAGAATACACGGGGTGGTGCCTTTTGTAAATTTTGTCATCAGTTGTGAAATAATCTGATTATGGCCTAATCGTAGTGGATTCGTGTTTTGAATGAAAGTTTGCATTTTTATTAGAAATAGTTTGATTTTGTTGATAATGCAACACATTTTTCTTGAAAATTTTCAAAATACTGTCTACTACTACGTGATCACGAATATATCGAACTAAATACTGACATTCGAACGTAAATTTTGTTTGAACTTCATTCCGTACACGTAGTGTTTCAAAAACTGTCTCGGCCATCTGTGGATATTATTCATAAAGAAGAGATAAGTAGTAATTTTCAAACTCAAATCAGCCAATTTTGGACTTCTTGGAGCGAAGAAAACTAGGAACTCATCTACGTAATGGTTACTCGTTGAGTTGGTTCAGATTCAGAATATCATTTTGGTACACGAATGTTAGTAATGAAATTCCAAGTTCGCTATATTCTTGAATTACCGATCTTATAATATCGAGCATGTTCCAGAATATATCTGCACTGCAAAGTAGCTTTGACCTCGCTTCAAGAATTTGTTCGCTTTTACTGTATGTTTATGTTCATTCACACAGAATCTACTAACCCCCATTCATACTGTAAATAGTTGATTAATAATGAGAGTTGAAGTATTAGAGTTTACTTACGAACGTACATTTTATTCTGAAACTAGCAAGCATTGCATCATCATCAAATTTGTAATAAAAATTGTCCAGTGCAATTTCACTGACAATTCAAGTCATGTAAAATCGCATTTATGCCACAATGCAGTTGTCACTTTGACAGCGGCAAAAGTTAACTGCAACGTTTACAGCTACAAATGCACTAGTGGTTCATTCACTTATTCATTTGTTCATAAATTATGGCGGTGTTGGTTGCCAAAATAAATAGTTTGACATGTTTGTCACTAAGAACTAACAATGAGTCATGTGTCGGTGAGTCTACGAACTCCGAAATTAGTCAAATTGTTAATACCTGTGCCTACTAATACAGTTGCAACGCATTATCAATCTGGCGATAATTTTCTACGTTTTGTGATGCAAAACGATATAGATTTGAGCCAGATACTTCCATCGAGAAATTGAATGTAAAATTGCAAGATTGGGCATTTAATACGCGAAAAAGTACCGTAGAAGACTACAAAGAAGCGGCAGTTGAAACAATTTGGAACACCACCGCTAAAATGCTACAAAGTAAATATTATAACGAATTCAATATTGTATTTAACTCTTTCACCAACGATTTTACGTTGAGCATTACGTGCAGCTCGTGATGGATTTAACCAATTAAATCCTTCACGAGCTGCACGTAATGCTCAACGTAAAATCCTGCAAGTACAACCCGAAAAGGAAAAATCTAGCGCATCAGCTCTTAATAAATCTGAAGTATTTGCAATGGCCAGATTTTATGACGAAAATGAACCGGAAGGACTTTGAAAGAAATTATATCACAATTTGACGTTTGAATTAACTTGGCGCGGAGGAGAAGCGACTTACTGCAAAAACCACATATTTCGTATCTGAAATTTTAAATGATGGAAAAGAAACTGGACGTATCGAGTATAATCCTCTACTTTCGAAAACGAGACAAGGCGGTAACAATTAATTATGTGACAGCAAATGGATTACGCCTAGTATTTTAGAGGTAGATATTTGCACAATACGTTTAATTATTTGAAAAGTTAATCGAAAAATGAGACAATTTTATAACATTGGACAAAGTGTTTCCTACACCAAATCGCTTTTGGAACAAGAAAAATTCTAAAGGTTGGTATAAGAATGTGCCGATTGGAATTAATGAAATTTCCAAATAGTTAACAGTTTTCTCGTCTAATTGCTAGGCAACAGTTTCTATTTAAACAACTCAACTTCACCCGATAAAATACAAACTTCTCGTGCAATTATTATTCGAAAGGCTGTAAAATATTGATTTTTTGAACTAACAGATCGATAACATTTTATAAACTGTCAAATGTCGAAAGTACTAACATAACTAACTTTTTCAAATAATGCAGATTATATATCATTAAACATTTAACGAACCGTTTTTTTTTTTGGTTACGAGAATACCATTTATTGTTATTAGTTTAGCGCGAATTGCTGTAAACATGATTAAAATTGTAATTTTTCAGAAACATCAAGATACATGCATTTATCATTTTGTTTCCAAGAATTGTTATAGTTTTCATAGTCTTAGTTCTTGCATAGGTATTTATTATGATGAAGACGAGGACAAGTCTAGGAGCAACAAATTCCTTCCTTAATTTCGAGGCACCTAATTTATACTATTTCTTCACCTATGTACTCTAATTTTCCACAAAGTGCCTCTATTGTTTTGCAGTTGATGCAGTCAAATACCTAGCATTCCTAATTCTCATATCGTCTAATAGAGAATGTTAACTATAAGGTAGTTATCTGATACCGCCCGAATTTTCAATCCACGGACTGCCTTCCTTGATAATGAATTTCCTGTATTCTGTAAGGATTTGAATCAGACCAAATAATGTCTACTTCAGCGACAGCAACCTCTGTTACTGGCAACCGTTGACTCATTGCTAAACAATATTTCTTCTTCACACACTTCTTGAGTGTATAAAACATTGCATCCATATCTTCTGAAAGCTTTTGTAACACTATCACTTTGTCGATAGATATCGAACATAAAACATTTTTATCCACAATCACCTCATAATTGAAGTTTTATCCATACATATGAACCGTATAAAGTGCCACTTTATCCACTAGTGGACTTATGACATTGCTTAATTCCACCAGAGAAATCATGAAAAATACATTCTAGAATCGATCACATTTTACTTATTTATTATTAATATTAACATTTCGTTCATTGTTTTATCATATTTCACTTCGTTTCCATTACATACAATATGAAAGTTTATTATTATCATAACAAGCTTGTAGTTGCCATCGGTTTCAGAACGCATAGTGCCTCTCCAAGTTTTTGATAAAACACCAGAATCAATGGATATCTCCTATTGCAAGGAAGGATTTTTCTTTGTATATCAAGCTTACTGGATATAGAATTCTCGATTTAACTTTCTGCTACAGCTGAGCTTCTCCACCCACTTGCGCCTCATACAATGGCCGTTATAAGCTTCTGCGTTTGCCAGGTTCAAAAATCAAGCAACTCTTGAAGGAACTTCCGTCAAAGTGTTAATTCCAACAGGCGTGAAGTATATTTCTAATTGGCCCATCGTAAAAAGAATTTGTTGTTGAATAACTCTTGGGACGTAAGGATATGTATTCTAAACTACTCAACACTAATTTCGTCGCACCCCAAAATTTTGACCCTATTGAAATCTGAATAACTTTTTCCTGCATTGAACAATTTGAATACTGTTCACACTGTTCGCTAACCCAGTCCTTCAGCTATAATCTTGTACTCCTTCAAAACATAAGGTTCTTCGCATAAAATCGATACAGGGTATTACCTGATACTGTGCAAAATTTCTGAATCTTCAAAAGGATTCCAAATTAAGAATTTTTTTTTTCAAATTTGACAACAGTGGCATGAAGATGAACTCATCACCTCAAGAGATTTTCCGAATTGTCTTATTATCTCTTTTGTTTACAGGGTGATCTCAAAAAATTAACTTTTTGGTTTTGCAGTCATAACTTTTTTCGTTGTCAACCGATTTTCAAAATCTCAGGCTCATTTTGAAGCTGAAACTTTGGATGAGAAGAAATGAAGATCAGAATTGACTCAAGATAAAGATTGAAGATCAAGGGTTTCCTCAAAGGTGACCTAAATCTGAAACACCCTAAAAATTCGGTTGGGAGGAGATTTGAATTAAAAACAACTTGTTTCGAAATGATCATTCATTCTGAATACGTCCAGATCTTTCTTGCTTTCAATAGTCAATAAATGTGCGTGGAAAAACCCAATTGTAATGGCAGAATATTGAAAAAAAAAATAATCAACACATTGTTCGCCTGAAATGCATTGCCAGTAACCAAGGTTACAAGAATCACATTCAGTGACTGACAAGCCTGACCAGCTGAGTCTCATTCCACAATAGCGGTTTTTTTCTGAATCGTGAAGCATTATTCATGTTAGTTAGCAAGAACAAGAAAACAAGTTTTATTGAGTTTTTATTGCACAACAACAAAGAGAAAATAACTTGTATAACATTAGAATTGAAAAATATTTATGATATTTAGTATTTAGTGGGTCCTCCCCCTTTGGCAATCACTTCATTGACCCTTTCCAGCATGCTGTCTATCAGACTATCAATGAACTCCTGTGGTACAGCTGTCCATTCTTGCTGTACCGCATTCACCAAGTCATCCAAATTTTCCATTCGCCCTTCCCTTTCTTTCAATTTTAATTTCATACGACTCCAGACATGTTCCATCGGATTCATATCTGGAGAGAAAGGCGGCCAGTTCATTCGCTCAATACCGTGATCCTTCAAAATCTCGTTGACAATGTGAGCCCTATGCGGTTTCGCATTGTCATCAACGAGAAGAAAGTTGTTGGCGATATTTGCGGCGTAAGGGACCACGATTTCTCTCATACTCAAATCTCTATACCTCTCACCGTTCATACTCTCTCCTCTCAGAATCACCAATTCACTCCTCCCATTCATCGATATTCCACCCACACAGTCACTCCACCACTCGCCTCCATATTTTCTTCCAAAAACCTTTCATTCCTCCCTCTCCAAACCAACACTCGACCATCCTTTCGAAACAAGTTGAACCTACTCTCATCCGTAAACATACACCTATTCCACTCTGCCATTCCCCAATTTTGATGTTCTTCCCCCCCACAATCGTCTTGCTGCTCGATGTACAGGTTTCAGTATGGGGCAGGCAGCTCGTCTCCTTGCGTATAATCCAAGATCATGGATCCGGCGTCGGATTGTCTGGCATGAAACCTGAATTCCCGTAGCATCGATCAATTCACGACGAATTTTGGGGGCGGTTGAAGTTCGAGACCGCCGTACCAATCTTACAATAAGGCGGTCTTGAGCGGGAGTTGTTCTTCTTCTTGTTCCCCTTTTTGGCCCCCTAGGTCGATACTGAATATCCCCAGCGTTAGCTCGGACGTGGGCCCTTTGGACGGATCTAACTGTCGTTCCAAGCAGATTGGCAATTTGAAGGGTAGATAATGCTTGTTCAGTCATTCGTGGAATCAGTTCCAGCTGTTTGCGCGTTAGATGCGGCATCGATATGATAATTTTTTGTACAAACGAATCAAAATTGACGTCTATCCTGGCCTGTCAGTTACTGAATGTGATTCTTGTTACCTTGGTTACGGGCCATGCATTTCAGGCGAACAATGGGTTGATTATTTTTTTTTCAAAATCCTGTCGTTAAAATTGGATTTTTTCACGCACAATTCTTGACTGCTGAAAGCAATAAAGATCTGGACGTATTCAGAATGGATGATCATTCCGAAAACAAGTTGATTTTCATTTAATTCTCCTCCCAACCGGATTTTGAGGGTGTTTCAGATTTAGGTCAACTTTGAGGAAACCCTTGATCTTCAATCTTCATCTTGAGTCCATTCCGATCTTCATATCTCTTTATCTAAAGTTTCATCTTCAAAATGAGCTCGAGATTTTGAAAATCGGTTGTTGACGAGGAAAAAAGTTTAGACTGCAAAACCAAAAAGTAAATTTTTTGATATCACCCTGTAAACAAAAGAGATAATAAGACAATTCGAAAAATATCTTGAGGTAATGAGTTCATCTTCATGCCACTTTTATCAAATTTGAAAAAAAAAAAATTTTCTTCATTTGGAATCCTTTTGAAAATTCAGAAATTTTGCACAGTTTCAGATAATACCCTGTAGCGATTTTATGCGAAGAACCTTATGTTTTGAAGAATAACGAGATTATAGCTAAAAGACTGGGCTAGTGAACAGTGTGAACAGAATTCAAATTGTCCAATGCAGAAAAAAGTTATTCAGATTTCAATAGGGTCAAAATTTTGGGGTGCGACGAAATTAGTGTTGAGTAGTTTATAAACCCCTCCACAGTATTACAAGAGAATTCTGCTTCTATAATTGTGAATTTTCGTGAAATGCCAGTCTTCGTATGTGGTATCGAAACAAGTAGATATGCACCCCTGCATTGTACATGATTGATTTTCAAATTCGTCAAATAACAGCACCGACAGGTACCAGACACTCCCATTATTAGTGCAACCAAAATATTCCAAAGTATAATATGAGAACTGTCTACAAAGTTCCGAGATATTATTACTTTGATCATCAAATATTCACGTGTGCTCTTTCCGATATTTCAACTTTCTTTGCCTTGCATCCTCTCGACTCACTCTTCAAATAGGCAGTGAGCTTACGATATTTCTCAATGTCTATGTTTTTATAGTAGCCTTCAGCATCGAGTACTTCGACCACATGGATAAATTCACTTACCTACTTCTTTAAATTTGAGAAATACGATAGCAGTACTTCGTCATTCATAGTCATTACCCTCCGTTTTTCTTTACATGCATTCAATTCGGAAATTACTTCTTCATAATGTTCCCTGGACTTGGCAGATAATTGGCGTGTTGCTTCTTCAGCTTCCATTTTTATGATGCGAATAAAATGCCCTCTTATATTTATAGAATAAATAACTATTCTTCTATGGAATATTTCATTTTGTTCTTGATCAACAAGCTGTCAGGGAACAATATTCAAGTAAGACATTTAATAATTCGTGCGATACTATGACAATTCTTGAAAACAAAATAATAGACGAATTTTGATATTGCTGAAATATTATAATTATTGTAATCGTATTCATACCAATTTGCGCTAAACTAAGAAAAAGAAAGGGCAAGTAAGACATATTTTCTTGATTGGAAACAAGTAGTCTTCTCAAATATTTAATGATATATTGAGTGTACCATTTAAAAAAAAAGTAAGTTATGTAAATAGATTTGACATTTGACAAAATACGAAAATAATGAAAAATGCTACCTCTTATCTCGAAAAAATAAAACGCTGTACAAAGTGGCTCACTAAAAATAACCCATCAATTCTACTTAGAGCTTTCGACGTGAATAAGTTTTAAGAGAACTCTTGCACCCATTAATTTCTATTTCTAGATATAAGTACATATTTTTTCATTACTTGGGTCGCTGTTCCTCCCTGGGAGTGTGGTTGTGATACATAATTTTAACCGCCATTTAATAATTTGTGAAATGACGCTTCGTTTGTTCAATTTGAGCCCTGCAATTTAATTTTGAAGATTTGACTTGTTTTGTGATGAAGATGCTCGAGACCAAAAACGCATACGTGCAAAACATTCAACTTCAAAGCACCTTCAGAGTAACACTTGTTACTAGGAAATTCTGATATGGCCGGTAAAGTACCTGTACTAGTACTCTTCTATTTTTATCGTTAGTTGTTTGTTCAGAATAGTTTATTTTTATAACCGTGCAAAAACAACGGCGCCTGTTTTCAATGAGAGACACGAGGATAGACGCGTATTTCGAAGTTCGGTATATTCTACAATTAGTATCTAATTTTGGTAAAATTGTTCAGCGAAAAATAAATAACCGATTTTTCGATCACCTCTTAGAATTGGATTGAAGCAGTAGTTAAAGATCAGATTTTGGATCATTATAAATGACTTCCTTATAAAATACAATCAGTTCAAGAATTGAATGAATATAATGCCCGTCGTTTACAAAAATCTAAACTACCTACCTTTTTAACCTTCGTTTCCCCGACTACTGTTCGTTTTTTCTTCATTATGCTGCCTGGACCGATATAAATCCAAGATTTGGATGATTTTTTGCAAGAATATTTCAAAGCCGATATACATTGTGTCCCTGGGGCAATGACATAGTTGAATATCTCCTGATCCAATTGGAATTTTCAAAATATTATGGTTTCATATTATTTCGGAATTATGAGAGCTATCTTAAAAAAGACTCACAGAATCGAATTTTTAATTTTTTAAATGAACATTCCATATGTGTCAACATATTTCAATTCTCATTCATTTGGGCTAATTATTAGTTTTTTTTTTTAAAGCCGACAAAGCGATGCCAAGTAATACCACTTTTCCATCAAATGCAGAATCTTTTGTTTCCTCAATTTTTCAAATTGTGAATCATACAATATCTATGATTTTATATCCCCTTCTCACTAGTTGTGAGAGAGTAATCAGCAAATGCAAAAAAATGCAATAAACTATTCATTCAGCTATGTAGGTACTTAACTATTAAACAAACAGTCCCAACAAGAAAATATTCTCTTAACGAATAACTAGGCAAAATAATTTGAATAAAAATGGTCGGTTTGATGCAAAGCACATTTCAATATTATTCATTGTACACTTCTGATTTTACTTCTTCCTCAAAAAAGTCTGAAGGAGTCAGGCCTGGCCTGGCCTGGTCCGTTCGTTTCGAGCCATCTTTGAGAAAAGGAACGTTCAAATTGTCTGTCGCTATCCCAGCATTATGAGGCAGAAGCAAATTTCCTTACTGTTGAAGGAATATTTCTATTAAGTGTCTAATTAAGATGATTATTAAACTCATTTTGAAGAAAATTCGTACCTATCTGTCACTATTTGAAGTAGCTTGATGAAAATATGGTCCAATCAAATGATTCATCATAATATTGTGTTTTTCATAGTTTTTTGTTGAAACTATTAAGTAGTTCTTCAGTTCTTTGAATTTTAGATTGGATTTTTTTTGTGTTTTTTCTTTTTAACTTAATCCTTAGAGGATCGTTCCTTCCCTACATTGTTTGATGATTTTTTTTTATTGAATTTGTTGATACTGGAATTCATTTCACTCTTTCATTAACGATATACTCAGTTAATCGAACTGCCATAGGAAATAAAGTCATTCATGCACTGTTTGAAAAATTGAGGTGGAGAAAGTTTGAATTTCCCAATAATCACTTTCAAATAAGACGAATATTTCCTATGATAGAACACGCTGCTGACTATCAATACTATTGAATAATTCCATACATTCTTTGTAGTATAAATAATGGGTTTGCCTTTAAAAATCACTACATTCAATGAGAAACTGGTATAACTTAGGTATGTTGACATATACCGGGTGGCTACGGAAGTATTGCCTACGGAATATCTCAGTTATTGTATGAAGTAGGTTTGTGAAATTTGGAGCGTCGATATAATGACATAAGAGCTAGAATTTGAGCATATTGACATGTCGAAGTTAACTTCCGGTCTGACCGGAAGTAACATCAACTATCTTATTTTAAATGGAAACCCTATTTTTTTTCCTTTCGCTTTATTCAGCATTCAATTCCCTTTCTAATGACATATCACAAGTTGGTATCTAACCAGAAACTAGATCAGAAAAAAATTATCATTGAAATTCACTGAGTAGGCCGTGGAAGCAAAATGGAAGCCAAAAATTGAAAAGTTGGCTATGGAAACCATACGTCACTTGATAACAGTTGCTACTACTGTGATATTTTATTTTCATTCGTCGGCGTTATAAAAAGCCGCCAAAAAAATATTGGAAAAATAGGGAAAAAAACAATACTCTGTAGGTTCATAACTTAAATAGGAACATACAACTTTTTCTTTCCTGTACTATTCAGCATAACCATTCCATTCTAATGATATAATAGAAAGTAATTTTTTGAAATGAAATACCAAAAAATTCAATTATTATTATTCAAATAACAAAAAAACAGATTTATCGAAAAAAAATATTCAAATTGATAGGATTAAAGATAAAATGAATTCAAAACAAATGTTCGAAATGCATTCCCTCAGCGTCAATACATTTATTGACTCTGGTGATATTTTCATGTAAAACGTTTCTCAACATTTGGGGCGTGATATCTTGGAAAGCTCTACGAATTTTTACTTCTAGCTCATGTAGAGTTGTAGGCTGTGTGGAATACACCCTATTTTTAAGATGCCCCCCTAGAAAAAAGTCGCACGGAGTAAGATCAGGTGACCTTGGTGGCCACCTGACTGGACCATGGGTTGTTATAAGTCTCTCTTGAAAGCGATTTTGAAGATAATTTCTCGCTATTCTTGAATTATGCGGAGGGGCGCCATCTTGCTGGAAGTACATTCTCTCAGATATTTCCGCTGGTAGGTTGTTAATGAATTCCGAAATTTCATTCGTTAAATAATTGAAGTATCTCTCTCCGGTTAGTTGGCCTTGAAAAAGAATGGGGCCAACAATATGAGTTCCAACTATTCCTGCCCAAACATTCACACCAAATCTCTCCTGGAAGCCACCTTGTCGAAACCGGTGCTCGTTTTCTATCGCCCAGTACCTGAAACAAAAGACCGTTCACACTTTTAGCACTTTACACTTCGACTATCGACAATAATCCAAATAAAGTACAGTACCTACCTTGTATTATTCCCGTTAAATAATCCATTGTTGGTAAATCTTGACTCGTCCGTAAACAAGATATAATAGTTAAATAGGTGATTCTCAGCATTTTGTCGAAGAAACCAATTACAATATTCCAGGCGCCTTTCACCGTCATTTTCATACAAATGTTGATGCAACTGATACTTGAAGGATTTAAATCGATGTTTTTTCAAAATTTTCCTAGCAGAGTCCTTACTTATAGCTAATTCGGCGCCAATCTGCCTTGAGGAAATTGTGCTATCATATTGTACTAAAGCTAATACATTAATTTCAGTTTCCTCATTAATAACCAATACATCTTGGTCTTCGTGAACATCAGGCTCAGTTCTTAATTTTTCTTCAAGCCACTGAAAATACCTTCTTGACGGTTGCTGCCTCCCTGGATATCGCTCTAAATACAATCGTTCAGCGGCATAAGAATTTTTTAAACATTCACCATAAATGAGAAGCATGTCAATTTGTTCGGTTCGTGAATAACGGGGCATTTTTTGAATATTCCACTAACTGATTTCGATTTCCAAACCCTTTTAAAATGGCAGAATCAAAAACACTACTTCGAACGTCAAAATAATATGGATAGCAGCGTTCGTGAGAGCTCTCGTTTCTTTTTTGTTTCATTCCAAAATACATCTTAATCAGCCTACTTGTTAATATTTTGGTTCGAATGATTATTGCAATGGAATGATTATTCGGAATAGCACAAACATCGTCCATAGGTAGATATTAGAATATCTATGGACGATGGCACAGACCAAGTACGTTTATGTTCCTATTTAACCTAGAACCTACAGGATATAATTTATCATTCCACATTATTTTTAATGATATTTTTGCGTATGGCGATAATCTGTTTTGTTATTTGAAGAATAATAATTGGATTTTTTGGTATTTCATTTCAAAAAATTACTTTCTATTATATCATTAGAAAGGAATGGTTATGCTGAATAGTACAGGCAAGAAAAAGTTGTATGTTCCTGTTTAAGTTATGGGCCTACAGAGTATTGTTTTTTTCCCAATTTTTCCAATATTTATTTTGGCGGCTTTTTATAACGCCGACGAATGAAAATAAAATATCACAGTAGTAGCAACTGTTATCAAGTGACGTATGGTTTCCACAGCCAACTTTTCAATTTTTGGCTTCCATTTTGCTTCCACGGCCTACTCGGTGAATTTCAATGATAATTTTTTTCTGATCTAGTTTCTGGTTAGATACCAACTTGTGATATGTCATTAGAAAGGGAATTGAATGCTGAATAAAGCGAAAAGAAAAAAAAATAGGGTTTCCATTTGAAATAAGAAAGTTGATGTTACTTCCGGTCAGACCGGAAGTTAACTTCGACATGTCAATATGCTCAAATTCTAGCTCTTATGTCATTATATCGACGCTCCAAATTTCACAAACCTACTTCATACAATAACTGAGATATTCCGTAGGCAATACTTCCGTAGCCACCCGGTATGTGATTACACATTCAAAAATTAGGCAAAGGATACACTGTTGACTAATGTATCAAGTCATAGCTGATCGAAACTATGGAAAACGTCCAACCTTACGATGGAGAAGATGTGATTCTTCAGCAAGATGGAGCTGACCATTGAATATTATTCCTTCATTTTTGTTGTAGCTCCTTCTTGTAAGGAAGTACTAATTCGCCACTTTCTCAATTAAATAATCCCTCCACCCCATGTGACATGTAACTCCGGATTTCACTTTCCCATACAAGCTCTCAGACTTGCCCATATAGAGTCAAATTTACAAATATCGAAATGATACAAAAATATGTCATCCTAGAAACAAACATTGACTAGTCTGTTAGATTTTCTATAAAATTCACTAAAACCTTGATGTCTCTTTTAAGCGAGACATTTTGTCAAAGAAACTTCTACTTTTCATTTTCAGTTATATAACTTTCACTTGCAATAAGAGTCAAATTATGCTCAAACAATTCAACAGATATCTTTCAGAGATAAGTACTCAGTTCACTTACAATGTTGTCAATCAAATCAAAACGGATCGTCAAAGACCTGGTAATATCGCAGTCATCCAAAAATAATTTGAAATGGCCCTGCTATTGTCATAATATCTATTCTATTATTTTTGACAATTCATTTATGAAATACTTTGTGTCGTGTGAGTTATCTTATCAAAAACTATCTAAGGGTCTAATATGGCCTCCTTTCTCTCAAAGAAAAAAATGATCCTTCTAAATTATTGTATTCTAATGTTCACTATTTTTTTCGTTTCGTTATTTTTTAGCATCAACTATCTTTTTCAGAAAGATTATTAATATCAGTATTATTTCATACATAAGAGAAGCTGTATATCTGATTTTTTAAAATCCATTCAAGTATGTATTTCAGACACGACTAATAGTGCGAAATAATTAGATATTCCATTCATATTTCATATTTCGCTTCTTTATTTCTTTACATCAATCATCATAAAATCTAGTATAATGAAGTATTCACTAATACTTGAACTCATTTCGTGAAATAATGAAATATATTTGAAGTCATTAAGTAACCTTTATTCGCTTTCATAATGAGTACAGCTGATCTGTAAATAAACATATAATTTGGCAAGGGCACCTATTTTAATATCGCTCTAAACGCTGAATAGCTATTTTGATTATCCAAGTAACCCGAGGGTAGACAACTCATTATTGCTATTAAAAATTATTCAAGGTACTTAATATTAATCGAAAAGAATTGATAAAGAAAAATAATTGTTATGGATGATTAAGAAGGTATCTAGAAAACGAAATGTATATTGACTTTTAAAATACCTATTTTTCACCGATGTGAGAATGAGGCAGTTGTGATTTATACCATTTTTGTATTCTCATAAGTTGAAGTTCACAATTGAATTTAAAAGATTACGTGTATAGTTTGGTAATGAGATCCATTTTGTACCTACTGCAAACGGTATTTCACAGCAGGTCGAATCTGTGCCTTATAATTCATAAGCAGCTGACCTATGTTTGGCAGGTAAACTTGTCCAGAGAATCTGCTGATGATGGACCTCAGGTTATACGCCAGAGTTCTCCTGATAATAGTTATTCTTGTTCACACAAAAAGAAAATGTAATGTTTAGAAAAAATCGTGAGATTCAAGGGAAAGTAGATAGTAGGAATTGGTGTTTATGAATTTCTGGAGCCTGTTCACCTAAGGGAACACTTTCCCAGGCAGTGAGTTTCAAAGCTTTACCGTTCGTTGGAAAACCGAGCCAGAGGAACTAGATGTTCGGCAAGTTTCCATAGTGACGGCAAAGGCTGACAAAGGCTGACAAATCTGCCATGAAAGTATTTGTAAACAAAGACATACCGCCAACCATTCTGCGGTGTTGCAGAGGAGCAAGCGAACTTGTGAGCGAAGTATCATCGACGAGATTATGAACGGAAATTGCTGAATGAAATCCAATTTTACCTCTAAGAAGTCGGTATAGAATGGTTGATTAGGTGATAGGTGGGCAGCAGAGGAATTTGATCTTAGCTTGAACCACGTCACACTATTCCGGTTCCAAACTTTCTTCGCATTGACATAAAAGGTTATTCTTGGAGTAAAGACAGAATGGCCTCTGAATTTGAGTCGTGAATGGAGTTTGTAACTAGAATGTAGCATATGAACCCTATTGGTCGAGGTATTTTTGTTACTGCCAGAATATCCAGTTCTTTCGCATGCAACTGTTGTGCTTCAATTTTTGAGAACCTGCCAGATCTTTACTCCTTAGCCCTTCAGATAAACCGTATATGATTGTCGAACTTGTGTACTGAACAAGAGGCTACTCCCAACCAATCAGGCAATCATATGAATAAAAAAAGCTTTGGTTCTCTATACATATACTGGTATATTCGTATAGGAATCAGTGGTGCTAGGAATCGCACGTTAAAAGGTAAGACCTCGTTAATCCTCAGCTCGCACAAGTTTCGACTTCTGGGGGCTGTCGTTCGTAGGGGGATGACAGCTGGTTAACGAAAAAAACTATTTTAAAAATTTTTTTTAACAAAAGTCGGAGCTGGGATTGGTGCAGCTGAAAGATACCAGCATGCCCCAGAATTCCAGAGAAATAATGCCCTTAAAAAATCATACTGTGGGGATCCTGAGGTAACCATAGTCGATGAGACAATTGTCATTTACTATGGCAATCTGTTTTCCTCAAGTCAACTTTGCACTGGAAGAGAGATTTTGGAATGGACTCATTTTGCTACCTCCTGCTCTTCTTATTCATGGTGTGTACACTATTCACAAAAATGAAACCCAATGGCATCTAGTTTTGGATTTCTACAAACTGCATTTACACTCTCCTCAAAATATGTGGGTGTGTGGTATGTTTGAGTCCTTATCAAAGGAGCTGGTTCTTTCAATCCGGATCTCAGTCGGCGGTCTAGCGTCTGCCGAGGTCCCTCCTGGGCTCCTATTGGAGACAGATTTTTCAGTTCTTGCAGCAAGTTCCTGGTGAGAGCCCTGGCAGGTCTGGTTGTTAGCTGTCTAAGAGTTGTACAAGAGTTTATAACAGGTTCATCGCAAAACTAGGGTGTAACTGCAAATCAAAATACATGAATACACGTGATGGGCGTTTGGAGTCACATCTGTAGAGACAATCTAGATGCCGTTTTCTCAATACAAGGAGTAACACAGTAGATAAAAAAAGGGTGCAGTGATATTCTACGTGACTGACTCTTGTAGATCACCTGAACAATAATAGTAGAAATGTTGTCAGTCTTCTTATTCTTTGCGTACCACATATCCAGTGAGCTGCTCAATGTAAATATTAATTTTTTTAAGACCTCCGAGATTACAGAGCAATGGGGTCTAATTTGTCATGGAATAGTGCGCTTTCGTTTTTTGATTTATTCATCCGATTATCGTTTTCTAGGTGGGTGGATACCTCCAAATTGAGAAAGAACTTCAAAACTTGAAAAAATGTGAAGGTTAGGGTTAGGAAATGAATGATGAAATTCCACTTCTTTGGTTAGTGTTGAGATCTCATGATGATAATCCCATACTGTCTATAGAAGTGGCGATTAGAGTCTGTTAGAGTAATATTTAAAATGAAGTTTGTGAAGATCGAATCGTTTCCGTGTATTTCGAACAATTATTAATATTTTTTACTTTTCACAATACGTTTCTCTATAAGTCAAACGGGCAAACATGTTACCGAGATGTTATATTGTTTTGGGCTAGGTGTCTATCTATTTTAGTGAGGAAATGCTGGGACTAGATTATTTAGACAAAATATGGTTATCACTGCTGCATTTTTCAAAAAGAAAAACGTGAAAGTATCAACTAGATCTCATGCCAGATTACCTAATTTTCTTTTTTATGCTAAAGATACAATATATGTTATACAGAAATTGTAGTTTTAGGGTTTAGTTTTTACAGTGCCATAGTTTTCAAGTGGGTCAAGTTGAGCAAAATAAAAAATATGTATTAGAAATTCTTATCCACTGTGATTGTAATCTCCTGAGCAATCGGTTAGATCTGAAAATTATAACATTGAACCCACATTATTGGCCATAAACAGATTCACAAATTGAGAAGTAATGAATTTAGTTACAAGAAATTATGAAGTGATAAATCGTTACTGATTGTTAAGTTCTATTAGGATTCAAGAAAACTTTGGTGCAATACCTCAGTCACTGAATTTTGAATCTCATTTATATATCTAGCATCCCAAGACAATGAGTAGTTTGAAGTTCTTTGAATTTACGATTAAACTATTAAAAGCATGATGAAATTACGAGAATATTCAAAGAAAACTGCTGAAAGGATAACAGGGTGTCTGTTGATACATGCAATCATAACATAAACACGTTCAGACCATGCTGCCAATCGAAAAATAGTAGTGCATCATAAACATAAACGTACTCTCATAACGCCTTGGTCGTCATGAATATGTTTTCATATTCTGTATCTAAGTAATTATGGCCAAATTAGAACTCATTTGAATATAATAACCAGTTGGCTAGTTTCTTTCTACAAGAATTCAAATCATTTCGATTATCCATGAAAACAATTACTACTAATAGTAATTTAATGTCATTTACTTCAGTGTTAATCATTGATATGGTGAAAGCAATGCTTGTTTGGTTTCTGAAACAAAAATGTATGATGAAAATGATGATGTTTGAAAAATACCGTCTCCTACTAACATTCGATTCTACTAGAGTTGGAGAATACTCCTAGTGTGACAATTCTGTGTAATGCTAAATGAGTGAAAGATCAATTATTGAATAAATGTCATGGCCGATTAAACGCAATTTTACCAAATTAATCAGGAAATGACTAAGTCAGTTTGCAGAATACTGATTCATGGTCTGGATATCAGTTTTTCACCACTGACTATCTTATCAAGATAAAATGACTCCATGTTGATAAAATATTCATTTATAGTCATTTGATATAAATCTGCCTTTGCTTAGTTCTCCCATAAAATCACCAGAATATTCGTAATGATCACCTTATCAGGTTTGAAATTAGGAACGGGAGTTATCTTTTAAATTGCTCAATTTGCAGAAAATGCAACTCTTGATGAAACTCTCTCATTTATTTTTCTTGATCGTATAAATATGTATGTAGTGTTGAATTTTTTTCAATATCATTATAATTTGGGTGCAAATATTTTGAATATTGATGCACTTTTCAGTGAAGTGAAAGGAAAAAGATCTGAACTTATGCATCCAATTTTCTGTTGGATATTCTGAATATCTTCAGAAATGTCTTGACACGAAGACTCTAATATTTTGGTAGAAATACTTTCGTCGTCTGCCCTTGCGAACAATAGATGTGACGATTCAAATACTGATTTCCAAAAATAAAAATGTGGGACAAAATTTTATCGAACATAGAGTTGTCACATGCTTCCCTGTATAATTAACCGAAAAACACAAATTGACTGTAGCCATTTGAGAACGTTTCTTTCCAGGCAATATTTGCTAGTAGCATTCCAGAAATCATAGATCTAGTAGGTACTAGGTCCAAGTACAGTGGCGAGTACAAGAGAGAACACGGAAAGAGGTACGGTTCTGTTTTCAGAGAGAATATGGTTACTGATTTAATAAAATCAATGAATTAAACGCAAATTAACCTTCGTACATATTGAAAAACATAGTGGACAATAATTTCCTCCTAGATTGCTCATAATTTAAAAAAAAATAAAAAAAAATATTGTTGACTGACCTTACTTACCAACGAGGTTATAATTCTGAAATCAGAATGATAACTTCAAGAAAGAAACCGGCATAATAGAATGCTTCACATTACCAATCAGTGTCATACTTGATACGATAACACTCATGCGAACTATGGACTATGGATTTTTTTTTTATTGAATTAATACCTACAAGAGATATCGAAGTCATCAATACATAATCGTGTCGTTTAAAAGAGCAAATTTTCTACATAATTAAAAAATAAAACGATTTTGATATTACAAAAATACTGAGTTTAATGGCAATGACAATTCCAAGACAAAACTAACCGGAATGTTCAAATTGTCTACCTTTGCTGCCTGAGAAGCTAATACGAAAAAACTGCTAATGAAATCCTCCAATATTCTAAGATGAACCTTAAAAAGACAGTGGAAGAGAAGGTGATGTCGATATTACCTCAGAGTGTTTGGGTGATGACGTTTGATGATGTTTCAGCAAGAATCGGGCTAACCGGATCTTCGGACTTCAGATTTGGAAACGCATGGCCTCATTTACACACTTCATGTGGTAGGCTGTTTTTTGACAATCTTCATTTTCAAATGGTCTCATTTTAGACACATTTTCTGTGAGAACCTTCTAAAGATCCCCAACTTGTTTTTGCTTTAATACATACAATCTGTTGAGATCATTTTCCAGGCGGTTTTGTTATCAAGACTTGTATGTAATTTTGTCCTTATACGATGGTTCCAGTGGTTTTTTTTACTCTAATTTGGCTAGAATTAAGATGGCTTATTCCTGTTTGGCATTTTCTCAAACTTTTTTGAACACCTTGTATTTCTTGATGCCCTCACATCTAGTATATTTTCATACTTTTCTATTCTGTCAGCATTTTCAGTACTCTCAGGGTTTTTCTATATTGGTTTGAACGTCACTTTTCGGTACATCAGTGAATTGGGTCGCCATTACTGTGAAAGTATGGTTGATGAGATCAAAAATTACTTAGCAACAGTTATGGGAAATCTGTTGCCCAACTCTCTGAACTGCAGAACCACATTGTGGGGCCACCTTTGCATGACAACCTTCATTCCACTTCTCGCTTTCCTGTGGGAGAGTGATAAGCAATATAAGAAGGAAATAGTGTGAGCTGCAGAATTTCATTACACCCGAGATGTAAATGATCTGAACCAGAATTCATTTCTTAATTTCTCCCAGATGTTATTACTACACGAATTTTGAAACCTCAGAATCTCATAACCTCAAATTCTCTCACACAATACACCACGTAATTCCGGTATGAAGCTCTTTTAGAGGGCTGTATGAGTGCATCATCACCCTGTAACGCATTGTTTGCGGAATTCAGAGTTCCAGCTCCAACATCTGCTGGGGCGTTGGAGAACCCTCAATGGGGGAAGATTCAACCACCTAGGACTGACCCTTCACATCCTGGATGCCGGTTGCATTTGATGCATATTGAGTATTCGTATTGTTCTAAGAAGCCTGTTCTTCGATATTTTCGATATCCAAGTGAATACTGCCTTTCCAAAGCACCTGAGTTCTTGGTCTAAAGTGTGTCCGTTGCCGCAATAGTATACAGTGTGTTTCACTTCTCATGGAAACACTCTCGTATCTTCTGTAATTTTTGACGAAATATCATGAAATTCTCAGTATCGATAGATACACTAGAGATGAACTTTCTGCACGAAAGGGGTCATCCTACGTGATATACACTGCTCACCAGCAGCGATGAAACCACCCATTTTTCCGGAAAGTAATATTAGGGAGTAAAATTGGCCCAAAATTCTTTCGGATTCGTGTTCAGGGTGCCTAATTCACTTGTCTCCTGAAAAAATTTCAGTTCTGAAAAATTTAATTTTTGTTCAATTACTTCACGGATGATGACCCCTTTCGAGCAGAAAGGTCATCTCTAGTGTATCTATCGATCCTGGAAATTTTATGGTTCTACGTCAACAATTACGGAAGATACGGGTGCGTTTCCATGAGAAGTGTAACAAGTTTGAAATTTTCAAGACTGAAAATTTTTCAAGAGACAGGTGTATTAGCAGTAATTCGGGGATCCTAAGCACGAATCTGAAGGAATTTTTGGCCAATTTTGCCCCCTAATATAAGTTTCTGGAAAAATGGGTGGTTCCATCGCTGTTTTCGTGCAGTGTATATCTCGTAGGATGACACCTTTTTTGAAGCGAGTTCATTTCTAGTGAATCTATCGATCCTGAAAATTTCATGGCTCTACGTTGAAAATTACGGAAGATACGAGGGTGTTTCCATGGGAAGTGAAACACATTGTATAGTGACATTCAAAAAGTACGCAACAATTGGGAAAAATCTCAGTTTTTGGTTTTTCAAAAAAAAGTTAATCGTCATCAACTTAAGCCCGTCTTGAAACCTACTTAGCCCCTATCAGATATACTGAGTTATTTTCAATTTCTTGGAAAAACGCAATCAAATTTAGCAAAATCTTAAAAATCTTAGTTTTTCGAGAAATAAGTAATATTTGGATGAAATTCTTCAATGAATTCATCAGAACAACACATGATATGAAATCTGAAAATGAATTGAATAACAAAATCAATCAAATGAACATTAATAATCGAAATAAAATAAAATCTCAACGTGTCCTCCATTCGTTCCAACGCATAAGCTGGTTTGGCCATACACTTCCCTTGAAACATTTCTCAACATTTCTGACGGAACTTGGGTAGCATATTCTCTTATCGTATTCTCAAAGTGATGACAGAGAGGTATGTGTACGCAAATCTCAGATTTTTATTATCCACATAGAAAAAAATGGAATGGGATTAGATGGGAAGATCTAGGAGGTCATGAATTCAGTGAAAATCGTCCGATCCATCTACTAGGAAAGAGATGATCAAGAAAATCACGCACTTCAACTGTTGAGTGTGCTGGAGCACTATTGTATTGAAAATACATTCTCCTGCGCAGTTTTAATGGCATATTGTCTAATAAATTAAGCAGATGAGTTTGAAGTTGAAGTAGAAGCAGGACCTCTCAGACTTTAAGTTTCCTCTTAACAATACTGGACCACTGATTTGGTTGTGAAATATATATACCACAACAGACATCAGTGTTGAATGGCAAAATTGGAATTTTCGCCCGCCCACCACTGGCAATTCTGAGAACCAATCATTCAATTTCTCAATTTGATGTGAAAGTACTTTCGTCGGTTAAAAGCACATACCGGGCACTCAAAAACTAAAATACAGCCGATCACAATAATCTCGTTTTTGCAGCATATCGATTACTTCAGGTTTGAAAGCCTGAAACCTATTTGATATCAGAATTCTTCTGACCGATGGATGATGGGGATATCACCACACATGAGTTCTTGGATTCTCTACAACAGTTTGCATTACCTGCTCGTCTTAATTCAACCAAGGGTTATGAGGTTTTTTTGAACTTATTTTGAACCCAACATTGTTGGGATGCCGTTCGTGAAATATCCTCGCTGCTTCTTTGTATGTCTTATAAATTTCACCAAAAATTAGAACAAGCTCTATTTTTCCTTCGTTGCGCAACTTCATTCTTTAACTTCATTTTTGCGGATAAGTTCCACTTCGAAAAATAACTCTAAGATAATTGCTCTTAACGAATTCATTTAATGAAAGAACCCCGAACGATTTGTGTCAAACTTGAAAATAATTACGCCATTCAGTTTTACAGGCGAACAATCCATAGCTATCCCATATTATGTTGCTTATAAATTAACCTGGCTGTGTAAGTGCAGAATTACGAAGATCCCTCATTTCGTAGCGAATATTGAAGCATATTCTCACGACCTTTGTGATAGTAATTCATTGGCAGATAGTACGCGAGCCCTCGTACGGAAATCGGAAGTGATAACCAGCAACTTGCTACTTCAAATACTGTTTAAGTTTGATGAGCCTGACAAAGTGTCGCAGTGAGAAAACATTGAAAGCGGTGAGTTTTCCTTTGTCGCCAAATCGACATCTTTGGAGCGTCGGACTGCTGAAGATCCTTATTAATTTTGTCGGAAACTGGTGCCATTGAAAATCTCATTAAATCATTGTTTTTTCCTAGAAAAATCAGACAAAAATATTCGTTACTTCTAGGTTGTCCCCCACTCTAAACGTGTTGATATCATTACTTAGGTTGGCGACAGGCAGCAATCTGATTTTTCTGGGAAAATAAAGAGATTAAATGAGATTTTCAATGGCATCATTGTCCGATAAAATTAATAAGTATCTTCAGCAGTCCGACGCTCCATAGATTTCGATTTGACGACAAAGGAAAACTTACCATTTCAAGGTTTTCTCTCTGCGATATCTTGTCAGACTTGGCACCCCAGATTTTGAAAGAGGGCTCGCTTACTAACAGCTCTATTAGGGTTTGTACAAACCATTCAAATGAGAATCCGTCAGTTATGGAAGGTATGTTGCAAAAAAAGTGTGTAGCTTTGAAAACCCATCGATTTTGCACAAATCTCACTCGAATTAATTCTATGGAATGTAAAAGAATAATTTACAATAACTCTCTAGGGTTTCGCCAATTATCCTAAATAACAAACGGAGTTTTTAAATCAATGCCTGATATACGATATAAGTAATTAATTCAATGGACAAAAATTGATAATTTCACATAAAATCAAAATTTAACTCATCTTCATATAATAAAATTCTTGAAAATTTTATCCGAATGTTACTCATTTTCTGAAAAATATAAGTTTTGCGGTTTTGAAAATTGCGTTTTTTCAAGAAACTGAAAATTACTCAGTTCAACTGATAGAGGCTAAGTAGGTTTCAAGACGAGCCAGAGTTAATAATTAATTTTCTTTGAAAAATCACAAATGAAGATTTCTTCATTTATTGTGTACTTTTTGAATGCCACTGTATATTAGTACTTATATCATACAAAGTCTGATAAAATGGGTAAGGCTTTCGAGGCCGAAGTTTACGGTGTGACTATTTTCACCAGGTTTGAAGGCCGTCGTTTTTATAATTTCTTCCTGACTTTTCGCAGAGACGATGTATAACATGGATAATCTCCGATTACTGAAGATTCCGTCAGCAGAGATTGTATTTATGTTGACTCTGATACTACTATCTGTATTAGGTACATTTTCGATAACATACTGACTCAGGTACTTCACCCAAGTCTACAAGTCTCACTATATACGTGTTGGTTCCATATAAGCTTAGTCCTTGATATTTCTCAGTAACTACGTTCTTCACATTCGAATTTTCCTTCTCCTGTCGAATATTCTTCAAGAAATGATTTGGAGTCTCTTCCCATTTTTTCATTTTGAAGCCTCATTAAGAATACTTAGCGACAATGCTATGAATGAGCTATTGAATTTTCACAGTCCATTATATACCTGTCAAGCTGTCTTTCTGACGTTTTCCACCGATTTATATTGGGTTTCGTATCCATTCTTTTCAGTAGTAAGTTAGCCCTGGATATCACTCTAAGTTTTTAAACAACGCCTTTAATGTAATGTTGAAGCTCTGCCAGAATGATCAAATCTGGCAATGCAGATTGGTAAGGATGCATATTTGGGTCTTGTTAGTGACTATACTCTCGGCCATGGAAGCCCTGTATCTGGATCCAGCCCTGAAGTACCTGATCACTTATAACGAAAAAAGAGTTTTTGGTGATACTTTTTTCATAATGATCATGACCAAAATTGTTTCGAAGGAATGTTGATATCCAACATAGAAATTGATGGCTCCACAGATAACTGAATCAATTTTGTCCTCTTATGGGCTTTGTAGATTTGAAATCCACCAGGCTACCGAATTCTGAGATCTTTGTTAACAACGCAGACCTATTCTAATTGTTAACTATTTCAATGGCATTGCAGTTAAACATGAGAGAGTAGTTTCATCTGCTGCATGCAAAGGAGTCAACAGGATTTGTGGTGGCGTTTAACTGGTTAATAATGTACTGCAGGAACAGCGTGCTAAACAAGTAGGGAATATCTGCGTTGATAGACAACATATTGGCAGATTCTTGTTTGTTTACTACAACTATAAAACAAGGTACATATGATGCGGTGGCGGCATATACTTATGATGAAAGTTCATCCATGACAAATCAAAATTACACGACAAGACTTTTTCCTTAATTTTCATGAGTGAGTGACACATGCTGATCCATGATGGCGGTATCGACGATAAGGGCTGACGATTCAAAGAATCGTCTAATGAACCCGAACTGGATGGACGAAAGAAATGTCTGTTGTCGCTTTCATTGAAAGTAATACCAAAATTACTTAAATAAAGAAAATATCAAATCACTGAACATCAAATGATTGGCATAGAATTAAATCCACAAAAATGCTCTTTGTTACGATGTAATCGACCTGAATTATCTAATAAACAGAAATAGGATTCCATATAAAACAAAAAGCATTATCACAGAAATGTTCACTAATGGCTCCATTACTTCGACATCAGGAGTATTCGAAGCTATCAATCTGAAGTATATAGTAAATTGGGTGATAAAGTTGATAGATATTGGAAATATGTGGTATTTCATTTGTCAGATATAATTAAATTGCCTATGAATCGTTGGCGTCGTGAGAAAGTTTTGTGATATATCGAAACTTTTGCTGATAATTAAAACTCTATTTGTTTGAAATGAAACATCATCAATATTATGGCAGTTGTTCGAGGGTACATTTTCTGGCTTTCATTCATAATAAGGTCTAATTGAACACATGATTGCGACATACAATTATTACAAATTTTCTTTTAAAATTGTGTTCTACATTAAAGTGTATTCCATTATCTAGTTCACATACAAATGAATGTTAATAAATGGAAACAATTCAGGGGCATATCACAATTACTTTCAAAAAAGTGTTGATTCGATATGAGTGTCAAACATGTCGCAGTCACTCACTTCAAAATTCAAAAATAAGTTTCCGTTGGTTAGAGTTTTCCTCTTTTCATAGTATTCCAAACTGTAGTTTCATTTATATTAATTTGGTCAACAATTTGTCGGCTCGAACAAGATTGATCAGCTTTGAAAGCGGAACACACATACATTATTTCCATTTTGATGCTATTCATTGATTGGCTTTACACGTGGCTCATCAATATTTCCACATTACATTTCCTTTAGTTCTGAACACATCCACATTATTCAAACTGTTCAAATTCAAACAATTGTGGAACCAGCGTATATTCGAATAAAATGATAAAAAAATTAATTTTTTCGCCAATTGGTTAACCCCCAAAATACTACTTCAATATTAGATTTCGCAAGAAATGATATGATTTTTGCACTTCCAGGATTACTTAACTGTGTGTCCCTTATACAAACAGAGACTGAAGGGATTACATTTTTCCTCTCTGAATATATATTTTCTATCCTTCACAAAAAAATAAAAGTGGATGATAACATTCGGTCCATTGTAATAAAAAAAATTGAAACCACATGTCAATGTTAAAATTCAATCTTACAAAAACTGGTCAAATAGATCCATACAGTGTGTCCCAGCTAAAACTTGTCACCCCCCTAATATCCGAACTCATGAAAAAAATTGAAAATCGCTCAGACCCGTCGATTTTTATTTCAAGGGGGAACACTTTCACCAAATACACCATCATTGTGTTGTCAACCCCCTCAACCCCAGCACCCCCTACTTCGGAATTTTCAATGGGACTACTATACTTGTGATACATCATTTTGAAGGGAATTCAATCCCAAATACATCGGTGTACTGAAATTGAGGATCGATCAAGTGTTGTTGAAGTTTTAATGAAAACTAAGTTTTATCCAGATATTTTAATTTTTCATCACCTCAAATGTTAGCGTCGTAAGAAAGGTTCACTGTGGGTACGCCACTGCATTGAAAAATAATATGCTGTCAGAAATAATAGTTTCGAAGGTGAGACAGACGTTTTTATGAAAAAAAAATTGCCCTCATGTGTTTTTGTATACGCATATCTTTGTTCACGCCTTGGTAATTGATGTATTCGAGTCACTGCATTCAACAATTTGAAAACATTCGAAAATGGTTTATACTGTACAAGAGAGAATATCCATTGTAGCTGCGTATTTTGAAAATGGACGATGTGCTAGAGTTACGGCTCGAAGTTTCAATGAAAGTCATCCAGAAAACACCACATCATATCAGTACGTGCTTCAATTGATGAATAAGTTCTTGGAGTCGGGATCAGTGCTGAATAAAAAACATGAACGAGAGAAGCCTATGAGAAATGAAGGGGTCGCTGTTGCAGTTGTAGGACATGCAGTGATGGACAACATTCAATCGTTAAGACAACTTGAGACTATTTCTGGAGTTTCGAAAAGCAGCGTACATCGAATTCTGAAAGACGCAAAATTCCATCCTTATAAAATGCAGAATGTACAAGAATTAAATGAAGATGATCCTGACAGACGTACAGAGTTTTGTGAAATCATGAGTCAATTATTGATTGGTGATAATAATTACCTCTACAATGTGTGCTTTTCTGACGAATCTTCTATTTATTCAAATGGACATGTGAACAGGCCCAACTGCAGATATTGGAGTGACGTAAATCCCCATTGGTACAGGTAAACTCATTCACAAACTCCCCAGAAATTGAATGTTTGGGCTGGTATTCTGGGAGACCATATTGTAGGTCCATATTTTATTGATGGTAACCTCAACGGACAAACGTATCTTGAACTTCTTGATACAACTGTGAACCCCAGAATCACTCAGTTACTTGAAGACGATGATAGGTTACTTGACGGTCAGCTCACCTTTCAACATTTTGTTGCACCTGTACGTCAATTTTTAGATGACAATTTCACAGGGCGATGGATTGGAAGGCGAGGACCAATAGAATGGCCGGCTAGATCTCCTGATTTATCACCATTAGACTTCTTTTTATAGGGTCATTTGAAATCCAAAGTTTATATTACCCAGCAAACTTCTCTTGATGATCTACGCAGGAGAATTGTTGTGGAGTGTCGTGCAGTGACTCCAGAAATGTTGAGCAATGTGCGAAGAAATTTCGAAGATCGCTTATACTTCTGTATGGAACTGAATGGTTCACATTTTGAACCTTTCATACGATGATAACATGTTAGGTGATGAAAAATAAAAATATCTGGAAAAAATTAGTTTTCATGAAAACTTCAACAACACTTGATCGATCCTCAATTTCAGTATTTGGGATTGAATTCCCTTCAAAATGATGTATTACAAGTATAGTAGTCCCATTGAAAATTCTGAAGTAGGGGGTGCTGGGGTTGAGGGGGTTGACAACACAATGATGGTGTATTTGGTGAAAGTGTTCCCCCTTGAAATAAAAATCGACGGGTCTGAGCGATTTTCCATTTTTTTCATGAGTTCGGATATTAGGGGGGTGACAAGTTTTAGCTGGGACACACTGTACATATATAACATTGACAGAGTGTTTTTGAATTCTTCATAACTACAGGTCATCCAATTCTCGTATAATCCTCCTGAAAGTACAAAAAAGGGTGTATACCGGGTAATTCAAATTCCAGGGCCACCATTTGGACTTCGGAAACTATAAGAAATACGAAGATGTTTGAATTGGGATAAATCTGCGCATCTATGTGACCAGCAAAATGCCGTTAAGAAAGTTTCAAAATTCCGAGTATATCCGGAGATATCCGGAAAAAAACCTAAAATTATAAAAACTTTTTTATTTTTTCCTGGCGTTACTTGATGAAGGATATCAAAATAAACAGCAAATTTACATTGCCATTTTGTTCCCCCTATACGACGGGATTTTCAGATTTTCCATCCTAAGTTTCGTCTCATGGCCACCATCATCAAATTTATTTTTTCTCATGGGCGTCATATTGAACTGTTACAAATTAAAATAAAGTTTCTCATTCTGTTTACAACGATCTAAAAATGTGATAACCTTGTTAGGTCACAACTTTTTATATTTCACGAAAACTAGAATTTTCAAATTGGCTCTGTGACTCCGTCAAAATCACTTGTTAAATGAGTTGATTCGTAGTTACGTATTATCTATCACGTCTCGTCTACTGTCACAATTTCAAAGTGATAATAAACGTAAAATGGTTTTTTCAAACCAAGAAAAACGGGATATGATGAAACTGTTTAATAAATCAGACAGTAATACTGGGAGAACTGCAGGAATGTATTTTCAACTATAGCAAGAAAGAATACAACCGTACCGAGTATGGTAGTGTAGTAAGACTGCACTAACTAATTTTCCTAATTTATTTAAAACACTATTTACAACAATTATTCACTAAAACATTTACTTCAATGACTATTTCAATTTATTTCTACTGTGGCTATCTATCAGCGAACTCTGGAACTGTAACTAACTCTGAACTCCGACTGTCCCGCCATCTGCTATACAGCGGTTATATATAGGAGCATTTACAGTTTTCGATCTTTCCAGTCTGTTCGGCGACTCCTTCGAGGCCCCTAGAAACTTCGGTTATAGCGTTCGCGTCTCTTCCACGGATGAGTCATGTGTTTGTCAGAAGAGAACTTGTTTAAATTTCGAGTGTGGAGTGTAATTGGATGATCAGGGCCGGTCTCGAAATCGTTACATTGCACCCTTCTTAAAGACTTTTCGTCCCGAAATGTCATTTTTGGAGTATGGAGATATTTGCATGATTCTCCATATCTGCACCTTGCTGTTTGATGGAAGTAGTACTCTACGGTCTTCAGGTTTGGTTGTGGACGATGATTACAGCATGCCAAGATCTTGACGCCGGTGGATTGGAATATCGTCTCCAACATGCTCCTTATGAATCTCCAGTACAGTCCGTCGAGCCCGCAGGACAATTTTGGGATTGCCAGGTCCACGAGATTCTGCTCCACCATCATGTCCCTTAATTTCTCAAGGCTGTTCCATACGTCTTCATAGGACGGTTTGTCTCGAGACTGCTTCTTGGTGACTAGATAGAAGATGCTTCTCTGGCCTTTCCACAACTGTAGCACCCCTCCAACTTCCGGGTTTTGTTGCCGTAGTTCATGGAGACAACCGAACTTCTTGGAGAACACCACAGCGATGCCTCTAGACATTTGAAGGTCTTCTGCTACACAGTGGCCTTCTCGAGTCACCCCATGTCGAACTTTCTGTCCTTTTGAGTACAAGGACATGAATTTCTGGAACGTCATCGCATCCTCCGGTGGTCTGAGGGTGCGGACTTGGTCGTGGTTTCCAGCGTAAGGGGCCAACCTATTGAATTGGACGACTCTGGGTTTTCCTCTAGGTGGTTTTTTAATTCGGTAGACCACGTCATTTATCCTCTTCAAGATCTCATAAGGGCCTTCCCATGAGTTCCGCAACTTTGGTGATAGGCCACGACGACGTTTGGGGTTGTACAGCCAAACCAGGTCACCAACCTTAATTCCTCCGGCATCGGCCTTGATGTCATAGGTCTCCTTCATTCGGTCGCTGGCACTCTGGATGTTCAAACGGACTCTTTCGTGGATGTCTTCCAGTCTCTGCCGAAGTTTGTTGACATAGTCCTCTCCCGCAGTGTCTTGTCCTGGTGGCGTCCCCGCAGGATAATTTTGGGATTGCCAGGTCCACGAGATTCTGCTCCACCATCATGTCCCTTAATTTCTCAAGGCTGTTCCATACGTCTTCATAGGATGGTTTGTCTCGAGACTGCTTCTTGGTGACTAGATAGAAGATGCTTCTCTGGCCTTTCCACAACTGTAGCACCCCTCCAACTTCCGGGTTTTGTTGCCGTAGTTCATGGAGACAACCGTACTTCTTGGAGAACACCACAGCGATGCCTCTAGACATTTGAAGGTCTTCTGCTACACAGTGGCCTTCTCGAGTCACCCCATGTCGAACTTTCTGTCCTTTTGAGTACAAGGACATGAATTTCTGGAACGTCATCGTATCCTCCGGTGGTCTGAGGGTGCGGACTTGGTCGTGGTTTCCAGCGTAAGGGGCCAACCTATTGAAATGGATGACTCTGGGTTTTCCTCTAGGTGGTTTTTTAATTCGGTAGACCACGTCATTTATCCTCTTCAAGATCTCATAAGGGCCTTCCCATGAGTTCCGCAACTTTGGTGATAGGCCACGACGACGTTTGGGGTTGTACAGCCAAACCAGGTCACCAACCTTAATTCCTCCGGCATCGGCCTTGATGTCATAGGTCTCCTTCATTCGGTCGCTGGCACTCTGGATGTTCAAACGGACTCTTTCGTGGATGTCTTCCAGTCTCTGCCGAAGTTTGTTGACAGAGTCCTCTCCCGCAGTGTCTTGTCCTGGTGGCGTCCCAAACTTCACATGGTAGTCGCAGCTCTCGGCCCATAATAATACTAGCAGGGGTTTGGCTGGTCGACTCGTGTACTGCAGAACGATAGGCCATCAGGAACAAATGGAGATACTGGTCCCAGTCTCTTTGGTGGTCAGAGACTACCTTGGATAAGTGGCGGTTCATCGTCCTGTTCATCCGCTCCACCATTCCATCAGATTGCGGATGTAAAGCCGTAGTTCGCGTCTTCCGGATGTTCAGCATTCGACACAATTCCTGGAACAAGTTGGACTCGAAATTTCTGCCTTGGTCTGAATGCAGTTCATGTGGGACACCAAATCGACAAATCCACCATTATTCAATAATATTGAGGATTTCAGGAGAAGCATAATTGGGTTTCCATTATTTGTATTTTATTAAAACTCAATATTTCTGTGAACAACGCACGATACTGCCGGTGAGCGAAGATGTCCCTTACAAACAAATTTAAAGGCGTGGGTTATTCATCTAGGTTGTTTTATTTGATCGGGGCAACAAATCGATTGGTTTGACAACTGTTATTTGATGGAATCAAAGCCAACAAAAACTTTTTTTTCTGTTTTGCGAAGTTGTGGCATAACAAAGTATTACATATTATCGATTGAATCAGAATGAAAGACTTAATTTCCATTGGTAAGAATTTAATATGACGTCCATAAGAAAAAATAAAGTTAATGATGGTGGCCAAGAGAGGAAGCGTAGGATGGTAAATCTGAAGATACCGTCGTATAGCGGGGACAAAATATGCTTTTTAATTTGATATGCATCAACTAAGGCCAAATTAAAATGGATTTTTTAAATTTTGTTTATTTTTCGGATATCTCCGGATAGGTACACTCGAAATTTTGAAATTTTCTTAACGGCATAATGTTCGTCACATAGTTGGGCAAATTTGCTCAAATTTAACCATCTTTGTATCTCTTATAATTTCCAAAATCCCAATGGTTGAGACTGAACATGAACGCTGCTGCGCACTAGTAGAAGAGTCGCGTTCCTCTTGTTAGAAAACCTTTGCTCCAAAATTTTATTTCCAAATCTGTATATCTATCAATTCAGTTTTTCAAGAATTTTGAAAAACACTTCTGAGTTGTTTCCATATTCATAATAAAAGTTTGAGTGGAGTATATTAGATCAAATCTACATGAAACTTCTACTGATAATGATGATATTCGGCTGGATTCGTCCGTATGATACAACAGGATAAACTGGTATGAATAACAATAGCTTCTGCAATTCAATATATTGTTGGTGCTGTTATATTTCTGAACGAAAGAATATCAGTTACAAGAAACTGAAATTTATATTTGGTGTGGAAGAAAAAGTTCATCATAAATATGATAAAGTTAGTTGAAATAAAACCAATTTTCTATATACCAAATATTATCCTTGAAGAACAATATTCATTCCGAGCAGAAACCATATTCTCTCTCCATATGTTAATTTTCGAAACGAACCGCGAAAAAGACCATTGAATAAGAATATAATTAATACTCGTGCTACACTTGTACAGTCTATGTCAGTGCATGTATTTAAGATTCAATAGTACTCACTAGGTCAGTTTCATTTCACACGTATAGCAAGAACGTACATTTAGTTTTCAGCAATTTTATGGTTGGAGATTACTTACTGTCTTTTCAGTAAATAGCAATATTTTTTGTTTCCGATTTTTCAAACACGTATACTTCTCATAGATCAGATGAAACCGTATAATATAGTATTTGCAAAATCATAACTGTGTTTTGATAATCGATTCACATATGTCAATCGGTTTTGAGAATACATTTGTATGTTTTTGAGGCTATGGAAAAGTATAAAGAAAAAGGAATTTTTTACATGCTGAAACTTTCATTACCGTCTATACTTTTGTTAGTAACTACATTAGAAATTTAGTGCTTTAGAGAATATATAAAGAATATTCCTTTGAAATTCAGTGAGGACAATCATATTTCTTATATCATGTCACGTAAGTTATGGTCCCATCTGACATGTTTTCTTTAACAGGTTCAATAAACTCAGGGCGATTCTGTGTCAGAGACAATACTAATACGAGTGCTTTCTGTGAAGAAGTTCATCTTGCATATATTCATATCCATCTTTTCCACAATTTTATCGTATATATTCCTCTGATATATCTTCAACACTTTTCAGTCGAAATATTTTCTTTGTAACAATATTCTTCTCGTTCACTTTTATACGATTGAGGAATTTCGAAAATTGGTTTTATTCCTTACTTACCAGGTAGCACTTAATACTTGGGGTCATTCTGATGGCCAGCTTATATTGACATACTTTGTGAAAGACACCTCTGGATACACTTCAACTTAAAGAAAAAAAAATCATTTGTTATACATCCATTTATCCCTGTACCTTGTAGTCTGGTTTGATAGTTCAGATTTGGATTGTTCTTCTTATAATATTCAGTGACTCGCATTTGCACATTAAATTACTGGGTCATACTTCAGCAGCACGTGGTATAAGTAAAATTTATACTAGAAATTTTTTCAGTAAGGCACTCCTTTTTCAAGTCATTCGACTTCGAATAGTGAGTGCTTCTAAGTAGACTTTTTGGTGGGTGATACCTTTAAAATTATTCCACCAAATATTCAGTGTATGCGAATGGATTGACCACTATCATTTCAACAATACCACAAATTTTGTATCTCACCTTCGGAACCACTGGTGGACTACCTCTACGTTGAGCCAACAAATTCATGGAAAAAAGTTACTCTTGTTCAGTGCTGAAAAAACCATCATATTTCGAGAAATTATTATTGGTCCTTAAACATCGTCTCCTTCGCCATATTTTGAATGAGCGGTTTTATCATTCACTTACTAGTTAACAACAGAAAATTTACCATAATTTAGTATTGATACAATTCGTTATTTACGTAATCTGTATTCTTGCAATTGTCTTGCAGAAAAAGAATAATGGAAATTAAACAATTACGGATTGAAAAACAATGTTCAATACGAAAAAGTACAACCATTCACCAATGATCGAGGTAGAGTATAGGAAAAAAATTAAATAAATGCGTAATTTTACTTCCTTGTTTTTGGCTATCACAGTATTCTCGTGCACCACCTCACATAACGATAAAAGCAGTCCTTTACCCGCACAGGCTATGCCTTTGGTACACTCTATGAGGGAGTATCATTATAATTATTATTAATAACAGAATGGTATGGGTAACAGTGATTACGGCGACTACGGTAGACCAAAGTGTTGAAAACACCATCCTGGCAGGCCATTATGAATTCATCGGTCTCCGACTTCGGTTCACTTGATCTGAGGAAAGCAACGGTAAAATTTTTGAATAAACCCAGGTCTTCAATCTTCTTGAAGAAGATCACATACATTGGTTTCAACTTATGTAGCTACAGAGTTTGGGTCACCTCGATCAGTATAGAATATGAGACCGAGTTCATCGGCTGCTTTCTCATGGTCCTGATAACTTTACATGATCCATCCAGTACCATTCTGTTATGGAGATACTCCAAACTCAAAAGTGAATGGCCTATGTGTCTAAGGAAGTATAATCGTGGAACATAATTTGCAAGTTTACGTTGAGTTATCGCAGCTCTTCCTGAGTCCATTTCATCGCTCTATGGGAGTAAAGTAGAATCGGAAAAGCAGGCATATAAGTTGCATCAACTTTATTCTTTCCCGATAGTTCTGATGACCAGATCAGAGTTCATGGCTGATAAATGCCGAGAAGAGAGTTTTTAGCAGTGATTACCGCTTGGGAGCGACCATGTCCCACCCCTAGGTAAATATACGTCTCTCCGGTATCCAGATGATGTAGGATGCTTCCGTCTACGAGTATCACCCTTTTTGGAGACGAATCATGTCACATTTGTCGATTCTAAACTACATTCCGATAGCGAAACGGACAATGGCAATAGGGAGATGCACAAGAGAAAAGGTCTAAAGATAACCTGATTCTGACTTGACCAGATGTTATGGTAAAGCGAGTCCTCAAAAGCGGCATCAGCTGTTCAATGCATCTCACTATTTGATCGGGTATCACAAGGTGGTCGGCTAAGGTATCTAGCACTGGAACTTTTGGATCGCATCAGATAGACGTTCGAGGCTCCGATAAGCGTTAATCTTTTTTCTCAAATGCATGGGTCTCTTCAAGTGGCCACACACCTTGTTGTAAATCAAGTGTGATATTATGAGTTGTCTAGATGCCAATCCCGAGGTCTGGTGCTAGCTTGATGTGCGCACCGACCACCCGCAGTGGTGCTGAAGGTGTTCCTACAGCTGAAAAGTGAATATACCACCAAAAACATCAGTAAGTCGCCCCGGAGCGCCACGGCAAATGATAATAATAGCCGTTTTCTACCCGCACACGCAATGAAATTGAGTACACTATAAGTGTTTAGGAGGGAGTATTATCAATTATTATTATTTGTAGAGCGTATTTCTAGGAGGTAGATATCGTTGAGAAAAGTCAAACAAGAGTTCATATGATCTGCAGTACAAATGAATTTGTTAGGGGCTTGGGTGGACAACTGATGTATTATCTGTTGCATGCGCCTATGTTCACTTTCGTTTCAAATCTCCCAAGTATTTTCATAGCTATTGAAAATTCACAATCAAAAATTCTTTCCAGTTGAATGTGTTTAATAAATTGCCATAGGGGTAGTCCATTTCAGGTTCCATAGAAGGAATATAAAAGTTGTATTTTTCAAATGACAGTACTCAATAGCTTCAAGCCCTCATTTAATTTTATGATTTGGCGTTTGACCGCTAGTTAACGTTAATCCCTATTCAACTTTGGTAGAAAAAATCTTCTTCAGAGGCAGAACCAAACTCTTGGATTGATATTGTCGATCGGAATTACTGATTATACTAATCAGTGGTACCAGTATTTCAAACATACTACTCGATTGGTGCTCCAGACGAGAATGCCAACTGAAGTATGATTGAAATTCATAAGATCACTTCACTAAATCAGTTCATGCACGGGAACTCCCAGTTTTACTTTTATTGATACTACATTTTTCTGAAATACAGATCAGTTTTTATATGCCACCCTATAAGGAACTCTGTTTCTGGATACTTCCCGCAGACAGTCTGATATTCCACAGTGTTCCTTCCGAGGAGCATGTCTGGTGAAATGCCTTGTTATGATCATCGATTGGCTTGTGCTTAGAGCAGGTAGATCGTTTCCTGGCCATTTCAATAGGTTTTCCTATAGTATTTTGGTTTTTCCATCTGGACCCATTTGTTTAATGTCTTCCTTACCGTGCATTTGGATACAGTAAGTATTTGTTCCTTTCCCTGTAGTAATGTCATGTTGTATCCATGCAGCTACAACCGTTTTACTTTATTCTGGTTTGAAAGAATTTCCAGGACTTCCGGTGTTTTTGTTTTTTGAGTCGTGATAGTCAAAATTGGTTGCTAATATGAACATATATATAGACATCTCGATATTTGAGCTTGGGGCAGTATCAATAGCCCTTTAATTTTGGTACATAACAGCTCGTCTTCGAATCGAATTTGCCTGTTTTGAATGGTGACGACCTTTCATTTGACGAGAAATGTCTACTAACTACGATATCGGCAAGATGCATAGAAACCCTGGTGCTCTCCGATTCAATTTTGTTTATTCCAAAGTTGTTGATACTGCAATTGCATTGATACCGTTGGCTTCATTCGTCGATGGATGGCGCAGAAGTCGAAAATACTCGAGTTTCCAACATTCCACGGTGCCTTGATTTGTCATTTGATTGTTTTTGAATGTTGACATGACACTTGTCGCTTGTCCAATCGTCAATCGTCAATGACAACATTAATCTGTAATTTTGCCGCCATCTGTGCTAAAGAAGTGAAACGGTACCAATGCAATAAAAATAACATGAATCAATTAGGCCGTACATCAACACCTTTGTATGTCGGTATCACAGGTATAAGAGATCACACCAGGGTTTCTATGCATCTTGGATATCGGTGTACAGATAAATGTGTATGTTGAAGATTTAGTTCACCATGTTCGCAACATTCGCCTCCCACTTTAATAAAACTCTTTAGGAAAGCAAAAGTAGAATTGTATGGAATATCGATTTTTCTATGCAAGTGGGAATATAGTTATTTGAACCATTTTTTATAGCAAAATGGAAGATTCTAACATTTTGAAGGCAACGAACGAAATTAAACGAATATAATTAATAGGTCAAGAAAAAATATTATCCCTGTCATCCACTTTTTCATTTAATGAAAACTACTAGTGACTTGCTTATGTGTTTGACTGACCCTGAAAGTGCTATATAACCTTAATAACCAATTTTTGAAAACTACACAGCCAGCCCTCGCACATTTTGTTTATGTATTCAACTAATTGAACCTTTCCTTGCCTGCACTTACCGAAAATGAAGGAGAAGTAAATCTCAGAATTGTTCTACAAGTGTGTTATACTCTATAATTCCCTATATTCAGATAAGGTGAACAAAAAATTCATTATTTATGAAATGCTCATGATTCTGTAAACAGAAAAAATTTTGGTATGTTGCGTTTCAGTGATGATAACGTGTATTACCTAGGTTTTTGTATTTATATCATTCGTTGTTTTCCCGAACAGAAAAATTAAATATCCAAAATTTATGGTGGAGTATCAGGTTGTCAAGTCCAGCAGGAAATGATATATATATATATATATATATATATATATATATATATATGAAACCTCTAGTAAAAATGCAACCGTAGACACGTGTTTCGATCTTAGGGATCTCATCAGTACGGTGAAAGCAAGTGTAAGGATGTGCAACACTTGATTTCAGGTGAAACAACAAATGAACGGAGTCAACAATTCACAATTTCCCTCGAGAGCATATCCCTGTTTCATTTATATTCCTGGACTCGGATGTCACGCAGGAAGCTATAGCTGCCTCCGTGGCGACGTCGTTTCTTGCCTTGTAAACACGAGGTGTTACGACTGAAGCCACAAATGTGCGGTTGGCTTCCTGTTTGTTGAGAGCATATCCCTGTTTCATATATATATATATATATATATATATATATATATATATATATATATATATATATATAATTAAATGAATATATATATATATATATATATATATATATATATATATATATATATATATATATATATATATATATATATATATATATATATATATATATATATATATATATATATATATATATATATATATTCATTTAATTATATATGTAACTTGATAACAGCTACTACAATAAAAATCCATAGCCCATATTACTAAATGTTTTCACATAGTAATATAGGACTTTTCTTCTGAACTCCTCTCTCATTTCACTCACGAATCTATTTTAGTTATCCTCGTTGTTAAAAAAAAGTGTTGAAGGAAAATTTTCTTTTCTTTTGCCGTTCAAGTCATTTTCTCATTGATTGTTCCTTTTTCTCTGTTTTCTTGTTCCTCTTGATCTATTTCAATCCTGGCTACTCTTCCTTTTATCTTCTAGAATTTTAGTGAATAAACCTCTCAGCTTGTTCTTGTTTGATTGCTTTCAAGAGTTCGAGTATAATTGTGGTGTTTTTCCACTACGATAAGATAACACGTTTTATTATATAGTACATCTGAAATTGACAGTTCACTAAATGACAAACACTGTGAATAGATTTTGTTTCAATTGTTTTCTGATTCCACTTTGTTTTTTCCTAATCAAGCTGGCAAATGCCTCGCTAATGATCCTACAGTTTTGCATGTGTATGTCCCTACACCAGGTTTACATCAAACAATAATTCAGTTATGTGATGGTTCACAAACATACAAAACTTACGTGTTCAAGAACTGCTTTTATATAGAGCAAACGCGTTCTAGAAGTTTTATAGTGTTCCAGAACGTTCAATAGCCTCTTCAAATAACATAAGGAGTAAGTTGAAGTGTAAAAAAACAGAATCCGAAAATTGATACAGCCCTATTCAATTGAAAAAAAAGTACTGTTTTGATTCTACATACTTTTTTCATTCAGTTACAAGCGAAGTAACTTTATAATTCTCTAGTTTGTTGAACAGAGTAATATTACTTGACAAATTTTCATTACAATGTCTTTTCGAAAAATTTCTGAATTTTCAAGGTCCGCCAGTTAAATTATCCATGAAATCTTTTTTGGTATGTATCCAAAAATTTCATATTTACGCTTATTTTCGCATAAGTATTCTTCTTTCGCATACAGTGCTTGTATAAAATTTCAAATTGTGGAATTTTTGTTTTTTCGAAAAATGCCCGTACAGATTATTCGTTTCATTTCAAAAGACACATTTACCATTATCTTTTTCATTCTTCCGCCCTTCTCCATGTCGAAGTTTTGACGTCACAGTCCTTTTATAAACATAACCCCGATCTTTTTTGTAGTGGATTTGGATGGATCATGATTTCCGTAAACTGCTTCACTTGGTTTTCTGATGAGCAGAGGCAGTCACAAAATGGCCACATCATTGTTTTTTTCATCCGTTGACGAAGAGAGGTTATTTTATTGGGCACGCTAACTTTTCCTGATGGTAGTTTGAAAGACACTTCGAGCTGTGCTGCAGGTTGTGGCCCAGCTAATTTATGATTGCATGAACAGATTTTCCTGGATCTCATTTCTTTTTGTTGCTCGGATATAGACGATTCAATTATGATGTAACGTTTTGTAAGATAGAAGGTTGTATACGTTTCGTACTGCCACCATCTCCTGATCTGGATTTCTGGTAGTTTAGCAAGATTGGTTGATCCACTCTCAATAGTTTTTCGGTACGTCTGACTTCGACTACGATTCCAGTAGAATTTTCCAAGTGGTCAGTTTCATTGGTATTCGGGAGGATTGGCTAGCTCCAGCTTAATACGAAGATTTCAGATATTAACAGTCTTGGTCGGAAAAGAGATGGCTTTAGTATTGTATGACCTATCCTAGCAGCAAGAACGTCAAAATCGATCTTCAGGTAGCACCCTATCTGAGTTATGTGAATCTTTCATTGCACTATCGACATTGCACACAAATTCGTTATCTATCAAATGTAATTTAATTATGTGGAGGTATTCATCAGGAAAGTAGTTGTTTTCAGTCAGATATTGGCCTCTAATGGGCGGAAATTCATGACGTTGTTGATATTATCGTTTATTTTGTTACTTTTTCTGTGGCGAATACAAGGCTTGTCTATATCCATACAGAAGCTAGATATTCGAAGAAATTATTTTTATTTGAATTGATCTTTTTGCTGTTTTTTCACTATGCTTCTCCATGTTTCTAATTGAGCAACTTTAATTTCCTCAAAAGCCGATGGTTTAATAGAATTAATTCACAAAATGTTGAAATCATGAAAGTGAAGAACTTTAGGTGTTTACCATCAGAGGTACTCTGTTCCTACTTATTAGTAGAAACCAATTCATACATAAACCCTTATCAAAACCCGTGAATTGTCTGACAATCCCTAGAATTTGAATCATTCTTGATATTTGCTCAGAAATGGTGAAGGAAAGATACTCATTTCTAACTAAAGGTCCCTATAGACTCGATTTGATTATTCCTGTTCATTTTATAGTTGTTGAAAGAAAGACATTAGCCTAGGATGAATTAAAAAATATTGATTCAACAATTTTTTTTATTCAAAATTCTTCAAATGATTTTTTTTTAAATTATTGAATCCTTTTTTTTCCACTAGGTATATTGATCGAAATAATTTTTGATAATTTTTAATATTCGTTTGTTTACTTTATATAATATGTAAGTATATTTGATATATGTGTATTGAAAAAACTTGTAGAACATGACACAAAATTTACTTCTCCGAATCTCTTTACTACTCTTCACTATTGTACCTAATGAGTATGTGTATGTAGTGTAAATGATGAATTTGCATTCGTGTATGAACGCAGACTGACAATCCATTTTTTTTCTTTACTTCTTGGCTATTATCCACCCGTAAAGTGTTTTATGGAATTCCCAGTTTCCTTTATGTTAAGGGAAAGTAATCAATGACAATCCCCCTTCCTCAGTATCCACAACATTCAAGAGCATAAATATCAGTTTCAGAAATGAATACAATCAAACAAAGATCAAGGTTGTCAAAATTGATTAATCGTTCTGGAATTTGGTCAACTTTTTTTCACTCATATTCATGACATTCAAATTCCCCTCCAATGAATATAACTTCAGGACAAGGTTGAGTAAACATAGTTAATAAAATTTTGTTTATGGACGGATACATTTTTCAATTTTCAGGAAAATGTATTGTTTGTAAATTTGGAGATTTTTGTTCTGAATAAAACCTCCATCTAGTTCAGATTCGAATAATGAGTTGACAGGAAGCAAAATAGTTCTTAGTACCAAACAAAAATTAAAGTTTTTTGTGGATATTATTGGCAATGGACCTCACATAGTTTTCCCAGTAGACGAAACTGCTAATGGTAATGCATGCATACCTGAAATCACTAAACTTGTACTGAAGAAGAGCGAAAATCTCAAAGTTGCTGTAGGTAGAATACTGATACGTATGGTTTTTCTTTGAAGTACTATTCGAATGAAAAGGATGGGATTGAAATTAAATAATTTTCAGATCTTCAATATAGGTGAAAAGAATAAGAATATTGTATTTGACCATGGTCTTTCTTCACTTCATATTTGATATTGGCGCATCACTCAAACTTCTTCAATTCGAGGAAGTTCATAAAAATATTTATATCGTGACAATCTATTGATACATCACTCTGAAATTTAGTTGAGGGCCTAAAACTTTGCACCGTCCAAATAAAATAAAATAGTGCAAGAAGGTATCTTCAAAATGTCCAGGCCTATTTATGAGTTAAACTAGAAACCTAGAAAAATACTAAGAATCACAATTTTGAGGTAATTTATACATGGGAGAATGTAGTGAGTTGACTAAATTTCAGTCATATTCGTTTTAGCAGCAGATTCCCCAGCTTACAGCCTTTATAAAGTGATCAAAATTGAAAATGCTCATATTCATGCTCTAACTAACACTTGCAGTAACTTTGGATGCAAATATCCAACGGGAACTATTCGATGTTAAGCGACAAATAAAAGTAGATTAGTATTTAAGAAAGGTCCGAGGAGGAGCCTGCTAAGGTTTGTGAGTTCTTGTTAGGCTGTGTTTGCCAGCTGGATTCCTGAGATTACTGAGCTAGCAGCCAATCGACCCAAATATGGCGGAAAATACAGCAAAGATATTCGACGCAGGTATCGCATTCAGACCACGGCTAACTTTACTTTGATGAAACACATTTTGTGCGTTGTTTCAAATGCTGACATTTAGGTTGCACCGGCCTAGACATGAAAGTTGATGGTTGTTTTTGTAAGGACCCGTTACCGCAAATTCTAATATCAACAAATAGCAATAAAATCGTTCAATGATGGTACCATTTTCCATATATTTCAAATCTTGATTTGTAACGTATGGAACTCTACTCTGAAAAATGTCTTCAATATCTTCGACGAACCATAATTATGATTTAGAATTTTGGTTAACAGAATGAGTAATTCAAAAATACAAAATCAAAATATAAATTGAATACAATAGTTAATACCTAACTAGCATAGAACTTATATTCTTGAAAGATTTTTCAGATATAGGAATAATCGAAAGAATGACAAAGTATATTTTATTCACTTGAGATTTTAGTAGTTAGGTAATGTTCGAGGAGAATAAAAGTTATAATATCATGACCTTTTCTAACGAAATCAAACATCAACTCCAGTCAAGAATTTCAAAACTGTCAATGAATTAGTGATAATAAATTATGCACGGTGGCTAAAATTCAGAGGTCGTGGAACATGCATATTATTTTTGTAAAAACTTGACGAAAACTATTCTCACATGACAATTTATATTTTAATCATTATTGAAAGCAATTTAGTGACATTTCCAACCGCGTTGGACTGTTGCTCGTGTAATCTGGCCAACTTTAGAAAAATGATGTAAAAGGAAAAAAAGATAATTTCACCAAACAAATCACTTGAGCTATTTTGAGATCTTCTTCCACTTCCTGCAACAAAATGCTTCTAGTTATTTTTGCGTTTTCTACCATCTGGTGTATATTGCTGCCCTTGACCCCACTATATGGTATTTTGCTTTTTGTTCTTTCGATTTTTTTTTTAATTTTCTGTTTTGATTTCTAACATCACTTTGTACGTACTCATTTGATTTGTCCTAATAATTTTCTTGATATTTTTCTCTACGGCATTTTCAACTCTTCGACATACTTTTCAGTTATTGTCCTTGTTACTGAACCACACATTATACTCGGACATAAGGTTTTTCTTCTTTGATTTATCCCACTATCGCCATCGATCAACATCATTATTTTCAATCTAGATTTCCGTTCTCAACTTTTTCAGCTATTTTTGGTATTCTGGTTTTGACATGGTTTATTATTATTCCCATATTTTTTCCTTCAATTACTTTCCCTGTTAATAGTTTCGCATTTGGTTTCCTTTTGTTAGGATGACTAAGATAACTCGTATGTATAGGCATTTAACATTTTATGTCGAGAGTTTTTTTGTCTCTTTTCCTAATTACACACTCCAATGCCAAGTAGAACGAAGTTTCATATAATGAGCCTAACTTCTCCATTTACTTCAATTGTTTCCATGTTTATTACTTCTGACCGTTATTCCAGAGCTTTTATGATACTTTTCCTTTCATAAAATCATTTATGCTTATTGGTACATTTTCTATTTCTCTTTCCATTATTTCCTTGATGTCAAATGAGCATTCGTACTCTCGTATTCCTTTGTCCCCCCCTCAAAAAGATAGCAGATGTTGAAAGAGAAATTCCTATCAGCATCTATTCTTGTAGTCACAATTTCACAAAACTGTTTTCGCCGATCAAAAATAATCTTCAATCATTCATTGTGGGGATGGAATTTATAATGTTTCAGGACTTGTACTGATGTTAGTAACACTAGCTTATTTCCTCGTGTTCAAAGTTGGTTTTGTATGAACTTATCATAAAAGTGCAATTTCAACAGGTTCATTGATCTCTAAGGAAGTTCACGGTTCACGTTCTGGATTCCGTTTCTTGTTGGCTACTGATCCAGTTTAACCAAATTTTTGTACACATTCTAGAACGTAATTTCTATCAACAAATTCATTAATATTTCAACCCCTTCCACAATTATAAGCACCATTATTGAGGACAATTATTCAGCAGCTCTAGTCATGCAAGATATCTGGCAGTGGAGCTTCTAGCTCGCATCGAACATAGATACGAGGCCTAGTACGCGAGAATCTTTTTTATCAAGTGTATCGGTTTCTTTTGGTCAAATGCCTTGTAGCAGAGTAAGTGTGATTGGAGTTGCCTGGATGCCAATCCCAACATCTGGTGCTATCTTGGAGTGCGCACCGACCACCAGTACGGGGTGGTGCTGTAGGTTTTCCGGGTTATCCTACAGCTGAAAACACCAGTAAGTCGCCATGAAGCGCCACGGTAATAGCCGCCTTTATGAATGTTCATGAGGGAGAATAATTAATATTAATTCACTCTAAGGTCGTTCAATCGAAGATTAATTTGACACTGATACACATCAAGCAACAACTGCGTTATGAGAAAAAATTCTGTTTCTGTTGAATTTGGCTCCAATTCGACAAAAAGTGTTTTTAGTGTTTCCTAATAGAAGTGTGAATGGGAATGTGATGAAGAGGTGAGATGGGGTTGTATTTTATTTGATGGTAAAGATTCAATTCCTTGACCATACTGCTAAGTTGTAATATCCGATCTTGATTTTATCAATTGAATGAATAAGGTGAGTTTCCAACTTCAACATTGAATATCTCAAAAACGAATCGACCCAATTCAATTTGTTGCAGTTGCTTGATAATCAGGAGACAAATACCTTCCGAATGAAGTATCACTTGCCATGTTATCATCCAAAATTTTAGAGTTAGCGGTCACAGCACCGAGGGATGAGATGTACTTTCGGTGAGTCGCAAACGATGACCCCTCGAAAATGTGGTTGACGTGTCCGAGTGTTTTTCATAATCCGGTTCTATCGACCTACAAAAGGCCCACTCTCTACGTCCTTCTATATCTAATCGTATTGTATTCTCTTCGTAATCAATTTATTATCAATCTTTTTGTACGCATGTTTGCCCTCGCTCAATGTAAAGTATTTGCTCATTATTAATATTATAATTTGTTGGTTCGTGCGATGTGTTTTCTCCTGCTACTTGTTTCCAAGATTCTTCCATATCTATTTCGACAATGAAGTATTTCAATACCATTATGGGCCGTGATGGTCATGATGGTAGGGCGCTTGTCTCTTAACCTAAGGGTCATGGGTTCGAATCCCAGCATGGTCATCGGTCTCGTGCATGGCATCACACGTTAAAAGGTAAGGGCTGCGTCTTCCCTAACTCGGACAAGTCTTTCGAATACTTTTGAGGGTTGTACTCTTGAGGGTGTATAGCTGGTTGACGGAAATAAAACAATTAATGTATCATCTTCGTCTATTCGTTCAATGTCCTTGTCAAGATTCTAGTGAAAATGTCCCTTCATGACAGTTGATTCAGTAGGCACGCCAATTTTTGATATCAGCAGGGCCTGCTTAATTTTTCGAATATGCTGTTATATCTCTTATTGGTTAGAATCCTGTGATATTTTATTTGAATTTTTCCATAATTATAAAAACTACCCCATGTTGTTTTTGCTCATTCGTTTAATTCAACCCTGTTACGTGTTATGTACTGCTGTTATCTATTTATGTTCATTACGATTTAGTCCTTTTGCGTTCGTCTTTCCTGGCACTAGCATAAGGATTCTCACATTCCAAACGTTTATTCTCATCTATTGAATGTATTTTTCTTTTTCAGCTACATTTTTCATTATCAAGTAATGATCTTTCGTTCATATGATTTTAGGATAAATTTTTCAGTGCGTGATTGTTTCGTATTATTTGTCCAGTCATCATTGATTTGTAGAATTGTCAAAAATTGTTGTTAAAATTGTTATATCCGTCAACCGGTTGCACCCCTACGTGCAACCCTCAGAAGTCAGAGACTTGTGCGAGCTAGGGGAAGGCGTAGCCCTTACCTTTTAATATGTGTGATGCCATGCACGAGACCGGTGGCAATGCTGAGATTCGAACTCACGCTCTTTGGCTTATGAGGCGAGAACTCAACCCGCACACCACCGCATAAGTTTTGGTTTCATTTGAATCTGAATGACAATCTTCTCTCTTTCTGTACTTTGTTCCGTTGTTGAAGATGTGTTAAAAGTTTTTTTTTCATATTCATAGATTTCTATTTTTTTTTTCAATTTGTTTCCAATATCTTTCCACCTCCAAATTCGTCTACTCTGCTAACTTCGTTGGTTTCTACGATAATTATTCAATCAATGTACTCCTCACAAAAAATACATGTGAATGCAATCAATCAAACCAAAGTAGTGTTTATGACAAGTCAAAAATAAAATTTAAATATACAAGACCGACAATTAAATTAAAATAAATTTTAAAAGTCAAGAATTTCAACTTTACTGTAATATGTTTTGTTCCATCATAATAAAACGTTGCTGACAGACACGTTACATATCGTCGGTCCAATGCCAAATTCACGAATGTGCATATTTGATGTTTGGAGAAAAATGCGATTCAAAAATTCAAGACGTTGCTAAAAATAAAGATTTCAATATTTAATGTTTTACAACAGAAATCCTTCCAATAGTGGTTCAGTAACCCAAAATGATATAATTTTTCTCGAAACATCAAATATGCACATTTGTGACTTTGGCATTGGACCGACGATATGTTCAACTGTTTCTACTTTATATTCTCCCACCTGTATTTTCCATACATAACATATTTTTTTCTGAATATTTGTTTATTACCAGTTTTTTTCAGTTGTTTATCTGGGACTTTTGATGTCATTTATACTTGCTTCCAAATTTGCATCTTTCTTATAAATTTTAATGAGAAATTCCTGTTGATGAAATTATATCTTTACCTTGAGCTGTATGGTATCATTTGAATAATATTCATATAAAATCAATTTAAGATTATGTCATGATTTTGAAAATATTTTTATTGGACACATCGCTCCAGTCTGCAACCAAAATTTCAAGTCAGTTCATTTTTTGGGTTGCTCAGTTTATTCTGATACTAACTTGAAACTATCGTATGCCATATATGTAATACTTTCTATCATACAGACGCACCCTATATGGTACCACACATCCACATTGAATGATTTTACTGTTTGTGCGATTTTTAAAAAATTATCAGTTTTGGCTGGACTAACTTACTATCTAGCCATCGATTTCATGTCCAGTTTCCAAAGCTGAGTAATTTAGACATTCACATGTTTTCATAACAACTCGGAATGTTGCAAAATTTTTGCGTTATATATTAATAAGTAGCACTTGGGTTATGATTTTTTGCTACCCTAAACAATTTAGACGATGCACTGTAACCAATATTCTAAAAGGCATTGAACTAAATGATGTTGAACCAAATAACATTTTTACATAGGGATTATTTAGGTGAAATAATCAATCGTGGAAAAACACAGTTTTGAAAAAAACACTGCCCATCCACTCTGTGGAATCTGAGACCAATGGAAGTGGTGAATGTGGTAAAAATCAGGTTGAATCTAGAAAATGCAACTTTCTGAATCAAACTGACTGAGTGGTAACATGATTCCAAATTTACAAATAGCAAAAAAGAATATCAGTGTTTCGATTTTATTTTCAAAAAGTAAAATTTAGATTAATATCCATTAGTTTTCAGTCGATAGTTTGAAAATGAAAATGGATACTTCAGGTCAACCTATGATGTATCTCTAACGTTCAGCCAGCCTCAAAAATGGCACTTCAGTCTAAAAGCCCATCAAATCGATCAATTAGAGAAGACGTGTGAAAAACCGATTCGAAGCTAATGGATGGAAATCGAAATATTTTTAACGATTAAAAATTCAAAGTACCAAGTATATCATCTATTTTCTAAATGTGTTGCGACATATCTATTTCTTTTAGTGTTGGTTACTTTGACAAGTTGATAGCCATCTAAACATCCGCAAGGGCATTCTGTAAGCTGCCTCAACAACTTTTATGTATCCAGTATACGTCCATTTGATTTTGTTCTCAGTTCTACGAGATTTGACTAATGACTTGAAATTTAATGTGTGTTGCTATATCATCTAGGAAAGTAGCTGTTTTCTGTGTACTCTCCGGAATTCACGTAGTCTTTCTCTCTATTCTATGGTAATCTACAAATCTCATAGCCAAATGTACGTTTTGATATTGCTCATTATTACCTCAAGCAATGTAGTAGCCTGTTATCATGAAAACCAAGATATCAATATTGTGAAAATGAAATATTTTCCACCTTGTACTTAGAGATTTTGGGCTACTTCATCATGTTATGATCATTATGCAATCTGCTTCTGAATGTAATTCACCTTACGTAAAATAAAATTGAAATTGATGAACTTGAATAGTTTCTCATAACAGCGGATATTAAACAATGGCTAGATAGATCTACTTTTTGACTATCGAACCACGAATTTCCTGTTAGATTAACTCTCTTTCACAACATAATTTCAACGATTCGATTCATTTAACCGTCATCAACTTTTTTATGTTAAAATAACCTTCTCCTTTTATTATAAGGAAATCAACAACTCCTGTCTTATTTTCCGATAGGTGTTGAAGAATCAAAAACGTTTTCAAAACCTCTGTTACTATGGACAAACTCATTTGGGGCAATTTACTGGATTCAGCTTGCAGAATATTGTAATAGTAGAGCTCCAAGTCAAAGTAGATGATACCATGTGCTTGATGTAGAATATTGAACCATGTATATTCCTCATACCAGTGTATAGTGTGGATATCAATCTTTACCTTGGTGAATTTGTCTAGCGATAGCAATATCAAAGTCGAAGTTCAGTTAGATTTATCCTATATCCGATTCCATTCAGATAAGATAAATTGCATTTACCTCTCAAATGTGACTCTGATGATCAAATCAATTGAAGGCATGCTGTTGTATAAAAAATGCTCTAGAATGTACTTTCAATATGACACTCATCAGATTCACATTTCTGTTCTCCATTCCCATTCATTTTCATAATATGGTTATGATATATACTATTTCCAGATTTCTAGATTTCATATCCCAAGTACCTAATTGAAGTATAGAAAAGATGATTTTGTTTAAAGATTATTAGTTCACTTTGAGCTTTTTCAAGGTTACAATGTAATGTAAAAAAAATAGTGAATTATGAATCAGGTAAGTCGTTTCAGAAATCGTTGAGAATTGCGTTGGCAAAGCAGCAACTTCACGATGTCCCTAAGCATTATTTGAATAAGTCAGAAAAACAGAAAGAAGGTAACAGCATTTATACAACTTTTCATTTTAATCAGTCATGAAAGGTTGAACTTCACTCTAAACCAAAGCGAAACTTTTTCATTATTTATTTAGTGTAGGTATATCTAGTGAATCACAAACTCAACATCAACTGCACGAGCAGCAGAAGCTAAGCGGTATACAGTCGGCCGACACGCTGTCCATCATATCACATCGCTTCATAATTGAGGAGCTGAACCATTATGGTATCAGGAGCATACCACTGGATCTATCCCAATTCTACTTATCCAATAGGAAAAAAGCAGTCTACTTGAGTGAAACTTGTTCTGATTTTCGAAATATTTTCAACGGGGCGTCCAAGGGATCTGTTATGGGCCCTTCTCTATTCATTTGGAATGTTTCGATATATAACGTGGTCAATAAACTCATATCCTATTCACATAAACGATTCCTTTCATTCTACTAATGATGTGTGGCCTATACTGATGGCTCAACTTTGCTCAATACTATTCCTCACGCAGAAAGTCAACATATTTTCTCGTAAATGCACAAAGCTGGTTTGGTGTTAACGATTTGAAATTGAACCACAATAAAACTCAAAAACTTATTTTTCTACCAAAAACACAAGTGATGGCAACGATGACAAACTGACTTGGTTAGCTCATATAGATCATCAATTTAACATATTATCACTTTCTTAGTTGGTGCCGGAGTTATCCGTAGGGCCAGTTGACAAAACCAAGTGGAAATCGTTTGCCTGTTGTGGCCGGGCCTGCACTGATGATCGGGCGAACCGTGAAACTAGTATAAAGATAGTCATATTTGTTTTTCATTATCATTTTTTGGTAGTTGTTACAGCAATTATTGCAGAGTATATTCTTGTAGAAAAACTTTGTCAGGCGTTGGGCAAAGAGGCCAGGTAGCCAAGTGGTTAGAATGACAATTTTTCATTCTGACTGCCGGTCTTGTGGGTTCAAAGCCCAGCGATTGCAGGTTATTTGTCTGATGGCTTGAGAAAGTGCTAGGAATCGCACGTTAAAAGCTAAGACCTCGTTAATCCTTAGCTGGCACAAGTTTCGACTTCTGAGGGCTGTCGTTCAACAAATAGGCACACGTGATAAACTTCAAAAAACTGTACTTGGTTTATTCATCAGTTTTGTTTCTTCTTTCATCTCAGAACGCCTTACATTCTAGTGAGCCCCCTTTAGGCTTGGTATTGAACTTGGTTTCACCTGTTTCCTCTCTGGCTTCTTGGCCTGCAGATTCACTCATTGACTCTACTGTCTCCAAGGATTTAGTTATTTGTAGGTTGCTTGAAGAAAATTTCTCCGAAAGAAGCAGCAGTCTAGAAGTAATCTTGATTTCAATTGATGTGGTTCTTTGTTAATGGAATGTCAAATGAAACACAGTACTGGAAAAAAAATTATATTTCTATTGAATGAAGAACCTTCAGAAATAAAACAATGAAAACAGGAAAATAAAAAAAATTGTAAAATGAATTTTTAAGGTATCTCCTTGAACCAACTGAGTTTCTTCACGTAGATCTATGCTTGTATATGCTGGAGCCAAACTCTAAGTAGATATTAACTTGTTGCTTTTGTTCTGGAAGGGTCTTATATTGAAAACAACTATTAGCTTCTTTGCAGAGTGCAAAGAACGTCCTCAACGAGTTGATATACCACAACATAGGAATAAAATTATTGTTTATTTTAAGATAAACTATAGCTTTCTAATCAGAGTTAATGGATGAGTTAGTTACAACAATACAGTATCTCTTATTCTCCGATGTCTCCGTTCCAACAGCCAGTCCTTTTATTAATATAGTCTGGGAATCATTCTATTATTTTAACATCCGCAGCGCAATGACGAATACAAAAAAACAGAAAGCTAGTGTAATTCTGACACTATCTCTGAATTCTTATTCCTATTTTAAATTTTGTTTTAACCCCAAAAATAACGAGTCAAGTTTTCAGTTTCGTTGCCAACTTCTCACTAGCCCAAGGAAATGTTTCTATTACCCTGGCCCGGATTCACAAGATGTTTTCCTCCAAGGAATTGAAGCCTCTCATTCTTCAATTCCATAATTTACGGTTTTCTTAGGTACCGCCCATACCAAAATGACTGATTGTTAATTAGATAATATTCCCACATAATGCTGATCGGAGAGTACGAGGCAAAAATCTCACTATTTAAAATATGTATTGAACTCCCAGCAACGCCGATTTGAAGGTTTTTTCAAGACTGTGTGAACCGAAATATGTATTCCAACTGTAGTATTACTGTTCCTTAATGGGTTCAGTTGATAGCCACTTATATGAAAGAGTCCGTTCCAAGTGCAACCCTTCACTGTGTATGTCGCTATTGAGTAGTTGAGTTTTATAAATGCTGTTATTCAATTTCACCTCAATTTAACCGAAACCTTCATTGTATTTAATATTTTTGATGAAAAGTATGCCAGATATTTGGAATTATTTTCTCATTAGGTATTGCTAGAGGTGCAAGGTCTTTGATTCAATGAACTGCATCAGATATACTCACCCAAAATAATTTGACTGGGATTATCTCAAACATTTCATCATATCTGATTAGAATTGGATATAAATCATTTGAAGTTCTTAGATGGAAAACAATCACTATTCTTGGTTTTCCGTAGAATATAACTCTACTGACGATCGTATCACAGGACAATTCATGAAGGTAACTCAGATGATGATTTTACTCTCGAAGACAATTCAATCATTTCAAGATTTGGATCACTACTATTCAAGCATAGTTATAGACAATAGCTGGCCACGTAGTTCTATAGTAGTCCCTCAGATAAATGCCTGCACAGCCAGCTAGGGCCACGCACGGTGCAATTCAAAGATTGTGCAGGGTTACTGAAGTTACAATGCCGAAGGTTCATTGGAAAAGTTACATACACACCGATTCGTAAGGCTCCTCATTTGGACTCTTTTCACCAAATTGTTTTGTGTATTTGTGACCAATTCCCCAATCCCTTTCTCGCCATCCCCGCCTTTAAACCTTTCCCCAAATTGTGCTTACAGCAAATAAAGAATAATCTATCACATCTGTCTTGTCAGTTGGTTGTGTTTTGCTGAGGTTGATAGTCACATCTTCGCTCGATTCAGATGTCATACTCAGTTCTGAGCAGGATGCAACCAGCAATTTGCCTTCTGTTCAGTGCTTCTCAAAAATGTATGATTTATTTTTTGGCGTGTTTAGGCGATATTCGCCAGTTGTATCCCTGAGATCATAGACTTGATTGGAACTAGACCAAAATATGGTGGTACGCTGAAGAACGAGAGAGGCAGAAGGTGAGATAATATAGTACCTTTGTTTTGCATTGGGCTAGTTCGGATGATTCGAACTGGTTGGCAATTGAAATTTCTGAGTAGGCTGAGGGATGGAATCAGAAATGGAAAACACTCCTCGAATTGTTTGTGCTTTACGTGTTAGTACTTAATTAGCTCACAGATAGTGTTTTAATTGGATATGGACGTGATAAGTGGATATTTTTTATGATTTTTGACTAATTTTATATAGTTTTTCAGTGCCATTTGCTGTTCACCTTCTTCCTGCACGCTTCTGAGTCTTTTCCTTCAATGTTCCCCTCGACTTCATAAATGTTGTTTCAGTGTGTAACCGTTAATTTTCTGCAACAGTTGTCAGAGCAGTTCTCACCTGAGTTTGTTCGAGGAATTTTTTTTGATTATACCATTTCTCAAACAAATTCACAAATGAGAGTTGATGGAACGTCTTTTGTTCGGACTGATGAGCCAAGGAAATGTGTTTTCAAAGTAGATGAAATAACAGTGTACTGATAAATAATATTCCAACATGAAGCGATTATTCACAATAAAGTACCGGAAACAATAATTTCACAGCATTACTTTCTGTCAAAAACTAAGTCTCTGATGATCACATACGTTGTGAACGATATTAACTGAAACATGATAAAAATATTCCCTGCCTTAACGAGGTGCATTATTCAAAAAGCAGAATAGATGTGATTGCTTGTTTTGTCACCTGTTAAAATTATCATTAGATACGGTGCCTCAAAGATCAGAATTTGGAAAATTAGAGTAACACTGATAGAAACATTCGAAAATAAATGCTTCTATATGATAGGGATGCATTGTTGGGCTTATTTCGAAAATATTCATACATGATGACTCTCAAGACCGCAAGACCACACAGGACTTTTTTTAGTTCAACATCTTATATATCACTTTTGACTTCTCCTGAAGATGAAAGTTCAATGAGATCGAATACCAAGCAAAGAAGACAGGAATTGAACTAGCTGAACAGAAACTTTGGAAGTACTCAATGAGTAAATTTTAATTGATTTATTGTTCCTTCTCGATCATCCACATCTACTTTACGTTAAGTTTTCTCATATGAGTATAAACATGTGTGATATTCCATTTTATATCATTTCAAATTCGAGAGAGTTTTTACATTTTCGATCTCAAACTGTTTAGAAAATATGTTTGGTTCGTGGAAGAAGAAGAAATCAATGGAAAGTTACGAAAGTGATATTTTTATTGTAGTGTTTTCTGGAGGAACCAATGATACATTCAGAAAAATAGATAGATGAATTCATTTTGTTAAAAAAAGTTATAGTAGTATCATAATATGAAAATATAATGAATAACTTCAGCATAAACCGCGAAATGCTTCTTTAAGACAATTCGAAAGTGGTTGGTTGGAGAGTAAAATTTTTCATTTTCTGTCGTTTTTCATTATTCTTTTTTTTTGGTTGGTGGGAAAGAATCCCAAATATATGGCATTATATTAATTTTTTTTCATTCGAATATAAAATGAATAAAAAGCAGTTGATTAGGTACGCGTTTTTTTCTCGCTGTATAAAAATAATAAAAAGAAATCACGATACAATAATCATTTTGCAATTCAGATTCAAATTTGTCGACATGTATTTCCATAACTTTGGAATTGTTCAGTAATCGAGATCAGATTATTGTTATATCTTTTGAAATGTCTCGAATGGTCATTGGAATATTTTGATATAAAGGATGACGAGAAAACACAAAATCAAATCATATTCAGACTTTATTTATCCAGTCTAGATATACAGGGCCATTCAAATTCGAGTCTATGCATTGGGATCTTGGTAATGCAAAAGATAGAGTGGATGAATGGGGGAAAAGCTGCGTATTCCAGAGGCCAATTACGTGAAACAAAAACGCCTTGTCAAGCTTGTTTAGTTCTGGAGTTATACAGAAAAAATAGAAAATTTCAAAATTCCCTCCTATTTCTGTCTTTTACTTTTCTGAAATTTTTTTTTAAACTTCGAGCACTTTGCTGCAGCAACTTTTTGTAAACTATCAAATTATGAAAATAGAAATTATAAAGGTACAACGTATCTTACAAATTGGGCTAATACGGACCTGTATCTTTTATTGCAATTTTTCATGTTTCATATTGGCGTAGATTTACATCTGAACTACAGAGTGTTCTGGGAATACTGATGGATTACCAGTTATATTTCAACATTTTTTTATCTCATAAAAGCTGTTATTAAAAAATATCAGAGAATAAGAAGTGAATCAATTGACATTTTTTCTATTTAGAGCTGCTAAAGAATAAAAAAAAATTAAAATTTCACCGGTATCAGTTCAATATTTCCAAAACACTTTATATTTTAGATGAAAATATTACACCAATATGAAACATGACTCTTATCATTTGAAAAAAAGACAATAATTATAGAATTAAAAAAAAGCTGAGGGTGACCTAATTTGTACGACACATTGTATATAATTTTCATATGCATATTTGGATAGTCTACAAAAAGTTGCTGCGGCAAAGGGCCAAAAGTAAAAAAAATCTTCTCAATATAAATAGGCACAAGAAGAAATTAAAAACTAAATAGAATTAGCGCTTTCACACACCGGATAAGAAAGTACTCTCTTACAATCAACCTGAATATACAGGGTGTTTCCTAACTACGATTCCTAACTGCAAGAGACGATTTGTTAGGTCATTTTAAGAAGAAAAGTCTTCATGAACATATTTGTATGTATTTTAACGCCATGTATGTAACGAATCACCCCCTGCAGTTAGGAACCGTAGTTAGGAAACACCCTGTACGGTTGGTTTTTGATCACTTATCTCTTACTTATTTCTTCGGCATTAAACTTATCTACTTTGGGAATCCCATGATTCTGTTCTCACCCGTTTCATCAAAAGACTACCATTGATTTTTGAGATTCTCTGCTATTTGTTGAAAATAATTATTGTTAGTCAGTGGTTTGCATGGAGATGGCATGTGTCATCTGATGCCACCAACATGTGCGTGGCCAGGCTGTGACTAGGCGCTCACTTTTGTAAATAATAGAAATAGAATAGAATATTTTCTCGATCTCAAGTTTCTGATAGTATGGAATTTCAGTTTCGAAGCGCCTTGATGAATCAACATAGTTCTTATCAGAAATTTTTAATAGTTCTAGGTAACACTAACACTAGCTGCATGCTATTTTACAACTTTTGTTAAGGGTTTATTCTTGATAGTGGGCAATGGTTTACGTTTGATTTTTCATTTTGAATGGCACTTGGGTTGAAAAGTTTGTTTTCTAAAAAATCTTGGGTTATTCAAAACATATATCTGAAAATCAAGAGTCCTTGGTAGCTCTTTTCGCATCCTTTCACTTGTAGAAATCCTAATTTTTTTTCAACATTCATTTATTATGGAAAGATGGGAAGAGACGGAAGAGAAAGAGCCACCACTATTCTTGGATTATTCAGCCTAGAGTGCAAAACTTTAATTTTGACAAGGAATTGCCAAATAAATATATCATTATTATCATACTGCAACTGATTCGAAGTCAGTTTAGGTAAAAGGCATAATTTTTTTTTATAAATTTTAAGGTTTTTAAAATATATTGGATTTAAGTTGAGTTGTATATGTTGCGGGTGGCAATTTTTCCAGTTGGAATCAATTTATTTTCTGCAAGGTCATCGTATGAAATTCTCAAAAAACCCATTGGTCCACTCCTTTTTGAAATATCTGATTGAAATATACAGGGTCCTGCAACTGTGCTCCGGTGGTCCATAGCTTCTAAACAGCGCACCTTAATTTTTTTTTTCAAATGCAAGCATGTTTCCTTCTTAAGAGAGTATCTTTGAAAAATATTTCGAAGTATAAAAGGTGACCCAGAAAAGTGCACCAAATCAAACTTATGTTTTTGCAATGGAACACTCTATATTTCATCACATGGTTGAATAGAGATTACTTTGAACATTCAAGAAATATAGGGTCATGTATGTTCATCAACGTTTTTTCCGGAGATATATCTATATTACTTCAAAAAAGATGAGTTATTCAACACTCTTTAACTCCTCATGGAAAAATAATTCTAAAAACGTATAAGAGGTGAAATGACTCAAATATGGTCTAGTTTCTGTAACATGACACACAGTTGAAATTAAAGTACTTTTTGTGTACCGGATAGATCGAAACGCAAATTAAAAGATATCTTGGTTTTTTCAAATGGAAACCATTCATTCAATTTCAGTATTGTGAATGCCATAAAATTTACTGTCATTTGGTTTTCACCATGTGAATTACGTATAAATGGAATGCATTAATAATTAAATATGGACAAAAAGCCCAACTGCCAGTCAGAGAGAAATAGGTGAAACTACGGGTTCAAGCATATCATCTTCAGATAAGTCAGGAACTGCTTGAAACTGATTTTCAAAAAAGTATGGATTTTTGTAATTGGGCGTCGGAAAAACTACAACAAAATCAGCCTTTCTTTCAAAATGTTCTGTTCACAGACGAAGCAACATTTCACAAAAATAGGTTCGTGAACAGATACAACTCTCATTATTATTCGGATCAAAATTCAAGGATAATACGGCAAGTAGGTAGCCAGCACAGCTGGTCTCTGAATGTGTGGGGTGGAATAATTGGAGATCAAGTAGTCGGACCTAGTTTTTTTTGACAGACATATTAATGGACAAATGTATTTAGAATTTTTGCAAAATGAGTTTTCCACTTCATTGGGGAATGTGAATTTATATTTAAGAAATAGAATGTGGATGCAGCAACATGAAGCGCCTTCTCTTTTTTCAATGAATATCAGGGACCACCTCAATGATATTTTTCCAGACCGGTGGATCGGTAGAGGAGGGCCGACAGTATGGCCACCTAGATCACCCGATTTGACAAAAAAGGGATTTTTTTATGCATAGACTCCAACGACCAAAGAAAATATGAAAGAACGTATATGAAACGCATTCGGGACATTGGTCAGGGTAGAAGCATCTTTCAAAAATCGTATTCATTTTGTGTGCGGGAGAATGAAGGACTTTCTGAACACCTTTTATGATTTCTACATTTTTCATCTAATGTTGACTTTAAAATGTATGGGTTTCCATTTGAAAAAACTAAGATATCTTTCAATTGCATTTTGATCTATCCGTTACACAAGTCATGAAATTTCAACTGTGTTTCATGTTACAAAAAGTAGACCATATTGGAGTCGTTTCGCCTCCCATGAGTTTTTAGAATTATTTCTCCACGAGAAGTTACAGAGTGTTGAATAACATACATAATCCTATATTTTTTGAATGGTCAAAGTGATCTCTATTCAACCATGTGATGAAATATAGGGTGTTCCATTACAAAAAATATAATAAGTTTGGTTTGGTGCACTTTTCTGGGTCACTTTGTATACTTAGGAATATTTTCCAAAGATACTCTCTCAAGAAGAAAACATGCTTGCATTCGAAAGAAATTTTTGAGTTGCGCTGTTCAGAAGCTATGGACCACCGGACCGCAGTTGCAGGACTGTATGTTTGTGTCATATCTCATACTATTTCAAACATTTACGATGATTTTTAATTGTATGTCGAAGGAATGGACCAGAGGATAAAGAGATATTCGTGAAGTTATTGGAAATACTGCAAAGCTGTCATATTATTTCGTCGATAGCTATTACAGAGATGAACTCTGATGACGATACCAATATCTCTCACTTATATTCCTTATCAAAACTGTATAATTTCTTCAAGACAAACATTTTGTTAACGTAGTTACTCATCGGAATAAGTTGATTTGCGCTTCATGTACAAAATTCCTACATTAACTTTTTTTTTATTTTTATACTGTGTGAGGTTAAAATCCCAAAAAACCTTCCAAGGAACGAATTTCCTTCACAAAGTCAAATTTAACTTGCAAAAGAGATAATTAAGGATGAACGTTGCACAAATGCCTGTCAGATGAAATTTGACATCCTTAGGATGTTCTTAATTCCTAGCAGATATTTGTTCTTCATCAATATCCGTTATCCGTTGATAAGGTTAATTTCGAACTTTTGATCAGAATCTTCCTTAAGCATCACAAGATCATATCTAGTTTTCAAGCTACATACTATCTTCTTGTTGAGGGAGTTTTTAGAAAATTTCATAAACTCTGTCTTGGTGTCAGTAACCAATCAACGAATATTTAGCACACTACGTAATTCTCATGATCTGTTCATTCCTCTCCAATATCTACTTCATATTTCGGCATATAGTCAAAATTAAAGTTTTGTTCCGATAGAAGTACCGAAAAATATGATTTTCTACAAATTCTCATTAAAACGACCAGTTACAAAAAACAGCTCTAACTTTTTCTACAACTAAAGAAAAAATTATACTCAATATATAATAAAAATCTTCCCAGATAGCGAAATTACTACAAATAGTTCTATTCACACTGTGGAAGCAAGTTTATTACCAAATAATTCAGCAATCAGTTTTTTGTGACTGTGGTCGAGTCAATTCCTATAAAAACTAAATACAATTACTTTTTCATTTAGGCACATTGTGGTGTGTGGACACATAACTTACGAATCAGTTTCACATTTTTTGAAGGATTTTCTACACGAAGATAGAGAAGATGTAGATGTTGAAGTAGTGTTCCTGCACAGGTAAGATATTTTTCTGTATATGATTTCTTCATCAGACCAGTAAAAATAATGGAGTTCATTTGCTTTGTGGTGACGCGCTTTTCAGAAGAAATTATGAAATTGATGATTATTACTTTGGATCATCCTCAAAAATACGTTAGCAATTGATATTGTAATATGACAGATATAGAAAAAAAAATATTAGATAGGAATTTCATGATCCAGTGTCTAATAAGAAACAACTAATGTCCTCGGTGGCTGTAATTTTATATCTGAGTACGTTTGAAAACCAATGAATACTGTATTACCCACGTATCGGATGTACAGTATCAAAAAACTATGGTACCTACGTGAATACTCTTACTTTGACTCAATTAGGAATTCAATTTCTAGTTTCACCAACAGTAACATTCATTTTTCAAAATATGACATCTTTCAATTTTTTTTATTATGCGAAATAGCTTCGAATTTGTGACAGAATTGGTAATCAAAATTGAGAATTCGTTAATAATGCCGGATAACAGTTGATCGTTCAATCTAACAAGGTTATCCATGAAAATGATGTTCCTAAATCATTTCAGCTAACGACAAAGTGAGATACAATTGAAAATTGAGATCCTCAAGGAATTGAACTCACCCCTCCACTTTTTTAACAACTACCAAACTTGCCGCAAAACAGAAATGTAGACCGGGGTAAAATGGCCACACTGAGGGTTTTAAATAATTGTTCTTCAATTATAAACAGTAAAAATTACAATTATAATCAATTCACTATGCAATAATAATATTTCCCATGCTCGTGAGTAAATGTTCGAATCAACAGTCTGCATATCGTTCTGGCCGAAATGAGCACGTCAATAGGCCATAACTAGATACATTTTGAAAATGCATTCATCATAAAGGGCATTAGTAGATTTCAGTATTGAAGACGTATCATTGAATATGAAGTGAAAATACAATTTCAAATGCTGATTGGACTCAGGAAGAGCTGTGACAACTCGACGTAAAAACTCGCAAATTATGAGTGTTTTCATAACAGAATGCTACTGGATAGAGTTTGTAAAGTCATCAGGTGTTCAGATATCCATCTCTGCTTAGTCTGCGATGATGATAAACTGGAGATCGGAGCATTTCTTAGGCAGTAATCCGTGAAGCCAATAAACTTGATCTTTTATCGACACTCAACAAGGTGACCCAAACTCTGTTACCAAGTTGTAACCCAATGAGCAAAAAGCTTACATCAAAACTGCGGAGACAGAAGTAGGTACTCCTGCAGCTACATAAGGATAAGCCAATACATTTACAACATCATAGACCTTGGGTCAGTGAAAAAATTTACCTTTGCTTTCCTCAGGTCAACAACTTGTATGAAAGTTTTATGTGATAAGTTTTAAGTTTTGGGATTTTGGATGTCAATTTCACGAAATGAAATAGGATGCAAAACAGAATTGAAAAATGAAACTTGAATTCTACCAAGAAGATGAAGCGTGATCAGAATAATAATGGCAATAATAGTTTCGCGTTAAAAATAAGTCGAAGATTATGAAAATTAAAACTAAAAACTTAAAACTTCCTTTGTGTTTCAGCCTATACTAGATATAGAACGTGGCGAGCTTGTCAAGCTGATGCGTTTCTAGTAGCGCTAATACGAGAGTTATACTACCACCTACCACACTCGTACGGTATAGACGAAACATCGGTGTTGCCTTTCGCTTCGTGGGATATTGGGGAGTGCCGAATCTATCGAAACTACTCATTCCCCACTCTCAGGCAAAAACAAGCTAAAATCATCAAAGAAAGACGACTTTCGTCGCAGAGTTTTCAGTTTCTGACGAAACGAACATCGTCCAAAAAGAGGAGTAAAAACGGACTAACAATTGAGACTTACTTTAAACCTCACTACTTCACTTAATAATTCGGTGTTTCAAATACTCTATATGAAAAGCTTGTCATGTGTTGTCTATGGCGATTGAATATGTTAAACCACATAGTGCCCCTCAATTTTTGAGACATACGCTGTTGTCTTCTGAATTTTGTGTTTTCGGGATTCTTCTAGTGTCAGTGCTGTCGATACATGACAGTAAACAACTTCACAGTTATTGAATTTAGAAAGTACTAGACTATCACAGAGCTGAGTTTTCAATTAGGCGTTGAGTAAATGTCTTTGTCCATGTATGAGCTCCAAAGAAGTTCAAGCATTTCGAAGTTTTTCGGTAATATGATATTTGAACCCTTGTTTGAAATACATGAAGAGTCCTACATTCTTACATGTATTTTTGAATTAGATTGTGTCACTAACAATTTAATTTATTCGAGCAAAAATTATTAGCATAAATAGGATAGATCAAAGAACCCAGGATATTTTCCTGAGGAATTCCTTGTGGCAGATCTATTAGATCAGATGCGTTGTTATGCAATATAACTTTTTGAACTGTATCTGCTAACATACCATGATGAACGAGCTGAAGCACCGAATCCAGTAATAATACATATATGTATGCTTCCAAACTTTGGGGATATAAAATTCATCAATAAAAAAATCAATAATGAGCCGATACAGTACTTGAAAATTCCATGAAGTCAACTTTCAAAGGCTATAATTTGCGTGTCCAGTTGAGGAAAGCTTCAATGATATGCGTCGGATAGCCATCTAATATCTCGACCACATGACCTACTTCATGGTTTACATCCAGCCTTTTTTACTACATCCGCCCCAACAACCAATAATAAATAAGATTTGATAAGCTTCTAGGGAAGATCGAAAAAGGACACATAAATGAGCCGGACTGCACCCATGAGGTTTTTGTCATTGAACACCCAGTTTCTGCAGATGATAATCGACCTACTTGTCTCTTGCCGTCAGTAGCAATTATGTCACTCAAATCTTTTCTCACGATAGTTATTTCTTTCTCAAACATGTCAAAGAGTCTCAATACTATATTGTGCTTAGTGATTACCTCAAAGAACTCTACTGAAAATGTTCGTTTGAACGTACAAGTCGCCCATTCAAACTATAACAGCTTCAACTACTGTTAGGGTTTTCTAATCGGTACTACCGGTAATGGACAGATGCTTATTTTGCCCTGCCCATTGTACCCCGAATACCATGTTTGGAATGAGATATATATTTCAAATCTAAAAAAAGATTAAACAGTTGCGAGTTTCAGGTTGTTACTGAAAGTGATATTTCAACAACAGCTATGAACATTTTCCACGTTTTCGATTAAACTAATTTGTTACTAGCTCACTTATGTAGTTCTGTCCAGATGTTAGCAATGTTGCCAAATGAACCAATGCCAGTGAATGGATATTTAGACTGCTCTTTTTGCCCCGACCTCATCTACCCTTAGATAAAGGCTCCCAACTAGTATTCCTCAAAATACAACAAGCCAGTGGTGAAGCCAAATGGAAGACCCAGGAGATCTTGGACCTCCTCTCTCCGACATCTTTGAGAGTCTCGACGATTTGACAATTCAAATTGCAAGATGTTGTTATGTCGTATACTAGCCCCCCGTAAAAAAAATTCTGTCTACGCTACTGCAACAAGCTAGTATATTTTCGCGCCATCAATTACAATAATTCATTCATAAAAGAGGATTTCTTGTTTTGCTTTGTTTTGTTCAAAGTCACCTTCTTTGAAGAACATCCAATTTTGAAAACAGTCGTAATGAAATCTGCTTTCGAAATCATTCAAAATAAATTTTTCATACGAGTTACCATTTCACCATATGATGAAATATAAATATCTTTGTTGCTATTCAAGAAATTATAGTTTTTTTTCAGTGGCTACCTCTTAATTTTAAGACAGTTTTTGATGATTGATGAAATATATGAGTGGGTACTTCCATTTCCAATTATATCTTATCTCTAAGCTTCCTTTCGACGTCGGCCATTTGTCGGTTTGAAGGACCTAGGATTGATTATCCTGGTCAATAATGTGCAATCAACAGTATTTAGTTACGTCTTCTTTATGGATTTTCGATCATAATAAACAATCATTTCACGAAGTTTGAGCTATTTTTAATAATCAAAAAATATACAAAGTATCATTCGACCGGAAGAGGTCATTATTAAAAGAAGTGATAAAAGTGTATTTATGTTGTACCATAGCGACATACCAGATTTACTATTCACCGATAAAGGAATTACGACCACTTTTCCATATTTTGAGTGTTTATAAGAAACACTATGAGATTTCATTAATTTCATAGAGATAATGAGAATGTATAACGGGGTACTTAATTATTCCATTACTTATCATCATAGACTTATTTTCCGTTCATGAAATTGATTAAAGAGATTTATTCGGATAGTTATTGAAATACAGACCGGAAAAGTTGTTTTTATTGAATATTAATCACTGAATCACCATTCACTATTTTTTTAATGTTCTAACAAGTACAATACTTCTTTAGGTTTGAAAACCTATGAATTTTGCGATTTACCTAGCAGAAATGATGTATACTCCAGGTTTAAAGCCAAAATTGATGAATCATTTTGCCGTATGTACAAATGTTTGAGAATTTCTTTCGTATGAAGGTCGGATTTACAGAATTGTTAGCAAGGTAGCGGATGCAGATACGGCATTTTTGCTAAGGACGGCAGCATTGTCAAAAGGTTTTACCAGTTTGTCGATGGGTATTTAAATTATATGTGGATTATGGTAATGTACCATTCTTTACCAACACATGAAAATAACAAAAATATGGACTCTTCTCAAAAACCTTTACTCACTCATAGATTCAGAAGTTGCAAACCATCGACAATATGGTTCAACTACCAATCGTGGAGAATACAATTGCAATACTACATTAGACAAATCAAGGAGATTGGATGCAACATCAGTTAATGGCATTGAAACATTATCAAACAATGTCATCAGAGTAAAATGAAAAAGTTATGGACGTTTGGAAACGAGTGATCGAAGTTAACGTCATCAAAATAAAGAAATTATTTTCATAATTATAACAGAAGAAGTTTAATGAACTTCAGCATATATACTGGTCTGATTATTAGTGATATAATATCACATTACAGTTAATACACAATACTCTTCAAACTCAAAGACATCAAAATTGAAAAAGTTGTCAGGTCATATTTTTTCTATTATGGACGTTTTCTCGAATGTGCTTTGTAGAAAAGAACCGGATTTGGAACTGGAAGGTCTTCTGAAACGGCACTACACAACTGTGGAGTTTTTTCAGGGAACCATGATGAATGCTGTTGACCTTGAAAGAGTCAAGGTACCATACAGGGTTTTGCAAATACGTTAATGGATATATTTGGCCGTTGTCGAATTATTGCTTTTTCATCAGCACTTTATTTTTATATTTTGCAAGGTTTTTTTGAATATGTCCCGATTAATTGTTATTTGGGCCCTTTGCAAAAAAATTTAATTTCAAGAAGATCCCAACAATTTCACTACGAAATATGGAAATGGGTTTTCACATTTTATTGATTTGTTGAATAGATAATCCATTCCCCACTGGAATACCTACATTCACTTAAAAAGAACTCATATTACCTGATTTGACTTGTTGATCATAAATATTACCAATTTTTATATAATATGGAGGCTATAGAAATAAAAGAATCATAGTAGGAAATATAACAACTTCGATTGGTACTCGAATCCCGTTCCATTAATAAATCCAACTGATTCTCATTTCAAGGTACTATTTTCTTTGTCGTAGAATGTTTTCGTTGCCAAGATACGATTTGTTCCATTCAGTGGATTCACCTGTGGTGAATAATAATGTTAGTGACGTTGTTTGGAAAGAAAGACCGTCCCATTTCCTAGGACACCAAAATTAAATTTTTAAATCTAGCGAAACAAAACAAAATCTTGCAAAATATACAGATTAGTGGTCATAGTAAAGGGCCTTCCGACTGCATGGTACTGTATTTCTTTTGGGAAAGCAAATCTTTTTTCAGTTTTCAATTAATAGGCTTTATTGAATAATGCTTGTATCGTTATTTTGTGGTAAATGGTTGGATCTGCAGGAAACCACCGGACCTAGAACTGGAAGGTCTCTTCAAAAGACACTTTACAACTGTAGAATTCTTCCAAGGTACCATAATGAACCCTATTGATCTTCAAAGGGTCAAGGTAAGTTAAAGAAACGAATAGGAGGCCATTGTTATTTACATCAAGATATTACTTAATTCAGAAATAACCATCAATGAATTAACGAAAAAAAAAAACATAATTTTTTCCTCGAGGAAATATCAGATATATAGGTTATTAAAATAATCCATATAAGGGACAGTATGACAGTAGGAATCCATTGCTATTAGATCTGAAGTTCATTGGATCTAAAACACTTCATATTGAAGTTATCTGTGCTGTGGATTATTTCTGAATTCCACTACGTACACAGATTTTATATTTCACTTTAGACGAAATAAAAACCAGAAGATGAGAGGTATTTGTGATAACACAAATATCAACACTTTTGCGATCATGACAATATGATTCAGAAGAGATCGTTTCAAGTGATATACACTGCACGCCAGAAGTTATGACACCACTGACACTAGTGACACTTCCGTATAATCATAGTAGGAGGCAATATATTTCAAAAATGTCTTCAGATTCGTATTCAGAACAACCGTATCATTATATTTCGATTTTTTTATGATTTTTTGGAAATGTCGGTTGTTCGCTGCTAGCGTGCAGTGTAAATCACTTAAAATTACTCCGTTAACGTCATTTTGTATATTTTTGATGTGTCTATCGATTTAAGGAAGTTACGGAGGTTTTCAATCAGAAGTGAGACACACTGTATGAACAGCGTGGCACAAAAATATGCAACAAATACCAAACTCTTTTAATAATTGTTATCGAAGTTTGACATTTGTTCGTTTAAGGCCATATCAAATATCTTTGATATTCTTGACAAGGGAATCGCTTTGTAATTGAAGTATTCGTTAGTATTACCTTTTCTATAAAGAGTTATATCGATATTCGATGTCAGAAAGTCTAAATTTTTTTCACATTTATTGGTTGCGAAACTGAAATATCCGAGAAAATTATTGGTGACTACCCAATCTTCGAGTTGTTCATAATTTTCGAGTTAGCTTTCTTTGTTTTACCTTATATTTCCGAAATGATGTTCCACGTTGCTTCCGTTTTGTTTGTTTCAGAATTCATTTTATTATCAATGTGACTACGTTCTGCTTTAGATAATGTCTAGGAATAATGTTTAATCAGATAATTGTAATAATTTTTCAATTTCGAGTATTTCTTAAACAAATCTGAAAACATGCAAATTTTAGTCAATGTAGACAAAATTTCGTTTATCCATCCTTTGTTTTTTTTCCGTCTCCTGTGACGACATTTAATTATTAGAACCGAGAGATTCAACTCATGAAATATGATATTGCTGAAACGTTCAAAGGCAAAGATTATATCGTTATTAGAAACTTCCAACCAAGTTTCTCCGCACAGGAAATTACTGAACTTCTCTTTATTTTTGGAATTCATATTCATTAGTCTTTCATAACGGTTATCTTGTTTTTGAAGTTCTTCGAGTTTTGTAACGATATTTCTAAATGATACTCCGAGCACACCAAACTCTTTTTATTAACTTCGCTATAAAAATACAACTACTACACTGGCTAATAATTCCAAACACTAGGATCTTTCAAAACTGTTCAACTAACTTCAACTACGTAGATGTTCCTAAAACTTCTTCCCCCGAGTAAAATGTGTCGCCTTATATGATCAATTCGAGCAGAGTAGAACGGCCGGTTTATTTGTTATGCAAATTAGTTACGTTTTATGTTTGGCACTTAACAGTGGCAGAACTAGGAGATTTTTTCAATCTCGTAACATTATCCCCCTCTCAATTCTGATCGTCCCGATCAAACAATATCTTGTTGTCCGATTACAATGTTTAAGTCTTTCTATGTGAAGGAACTTCATTTTCGCTCTCGGGCTACGTTGAATCTAATAGACCACATCGTTTATTCTCTTCACTATCCTATAGGGTCATTTCCAAGATGGTGTTAATTTGGAAGAAAATCTTTTCTAACGACGAGGGTTGTATAGCCACACTCGATCTCCTTCTTTAAATCTACCAGCATTGGCCTTAAGATCGTATCGAGCCTTCATCCTATCACTAGTTATCTTCAATCTTTTTCTTGCAAATTCGTGGATCCCAGTCAAGCTATCTATCAGGGCAAACAAAGATATCTCTCAAAGATAATGCTGGCTGGGGTGAGCATTAAGAAATCGTGCACAGATGGTAACAGGGATGACCCTGAAGGCTCCATTACTGCTAGCCTCGATATGCTGGCTAATTTTTGTTTTCACTGACGCCCATCTGAGGACTCGCTGGACGACCTCTTCCTTACAGGTGATTGCGAGTGTGGTGGCATTCTTAACCTGCAGTCTTATTCCGATTATCAAATATTTAATCTCATCCAGAACCTTTCCCAAATGAACAAGTAACTGCGCCGAATCGTTGTTCGGGTTCGTCTATTGATATAATTCGTACTTCCGAACTCGAGAGGTTGAAGGCCGCCTCCACTTCTAGAGAACGTACCAAGGCATCGATACTCCTTTTGAAGTGTGTTAATCGCAGAGTCCTTTGGATGTCATTCAGTTCATCTATAAATAACTACACCGTTAGCTGTTCCTTGAAATCTCCCAGCGCTTTTGGGGGTAAGCCAGCTAAATTAGGCGTCTCATATCTGCTTCTTATTCTTGCAGACTCTGGCCCGATTTTTGAGTGCGCGTTTTCATGCAAGCCTGATACAGCTGCTTTCGATGTTGATCGCTAAACTATAACTCTATTGCAGTAATCAGGTCTTCATATTCATTTGGCTGTTCGGTGGATATCGTCTGCAACATACCCAAATTTGGCTCTCTCAAAGCTACAATGAGTGTCGTAGCTTTTTCTTCATCCCATCTATCAGCCACGGCTGCAGCTTCAAATTGTAGGCGATACATGAACCAAGAGGACTGTCTATCAAAAGTCGGTGGTTTTATCGAAATTCCTGATGTGGCAACCCTGTTTCGACGATCTTGATTCTTGATCTGACGTCTTCATTCAGTTCTTCTTTCAGTTCCTTAATTTGTAGTTCGGTCTTGATGTTCTAGAACCTTCTGGGAATCTGTTTTCCTCTGTTTTTCTATTCGTTCTAATTCGTCCATTTGTTGATAGAGAATTTTCTGAGGAGCTCCTTCTTGTTCTAGTTTTTCATTTACTCGTTCTTGTTTTTTATCTTCTCGTTCTTTTCTTTGTTCTTTGAAAATATTCTAGAATGCCTCTTCTCGTTCTTTCTTCTCATCCAACCGTCGCGTTTCCTCTTTTTGTTTTTCTTCTGGCGCCACTTTTTCTATTCTTGTTTTTCCTCCTGATGCCTCTTTTTCTTTTCTTGTTTTTTCTCCTGATACTGCTTCTCCTCTTCTTGTTTTTACTCCCGGCGCTTTCTTTCCAAATCCGCAAATCGATTTTGGATACATTTCAAAAATTCCTCCATCATATCGTACGATGTACTCGTATTCACCATAAATAGTTTCACTAATATCCTACTCCCAACACCAGTGTTACGATATTTCTAAACAATACTCCGAGCACACTATGTTTTTATTGATTTCGCTTTAAAAAATGCAACTACTATACTTGCTAATAATTCAAAACACTAGGATCTTTCAAAAGCTTCTTTCTTCGAGTGAAATGTGTCGCCTTATATACTCAATTCGAGCAGCGTAGATTTTTCAGGATCCTTCCGCTCTCCAGAATGATCAGTACAGAAAAACATCGAATGATGTTCCAAGAAGAGGAATTGTTTACAGCAAACGGCTGGTTTATTTGTTATGCAAATGAGTTACGTTTTATGGTCGGCACTTAACAGCGGCGAGGTTATGTTTTTTTTTCAATCCCATATCAGTATGATACGTTGATAATTTGACAATGGTGATCAAAATTTCCATAATCAATGTAGAGAATTTAAAAGTTTTCCTATGAACCAGAGATAAAGAAATTATTCAAGCATGGATGTTTCAGTAAAAAGTCCTTGTTAGCGTGAGAACAGTGATCCCTAATTCATAACATATAATTGTGTCAGACAGCAGGCACAGATTGTTGGCAGTTCCTAGAAAATGTATATTGAAGTCTCCTCCTATGACAATATAGTTGCCTTTTTTGCTGTAAAAATCTATGAACATTTTGAAGGTAACATCGGGCCTGTAAACCCTTATGGTGGTGAATCCATTGAATCTCAATCTATGCCCCTGTTCGTCTCTGACAGGAGCATTATATCGACACTATGTCTGTGGACGAAATCAGCAACCAACGGGATTTTGTTGTTGATTCCGTCCACGTTGAGCGTACACACTTTGGGATGCATCTATAGGCCGTAGCTCTGGATCTTATACATAACCTTCCAGAAGACCAGAGTTTTTCCGGGACATCAGCATTATCCATCCGTATTAGGCCCTCTTAGTTTATCAGTCCTGCGATGAACTGATGACATGAAACCACACAGTGCATTAGCTGGCCCTTCCTCTGTGGTCTTGGGTTTAGGGGTGGTGTTTAATGTAGGAAGGCGGGTAGGATAGAAAAGTGGGAAGGATATCACCCTGCGGTTGATAGCTTTGACTTCTTCCTTCCAGTGCTCCTATATTTCTTTCTTAACCGGCAGGGCTGGTATGTACTTCGGCTTCGGGTCCAGATTTGTCTTCCTGGCACACCAGGAAGAGTTGCTAAGCTTCACACTTTATGGAGCTTGCCTCACAGATGCATCTAGTCACCGGGGTGCTTGTGTGATTCAGATACGCCTTGGACCAGTGGTTACTTTCACATTTCATGCATCGGAAGTATCGGGTAACCTGTCGGGTGTTCTACTTCATCTACCTTTATGACAATTTTCCAGTCAACCGCTCGGATGGTCTTGTTGAGGAAGCCGACAGTGTTCTTTTTGTCAAACAAGGCATTTTTTACATTTTCCTGACAGTATGAGGTGAATACGTTATCTTAAAGGTTTGCATCCCTCGCTCTGTCGGGTAATCGTGATCGAGCCACTTCAACATAGATGCGTGTCTCTTCTCCCCTGGCAGTGTGAACGTATAGAATTTGACTGCGGTCGCTTTCAATCTCTTGTGGTGTCTGCGTGCATACACTAGCTTTCCTTTAATGTCTTTCTGAGGTTTTCCTTCACTACTTCATCCAGTTTTCTTGTTCTCCTGACAATAATTGAGGGACATTTTCTCTCTTTGTATACTACTGCCAGCGGCTGGGGTAATTTTTCCTTGCTATTCTGGGGGTTGAGATGTTTCCCTTCACTATCAGGGTCGCTTACTTGCGGGATGGGCAGGTCCCGCAGATGTAATGGTCGGTCACTTCTCCGACTTCCCTATCGCTGATCTTGGCACTTGGATAGTCCCTCAGTTCCTCAGGGTCATTCAAAACAGGGTAACTTTCCTTTCGATCTTGGTCCTTCTTCCTTCCTTAAGCTTATATTGGTACGTGATATGAGTGTATTGGTGATATTTATCTCTGTTCTGCACCGTGACTGTACTGGCCACTATAGGGAACTGGACTTCCTTCTCTTCTCTTTCGATCTTTGATTGTCTGCTCACGCTCCGTTTTCCTCATTTTATCCTGGACCTGCTGCTCCGTGACTGCGGTAAAGAATATTGCTACCCCCGCCGGGATTACTTACATAAGTTTCCATTCCTACATTATGCTGCGGATTTGGGGACTCGCTCCCGGTGGCTATAGATATTTCAGCCTCTGGTGTTGGTGCCACTATTGTTCACACGCTCATTTTTATGGACTCCATGTCGGGCTCAAGTCCGCCGGTTTAATCGCGAAGTTCGATAGCGATCGCGAGTCGTTGCTTTCGTACCTCCTCGTTTTATTTGGCGCTTTCAGGATTGGTACCATTTTATTATCATCTTTCTCGAAGATACCGCGAAAACTCCTGCAGGCCTTCTCCGAGGTGTCCTGAATTGGGATTTCTCTCCCCCGACCTTGGTCTCCAGGATTCCGCTAAAAAACTTCTTTGTGTTCCTTGCTTGACACCTAGGACGCTGTTCTTTTCTGCGCATGAGCAATTTCTGTTTTCGACTTTTCACTTGTCGGGATTCTGTTAAAGATTTTTGATAGTGGCTTTTGTGGGGTAGAACTCTTTTTCTGCTGGGATACCTCTTAAAAAAGGTTCCGCGGACTGCGGTCTTCCTCGCTGTTAAACAGGAGGACTGGACCTATTCGACAAACGTGAGCGGGACCTCCTGATTTGGTCCAGTAGTCCGGTAGTTAGTAGCGCAGCGGTTTGATGTCGTCCGTTGAATTTCTGCTGAGTATGGGAAAATATTTATATAAGTTCTTCGAAATAGATGCTAATCCCAATGCCTGCTGCTTACTTGAAGTGTGCTCCGACCCGGGTTTGTGCTGTAGTTTTTTTGAGTTTTCCTACAGCTGAATTATGAACATGCCACCAAAAATCAGTCAGTTCACCCAGAGCGTCAAGGCGAATAATAAAAATAGCTGTATTAATATCATATCCTAGTATATTTTAGATTATTATCATTTTACTGCTGTATACAATCCAATTATTTCCTCAGTTTCCTGGCATCTTTCCTTTATATATCAACATCTGTGTTGTTTGAATAATCCATTATTCCTTTTTCATTATCTGTCCATCATTTTTATATTTCATCATCAAACAGTTCCTCCTTTGCCTGTTTTTCTCCCCCAGTGGGCCCAATTTCTTTGTAATTCCCATAATTTTCCCCATTCCGATTCTGGTCTCCTCTTATTTATTTTATAACAATTTTCAAACATTTCGTACCTACCTATTTCGAAAGCCTGAAATATTTCCATGACTTTGACACATTAACTATTTTATCTGCTGTTCTGACGATCTAACAAAACGATTTTTCTAGAATAATGATAACCGTTTTTAATCCACATACACTCTAAGGTTAAATATACTAATTCGAGTGAGATTTATGTGATTTATAAGCACTTAATAAAGTCATAATACTACTATTATTAGGTCTACATCACCAAATTACAGAAATCCAATATTCGTTCAATGTCGATGCTATATCCATGTATTTGGTAATATCTTGATGGATCTAGCAGGGGCGAGACATGTCCATTTATTATTTTAGTCCTCAAATAACATAACAACTGTCTATCTGTTTTTCTTAGTTTTTGAATTTCGTGCATTCAGTCTTAGAGGTATATGAATCATTTCAAACGTTGTATTGAAACGTAATAAAAAAAGAATTATTCGATCAACAAAATTCATTTATAAGAAAGATATTTTTATAATGTTTTCCGACCTACCCTGTCACTGCATGTCTGCAGGTGGTCAGTCCCAGCCAAATGAAGGATAATCATCTGTTTAATTACAGCACAAGCACTTGCAACTGGGTCTTCTTGGAAGAACGTTGCACAAATATTTGTCAGATGTAGTTTAATGTCCGTCGTGGTATTAGCCAGGGAAGTAGTTGTTTTCTGATAGATATTTGTCCTTTCTTTTCCACTTGTTGGAAACGCTTAGAGAGAAGGGTACCCCGTATTCTTTCACAATGAGAAAGATAAAAAATACATTTATTTCATCCCTCTCCAGTTCTCAATGTGAGACGAAGACAACTACTATTTGAATTCAATCCAATATTATTATTTCTGGATAAATATCTGATAGAAAACAACTACTTCTGTGGGTAATATTATCGATAAAAACAGACATTTGAGCTTATTGTGTTCAAATAGTAGATATTATTCTTCATTCGGCTGGGAATGACCTCCTGCATGCAGCGCCACGTGCAAGCAGCAGCAAGAAGCACTCTTCGGTGTCTCTTAGGTTAGGTTCAAAATGAGCGGGTCAGCTCGGCCCTCCACTGCGACCCGTGAAGATCTATTGTGGCTCATACCAATTCTTGTTCCACCAAATAATTCCATCTTCTTGACGAAGCCGATTAGTTTGGTATATGATCTTTCAGGTCCGAGATAGAAAGTGAAACTCTGCCAAACATTGAAAACCTGATTCGGTCCAGGGCGGGGCAGACACCAAGTATGTGCTCTGCTGTTTCATCATATCCAAGGCAGAGACGACATGTCTGATCATCTGACAGTTTTAGTCTTGTCATGCGATGATTCAAATGACAGTGGCCTGTGAGAGGGCCTGTTAGACATCGCAGGTCATCCCTGCTGGAGTCGAACAGTGTTTTGGTCAAATTCTTCAAGAAATGTATGACTGCCTTGAAATGAGCCAATTCTGGTAGGTTTGCCAGAATTTTAATACTTTCCTTGATGTCCATGTGTTCAATGTATATTTTGCAAAACCTACTTGTGGCACCTTCTCTTGCAAGAAGGTCCGCCGTTTCATTGCCCTACATACCGGAGTGGCCAGGAATTCAGACCAGATACAGACTGTCGTGTCTTCCCAATGAGAAGAGTCTTTCCTGGCAGTTTGACACCAGCTTAGACCATCTGAGAACCAACCATTAGTTCTTCTTGGAGGATCCAGTCGTTTCTCTTCAGAATTAGAACGGTATAAGGCAGGTCATAATTTACTGTTAGAAGCATTATATCAGAAGTCATTCCCAGAATGGTGTGACATCCAGGGTCTACTACGCTCTGTACAAGTCCTTTGCATGTAAATGGCAATATGCATTATTCTGTAGGTTGTCCATCTAGCCTTTCATTTTGGAGAGATGTGGCGAGTAGGTAGGTCTAGTAGAATTTCCATAGCTGCTGACGGTGTGGTGCTGATGGCACCAGTGATCACCAGAAAAGCCTGTCTCTGTAGTTTTTGGTTACTAGGCAATGACACCGTCTAACAACCATCACATATACCCAGTATATTTGTTTGGGACCTAGGCCCCAAGATTTTCCACAAATTCTCCTACAAGTCCTCAAAGACATTCTGGCTTTGTGGAGAACCTTTTCCAAATGAGGGTTCCATGTGAGTTCTTTATCAAGGGTGACCCCTAGATAATCCACTTCTGCTGCAAATAGAATAACCTCGACATTGAAAGAAAATGGAGATAGATCTTCTAGATTCTTTTTTCTGGTTTTCACAGTTTTGCTGGGGTTGACAAACATCTGTTCTCTTTAGCACCAACTGTGAACGTCGCCCAACATTCTTTGTGGAATATTGAAGGCTACCATTTCGGACGTGGTCCTTGCCAGAACGACAGGGTCGTCTTCTCGAGGACATTGAGTAGGTTATCCATCAGGATTGATCATAAAAGGAGCGGAAGTACCCCACCTTGTGGGTATTCCCTGAACCTAATGACCTCATTTCGAAGCGATGTAGTGGCAGTCCGATCCATGAGCACGGCGTAGATCCAGCCTGATATGGTTAGTTCTATTCTTTTCACAGTCAAAGCTGATCCAATAGAGTTTGGTAGTGCGTTATCAAATGCTCCTCCAATAGCAAGAAATATGGCCACCACAATCCCCTTGTTATTGAGTGGGTAATTTCTCTACAAGGTTTGATAGGCTTACTGATATGTCTGTCCAGGAACCTTTCAAGTCTTTTTAACAGGAAATAGGTGAGGCTGATCGGTCGTACTGGTTTGGGGTGTGGGTCTGTGCTGCCCACTTTTGGTATGTATACCACCCTAGCCGCCAACCAACTACGTGGTATATAATTCCACGCCAGACTAGCCCTATACAGTTCAATAAGGATAGGTTGCCCTCCAATCATTCTTTCTTGGATGTTTGGCGCCCTCAAAGAGGAAAGTTCAATTGTTATCTAGAGTTGAGCTTCCAGGAAAGGGGTTTTCTACCAAAACCTCTAACGTTTCTTCTAGAGGTCGTGAATGTGCTGTCGAGTGATTTCATAGATCCGATTTCAGCAATCGACTCTCTGAAGAGAATCTTGTGCTGCGAGGTATGTCGGATATACTCTCTCATAACTTTCTCCAAGATTCCCGCTTTGCCTTTATGATCGCCTTGTTAGAGTTTGTTAGCGTAGCCCTATATGGTTCCCAGTTGCCTGACTTCCTAACTTGATTGAATAGTCATCGAACTTCTTTTCTCAATTTCTCAAGGCTTTTGTTCCACCATTGAGGATTCCTGTAATCTTTTTTGGTTCTCATTGGACAGTTTTCGTGATATGAGGAGATTGCAGTACCACGAACTTGGTTCTGCTGCAGCCTCTATCGTTCCACAACTGTTGATTGTAGTGAACTCGGTTTCAATGTACGACTGTGGGGAATTCCACTCCAATCTGTAGCTTTCGAGTCACGATATTTCACTACTGGTCTTGGACTTGTTTCAATAGTGAATAGAATGTATATGTGATCTGAATCAGGCAGTTTGAGCTGATATTTAAATCTAGCATCTCTTGTCTATTCATAGTTACAGAGGTCGATATAGAGCCTTTGTTGATTACACTAGTACATTCTCAGTGTCTGTTACTCAATAAGGTTAAAAAGGGAGAAGCGAAAATACTCTAATTTCGTCCGACCATTCCCATCATTGCATTATTTTGCGTTCACCGGATGAGGTGAAGTGTCGTTGTTTTGACATGTCATGTCGTGTCGTCTAGTACCGTGTCGTGTAGTCTCGTACAGTGTCGTGTCGTTGTCGTGGCCGGTATTTGTGAAGGCGCTCATTTGCATTTGCAACATATTTCTCCTGAGAACCACAAGTTTTTTTGTAAAAAAAAACTATTTCCGCTGTAACCTCCAAAACTGACACCGATATTCCAAAACTAAGAAAAATGTGTTCGTCATGTATCCTATATCACTATATGAGTTTATTTTGTTCTTCCTCCATACTGAATCAATCCATGTAATGAAATAACATTTCGAGTAATTTTAGAATACCTACCCAATCAGTTTCGCATCAAGTTTGAATAAAATAGTAACATACCTATATAGTTACCATCAAAATGCATCACATTTGTAATGTTTAAGTCATAAATTAGGATAAAAACAATATTGTTTATTCCATAGTTTTGAATACTAAAATGATACAAAAGTTTTCTGGAGTTAGATAGTGGTAGTGATTGAGTTATTTTTCATTAATAAACTTATATCAGATATTTTGAAATTCAAAATTGAGTTTGGGGTCATCGATGGTACTACGCTGAAATGAATCTTGGTAAGATAAAATGAGGTATTGAATAAATAACTGAAATTTAATTGATATTTTTATCATCAACCGTATATTCATATGTGTTTCAAATTCTTGGTTTCAGACTCTCAAATAAATTAGCCTTGACAAATGATTCAAAACAATCTAGCGACTGAAAATGAAAAAACATAACGGAAGATTTTCGGAAAATCAATAGATAGTGAGGAAATATAATTCATAATACTGCAGATAACTCATCCCTTGGCAATGCATTCTAAATCTTTGCCTTCTGTTGGAATATATATTTCCGACAGAAGGACTATTGAAAGGTCTTCAGGCTAATGACAAAAAGTTAGGATTATAGAATACGTCGGATTGAGCTTGACGAAATATCTTATACATACAGTTCGACTTCTCTGAGGTGTTCCACAAATGCAAAAGAGTTCGTGAGTCATGATTTTCCTTCATCTTGTGAAATGTCCCTCTGGTTGTATTGTATTGATACAGTTTAATTAGACCCTCTTCGTGGTCATGGTGTTAGAGCACCAGGCAGCCCGGGTTCAATCCCCACCTCCTAAAACTGAGCTAAAGTGGTTCAGAATCCACTTGTATGCAAGCTGTAGGCCCCAGATCTCCTTTGCTCGCACACGGTCTGCTTGTGAGGGGTTTTCTCCAAAAGAGTTGGGTGGTACGTAAAAAAAAATTTTAATAGTTTTGAAGATGTTATACAATACTCAGTCGCTAGAATTATCATGGGATATGGGATAATTCTTATCGACTCACCCTTTCCCATACTATTTATCTCTTTGATTTTCGAACTCTGATCAAGCTTAGGCTGTGTCGTTATTCCAAAATCAGGCAAAGGACCAGATAGCCGCTTAATGAACAAATCGTTGATTTTCCTGAATTTTTGGTGTGTTGTAGAGTTTGTTTTCAGGCACAACTCATTCTTATGAATAGTTCTCGAGATACAGGAAAACGGCAATTTTTCATAAGTAACATTTTGGATGTAAATGTTTTGTACGACTAATATTGCTTACCACAAGGCATTACTTTTTCACTGGCTTCTGTAAAAAAAATTGTCAGTTTCACAGCAAGTTTTAATAATTGACGTGTCGACGAACGAGATTTTCAAATAAACGGTAAAATATGAAAAATCGCTTTCCCGTAACGTTCAATCCCTTAGCTTTGTCGTACATTGTATATCAATGTCTAAAAAGAAGTATTTTGAATGATTCGTAGTACCTATACATGAAGCTTGAAATATGAAATAGAAATATTCAAAATGGCACTACAATAAAGTTACTTTTGAGTCAGCTATTACAATTAAACGATGAACATTCCAGTATTTTCTTCACATTTTCATTTCATGGTGTCAATATAAAATTTAATTTTGAATAATTCGTGTCTCGCCCGTTTTCTAACAATATTTCGTATAATAGCAAATCATTGACGGGGATTAGAGCAGTGGTTGTGCGCCAGCCTGGTAACCGAGAGATTCCAGGTTCGGTTCCCAGCCAGGGCGGGCTTTTTTAATTTTCAGATGTGAAAGTCTGGATGATTGAAGCTCGTGTCGGCTGGGAATAATCCTCCACGATTCATTGTTGCGTTAATAATTAACAGTGCTGCTCCTAAGGTGGCGTATGGAGTTAGTAACAAGGCCTTTCCAGAACACACGGCTTAATGACCATAGCAGTCGATGCCAAAACACCAAGGAAAAAATAGCAAATCATCTTCAATTAATGACTGGAAGGGTGAGCAATATCAGTTGTATAAACCATTTAGGTACATTTAAGATGTTTTCCTTAAAGCAATAATATTTTCCAAAAGTGCCAACATTTCAACTTCAACACTCTGTATCTTGAAAACTAGTTATAGGACTCAGTTGTACCCATTGAATGTTTATTCAGCAGGTCAAACTCTACAACAAACCAAAAATTCAGAAAAATTAACAAGTGACAATGTTTCCATAAGGCGGCTTGTTTCTTTACCACCCTGTGGCCAAATAACGTTAATCTTTCAAAATACTTTAATCTTTTATCATTAGTAATGATAATTAATTAATAGAAATTGGTAGGAATATTTAAATAACCTAATAAATGACGTATCGGTCAAATTAATCTCTAGAGGGTCTGTGATCTGGAATATGGAATACAACCGAATGAATACGATAAAACGTTGTACATTTTAAATAATATTATACATAAGTACAATGATATGCTCTTCGTCCAAGTATATAAGGGCCAAGAATTGGTAAGTTGGCTCTGAAGTAGTTCAGAAGTAATTATTTGAAAACATTTCACTTTGAGTCCGTTTAAAGAAATCTGCATGTTTATATTATTTATAGAATTCTCTAGAGGTTAGCATTTTGGGCATTCCTTATTAGAAAATTTCTTTTTTTATTCAGCCGAATGACTGTAGGGTTATTTGAAATCGATGCATGTCCAAATAATTTACTTTTCTAGCTTAGGCAACGCTATTTTTCATCAAACTATGGAAATAGAGATATATGCCAAACAAATTTTTGTTTACCGAAATATTTTCCAACAATCTTATATCAGCATCATGGAATGTAGCTGATATTTTTCTTCCGATATGAAATGGGTGTTGGAAGTGTGACTGCCGTTCTTTCGAGAGATGATAGTTTCAAGTCACAAAAGGCGCCTTTGAGTTGTGATAACCCTATTGAGCCGCGATTTGAACCCATCATCTTTAGATTTCTAGTGTTAGTACCTTTTTGAGAAATCGTCGTCATACATATCAAATTCAGCTTTCCATCAGGGTACTAGGATAAGATTTTGAGTTAGAATGATCGCAATATGCACGAATGCATAGCTTATGGAATTCTTTGAGTCGGTATAAATCTTGTTGTGGACCATAAACAGACCTCATACTTTGGTTCTCAAGAATGCATGACTCAGTCAGCCAGAATATTCACATTTTGTATTTATACATTTTTTTATGTCTCTAATGTGCCAGTCTTATTTTTTCATTGAGAAACTAAATCAAGCTACGAATAGACTTAACAACTAATAAGGAAGATTGATACAAGAAATTACTATGAGGGATCTATATACTTCTAATCTTTCATCTTTTCAACTAATAATTACAATCAAGCTATTTAACGCATGTGCACACGATATTTCTGATATGGGCCGCAGTGGTCATGATGGTAGAGCGCTAGTCTCAGTCAGAGGGACGTGGGTTCGATTCCCAGCATGGTCACTGGTCTCGTGCTAGGAATCGCACGTTAACGAACGAGATAATCCAAAACTTTGTCACCGGATTGGAACCCGTTCATTGTAAAGCTCACATCAAAGCTGCGGAGACAGAGGTAATCCTGTACATAGGGATAAACCGGTGTATGAAGTCGACTTCAAGAACATTAAAGACCTTGGCTAAACCAAATGTTTGATTTTTCCATTCCCCACAGTAGGCTGAAGTCCGAAACGAAGTCATGATAATGACCTACCAGAATATGATCTTCAACAAGCTGATGTTCCTTATTGGCGTGATGGGTGTAGAGATCCGGAGCACTAGATGCAGAGTATATCGTGGGGCATCTGAGACCATAAGGCATTTGATGTCAGCTTACGAGCAGGGAACAATGGGAAGGAAACACAGTGGAGTTTTGCACGGGAAGCTTAATATATTACACGGACGTTCCGCGTCTGACTGACAAACAGGCTTCGGATGCAGGCATCTACTTGAAAGGAAAAGGCGTACGAGAAAGTTACGCGTTGGATAGAAGTGTTCGCATCCTAACCATAGCTATGAGACGAGAGATGAAAGAAGGGTCCGAGCAAAGAATTTACATCTGTTTGGACAGTCAGGCAGCGCTCAGAGCTATATGTCATCACTCGAAAGACTTTGTGGTCGGCTCTAGCAAGTCAAGGACAACATGGCTCTTAGGCAGAAACCACAAAGCATTACGCCACCTCATCAACAGGTCATAACAAATTGAGCATCACCTATCACTAATAGTAGATAACCCCACTTGCCCTAAATATGAACACGAAAAAACTTCATCTCAATTTCTCGGCGAGTGCGAGGTGTACGGGAGGCTAAGATTTGAAATCTTTGGAGTTGAAAAACTCCAAAAAGAGGACTGACCTTTATCAGGAGGTCACGAAGGTTCGAAAAGAAAGAGTGGTAGGAGGAATTGTGAATAAGTGGAAAACAGGGCCTATTCGCCTGGCGACCTCCCCAAATTACTACTACTACTACTTCTACCTAACGCGGCGCTACGAGTGTTATACTACCATCTGGGATACTCGTATGGTATAGACGAAACACCGGTTTCGCGTTATGCCCATGAGGATATCAAGCCCATTCTGAAAAATGTGAAGGATTGTATCTATTGGAACTACTCATTTCCCACTCTCAAGCAAATAAAAGCCAAAATCCCTTATGTTGTCTTTCTCGATCACCAAAGTAGGACGATTTTCGTCATGGAATTCAGTGCTCCAGGCGAAAAAAAAAATCGTCCAAAAAGAGAAGGAAAAATGGACCGAATATCGAGATCTACACTGTGAATTTCGCAGGCTTTACTCATATCGGTCTGTCAAAATGATAGTTTTGATCATATGACACTGCTCTCTAATCTAAAAATTATACCAGCGTGCCCTGAGACGGTATAAATCATAAACGGACGCATGCAGAATGCCGTCATCCTTATCTGTAAATGATATGCCGAAGTTTCGGAGACAAGGCCTGACTGGAAGGTCCTTGGAAGATAATAGTAATACTCGTAAACACTCGTGGAGTATACCCGAACGCATCATTATTATTTTCCGTGGATTCTGTAAAAGGTAAGATTGCAGCATTACTTTTTTAAGAACGTTTGGAATTTGGACCAATGATTTTTTTTTTCATTTGCTTGACTTTAAAAAAACATTAATTGAAATAGGTGCAGCCATATTCCTTACACCCAGTATATATACAGTATAATTCTGTAACGAATGGGAAGATTATAACACACCCCTAAAAATTCCTTCCAAAAGACTTTTGTGGTGAAATTATTTTCAAGTTCCTAATGTACTGCAGATAAAGGTTATTTTATCAGTAACCACAGTCGTGAAGAAAATCTCATTTCGATTGCCCATTTGACAGTAGATTTAAAAAAAATCTACTGAAGACCTGGTGGAATACTGAACCTTGATAGGAAACACATTTTCTTATTTCCAATATTTTAATCACATACAGAAATCACAAAACGGATACCTAAAAAATGTAAATAAACCCATAATGAGCCAACGGAAGTTCATTAACTGATTATTCTGCTCATGAAGTTCATATCATATTAGTTAAAATCTGCATGAGTAGCTAAACATTATATTTTTGATCGATCCCTCGTAAACTCCTCACCGGAATACAAAAAACATGGATATCACATTTGATGATGGAGAATTCTTTCAAATTTTACCACCCACATACTCTTAAAGAACACGTTTTAGATATTCCATACAGACAAAACATTCTCTTCATCGAGTAACACCTGTACGATTTCTTTAATTGTTTTTTAGTTGACTCCTAGGTCCACAACAACCAGCAGGCGTTATTGATTTCCAGTTGTTTATATCCAGATTGTTGGAAAATAACAGATTGAGTAGATAGGTCACTTATCAACAAAATTGTTGATTGTATTGATATTTGCTGATTCATATATTTTTCTCGCAATAATATTTGGAAAATCCCGCACTTGTTTCAGTTTGAACGAAATATGTAATTTGCCGAATTTTCAGGTTCATGAAGCCGATGCGTGCCTGGTTCTTGCAAATAAATACTGTCAAGATCCCGATGCTGAAGATGCCGCTAATATTATGCGGGTCATTTCCATCAAGAACTACAGTGATGATATCAGAGTTATCATACAATTAATGCAATACCATAATAAGGTAACTTAAACAGCAAAAATTTTGCTTTGGGTTCTGATTTTTTCTTCCAATGCTTAAGGTTGAACTATATTTTCATTCCATAATGTATTTTTACTGAGGGCTAATGGAAGTTGTTTCCGAATTGATTTCTGAAAATTTGGAACAGGGGTGATCTACCTGAGTGAAATATCACTCCCGGTTTTACCGTGAAATGACAGCATTATCCCCAATAGAACGCCTAGTATTTTTCCCATTACTGACTTTCATATTGAACTCTGAACACAAGATCTAACTCAAAAGAACAGTTATTCTGTTCATTTTCCTACCTGTACGAGTTTCAATATCTAGATTTCGAGATCATTATACAGGGTATTCAGAACTTAGTATTAATTCATTCCATAAACAATTATTAGTTCATGCGTTCATCTGTTCATCCGTTATAAACTAACATTTAAATGATTAAATAATTAAGAATCACTATAAAATTCTGTTGGGAAATGATACGACTTACTCAACAAGAGATGCTATATTTTTTGAAGATGCATAGGTATATTCTTCGAATCTTTTATAGATTTTGGAAGAGTATTGAATAATTTACAGCCATATAGATAACAATCTGTTTTTCATTATCGTTCCGTAAGTAGAATGTTGTACTATTTCAGATTCAAAGTCATTTTTGTTTTTGAAATTGAAGCCATCAACTTCATAGATGTAAACTGAGGTCATTGTTACGCCAAGGTCTTAAAATTCAAATTCAATCCATTGTATATGCCCTCATGTCGTTTAGAGTTCTTTGTCTAATCCCGCACTTGCCACTAGACTCCAGAGATTAGACTTCAGCTCCCCCATGTACTTGCGAGGTTGTGGTTGTTTCTCTCCCAATATTGAAAACCTTAGCCATGTCAGCCAGTCTATCGACCGTTAATTATGACTGCCCAGCACTTGTAAGGCTCCCAGGCAGTCCCAAACAAGTTTTGAGTCAACTTGCAAGCTATGGAGCTAGTTTCTCGATAGCTGTTTGGCTGCCTGAGTAAAAAGCAATGGTCATTTTAATAAACCTGCCTCAGTAACTCTTCTGCATAAATATGATTTACTGCAACTTCTGCATGGAATACCGTAGCTAGTTTACCTGCGCTCAACGAGATTTCCGTTTTGTTCATATATATTCCTGCTACCACATCTTCCTTAGTTTTTGGGAAGGCAATTTCTGCATTAATCGTAGGACCATACTTCAATGCCCATCTGTCTGGTACGATTACTTCAAAAATGTTCCCAAAACAATAACATCTCATTCGATGGTATTCCCATTATCGGGTCGTTTTTCAATTCCATGAATAGTTTGGTATAACTCAGAATGGATTCGCATTGTATGTGAATGTGGAACGGAAGTAACGCAACGCTTCTTAAGCGGCCATTGGGGGCAGTCCTCATAGCTGCAGTGGCCGCTAAGCAGCATTACCTTTGAATGCCACCCAGCCTGCTGATTCTTTGGCCACCATACCATCGATCCATATACAATCATAGGCTTTATGAGTTCGTTATATAGCCATAGGATAATTTTTGGTTGTGGTACCCAATTTTTCCACACATTTTTCTGCACAGGTTGAAGGTTGTCATGCTTCTTTGGGATATTTTCTGAAGGTGTTGGTAATGATTTCTTATACAGACAATCACGATGAACTGAAAGAATTAATGAGGCCAATTAACTATTGCCCAACCCTTCTTTAATGGAATCCTGGAATATTTAAGTTTCATTGTTCAAGATTATCTATTCCAAAATATTTGTTCCGCAAACTTCATAGCTGACAATTATCAATTGGTCTTTTTTTCTTATCCCATGTTCTGTTCGATTTAAAAACATCGGTATATAGAATGAACGGTTCCGGAGAATTTCGGCGTTTGGAAATATACCTTCCTTATTCGCGTAGGTATTTCATTAGTTTGCCCATGATTTGTATATCTGAAAGGAGTCAAGTCAAAAGTCTGATTTAATATTTGGAAGGCAACACCTACTGCAATAGTTGTAAATTTTGGCCTCATTCTGGATGAACCCACAGTTGATGCTATCGCGCTGTTCTTAGTCGAGAGGAAAGCAATGACAGCCATTTTTGCTATGGTAGCGAAAGAAGAGTCAAAGCAGAAAATGTACATCTGTTCGTATAGTTAGGCGGCGCTCATAGCTATCTGCCGTTTTAATGAATCAAGCCAACACTTGCACAGAAATACAGAGATGCCACAAAGAAACTAGCCGAAACGAAGGATGTTATGTTGGTATGGGTTCCTGGTCACCCAGGGGTGCCAGAAAACCAGGTGGCTGAAAGAGATTCTAAGACACTGTTCTGTGGGCCAGAGCTTGTACTTTACCATGATGATTATTTTGTCCTGGGCTCGACCTGTCGTCAGATTTGTTTTCTTCGTCAGGTGCGCTTTCTTCTTTCTGTATTGTGAATTGAATTTACTCTAGTTTTTTTACCCAAGTGGGGGTATTTGGGATAACTGTGAATACAGTGCTCCAATCATTATCTGTTTTGATAGTATTAGGTATAATACTATAATAACATAGAATATTAAGCGATAATCAGTATACAGTGCGGCTTTTAATAGTCCCTTCCCCCTGTTATATTTTGAACGGTTTGACGTAGAAACATACAAAAACGTTTGTAGGGTTTTATCGATACTAGTTTTTGAAAAAAAAAACACATTGTGATTGCTCGATAGATGGCGCGGGGAGCACATCAACTAAAAAAATTTAAATGGCATGGGGGGTCATGTGTCACATCGTTGAAAAGATAATTCAATTCTCTTGTCAACCATAAACATTTTTTAAATTTTCATTTTTATGTTCTTACACAATATGCATTTGAAATGTCAGAATAAGTGCGGATCTGGCGGGTCTGAATCCCTTTTCTTACCTGACCACGATAACTTTTAAAGAGTTTGATGTGAAATAACGGGATAGAAAGAAATGAAATTCTAAAAATGTTTAGATGGTTGAAAAGAGAATTGAATTATCTTTTCAACGATGTGACACATGGCCCTCCATGCCATTTAAAATTTTTTAGTTAATGTGCCCCCCCGCGCCATCTTTCGAGCAATCACAATGTGTTTTATTCTGATCACGCTTGATAAACAATCTTGTTGGTAAAATTCAAGCTTCATTTTTCAATTCTGTTTTGCATCTTGTTTTATTTGTAAAATTGATATTCAAAATCCCAAAACTTAAAACTTATCACATAAAACTTCCATTGTGTCTACGGCTTAAAACCCTTCAAACGGTTTTTTATGTTTCTACGTCAAACCGTTCAAAAGTTAACAGGGGGGACTATTAAAAGCCGCACTGTATAATTGGACGGGATAATTTTGCACAAGGTTAGTAGAATTGGTCAGGATATCATTGTCTAAGGATATTATTGGCAGGATATTTTTGTCATGATATTTTTAGACTGGATATTTAGTCGTAGACCCACTGATAACAAACCCGCTGTGACGATTCTGGGGTTTTTAATTGAGTGGTTAAGTTTTGGTGAACTCGCTCTATTGAATCAGCATAACACGCTAAAATGCACCTGGTAAACTTTCTCATCAACATGACAGCTGTTGTTTTATTGTTTGGAGAAAATGGAAAAGCAATGATATCAGTTTTATGTAGAGCAGAAGATAATTTTTTCCAATTTTCAGGCTTATTTACTGAACATTCCATCTTGGGACTGGAAGCAAGGAGACGATGTGATATGTTTAGCAGAACTGAAATTAGGCTTCATAGCACAGTCCTGTTTAGCTCCTGGTTTTTCTACAATGATGGCAAATTTATTTGCCATGCGATCTTTTAAAACGGTAAGCAATCCCTATCGATTTCAATATTTAGGAACGACTACTGGTTGCGTTAATAAGCTAGAACTGTGATGGGTTCTAAAGATGCAAAAGAATGTGTTTCAAAATATGATCATAACAGTATGTAACATTGACAGACAATGAGGGCTACGAAAAATATAATCGCACCCTATTAATATTCAACATAACTAGTAATAAGATATGATATTATTAGTTCATAAAGAAGTTTTGTATTCTAAGGGATCATAAGATATATTGAAATGCTTTTTTGTGCTTCCATTATCAAATAATTACTATAAAGTAATTGTTGAGGTCCATACAGAACAAAACTGCAGTAACATTATTATGGTATGGTGGAAAAAAAGGAAACAAACAAGAAAAGGAGAAAGTTTGATTGCTTGGTCTTTTTTTTACCAGCTAGTAAAGGATTCATCTATCAACGACCTGTTTAATTGTTTGAAAAAATTTCTTAACCATTAATCAGCCCTATGCTGTATCACTTCCGTTAAAAATAACGTCACCGTTATTCGCCATTGCCGTTATTTTTCTATTGCTTGGAAATAGCAAAACAACGGAAATGGCGAATAGCGGTGACGTTATTTTTGACGGAAGTGATACAGCATAGGGCTGAATACCTATATAATGAATTAAGTAAGAAAATTGTATCTGAAACAATTTCTTCTCATGTAAAACAATCAACGGATTCTTGAAAATAGGTTGTAGACAGACTTCTGTGAGTACTTTTTTGACTCGGAGGTGTATTTGGACGTGTTTGGAGAGGGGAGCTAACTACAGGGCGTAGCGGAAGGTGTTTTTTGTTTATTTTTCAATAATGGTAGATGCCGTCAAAAAATTCTTCATTTGCAAAATTGAAGTTTACAAAATTTGGAATGGGAAAGTTCATATTCATTTTCCTCCTATCCCCAACACCAGTCTAGTTTAAAACTATTATAAATCGTAATTTTTTTCAGCAAAATCCATTTCACCCCTCGTTTTTTGGATAATATAACGTATCGTATCTTCTATACGGTTTGACTTAAATCAAAAGTGGTCGGATAAAAATTCTAGATCATAAAATTATCTTCGAAATCATGTGAAAGAGTTCCATAACTACACCATCAATCACTATTCGAAAAATTTATAAAGATTTCGATTAGGTGCAGAATTTGTCAGGGTGATTTTAACTAGTAAATATAGTCTTATGAAATGGGTCTCTGTATACCACGTGTCAACTCATATGTAGGTATGTATATGTATGTAGAAAATGAAAAATTGTACAATTTGAATTCGGTATTACATTGTTTTTACTAACTTATTTTCATTTATTTTTTAATATTTGCACAATCAAAATACAAATATTGCCGAAAGTTGGTGCATGTTCTATAATCGTATTAGGTATATTTAAAAAGGTTGCAAGTTAAACAGCTTACGGGGTAGGTCAAAGAATATAAAAATTGTAAAAGAATGGAGTGCCCTTATTTCAGAAAATTCAGCAAAATGTTATAAAGAAAATTGTGCTACGTACCAAAACATGGCTTTCTATTTTTTTTGTCAACAGTTTTTTATATTTATTTTAAATACTTTCATTAATCAATCAACATCAAATCAACTGTGCATAACTTTGTTCAAATTGAAGCATATTTGAGAAATTAATTTGAATATTAATTTTTCTGAGAGTCTTAAAATTCATGTTTGTTGCAACGATATTAGACGCAACTTTGAAATTTCGCAAACATCATTTTCAACAAGGTCAAACATTAGTAACGATAAAAGATATAATCAAGGAGTATGGTTCTCGGGCTTCGGGGCAGTGGTCGATTCACCTCCGTGGAAGCGGTTTTGAATATGATTCATTTGTTTTGATTGGGGTGTTTTGTTACCTGACCGGATGGAATGTTGCCATTGTCTACCTGCAGTGGTGTTATTTGATGGTTTTATTTTTGTGTTTTTCAGAGCTGGGTACCAGGTTTTGATCTTCGGGAATTCTCCTTTTCTGTTGAAATTATTTTTGTGTATTACTATTGCTTCCTTATTGAGGCGGGGATTGTAGTGTCTTGTGGTCGAGAGCACTTCAGTATTCCGAAACTGGATATCATGGGTACCCTCTCCTTAGGCGTGCAATGCAACGGCAGACTTTTCCATCTGGGTCAGCCTACATTCTCTGTGTTGTTCAAAGAGCCTGGTTTTAACGCTGCGGAGGGTGGTGCCGATGTATACAGATCCACACTAGCACGGTATTCGGTATACACCGGGAGTAGTGAGATGGTTTCGTGGGTCTTTTTAGGTGACTGGAGCGAAGTACCGATCTGTCTAGTCGGTTTGTAAATGGTTTTGACGTCGTGTTTCGTCAGTACTTTTCCAGTCCGGTCGTTGACTCTCTTGACATAATGTAGGAAAGCTCTACTTCGTGGTGTTGTCGTGCTGTTGCCGTCATCTCGATGCAAACTTGGCTTACTAGCCCTAGCAATTTCTTGATAGGTGTGACCATTGGCTTGCAATGCGTCATTGAGATGCCGTAGCTCTGATTTTAGATGAACTCACAGATGCCTTGCGCTCTGGTGTTCAAAGTCTTAAAACCACACGTTTCTGCCCTGGGTGATGGTTTGTCCTTGTGTCGATATCTGCCTGTATGTGTGGGTCCCAAAGTTCCACCTGGTTTTCTGATGACCAAGACATCCAGAAAAGGCAGTTGTCCATCTGTTTCCTCTTTCAGCGCGAGCTGAATTTTATGGTGTTGGCTATTAAGATGGTTAAGAATTCCTAATAGACCTATTAAAAATGTTACATTTGAAGTAAATTTGTTTCATCCTAAATGATTATAAAAAAACTGTACAAAATGATCACAAACAAGAAATCCTATTAAAAAAATTGCGGAAATCTATTGAATAAAACAAATGAGGGTTATTAGTAAACATTATCATTATGATTCAATATCAACAAAACAAAGTATGCAGTGAATGCACCCAAATCTCAAAAGCAATAATAATAATGCATTTAAACGTAATTGAATGAGGTATCGATTGTTTTGCCAATTTACATCTTTGCAACTCAACATTGTTTTATTGAAAAAACACTGATTGGGTGAGATCTGGTGAACAAGGATGTCATCATAAATCGGTATTTCGTCCTAATCATTTATCACCAAACTCCCTATGTAACCATTAAGAAACAATTGTAGCAGAATGAGCGGGGCATTCATCATATACAATTCATAATTCACGTCATTCTTGTGAAGTCACATTATCTAAAAAATCCGTCAGTTCGTCCCTATCGATTTGTCGTAATGATTCCACACCACCGTTTGTTTCTTGGTGATAGGTACTAGTTTTTATTATCAATTACAAAATTTGAATTTTTGTCAAACCACCGCACCACCATTGATAATTTTGGGAAGAGACATCACGATTTGTTGTGAACGTGGATTCATCACCAAAAAAAGTGACTGAAAATCAGGTTGATCTTCTATTTGTCCTCGAATGAACATTTGAAATAAAAAAATCACTCCTTATGAGGATTTTCCAATATTCTTATTATTATTACTAATGTTCGAACTTGTTAGAAATAATGTTTGCAAAATTTTAAAGTTGTGTTTAATATCGATGCAACAAACATGAAATTGGTGATTTCATAAAAAATTAAAATTCAAGTTTATTTCACAAATATTCTTCATTTTTAACAAAGTTATGCACAATTGATTTGATGGTGATTGATCTATGAAAGTGTTCATGGTAGACTTAAAGAAATAAAAATATTGTGAAATTATTCATGTTTGAAAAAAATTAAACATTTCTTAGGAGGCCATATTTTCGTTTTCATGCATTACTTTTAAATGTTAACAACTCTTCCTGTTTGACTTGCAACTATTCTAAGTACTATGATGATTATCGAAAATTCTCCTCCAGGCAATATTTGCATTTTGATTGTGCAAATAATGAAAAAAATTCCCATATGTGGCACACTTAAATAGCCCTACTGTATAGTCAACACCATTGAGAAGAGGGCAAATGTTTGAAAGAAAATGCATGATCCACAAAATACTTTCATTTTGAAAAACAAAATGTAGTAATAAGAACCACTTATCAGTAACATTGAAGCTAATGAAATATCTTATTTTTGTTCTTTTAGCCCTAGATGGTTCTGGAAAATTCATCACTAAGTTCTTGGATTCTGTAGCATCGGTGTCTATCAAGAAAACCTTGTAGTTTTTAATCTCGTCCTCAATAAAAAGAACACTGTCATGGCAGTTGTGATATAAAAGTAAGCAGTTCATACCAGTCTTCTTGGCAGCACCACAGCCTTTGGTGCAAACGCAATTATCATATTCGGGGGCTTGAGGTCTGTGGAGGTCAGCGGCACAAACTGATTTCCTTCATTTTGTCGTTGTTCAAGTTCCTACTTCTAGAATTCTAGAGAAAGCTTGTTAACCAATCCGGTCTAAACTTGATGGAAAACCGAAGAGCTATGCTGCTTTGCTGACTTTTTGATTGGATGAAGAAGGTAGATATCTGTTTTTTTTTGGTGTCAACAGACTTTACGAAGGTGTGATAGCAAAAAAAGAAAACTGAATTCTCCCTTGATGGTTGTTCATACCATGTGAGGAACTACTGTCATCTTCTTCAATGCCACTTAGACAGGACGTGGGACTGCTAAATGTTTCAATAAAATTCTGATTATGAGCTTATTTTGATACGACTGTACAAAATTGAGCTTGCTTTGTCGGAACACTGCTGAGGTTTTGTAAATACATACAGAAAGAGATTGTGCCGAGGACCAAGTTTCTGCATAAGAAAAGACGCAGTGATTTTTGGCCTACAAACAGTGAACCTTAATTCTGCTGCATTTTATACAAGTCGCAATATTACTTTTATAGAAATTTGCAACACATCATCGCTAGAATTGTCAATATGACAACTGACACTTGGTTGAAGTGCAAATTGCTGGTTTTCACAATTTGCCAATATACAACATCGTCAGAAAGTATTGCTGAGAATTTTGTAATCAGGAATATCGAATTATAATAGTTATGAAAAAAATTTAAGATAATTTTCTGTTCTACAACTTTGTTTACGAACCACTTGTGCAAGTAGTTACGATACAAGAGTTTTAGGTTCCAGAAATACTGAGTAAACATTACTTTTGCCACTAATGACGATTTTCAACTGCTTTAATCTAGAATAGTATGGGGGATGGTAAAAAATTGATGTAAACTTTCTCATGCCAACTTCTTTAAATTCAAATTTAATTACTGAAGAAGTTTTCACTTGGGCCAACCGTTATCGAGATATAAGCGAAAAATAAAATAAGGAACACTTTTCGCTTTGCTCTTCAGTGACCTCTCATTGAAATTTCCAGGATTTTAGTATATATATTCAACTCGAAAGACCTAAGAACACAACATTGAAAAAGTGCACACAAAAGTCTGTCTAGAAACCGATACTTGATTGAAGTATAGCTGCATATCACGAAAATTGATTTAATGAAAAGCACATTTCTGACCATTGGGAACCTATAGTGTGAATAGAATTCAGAAAGAGAAAAAATACCTGAACTACCAAAACCACGGCAATTTTCATCAGCAAGATTTCCTTTGTAAGTGTTTCCAAATATTTTCCTTAATTTGGATACCAATGATTGGAATTCAGTTAGATAACCATCATCAAATATTCTCACACAATATAAAAACTAGTTCATCTCAAGTATGAATTTGAACAGTCGCAAGTATTGTAGAAACGATATTAGTTCCAAAGTAATATATCGGAAGATATATCCTGACTACTTTAATCTCTTTCATCAAAACTAGATGGTCCGATTTGGTTAAAAAGATTTTCCAGCTGAGTGTGATTAAATGTTAATACCTACTTTTTGACTTTTTCGGAAATCAAACGTGGAATCATCTGTAACTGTGAGACAAATTTCAGTTGCCATTTTCCATCGTTCAATATATCCTCTTGGAAAGTATTCATGTTGAAAAGGAAAACAATCTATATTGAAAATTTAAAAAAATGATTTTTTATCATTTTTTTCAATTTTAATATCTAACAGAAAATAACTACTTCCCGACTAAGACGATTTGGGATTTGACCAATTTTTTTGTACCACCATGATTTACTCTCTTACTTCTTCAAACAATGTTTGTATATGGACTTCAATTATATTTTTCCAGTGACCCAGAATACACAATTTCTTGAAACTGTGAAAAATATTGGTGTTTTCTCGAAGTTGACAGTGCCATCAAAACATTCATTCTATATGAAATCAGGTGCATCTTCAGAACCCACAAGCTTATTGATGGAACCAGATCAACAGCAGAAAAACTACGGCAAATAATTTCGTTTGCGTTTATGTTAATGGACATTTTTAGTCTCCAGAGATGCAGGTGGGCACCAATGACTATTTACGTGGCACAGGAATGGAAATGTATACAGAAACTCTCAGTCCATCCTTTATAGGCATGCCGTTCGCTCAGGCGACAGAGTAAGTCTGCTCGACAAATCCCTCGTTTGGGAGGCATTATCTTTGACATTTAGACGAAGAATTCAATTTACTCTATTAGCGATTCGAGTTGGGCTATCACCTACCCAATAATATAGAGCGCAAACTCTTATTAGCGTCAAGTTGAATTTAAGGTTTGAAATGATCTATTCTTACATCATGAGACTTTTCGGGCTGTATGGCCGACTTTTATAACGAGTTCCGGTGTCTTTATACAGCAAATGAGATAAGATAAGATAAAATAAGGAATAGGATAAGAAACAAGCCACAAATAGACCCGTTTATACAGATTAAATAAGAAATAAGAATCAACCAATAAAGTCACGGTTTTCTTGACATAGAATTCATGTTTGCTGTCAGTTCTGCATTTGTATTTTCAGATAAGAATAAGATAAGAAGTTAAATGTTGGCCAACTCTTATGTTCTCATCTGCTGTATAAACCCACTGTTGACTCGACGTTACGACATCACGAGTGGTTGGCATTCTCAACAGAAATTTTTCAGTTGACAGCTACTCAACTCACTGTTGATTGATTGACATTTGACATTCGTTGTGTCCAATATAAGTATATGTGAGTTGACGTTCTTACCTTTGATTGGTATCCATAGTGTTAGATAATAGACTCGTTCGTACCGATTTTATATTGGTAGGAAGAAGCTAATGCTGGTAGCTGGTAGCCAAGCTTTGTTCAGTTGTACTCCTTCTTCGGTCCTGTTAAAATTGTTGTGGTGATTCTGGATTTCAATTGCTTCCCGGGTGAGTCTTGGATAAAAAGCAGATGTAGAGATGACTTGGGTTTCTTCATATTTCAATCTGTGATTATCGTTGTTGAAGTATGTTCTGCGACAGCAGATTCACCTGTACGTCCTAACAGACAATGGGCCTTGTGCTCTTTGATTCTTGTTTCAACGGAACGATTTGTGATTGTGATGTAAACGTTGGTACATGAACATGGAATGCGGTATACTCCATTTGTCCTTCGCTGATTTCAAATGGTGTTTCAGTTTTTTCGAAGGTTTATAAATAGTTCGATTCTCGTATTTCCGTAGAATACGTCTAATCCGATCTGTAACAAAAAACTGAGAGGCCGTTTGAACTCATGTTCTTCACGTTTGAAGATGAATAAAGAAACACCGCAACAACTTCAACAGAACCGAAGAAGGACTACAACTCCGATCAAGTACCACAACCTAGATGAGTAATTCGCCGCTCACGCCTTGATTTTTGTTTGTAAGGGATAACTTCTGAGAGAGAGAGGGGCCCATTACAGACGAAGATAACAATAGCCTTTTCCTCACCGGCAGTGTCGTGCGTTGTTTACAGAAATATTGAAGTTCAATAAAATGGAAATAATGAAAACCTAATAAATTATGATAAAAGATTCTACATATGATTCTGAGAATAGCCTATGCTCTAATTGACAGGTTTTTTTCATAATTCACAGTGCTTCACCATTGTTTAATAATAAAAACTAACGGTTATACACAAATTACCTTAGAATTTGCCCTTTATTCACCAAAAAACACTCCTAAAAGCCGAAGATCAAGACAAACACAAATGCTTTCTTGTTTTATCAAATATCAAATGCACCATTGCCGTACTGACTAGACTATATCGACAACAAAGAAACTCCGTTCGGCGATGGAAATACTATCGTTTTTACATGCTCCGAACCAGCTTCAATGAACAATTCAATTGCTTTCTTATTGTTATATAATATTTATTGGGCCGCGGTGGTGTGCGGGTTGAGTCCACGCCTCATAAGCCAGAGAGCGTGAGTTCGAATCTCAGCATTGCCACCGGTCCCGTGCATGGCATCACACGTATTAAAAAGGTAAGGGCTACGTCTTCCCCTAGCTCGCACAAGTCTCTGACTTTTGAGGGTTGCACGTAGGGGTGCAACCGGTTGACGGATATAACAATTTTAACAATTTCATCCAACACAGTATTTTTGGATTTTCTTTGCCATGAATATACCCGACAGAAATCAAATTCTAGCTGACGCGCTTATTATATTGTAAAATTGCGACATGGCACCAATGTTATTTCTTGAGGGATAATATTATGAAAAGATGTTACCTTCAGTAATATTCAGATATTACTCATCTAGGTTGTGTTACTTCAGAGGACCACACCAAGTAAACAAAGCTTGGCTACCAGTTCTAAAAAATACTGCATTAGCTTCCTACCCTCTTAGAAATGGTATGAACTACTCTATAATGTTATCTAACGCTATGGACCAATCAGAGGTAACAACGCCAACACACAGATATTCACTGTGGGTTTATACAGCAAATGAGATAAGAAACAAGACACAAATAGAGTCGTTTATACAGATTGAATAATAAGTAAGAATCAACCAATAAAATCACGGCATTTTTGACATGAATATGTATGGTGTCAGTGCTGCCAAAAATTTAATTAGCACCTTTTCATACAAAAATAAGACAAAGAAGTTGAAAGTTATCTTATTTTATCTCTTATTCCTTATCTTATTCTATTTGGTGTATTAACGTTCCCATTGATTTATGTATGTTGAACTTATCTTATTTACAATCTTATTTTATCTTATTTGCTTTGTAAACCCACTGTTATTGCGACAACGAATGTCAAATGTCAAGCAATCGACAGTGAATTGAGTAGCTGTCAATTGAAAAATCTTTCTTGAGAATGCCTATAACTCTTGTGGCGAAACGTCGCCGAGTCTTACTTGTTATGAACATTGGCCTAACAACACGAAAAGTCATCATAAAAGTATCGATGGCCGCGATTTTGGTATAATTTGAGGCCACTGATTTTCCTTCATAAATTAGATATATGGGTAGGTACCTTAGAATCGCAAAAAACGTGATTGCCATTTCAATAGAAAAACTTCAATGAAGCGGTCATATATCTCAAAGTAGTTGTCTTGATTTAAAATATCTTCCACTCACAGTTTTTCAATAGTCACAGCCGTTGACTTTTACTCATGTATTGAAAAAATTACTTTCATTGTTTTCGTTACTATTTTTGTAAATGAAACCAAGAATTAGCAATCATAGTTCAGATGTTTGTGATAAATGTAAATTCAACCAGGTAGGTGCATATCTAGAGAAATATATGTCTCCTTTTTATTGCTAGAAGAACTTTGTTTCCTTCGACTAAATGTCAAAAATATACCATAACCTGAACTTGGAATTTGAAATTTTCAAGGCATATTTAAACAAACTCAGCTGAACTAATCCTTTAATTTTGAAATATTTTCTCTGACATACTTTCTTGAAACCACGAAATGTCTTGAATTGATTTAATCCCCGTATATATAACTACTTACAATGTATTTCATGTTTTGAAAATAATATATTCACATGTGAACTACCTAATAAATTTTTTGTTCATTATTGATATTGGATTTGTTTTTGAATTTCAATCATCTGTATATATATCAAATCAATGATTATTGAAGAAAAACCAGCATTTTCAAATTACCCAACGTTTCGGCAAAATATTTTGCCATTTTCGGGCTCTTAGGATATAAAATTGTCGATTATTACATTGGTACTGGTGAAAAAATAAAAAATAAAACATTTTTAATCTCCCACTTAAAATCAACTTATAACCGGAATTGTTTGTCTGCCATTAGGTAGACTTACGTTGAGAGTTATAAAAATTTAAATAATGATAATGATATATTTACTACTATCGACTTGTATCACAAATAAGTGTTGGATAATGTCAAAAAAACAATAACGGAAGAATACAAATACTATGAAGAATAAGGAGCCCAGAATCTTACCCTGGGGTACGTCATGAATAAAATTCAGAAGTGAACGATTGATAGTTCTTCTCAATTACAACTTTTTGATAACGATCTCTTATGCTTGGTTTCTGCAACCTTCCCAAGAACTAAGGCCAATAACTAAGCCTCTAGACATAAGAAAGCTGTGGTGTTGTAATTTCGTGTAAGTTCTTGGTAAGAAATTTTTTTGACTTACAGAAATTCGCGTACGTGAAGCATTTTGATCCGGCGCATGCGTACTACCTTTTTTGACAAAAAATTTAGTTCTAAGTTAAAAGTTGGCCAACTTTTTGATTATAGTTCTTATGAATTGGTTTATATTTTTTTTCAATTAGATTATCGCATGGAATATAATATTCAGCATTCTAAGCCATTATAAGAATCGAGGCGACTGGAAATAACTTGGATTTTACAACGAACTAATTGAATTAATTTTATTCGCCAATTTGATTGAAGATCAGAAGTAAAACTCAGAGTGAACTCTGGAAAACATTACGTATTCACTATATATACTTTCTTATGAGTTTTTTTAAGTTTCATCACGGTTGCCCTCTTAAATATTACATAATCTATTTGCCTATCAATGAATTGATGAGTTATTTCAGATCCAGGGTTACTGGTATATCACCTAAAATCAATATTTGTATGGAACAATTCTCCTTTTTTCTCGTAGAATTTTTCAAATAGTTCTATATCCACTAACACCGTGAAAATCACCCTCTGAAATGTTTACCTCATTCATGGAGCAATTTACTACAATACACTCTCATTATATGGGTGCTAAGTTTCATTTATTATTATTCTTGCAAGCTTTCGTGTTATCTGCTGTTGATGTTAATTGTTGTTCTATTATTTTCATTTCATCATTATTTGTTTAATCTTTCTCTCCAACCTATTTGAGGAGAGAAAACTTTCGAATAACTTCTGTTTCATCATAGCGCTGTTCTCTTATTGCCAATGACTTATTTTCTAACTCTCACTTTTACGCTCTTGAAATTAGCCTTGCCGGAATACTTCATAAACATGTTGATCAGTATAATATCGTGATGATCCAAGAATCTGTGTACATCCGGAAGAGTCTTTCTTTGAGCAAGTAATTTCTACTTCTGTCAGTTAGTCGAAGTATTTGGGAATATTATCTCGCAGAATCCTCATGAAATTGGCTCTGGTTCAATTTATAATAAAGACTGAGTTTGGGTGATCTTTCAGTAGTTTCTTATTTCAGACCGGATTTATTTTGTAGTTATGTTTACTTAAATCCCAAAATTGCATTTGAATTTCGGCTATTATGCTCAAAACCCAGCAACTGCTTAAACTATCTCCTTTGACCAAATGAACATTTCAAGTCAGTAATAAATTCAATCTCATTTCTGTAATTCAGATTTTAGTCCAATCCTCGGTCCAATCATATGTGGTTTGTCTCAGGAAAAAATCTGGAAATTATTTTTCTCAACGGTTTTATATATATTTTTGGTCGCTGAATCGGATTTTTAACCTCGTCAGAGTTAAGCTATCTTCAGTAATCGTGAAATACCACGGTTTTTGAATGATTTTAGGAGTTTTCGCTAATAGCTCACAAACGATATTTTTCGAAACGACTGTTTCTTGCAAAATTGAATTTCTTATACAATTCACATATGTCGACTTGACTTTTATTTCAATCATTCACAAGGCAGCAAAAAGTTAAAATGTTTGTAACACTAGCCAACTGATTGTCACGAACAAAATGGTACAAGGGTATCAATAAAATGAATAGAACAAAACAATTATCTCCCTGTGAGAACAAAAGAAGTTTTCCCCTTCACCACACTAGTAATTTCATTCCTTTTCATTCCATTTCGTTAACTAAGTTAACTTCATCAGTCTGTCACAGTTTAGTAATCCTACTGATGAAGTTAAACTTGGTTAACGAAATGGAATAAAAAGGAATGAAATTACTAGTGTGGTGAAGGGGAAAAATTCTTTTGTTCTCATTGAGTGACACCACAGGCGTCCAATACCCCATTTTCTAATTATCTCAAAAGTTCAAACTCTCCACTGATTTCTTCATCTTATACTCCGTGTGATGTGAACATTATCAGCCTTTGATGAATCCTCGTTTCTTTGTTCATCTTGTCGATATTCTATAATTGCTCGGGTGACCCATCTATGGGACCCGATGAATCGTCCGCTTACTAAAACAACTCCGTTGTCCGCATATGCTTGTGCCTCGAAACTTTCATCTTTGATTTTACCCAGATGTTCGTCCATGACTAAGGGCCGGTTTTTCAATGTCCAGTTAAGAGTCTCAGTTAGCTGGCTGAAAGTTAATAGTCCTCGGGCCCAGAGTACAGGGAGAAGAGAATAAGTGATTACCCAATCTTTGATACTTCGTTTATCTACTTCAAATGTCGACTACCTACATACTATCGAGAATTTTTGCATGTAGCGTGTGGTCCAACTTGAATTAAAGAACAGATTAACGAAGTAACATCGGTTAGTGCATAATTTATCTTCTCCAGGTAATGGGCCCGAGGACTATTAGCCATCAGCCAGCTAGCCTAGACCCTTAACTGGACATTGAAAATCCGGCCCTAAGCACCATAGATGGGGAGTGAGGCAGCTTCCCTGAGGGCAGCCCCCTACCACCTCGGAATTCAGTCTGAGGTCTCCCCGGGATACCTCGATCTTCCTCCTTATTAGCGACGATACAACCCAGTTGACCGTCGAGTTCCTCTGGTCATTAGTGCTGCCTGTATTGCCGCTGTTTTCGCCTTGTCAAACGTGCCTTCCACATCGAAGAACACTCCGACCGTTACCTCTTTGAATCACAATGTCCTTTCAGTCCTTCGCACTACAGTGTGGAGGGCCGATTCTGTCGAACCTCAGGGGACCCTCCAACAGGAACCTGTCCACCACCTTTTTCAGTCTTCTAAGCGGAAATGGTGTTAGACTGATGGGTTTGAAGGAATTTGGTATTGTGTAGTCTGTTTTTTCTGCCTTGGGGATAAAGACTACTCCCGTTGACTTCCAAGCCTTTGGAACTCACCCTAATGCTATGCTAGCCCAAAATATCCTCCCTAAGATTGGAGTTGGAAATTCCAGGCCCCTCTGTAGCATTGCAGGAAAATTCCAACGGGTCCTGCTGCCTTATATGGGTTGAACTCGTTCACTGCCAAGGCTATGGCGTCGGGCGTAACAACCCTCTCTGTCAGTTGTCAGTCCCTATGGGGGAATTGCTGTATTGGCAAGGCCTGTTCGTCGTCTTCGACACCTCCTGGGAAGTGTACAGATATCTGCTGGAGGTACCTCCGGTTTTGTAGGTTTCCTACGCTTCCTCGTTGCCCTTCTTGATGGCATTGTTGTGAGCCTTCCTGGTCGTTTTTCTCGGGCCCTCAACGACTGGTTTCACCACCAAACCCAACGTTTTGGAGACATTCTCAAGAGACATGCGTCTTAAAATTTTTCTACTTACTGGTCGAGTTGTTCCTCCGAGAAAATCTCTGCCTGGTACCCTTTGAGCTCTGAGAGATCTTCTAGAAGGCGTTGGGGATCATCCTCTACATCAGCGTAGATATCGAACCCTATCATTCGGTAGTCTGACATCGATATGTCTTTCGGTTCCGATACCCTCCAGTTCGTTATATCTTCTACTATATCTCTTGTTGCCAACGTAATGTCAATCCGGATGCGGTTGACAAACGTTGGTTCCGTTCCTCTTTTCATGATCTCCAAGCTCGTCGTCGCTAGATATTCGCCACTTTTACTAAGTAACAAAGTGACCATGTCGTAACGCGTTCTAGCGGCGGTTTTGATATCATTCGAGTTGGGTCGAAAATGTAAATTATAGAAAATTCAATTTTTTTAAATTTTGTATGTAATAGTCATTATCGAAAAACCAAGGTCCTTCACAATTACTAGAGTTAGCTCACCTCTGACGAGTTGGCAAAATTGGATTTCAGATCAAAAATACATATAAAACCGTTGAGAAAAAACTTTCGGTTTTTTCTTGGAAACCTCAATTTCGGATTTCATATGCATGGAGTACTTATAACAAATATAATGAAGAAACTCCGGATTTTACGACTGCAACAAAAATGAAACATTGAATTGAATCTCAGAAAATAATCACTTCTAACCCCTGACATGACGGGACTTCTAAGTTAACTTAGCCAAGAATCAATTTTCATGAGGATTATGTAGGGTTCTTCCACCTACCAATTTCAAATTACTGGCATTCCAATTGTAAGAAAATATACAGAAGATTATCTTGAGAAATTTTCAATTAAAAAAAATTTCCTGTACATATAACAGTCCTTTCATTCAGTTGTAGAAATATATTGTTAGTTTTTTAGATATTCTATCAATAACTTTTTCCGTTCACATTATTCATTGTATCTTAGAAAGGAATCATAGGAGTACGGAGAAGTAACAACGAAACAGAAAAAGTAGTATACCTACATATAGATATATTGGTCGGTAAACAGGAAACGCTTGTTATCTCCAGATAATTTCATTGATCTTATTTTTGAATAGAATATATACATCTTGGTCGACATCAAAAGGAATTGAACCTTGCCCTAAATATGTTGAATTATTCCTTCACGCAAGTATGGAACAAAATATGAACAAACATTAATGCGTAGAATTGACAACGCGATAGCCGACGTGGAATGGATGGCCGTGGAATGGATGGTGAAGGGTACACAATCCTCAATTCATTGTACTCACTAATTATGCGAACTCCCTGATAAATTAATTTTAATTTTTAATGAGATTCTTTTACTGATCTGTTATAAGAAACTTTTTTTGAATTTCCATCCTCGTCAATGATTTTTCGTTAAACTTGATCGAACTGTGGATATCTTAGCAACAGTAAGCAGAATCTGAAAACGAAATAATATACAGGATGATCCATTCAATAAGAAACAAATGCTGTGACCCGGATTTATGGTGCACCTTGTATACTCGAAAATAATTTCAATATCTTCATGTGTCCAATAACTGATAATGAAATGAAGTCCTCCATTTCAATTCTCGAATCACCATCAGCAATACCCTTTCATCAAATTGATTATGATTCAATATGCGCAAATCCGACCTGATTCGGAATACTTTTCCCTTATTGGAGCACAACTCCTTGACACACACTGAAACTTTTAGAATCTTTTCAAAAAAAGGCATACGCCCTCAAAAATCCAAGAGGAACACCATTTCCCACCTACTTTCCCTCGGCTCTCCCGATGTTCTTTGAATATTACAGGATTTTCGGTTTCGTGGGTACCAAGACATGAAAAAAGACGTGGAATAAAGTAAGGTTATTACATTATTATTAAGGCTGTTACAAAAATTCCGCGTCATAGCTTTCTGAATGAATTAATTCTGTGTGACGTTTAAATGTTTTTTATTCATCAATTAGACTAATTTATATCAGGAATATGTTTTTTTGCATAGCAGACGGAAAGATAGAAATTAGAACCAAATTTTAAAAAATGTGGATCAATTATTTATGCTTGTGATTAGTATAGACAAATTGTTACATTGAATTCGTGTTGCAGTAGCGTTTTACAAATTCTTGTGAGTACAAAGTGCCGTAAAAACACTCCTACAATAAATAACTACTGTGAGTATAAAAGGATGTGAAAAACACCTTTACAATAAATCACTATTATTATTTGTAGTAAATAGAGTATTTTCGATTCAATTTCGAGAGCTCACCAACCGTGGACAGCGCTGTTTCGTTTTTACCAACTCATCAGCAAGAATACTTGAGGGTTGCTTTGATAATAGTTGCTAACCAGTAGTGAGAATGAAAGCCTTGGTGTCATCTGTCAGTTTCAGTTTTCCTCTACTTATACGGAAAGATACCGGAAGCTGAAAATATTTCAGTTGTGAAAGCCATGCTACCATTACTATTTCAACTTTTTATTTCGAATGGTTCTTCATATATTCCTAAAGAACGCGCGTCGTGAAAGATCCATCTATTTGCAATAACCAGGAGTCACTGGAATCGGAAATGAACTACATCAAGAAGGATCTACGCCAAAGTGAATATTCTGCAAAACGATTGAAAAATTACTACAAAACTTAACTATCGTTCTTCCCTACATCAGAGGAAATCAGAAGAACCGTAAATAAGTACAATATCAAGAGCTGCTTTCAATCTATCTTACGAAGCTTCCCCACCGAAACGAAACCAAAAAAAAAAATAAATACAGAATCCAGCAAAAACTGTAATTACAATGTCCCATGTGATTGTGGAGGTTCCTGCATCGGAAAGACCAAGAGACCATTATCCGAAAGAATAGCCGAACACAAAAGGTGGACTAAACGTGCGTGCACTATGCACCACCGAAGTATTTGAGACAGGAACATTGGTTCAAACGCAAATTCATAGTAACTGCATATATCGAGCAAATGGTGAATATGGGGTCCGCTCATATATTGTTTTGGAGAGATGACAATGCGCGAAATTACAAGTGCGAATTGTACAGATCCATTAAACACCTGGTAGCACCTAAACTCGTCAGAACTCACCTGAAGACAATTGCAGATACAAGCAATCGAACATTTGAAAGTGAAAGAAGTAGAAATATTTCAACCTCTAAAATGATGGACGTCCGACATGTAAGTAATCAAGTACGTTAGAGGTTTCCTTTCCTGACAACTGGTTCTGACCGTGCCACATTTGATTGTAGTGATGTATGTATTCTATTCATCAATGAGGTTGGTGAAATAACCTGAAAAATATAACTAAGAAGCGCTGTTACCGGCTGTTAGACAACTTGCCTCGCTTTGTTGAAAGGCAGTGTATTGGTATTGTGGTTTTCAGTCCCCTGATACCCAAGTGTGGCAGAACGATTATCTGCAAGGCACGGGCTGCGAGATGTACACTGAGACTTTATCCCCGTCGTTCACGGGAATGACGTTCATCCAGGCCAGCGAGTAAGATATCTTCCACAAAGACACACAAACACAAACCTGTTTGAACAAAAACACACTGATGCAATAAAAGCTACCTTAGTACCCGACGTGAATATTTGTTTTGATGTACCTATTTAAGTTATCTTTTATAGCCAAAGAACCAATAAATATTTGTAGGATCCCAAAACCATGACATAATTCTGTCGAGAGTGCCTTGTATTTTGACAATTTAATGAGATCATTTGATCATTAATAATCTGAAAAACTCCCGACGGCTCATATAAGCTCGAATGATATTCAGGAAGATTTATTGCATATAATTTATATTCGCATTCATTTCTGTTGAAAAATATAACATAAAACAAGACATTTCAATTTCAAATAACTGAGTTATGTCAACCTTTGACACTTAACTTATACAAATTAAAAAGAGCTTTTATTCATTTGTTCACATGAATATAGTCATGTTTACCTAAATAGACGCTCATATCACACATTATGTGACTTCAATCATGAAATTTCATAAGTGCAGCCATGTTTGAATAAAATAATCCAACACAATTCTTAGATAGTTACCAAAATAATTATGCATGAACTTAAAAGCCATACTATGATTCTTCGATATTCTCATCCAACATTTATTTACTGAGGTTCGTCAAAACTCAAAATTCATCATCAGATATCAGATAAATCTATGCGATAAGCATTATTTCCAAGTTCAGCCGAAATTTGATTTCTAATACCTAACAATTATATGGTACGACCTGTCAACAAATTACCTACTTGTCGTATGAACAATAATGATATGATTCAATATCTCAAAATATAAATATCTCTACTTTCATTTCTTCATTCATAATTGATTAGTTGCCTGTAATATCTGATATAATTCCGTGTTAGTTTGACAGGCGATGGCAAAATATCCGAAATATTATATGTGGATCAAAGTTTCGTCTGTTTTTTTTTGTGGAGATTGAAAAAACCATTTTTGATTTATATCACGGATAGCCTGATAAAAATTACGATTTTAGATTGTTTGCAATTATTAACTTCATACCAGTAACAGGAATCATTGAAATTCGTATTGGGTATTTTAACAACTTCAAAATACCTGAGTGTCAAACATATTTTAACAGAATGTGCTCTATATTACATCGACAGATTTACTCATCACATCTCACGATGAAAATCATACTTGGTGAAAATTGTGACACTGAACAATGAATAGCTTTTCTTAACGATATACACATTTTTCAACATATATATGTATATGTAAGTTAATTTTAAATATCATATACACTAATTGAAACGTCTGTATTATGCCGTAGCTAATAACCCTAGCGGTTGTTTAAAAAAAAAAAAATGGGTACAAACTGATGGACCCGCGAAATTTGCAAGTCTTCTGTTTCATGGAAACACATGTGGGGTGTTCTTGGAAATATTGTATAAAGATCAGGGTATTTTGCTAAATGATCACGTTGGAAATCTATTCTTGATGAGTATCAGCTCGCTTTGATAATGTGGAACGGATGGATAGAGATATTCCCAATCATTCTCGAGAAAATACAAAGGGTCTGAGTATGAAGAAATATGCTTTTGCTTTCAATTTTCTTCACGGAAAGAACATATAGTCTGATCGATAATGCATAGGCCGTTCGAAACTCTGGCATAGCGATGGTCGGTTCGAGTCCGATGTAGGTACAAGAGATTTTTTCTCATCTACTTTATATCGGATCGATAGACGACCACAGGCCTTGTTGAAAAAGCAAGTGTATTGTGAGTTGCCTAGATGCCAATCTCGTCTGGTGCTAGCTTGGAGTGCACCGACCACCCGAGGTGGTGCTGTAGGTTTTCCGGGTTTTCCTAGAGCTGAAAAGTGAATACGCCACCAAAAATCAGTAAATCGCCCCGGAGTGCCACGGCAAATAATAATAATAGCCGTCCTCCACCCGCACAGGCTATGCCTTTGGGTACACTCATCGAGTGTTCATGAGGGAGCATCATTATTGTCATTATTATACATAAGCGAAAATGTACTGCAATCATTCGGTACATCAAAATCATCAACACAAGTATATAAGTGATTCACTGAATACTGATCGAAAGCTACTGCGGCAAAACTGAATTGTATCCTATACAGACCTACTACACATTTTGGAAGAAGTATAGATATTGAAAACGTGAAAATGTCAAAATTTATCATTATTTCAATAAAAGACAAACAAATTAACAATAAAATGTACATGACTGTTGAATATGAAACCAAATGATAGATGACAGTTCTAGAGTTGCGAAATTTTAAATGCATATAGAATTATAAAATATTCATTGAAAAAGTAACAAAACAGGTTTAATTAACCAAAATGAATAATTTTATATAATAATAGTTGATAAGATTGATGTATAATGATAATTAGGTAGTGTATCCAGCACATCATAGAAGAGGATCAAGATAAAAATATTAACTAATGTATGAAACAATTTTCAACACAGCCCCATAAAATCATAGATCTTCAAAAATAGAAATAACATTTGAACAGTTCATAAAGCTCAGTGCATAGCCTAGCAATATTTGACATGTGCAGTGACAAAAACTATATTTTTGCTAATTTTCGTTTTTTCATTATTTCTCAATTAATTTTACTGCACTAAACTAATTTTTATAATTTATTTACACACCTCTTAAACACTTATTTATATCACAGTTACCATTTTCATTTATCTTTACTGTCAGTCTCTATCTGAGAACTCTGGAACTAATATATTCGTAACTCACTGTGGCTATCTCTGACTACTCTGCCATTTCCCGCCGGGCGATTTATATATCCATATTTACCGGTCTCGATCATTCGAGCCTTTCGGGCGACTTCTTAGATGTCCCCAGAACCTTCGTTAGAAAGTTCGCGTCTCTTCCACGTCATTCATGTGTTTGTCAGCGGAGAACTTGTTTACATCTCGAGTGTGCACCACTAATTGGATGATCAGGGCCGGTCTCGAAATCGTTACATTGCCCCCTTCTTAAAGACGTTTCGTCCCGAAACGTCATTTTTGGAGTGTGGAGATATCTGCAAGATTCTCCATATCTGCACCTGGACGTTTGATGGAAGTAACACAGTCTTCGAGATGGGTCGACGAAGATGTTTGCAGCACACCAGAATCTTGACGCCACTGGAACTGAATATTGTCTCCAACATGCTCCTTATAACTCTTCAGCCCAGCCCACCAATCCCACAGGCCAATTTTGAGATTGCCAGGTCCACAAGATTCTGGTCCAACATCATGTCTCTTAATCTGGTGAGACTCTTCCAAACATCTTCATAAGACGGCTTGTGTCGAGAAAGCTTCTTGGTAACCAAATAATAAATGTTTCTCTGGCCCTTCCTCAGCTGTAGCACCCCTCCAACTTTCGGGTTCTGTTCCCGCAGTTCCTGGAGTTGACCGAACTTCTTGGAGAATACTACGGCAATGCCTCTGGACATTTGGAGATCTTCTGCCACACAGTGAGCTAACGCGTAATCGGCAGGCACCTTGAAAATATCTCGTGACTCCTCTCGGGTTACCCCATATTGAACTTTCTGTCCGTTCTAGTACAGGGACATGAACCTCTGAAACGTTATTTCGTCCTCCGGTAATCTGACGGTGCGGACTTGGTCGTGGTTTCCGGCGTAAGGGGACAACCTATTGAAGTGGACTACCCTAAGTTTTCGTCGTGGCGGCTTATATATGCGGTAGACGAGGTCGTTTATTCTTTTCATGATCTTATATGGGCCTTCCCACGAGTTCCGGAGCTTCAGTGATAGTCCGCGGCGACATTAAGGGTTGTACAGCCAGACTAGGTCACCTGTCTGATATCCACCAGCATCAGCCTTGATGTCGTAGGTCTCCTTCATTCTGTCGCTGGCACTCTGGATGTTCAAACGGACCCGTTCGAGGATGTCGTCCATTTTCCGTCCTAGTTTGCTGACGTAGTCATCTCCCGCAGTGTCTTGTCCTGGTGGCGTCCCAAACTTCAGATCACATGAAAGTCGCAGCTCTCGGCCCATAATAACACCTACAGGGGTTTGGCCGGTTGACTCGTGAACTGCGGAACGATAGGCCATCAGAAACAAATGGAGATACTGGTCCCAATATTTCTAGTGGTCAGAGACTACTGGACAGGTGGCGGTTTATCGTCTTATTCATCCGATCCACCATTCCATCGGACTGTGGATGTAGATCCGTGGTTCTTGTTTTCCGGATGTTCAGCATCTGACATATCTCCTGGAACAGGTTTGACTCGAAACTCCTGCCTTGATCCGAATGCAGCTCTAACGGAACACCAAGACGTTGGCAATGGTGATAGCTTCTTGGTTGGGCAGGGCATAGGCTTCGGCTCACTTGCTGAAGTAGTCTATCGCCACAAGGATGTACTTGTTCCCGTGATCATATTGTGGGAATGGGCCAGCGATGTCAATGGCGATTCTTTCGAATGGGCTGCCCGCATTGGGGCCTCAGGTCTTGTTCGAGGCCCGTTACTGGCAGCGCATACAGCACATTTTCTGCATCAGTCCTTGACGTCAGCTTGACAATTGGCCCAGAAGAACCATTGCCTAACTTTATGGAGGGTCGTCGTCACTCCCAGATGTCCTCCGGTGACCCCATCATGGATTTCTCAGAGCACTTCCTGTCTTCCGCTCCTGGGAACTACTACCTGACGTCTTTCTTCCCCGCCATCGTTCGACTCCAACACACGCTTCAAGACTCCATTGTCTAAGGTGAAAGAGTTCCATTGGGCCCAGTAAGTTTTAACGACTGGAGAACAACTGGCTATTTCCTGCCACGACGGTCTCCGCTCACTCTTCTTCCAGCCGATGACTAAACCAAGATCTGGATCTTTCTCTTGGTCTTTCTGGATCTTGTGGTCATTCCAGATATCATCGACCACCGTGGTTCTGCAGAGTGTCGACTCCTTCTCCTCTGCTCGTCGGCAGTGCGAACAGTCGTCTGGGCATGGTCTTCGCGATAGGACATCCGCATTCTTATGGCTGGTCCCTGCCCGATGTTCGATCTCAAAGTCGAATTCTTGGAGCCTCTCGATCCAACGTGCCACTTGACCCTCGGGATTTTTGAATTGTAGGAGCCATTTGAGAGCTGCATGATCAGTTCTCAGTAGGAATCTTCAGCCATACACGTATTTGTAGAAGTGCTCTACTACCTTAACCGCAGCCAACAGCTCCAGCCTGGTGACACAGTAATTGCGCTCCTGTTTACTAAGAGCCTTGCTGAAGTAACCGATGACCTTCTCCTGTCCTTGGCTCCAAGTCCCACATTACTTGCGTCCGTATCCAAAATGAATTTTCCGTCCGGAAGAGGATAGCTCAGAATTGGTGCGTTGATCAATGATCCTTTCAGCTACCTGAACGAGTCTTGGTATTCTTCAGACCACTGGAACTTTGTTTGCCCTTCTGTAAGCCTGGTCAGTGGTTTAGCGATGTTAGCAAATCCCAGCACGTATCGGCGATAGTAAGTGCACAGGCCAAGAAAACTTCGAAGCTGGTGTATGTCTTTCGGAACGGGCCATTCCTTAACAGCTTTGGTCTTCTGCTCATCTAATGCCACTCCTTTCCCAGAGACAACGTGGCCCAGATAACTTACTTCTTTTTGAAACAGATGACATTTCTTAGGGCTCAGTTTCAGTCCGGAGCTTCTCAGTCGCTGAAATACCCCTTCCAAGTTTTTTTACATGGTCTTCAAACGATCTGCCAACCACAATAATGTCGTCGAGATGCACCAGACATGTCTTCCATGATAGTCCTTTCAAAACCGTCTCCATCAATCTTTCGAACGTCGCTGGAACGTTGCAGAGGCCGAATAGCATAACTGTAAACTGCCACAATCCGGAGCCGACGGTAAAAGCTGTCTTTTCTCGATCTTCCTGGGCCAGTTCTACATGCCAGTAGTATCCACTCTTCAAATCAAGGGTCGAGAAAATCGTTGAACCAGCTAACGTGTCTGGAGTGTCGTCTATCCAAGGTTTTTCCTAGTGCGATTCCTCTTCCAACTTTCTCATCATGGAGCTTGGGCTCGAACATCACCACGTTTCCATTGCTCGCACCACCATCCAGGCGAGCCTCCAAAATGGTTTCGGCCCTCTCCGGTACGCTCACATCTTTAACCAGCAGGACACGAACCATTTTTTCATTTTTCCCATGAAGTACCAGTTCTTCTCCGTTCACACGAAGGACGCCGTCTTTAAAATTCAGCTCGAATCCTCTGGAATTCATTATGTCCATTCCAGTTATTGCCTCGTCCTCGATATCTGCTACTAGGGCCCGGTGTTTCACTATAGTGCTGCCCAAAGTCAGTTCAATTGGAAGTTCACCATACACAGTTGCCGGCTCTCCAGTTGCTGTGTGTAGCTTCCAGTTCGATGATTCAATTCTTGCCGGTGTTTTGACAAATGTAGGCCTAAGAATCGTCCAAGTCGCACCCGTATCCAGGAGCATAGTGTGAGGCCCGTTGTTAATGAGACCGTCTACGAAGACACCTTTGTTTTGTCGTTGAAGGGCAGCAACATATGCGTTGTTATTTGGGGCTTGCTGGATAAGGGCTGACGATTGCTTTTTCTTGTCCTTCGTTGGTGTCGATTTTTTTAAAGTTGGACATTTGCTGCACACATGCCCAAGTTTTCTATAATTTTGGCATCGTATCAGTCTTCTCTTAGGCAGGACTTCCTTTATTACTTTTCTCATGACAGCCTCGATATTAGCGGGCTCTACTACTCTGGCTTTTGCAGGATTGTTTTGCTGCTTCGAATTCCAGAGCGCGTTCCAATGCATCTACGAGATATGCGGGGCGAGCTAGTGTTAGGGCTTGTCGGGTTTCTTGATCACGGAGTCCATCCAAAAATTCCTGAACCGCTAGTCGCTCCATAACATTTTCCGGTGTAGCAGGGTACGCAAGACGAACCAAGCGTGCAATGTCGGCTTCAAATTCTTGCAGGAATTCGCTTGATTTCTGGAATCGATTCTTCAGCTGTGAATGGTACACATGTTCTAGGTGGGCCTGACCATACCGTAGTTCTAGATGTTTAATCGGCTGTTCATAGTCCTCTTGTTGTTGGGCGGTGAGGGTCTGTAAAATGTTTGTGGCATCGACACGCAATGCCAGTGTCAATGCTAAATCTTTTTCCCCAGCATTCCATCAATTCGCTTTGGCAGCAGCATCAAATTGTCGGCGGTAGTTTGCCCATGGAGTAATTCCGTCGAACTGAGGCGGTTTCAATGAGAGTTTTCCAGGTTCAGCACTAATCTTGAAATCGTTGATGTCTTTTTGAACTTCCTCCACGTTCGTACTCAGATCCGGCATTGAATTTCTGTAGAAAATTTCTGGGATGTGCACAGAATCCATTCGCTTTTCTAACTCACATTTTTTTTTCCCTTTATTTTGTACATTTCTGCCTCAATTCCCTCTTTGACTTGGTCACTTACTGTCTCTTTTAATTTTTCCATTTCTATTTTCTAGAAGTTTTTCTTCCAGGCTCTTCGAATTTTGAAGAAATGTATCTTCCAGACTCACCGAACTTTGTTGTAGCTGATCTTCCAGACTCACCGAATTTTGTTGAAGTTCTTCTTTCAAACTATTCGAATAAAAATGTTTCGGGGTCTTCGCCTTCTTCAATCAGTCTATCTGAAAATCTTTTCTGGAGTACGGCTTTCTTTCCAGTTGTTTCTAACTTACGCTCCTCTAACTCTTGCTTTAATTCACTAACTTTAAGGTCAACTAGGTGAACTCTCCTCGAAAACATTTTGTCTCTTATTGTCTTTACCGAGATATCAGTCTATTATTTATTTCACACACAGTTTTTAGTTTATTTTCTCGCGACGCGCAAAACTGTCAACTACGAAGACACAATAATGTTCAACGGGTCACTAGTCTATTAGGCGCGATAAACGTCTATCAGTTTTTCAACGCGGCGAACACTCTATCACTTATTTATTTTAAATATCCACACTTCTGACGCCAAATGTAGTAAAACTGCACTAAACCAATTTTTATAAATTATTCACACACCTCTTAAACACCAATTTATATCACAGTTACCATTTTTATTTATCTCTACTGTCAGTATCTATCTGAGAACTCTGGAACTATTATATTCGTAACTCTCTGTGACTATCTCTGACTACTCTGCCATCTCCCGCCGGGCGACTTATATGTCCGTATTTATAGATCTCGACCATTCGAGCATTTCGGGCGACTTCCTAGATGTCCCCAGAAACTTCGTTAGAAAGTTCGCGTCTCTTCCACGTGATTCATGTGATTTTCAGCGGAGAACTTGTTCACATTTCGAGTGTGCACCACTAATTGGATGATCAGGGCCGTTCTCGAGGCCGGTCTCGAAATCGTTACAGGTTACAGGTAGACAATATTTTTTTGAAAAATTGGAAGTTTCTTGTTTGGATCTATTTTCAATATCATAATATACCTAATGTTTAATTTTTTGATTATATTGGCACCACCAACGTAGGGAATATTTTCCAAAGTTTTGAAAGAATTTTTAAACTATTTTCAAAAATGTATTTGAAATGTGGGAGTAATTGACTGAGAATAAGTTTGGAAGTGAAAGTTGGAGAAATAAGAGAGGGTGAAAGTTGAGGAAGTAAGAAAAAAGGGATCTGAGGAATGGAAAACCATTGCAAGGGGAGGAAATAGAGAGAATGATGAAACTGGAGAAAATAAAAATCATGGAGATGGTGGAGAGACGAGAGTTCCAACAACAGAACAAGAAAGTCAGGGACAAGAAATAATTAATAAAAATGCTAATGATATCAATATAAGGTAGTATGGGAAGAATGGAAGATGGAATGAAAAAAAAAACATTGAAATAATAAAGAGAATGTGGGGAAAATGGAAAAAATGGAAGAAAGAATAGAAAATAGATTGAGGAGGAATATTGAAAGAATAAAAGAAGAGATGTAACACGTAGGATTTTCTATAAACATACAATATTTTTTACACAAATTTTCATAATTTTTTTCTATTTTACAACAAGAATATCATATTATAAACAAATTATTATAATAATATAATGAACATGCGATAGAAACCTATACAAACTCATACTGGGTACCTATAGAGGAGGGCTGCAATTGACATCATTGGAAAAGAACAATAATTATGTTTTCCATTAACCTCGACAAGTTTCAACAGTAGTTATGAGAAATTAACCGCTAAGTATTCATAAAATATGTTTGTAATTCAGGCTGTGTAAGTATTTATTGGACAATTCTATAAATTTTTTATTCCTTTGGATTTGAATCATCCCTACTCGGTATCATGGCAATCATTCGCCAACCCAACATACGAGTACGTTAACCATAATCGAAACTTCACTCCTAAAACATTTCGAAATGAGGTACTTCAAAATCAATAAACACGTCGAAGGTACTGGTAGACAATTTAAAATTAAATTCTATAGAATTTGGAATAGAAGTTGACCGGTTGGCTGTTAAACAGAGTGTAGATGCTTATCGAAAATTCACCAAAACGAATGCAAACTAATTCTTATTACACACCTTGCACCAAATGCGTATGAAAATGGCTTAGTAGAAGAACCCTTTCCCGAATCAGCATTGACGTGTATCTGTAGTTGTGACCTTCTAGACTACACATGCATGATAACCCGTTACAATTGATTAAATGATGTAGATGTAGTGTAATGCATCCGTTTCTTAGGGTAAGAAAAAAATTTAAATGATATAACAGTGATTTCTTTTAGAAGTATTTCGCAATTTCAAGCAACTCACTGACATGATGGTATTCATCGATAAATCCAGGGTACAAAACTTTGAAATTTGCACTTTCCACATCACATTCTCTCAAATATGGGTACATTCATTTTTGAAACTTGTTTGTAAATTTATGAATAGGTGTGAGATCAAGTGAGAGAAAGAGTTGCATGAATTACGACAAAGTTGCATGATTACAGGCTCTTATATTCCAGAAAAAAACGAAATTTACTCCTTTGGTTTACATTTTTTATAATTTGTATTATTTAGAAAAATCAAATCTCTCGTTAATTGATGAAGGAGAACTACCTATGTTTCTATTTCTATTCGTAGCAAAAAATGCCGATCTGAAAAACTAAATTCGTTTCATATAGGTGCCCTTCATGTCCTCAATAGAATGGCATAAGATACTGTCTATTCATTCAATGTTTCGGCAGTTATTCAACACCTTCAGTTTACAACATCAGCTCTCTCAGCACAAAGATAATAGGTCTTGCTATGTTTATTCTATTATTGAGGAATATCCGATGACTTAAAACAGTCGTTAGCGAAAAATGTATTGCGCGAAATGAATAAAAATCAAGCGGTGGATGGTTTCCTGCTTGATTTTGCTGATATTCAGTAAATCGAGGGATCTCTTTACCTTTCCTGCTATTTAAATTTCTTTCGAAAATGACTCCCATCTGCCCTTTTGAAGAACAGAGAACTATTGTAGATGCCAAAAAATATTTTACCATTTTACTAGAGCTCCCTATATAAAAGTTCTAACATTATATGCCGCCATTTTGAAAGATAGTAATTTTTTATTTTTGTCAAAGAGCAGTTTATAAACCAAAAGTTAACGGGAGGGGGATTACTTTATGGACATACTGTATATCAAAATACGCATTCACGGGTCTATAGTCAACATTTTTCATTATGATGTTATTGAGTCTAATAGAGTACGCTCTTCTGAAGTTAGGTTTTCACCTTATTATAACGTGCAGATATGCGAATATTTTACATTAGCATTTTTAATTGTTCAAATTGTTCAATAAATACTTACGTATATAAATATATTCGGTCATTTCTATTCTGCGATAAATCACATTCTGAGTATTTAGGTCACCCCCATTGAACTTTCTGTCACATTCGAAATACATCGAAACTGAAAATCCTCAGGGAATTATTTCAAAACAACGTTTGGAGAAACACATCGTTTAATAGAAATAATCTCGAATACATTCAGTTGACAAGTAGAATCCAGAAATCCATTTGAGATGGTTCTCCTCGGGTTAATACCAAAATGGTATAATTCTAAAAAACAGAATGAAAAATTTTTTGTAAAAAGAATGTAGTGGATAATGGATTGTATACGCTGGTACACATTAGATGCTATAGAGAGATGAACGATGTACAATATTGATGAATTATAGATAAGCAATATTAGTTGGCTATGACCCCTGACAATTTTGATTTGGAAATATATATGAACGCTAATACTTGAAAGCTGAAGTTGATCAAGTACTGCGATAATATCAATTTAGTGATCGTCGCCATATAGTATTCAAAGCATCAAAATTTGGTGGCCTTGAAAGCTAAACTTTTGCTCTCCTGCATCAATCTATTAACCCAGTCATTAGAGATGTCACCTTGAAATGAGAGATAATAAGCTGAAAACTCTCGTATACACCTTCATTTTGGTGTCCTAAAAGTTGTCGCAGAAATTTCATGAAATCTCGTGTCTGCGTCGTATGTTATTCAAGATCACAAAAGTCGATTTTTCGCGAATATCTAGGTTTCTATAGCTCCAATAATGTTAACATTAAAACAATATTGCCTAAATTCTGCCACGAATTTTATTCTAAAATTTTTTTCATGCTCTTAATCGAGTTTGATAAAGAGAGCGGTAAATAATACCCTGTACCAAGTTAATGAGAAAATCTTTAAAGTATCATTAACAATGAATGATTCTTCATTTAGTAGTGAATACATTATATTCAATAACATTTTACATATACCTATTATATTAATTTAACAATACTTACGTACTTTGTGTTATTGCAAAACTCATTAAATTAAATGAAAATTGTATAAATTTTATATTAATTTATAATTCATTAAGAGTGGGTTTTGAGTTGAATGGTATATCAATATTCTATGTGGAGTATGAGCTGGACGTAATGCTATATATCTTTTAAGTAATGCCACAGGATTAACATCTCCGTCAGATATCACCGCAAAAAAACTTTCCTTATGGGTTTTTGAATTAGAATTAGAATGTCATCATTTTCGTTAATTCATTGGTTCTGCCGATTCCAGTTAAAAAAGCTACAAAAATATCTCGTCTGGGGCAGTACGAATGAATTCACTAACCTGCACTTTCGTGAATACATTCGATTTTTTCGCTCTATATCCCACTTTTTTTTCTCAATAAATCGTGTCAAAGCGCCATACTCGTCGATTTCTACTTTTTCCTTCAACTCCAAACAAGCTCTTAACATAAAATATTCAGGCCGCAAAGATGAAGGTAATACCGTTTCTCCAGCACCTTGAACCTGCTCTGTATTTCGCCACTCACAAAACTAAAGGCATTCTTTTTCGTAATGAATTTTTTATTTATCCGAAAGCAAATCCAATATTTCAGTGTTAGTATCAGTCTCAAGTATATTTTCAGGAATATCAATATCTGCCATGATTTTTGCCAGTTAAGTTTCAATTAAGACTATATTAATTTTTATGGCACGCTAAAATGACAGTAACCAAAATTGTTTATTTTATTTTCACATCATCGTTATCAATGATACGATAAAGCTTTGAATGTAACTAGATTATTATGCAATTTGAATAAATCCCAGAAATTGCATTAAGCGACTCGGCGTCAAGCGCTTCGTCGCCTGGCAACGCCTTGATTATTATAAGTCGCATAATAATCTCGTAATAGCTATAATCACATTAACGTTGATTTGAGGGCATTTAGGAGTTTTCAAAATTCATTTTGGAATAGTCCCTTTGGGATGAAACTGTAGTAACATTAGTGTTGCAAAAACCTAGGAAGTTTTATTTCTCATTTTTCATTATTGAATGAATATATTAGATATTTGTAAACTGTTATTGAATACCATGTATTAAATGATGCATTCTACATATTATTCATTGTTAATGATATTTCAATGATTTAACTTTATAAAGGGTGTTATTCACCTAGATTCACAGTTCTATATACTCTTAAATTTTTACATAATTGGAGCTATAGAAACGTAGATGATAACGAAGAAATCATTTTTGTGACCTTTTACCTTGAATAACGCAGACACGAGATTTCATAATAGGCCAAGCTATAGAGCCACAAATGATTGCTTTTTGGACAAAAATACTACCTGGAAGCCACCTGTGCCATCACGTGCAGGACAGTCCGTAGTTTATTCCCACCATGTCCTCAACTCGAAAATGCCATTTTTTAATTCGTTATAAACAATAAACAACAAAAAATCGCGTTTATTTTAGTTTTTTATTGTAAAATGGAAACTATTTAAACAGTGTTAACAGTGCAAAAGGTGAACTGTAGAGAATTGAATTCCGAAGAGAATGACGGATAAAACGATCGGATAATCAGAACCAGAGAAAAGAGGGAAAAACCGGAAAATTATGATTTCTTCATAACTCTGCCATTTTTTAATATTAAGAGCTGAAACTTTGCACGATAATAGCTACTGACGTGCGCCTTATGTGTGCAAAACCTGAATTCAGTCGGATTAATAGTTTTTGCACAATCCTCATTTGAATTTTGTTTGGAAATATTTTCGCGGAGAGCTGAATGCGTGTGAGGTCGTCCGATTGAAATTTATAACTTAGATTTGGAAAGTAGACGTGAGCAGTAACAAAATGTGTATTCTGATTTTTCGATAAAACGCGTTTAAGTGTGTTAAAAACTAGTGAGAATATGAGGGAAAACGACCGACCGCGCGTGAGCGATCGAGTGGTGGGGGACTGTGCGAATCGAGGAGAAACGTATATAATATAGTAATAGGCACGCGCTGCGCCCAACTCATAATTCTTTGCATTTGTTTATCTTGGCATGTACTGCAGCTATTTGATTGGTCTTTTTCTTGATTTTGGGGTATTTGAACCTGAGGAATTCGATTCGTGACTCAGATTTCATGAGTGATGAAAGAATAAGCAGGTATTCTATGTTTTTTGCTACATATCTTCATTTATAGACAATATATGAATAGATAGCAGCTTTTTTATTACAAAACAAAGTAATCAATTTTCTTACATAATAACTACATTTTTATTTTAACGCAATTACAAAATCCTTCTTTTTTGGCAGGCTCATCGCATTCTGCTACTTCTCTATTAAAATTAATATTGTCTATTGACATGAAATCATCGCTTTCATCCTCGGATCTACATTCATCATCAGACATAATTGTATCATTATTATTTATTAGTAAATTGTAACACGTATCTTCGTGGCAGTGTGCACAAAGATTCGAACATCTCAAGCTGTGTTTTTTACAAGTACATGATGCATCAAAACATCCTTTTTTCCTGCATGAACACGAAATCTGATCAAGCAATGTTTTAGGGATTGGTGGATCAGTGGTTCCTACGGGAACTAAACGATTATTTTGTTCAGTCTACCCCCAGTCAGTGGCTTTCAGATTTTCGTTACCTATAGCCACGTTTGGACTTTGCCTCTCTTGGTTCAGTTATTAAAAATCATCAAAAAAAGGAGACTTATTGTATATCCAACTCCAAATCCAAACTTTCTGCGGAAGTCTATGGAAAACCACTTCAGAGGAAGATTAGTATTTTCTTGTAACAAAATAATAAAAAAATCTGTAGTTCCAATGAGCTTATAATATGAGACACAAGATGTCTGTAGGACTTCTTATTGCTAATATCCTGTAAAATAGCAGTATTTGGGTCGAAAATCTCTCAAAAAATAACTACTTCCTGGCTAATGCCACTACAAACATTGAATTACTTGTGATAAAAGTGGCGCTCTCAGTTTGGATTTATCCAAGGTGCGGCCGCGTTCGCGGCCCTGAAATGGGATTTACATCGAACCATTCGCTGCAGTCATTAGTTATTGACTACTAGACCTACCCTATACTGATGAGGGGCAACACCACGAAATCGGTCTATAAGTGTTCCAAAAATTTTGATAAACATTCCCATGCAACAAGCAATTGGAGAGGAACTCTGCAAGGAAATTTTATGAGATGTAATTCGATGTTGATCGCAGTATTAGCCTGGAAAGTAGTTGTTTCTTGATGGATTTTTGATCCAAATACTCCTATTGTATAGGATATTAGTAATGAGCAGTTCTACGGACATCTTGTGTCTCACATGTACATCTGGAAAACCTGAAAATCCTACAATCGTACATTCTCCAGATATCGTTTATGGTCTTCCCAATTGCCAATTTCATATTGGATATTCTTATGATATCATCTGTGAATATTTTTATCAAGTAGTCTATATAAGTAATCTGTTTCGAATAAAATTAAAATTAATTGCACATTTTTTGTGAATGAATAGTGAATACTTTCTGTAACACCGTGTAAATATATAATGAATTGTGTACAAATATGTTTCACAAGAATTAGGAACTTCAATTCAATGAACTTTATTCTATTTTCAAACCTTACCATACGGTCCCAGGCGATAGTGGTATACGAATATTGCTTCGCCGATGATATGTTTCGTCGTCGTCAAATGGCTGCAGCCAATTTATTATCAAGAAAATATGTATATATAATTTACATAATCGATTTGAAATGTAGCTGGGAAAATTGCGCAGTTCTTGTGAAAAGATAATTTTAGTTGGGTGAATCATGAGTTACTTTCAGCGTGTTGAAACATTAACATTTTATTGAAAATTGTATCTCAGCACAAAATAAAGCACATTTTCGGAAAATGCTTTTTTTCTTTAGAAATTTTTGGAGACTCATTCTAAAGTACGTGAATATGCCTTTCTAACAGTGAAAGAATTTTTCAAATAACTCTATTATACTAGAAGTTATAGCGCCTTCTTTTAATTAATTTTTGGAATATCCCAATTTTTTTCGTTTTTTCCATGTAATTTTTGTCACGACCAAGCTGGCGTGTCGTAGAGTTCCATTTCATATGTGGAAAGACATAAGGAATCGACCTGCATAGATCCCATTTTGATATACCGCAAAAATGGGTCAGACTCTAAAACAGGCGATTTCGGCGCTGTTTCCACCGGACTATAAACCTTTCTCCTCGATTCGCACAGTCCCCACCACTCGATCGCTTACGCGCGGTCGGTCGTTTTCCCTCATGTTCTCACTGGTTTTTAACACACTTAAACGCGTTTTATCGAAAAATCAGAATAGACGTTTTGTTAATGCTCACGTCTACTTTCCAAATCTATTTTTTAAATTTCAATCCGACGACCTCAAACGCATCCAGCTCTCCGCGAAAATATTTCCAAAAAAAATTCAAATGAGGATTGTGCGAAAAGTATTGATCCGACTGAATCCAGGTTTTGTACACATAAGGCGCACGTCAATAGCTACTATCGTGCAAAATTTCAGCTCTTAATATTAAGAAATGGCAGAGTTATGAATTTAACAAAAAGAAATACAATTTTCCGGTTTTTCCCGCTTTTCTTCGATTCTAATCATCCGATCGGATTGCTCTTCAGAATTCAATTCTCTACAGTTCATCTTCTTGCACCGTTAACACTGCTTCAATAGCTTCCATTTTACAATATAAAAACTAAAAAAAAAACGCGATTTTTTGTTGTTTATTGTTTATAACAAATTAAAAAATTACTTTCGAGTTGAGGACATAGTGGGAATAAACTACGGAATGTCCTGCACGGGATGGCATAGGCGGCTTCCAGGTAGTATTTTTGTCAAGGATAATATCTCTATTGCTTGGCCTATAAGACTTGAGAAAACTTTTAGAACATCGAAATGAAGTTGTATAGGAGTTTCCGTCTCAGTATCTTTCATTTTGACCCTTTTATACAACTCACTTTTCTGGGTAATAACATAAATCGGACAGGAGGTTATAACATGAAGGTGTTTCTACTTATTTTATTACAATAGTTTCAACAGTATCTTGTAATAACTGGATTACTGCGAATTCAGTTCTGCCAGAATTTGTGGTGAAAGAAATCAACAATCGCCATAACTCTCACTGTTCACATTCAATTTTTCAGGATTTAAGTGTGAACTTCACGAATGCACGAGGATTCTTATCTACCTAAAAAAAGAATTATGATGAATAATAACCACATTCATAAAAAACACGTACGTACTCCAAAAACAAATGAGTAGGTATAACATTCCGAAAGTCTATCAGATAAAACTTATGGGTTTTTGATATCTTTTACGAGACAAACGTAATTTTTAAGTGAGGAAAAAGTTTATAAATTTGACGTATGTTCTGTTTCTATTAGGCCACCCCGTTTGTCTATCTATTGACCATCTATTTCTAAATGTTTTCCAAATCTGAGTTATATATTCATAATAATGAAGCACGTATTCTCCAAAATTGATTTTTTATCCTTAGCTCAGACCAAAATTTTAATTAACCTATTATCAAGCTCACAAACATATTTTTGGTATAAATCATGGAAAATGTATGCATAGAAAAATCATCCATTGACTGATAACACCTAAAAATTGTCCTATGTTGTATAGATAATAGTTATTTATTTTACTAGGCAGCAAAGTGGTAGATTGACTGCCGCAGTTGGATGAAATGGAAATGTATATGTCCATAATAATTATAGTTTGACAACTTATGAAATTTCTGACAGTTTTGTGGAAACAAAATCGGTATATTTATATTATAGACAGTAATAGCGACTTACTTACTCCTCCAGAAATAAGGGAGGTGGCAAAAAATATTGAGTTAAATTTGTTTGTAAAAAAATGAAAAATGTTTATTCCCATTGAGAATAATCATTTTGCTGCCTAGCCAGGAAAAGTAATACTTTGCTGATTGACATGTGTCTGCAAAATCAATATTTGCTGTCAATCGGAGAAAAAATTAATTTTCTTCCCTCAAATGATGCTTTTAAAATGCCACTATTCCCCTCTTGGAGCTTTTTTCTAATTCCACCACCACTCACGACACTAGGTGTCAACGATTCCGGAGAATAAGTCAACGTAGAAAAAAAAATTGTTAATTGCTGCCTCGTTTATTGCTTCCCCATCTCTTCGTGAGGGGCATTAAGAAATAATCTTGTGGCAAATGCTTCATTTTCTTCCATTGATAAACAAATAGCTATTGAGTACTGTCAATGTTTTAAGTTTCCCTTTTTTTCTTTCCTTCCACTGCTTCTTACTAACTGTCTGCTCAGCTCATTTCATTTTTGTGTCATCCACATATGTGTCCTCATTTTTTCGTTATTATTTTGTTTGCTTATTAATTGATTGGTTTTACTCAGCTGCTGAAATCCCAGTAGTGGAAGACACAAATTTTAGGACATTGAAAAATTTTTTCCCATTTTTGTTTAGGTATAAAACACTATTTTATTCATCAACAAATACCCAGGTAAAATGCACGTAATTATGTTAAAAATCAGCTAAAAATTCAAACGTTTATAACCGAAAAATATTATTCTATAATTACTTACTAGGCTATTGAAAATTAGAATACTAAAATTATCAAAATCTTTTATTTCATGGCTTGTACTAGGTATGTTTGACAGTTCGTTAGTCTGCGCATGCTCGGTAAATCTTGAATGTGTTCGCTGGAAAATTTACAAATAATCGATCATTCTTACATAGGTTGTGCTTCACGAAGCTGAAACTTCTTCTCCTAGCGATTGAAGTAAAAGGAACGGAAGGTGTGGACACGAAGATATCGATAAATCCAAGAGGAGCCAAGATTGTGGCAAATACTCAGGGATTTTTCATAGCACAATCAGCAGATGAAGTTAAACGGTAGGTTTTTCCGTCCTAAAGAAACCCTTTATATAAAAAAAGATAATCGGATAACAATTCGAAAACATCTTTAAAATTAGTTTATTGACAACCTTCAAGGAGTTTAAAAATAATAAATCATTTTTCGGGCTAGCTGAACCTCGTTAGTAGTATATTGTAGCCAGGGTGTGAGGATGTTTTATTGTCAAATAGTTAATTGAATCATTTATGCCAAACAAACTACAGAACTACTCGTCATTAAACAATATTATTTCAGAGCTTGGTTCTATTGCAAGGCCTGCCATGAAGACATCAAAGACGAAACGCTGATCAAGAAATGCAAATGCAAAAATTGTGAGTATCTGATCATCCTTCTCACCTCTCAAAATTGAAATCGTTTTTTAAATAACCGATGAAAATCAAGACTCATGTTATTGCACACTTGTTGGTGGAACTCTTCAAATATTCAGCAGTATATTTTACTTTGCATCCTCAGTTGAGGATACGTCAATAGTTAATCACATTTTGGGCCCTGTCTAATTCAAGATCGTCTGAGTTTGATTTTCCAAAAGTTATAACAACTTGTAGGTCAATCACTTACTTCACTGAAGAACAGTGATTTTTCAGAGTGAACACAAAAATGAAGTACTGTCAACATCTAACCAGTTAATGGTATCCATAGTGCGTTGAAAAGAAGATAATTTTTGAACATACTTGTGTAAACATACTAACTATCAAAATTCTTGGGGATCGCACCTGATAATATCACTTTATCGCTTATATCTCGAAGACGGTAGGTTATAGGGTGAAAAATATCACTAACAACGTTAAAGCTTATAAAATTTACTACAAGTATGATGCTATCAATTTTTCTATTGGTGATAGTTTCTGGGATATTCGCTATCGAAAATATCAATCTTATCACCTCATTCCAAGAATATACACAATATGATAGCATAAACAGGGTGTTTCATGATTAAGTGTTGCTCTTGACGGGTGATAATCCTTAGATGATTTCAAGAAAAATTCTTCATATGAATTTAGGTAGAACCGCTTTAATTCTGCGAAGTCTCAATTAATGCATTTTATTTTTTATACAGAGAACTATCCGCCGGATAAAAAAGTCAAGATACCTTTTTTATGAGATGTTAGAGAACAATTATAAAAACTAGATTCATTCGATAAACAAAACACAGTGGCGTATCATTATTATTTTTGATAAATTTATATACCCCTCGTCTCAGTAATGAAGCTGGTCATATTATTATTTATTCCTAAAATCATCCAAAGTGTATCGTCCTTCAGAATCAGTATCCAATTATGAAACACCCTGTAGTTGTTGAAAACCTATTATAAAGAAATATTGGAAAATTGAGTATTATTGCGGAATCCTTATATTTAGCAAACATTTTCAAATTGCAACTTTTGATTAAGTGAAGATAAAATATTAAAATTAACATCGTTTAAAAGAAAATTGAATGCTGTACAACTTCTTACCTAATGTATTCAGTGTAAAATGAGGAGCTGAGGTGCTAAAGACAAAAGTTTGACGAGAAAAGTGTAATGCCCTTTTAGGTCCAAATATATTACCAGAAAAGTAAAATATCCCACAGAAAATTCTTAATAATCAACAAACGCAGCAACATAAACGAAATAGGTCTGGATTATGCTTAAACAATACTTTGATTACAATACAATGGGGAATGCCACGTTTGATAAAAGTTTTTTGGAAAGTGAATATATTGGAAGAATACATTGAAACAATGACACCACTGAATTATTTTCTTCGGGCGATGCTTCGTTTTTAAACAATAAACAATGTTTACTACATGTGACGTCACTTGTTCACAAAGTCAATATGGCAACGGTGCCTTCTGAATTTGCGGTTCGGGTTCGTTCGCGCACGCGCATAGCATAATTAATCGGTAAAAGTTGGAAATGTGGAGATAAGCCCGATATCAATGAAATTTGCAGTTTATGTAAACCATCATAAAATTACTATATCAATTAAAATTTTTCTGCAGAAACATCAATGAGATCATTTATCTCATAAGAATAAAGGGCAATCATTGACTGAATGGAGCTCATGGAATTACGAAGGAGTGCAAATTTTTAACTGAATATTCTTATATTTGACAAATAAAATGACAGCTCTCGTCAAGCCAAATGTAAGATTAAATGTTCAGTGAAGTAACACAGACACGTGTGTTAGTGTCGCTTTTCAGCGATCACGGAGCAAGAATTATGGTGTTAAAACTGACAGAATATATCTTTTTGGCATGCGACGCTCCTATGAGATTAAAGTGCAGATTGCATCATGTTATGACAGTAGAAATGTAAATTTGTAAAAATATGAACCAGTTATGCAAAGTATTTCGAAATTATCAGAAAGTTATTCCATCCAAATAGTTCATTGACATAAACGGAATACAGCAGAAGTGTACGCAGATTGGGAATTGATCAAATCACTTTGTGTGTGGCGCTGTTGCCAGTCTGAATAGTAACTATTTCTTTGAAGAGATTGAAAATTATTTTGTAATTCTGTTACGTCAATTGCAAGTGCCGGTAACACTGTGCAAGGCTCATTCTGACAGGATACCGGTTTATGGTTTTTTTGTGATTATTTTCTCCCTATTTATAACCCACCATTTATTCGGGTTATAATCGAGAAAACGATAAAAGTTACATTCTCAGGCAACCCTCTTATCGACGCGATCCCTAGAAATGTGGATAGTTAACTTCTCAACCAGTTTAACCAAGGTCTCGAGGTCAAAAATTATCTTCCTCCCAACGCACTCTACAATCGCTTTTTCGTAGTTTATTGACAGGACTAAAATAGCACAACACAATTCTCATCTTAGTTCCGTAAACACTGACCTAACTCCAACACCAACATCTGTGATTAGCCTACCTGAAAATTGGTTTTGGGGATTCAAACTCAGTGATCATAAAATTACACAGGAGACACGAATCAGTTAACTGATGAAATAATGTTTTGGTTAGTGGCTAAAAGTCCACTTGGGAAAAACAGAGTTATTTGGAAAATATACCACATGTGGAGATTTGTTTTCGATATATTTTCAAGATTTGGATAATCAAAAGTATTGAATCGGGACTGAAATTCTCAAAAATGAATTCCTAACTGGTTTCATACAACCTCCCATAACAGTCAATTGAGTTTCATATATGTACTTTATTTTTTACTGTACCCTTAATGAAAAAGACAGGCACTGATAAATCTGGAGAGCAAGGTTGTTCCCAAAAAAATTAGTACATTGTTGGCTGAGTACCGATCATGAAACAATTCGTGTAAACGAGCATTGACTAGGAGAGTCTTTTTATATGTTTTGTGATGTTCTCTTCAGACAATAATACTGATTTCGCGGATATAGGTGAACCAATCATTTAATTTTTCTCGAAAGCACCTGTTAGACCTCTATAATTATTAGGGGTATTAGGACATTTTGGAATCAGCCCAAAGGCCAACAGTGTTTCCATATATCAAAACATAAATAGCAATCCTCGTACCCTACATTCAAACTTTCAAAGCCCTATAACATGGGAAAAAATGATGAATTAGACTCCAAAGACCAAAAGTTACAGAGGTGATAAGAACATATATCCGGATAAGCATTTTCCTCACCTACATATTATGTAACCAAAGAAACTTCAAGACCTATAGCTACTCGAAAATATTCCTTCCACAAATGTGTGTACTATCTTTCGAATAACTCGTGTTAATAATGAATAATTCCAGAAGTCATCAAATTCAGTACGAATTGACCATACGCTGTTATAGAGAGTGTCCCACAAATACTGGGTCGTACTTAGGAAACGTGTAATATGAGTAAAAATAAACATAATTCCCATACATTTTTTGACGTCGTCCGCCACTGTAAAGTTCCTCATGAAGGAGACTTCTCAGTGATAACTTTTGAAGTAAGTCATCAATTGTCATACAATTTGAAGAGTATGCGATGCCATTGAGTGCTACCCTTTGAACAATACACAACTTTTTTGTCTCATTTATGAAACCAGGGTTGATTTACTACAAATTTTTCATGAATTGTTGGTGCAAACATTTCAGGGGGAGAAAGCATTCTTGCTTAATGACAATAAAACCAACCGATAAAAATATTTGTCAATAAAAATTGGATCCTTCACCATATTTTGAGTGCCAGAACAGTTGCATCATCCACCAAAATTCACCATGTTACAATGTAATCAGAAAATTATTCATTCGCCGTTAAAATTTTAGAAGGGTAACACCATTGAACTAAAAATATTTTACGAATACTTTGATATAATAATAGCCCTATAATAGCACCTCGCACAAGAATGCATTTCGTTAGTCGATGGAGACATACACGTTGGACATAAAATATAATCTGGGAATCAGTTCGTACTAGCACAGAGTAAATGTGGGTTTATACAGAAAATAAGATAAGATAAGGAAAAGGATAAGAAACAAGCCACAAATAGATCCGTTTATACAGATTAAATAAGAAATAAGAATCAATCAATAAAATCACAGCTTTCTTGACATACAATTCATATTTGCTGTCAATTCTGTCAAAAATTTCAGCAGCACATGCGCATTTGTATTTTCAGATAAGAATAAGATAAGAAGTTAAAAGTTGGCCATCTCTTATGTTATCTCTTATTTCTTATCTTATCCTATTTGGTGTATAAACGTTCCCATTGATTTATGTATGTTGAACATTCTTATCTTATTTCTTATGTTATCTTATCTACTGTATAAACCCACCGTAAGGATAATTATTCAATGGTTTCCTGGTTCATACGGATGTTTCCTATACTACATTCTTGAAATATCCTAAAAAGTTAAAATATCTAGCGAATTGAAATCAGGAAACCGTGAAGGTCAAGTTATTTATGGTACTTTCGAATGACGTCAGAGTATGATTAAAATGAGGTAAATAGAACCAGTATGTAGTGTGAATAGGGTTAAAACGTCACCACAATCAAGAAATATGCATAAAACTTTTTCAAATGATGATACGATGAATCTGGCAACGCTATCCTTTTTTCGAGGTCCAATCGTATTGGGAACCATTCCAGATTTGCTAACTTTTTGTGCTACATAACATACAAGCGAAAGTTTTTGATCAAAACGTTCACCTAGGAACGTCATCAGTAACCAAAAAACTTGGGTTATATTTTGATTTTTTTAGTCTATTTTGGCATGTGTGAACGAAGTTTATTATTTTCCGCAATTGCATTTCGATTTTTCAAAAATAATTTGGTTTATTGAACTACTAGTCCATGCTCTTATTCGTAGATAAAAGCTTTTTTTTAGTGTAAAAGTCTTTAAAATAATTGGAATTGAAAATTGGCCCTTTTGCACCCCTTTTAACACCTTTCGAAAAATGAGGTCCTGGGTAAAAAACATCTTTTGGTGTGAGTACTTTATTGACACGTTTATCAAACGACAATACTTTTTAAATTAAATCTGCGATAGTGTATCGTTATTTCAATCATTTGAAATAATTTTAGGGGAGTTCGAAGCTCTCTAGATCAAAAAATAATATGACTGTTCTGACACAAGGAATAACAAGTTTGAGGTATCATTCAGGATATTATGAAATTATTCATTTGAAAATGTAATTTAAGAATAAACTAGAGTTGAAATTTCTTTTAAATATTTCAAAAAGTGTCGTTCAGTGAGTATATTCAATATACCAAATTCGAAAAACATATAAGAAAAGTGAGGTGTTCTATGAGTCCATGTCACACGCTATGAGATGATCAGAACAAATAATGAATGTCTACAAACGGTCAAGAAATCTGATACACAGCCTATTTACATCGAGAAACATTTTGTCGACTGTATGCTATGCAAGACTATAGACGTATCAAACTTATCAAACTGCAAATATGGGACAGAGCCTTCAATATCACTCCCAATATTGTAGCTAGAATGCTTGACCTGGGAAATTGTTGTAATGTACTTCAACCAAAGGAATGAAGAATTAGATTTATTTTTAAGAGGAGGTAGAAGAGTTACATTCGAAGCTAAGTTATTTTTGTGTATTTTTGCGACTCTCAATTGACTGGAATAATGGAAGAAATTAATGATGTAACTGACTAGGTTCTCAAAATATGACGAAGGAGCTGATGTTTATACATATATCAGTGAATGTTTGGCATTGATTATATGTATTAGTGATGGGGTTTGTGAATATTATTGTTTTTTGCACAATGCCGTAGCAACTTTTCAATTATGAAGAGTCATGTTTTATATTGGCGTAGTATTTCCATTTACACTAAAATGTGTTATGGAAATACTGAACTATTACCAGTAATTTAATCGGTATGATAACGTGAAAATATTATTGTATAACATATAAGTAATGATTTGGATAAGGATTATCCACCCCTAGTTCCATTGGTAGAAGGAAAAGGTTGTGGTATCGATTAAATGATATCCAATCTCTCCGTATAACTCGTAGGCGCAAATTTCATAACAATTGATGAAACAAATATTTTGGAAGTTATCACTCACCATATCGTCGATAAAAATCAAAGAGGAGCGCTTTACAAGAAAAGTAAATAGGAACTCCTAGTATCATTTTACTTGGTAACGGTAAGCAAAATGGATTGAAAAAAAAAGTTGTGTCCTTTACGTAATTTCATCTTCTGAACATGAATCCAAAAAAATTATGCGCTTCTGAATCTTCAAAGTGGATCATTTACAAACAAATTCTTTCAGTCAAAAATATCTACTATATCATCACTAAAACAAATAAAAATTATAAAACATTGTTTTGTGATATGAACATAATTGAAGAATTACTTGAATATCATCATTTTTGAATTTTTTTTCTATAACAAATGTAATACAAAATATCGCAAACAAAACAATTGAAGATTAAAATGAAAGGGAAGTTATTGCTCATATCTGACCTCAAGAACGAAAATTACCAAACGCTTCTGAAGATAGGTTATGTTTACTCATAAACAAAGATCGGTTTGTTGTGTAAAGTAGTTTGTTTTTGATGCTAGTGATTGTGAAATGAGGTAGATTAAAAAAGTGTCTACAAATTGATAAAGACATTTTATACAATTTTTTATTGAAAATTCGTGTTTGAAAATGATCCATTTTTAAGATTCAGAACTACATAACCTCGAAAAGTATTACCTTTTCTTCGGACTCGTGCTCGGGAGATGAGACTTTAAAATTGACAGCATTTTTTTATCAATTCAGGTATGAATAGCCTGAGCTTACCTTTACCTTTTACTGCATGTTTCCGAAGAATGGCCCAATATTTGTGCGACACTCTTTGTAACAATATCAAAAATTTCAGATCAATCCACTCAAATAATATTTTGTATATCGTTTATTGTAATTTTATATACTGTCAACTTTCATCTAGTATATCTGTCATAATTTCCATTATCAAATTACACTGTATTTGTTGAGGTCGACTCAACAGGGTAAGTGTCATTCTGTAAATTCGAATAATTTTTTTCCGCCAGTCAGTTTTCTCAAAAAGCCGAATGTATGAAGTGAACCAAAAATATACACTCTGAGAAATTTTGTCACATAACTTCAGTAAAACTATATATTTGATATGTGTAAAATACGTTTGAAGAAAATTGTTGCATTTGAATAAGAATGGTCCAAATTTTGTGTGTATTTGTGTGTATACAGAATTGTATCATTACGGAACTGATGTATGCCTTGTTTATCACTACAACAATAATCAACTTTGCCATGAACAAACTGATTCATTACTTTAATTAGTTTGCAATTTCGGTCTTCCGAAAAACTTAATGAGATTGGTACTTTACCCCGAGCAAAATGTGTTTCAAGTGTCATACTTGAGCAGATTTTCAAATTTCTTGATTCGTAAGAGAACTAAATACTACTAGTTTCGAAGAATCATCAACTGAAAAAACCTTTTTTTGTACGTTGCTATTACCACGCTATTATCAACGTTCCTAAAATTCCTGAATTGAATTTTTAACAACTTCAAAAACATTCTCTATGACTTTTTGTGCGACAGACTGGCGAAATTGAAATTATCTGCGTCTCAATAACTCTTACCCCTGAGTGACATAAGTATTTTAAATAAGTATGAGTTTAAAACATTTTGTGAATAATAAATGTACTGAACTCCAAAACATGAATATCCCAATTGTAAATTTTTATGATGACTTCTAGTGGCAGTCTCCCATCGTAACTGGTCCCATGACATAGGTAATTGAAATGCAAATTGATTTGATTATAGATCTGTTTAGATCTTGCCTGAACTGAGGATCAACTCTGTTCTCTTTTCCTAGTTACTGTTTTGCTATGGTGATTTCAGTGTTACTTTTTACTACCTATGCATTAAATTCCACACACTCAAAGATTTTAATATTTCACTTGATCTTAGCATTTGCCATTTATATTCGTAGTATACTTGACTAAAATCAGCTCCCAACGATTTACGTAGATTCTTATTCCTTGTACAAGTTGCCACATTTTAGGGATCCCAAGGATACAAATGTTTTTCAATAAGTTGATCGATTTTTTGAAAACTATTAAACATTGCGTAATAATTGTTTCACTAATAAGTAAATAGATTTGCATTATACAACTCGGTAACGTTTCAAAACAAAGTAAATACGTGATAATAATGTGTCTTGGGTAGGGCTGAACCTCAAAAGTTCGTTCATATAATTGAATAACTACTGCTTCTTCACTTTATAAATCGTAGGTGGTACTTCTTTCGATTTTTGAGCAGATTTAGTTTACTGAAAAATATCAGAAGTTCGAAAACAATTACTACTATAGAAGCATATTAATGTTTTCTTCATCCACTTCATATACTGGTTATGATTCCGTAAATATACTAAAAAAATTTTGTATATCAGTAGAAGTAAGGGCGCGTTGGACAACTTCCCCCTCCTTCTCTCTTCGAACCAAACAGAGAAGGATTTCATGTAGTCCAGAAATATCACTTCTATCTAGCCGGATCATTCTACTTTCGATTACGTAGTTTCGCATGCGCATTGTACCCGCGCGAAATTTGAAATAATGATTTCTTTGTTGATCTCTGTCAGTTAATTCTTGTTTAGTTTGTAGTTAGCACATTATTTTTAGAATTCTTAACCGAGTTGTTGTTTTTTTTTAAATAAACTGTTTTCTTTTGAAAAAGTTAAACAGTACCGTAACACTATTATATATCAAATCGTTTACGATATTGGTGGTTGAAGAGGGCATGTAAAAAAGTTCCGCATATGTTAGTTACATATTATTTGCTGTACAGTGATAATAAGGTATACATATTAAGGACTGACTGAAAAGGCTCAAAGAAAGAATACCGTTGAAGCTATAAGAATATCCCATTTTCATATGAAGATATGTTTTTTTTTATAAAAATAACAAATTCTTTTTTTAACATTATTCAATTGATCTTTTCTTTCTCCAGATAAAATAAATGATCAAACGAAGTCGAAGAGGTGGCTTACATATTCATAAATATAAGCCACCTCTTCGAAGTGATTTCAGGCCTTCAAAAAGTTGCTTTGGAAATACAAAAGAGACTTCCTCGATGAGAGTGTAACACAAGGTAGAACAATTCAAATGTAAATATAGCGAAATTCAAAATATAGCAATTTGCGAGCAGTTATAAATAATTATCATATGTGATATTTGAAAATATGCGAGTACTTGATGTGTTTTTCCAATGTAGGTTGAGAAAAAAGTTATTGCGAGAATATAATTACTTCGAGGAAAAAGTGTGTTAAGTAATATTTTTTAAACGGGACATAAACGCAATGTCCTGAATGCCTAAACAACTGTATTGAGATCAGTTTCTTCTCGTTGGAGACATAAGAATATTAAATCAAATAAAAAATATACTTTATAAACGAAGAAAGTTGTTCTTATTTACAAAGCGTTAAAGTTCCTGTATAATATTAATGCACAATGAGTCAGTACCATCTCGATATAATGAACAAATTATAACTATGATTTATCTTAGTTGATAGACGTATAACTTATATAAAATAAATATATGAATATATGAAAACACAAATTTGTTGCTAATAGCAGTTGAACTACCTAACCTATGTGGTGATACCTGGAAATCAGAATTATAATGATCCAGTTATCAAACAACATCACATCACATTGAATATCAAAAAGAATGTACTCAGCTTCGATCAAATAACACAACCTAGATGAGTAATTCGCCGCTCCTTTTTGTAAGGGACATCTTCCCTCACCGGCAGTGTCGTGCGTTGTTTACAGAAATATTGAGGTTCAATAAAATAGTAATAATGGAAACCCTTTTGATGGAAGAAGAATTGTAAGGGTTATGGAATCATTGGTTAGAGTTTAAGTAGAAATAGGCAGTTTGCTATTTAAAATACATTGTTGATATATCGAACACAAATATCAATACTCTATCATCCGAAAAAAATAATTCACTATCAGGTCATTCAGGAACGTGTTTTCAAGTTTTGAACAGACTTCTCGTGGAATAATATTTTTATTGTGTTTTACACGGTACTCATTGGAAAACGCTGTATTATTTTTCTGTCTCCTCATGGAAACTAATATTCGTTGTAAAGTTGCAATTCATTTTCCATTTAACTCTATACTATGAGAGCTATATCATGAACTACTTCAGTATGATTCAATATTTTTCCAAGATTTTCTTCGCTATATCAACATTTGAATCTGTCTACCTTCTTTTACACTCTCATCGAAGACCTCTTCAGTATTTGTCAAGCACTGATTTTCCCATGGTTTAAATTTATTTTATTATTTTTCTTTACATGAACTTTTTACATCACATTCATAAGCCGCCTCTTGGACTTCTTTAAATCATTTATTTCATCTGGAGCGAAAATATTAATTAAATCATGATAAGAAGAAGATTCGTTGTTTTTAGTAAGGAAAACATGATATCTTCATATAAGAATGAAATGAACTTACTATAGTGAGAAGATTTAACATGTCGAATATGTTGAGAATGATTCTCCACATTCAAACACAAATAGCTGCACTTCATCAAATTTATAATTTTTTATAACTTATTGTCAATGTACAACGGATATTATGTAACTAGGAGTAATGTACCTAAGTTTGTGGGACTTTTTACATGCCCCTTCTAACTACCAATGTCGCAAACGACTTGTTACAAAATAGTAATCCAAGATATCTTCACTCTTTTGTAGGAAAACAGTTTTTCAAAGAAAACACTTTCGTTATCAATAAACCCGAATTACTACACAAGAATAAACTGACAGCGATTAACAAAAAAATCATTATTTGAAATTTGGTGCGGATACAATGCGCATGCGGACCTGCTGGATCAATTTAAGATTTTCCGGCTAGACCCTTGACATAAATATCTCCTCCACAAAAACCTTTTTCGTAAATTGTAAAGAAACAATCACTAGCAATATTGAAACCTTCCAAAAATTATTTTCAGATCTTTCAAACTTTTAAGGAATATTTTTGCAGTCAGACAATTCCGAAAAATTAATCAAATTGAGCATTCTTTCATGGTAATTCATTCGTAAATCAGATATATGAACCCCAGAACAGACTTTAAACAGACATGACCATAGGAATTAGTTTTGAAAACTCTGTTTCCAACTGAAAGTGGATGGAGTTACCCAGAGCGCCACTGCCTGTATTACTGTCAAAATAACTGAAGAAATTTGATTGAATATGTTCATATAGTTCAATTCATTTTGTTGTCTGTGATGTAAATATCCATGTAGGTACTTTGATATTTTTGAGATCCTTGAAAAATGTGAGGCAACGAGTATAAACTATTTGGGCTGCAGATATTGCCTGTAAAACGGAATGTAAATTGACACACATTCTGTACCCTTTTGCACATTTTATGCATGGATAGGCTGATTTTTTCTTGAAAAATAAACTGATGTACAAATACGTTGTAAGTATATTTTTTGGATTTGTGCTTACCTCATTTTCATCACCTTTTTATTTCGACCTTCCCATACAGGCTTTCTCACTTTATTTTGTGTTGTCTCATGCGAATCTTTTTGCAGCTCCACGAAAACAATTTTGTTTTTTTCTGACTTTTTTTACAGATGTCGGAATGATTATGATGCAAACAGGCATGGTCAAACAAAACCTAAACACCTATCAAAGATACTTGGATGGTAGGCCATCCCAAAATATATTCCATGCTTGGCGCAGCTAGTGATTGTTATTCAATGTCATTTTTGATGTATCACTATCTATATGGTTGCTAATCATTAACAAGTGTACCTCAAGTATCCCCACTAACGATTTATCAGCCTCCTGATACGAAATATTTTTTGAGAAGAATACATAATTATAGTTTTTCACTGAATCTCCTCAGAACGTAGTTCAACTCCGGATCAGTTAAGCTAAAATACAGTTACAAGGGATTGACCAATCAATGGCAAATCAACTTAGTTTAATCCACCCTGCAGCCTTGAGCTGAAACGTTTTGATCACACTCTTTTGCAAACGGTAACTATTTGTACCTCAAACAATTGAAAAATGTTAAATAAAAATAAAATTATTTGAATATATTACTTGAGAGCCCTTGTGATATTCTTTCACAAAATGTTACATCGAACAATTAGCATTTTGCCTTATTCAACAAGAGCCAAGAATACAGGGTGGTCACTTCTTTAATGGGATTGTATGGGTAACTTCCAAACTATACTGGTAAGAAGGTCGATTAAATGGAGAAAAAGTTGCACATCTGGAAGCATAATCTATCGGTGGACACTAATCGGAAATATAAGGGCCGGTTCTTGAGACATGACGACAAAAATGAATTCGATCATTTCTGTTTTTTGATTATACTTGATTTATTCTCAGAAATATCAAAAAATAAATAAAATCCTCAGGAATATTTTTAATAATAAAAACCTCAGGAATGAGGGTATATTCTCTTTGATTTGACGTCCTCAGATTTTTTATCCAACGTTTCGTATTCCCAGGACCATCCTAAACTATTTTTTTGAATACGGACCTGGATATTTTATGACACTGTTCGAATTAACTTTTTATTCTGAATCCAGAGGTGTATCATACAATGTCATTTGAAGAATGGTTTCGGGTAATAACATAAATGAGAATCCTGATTATTCAGTTATTCGTTTATTTCAATCAGAAAATGCAATATTTTTCATTTGAAAGGCTAGTTCTCAATCGTCCTTGCGCGATATGGACAATCCACTCGAGATGTACAGAATACTCTACAACAAAAAAACAGTTGAATTCAGTAACTGGTACCTATCTGACATGAAAAAAAAATGTTTTGATAAGATAAATGAGTCCGAATTAAAAAAAAATTGTTGAGAGTGGTGCTGAGAATACGAAACGTTCGATACAAAATCTGAAGTCGTCCAATCAAAATATAGAAAATTGAAAATTTACCCTCGAGTGCGAATGAAAAATATCGGAAATAGTTTTTGAGGTTTCTGAAAATAAATGAATTATAACCAAAATACAAATCTAATTTAAATCTAAAAATTATCTAATTTACTTTTTTCGTCATATCTCAAGAACCAGCCAGATTATGCTTCTAGATATGCAACTTTTTCTCCATTCAACCGACCTTCTTGCTAATATGGTTTGGAAGTTACCCATAAAATCCCATTAAAAAAGTGGCCACCCTGTTTTCTCTTTCGAGAGATATTAGTTACCAAGCAATATCTAATGATTAACATCAATGTGATGAAAACAATTATGAATACTCAGAATCAACTAAAAAATTACAGTAATTGTCAGTCACACATTTAGAAGTTAGTTCACAAATATTGTGAAAGTAGATAACATTGCATAATATACAGTGCGGCTTTTAATAGCCCCACCCCCACTTGTTAACTTCTAAACAGTATGACATACAAACTTTTGAAAAAACGGTTGGAGAGTATAACCGATACTACGTTTTGAAATAAAACACATTGTAATTGCTTTAGACGAAGCTCGAGAAGGCAAATCAACTTAAAAGTTTTTGAAATCAAGGGGAGGCAACTGTCACGGAATTCCAAAAATTTTCAATGATGTGACACATGACCCCCATGCCATTTAAATTTTTTTAGTTGATGTGCCACCCCGCGCCATCTATTGAGCAATCACAATGTGTTTTATTTCAAAAGGTAGTATCGGTGGTACCCTCCAAACAGTTTTTTATGTCTGTACGTTAAACCGATGAAAAGTTAACAGGCGGGGGGGACTATTAAAAGCTGCACTGTATGATGACTGTAAGATGGGATAATGTCAATGGTGTCCCAGAAAATAATGAAATAAAATGAAAAAATAACTCAAAGTTCTTCACAATTTAAATTCGACACACAGTCATTCCAGGTCATATTCCAACAAGAATAATAAAAAATAAGATGCATCGATCGATATGTATCAACAGAGTGATTAAACGTGAAAAATAAATAAACAACCAATTTTTTTTGGGTTTCTTAGGAAGCATCATATTTCTTGACAAATGAATAACAACATTCATTCTTCTCAGGAAATATTCCACGTCCTATAACTGCAAAACACATACTTGGGAAAAATCCTGGCATTGCTAAATTTCTGCTCGCCTATTGCTAGTCATAATCATAACGGGCTTTGGTACTATCATTGCAAATACATAGTAATTAAAAAATCTAAAAGTTTAAATATTATCACAATTTTTGTTTATAATTTTTGCCAAGGTTCTTTAATTTTTCCCAATCCAAAGTCCCATCTGTAAGCAGAGCAGTAGGTACCAACTTAGGAAAAGAAAATCGGATTTTTTCTTTGTCCCATATCCAGGATACAATGTGATTACCACACTCGACTTTGCAAACAAAAAATAACATGTGATTATAGAGTCTCAACAATGGTGTATCTGAACTCAGTTTTTAATCGAGTGACTATCTGGAAGAATTTTTTTTCAATATTCAACTTCCTCAAAAAGTTTGATTTCATTCAGAAGCGTCCTTTGAAAATTTGAGGTGTCAAAATACAAATACAAAGCCACAATAAATGGGTGCAGGTTTCGTCAACAAATTGGTATCATCAAAAAATTACTTAAAACGCTCAACAGTGATGAGAAATGTTGAGACTTCTTCACTTGTCGAAAGGACACTGCAGTAATATAGTAATACAGTACTACAGGAAGGTGTAAAAACGAATATTCCTTATAAAAAGACTGTAGTGCATTAGTAAAGTAGAGGAAAAATTCGTTAAAAATTCAATAAATGACTTTTGGAAAAACCTCTAGAACTATCATTTGCATTTGCGTATTTTAACGATGAAAAATAATTTATACAGTGTGATTCGTGTGGGCGGCATGACGTCATTTACACTTTTTTTAATGGAAACGCCCATTTTTACTACGAAACATGAAATAACACATTTTTCACGTACACTAAGGTTATTCATGAGTATAGTTGAAATTTGAAGGCAATAACAACCTCAAAAACAACTCAATCAAATGTTCAAGTTTTGCAGTGTTGGCTGCCTGACAGTAGCCAAAACGATGAATAAATTCCCTTTGAACATTGTTAATAACTGAGGTATTTTTCTTATTTCGTGACGAATTCTTGCTATAAAATCTTAATTTTTCCGGATTTTTATCGAACACTCTACTTTCCAAGTATCCCAACAAAAAGTAATCTAGATGTGTCAAATCTAGCGACCTGGCTGGCCTCTCAATCAGCCCTCTTCTTCCTATCCAACGATTCGGGAATACCTCTAAATAAGAGCGAACACGTCCTGCATAATTTGGAGATGCACCATATTGCTTGGAGAAAATATAATTTTTTTGATGATCACGTTTCCATTTATCGGGATATAATATAGTGCAGGAATAAGGTCGTATTGAAAGAAATCTGAATATTTTGCTCCGGTTAGCGGCTCATCCAAGAAATGAGGATGTTGGGTGTGACACTATAGGTAGAAATCCACGACTCTGAAACCAAAATTCCAAATATTTTTTGAATATAATAATAATAATAATAATACTCCCCCATAAACACTCTCTAAGTGTACCCAAAGGCATAGCCTGTGCGGGTAGAGGACGGCTATCATTATTTGCGGTGGCGCGCTAGGACGACTTACTGATTTTTGGTGGCTTATTCACTTTTCAGCTGTAGGAAAACCCGGAAAATCTACAGCACCACCTCGGGTGGTCGTTGTGCACTCCAAGCTAGCATCAGACGAGATTGGCATCTAGACAACTCACAATACACTTGCTTTTCAACAAGGCATGCGGTCGCCTATCGATCCGATAAAAAGTAGATGAGAAAAATTTTCTTGTACCTACATCGGGCTCGAACCGACTATCGCTATGCTGGAGTTTTGAACGGCCTGTACCTTAGACCGCTGATCCACCGACCACCTGGCAAGGCCCACTCCAATGCGAAGGAAAATTGTCTATTGTCTTTTTCGACGATTGCTAAATGTCTTCCGTTATGATAATTTTGTTTAGAAAGTGACTAGTAATCATTTGACAATGCGGAAGACGATTTGGTTGAGCCGCAATACTCAAAACCTATTTTTGAAAATTTTGGGCCCCAAAATCGATCATTGCAAAAATTAGAGGTCCCAAGTGAGCCTTCGGTCTAGGATTAGCCCGAGATCTTGGCCTGCTGCTGCCATAGTATGTTTCTATCGGCAATGGAAATCGTCGCACGTGGGTAGAGTTCTCTACTCACGTCGTTCAGTTGGGTTTTTTTCACGTTCACATCTTCCAGTCTAAGAACGGGTTTTGAGTTTGTCTACTGCTCTCTGCAGGTTAACAACACCCATGTCCCGATTCATCGAACTCGCTAGTAGGGTCGTGTCGTCGGCGTATAGGGATATCTTGATGTGCTCTGTTCTAGGTATATCGCTGGTGTACACCAAGTAAAAGGTAGGCCCCTTGTGGTACACCATCGTGGATTTCTCTCGTGTCTGGGAGAGGTTCTTCAACTCTTACTTGAAAGGTTCTCTCTCATAGGCAGGAACCTATCTACATCACCAGACCTCTGGGAAATACTGTGTGATCCATTCAGTAACTAACGCCGTCGTGCCAGACTCGGTTGAAGGCCTTAGATACGTCGAGCAAGAGAAGATGTATACTCCTGCCCCTGTGTAGTGCACTCTTGCCCCTGTTTAGCTCTGAGGTGGCTTACTCCACCAGCCTCAGTGCTTGCATCTCCATTGAGTGATCCCTTCGAAATTCAAATTGTTCATCTGGTAGGACATTTCTGTCAGCCTTCTCAGGACAATTTTCTCAGCGAGCTTTTCAACGGAACTGAGTAGACTAATAGGTCGGTAGTTCTACGGGAATGTTGGGTTGTGGCCCTGCTTGCGGATCATGACCACGGTAGCATGCCTCCACTTCTTCAGGAAGTGTCTTAGTAACGTGAGTACTTGGCTATCCGGGAACTTTTTCAATATCTTCTTAGATATTGCGCCCGCTCCAGGCGCCTTCTTCACGTTGAGCCATTTTATGTGCGACCTAAGCTCTTCCTCAGAGGCAGGGCGAATAACCTCGTCCTCATGCTTCGGTCTTCCAGCAAGGAATCGCGTTCCTGGTCGTCATTTCTGCTATCGTCTGCAAAGGCTGTCGCCTTATCTTCGGTGGAGTAGGACATTCCGCGTTCTCCGTGGATAGGTGGGAAGTCCACCCTCTTGTTCTTTCTCCGTTTAACAATTTGCCAAAGCTCCTTGTTTCCAGGTTCAAGATCTTCGAGAGTTTCTGCCCACCTCTCATTTTGGTAGTCTGAGATCTCGCGCTTGACTTCATTAGCCTTATTGCTGGCTCCCACCTTTTACCCAGGAAACAGTGACCTCAGATAAGTCAGCCGCAGCCTGTTGAGCTTCCTGATAAAGTTAATAATCCTCTTAGGGAACTCATTGTACGACTTCAGAGGGCCCCGCTCCGTAGTGGTGGCGGCTTCAAGGACGTGAAGGAGTTCTCAGAACTTACTTTTCCATCGTCGTTCTGGATTCTATTGGGGATTTCTTCATTAGCCTTGGACAGTATCTCTCTGAAGGCGGTTCAGTCTGTGGTCCTTTATAAGACTGTCCTGGGTTAGCATACATACTACTGGGTTATGATCCGAGTTCAGCTCCAGTTCCTGGAAACGTTCCTTATTAGCGCAACGTCAAGGACATATGGCCTACCGTTGTGTCCGTAGTTCGTAGGCTCGGCTCGTCGTTTTGGTCGATGTGTCGCCATAGTCGCGCGCCATTCGCATTGATGGACATACTCCAATATCTGCGTTTGGCGTTTAGGTCCCCCTCAACTATGGATGGATTGTTGGATTTCACTGGCAAAGTATTCAGGGATTCGTCCCAGATGATATTATTCGGCGGGTTGTAGACAGAGACTATCGTGAAGTTACCTCCGTTCGTCTCGATAGTTACTCCCAAGGCCTCCGTTCCGTGTCTCCTAGCGTCGTCGATACCGTATTGCATATCTGTTACCGCGCGTTTAATCATTTTGGCTACTCCACCGCCTCGCATTCTGATGCGGTCTTTCCTGAACATCATATAGTTTGGTACGTTAACGTAATCGTTGTTGACGAAGAAACTTCTCGAAGTCTAGCTTCTTGTTTGAGTCGTAGTTCCAGAAAACAATCTTCAGCGAGGCTGGTGTTCTCCTCTGGTGTTTACGCATTCCTGGTCTTTGTCGCAGGGGTTTTTTTGATCAATGACTACAGCCCTGAGTGCTTCTGGAATAGCGCGTTGATCATTTTGATTGCTGCGGTTATCGAAGTCAGCGGGTTTGCTGGTTGATTTTCAGGTCCTAGTGCGTTTGTAAAGCGTTTCTTAGCCGGGGTGCTCGCAGTGCTGTTGCTCTCAGACTTGGGGTATGAAGGACTATACCTGTAGCTCGCTGTCTATGGCCACCACAGTTATAGCACTTGGCGGTCTTGGTCTTTGCTGCTTGCGTACTTTCCGGTGTACTTCACACAGATGGGCTCTGCATAGCAGTTCCAATGCGAGTGACCGAGCCCTTGGCACCTATGGCATTGCCCAACAGTAGCCACGAGATTTATTTTGTCCGTTAGTTGGTAAAAAGTTCGCTCTGCCTTGGGTACTATCACTAGTACTAGGGGCTTTGGCTTCTTCTTGTTGTTGTAGAGCCTTTTTACTGACTGACTTGCCATCTTTTGGTAGTCCTCTAACGATATTGGATGCACTTTCATGCCGTCCGCGACATTCTTAGCGTTCGTGAACGCCACGCTTTGGTTTTTGAAATGCTTATTCAGCACGGGCCAAATTTTCTCCCTGCTGATGGTTATTAGCGGGATGCTAGCCTTCTTGGCCTTGGACACCTGTTATTGGACCGCTGGTGTCTTGAATTGGTTTTTCTCCTCTTAGGTTGGCCTCACTGAGCCTACATGACTCTAACTAGCTACGGGGGTTTCCCCGTTATTAACCACAGTGTTGAGTTCAGGTACGGGAGCCCTTGGCTCAGGTACTCGAACAGAAACTGTTTTGCTTTCTTCAATTTTGTTATTCATGTCCGATTGGCTACCAACACTGTTCAGCAAATTTCGCAAAAATTCTTCTTCTGCCTCCTGGCGGAGTTCTCCGGTTTTCATCTCGCTAGAAACGGTTTCCCGATCGGAAAGCTCTTCATCGTGGTATGTGCCTCTGGGTTTGACGGGGATGTTAGAGTCATCCTTGGACTCTAACCTTGAGCGGGCGACAAGGCCGACGTTGAAAATCAATTTCATGGACAGTAACTCAAAAGTAAAAAAATATGTTCAAAATGAACTGTCAACCTAAACTATAACGTCCACTCACCTCAATACGCTTCGGACATCATCTTCTTGGCTGCTGAAGCAACTGGCTTGATACACCCAGGGTTCTCTGAATCGATCGCACTGCAGGATACTAGGTGTTGCTTTTCAACGCTCTTCACTGTCTTTGACTACTGACTGACACTTGTTGAAGATCACGAACATGGCCAAATTCCGGTTGTTTAAGTTCGGCTCTGCTCACCATGCTTTGGCTTATAGGTTGCTCCTGGAGAAAACATTCTTGTTCAGTCAGGTCAACCATTTTTCATAACATGAAATTTACTACTCCCTGGACACTTACAATACGCTGCTTTGTAGCAAAGACAACATAAGACATGTAAGAACAAACTTTAAATTACCAATATGTAATGTCCAACATTCGATACTAATATGAGTTTCGTAATGAGATACTTGACCGCACTAGCGCGATAAAGTTGTAAATTATTATTATTTTTTGTTTTTTTAAATCTCATTCGTATCTTTACCAGGATTTAGCAAGCACTGTTTGAATTGCTTCATTTGACTCAAATTGTATGTATCAATCTATACTCTCATATGCGAAACTCATCACTACTAAATTTTACTAAATTGAAATGAAACTTAATGAACTTCATGAATATTAACTGATTTTGAGTAAATAATCAAATATCAAACTCCCCTCATATTATAATATGAATCTTTACGAAACTTAAATATCACAAATCTACATTATCGACGTACGGTTTTGGAGCTTTTATCACTGACAGCTATAAAAAACAGTATTGGTCGCTAAAGCTACCAAATGGTACACAATTTATACATTTCATTTGGTTGCTTTTGAAGTTTGTATTGCCATTAAATGTCATAGGTAGGTACTTTTACAAATAATATTAATTTTTCTTATTCAGTATCATTTCAACTATACTCATAAATTTCCTTAATGTACAGAAAAAAATGTATTCTTTCATTTTTTGTGATAAAACATTGAGGTTTTCCATTTCAAAAAAAGTGTCGATAAAGCCATAACTGTCTACATGAATCACTCTAGTTAAATAATTTCAAAATCGAAATAAAAATGGATGGGTTCAAAAGTTATTGAATTTTCAACGAATGTATTCACTACTTAACGGATGTACTGTATACAGTGTAATGTGTAAATGAGCCTATAATCAGAACATTATTCGAAGAATCATAAGAATGATGGTGTGATTTAACCCTGTGGATTTTTTAATTGTTACTTTTTCGGAACAAATCGTTGCCTGTTTTGCATTTTTGTCATTGCCAGAAATTTCGAATAATTTTCTTATCGACTCTAATCTGTTATGTTCAGAGAAAGTCATGAAGACAAGGGAAAAAAACTAATAATATTTTCCAAATTTTATTGGTTGTAAAAGAAGGAAATTACCTATCAATCAGTTGACTTGATAAAGTTTCTTAACCAATTTGGACATTTTCGTCGAGTGTGATAATTCTACTGGTGATAATTTTCCGTTGTGTAAACTCATATGTTCGCGAGGTTAGAAAACACCAGACTATTCCGTTACGGAATTCTGGTAAATTATTCACTGACAACATTAGTTGGGGTTTATTGTTGGTTTATGCAAAAGCAATTCATAATCTAGAAGAAATATTCCACATACCAATACATAGACGAACGAATCCCATGTTATTTTTTGGTGATTTGCACTAGGTACTAGCTTGAAAATCTCCTGCGGAAGTGTGTTACTACTAACGAAATTTTTTTGTCTGGTCCGTCGTGCAGTGGCTACGTTCAGGAAAGGCGTCAGGGCCATACAATTGGTTGGCCGAGCAAGTACGTATACATTATACATCACATGATCGCAAAACGTCACATCATTCTTCACTGAATTTCTGTATTATTTTCTAGATGGTATGTATATGTGTGTGGTATGTCTGTGTGTATGAATACTCAATTGATCGATCTGAAAACCAAAATTATTTCACATTGCATTGTTTCCTCATGATGAGGAAAAAGCTTCAAGATTTAATGAATAGATAGATTTATTGATCAAAGAAGAGGTTAGCCCCTATTGATATGCGAAATCAAATAAATACATGAAGAGAAAAATGAATCAGGTAAAAAGTACATTTCGTAGACTTATTGAAATCAGTTTTATAAGGTCACAAATTGAAATTGAGTGAACCAAAATATTGTCCGGACAATTGAAATAGTAAAGACAAATAAGTATAAAGCCTAGTTCATGTAAGTAACTCAAAAACGGAAGAAAGTTGAACTATTGGAATCGTGTAGACACGTTCATGATAAAACGCAAGGTAAGGTATGAACGGTAGGGTAACGCGACAGTTGATCAACTTTTAACTTTCTGCGTTGTGTTCTTACCTCTAGTCAGAGTGCCTTTAAAGACGATGTATTCCGAATGAAGATAACTGATGGTGTGAATCGTAATATTGAAAATGGGGTATGGACGCCTGTGGTATCACTCAATGAGAACAAATAAAGTTTTCCCCTTCACCACACTAGTAATTTCATTCAGTTTAGTAATCCTACTGATGAAGTTAACTTGGTTAACGAAATGTGCATCTAGTAATTAAATTACTAGTGTGGTGAAGGGGAAAACTTCATTTGTTCTCAATGAATCGTAATAAGCACATCCATTCATTTCTGTTTTTACTGAGTCCACAACAATAAGAACAAGAAGAAAATACTGAAGAACCAGGTATCTACTATTCTATGAGTTCAAGTATATAACTGTCAATTATTGTGTATATTGTGCCAGTTGCCATTTAGACGACGAAATTTGGCACAAAACCCAGGAAATTTGCGCAGGCAGACGGATTGAGATGCAGATTTTGCATTAGAATCGTTAGCCCATGTAGAAACTTTGTTTGTATTTTGTTTCCCAGAAAGTGCATTCTTTCAACTGCATAATTTCAATTGATGGAAAGAATTCATATCTGCCACAAAAAACACCCGAACTGTACGAAATTTTGCACCCGGGGGTTTATGATATCATGAAATCTGAATATCATGTCCAAATTAGCCCCCTTTACACCTGGAGGTCACGACGTCATTAAGAACATCATTCCCTAGAGTTCCTGCTAAACTTGTAATGAATTAAGACAAACTCGTGCCCCGAGGGTTTTGTAGGCCGCTCGTCACGAATTTGACATCGTTGATTTGTCCCGGAGGACCTGGTGCACCGGACTACCTGACTAGTAACGCCATCCCCTGGAGTTTTGATGGAACAACTCACCGATTCGTTGCAATCTCTTCATCTGGGGTTTTTTCGGGTCACTCTTCGCGAATTTGACTTCGGTGACCTGCCCCGAAGGACCTGGTCCACCGAACTACCTGACTAGTCGTCATCCCCTGGAGTTTTGATGGAAAAATTCACCGATTCGTTGGATACTCGGCGTCCGGGGGTTTTTCGGGTCGCTCGTCACGAATTTGTATTAACACACTTCAAAATTCTTTATGAGTTCAAAAGATTGTAGTGCAAGGAAAAATATATGGTATTGGCCCAAATAATATGTAGGCATTATTTCCAAAATAGCTGAAATTTTTAATTACTAACACCTCACTCCCAAACTTTCGTATTGAAGATCGTCTTGTAGACTCCCACCTCAAGTCCATGTCGAGAACCAGCCAGTGATAATGAGACTCTGTTATTTTTCTCTCTTCTATATAGAATATGCTTGTGCTATTTTTATAGGGATAGTATCACTATTATTAATGATTTGAAGGACAGCGTCAATTCGGAAAATTGACCAGTCAGGTCGTCCGGTGCACCAGGTCCTCCGGGGCAGGAGTTTCTCTTGATTTATCAAAAGTTAAATAGGAACTCCAGGGGATGACGTTCCCAATGCCGTCCTGACCCCCAGGTATACAGGGGGCTCATTTGGACGTGATATTCAGATTCCACGACATAAGGAACTCCCAGGTGCAAAATATCGTACAGTTTGGGTGTTTTTGTGGCAGATATTAATTTTTTCTCATCACTTGAAATTATGCAGTTGAAAGAATGCACTTTTTGATGCACAAATGTATTTTTCATGAAATATGGAAATCAAAATACTAACAAAGTTTCTACATGAGCTAAAGATTCGAATGCAAAAAAACGCATCTCGCTCGATCAGTTTGTCTTCTTGAATTTCCTGGGTTTTGGTGATTTCAGTGCCTTTACACGCCTAATTTAAGTGCAGCCTAGATAATAATTTCACTAGCATTTGCGAAACCTATTTCACCTATTTTTGTGAACCGTACATTTCCATTACTTTATCTTTTGTTGTAGCGTTGCCTTACCTTGCGTTTACGTGAACTAGCCTCAAGTACCATTAATTGTAACAGTAAGAATTCTCCTAGAAATCTTGACACTGGGAAATGATTTCATTTATATCATAGAATGCATTCAAGGTAATGAAAGTTTCAGTTGGGACTTGAATCTGAAGATGTTGCACTATTTCTTCAATGCGTCAGGTAACATGTTGTACATGTGGGACCCAGCATACCTTGATGACTTTTTGTTACTACTGTACTCAACCGTGTCTAAGCGAAATTAACTTTTCGTACGTGTTGGGTACATTGTAGGCGGGTCGTGCAGGCTGTGAAGCCTCACAAGCACTTCGACCTGCAAAGTCTTTTGTGCGTGACCCTTCATCTATTCAAAACCCGGGATTCTGAGACTTCGTGCGAAGTTTATCGGTTTCCTGGGAGCTGCTTTCCTGATGCCGAAAAGCGTTACGGGTGCCCCTTTCAGTAATTTGAGCCTCTTGCAGAAAAGCATTCGCAAAGCAGATTCTCGCAGTAGCGGCAACTATCACTCTCTGATTTGCCCATCTCTTTGAGGTGATACCCCAGAAGGCAGAGCGCGGTGAGTATTTCTGCTACCCATTTCAAATCTTTTTTGTCTAACTCGAGAAACTGTTTAGCTTTCCTTGGCGATATGCTCACTAGCCTTTTCGCTCGTCTTTGTCCTGGAACTTCATTCCAGTGAGATTTTATTTTATCGAATTCCCAGCAATGAAACTGTTTTTTCAAGTGAGCTTTGGTCTGGGCCGGAAAGTGGTGTGTTTGCCCCTTCTCTGGTAGGGCAGTCTGCTTCCCCATCGCCTTTGAAGCCCCTGTGACCTGGCACCCAAAGCAGGGTTGCCTGATTGTTTGCTAGTTGTTTCAGGGTCGTGTTGGGTACTTGTGAATGTCTTCATTTAGTGTGAAACCAGACTAGAATAAAATCAAGTGCGACAAATTCCTAGTTGTGACTTTCATTTCTGAATCTTACCTGATATGTCAATTAGTTTATATCTACTTCAGTTTTTGAATGCGAATAAAGAATGATATTGGATCAATGTCAATCATATATTGATGGAAAAAAAGTTTCAGTACTTCAGTATACATGCACTAGTTCAAAAAGAAACTGAGATTGCTCTTAACTTATTTTGGTTTCAGTTATACATGGTAGCTCACTGAATATTTAATACACTTCATCAACTTCTGGGAACAATAACAGATCAATTTTATTTAGAAGAAGGTCATCTTTTGGATGATACGTGATATTTCCTACTTTAACATTATGAGCGAGGGATGCATCTTTCCAAAAATTTAAACGTAAAGTTGTGCATCGTTAGAGAGCTATTCCAATTATATCATTATTTTTATTTCCGTGAAGCCCCCAACGCACAGAACGCGCTGGTATCCTTTATCCAAATAACCACTCCCAACATCCGTGGGGTAACTATTGGTCTAAGAATCATGTGTTCTTCAGTATAATTATTAGATTCGAGAGCAGTGAGTGCAGAATGGTTTGGGTTGAGCCTGCGGAGTTCATTGAATCTCAATATTTAGTCCGTTTTCCCCATCTTTCCGCACGATGTTTATTTTGCCAGGAGCTGAAAACTGTTGAAAATTGTGACACTTTGATGGTGGAGAAGGGCTGCATTAGGCTCATTGGCTTGTACTTGCCTGAGTGAGGAATGAGTAGTTCCACAACGTCCTCAATTTTATAAGGCCCCACCAGCGTCTCGTGTATACCGTAACGATCGTAGCACCGCGTTATGTCTGTGGATATAGGCCGAGACCACAGAAGCTTGACGAACTGACAGCATCTGTGTCTGGGCCTCGATACCAATCTTATTAAAAAAATAATCCTGAGAGGCTATTTTGAATCTCTCGGTCTCCGAATCAACCTGCATCTAGATAAGCTTAGGTATTCGATGTTCTTGAAAATACCCTATGCATTGGCTTATCCTTGTGAATTTACAGAAGTACTTCAATCTCTTTCGACAAACTGCTAGAACTCAGTAGAGCACATCTCGGGGTTATTTGCTCACTGGCCACTGTAAACTCAAACACCACATGCATAAAATCGGACTTGCACAAGATGCAGTGCCGTCTATGAATGGAGGAGGATGAAACGGCTAAACACTTTTTATGTACATGCCCCAGCGGCCAGAACCAGATTTTCAACATTTGGCAATACGACAGTAAGGCCAGAGAACTTGGTAAATTGTTCTCCCAATGTACTCCCTAATTTCGTTAAGAGTTAAGAAATTGGATATACTGCGAGAAATTTAATATAACCATAGGGTGAGCCACAATTGGCCGCAGTGGAGGGCCTGATGTGGGCCCACTCACGTTCAAACCTAACCTCAATCTCCGCAGTTTTAATGTGAGCTTCCGGCTGAACGAGTCCCCATCACGTGACAGAGTTTGGGTCTCCGTGTTCGGTGTTTTATGCGAGACCAAGTTCTTCGGGTGAATGGTTGCTAGTACCGCCCAGAGCCAAGCAGGGCCCCAAGGATAATGACTCAATCGGGCGTCGCACTAATGTCAGCAGCGGATCAGAGTTTCCGAAACTAAGTGACGCCCACTGGTCGGCCCCGTGGGTTGCCGACTTAAAAAGGAATATTACGATCTCCCTCCTTTTCATGATTGCGTATCATGTAGATAAATGGATCTGAACTCCTGTGTAGTTAAGGCTTCATCCAGGTTTCATTCGATTAAAGAGTCCAACCTCAAAAGTCCAAGTATAATTGTGGCACGGAAGATTCAGGATGCAAGCTTTTATGAAGATGCATCGTTTTATGAATTTTCACGACAAGTTGTCGCAGCTCCTTGATTTTATCACTGCAATGATTAGAAAAGAGTAGTTTTGGAATGGGAAGCATATCAATTGCAGCAACTTTGTGCTTACCTGGCACTTTTGAAACCACATCTGTTCAAGTATATTGCTAATACTTGTCGAGGAGATGGTTTTCAACAACGTTTACCTCTTGAGAGCGGTATCAACATATATGTCCCACAACACGCTCTGTATCTAATGTCTACTAGATCAGGGTGTTGACACAATCCTGAAAGGTCATTATTAATCTCTCGGTCTGAGTGATCAATCTACTTGACCTGGGTAATATGAATCTAAAATTTTGAATAAACTACTGTCTACTAGCTGAACATCCACGTATTTCTCGCTTCATTCTTTCATTTGATGAACCCTGATACGTTTGTCGATCCCGAATTCCATTTCGATAGCATCTAGACCCTTTTATCCCGGGGCATATAGTTTGCACGAGAAGGTTTTGCATCGAAAGGTTACTCTTACTCTACTCGAAGTATTAAATTGATTGACCTTCATAGAATTGCTCTATCTTTGACTGTTACCAAGCTGAAAAGTTCATTTGGATTTATTTTTTCTATTTCTACTCATGAAATTTTTTATGACAAACCTTCAATCTGAGCATAAACAAATCATATATTTTCAGAATCTGCATAAAATTTTGCGCATACAGTGCGGCTAGCAAGTGAATCTACCAATTTTGTATTTTTCGCGATTTTTAGGGGTCTATACCTTTGGACATTTTGCAATTTTTCGAATAATTTTGTTTCGATTAACTTTAAATTCACAGAGTTTTCTAATTTCATCATTCTGAATCGATTGACGTTCGCAGAATTGCTATATCTTTAACAATTCTCGAGTTGAAAAGTTTATCTGGAGTGGACAGGGGTAATTTTCCTCCATATGGTGGAATTCGTGAAATTCTTGATATTTTTTGATGTGAGCTCTAAGCTCTTTCCACAATCTCCAAGACTAAGCAGTTTAATTTATAAAATGCTCGTTACTAAACACTTTCAAAAAGTAATTCTATTAGTAGAGCACCAAGCACTAAGCACTTCTCAAACTGTTATATGTTTAAGGGCCGATTCAGATACATTCGTGCCCACCCTACATTTTTAACCCTGCATTTAATATTCGAACTAGAACAAAGGTCTTTTTCGAGCTTTCGAAATGCCTCGAGGCCTTCAGCAGTCCAAACAGAGAAAGCTACCATTGATCTGATATTCATCGAGATAATAGTTTTGATTACATTATCATCAATTCGACTCTTCTTATGATACTTATAATACTACAGAACTAGAAATTTGACACGTTGAAGATTTATTTGGGTTAGCATTCATAATATTGTCTTAATGACCATAACATTGTTCCCCATATCATAATTTATGTAAACCTCTCTGAGGTAGCTAGGACAATACACAACCCAAAGGTGCCATGACCCCGAACTGATACAAAATGTACTCCTTTCGTCTTAGTGACAAATACGACATAGAGGATCGTGGACTATAAGATTTTTCAATCGTTCCCTCGTCAAGCATATTCTCTGTTAGATACCGAATTAATCTGTTTTTGGCTAATCTTCTTTATAGGTGTTTGACGAATCAGCTGGGAATTTTTTATGTTTATTTCGCATTTCGATATTTGACAAAATTCTTAGTCATTTTGAAATCGTTCTCTCAACTTCTGATAATTTTTTAAAACTTTTACTGCTTAGATACATCCTCTTTGCGTTATACACCTTTACGTTATTATGTTTTTAACATTCTGTGTTGATGCGGTTCTTATCTCGGAAGTTATCGCTGTCACAGGTTTTGTTACCATTTTGACAGGAATGTATATCTCTGATCCATGACACCATGGAACATGGAACGACGATGAATAAACACTTGTCAACTGAATCTTGCATGGTGGCTTCATTTCCAATCCTTCCCGAAATAGTAAAAACAAATATATACGTAAATCATGGCGCAGTCGGTAGGATTGGAAATGAAGCCACCATGCAAGATTCAGTTCTTGTCTTGAGTTCAATAAACTCTGTCCTCAAATCACTTCCTTGCCTTCCTCCATACGAACACCTGTAAGCAGAGCTCGTTTCTTCAATTTCGTTATTTCCATTACACAGCACAAATAGGGCTTGATCGATATAATTCTGTTGTTGGCGATTAGGTTAAAATATAAATGAACATTGAAATGCGTTTCCTTCTCCATTCTCTTTCACATTCGGACAGACTTTTATTTCCTAATGCTATAATTCGCGGTCCCTCTTGATTAATTTGAATTGATACTGCCCCCAATCCGACAGGGCTGGCGTCTTTCTTATCTGGGTATTCAAGAGTCTTTATATTGGCCGAACAAATTTCTCGTATTTTAAAGGCATTCTCCTGTTCCACTACTCAATGTTTTCCATATTTGTCTGTTTCGTTAATTTCAACAGTTTCCAAATTAGGAGTCAATTTTCCCTCACAATTGATCAGCCCCAAGAAACTCTAGATTTTTCCAGAAATGTAGTATTCGTGCTATATAAAATTGTGTACTTTTTTGGGTTGAACAGCGTTGAGAGTTTATAACTCGACATTTCTCCTATATAAGAATGGGGGCAAGTAGAACAGGGAATTTTGTAAATACCGTAGTCTTCGTTTAGAATTTTGTCCTTCGTTGATCTGATGAGGTGTGACAACTTTTGCTATGTGGTAAAGATTGTTTTGATATTGGCTGTTCTGAAAACTAGGCAGATTTCGTCTGTTACCCCTTTGATGTAAGGAAGAAATCTTTGGATAGACGATATTCCCATTGTGGTTAGATTTTCTTTTCTGAAGCTTGAATATTTCTTTATATGTGGTCTGGTCTGTGGCCGCTGTGAAGAAGAGCTTGTTTCACGTTGTGGAGCTCGGATTGTCTGTTGTAGTCGCCAGTTAGTCGAATGGAGCATGATATCAGAGTATTTACGACGGAGTTGAGTTGCAACGGATGATGGTGGTACTTTGAGTTGAGATATCGGTTAGTGTGGATGGATTTTTCATAAACTGTATATGAGAAACTTTGTTGGAGATTTTTCGTAATTCGTACATCTACGAATGGCAGAGTTGTATTGATCTCTATCTCCATTGTGAAGCGAATGTGAGGTTGTACTTCGTTCAGATGGGTCAGGAAACAATTCAGGGTATCTCTACCGTGATGACAAAAGTGTCATCAACATATCTTGCTTGTTTTGCAATATGGTGAGAATAGAATTGTGAAAAGGGAGACGATGTAGAAGCTAACTAGGATGTCGAAATTGGATATGTTGAATTCACGAATTCGATTGATAAAATGCTGGAGTTTTCCACGTGGGATGTTTCAATTATAGATTGAAGAATAAAGCTAGAAATATATTTCGCTAAGCGTTGGGTTGGGCAGTTGAACGCACTGACAATGGGTCTGAGATGAACTCTGGGTTTGTGAATTTTAGGAAGGCCATAGATTTTCGGGATTCGAGAAGATCTCCCCTTCGGTGTCAACAGAAACTTGACGTCTGATGAGTTGCGGTAGAGTCATTCTATTCCTCTGTGTTGATGAGGGAGTTCATTTTGTCGAAATAATCCAACGAATATAGGATGACGGTTGTATTCCCTTCGTCGGCTGGAAGAATGACTTTATCGGGATATTCATATAATTCATTGAGGGCGTGTCTTTCAGCAGAACGAAGGTTTGTGGAGGAGGTTTAGCTGAAGATATGATTTTGGCAACTTCGCGCCTGATGTTTTTGTCGTCATTTCTAGGTAGACTGAATGGGGTCTCCTCGGTTTGGGTAATGATCTTTTTTACTGGAATTGTAGGGCATATTCCATGACCATTAAAATGTATTTCTATAAGGTCTTGGCTCTTTGTTTGGTTCAATAGAACTTTATTTTCCGGCAGTACTCTCATAGTATTCTTCAACCTGAATTCATGTTCTACTTCGATTCATCCAAAAACTTCAATATCGCCAACAAAGTTCCTAGTGCCGTCGTAGCCAGCTTGTTTTCAAAGTTTTTTGAAATAATTCCAGTGCACACGTTATTCCGAAGCCCTTGTATCTATGTCAACTGTCGACCTATATTGGTTATGAACGTTGTTATGTAACGACAGTGTTTTGCAAGTTCGAACTGATGAAACTCATTTTTTATGTCTAATCTGGAAAATTTGTTAGAATTCTTGAAATTCCAAAGCAGTTTTACATACCTGTTTCGAATGTTTTCTAAATCAAACGAGTTTTCACGTATTTGCTTTGAATGGTTTCCTAACCAAACGAATTTTCACGTATCTACTCCGTATGGTTTCTGGATCAAACAAGTTTTTAGGTATCTACTCCAAATGATTTTCAAACCAAACGAGTCCTTACCAGACGTATCCCCCACAATATTCCGTAGGAGATATTTAAACTCATTTAAATTGAGAATGATACTCCCATTCCGTATTTGTTTAAGTATCTGCACTTGGTACTTTGTGTATCACCAGACTGATACGTGGATAATTCTCCAAAACACTACACACGTATGAACGATCTGTATGTCTCTTGGTGCACTTATCCTCGTCGCCAATAATGTACTATCTAATTCTTTTGTTGGTGATCAGGTGAAATCGAAATCAGACCCTTTTTATTCCAACCTTACACTTGCACCGTCCCGCACGCATATTTGCAGATGCTACTGTATTTCGACCCCAGAGTGTTGAACACAGTGAGCTTTTGTAAAACGCACATTCACAGATGCTACTGTATTTCGACACCAGAGTGTTGAACTCAGAGAGCACATATTTATAAATGATACTGCTTTATAAAGGCAGATGCATGCAAACTGAGTTGAAAATGCATAAATTATTAGACTGACCAGGTAGGACATCGTAAGGTTCAGAAATAATGAAACAGTCCCTAATTAGATGATATTTTTACTTAATTGCTATGCGAATGGTATACGGAATACTTTGCAAATGTTTTGGTTGTAATCGCAATAGAACATTATATATTTCAAGTGATGGAACTGATAAAATACTGGTTGATTTTACAGCAAAAATTTTGGATATCTATGCAATTTTTAGAAAATCAGTAGGTAAAGAGTCTACGGACTGTAACTAAAAATAGATTCAGAAATAATCAGAAATTCTCGCTCAGAGATAGGTACTTAATGCAGATCTTGGAGGTAGCAAGTTATGAATTTGGTTTTCAGTGTACGGTGCATTCAGTATTCATGTGTACTTCTGTGTATAGAGCACTTTTGGTTGAATGATTTGCATTATGTTTGAATTTTGTCTGATAGTCAAATTGAATGTATTTTATTTATCACATGTTTCCAATATCTACGGTATATGACACACTCAGCAAAAAACTATAGTTTTCGTCTTGTGTGTTTTTATTCGTTTCTGATTGAATGTGTAGAATAGAGAGAGTGCGGAAGTGAATGTATGTATATGTATCGTTTTCAAAAAAATCCCTGTTTGCAATCATATAATTATAATAATGAAAATATTTATGAAAATATAATAATGAAAATATAATTGCCTTCATTTCTCTTGGCATAGTTTTGCAATGCCACCCTTCTGCTCGTCAAGATGTTACAGAAATATTAAATAATTGCTACTTTAGGTGAATTTCTTCCAGCCTTCAAGAACTATTATTCTTGGGTTTAGGTTTTGTACGCCCAATACTGCATGGGTGTGCATATTAACATGATTTAACATTATCTTTTTTCATTTATATAATATCGATTATCAACCACTTTTTATGCAATGAGTAACTAAAAAATGTACATTTCAAACTTGCAGATACAGAAAAGGGATGGGGAGTTTCCCGAAACTAATCGATTTTCTGATCGAATCTGTTTTCTTCGAAGGAATATTATATCAATAGTTATATCATTATGTCTCCATTATCTCAACCTCCCAATACAATTCTCCAATAGCACTATTCCATGTAGAAGAAATAATTCCATTGCAAATATAATGCTAGTTCACGAATCCAAATAAATTTAGTTTTTTTGGAAACAGCGACTGATCCATTTATTCCACTGATTGAAAAAAACCTTTCATCATTTTTGACAGGAAAATCCCCATTGCTCAGCCACAACACTTCAAAAATTCGAGTATGACTGAAAAATCACTGTTATTATCAAAATAAAATAGGAATAGGTTCCATTATTGGCATTTGAATAATATTCAAAAGTTCGAAACTAAAACTAAGTATTTTCTTCGGTTCGCTAATTGAGTTATATATCAGTTATAGAGGATGAACTACGACCACTACGAATATACAATGTGTTGTCCATACTAAAAGGACTGGAAACTAAATACGATTTGGAGATTTGGACACAATTAAGATTTAAACACATGATCAAACAAGCAGTGTTCCGCCCCTCCTTGATCAAACGGGGGACTGAAGCTGGTAATTCAAAACGAAGTTTCAGCTCAACTCAATAAGAAGTTGCAAAAATTAATGACTTTTGCAGAGCACACAACAGCACAAATATGAAAGATGAAGTAAAACATGTTGCTGTCTAATGAACTTTCTGTGTACGCGAACACATTGTTTTTTCCAGTTTCATTTGATCCATAATAAATAATGTTCCACTTATCACAGTAATGAACAAAAATGACAGACCTTGTATACAGTTCTTAATATTCATGGAACCTCATAAATCGTACATCGAGAAACCGTAGGCAAAGAGTCAAAAACATAGATGTGTCAGTTGGCGAACAAAAATCATATAAATCATCGCGGATACATCTAAAATTTCACAGGTATGTTTCCGCATAATTCACCGTTTCATTTTCCGTATTTGGTCGTAGTTCAACTCGTATATTAGAACTGGATCTTACCAACTTTTAGTTAGGGTTATGTACAAAATGAACACCTAGTGTGGCAATGAGAAACAACAGGAAACTTTCAATTTCTCCCACAAAATGGGCTCAACTTCTTCAACCAATGTCGTTATTCTCTCGTTGAATTTATTTTCTCGTAATATTATTATTAATTTTGGAATATGAATCAAATCTTAATGGGTGAATAAATACTCCACATGTGAAATTGGGCGTACTTAGCGAAAGGTCATAATTTCATTGAATGGAAACTCATCCAGCCTTTCGCAAATGTCCTATCCAGAGGGGTCAAATTGGGAGATCTTGGAGGCCACTCAATAGATACTCTTCTTCCAATCCATCGGTTGCTATGACGGTCATCCTACTATTGTCTCACGTATCCATAATGTTACTGTGGAGAGCTGTCTTTTTGGTAACGGACCTGATCATCATTTAAGACTTGGTTGTCATCTGGATCAATTTTGTTTTCCAACTGGACCACAACTCAAGGACTCACCATAGTTTTCAACGTATTGAGATTAATTTTTCCATTCAAACCGCTATAACTTCATCTTCATAAATTTCAGCCCCAACGTTTGTTCTTCTAAGATTATGAGTGTTCCCTTCTCTGAAAAGTTGAAGATTTTTTCTTTCAGGAATAAACGCACTCATCGCTAAAACAAGTGTTTTTCGTGGGTTATCAGGGTCATGAGAGCCTAGAAAAACTTTGTGGTGCTCAGACCTTTCCTAACCGAAAAAACTAAATTAATAATAATAAATACAGATAAGTTGAACGTTCAAAGTATAACGGCGAACAAAATTATCCTAATTTTTTTAACTGTCTATACATTATTCCATCCATGATTGAATTACCACATATGGAGTAGTGCTATTTGAGAAAATATTTAGGATCAACCTTTAGGGAGAAAAAGGTCTCCATTAAAATGAAAACCAATTTTTTTCGACACTTTTACATTAGATTTTCTATTTCTTAGGTTTTTGGGAGGACATCTATCGAAAAAACCCAGGAACACAATGTATAACAAAAGGCGTTCTAAGAATGATCGAAGAAGTTTTTTATACAAATACAAATCACCATATTCAATTTTCCTTCAATTCACAAGCTGAGTAAAGTTAGTGATCTTAATTTTTCTACAGTTGAGATAAGGAATATATTCTCTACTTTCACTTACCCTTTCTTGGATAGGCCCCATGCATCCATTCATTAATAGATGGTTATTACCATTACTTTGAATCCACGAATTTAGCTAGGTATATATTAACTCACAATACTATCCAAAGTAACCAAAACCAGGAAAATCGTAACGAATCATAAGGTTTGGAAAATCAAATAGAAAATACTGTACTAACACCACTAAGGATTAGGAAGTCATATTTTTTGTAAAAAAATTGAGTAAAAGTTCTATCAAAACTTTGGTAATGCAACATACCAAGCGTGCATTAGGTTATTTTATGAGTTATACCATCATTGCGGAATCATCTCATTATTAGAATATTCTCCAAAAGTGGAATTTTACATCCCATATTTTCTACAGCCGAAGTGGACTTACCATTAGCAAGTAAGTTGTGGGATACAAAAGATCACCTTGTAAATGAGATCTACCATGTTCGTTGAATCGAGGATTTTTGTTTTCCTTCACACAATTGTTCTTATTACCTGCTGAACCCTTCTAAATATTTCTTTTCCATACTCAATCTAGAAAAGTATTGTGCATGTCACTGGCATTGTGCATGGATGAACAGTTGCTGGAATTTTAGAATACAGTATTGACTAGTAGTCGTATTTATTGCATGAATCACGTGAAAGAGGCAACATCAATGAATAAATATGTTCGTTACAATACTAGGAGAAAGCAAAGTACAACTATATACCATTAGGAAAATTAAAGGTTTATTGATCGTTGCACTCTTTCTTCAGTAGATTTACTCATTAGATTGATGAAACCAGCATCAGGTTAAATAATTTCCAGGATGTGTATGCTGAAAAAACTGCGGCTTGGCTATAAACAAACTGAATTTCTTTGATACTTTCAATAAATACTCTTCATTTCGCTAGAGTACATATACTGGAATCAGCTGAACTCTGCTTCATGAACAGAATGGAATCGGCAATAGTTCAAAGATGATGTGAATGGATAAAAAACTGATAAATAACTTTTTTATTTCAATTTTTTTTCTATAATTGTAGAATAGGTTTCCCAAAGCTGATGCATAACCCTAAAAACCATTAAGACAGAAGTCACTAGAAACGAAAAATAAATTTAAAGAAAACATTCTCTGAAGCCTGCTGACACTCTGTGAAAATGTGGATATTACGTACGAGCAGCAACTCAAAATCCTAGAGGATGAATAAGTCTATTTCAAACAACCGCTTGATTACTATTGCACTAAAATGTTATCAGTTGATTAATTAATTTACTTGAATTCCCCATAATAGATCATATTTTCAAATTACTATCTCTCATTTAAGTACGTTTCCACCAGAACATTATATTAAAAAAAAACAAGATATTCAAGCCCCAGAGACCTTTATTGAAAATGTATCTCTACAGTGATATTCAAGAAGTACGTAACAAATTAAAAACAAACTCAAAAATTTCATTTGTAATTTTTCAAAAAAAAATTGTTATCAACTTAGGCTCGTTTTGAAACCCACATGGTCCCTATCAAATATACTGAGTGATTTTCAGTGTCTTGAAAAAACGCATTTTTCAAAATGAGCAAAATATCATTTATTATATTTTTTGGTAAATAAGTAACATTTGAAAGAAAATTTCAATGGATTCATCTAAACAACACATTCTATGAAACCTGAAAATAAATTCATATGATAGTAATTTATTGGCTGTAATCGAGTTTTTACAAACCATTTGAATGGAAATCAGTTATGGAAGGTTTTTTGCCAAAAGCCATGCAAGAAAACCTTAGGTTCTGCAAACAAAATACTCTCAAATGAATTCTATGAAATGTAGAGGAATAATTGGCAGTTTTCAAGGGTTTTGCCAATTACATTGCTGAGGTCATCCTTAAAAACGGAGTTTACAAATCAATTCCTAAAAATACAAAATTTGTAACTATTTGAAAAAAATTAAATTTTTCTTAGGTTCACATTCAGTAATGAGTTCCAACAAAGATATCTTTGAAAAATTTCATCCAAATGTTACTTATTTTCCGAAAAATAAAACTTCTGAGATTTTGCCAATTTTGAAAAATGTATTCTTTCAAGAAACTGGAAATCACTCAGTTGATGTGACAGGGACTAAGTAGGTGTCAAGACGAGCCTAAGTTGATGACAAATAAATTTTCTGAATGTCACTGTATATTACGTTTTAAGATACATTCGATGTCATAAATTTGCTATGAAATTAAACACAGAAATCCATCAGTCCAGTTTAAAAGATTTTTATCATTTCTTCCTTCTGAGCATTTTATAGAATGTTAAATGTTTTCTTGAAGAAGTGAGTTTTCATTGAAAAAATCCGTTTCAGGCTTGATCATTACCATTTGAAAAACGAATACCTATGGTAGATATGATTTTTCATGAAAAAATATGGATATTTCGATATTATGATTTTTAAATTAGAATCGGCTAAATACAAGCATAAATTCTTCAACAAAATGAAAAATAATTCAAAATAATTCTTGTGCAAGTGCCAGGCTGTTGTTAGCATACATATTCTTCGAAACAGAATCAGTGTACTCACTAGGAGTTCTGTTGTGAATAGATATTAGTTCAATAATAGATGGATGTACGAGATTGGTTTATGGTTTACAGATGACCATCATCCTCCTCCTACTTTTACTCCACCAGAGTTGCCCAAGAAAGTTCATGTCCGAGGTATTTTAGTAATATTTAGTTACCTTCCTACCTGTGCACAAATTCAGTTTAAGTTTCGATTTACGTTTATTTGCCGTTTTTCATGTCATCAAGAAACCGACTTCAAAATCATTTTCTCCGTAAACGAGAATTTAGTTCGTCGACGACTTCATTTCGACATTTTCAACAAACATCATTTTACTTGCTGAATCGACGGCCATTTGTAATGACAGAGATATGGTACGACTCCTTTTCTGAACCCTGAACATGTATGCACCAAAATATGGGTAATCATTGCCAGTTTTAATAACGCATCATTCATTTTCATTTCATAATATCATTTAACTATCATGCTTCTTGATAAACTCTGCTAACCTTATCACTCTTCTCAAAACACTACAGCTTTCCAAAACTAACCTCTACAGTACAGCTATAACTACGTCAGTATACGTTTTGTGGTTGATTTAAAGACATTGGGTCCATTATAAAACTGTCACCCTGTCTTCAATCGTTGAGAAATCCAGAAATTATTAGAAACCGAACTTGTCTTCCAACACGGGAGTAGAAGTAAGTATAGTATCATAAAGCCTATATTATCATTTAGCGCTACAATCCTGCGAAATGGGTGAAAAATGCTTGCAAACATGACTGAAAACGGCCAAGCCCACGTAGTCGAGTAGCAGGACCGGGAATATCACGTAACTCGTTCAATAGAAAAATTCGATGTTCACATTGGAATACAATTCTGAAAATTTGGAACTTCACGAAGGTTAACGTAAACAATCTCTCTGAATTGGAATCACTGAATATGGCAATACATTAATAAAACTCATGCAGTTGAAATTCTTATGACATTTTCATAAGGAAACCCTTATAACTCGAAAACATTTCGAATTAAGATATAGGAAACTTTGTGTCAGTCGGAGAGTTCCATTTGAAAAAAAATACTTCCAGGTTTTTGGAAAAGATTTTTGACCACACAGTAAAGATTCAAATTGAATTGAAAATCTCACTTTGACGGTCAGCATGGTACTAGCTAAGGTGGAAATTTTAAAGATTCAGTTTTGAAACTTTCCAAGATATGCATTTTTAAAAATAGTAATGCAAACACAAAATGATTCTCAAAAACTTAATAACTCGAAATCGGTTGAGAATTAATATATGAACAATTCATACAAATTGTATCAAAATAGTAGGTGAATTACATTTGAAATATGGAAGTTTGTGTCCACTTCCGGTTTAACCGGAAGTGCTACGCCACTGGCCACATTTCAGATGGATTGTTTACGTGAAACTATGTGAAGTTCCAAATTTCAGGAATTTTATTCCATTGGGAACATCGAATTCTTCTATTGAATGCGTTACGTGATAATACGCTTCCCGTCATCTCCAGGTCTCTCCTATTACTCCACCGCTTACGCAGGCTCAGCCGTTTTCAGTCAAGTTTGTAAGCATTATTCTCTCATTTCTCTTCATTGTAGCACAAAATGAGAATATACGTTTTAAGTATATTCTATACTTCTACCTTCAAACTCTGGTTGAGAAATTGAAATCGGACTATCACTAGAGCATCCAGACACGCTGCAAAATAAAACAAAAAAAATTCAAATTGCAGTTGTGTCAAAACTAATAATCCGACAGCGCCTGTTTTGTGCACACATAAAGTACACATGATTCAATACTTCCATGTGAAGGGCCAATCCTAGAACTTGAAAAACAATAAATTTTTCACTATTCACCATTTTCATGCCCTATTGATTGGTGTGTATATCCTGGGGGATTTTTTGTGACTTTACTACATAATGGTGTAGTAAGCAAGCATAAGGATGACGAGACAGTTATGCAAATAATTCCATATTCGCCTATCATCGTGCCTGCATCAATATTCACTCACAGATGTCTTTGTTCTTGCTTTGTGGTAGTTCAAACTTTTTGAGCAGGAACTTGTCAGAAGGAAATAATGATCAATGTTAGCAAAATAACTGATTTCCTATACACAAACTAAACTTCACCACAGTAACATTGACCGATAAAACAAGATATTCTTTTTGGACTATTAGCACACTTAGAACTTTGGAAAATTCTCTCGATGGGATTATCTGGTAGTGTAAATACATGTGTAGTAGAAGAAAAAAAAATAAACTTTTATTCTCATGAGCATTCTGATTAATACATCAATGCACACAAACAACAACAAACATGCGAAACAGCATAAGGGTTATTTGTGAGACAATTTTTATAGCTGTACTGTATTCAACTGAATTTGTAGAATTCAAATTAGCCATAGTTATTCTTTTAGTTTTAACCAAAAAATTGTGTTCAATTGTTCAGCAAGCCTTGCATAACTTCTAATTCATTGCTTTTTTCTTTACAGGTGATATGAATCGACATGATGATTTGCATTGTAAGTTCAACAGAAGTGTATTTTCAGATGATAGCAAACCCTTATGACGTTGCGTTGTTAGAACATAGATTTAGCTGATATGCATTCAATGTACAAAAGGGTACATATTTTAGTACAGAGTAATATTCCAAATTGGAGTAGAATAGTTCGAATGTGTATTTGACAGAATTTCAAGTTGTTCGTGGAATTCTGAGTTGATCGACTTTTCGGAATCTGACGACTATACTGTGGTTAGAGATTCATTAATCTTCAATATGCTTTTCATTATATGGGAGCTTAAATAATTTTTACTCTCATTTCCTATCTATTAGTTGATTTGTAAATCTGGATACATTGCAATAAGAAAAGCAACCATTCACTACCAGTTCATATTAGATGTATCTGGAGATCCAAAGGAACTTAGAGATTGAACTCTTGTGAGGTTAGGTTTTTGGATAGGACAATTATTATAACTAAAATATTGTTGACTTCCGATAACCATCCGTTATACTGGAAGTAGATGTCAACTTACTCGCATTTTCATTCATTTTTGTCCATCAAGTTATTGGATCACTACAGGTATGTGATCTTTTACCTATACCTGGGAGAGATCAACGGCTTTTAAAATATTTTTCCCGCTATCGACACTGTTAATAGTCCATACATGCTTAGCAACAAAACAGACAAATGGCCTATATCATTCTTTTACTAATTCATCTGGACAACGGAATGTAAATAGTGTCATTTACATGCCTATGGTAATAATGACTTTGACAAGTAATACCTTCAGCTTCATTTATATCAATTTTTAGGTTATGAGACTTTTTGAATATTATTGTTGTCTGTTTATTTGGTAACTTAGCTACGTGCACAAGCAACTTGAAATGAAATAGCGGAACGAATAATCATGAAGGAAGGGTAAGAAAACAAACTTCAATCCAGGCGAATTTTGAGAAATGTCAACAAGCAGCGGGAAAAACGTAATAAGTAACACGGAAGGTATCGACTGTTAACATCCTCGGCAAGCGACAATAAGTCTCGGCTTTGCCTCGGCTCGTACTCGCTCACCTCGAATGATAGGTAGGTGACTGGTGACTGGCCTTCATAACATTTTTGTGAGAAGATCTCTAGGTGTAGCTCTCTTGCAGTTCGTGAAATATATGTTTTTAATTGTAGTCCTCCATATTTACGGAGCTAGCTGTGATGTACGTTATACATGTTATGTCCCTATTAAGAGAACGTGTGACGTTCTTGTCTTTGTAAAAGATAACTCAACTCAGGAGTCGAAAAGATAGGATGGATTCGAACAAATATGTTACTTTGAATACCTCTCTTAGATCTTATTAGCTGAGAGAAGCGTGTGCGCCATCCTGCTGAATACAAGCGAAGGAATTGGGTTTGAGAAAACAAAAATTTAAACCCAATATGAGAAGTTCTAGTAGACAATTCAATTAATGCAAATTTGTCTTTGATTTGACTCAAGTGTAAATGCTTTTGCATTCAATTATGATCAGCAAAACACGATGTTTGTGGATTGGCATATCATCAAAATAATCGAGATACATATTCTGATGTACCTGTTAGATACGTTTTGAGTACCATGCAAATAGTATTTTATTTTTGCGAACTGCCTTTACTAGGTACTTCCGATACATGTCGGATTATAGATTCTGGAATTTCACTGCTTCCTACATACCAGAGTGAACTAAATTTACAGAACACGCTTCTCACTGATTCCTTCCTGAATTAAGTTATATTTATACCGCGAAAATCTCGATGAATTAAACTGATGCATCATCAACTGGATATGTCTAATTACGCTCGCTTCATTCTCATTGAAGGGCATCTTTTTTTCTTACTTTTACCTGTCATATGTGGCAGCTAATTACTCAAAAAGTACTCGTCTTTTGATCGACTAAAAGCTTTCAAAGGCCACCGTGATTGAAAACTTGTACATCTCCTTGATCATTAATCCGTTCGCGATAATAATTATTACCCATACCTATATAGAGACTTTTTTGTTCGTGGAAGTGTTACCAAAATTAAATAACCACTACCTGTAGTATTTCCGTTCTAATCAGATTCCAAACAATGTCTAGGTACCACATTTATTATCGTCTCTATTTGATCAAGGAATGGAACTATATAGAGGCATTATACCAGGTCCTCTACACACCTTGTATAATGTCTCTACTGTACCTGTCGAGAAGAAACATCGAAACCCGTTAATTTCCGGTACAGGAAACATTACATCAAGTGACACTCGCAAAAATAAATATAGGATGTTCTATTAAAAATGAGGAAGTTGACATCTACTTCGGATTGACGGAAAGTCACCGAAAATCAGTAATATTTGAGTTGAAATGACCTCATGCAAAAACTTCAAGTGTCTTCTTTGCTTCCGAGTCAGTTTTCAGACCGAAAACCGGTTATCATAAAATTATTGATTTATGAATTGAGCAATAGGAGAGGAATTGTATTTTAACTTTCACAGCTTCAACAACTGGAAATGTATTTCATCATTATCGATACAAAATATATTGTCATATGTATAGTGCATGTAGAATACCGTTACGGTAATTTTTAACAAAACTGAATATATTTGATAAAAATTGTATAATTAATGAGTGTAGGGTTTTAGGTATATTTCGAAGGTTGTTACGTTTTTCAGTTTTTTCATTGTAGGTGTCTTCTGTCTCTTCTATAAAGTGAATTAACCTTGATTATCATTTTCACAGTGGCAAACAGGAATCAGCCTCATAGAAACAGCACTATTCCTACTGCAAACATGGTAAATTCAACGAAACAAGTTAATAAAGTGAAGCCTAATATAACTAGGAATGCCACTGATAACGTTGTCTCTCCGGGTTTTAATTCAAGGTAAGTGGTTTTCTCAATTGATATCACGACTTTCTAATCACTCACACCGTTTCATTATATATAATGTTTATATATTACGTTTGTATTATTATGTTGGACAGTTCGTGAACACAAACTTTGATTTTACACATCTATTTTTGGTATCACGGAATTTATAACAGGCTAGACACTATTGACGAATAATATTCTGGTCACCAAAATTATCTAGTAGTTCCTATAGAAACCAAATGTGTTCAAAACTTTTGATAGAATCCGGGAAATAAATCAAGAAATTCTGTATTTTCTGTAAAGTCACATAAATCAACAAGTATGACCGAAAATAAAAAATGAGAAACTGTTTTTTTATCATATTTTATTTATTTTTTCTGTCCAGTTGTTTTCAAATTTCTGGATTTTTGATTTTCAGACCCAAATATTTCGTGAGTTATCGACTTTTCAAGTGAAATTGTAACAAACCTGGTTATTCATTCCCAAAGGAATACAAAGGAAAAAGCATGCTCCACCCTTTACTATTCGGTGAAATGATGAAAAGTTTTGAGAGACATTTATTTTTAACTTCAAATCAATCAAGATATACCAATTCCATAGATTACTCTGGCCAGAACAACACAAATATGTCATTAGATAATAAATAATCGAAATTTCATGAAATAATTATTTATGATTTAAGTGTTATGTGTCGACACAATTACCAATTATCTGGATCAGTGGATGAATTTCCAGTTTCAGAAATTCGTAATTTTTATTTCAAGTTAGGCGTTTATCGAAAATGCAATAATTACCTAACAGATGCTGAAAGAACCGTTTCAGAACCGTTCCGTAGTAGATTTTAATTCAATGGCCATCCAGATTATCCATTCTGTTTTTATTTCTATGGGGTCTTTCAGTAGAAATCTCTTGCATGGAATCGATTTTCGAGCAAAAAAAGTCGGCCCAAAATATGATATAAGAACTTATAATCTATTGCAACATTTTTGTTAGTTCTGACAAGAGTTACATTTGTAGTCACTGATGAATATTGCAGGTACTTCGTTGTTAGATTTCCGAATTGTGCAGCATACTTTCAAAAACTGATCAATTCTTTAATTGATAATTATTGGAAATGTGAATTTGCTGAGTCGCACTCAATTTTAGACAATGTTAATCGCCGCAACGGGGGTTATCGATGTCGTTTCTCATGTTCTGGTACTTGCGCAATGAAAACAACTAGTACGCACAAAAATATTGTGATAACCAAGGTAAATGATGAAAGGGGAGAGAATGAAACAATACCCCAATTAATTGATGAAGACGAGTAGTCTCAAGCCAGCAACATGCGATGAGCGATAATAAAACATATATATTATATATTTATAATGAATATACACTTAAGTTTAACCGAACGATTCATTCAAACTTGTGATATATACCAAACTCATGCCCATTTCACTATGATGTAAATTCAGGACGCCTCGTGAAATTTTTAAATGGCAACGTGTCTCAACTGACATCGTACAGACTATACCATTATCTCATCAAAAATGTTCAATCATACCGAAAAAGAAACGAGAACCATGTAAGAAACATCTAGACGACATCTCTCGGCTATTCTGGAATATTCCAACAAAAGCCTTGCCTTCATACAGGAATCCTGAGCGAGAGTAAGTTAATGACAGACTGCAGTTTACAGACAGTGAGAGTTTGCAAATAGACAGAGTTGGCTAGCGATAGCGATTGTGATATAATAAATTACTATATACGGTTCAAAATAATTCAGAAGTAATATTTTTCGAGTCCTAATAACTTTTTCGATTATAGTTTACTGTATTTTTTACAATTTTTATATAATATTATGCCGTCGTGCGCGGAGTTTTATTATTTCCAATCATAAGATATTTATGTAACAGGCGAGATATAATATATAATTATGTATTATATTATCGTTCATCGTCCATTGCCGGCTTTAGACTTTTCACAATCGATGATGGAATGTCTGTGTATCCATAGACTGGCTGAAAAACTACTGAAAAAGCCATATATTTAGTGAAATAACTGAGACACTACTGAAACTTTTCATTAGAGAGTATTTCTTAAAACTCAACAATTATGTTATCACTTTTACAACCACACATTTTTGTGAAAAATCAAAGTGAAAATCAAAATCCAACTCTTCTATTTTCGTTATTGTTTTGTCGGTAATTAAATGTGTTGGTTGCTTTTTGGAACCATATTCAATTACATTTTAGAAATCTACGTATCATTTTGAAATTATTTGTATATGTGTATTCTCAACCGTTTTCGCGTTGTTATGATCTTTGGAAAAACATTTAAGTTTGCACTAGCGTCCTTAAAAATACATATCTTTCAAAGTTTCAATACCGAATCTTCCAAATGCCCTCCAGAGTTTTTATTCGTGAAAACCTTCGCAGTGAGAATATCGTATTTTTCATAAGTTAAACATCGTAATTCAAAAACTAGAAACTACCGTAATACAAAAACTCTGCCAATTTCACCCACCGAAGCTGACAATGCAATGCAAGTACTTTATTCGTTTGCTAATTATAATTCGAATATGAATAAAAGGAAATTTTGAAAATAGTCTCCTAAAATGACAGATGAAATGGTATCTGACTCTTAACTCATATTTTTTGTATCATGAAAAACTATACGGAGTTTGGAGTCGATAGGGATGAATCCCTCAACAAAAAAACTTGAATTCACCAAACATATATCCGTAAAAATCATAATAATCCATGAATACGAAACATAAAAGGGTGACCCACTCATCTGTTCTGCCCACTATACTATGGTGTCGAGCGCTACTTGAAGCAAGGGCGCACCCAGGATAAAATTTCGGGGGGGCTGAAGCATGATTCAAGTACAAGAAGTTTTATTAAATAGAAAATATTCTGATATATTATATACATATATATATATATATATATATATATATATATATATATATATATATATATATATATACATATTATAAAATCTTGTGAGGGGCTGCAGAACAATACCCCCTTCTGAATGCAGGACGGCCTGCGTTTGTATGTACAAACCCCATAAACCGTTTTCATGTTCACAATTCTTTCGACAGATTTAGTGCTCATTTGGTTGATTTACATTCCTGGTAAGCTATTGACCTAAGGGATGCTCTTTTGGTACACACCACTCCGCATAAAATGTCTCTCCAGAAATGGTTCCATACAATTCAACAGAAATTAGGTCAGATTAATAGGAATGAGTCACTTTTTTTTCGAATTATCAGGATCCACATATACATGGTGAGCCAGTAGTACGTGGGCGAAATATTTACGGCTTCATCATTGAATTTGAAAGTGAAAGTTTAAGATAAACCTTACAGATATACATGGAACGTACCTTCCGAGAATATTTCATAATATACCAGGTGCTAGGAGTAAAGGAATAACAGACTGATTTTTTACATCTTCAAATGAAACGAACCACCCTTACCTATTCTATTACTTACTTGAAAAGACGCCTTTTTTGTCTAACCCTGTAAGTGAGGATCCCGTTCTTGGAGAATCAACTTTCCAAATAGTGATTTTGGTAGATTTGAACCTAAAATCATTTATAACGGTGCGTTCCAGTTTCGCTACTTCAACCACTCGAATTGGGAGGTGTGTTGAAAATTGGTATCTGTATTATGCTTACTTAATGTGAAATCTTACATCTCCAACTTTTTTTTATGTTTACTCCGTGTTGGAAGGTGAAAGTTTTGCTGAATAATTCCGAAATAATTTTTTTCTGGTTTACATGTCGTTGAATATGAAAAGACCTGTTTGAGGGAGAATAAAATGATTTGTTTGAATATGGAGGGGATATTCTGGAATGTCAGATCGAGAAGTATCAAAAACTTCCAGTCGACGATATTATGTCAAACGAAATTAATTAAAATTCCATAACGTAATATAAGTTGTCAATGTGTAAACAAAGTTTATATAGTGAAGACCAATAATTCGTCGCCCCCCCGCAACTTCTTTATTTTACATACTACACAAAATATGATAAATACATAAGTTGTGGGGTTACATTCGAACTGTTTAGTGGCTCACATTTCATTTATATAGGGTCTCTCAAAAAAGCGCAGAGACTAGGTAGTATATCATATAACATTTTTGAATTCTACATTAGATTTTACCCAAATTCGATGCATGGGGTTATATCAATATCACAAAAGTTGAGAGTTTTGTAATTATGAACACTTGTAAATTATTATTTACACTACTTTTGCACTATTTCAGTAAAAAACCGTAACACATAGAACACAATAGATTCCTCTTTAATTTTTTTAGAAGCTATCTCATGTTGCTACGTAGTGATGGCATCGTGAATGTGGCACTTACCTCGTGTTATCAACCATTTAAAAAAAATTGTCGTTGAATCTTACGGAAAAGCAGTGAGGGGGATTGGAATGCCCCACGTAAATATTTCCTAGAATATATTTCTAATGGCAACGAATGTTAGTGGTTTTTGATCCATGAACAATGCGAACTGTCTGGCGTCTATGCGACGGTAGTGTCGAACATCAAAGTATATAGCCAGGATTTCGCAGTCGAAAGCACTGTGCATCTAATGTGCGGGGTTAAGTTTTTCCAAAAAAAATCTGAGTGGCTCCCAAACATCGTTAGGCCACGGCTGTTAGGAGGCACCTACTGAACATTCCGAAGCGTCACTGAAATTGGTGATGTTGGAGTCCAACCTCGGGTGATCCAGCAACGTCGCCTATGCCAGGTGCTCTTTGCAGGTCTCTGCTATGATTGCTGCCGGTGTTCAATTGACTGATGTTTCTCCTTTACGTTGTTTTTCAGCAAGTTGTTCAGCGGTTCTTGCGTGACGGCAGCTGCATGTATAAATCGACGGTAAAATTATATCATACTTAAAACTTGCCTTAGTTGTTTCACGCTATCTGGTCGCGGGAAGGTACGAATGTTAACTTTATCGCGCGAGGGGCGTGTACCCGCCTCGATCACTCATCGAAGAGCTGGAAATTGCCCTAGACTTCGAAGCCCTCGCTGCCTATCAGGGAAACGACACCAAGATCAGGTGATTCCAGCAGAAAAACTCGGGAAGTGTATGTAACGTTTCGACTGACAAGGTTCGACTATTAATCACTCAACAGCGTTCGACACCGCCCTTCTCATCCTGGTACCAACCCAACCGTAAATCTGGTAACACAATACTTCGACACGTTACGTTACTCTACGTAACCAAGAGGCAGCCACCTTAGCTGCTGTGTTCTACAACCATTGGATTTATCGGTTTGGCACGCCACTCAGGGTCACCACTGACCAAGGCCGCCAATTCGAGTCAAACCTGTTCAAGCACTTGAACCAGCTGACATGCACGACTCACCTGCGAACCACGCCATATCACCCAGCAGTAAATTGGGTGATCGAGAGATTCCACCGTCAACTAAAGGCCGCCAGCAATGGACAGCGATGGACAGAATCTCTTTCTACAACTGGAATTAGATCCGCTTGGAATGAAGACTTTTACAAGCTACCGCAGCAGAGGTGCTTCAAGGGCAGACCATTATTCCAGGAGAGTTGCTCGCAGCCATAAACCATCAACCAAACGACAACGCACCCAAATTTGTCTTGAATCTTCAGAGACATATGCAAGAGCTATGTCCAACACAGGTACATAGTATAGTCCCAGAAAAACATTCATGTTCAGAGACCTCGCTCCCTCAGACCACAGAATTTCTTGTTTTCACAACAGCAGCCCTACGATGGCCCATTAAAGGTCATCAACAGGTACGACAAGAACTTTGTCATACGCAGGCGTGGTCGCGACGTCACCTTCTCGGTAGAGCGTCTAAATCAGCGTTAATTCTACCGAAGGATCTTCTAGACAACGCGGCCCCAACACGATCCCCAAACAAGATTATTATTTAGCCCGACCATGCCCCTCCCCGACATCGAATGAACCCATCCAACAGGCCCTAAGACTCATCACCATGCAGTCCACGGACCATCAGATCAGAGAGAAGAGTAAGAACGGTTCATCTTAAATCCTCATCACTGTCGTGGAGATGATGTGGGGAATTATCTCATGTGTATATTTCCATTGGCAACAGTGGGTATACTATATTTCCATTGGCAACATTATGTATACTCTATTTCCATTGGCAACTGGAGGCACACAATATTCATTCAGTCTGTAGTACCAGTCAACCCGAACATTTCAGTTCACCGAGTCTACCGAATTCGAATAGTAATAGTTGTATCAATAACAAGAATCAATAATCGTTCTGTCAACCATCAACACCAGTGTTTGTCTAAATAATCGTCTGTATACGAAAGATAAAGTTGTAACCGGTAACTAAACCCTCATACATCAAAGTAGTACTAATAAAATCGTAGCAAATGTAACCAAAACATTTTTCCTAATGACATTCCAAAAAAAAAAGATAATCATTCAATGGAAACTAAAGAGGTATTTCAACTTATAACTGAAACCACTTGAATAGTTCTGATATTATACAAGGTTTCAGGTGATATTTCTGAATAAACTTCAATAATTCGACGACACAGTTCATCTGATGACCCACAAACCCACTCACAAATTACGGACTTCGCATAGCCCTAAAAAAGTAATTAAGAGGTGTGAGGTCCAGTGAGCGAGTTGGCCACTCCGTTGGACCTCGACGTCCAATCCACCTACCGGGATGCTTTTCATCTAAGTAATTTCTTGCCTTCCGAATATAATGTGGGGTTGCACCATCTTGTTGAAATTTTACATCCAAGTAACATTTATGTGCAACATTCCCATTGATACCGGAAGTGATTGTGCCTTGCAGTATAAGGAGGCATCAGGGGCCATTTAAATTTTCTTTCAAGAATATGGGACCTATAATGTGGTCACCTAAGATAGCAGCCCAAACATTAATCGTTCGGAGAAATTGAGTATTTTCTTCGCGAAGTTCATGGGGATTTCCATCACTCCAATATTTACAATTCTGGGTATGTACACTTCCATTTAGATGAAAAATGCGTTCTGCCATGGCGTCGCATAATTCAAGTCACCAGTCTGGATGGTCTTCAACCAATTTGAGCAACATTTTTATTTTGTAAAAATGGAATTTATTTGTTTCAAAAATCCTCTTTACTGGTGTTTTAGAAATACTGCATGACTCAGCTACTTGCTCAGTTGATTGTTGCGGGTTATTTACCATATCAGCTGTACTTGAATTTATCATCTTCCGTACCTCGGCCGTCCAGATCTAAGAACATTTTTCACCGTTCCAGTTCGATAAAATTTCGCCACCAGTTTCTGCAGATACTTTTTTCGACACATCGGACGTTCCGGAAACCGCTAACTCAAAATACGATTAGCAGCGTGGTAATTTCCATTAACTTCACCAAATATGAGTCGGTTTCAACTTTCAGCCGCATTAATCAACGTGAAAATGAAGTTTTTTTCCCATTGTCATATAAACAATTGATATGCCTAGCGTGCACAACCTACTTCATTAACGTAAGGGACGGCAATCAAACCAGTGAGTAAAAGGCATTGACATTTGCCTCGACGAATACAGCTCCAATGGAGGAAAGACCTTTAAGCCTGTAATGGTCACACACGTCGGTGCCGTCAGAACTCTAGGTCTTAATGGGCTCAAGAACATCGGGAAAACTTGTTACATGAATAGCGTAATCCAATGTCTTTCCAATACGAGATGTCTTCTAGAATATGTGACGAAGGACGAGTATGTGAAAGACATAAACGAAGGGGGATTTGATGAAAGCTTTCGCCGATGTCATTAAATATTTGTGGTTCGATGATTCTTCGCCGTCTTATTAAAGAACCAAATCCAACGGTTCGAGCTACGTTTCTTGGGTTACGTCCAGCAGGATGCACAAGAATTCCTACGGTACTTGCTGGAAGGTTAGCATGAAAATGTGAATAGAGTGTTGGTGAAGCCGAAACCTAATTTGACAGAGATGGTTGAAGATCTAAGCGATAAGGAAAGAGCACAGGTATCATGGTTTAGTTACTTACTCAGGAACAATTCGAAAATAGTAGATATTTTCGTCGGTCAGTTAAAATCGACCCTGAAATGTACTTACTGTGGTCATTGCTCGGACACCTTCGATTCCTTTTGGGATTTGTCGTTGCCCGTCACGCAAAGCACCGGTCATATGAGGCTATCACAGTGTATGGACTCTTTTACGTGTGAGGAGATTTTGGACGGAGATGAAAAGCCGACTTGTTCCAAGTGTCAAAAGAGTAGGAAATGTACAAAATCTTTGTCAATTTACAAGTTTCCGAAGGTGTTGATTATTCATCTGAAACGTTTTATGTCGTCCGAACGATCCCCAGAAAAACTCAACAGACTTTCCGCTTGTGGGATTAGATTTGAGCAACTACGTCGCTGACAACGTCTCTCCTTGTCGCTACAATCTATATGCGCTCTTCAATCATAGAGGCACCATGTACAGTGGCCACTACACCTCTTACTGCATACATCCGTACTCCGGCACATGACATGAATGCAATGACTCTCGTGTTTCTCGGGTATCATCGAGGAGCCTTGTGAGTGGCGATGCGTACGTGCTCTTTTACGAGCAGGTGGACCCAAATTTCCACCATTGACTGTTATTTTTTTTGTTTGTTTTTTTTTCTATTATTACAGGATGTTTATTTATTTATTATATTCAATGTTTAAATAATAAAAGAGTGAACTCCAAAAAACCAGTTTTGATCAACTTTTTTTTGGAATCATTCGAACTCTGGTATAGAGTATACTAAACAAAATCTGCTTGGATATTTACGTAGAATCCAAAAATACAGAGATATTCAGGGTGTCCCATTGAAAAAACAAAATGCTAAATCACTGCGCTTTTTTGGGACACCCTGTTTGAATAAAACTTGAGCCATCAAAGAGTTATAATGGAACCCTACAACTTTTCTATTTAAATTATTTTTTAGTATGTAAAAAAATTAGTTTCAGGGGGAGGACGAACTTTTGGTCGGAGTGTTGGTCCTCACTGTATAATATTGCACTTCCAAGCGTGAAGTTGACGGAAAAATATCTCCGAAACTTTTATATCAAATATTCTCTTACGAAGATTCCCCGTGCTAAAATATTTGGATTGAATTGGCTGTTACTTGATGTAACCACTTGATTCAAAATATTGCCTTCTTCAGGATAATAAAGGACTCCGCACGAAAACACAAGTAAATTTGGCTCTCGGTCAAAATAGCTGGAATTTCATTATGTTATAGTAATAATAATAATAATACTCCCTCATAAACACTCATCGAGTGTACCCAAAGGCATAGCCTGTGCGGGTAGAGGACGGCTATTATTAATATTTGCCGTGGCGCTCCGGGTCGACTTACTGATGTTTTAGGTGGTGTATTCACTTTTCAGCCGTAAGAAAACCCGGAAAACCTACAGCACCACCCCATAGTGGGATGGGTAATCAGGAAAATGTGTGAGTTCAAATGATTTTGTATGTGTCGTTGCTGAGATATAAGCAGCCAAAGTTCGAAAAAACGTCGGAGTTCCGATAAATAGATTTTCATCCCGAATTTGTCTTATTTTGGCTAACAAAACAGTTTTTTCCTTTGTCAACCCTAACCAACTCCGATGTTTTTTCGATCTTTGGTTGCTTATATCTCAGAAACGACACATACAAAATCATTTAAACTAGCACATTTTCCAAATTATGTTATAGTGGGATGGGTCCAATATAAAAATATAATTTCAGCCAATTTGACCGAGAGCCAATTTTACATATTGTGTTTTCGTGTGCGGGGTCCTTCATGCTTCATAACTTGTTCGATGAATTTTTGTCAAGTTCGCCAAATATTCTGTTGTATTTCACTTCTGTTGTTGTTGTACAGCTTTTGCAGAAGGCTGAGTGACATTTTCACTAAAAAATAATTACCTACCAAAATGTAATGATGCCACAATTGTTTCTCAGATTGAATGATGAATAATTATCAGCAACATGAAATGGCACGTGAGGGTGAAAATCTCGGCGAAAGATGATTGTAGGAATAATCTTCGTACAAAGCCCAAGGAGTATTTTGACGTGAACTTCACGACCTCAACATACAAGATATCTAAGACAATTCTTCTTACTATTCAATGTGACAGTGCCAGAATGTATTTAACATCTAACAATACCAGAAAGTACTTTAAAATGATAAGTAGGTAATGACAGGAGTCCTGGCCTTGTTGATTTTCAGTTATATGAGACTATCCAAACCCCGCCAACCCCATTGTGTGATTATAAGAACTGATTCAACTGATGTGACACAAACTGTTAGATTTCAATTTTCAGCAACTATCGGGACAATTTGCTTTCATGTTTTATCTGTTTTGTGAGCGATTATGGTGTGCTATCAGCAGTGTGCTGTTTTCAGAGAGTCGGAGCAAGAGGCAACATCTTACGCTGGCTATCACCTAGCCTATGAAGTGAAAAAACTCATGTACGCTTAGCAAATACTTACACTTTTATCTAAAATCTATGTGTTGTTGCTTGCATTGCTTGATTGTTACACCGTACTCCGAGGACGTAGTCTGGATTTTTAGTGCCCTAGTGGAATGTTTCTCAATGGATTATGGTATTATCCGAAACCCAGCATTATGGTTTGTTCATCGTGACATTCAAGAAAGTATTTCATTATAAACTGCTGCAGTCACAGTGTAGCGTCTTGTTGATTTTCTGCCTCATAATGTAATTGCAAAGACTGTGGTCAGAATTGGTAACTTCTGATAAATTAATACAGAAATTCTTCAGTGCACTCATGAATGCTGGAACTTTTGGCGTCCTCATCCTCGAATAATTGCTCAGCAGCAGTTGAAATCTGGCGAATTTCGGACAATACCCTTGATACCTTACAAATGACCGCTATTAACTCCTCATAAGGGTTTGTTCATAACTGAACCCATTGAATCAAAATTATAATAGCCCCCAATATATCGAAGATAACCAAGAGTAACATGCAATTAATTCCATAATTTCCATTGGAAAAATTGTTACCCATTTTGGTAGATAATGCTTTTCCAAACACGTTTAGTAACTGTAGGTGTAGAGCACATTAGCGTTGGGCTGAGAGGTTATTCTTGAGTTAAAATTAATTACTTTGAAAATATTATCGATATCTAAACATTGAATATGTTGCTGAATTTCAGTTTATCTGTGAATGTGTGCGAATAACCTCCCAGCTTTTTTATGATTTTCCAAGAGCTAATTTTGTGCCGAATATAAAAAATATTTATCGTAATTTTCTTCAATGCTGAACTACTGTCCCTGTGGTACGCAGACTGTTGATTTACCTTATTTGTTACCACTAACCCATATGGAGAGAAAGAACATCGAATAAAGGGATATCAAAGCAGAGCGTCCTTTATAGACGTTTCTCAAGATGTGCCAATTCAACTAGTTTCAAATTGTGTATAGGGCGAATAATCGTATCTGTATTGAATTCCAGGTTGAGCTGAAAGTAGACATTAGCAACGTTGCAACGTTATGTCAATGGAATAGCCGGTATTTTTTAGTATCTTCGTACTCTTCATTGAGATCTAATATGAGTTCATATTGTACTCTATATAATCAGTGTGCATACTTTTAATTTTTCGTTTTCTAGAGTTATCAGAGCTCTACGAGTTACTTGAATAATAGGTACCTACATGTTAGAATGGTAGAAAAAAAATAGTTTGAGATATCAAATGATATTGGATGATGAAATGTGACCTCATACATCGATATGACATTTATTCCTGTTCCGATTGATATCATCGATCCCCATATTCTTCTTGACCTTTTTTGCCAGGTCAAGTTTTCTTTTTTCATCAAATCAGTATTTCAAGTACAAATGCTGCTTTACGCGGGTAAACGGCGTAGACTACATGGCGTTTACCCTTTAAAGTTGTCGTTGATGTACACCATCCCAGCTGTCTGGGTAACGTGCCACCGCGGCTTCAGCAGATATGTAGTAGGCTGACACAGGGAAACCTGGGCCGAACGGCGACCATTCTCGTAATGATCGGAGGTTCATGGTTAATGGTACTGAGGGTGGAGGGGAGCCCCGAGTATCGGCTAGCTCGCCCCTCCGGCTGGTGTTGGTCTCTCAAGGACAAGTGGTCCGCTAGGGGGACTGCGGGGATTTTGGGGGCCCGTTCATGTTGTCGCGCATGATCCTTGGGTATTGATGCTGTGACAGCTCCGGCAAGATCTTAGAGTTGAATGTCAGAGTTGTAGTGAAAGCTATGTTAGCGGTGAGTTAGAGAGGTGTGGGATGGTCCGGAGGCGGTTCGCGGTCCCCACGGCAACCCTCCTTGTAAACATTAATTCTCGGTTCCCACACCGAAATCGTTCGCAATCATAGCTAGGGCGCATAGCTAACACCTGGGAGATGTCATTAACGGGGGAAAAAGTTTTGGTTCGCTAGAGCACACCAGCGTAAGCCCACCCATCTTGTATGGGAGCATGGGTGAAGCTGGTGAGACCCCTCCGGTGCGGTCGTAACTATGACTCTCCTAAGGTAGTTGCTAAGTAACAAGTGAATGAAAAGAGTACTACTGAGTAGTGAGATCGTGAACATACGAATATGTCAAGAATCCGTATGAGATACTCCGAATGTACAAACAAAATTTTAAGCGTTCGAAAGCGATACTTTCCATTATTTTTCAATAACGAAGTGGTCGTGGTGTTAGAGCGTTTGCTTCCCACCCAGGTATCGTGGGTTCGATCCCCACCGCCTGCCACCGAGCTAAAGTGATTCGGTGTCCACATTTATTTAGTCTGTAGGACCCGGATCTCCTTTGCTTGCACAAGCTCTGCTTTCGAGGGGTTTTCTCCGAAAACCTTGGTGATTTGTAACAACAAATTTTCCAATAAATAATCGCTAGGTATATCGATAGTTATTATCGATAGTGTTGTCAAATACGAAGGTTAGAACGAGTTGATAATCAATATTACATGTCGTAGTAACTAACAATTCTGGTTCTCTTTACTGGTGTAGAAATTGCAGACGTTCTTTCATCATTTGCATTATTCTGTTCTACTTCACCTATACTAGTTAAATTTGTCCGGAGAGCTCGATATTTCTTTATTGTGGTCCATTAAGTTTGATGTTTTTCTTGTCTTCTTAAGTTTTACACAGCCCATTCGAAATAGTTTGACATTTCTGTGACAAATTCGAAAACATTTTCAAATTACATCAACTTCAGTTTTATTCTATCAATACTATCGGTAAAGACTATCGATAGTTTCCAGTAGCCTAAAACTATCGATATATCGATACGTGCATTCAATATTCAGTGAACACTAAGCCAATGCAGCAGCAGTGCAGTCACGATAGGTCATTGGCTCGTAAGTTGTCCCTATTTTTATTGAAGTTCAATGAGAAGGCGCAAAGGTTTTATTTTTTATTTCTGACTTTGTTTTGTACTGTTTGTTCGGCGCCCCCTGCCTGGAATAATACGAAGCACGCGCCTCGTGCGCGTCGCCTATGATCCGCCATTGGTGCGACTGGATCATTTGTTTTACCATCAGAGTCAGGAAAGTGAGTATTGAGGAGTATCTCTGGATATTCATTTCCTGATTTGATGAATAATTCGCCTGGTTCGCATTAGCGTACCGAAATAATTCACTGGATCTTTTGACAAGATATTGTTCATTGGTGAGCATTCGGCCGTGCCCTCGACTTGTACGTAGTAATTATTCCACACCTTTTCTACATAGGTCTTAATAAAGAGATATCTTGTCCTTTTTTAGGGTTTCCAGCTCTTCGGTCAAAACTTGGACCATGCTTTTCTGCCTTCTTTTGGTTAGAAGACATCAGCTCCTTTAGAATGAGGAGACTATCGCACCTCAAGACAGGTTGCAGCCCTTTCAAATCTCTAAGTCCCTCCTTCGGAAAATATCTCATACTCATGATTCGCCATCGGTTTTCTAATGGTTCCTGCAAAAAGTCGAACTTTCACTGCTTCCGGAGATTTGGAAGCAGATGGGCTGACCCGTGGCATTGCCCATGTGATGTCTAAGACCTCGGATCTTTTGGCGAAAGTTGTATCATTTTCCGTATTCATAACAACGAGGTTTTCTCTCATTAGAAATTTCCAAATATTCTCACCTCGTCTATTTGTGTCACTGCTTTCCCATGCTGCGTTGAAGACCTTGGTATCATATCCCACAACCAGAGGGGCTCGTGTTTCCCTACTGTAGGCAATGAAATTGTCCAGCTCTTGTAGGACGGGTGCTTCCTCATAGGGGAGATTGGCGGAGTTGAAAGAAACTTCTACTTTGTTCTCCTTCAGTGAAAGTTTCACCTTTACCGCCACCAAATCTCTGGCGCAGAATTCAAGAAGTAGTTTATCTCTCATACATACATGTGCGCATCCTATCAACGTATATCGTAGATCAACTTACCTTCCAATCGTTCTAGTCCTTTCACATATCCAGTGTGAGAGCCAATGGTTCTTGTATGAGGACTATAGGTCGATTTACTCGGCGATAATACTGCGTGTTGAAGCAGCCGTGGCTACTTCACTAGTATTGAAGGTTTATCCGCAACACAGTCGCCTTCTTCCTGGTACTGGATCTGTGAGCTGTTGTCTTCCTGTCTCCGAGTATAGCTGATTGGTATCATATCATGGATCAACATATTGTTCCCACGAGTGACGTCAGAAGAGCGTACGGTCCCAGGAGAGCAAACAAATTTTGATCAGCACCGCGGCTCAATTTGTTTGAGACTTATTATTGCAGTAAAAATTGTAAAATAAAATTCATTGTGCTGGCGCTGGTTACAAGTCAATTACTTTGTTGTTCGGTCTCTTCTCATACACGAACCACTGTTTTCTCTAACTATAACTTCCTTATTTTTGTGAAAACTGGTGTGATTTTGATTTTCTGCTATTTTTGTATTTTTTGTCGACAAGCATTGGGAATAAATTCAGTTTATCTTCATAAAACGTTGGAAATTCATCATATCCTTAAAATTTTGTTAACCAAAGAATTTTATAGAACTGTATACCATAATTTGGGAAAGACGTTGTATTTTTAATAACTAGGAAATATTCATTATTTTTGTTTATATGCAACAATGATATTTCTAATATTTCAGTGTCAAAGAAAAACTATATCAGTATTATTGGAAATTCCAGTCATATATCGACTTCAAATACGTAACGAACAAAATTAATGAAAATGTATATTGTTCATCATTGCACTTTGGAATATATAATTCGAGGAAGAGATAATATAATTACCGATATTACACAAATGCAATTTCATTCACTTTCAGAAAAGTGATTTGTGTCATTAAACTAAACACAAATGCACATATCATCGATTTTCTTTCTCTCCATTGTTCGAAGCAATAATTCTAATACTCTTGTAAATAACTTTTTTGGTTTTGCTATGGTATGCATAGTAGAAAATATTTAGCAAATCAATTGGTTTAACATAGAGCCACTGTATATGTTCGATTGATGGTTTTATCATTGTTGGAGGTCAAATCGGAGCAATAAAATCACTTGTAGATACCTCAAATGTCTTCTGAAATCATTGTCAACTCGCTATAATTTCAATATGAACAAATGGAATATTTCGAAGACCAGCTTTGATGACATGTTAAATGGGGTATTCAACCAGAGAATAAATACTATCATATTATTATATTTCATTCAATGGAACTTATACCATTTTCAGCAAACTTGAAAGTATCTTTGAGCATGAATCCTTTCGAAAACGAATTCAATTCCCATCTAGATAGATACAAGAGCTTCTCAAATGTTAGGATCATCTAGATTATCAAAAATCATAATATCTTGTCCGCGCAAAATTTCATTTGCAACGGCTGACCTGCTTTATATAATGCACTACATATACTTTTTCTTATAATTAGGCATATGAAAAAACACGGAAGCATCGATGAAGCCAGCTTAGCACTTTTTTCTTGCAGCCAGCGCACTGTTTATTTTGCTTGAGCTGTCGATGAAAGTTCAATTTCTATTTCACTTGAGCGATATTTGCCTCAGTTTGCTACTTTCTTCCTTCATATTTTCCTGGTTTGTTGCTGAAGCTATCTGCTGATAGCTCATCCAAAGGAACGATGCGCAAACGCAATACGATGGTAATATGTCGCAATAAGTAATCATTATTCATGCATCATTGCATTGAGTGCATGGGTTTTTTGTTAATTATTCAAGGCGGAGATAAATTGGTTATCGCAGCAAAATATTTCTTAGGGTATGAGGGATGATTCGGCTGAACAAATTGAATGATTCTAGGCCTTCATGGTGGAATTTGATTCAGACAGGAAATCTTCACACTTCAAAATATTGTGATTGTAAATAAAGTCTACCTACTGCATTTTCTATCTTCGAGTTTTGTTTCAGCCGTGTCATTCAAGTATTTGCTTGAATCCAAACATGTTTCCATGTTGAAAGCCCTTCTAACCTTCAAAGCATTTTACGAAACATTACAGATTTTCTCTATATTTTCGGAAGAATAAAATTGTTGAAACTTTCAGAATTTTCACAATTTCAGACTTCAAAAACCTTTCATCGGAATGTACCAAAGGACCCTGCATGGTTCTTATGGCAGGAAATTTGGTATAATGTAGTTCATGATGTCCTGATTAAATGTCTCCAATGGCACAACGAGATCTAATGGACAATTTTCAAGATACAAGGTGTTAAACATACGGAGGCAGGGTTGTTACTTACCTGTAAAATCAATAATGTGGCGAGTATTTTGTTACAAAAAGTTAAGGCTGGCTGATTACAATATTCTCGACGCAAGTTGTAAGACTCCGTAAACAGGGTGATTCATTATTTACTAGTCAATGAAATTTTTATGTAATTCTTTGAAAATAAATAATGTGGCGATTATTTTGTTACAAAAAGTTGAGGATAGCGATCACAATCACAATATATTCAACAAGAATTACAGTGAAGAGTTCTAAGACTCCGTAAACAGGGAGATTCTCTTTCTAATAGTCAAATTGATGTATTTCACTAGTTCATACCATGTATGTTAAGAAATTGTAAGAACAAACGACATTAGCGTTTTGTGGAAGGTACCACATTCACAGGTGGACTTTTAATGATCTAGAGCGTCTCCTTCATTGAGCATTTGTTTTTTCATAAGCATCTATTCAATAAATTCATTGTTACTCAAACTACTCTTGCTATATCTTTGTATGAACGACAATATTTAATAATATGAGGTTCTAAAAAATACCCTTGCCTATGCAAATATACTAATATGTTGTGAAATCGAATATGGGCTCCATATTCGACAGATTATGAAGATCATTGTCGGTAATTACTATGTTTGTAACGAATCATGAGACATTTTTTGCATTTGCATTTACCCTTGTACCAATACTCGTCTCAATTTGCCAGGCCTTTCAGCTCATTCAACAGTTTCGATCTCACTATCCATTATTATTCTAATCCTGAGTGACCCTGTATAATTCTTATTTCAGATCACCCTATACCCTATATTGAAATCAAATGGTATTTACTTAATTTCCAAGTCTACCGGCTCTAGCTTTTGACTGAGCTTGTTCAAAGAATTACATAAAAATCTCATTGACTAATATACGGAGTCTTAGAACTCTTCATTAAAACTCGTGTCAAAAATATTGTAATCGCAATCCTTAAATATTTGTGACAAAATAATCGTCATATCATTGATTTTATAGGTAAGTAACAACCCTGCCTTCGCTTGTTTAACACCTTGTATCTCGAAAACTGTCCATTAGATCTCGTTGTACACTCGGATATATTTGATCAGGACATCATAAACTACATCATACCAAATTTTCAGCCAATTCGACTGTGACTCTTTTTCCCTAAGAACCGTGCAGGGTCCTTTATGGTAGGTAAACATTTGAACCTATGGAAATTCATTGATTCAATAACCGGTTCTAATTTTTCATTGTATATCCAAGAAAGGGAATTATCAATAAAATCTTTTTTTCTCATACTTACCACCAATCTACTCTTAATTTTTTTCCATAACACCTCAGAACATGAGGATGTTATGAGTCCACAACAAAGATGTAAAGATCACTATTTGTTCATTCATATATATCTGTACATTTTTCTTCCCCCTCTCACGCTTCTTTTCGCCTCTTACTTTCTCTCTTTGCCAATCTAACTTTATAATTGTTGTCATTGATCCTTCAGAAATATTTTCAATTCCTTATTATGGTTAGTGATATTCCTAGTAAAAACTTGCAGTGTTTGGGATAATCAGTCGATTCACTGTTATACAGGGTCTTTAACGACGAGCGTTCTTTAGGAATATATGGAGAACCATTCAAAAATGAAAACTTGAAATTTTGGAGTATTGTTTTTTACTAAAGTATTTTCAACTTCCGGTCTCTTTCCGTTATACTGGAAGTGAAGGCAGCTTCCTTATTTCAAATGGATCACCCGGTATTTCATTACATTTTTGAATTTCCCAGCAGATTTCAGATCCATCCTGAGTAATAATGCCTTTACCTGAATTTGTTAGCTTTCAAGATGTTTTTTTTTTCTGAAAAATTTTACAGTTCATTACCTACTCATAGACAGTAGGTAATAGTTGGAAATGTGAAATTCCACAAAATCATACCTGAAGTATCAAGTCATGAACAGATCCATAGAATTTTTAAAAATAATTAACTGGGTGTTCAAAATTTCCACCTGACACTTGACATCGAGAAATAAAATTCGTGAAGAATACTTGTGTGGTTTCAAACCAGAATTGATTCTTTTTTGCATACCACTATTTGTAGATTTCTGTATGGAAGCGGGAATCAAATTATTGAAAGCTCTCAGAACCCTTCGTTTCATGTTTTCTTTTATCACTCACAGGAATCACTAACAGGATCCGCATATAAATTTTCTTTGATATAACCTCAGATAAAGAAGTCCAACGGTGCTAGGCCTGGGGAGCGAGGAGGAAAAAATTACCCATTGTAACAAATCTCATGTTCGAACCAACCAACATCAGCAGTCTATGTGCAGCGACTCCATCCATCTGATATCATAATGGTACCGTTTAGAAATACGCCTCATAGATTCACCAACCACATTTTTGATTATATGCGAATATCTATCGCTATTCAATTCAGGGTCCTTCTGTATCTTGTAGATTGTAGGGGAGTCGTGCAAGCTGTGCAGCCTCACAAGCACCTCGACCAGCAAGGTCTTTTATCTACTCAAGACCCGGGATTCAGTTTCCTGGGAGCGTAGTTCCTGATGTCGGAGGGCGTTACGAATGCCTCTTCCAGGAATTTGAGCCTCTTGCAGAAGAGCGCGGAGAATTTGCAAAGCAGACGTTCTGCAGTTTCCGCGAAGTTCTCGCAGTAGCCCATTGAGTAGTCCCGTAACCAATTTCAAGTCTTTTTTGTCCAACTCGAGAAGCTGATCAGCTTTCCTTGGCGATAAGCTCACTAGCATTTTTCGCTTGACTTTGTCCTGGCACCTCACTCCAGTGAGATTTCATTATGATCGAATTCCCAGCGTCGAAACTCTTCTCTCGATTGGGCTTTGGAGAGTCCACAAAAGGATTCTGGGCCGGGAAGTGGTGTTTGCCCCTTCTTTGGCAAGGCAGTCCACTTCCTCATTGCATTTGATGTCCCTGTGACCTGGCACCAATCATCTGATTGTTTGCTGCCAGTTGTCTCAGGGTTCGTTTACTGATAGAATATAGATTTCGGCCCTTCGGGTGCCCCTTCCAAGGCATTCCTGGACACAAATTTCTATAGCATGTACTTCCGCTAGGAAGATTGTTGGGGTCCTACCAAGGAGATTTGAGAGCCTGAAATTTGACCCTGTAACGCCCACTCCAACCCATTCGTCAATCTGGTATCCATTTGTGTACCACACTGGGGCATCCATTGCCAGAGAACCGTTCTCTGTGTAAATCTGGTAGTTGTTTATGACCACTTCAAACTGCACTTCGACTTCATACTTGATCGGCATGATATCTGTCGGTTCAGACATTTCCTGCTTTTAGGTTTTTAGTACACATAGATGCAATGGCAGAAGGTTGAGCGAATATTCTGCGGCATTTCCAGCTTATCGCTGTAACCCTGAAAAAAATATGGTTGATTTGGCTGTTTTAAGTCAGTTTTTGGTCGATTATAACGCCCAGGTATTTTACTTCTTTGGAAAATGTTAGCTGGGTCCCTGTCAGAGTTGGGGATTTTCGTTCATACTTTCGCCTTTTGGTGAATGGGATGAGAAACCATTCACACAACTCCACTCGTGTATGTGAGTATAGATGTTTTTTATTTTGGACCTGGTGAATGAGCTATGAAGTATGCTAAAATACTAGGATAGTGTATGGTTTCCATTTAAAAAAATCGTGTTTCATCAGTTTTCTCGATGTTTTGTTTTAGGTGGACATTTTTAATATCCTGTAAAATATTTTTGAAAATTCTATGGACCTGTTTATGACTTGATGCTTCAGTTATAATTTTGTGAAATTTCACATTTCCAGCTGTTACTGTCTACGATTTATAATTTTTTTAAAATAGTGCTGCAACTGTCAAATTTTTCTAAAAAAAAGAAATTATCTTGAATTCTAACAAATTTGGGTATTATTACTCAAAATACGCCTAAATTCTGCTGGGAAATTAAAAAAATGTAATTTAAATAAGAAAGTTGTCCTCTACTTCCAGCATAACAGAAAGAAGCCCTCGTCGTGAAAGACCTTGTTTATTTTTCCCATCAATATACGTACTAGAAAGATTTTTAATATTGTAATCCATTCTATTCTATTATATTCTTTTATGATCCGTTCATTTCGGTTATGTTGTGTTCTACTGTTCTATTCCGGTTTGTTCTGCTTCTCTCCTGTCCTCCATCGATTTTATAGACTCATTGTCATATCCCATGTTTCAGATTTTCTCCTTTCAAGGTGCTTCGGACTTTTTCCAAAGTAATAAATGTTTGGCTGTTCTTGAAAAACCTATAAAACTGTAATTTTCTCTTGGTGCTCTTGAACTGTAAATTACGTACGTACGTTTGTCCAATTTTATCTGTAGTAACAATCACTGGATATGTGTTTGAGATAAATGTATTTTTCCAGTTAGTCGTAAAATGCTTCGAAAATAATCAAGGCTTTCAACAATGAAATGTCAAGGCTGAAAACAACACTTCATAATCACATATGTCCAAATGAATATTATTTATAACAGTGCCTTGCATATAACTAATTTGGTTAGTTACAAGTGAATCAAGTTTTTGTCTATAAAGAAACGGTCTACGAATAGGTAGGATTTGTGTCCTCCTCTTTAGATAGATGATGATGTTAGGAATATAGGATTCAAAACTATTAAATCAACCATGTATACATGCATGTGTCATAATAATTATGTTGAATAAGGATTGGTTACCGATGACCCTTCAGAAACAACTGCAACACGTTTGCATTGTATTAGGTTCATTTGTTTCCATATACCTACTTGTCATTCGTTAGTTTATATTATCGTACTAAGGTCTAACTATACCTGCATAGAGAATGAGCTAGATAAGTAGTGCAAGTTTGTTAATATAATTCAAATTCCTCTTAGAGTTTGCCAAGACTGAACTTGAAGTTTTTGGTTTCCACACTCCATGTAAATATCTGGCAATTCATTCACTTGATGTCATTTAATTTTGAAGCCAGAAATTTCAAACAGTCCAAGCCATGATTTTTCCTTGCTGTTTCGTGCTGTACTCAACGTATTCAAATTACAGAAAGTTTTGCAATCGTAGCAATAATATTCAATAAGCAGGATAATCAACCAGACAACTAAAAATGTTTTTAATCGCATTTACAGGCCAACGAGTAGAAGCAGTGGAGGAACAAACCAAAACAACAACGGGGTTGCTTTACCTGTGGGTTTAGCAGACGACCAAGCTAAAGATTTCGACTTCGAGAAAACTGAAATGAAGTATGATAGCACAGGAATGTTCCACTGGGGTCCAGCCAGAAATTTGGAAGAGTGTTTACTGGTAATAATAATATAATAATAACATACCTTATTCCTTAATCCCAGAGAATGGTGCCTGCTTGGAGTGCACTCTGACCATCCAGATTTAACTACAACTGAAAAGTAAATATGCCACCGAAAATCAGAAAGTAGCCCCGGAGCATCACATCAAGTAACAATAATCGTCCTCTACCCACATAGGTTATGTGGGTACACTCTACGAATATTTATGAGAAAATATTTTTTTTTTTTTTTCCAAGGAATTTTACAGTCAGGCCCTGTTTCCGGAGCTCCGTTACTTCCACACCGTGGGGTAAGTGACTATTGGGACCGAGAATCATGCGCCCTGAACAGGCGCAGTGAACAAAGGATGCAAGCGTCCGGCTGAGATTTCTGCATATTACTGCCATATTACGGCAAATCGGTATAATCATAGTATGATAAAGAGTACCTAGATCTCGATATTTACTCCGTTTTTTCTTATCTTTTCGGTCGATGTTCGTTTCGCCAGGAGCCAAAAACTTAATGACAAAAATCGTCTTAGTCTGTTGGTTTGGGAGGACTTATTGGCTTGTTTTTGGCTGAGGGTGGGAAATGAGTATTTCCAATAGATTCGGTATTTCTCATTCTCCACAACGAACTTAATTTCCCCCGAGACATAAGGCAACACCGGTGTCTATACCGTAAGCCTGTGGATAAAGGCTCAGACCGCATAAGCTGGACAAGCTGACAACAAATGCATTATGGTCTCAGCTGCCCCACGGCACGCTCTGCATCTAGTGTCAGAGGCTATGGTAGACGAGGGTGTTGGATAAGCCAAGGTCTTCAATGTTCTAGAAGAAGACCCCATGCATTGGCTCATACCTTTTTTTTATTCTGTTACGAATCTTCCAGAAGCTCCTAGAAGCTGGTACGAGCAAGGAAAAGATCCGGGACTGATGGCCGTGCTGGGCTTTGAACCCACGACCTTATGATTTTAAGGCGAGCGCTCTACCATCACGGCCATCGCGACCCATTAGCCTATGTAGCTGTCTCTCTCTACAGCTGTGACGTTGGCTTTTTGCTGGACGGATTCCAAGTCGGGCACCGCAAGGCATCAAGCCAATGCATGATAATCTCATGCGATGTTGTTACAAATGCTTTGCGGTAATCGATCCAGGCCATCGAAAGATAAGGCTTGCATGTTGTAGGTCTGTAGTTCTTTAGATCAGACAAATCTCCGCTTTTGGGCATGACCCGCCCCTCAATAGACCAATCCGTAATCTGTTACTTCCCATCTAGTCAGAAATTGAAGGCTCTTGCGGTGGGTACTTGATTTTTTTCTTCAATCAATAGCCTAAAGTAGCAGAGTTATTCGAGCCTTTGAAGATCCGTCGAACTTCTTCCGGAGTTATTGGATTGTGCAGTTCATTGAGCTCAGGCTGACGAAACCTCCTGTTCGAAGCTTCGAACTGTGCTAGAGCTGGAGTATTTACGTTGAGTGGTTGCGGAAACTCGTAAATGTCCTCCCAGGAAGTTTTCACACGATCAGGCGAGGTTTATAGCGGATTTCCTTGCTTGCCTCTTGGGAGGTTTCCACACGATAAGGTGAGAAGGTTTATCGCAGATTTTCTCGCCGGCCTCTTCAGTGACTTTTTAACAGCCACCAGCATTCGTATCCTATCAATACAGTGCTGTTTGATGGTAAATAGCTCGCCTTGATTCAGTGTGTGCTATTGGCTGTATACAGCCAATAGGACGAAAAACAATTTGCTCCATTTTCATGATTTACTTCTTTCTGTATGTTCATTATGAAATCAGATTCATTCAATTTCAGGATCGAAATCAAGCAGCAATGACAGTTCTGAACGGTCACGTGGTGGTTTGCCTTTTCGCAGATCCCGATTCACCTCTGATTGGACTGAGGAACTTGGTGATGCCCCTTCGTGCTAGCAACTTCCATTATCATGAGCTGAAACACGTGGTGATAGTTGGATCTGTGGATTATATTAGGAGAGAATGGAAAATGCTGCAGAATCTACCAAAAATATCTGTCCTCAATGTGAGTATCTCTATATCAAGTTAGACTGTTTCGTGATCGCATAAAAAAAAATTATACTTGGTTAAGATTCTTGTCGTATAGTTGTCTTGTTTGAATTCTTGTCGGTGTATTGTATCACAAAACACACATGGTACAGGTATCACAGGTTAAATGATAACGGGTATTAATAAATTGTATTTGATTTCCCTCATCTGCAAATGTTTTATTGAATGATACGTCTATTTTGATGGCCAATTACAATTAATGCTTCGAACAAAAGTGAGATGGACTTTTAAAACAGTGAATGATAGACTTCAATACTGAGATAAAACCACACACAAATATACGTTCGTTTTGAAAGTGGCAATGAACGAAAATGTGCAAAAATGAGGTGAAATATACTGTTCATTCATTCAATACTAAAAGAATATTTCGTTATTATTGTTATCTTCATCCAATAATCAAACAAAAAAATATTTTCTGACTTCCTTCTTTCTCAGGGATGGACACCCTTAAACTCGATATTTTTCTATTTCAGGGCTCTCCACTAAGCAGGGCGGATCTTCGGGCTGTGAATGTCAATCTATGTGATATGTGCTGCATCCTGTCAGCAAAGGTACCAAGCAATGATGACCCAACATTAGCGGATAAAGAGGCTATATTAGCGTCTCTCAATATTAAAGCAATGACTTTCGATGATACGATAGGGGTCCTGAGTCAAGCGAACGGAACAAAAGAGGCTGGAACGCCAGTTGGAAGCCCTATAATTCTTCAACGCAGGGGTTCTGTTTATGGAGCGAATGTACCAATGATTACAGGTGAACGAAAAATTTTAAATCGATATAAATCAGTCATTATGTAAAAAAATTAGTCTTATATAGAGATAGGAGGCCGACCAACGAAATACCAAGCAGTGAAATCACAACATGATAGAATAGTGTTTGCCTAGATTACACATTTGAGAATGAAATGTTACAGAAAAACAATAGCATTGATGAGATGCTATGATCATATTAATTAGGTACTCATCCAGGAAGAAATCTGAAAATTGTTAATCGAAATTAGTAGATTCTTCAGCTAAAATAGAATAACATCCTGTGCATTATAAATACAAATTGACATAAATTGGAAAAATATCTGTGCAAACTCCAATTTTCAAGAGTATCCAACAAGTAGAGCGAACTATTTTCTGCCACTAGAGTTCAAAACTCCCAATTCCGAATGAAAAAATAAACGTTACATTCTTTAATGTTTTTTTTTTTCACAGCTCGTAGAAATAATGCTTCGGTTTTCGAACATCTCATGAATTCAATAAAACACCAGTGTTTTAAGATCGAGTCCTTTTCATCTGATATGTTATGGAGAATTAATTGACATGTGTTTGTGTCATCCAAATCACTTTTTTTCTACTGTCTGTGAGAATTCCTGTCTTGGAACCCGGATGAACATAAGCCGGAATGTTATCGATCCATGCGCTGCTGATATAGTGAATAAGATTCTTTTGAGACGGATGTTGAAGCCAAAATGATCTCGGATACGCTGTTTGCCTTCCGGTAGGTCACAACACAACCTTCCAGGTAGTCATGATTATACATGGGGTGAAAGATGCCTTTCATCATGTTCCCAGTACAGTCATGATTCTGCTGGTCATGACGAAAGTCTTCGATACTATCTGGGTCTCATCGCCAAGATGCTGAAAGCAGACATGCCATCATACATGGTAAGGCTGATTAACTCTTACCTTGTTGGACGGACTTTCGAGGTGAGAGTAAACAACAAAAACTCATCAACGCATTCAACTGAAGCAGGTATCCCACAGGGCTCAAGCCTCTCACCACATCTGTAATCCCTACATATGAATGCTTTTACTCAGTACGAGAGTCATTCTAATACGGCTACCATGCGGTTGATACCGCCATTTGTGCCCATTCGTTCTCAAGCGCAAATCCAAATTCATTTGGATAGGGGAATCCTGCCGTATTTAGAGAAGAACAAGATCGTGGTGAACCCAACTAAGAGTGGGGTCATAAACTTCACGAGAAAGTCCAAGTTCACCCGAATCTTTCGGAAGATAAGGATCTAGGATGAAGTAATAGTAGAGACCAGCCCTGTGAGATATCTGGGGGTATAACTAGACAAGCGTCTAACAATGAACGCATGTACAGTGTGGCTTTTAATAGTTCCCCCCCCCTGTTAACTTTTGAACGGTTTGACGTACAAATATAACAAAACGTTTGGAGAGTTTCACCGATACTATCTATATTTTGAAATAAAACACATTGTAATTGCTCGACAGATGGAACGGGGGAACACATCAACTGAAGAATTTCAAATGGCATGGGAGGTCATGTGTCACATCGTTGGAAAGATAATTCAATTCTCTTTTCAACCATCAAAATTTTTCAGACTTTTTTTCATAATATGCATTCGAATAAGTGCGGATCTGGCGGATCTGAATCCTTTTTCTTACCTGACCACGATAACTTTTGAATGGTTTGATGTGAAATAAAGGGACAGAAATTTTTTTTAAAGTAACGAAATTCTAAAAGTTTTTCAACGATGTGACACATGACCCCCCCAAGCCATTTAAATTTTTTTAGTAGATGTGCTCCCTTGCTCCATCAATCACAATTTGTTTTATTTCAAGAAGGTGAAACTCTCCAAACGATTTTTTCAAACCGTTGAAAAGTTAAAGGGAGGGGACTATTAAAAGCCGCATTGTATAAATCTTGCACTCCAGAGGGCTGCTGCAGCAGAGAGAAGCATCAACCCTCTGGTTTCCAGACCGTCACATCTCAGTAAGGATACTAAAATGCTTATTTATATGCAGATGATCCGCCCAGCAATGTTATTCGCCTGTCCGATGTTATGCAACCTGTACAGAACTCCATTCCAGAGACTTGACAGGATGCAGAACATAGTACTTCGTATCATCGTCACCAAGAGTGATAGATATTCGTTTGGATGCGTTGCTAAAGCTTGCTGGCATCGACTCCATCCTGGCATACGTAAAACAGTTACTTTCTTCTCAAACGGTCCCCAGAGACAAAGCTTGGGGAATATGATAATGAGCCCCGCAAACACGGCGGGCTCATATATCAATCACTGGATCTCTTCTAGGAAAGAAGTGAGGCGAACAAAGTAATAATTGGGCCGTGATGGTCGTGTGGTAGAGCGCTCGCCTTACAAACATAAGGTCGTGGGTTCAACGCCCAGCACAGCCATTGGTCCCGGATCTTTTCCTTGCTCGCATAAGGTCCTAGGAGCTTCTGAGGGGTTTCTCTATCTGGAAATCTGGAAGATTCGTCACAAAATAAAAATTAAAAAGTCAAATGTATGTCACTAAACTGTTTGAAAATAACTGATATAAAACTCAAATTATAAAATCCGTTAATAATCTACTTGCAAATTCAATATCCAGCGGACAGGAAGTTTCAAAAGATTCCAAAACCAAAATGAAATATCGGAGTGATACTTTATATTAATTTTATTTTGAAAAAACATCCCATACGAATTCTAATAGTCCCGGAGGAGTCAAAACAGTTTTCAGAGGAAAATAGCCCAGACAAAAAACAAAATAGCTCTTTTGAAGATACCTAAATCACGCGACTCACAATTCATAAAATTAGATTATGAAAATATCTCGATAAAATAAATAATTATGATGAAATAGAAACTAATCGAAAACTGAAAGAAGAAACTCAGCATTTATAGGAAATAATCAAGGACGAAGAAATGTTAATTATGCAAAGCCTGTTGAAATAGTCATGTTTTTTAATATTCAACAAGATTTTATTGAACCTATCATAATGGTATGTGTTAGTACTATGTGGTCAAATCTTGTAACTGAATTTTAGTAACTGAAGTTTCCCCAAACCAATTATGCTGATATTTGGTACACATATACGATGACAATGCAAATAATCGATCGGGGGAGGGTTCCAAAAATCCATCTTTTTCTAATAATAAAATTGCAAACAATAATAAAATCAGGGAAATCCTTAAAATAGTTATAAATACCGGACAGTCTCGTAATACTATATCGACTGATAAAAACCCCTCTGCCCAACCGAAGGCTAGATAGACAACTCGTTGGAATTTGGAAAATTTTCCAATGATATGGTGACAAAATATCTCGGTCGGCGGGCTCGTAATCCCCTACTTTTTGGAAGGAGTTGCAAAAACTCGAGAAAATAAAATTTTAAAACTCTAAAAAATTCTGAAAAACATCGGAACGTCAAAAAATTCAATTTTAAAGAACTGTACCTCCTCTGTCCTTTAAAAGCTAGATAGAAATTTTGAAAAACTTCCAACGGTGTCAGGCGTTTAAAAAACCCCTGATTCTCGAAAGTGTAGAAACTCGCGAAAAAAAAATCATAAAATGTAGAAAAATCCGAAAAAACTATGAAAAACATCCATTAAGGTTGGGTACGTCCCAAGAAACTGGATGGCAAGGGTTAGTCTAACCAGTGAGCTTGAAATATAATATACCTACAAACAAAAATTGAAAATTCAACTTATTCAAAATCTCGAGGCGTCATTACACTTGAAATAAAGCCTCAACCTTCAAAGAACCCATTTAAATTTTTGAAATGTCTGTTTTTTCATATAAAACATTATTTTTTATTCATTTTTTGAAAACTGATGGACATTTGAATATAGAGTAAAGGCTAAAATTATAGGCACATTTTTCATCTATTCTCGTTGAACTGTACTTCCCATACTTCCCAAACAATACAATTTTGATGCCGAGGGTTTGAAACCTATGAATGAATAGACTATCAATTGGTTAGTCATTTCAAGGTAGCTAACACTGAATTAACTACTATAACTCTAATAAAAAGAATGTATGCAGAGTTAGTTTAAAGTGTGCCTTTCTTCCTCAGTTAATAGGAGTCACTGAAATTGGCACATCACTAGATAATCCGTGTCTGATTTCTTGCTTAATTTCTTGACTAATTGTATTCATGCACATATTTTCTTTCAACTGTGATTGAGGTTTCAGGACAACATATAAAAAAATATGTGCGATGACCGGGAATCGAACCCGGATCAACTGCTTGGAAGACAACTAAATAAATAAATAAATAAGGTTTATTCTACAAAGTTTTCATGAGTTCTACACTACAGGTGATATAATCAAAACTCCACCACACAACTTAATTTTTCGCCCAAGAGGGCTTAAGAGTGGGAAGGATCGGGAGGACGCACGGAGATCCACCTCCTTCTCCCCCTGGCCATTGCTGGCTTGAGGGATGGGGAGCGCTTGTACCAAGGAGTACACAGGCTCCCGGCAAGGGGGCGCTGGTATCCGCCTCCGCTGGTGTTAGCGGGAGGTCAAATATTACACCTGATAGCGGTTGTAGTTCGTTGATCCATGCCTCGTGCAAAGCTAATGCATGTCTTTCGTTTGCATTCATTGTAGATACTGCTTTGTCTAAGTTTGATCAGAGGAAGGTTGTTTCGAGCTAACCCCGGAAAAGGCTAAAGCAAAAAAAATCTGGTCGAATTGAGTTAAATGGGCGGGTCCAAACTCATGATTCTCGACTAACTCTACTGAGGCACAGTTTTTCTATAATCTGTGTTTCAGGTTCATGAGCACATATTAAAAAAAATGTGCGATGGCCGGGAATCGAAACAGGATCAACTGCTTGGAAGGCAACTAAAATAAATAAATGAACCAAAGTTTATTTTCTAAAATTAAATTCCACCAAACTCTACAATTCATTACAAAAATCAGGGTCTTCTCTCTTCACCCCACGCGGGCTTGGATGTCTGACGATGACGTTTGGACGCACGGAGAGCCGCCTCCCCCTTCACACCATTGCTGGAGAGGAGGGCCAGCGCTTGTGCCAAGAGGTGCCTAGGTCCCGATCAAGGGACGCTGACAGCCGCCTCCGCTGGTGTTGGCGGTTGGTCAAGCTGTAGAGGACAAGGATGCCCCCCCTCACTGCCTGAGGTGGAGAGGAAGGCAACTATGCTGACCATTACACCATCATTACCCGCCATAAATATATACAAATATATGTATATTAATTATCTTTTGTATTTTTTTAACGTTTTCATTCAAATTGAGTTGAATTAAGGAAAAACAAAGAAATAAAAATAGGATTATTAAACGTTTTAATTATCAATAAAGAGTTCAGCAAAATACAGCGTGCTGATAAAGAGAAATTGTGGATTACGTAATCCGAATCTTCCGCTAAAGAACCTATACAATAGGCATTGTCGTCAGCAAGTATTCGAGAGAAAACAACTACTGCCCCCTACGACCCTTGAATTATATCTGTTTGATAGTCGGCAAAGTTTTCTACAAGAACAAACTTTGCAATGCATGTTAAATATCAAAGCTGAAATAATTTTTCGATTTAATTGGAGGAACACCTCCGTACCGGTTTCATGGTCATACTGAAGTATGAATTCAGCGCCATCTCTGGGTTCCAGAATTGAAAGGCGTGTCGACTTCAATATGAAGCCACAAAACATCATGAAAGAATCCACAATTTTTCTTTATTAACAGATAGGGGCGATACTACTCGACGGAAGACCATTAACAAATTGTGAAAAATGGTGAATTACGTAATCCAATCTTCCGCCGGAAACCTATACAATAGGTATGATCGTCGGCAAGTATTCAACAGAAAACAACTACTGCCCCCTTCGACCGTTGAATTATATCTGTTCAGTACTTGGCAAAGTTTTCTACAAGAACTACTTTGCAATGCATCTTAAATATCGAAGCTAAAATTATTTTTCGATTTAACTGGGGGAACACCATAGACAAATTAAAAATAAACAGACTGTTTGAATCACTAGCGATCTTGACCATCAAATTTTACTTAGCCCAGCTGCGCGTGGAGGCGCTGCCTGCAATCGACAGACGACTGATGAGTGATTTGTCAAAATACTAAAGCATTTTGGTTAAATGTGAATTTTTTATTATTACAAATAACAGTATAATTTCAGAATTATTCTTTTACTGTTTTTGTATCGAACAGTACAACTTATATTATGGACTTGAATTCATGAACCCAACGTCGGAAATGGAATGTTTTGTTATTCGAATTCCTGGAATTATTCTTGTACAAGATAAAATACAAGCTGCTTGCTGCTCTTCTCAAACTGATACTTATTTCCATCCGTCAGTTGCAGAAATTACAAACGGATAGTTATTTCTATCCATCATCAGTTCTCGTTTTCTATCAACATTGGAGAAAGTACCTATATGGTTGACAGATTATTCAAGTGGAGTATGTGTTATAGCTACTCGTTCTCCTTCTTGCTAATAAATATACAGAATTATTGAAGGTTTGTTATAAATGTAATTTGTTTTTATTTTGGTTGATTTTGATGGTTATCTAAGGTTTGGATTTGATGATATAAGAAAACAATACTCTTATTTTTGTTCTTCAGACTTCTATTATTGTGTCGTTGTTACCTACTAGTCTCAAAACAATATTATTACAGCGTTCAACTTATTATTCTTGTTCTATACAGGGTGGCTACGGAAGTATTACCTACGGAATATCTCAGTTATTGTATAAAGTAGGTTTGTGAAATTTGACATGTCGAAGTTAACTTCCGGTCTGACCGGAAGTAACATCAACTTTCTTATTTTAAATGGAAACCTTATTTTTTTTTCTTTTCGCTTTATTCAGCATTCAATTCCCTTTCTAATGACATATCACAAGTTGGTATCTAACCAGAAACTAGATCAGAAAAAAATTATTATTGAAATTCACCGAGTAGGCCGTGGAAGCAAAATGAAAGCCTAAAATTGAAAAGTTGGCTATGGAAACCATACGTCACTTGATAACAGTTGCAACTACTGTGATATTTTATTTTCATTCGTCGGCGTTATAAAAAGCCGCCAAAAAATATATTGGAAAAATTGGGAAAAAAACAATACTCTGTAGGTCCATAACTTAAATAGGAACATACAACTTTTTCTTGCCTGTAATGATATAGTAGAAAGTCATTTTTTGAAATGAAATACCAAAAAATCCAATTATTATTATTCAAATAACAAAAAAAACAGATTTATCGAATAATAAAAATTCAAATTGATAGGATTAAAGATAAAATAAATTCAAAACAAATGTTCGAAATGCATTCCCTCAGCGTCAATACATTTATTGACTCTGGTGATATTTTCATGTAAAACGTTTCTCAACATTTGGGGCGTGATATCTTGGAAAGCTCTACGAATTTTTACTTCTAGCTCATGTAGAGTTGTAGGCTGTGTGGAATACACCCTATTTTTAAGATGCCCCCATAGAAAAAAGTCGCACGGAGTAAGATAAGGTGACCTTGGTGGCCACCTGACTGGACCATGGGTTGTTATAAGTCTCTCTTGAAAGCGATTTTGAAACTAATTTCCCGCTATTCTTGAATTATGCGGAGGGGCGCCATCTTGCTGGAAGTACATTCTCTCAGTTATTTCCGCTGGTAGGTTGTTAATGAATTCCGAAATTTCATTCGTTAAAAAATTAAAGTATCTCTCTCCGGTTAGTTGGCCTTGAAAAAGAATGGGGCCAACAATATGAGTTCCAACTATTCCTGCCCAAACATTCACACCAAATCTCTCCTGGAAGCCACCTTGTCAAAACCGGTGCTCGTTTTCTATCGCCCAGTACCTGAAACAAAAGACCGTTCACACTTTTAGCACTTTACACTTCGACTATCGACAATAATCCAAATAAAGTACAGTACCTACCTTGTATTATTCCTGTTGAATAATCCATTGTTGGTAAATCTTGACACGTCCGTAAACAAGATATAATAGTTAAATAGGTGATTCTCAGCATTTTGTCGAAGAAACCAATTACAATATTCCAGGCGCCTTTCACCGTCATTTTCATACAAATGTTGATGCAACTGATACTTGAAGGATTTAAATCGATGTTTTTTCAAAATTTTCGTAGCAGAGTCCTTACTTATAGCTAATTCGGCGCCAATCTGCCTTAAGGAAATTGTGCTATCATATTGTACTAAAGCTAATACATTAATTTCAGTTTCCTCATCAATAACAAATGCTTCTTGGTCTTCGTAAACATCAGGCTCAGTTCTTAATTTTTCTTCAAGCCACTGGAAATACCTTCTTGACGGTTGCTGCCTCCCTGGATATCGCTCTAAATACAATCGTTCAGCGGCATAAGAATCTTTTAAACATTCACCATAAATGAGAAGCATGTCAATTTGTTCGGTTCGTGAATAACGGGGCATTTTTTGAATATTCCACTAACTCATTTCGATTTCCAAACCCTTTTAAAATGGCAGAATCAAAAACACTACTTCGAACGTCAAAATAATATGGATAGCAGCGTTCGTGAGAGCTCTCGTTTCTTTTTTGTTTCATTCCAAAATACATCTTAATCAGCCTACTTGTTAATATTTTGGTTCGAATGATTATTGCAATGGAATGATTATTCTGAATAGCACAAACATCGTCCATAGGAAGATATTAGAATATCTATGGACGATGGCACAGACCAAGTACGTTTATGTTCCTATTTAACCTAGAACCTACAGGATATAATTTATCATTCCACGTTATTTTTAATGTTATTTTTGCGTATGGCGATAATCTGTTTTGTTATTTGAAGAATAATAATTGGATTTTTTGGTATTTCATTTCAAAAAATTACTTTCTATTATATCATTAGAAAGGAATGGTTATACTGAATAGTACAGGCAAGAAAAAGTTGTATGTTCCTATTTAAGTTATGAACCTACAGAGTATTGTTTTTTTCCCAATTTTTCCAATATTTTTTTTGGCGGCTTTTTATAACGCCAACAAATGAAAATAAAATTTCACAGTAGTAGCAACTGTTATCAAGTGACGTATGGTTTCCATAGGCAACTTTTCAATTTTTGGCTTTCATTTTGCTTCCACGGCCTACGGTGAATTTCAATAATAATTTTTTTCTGATCTAGTTTCTGGTTAGATATCAACTTGTGATATGTCAGTAGAAAGGGAATTGAATGCTTAATAAAGCGAAAAGAAAAAAAAATAGGGTTTCCATTTAAAATAACAAAGTTGATGTTACTTCCGGTCAGACCGGAAGTTAACTTCGACATGTCAATATGCTCAAATTCTAGCTCTTATGTCATTATATCGACGCTCCAAATTTCACAAACCTACTTCATACAATAACTGAGATATTCCGTAGGCAATACTTCCGTAGCCACCCGGTATATACTTGAATTGAGTTCTTGTTTTCATGAAATAAATATTTTTTTGAAACAATTTCATTTTATTCACGAATGATTTCACAAGGTCCACGAATTGTTTACTGCATATGTTTTAGTAGTGATTGATTTTTCATTCCTCTATTTCAAATGAAACAACCATTCGTATGAAATACAGGAATGGTAAATTGATCAATGATAAAATATATACCTTATCAACCATATGAAAGCAATACGGTTAAAAAAAACGCCCTTTTTCAATCGGTAACTGAAAAGAGAAATCTGTTTTACCCACCGTACCAAGTTAGTTTACCCAGCTGCAAGGTAGGTCGCCACTGCTGAACGTGGTGCCTACTTTTACTGCAGGTTTGACATCTCCCTTTATTTTTTGTTTCTCTATGGGGAACACCTCCATACAGGTTTCATGGTCTTTACCAATCATCAGCGAAGGCTAGTTCGACCCAATTGAATCAAAAATTCCTTTCACCCTAATTGGAAATCCCTGAGACAAACACTGAAGTATGAATTCAGCGCCATCTCTGGGTTCCAGATTGAAATGTACTCCGACTTTAAATTGAAGTCGACACGTAGTCGATTTCTAATTAGGGTGAAAGGATTTTTCGATTCATTTGGGTCGAACTAGCCTTCGCTGATGATTGGTAAAAACCATGAAACCGGAACGGAGGTGTTCTCCCAATTAAATCGAAAAATAATTTCAGCTTTGATTCATTGCAAAGTAGTTCTTGTAAAAAACTTTGTCAAGTACTGAACAGATACAATTCAACGGTCGTAGGGGGCAGTCGTTGTTTTCTGTTGAATACTTGCCGACGACCATACCTATTGTATAGATTTCCGGCGGAAGATTGGATTACTTAATCCACCATTTTTCACAATTTTCTTTATTAGTTTAGTGGTCTTCCTTCAAGTTGTGTCGCCCCTCTTCATGATATACTTCCGTATATTATTTAAGTGTATAACTTTTTTTCCTAAAGTCTGTCGTTACTGCTACAGTCCCTTGAAGTTCCAAAATGTATATGTTTTTTATAACTTTTAAAGTTATCAAAATCAACAAAATTGTGGTGATTAACAAAACAAATGAATTCATTGAATGAGGTGACATGCATTAATAAGTATGTTGTTTTGCTACAAAGTCAGGAACGGACTATACGCAATTAATAGTCCTCATGTCAAAACTTTGAAATTATTGACATTTTTCAACAAGGTTCCCTTTTCTGAATGAAAGTAATCATTGCTCCGATCAACTTACCACGCGAGTACTTCGATTAAACAAATTGTCCAGAAAAGATGGTTTATTGAAAAATATTGAAAAATCTGTCATTTGAAAGTTTGAGGTTTGAACCTTCGAGAGCAGTCGGTTCCTAAATTTGTATGCAAAACAACTAAGTTACTCATGCGCGCATAACATCTCATCGAATGAATTCATTTGTTCTTTCAATCATCAAGATATGGTTGATTTTCAACATTGGCTTGCCTTTCACTGATTTTTAAGTCCAGATGTTAAAGTTAGGCCTATACAAAAAAATAATTTTCAATTATTTGCTGCACTTTCATCATCTACACCAACTCAATCCCATATTTCCTTTCATTAAAATATACAGATATATCAGCAGGTGGTATTGATACCTACCTCTGAAAACATAGGATCTAATATATTTTTATTCTCATCAGATGTCTTTGAAACTTTAGTTACTGAAACATCAGAACATCACCTCACAGTAAATAATCCGTGTTTTTTTTCAGAACTGGTGAATGACAGTAACGTTCAGTTCCTGGACCAAGATGACGATGATGATCCAGACACAGAACTTTATTTGACTCAGCCTTTTGCGTGTGGTACAGCTTTCGCCGTAAGCGTCTTAGATTCCTTGATGTCCACTGTAAGTAACTTGTGAATCATTATTATTACTGTAACGATAGAAATGAGTGACTTTTTGAAAAAGTGGAATCTTCCGACATGATAGTTGAGAGTAAGGGCTGCCAAGCCTTAGCCTAGCGCTGGAGCCTTGAGCTTCAGTAGCTTTAGTTCAACATACTATGTAATCCGTTGACCTTCGGAAAGCCTTAGAGGCCTATTCTATAACGCATAACTATGTCGTTAGTGAACGATAATCGGTAATTAACGATATTTGCGATTCTGTAGCTAAAATCGTTATCGTTTTATCGTTATTCTACGATAAAATTTATCGTTTGTATACGACGTGGATGTAGGTGTTTTTATATTGTCCTTGGTGGATATCAAACATGAAACATGATTTGAATCTAAATATTTGGAAAGAGGAAAGAAAAGAGTGGTTAGCACAAATTTTGGAATATTTCAAAGTGGTGCAATTGTTCAATAAAAAAGAAATAACCAGATACAACTAGTACAGCTAGTTAGAGAAGATATATTGCACAGGTGGAATACATGAATACTACGATATTCTCAGCATTTTATTATATGAACTTTCAAAAATGACCTGTAAAACTATTTTAGACAACATCGACAGCGACTCAGAATACTGAGGGACACAAGCAACCCGTTTGAGTTACCGCAGATATTCTTTTCGGCAAATGTATATATCGAATAAAGAGGCAGCACAATAATTATTCAATGAAGTTGTGGTGTTCATGTTGCCAGCACAAAGAAACAGGAACAGCTCCTGTTATTAGGGTGAGATGAAAATAGATGCCATATTTCGAGTGTGTCATTTGTATGTTTACAGTTTTTTAGCACATTATCCTTTCTGGCGCATGGCAGCTACCAGAAGCCTGTAGGATCATACAGACATAACAGTTCATCTCAACCGAAAGTCAGCAGATCTGTTCATGAGGTTGTTGATATAGCTTTATAACAAGCAGTACTTGCAATTATGTGTCCGTGAGCAACGTTGCACAAAAAGAAGACAGATATAATTCAATATCCGTAGGGGGAAGTAGTTGTTTTCTGTCAGATATTTGCCTTAATTTCCATTGTGTGGAATAATGTGGAGAGACAGGAATTTTTTTTCGGTTTTACGAAATATTTGATTCATAGAATGGAACTCTCCTATATACACATTCGAACTTTGTTCGTTTTATTATAGTGAATAATCTTGCACAGAGATATGTGAAATTTCCACAGTCCGCTGATGAAATATTTCACACAAAACATGAGTATGTAGCAGATGTTTAATAATAACAAGTAATTGATGAATTTACAGAGATTCTTTATGAAACATGAGATACCAGGAATTATAGGATGTATAGATTACACCCATACAAGAATTGTTCCATATAGTTTTCAGAATCATTAGTTCTCATTTCGATGAGAAATGCCTCAAACAATCATTATTTATTACAGATGATATTAAAGTGTTTATTATTTATGTACGTATATTCAAAATTCAAACTGTAACCAAATTTCATTCTGACAGCAGACAACTTCGTTCAAACGCGCGCACAAGTATCGACAAACGTTTTTGGTCACAAAACATTAAAGATCAAGTACCAACATTTACCAAATCCATTAATACTATGTTACCAGATTTGGTTTTGAAGACATCGATACTGAATGTATTTTAAGAATTAATCGTTAGGAATGTCATTGGCGAAAATGTCGTTAGCACAACGATATCGTATTTTAACGACAATTTACTGAATAAGCTTCTTTGAGAGTTAAAACTCTGCTATTTGCAACTGGAACGTTGACTTCACCTGACATTTCTATTGAATCGCATTGTGACGCGGTTTACTGCAACTGCGTATTCAAAGTGATGGGATTACTCAGGGTACGTTAACTGAAGACGCAAATGTGCAAGTGGCTTCCTGGTGTTTATTTCACATCGTTGCAATTCACTTCAATTCTGAAACAATGCACTCACTTTCTAGTATCTCATCTGTTTTTCAAACTTTCCCCATTTTTAATGTTCTCGAATTCTTTTCTGTGTTGGATTGTGTAGTAGGTTATTATAGTTGCCTGTAATCACAGGGTCTTCTGCAAAAGCTAAAAATGAAAATCAACACCTCCATTTCACGTATTTGTGGTTGTTTTTCTCATTAAGTTTAATCCACGATTCATCCCCAAAACTGACATTTACAGTGCGGCATTTAATAGTCTCCCCTGTTAACATTTGAACAGTTTGACGTACGAACATAAAAAAACCGTTTGGAGGGTATCAGCGATGCTATTTTTTGAAATAAAACATATTGTGATTGTTCGATAGATGGCGTGGTGAGGCACATCATCTAAAAAACTTTAAATGGCATGGGGGGTCATGAGTCACATCCTTGAAAAGATAATTCAACTCTTTTTTCAAAAATCTAAATTTTTTAAAATTTCGTACTATTAAAAAAAATTCTGTCCCGTTAATTTCACATCAAACAATTCAAAAGTTATCGTGGTTAGGTAAAGTAAGGGATTCTGATCCACCAGATCTGCACTCATTCTGACATTTCAAATGCATATTGTAAAAAAACGTTAAAACGAAATTCTAGAAAATGTAGATGGTTGAAAAGATAATTGATTTATCTTTTCAAAGATGTGACACATGACCCTCCCAATGACATTCAAAAATTTTTGTGCCCCCCGCGCCTTTTATCGAGCAATCACAATGTGTTTTATTTTAAAAAGTAGTATTGGTGATACCCTCTAAACGGTTTTTTATGTTTGCACGTCAAACCGTTCAAAAGATAACGGGGGGGACTATTAAAAGCCGCACTGTATAAATATGTAAATTTGGACCTCTTCATGAAGCTCACAAGAAATTATTGCCAGCATATGGATGTTAAATAATAATGATTTTCAGCACTTAAAAAACAAAGATCCATTAATCAACTATTACTTTTTACGATGGTCCAAAACAAAGGAAACATAGGTAGGCTGGCCATACGTGATCACCAGTCAATTAGGTATCGCAAAGGATATGTTTGTAGTTTAGTGCAAAAATTACCGACCTTCTGGGATCTAGGCTCATATTTGTAAAAATAATTTTCGAAAGACGTCTCCTTTCTAGCACGGATTTTTTGCAGTCAATTCTGTGTTGTAAAAGGTTCATTTCGTGTAAAATGTCATCAGAACAGTTGAGGGTGAAACACAATGGAAGTTTTATGTTTTTAGTTTTAATTTTCGTAATTTCAGATTGTCTTTTAAGACCAAACTGTCATTGCCATTGATATTCTGATCACTTTCCACAAATAATCATATTTATTAAATCCAATCTTTATTTTTCAATTATGTTTTGTTATTTCTAAAATTGATATCCAAAATCGCAAAACTTAAAACTTATTACATAAAACTTCCATTGTATCTGGGGCTCCACCTACCTACCTATATAAAAAAAAATCCTGAGTTGATAATAATTCCCTGACAAGTACAATTAATCGTGCATGATTAATTTGCTGAAAGTGTATTATATTAATTTTGTCTTGGGGGTTGCAACTGATACGTATCACCACATATCTAGTGAATATCACTTGAAATAGTTATCCACAGTGCTTGGTTAGCCCGAGTAGCTGGAACTGTTGCATCGTAATCCAAAGTTGTAGGTTCAAATCTCACATATGTTAAAAGTATCTTCTCTGCCAAAAGCATTCCTGAAAATCATTTGTTGAAAAGTTATCACGTAATTCATTTCGATGGAATGATGGAAACCATCCTTTTCGAAAATGTTTTACATTTACAAAGAAGCTGACCAATAAAAAAATAACTATTACTTTTTCAGACCTATTTCAATCAGAACGCCTTAACATTAATTCGGTCGTTGATCACCGGAGGTGCAACCCCAGAATTGGAGTTGATTCTTGCAGAAGGAGCTGGACTGCGAGGGGGATACAGGTATGATTATTTGTAACATTTAAGGCATTCCACATATTCGATTAGTAATCGGTAAAAATACTAATGAAAATCATTTATCGGAATATATCGCATTAATGATTAGATTTGGATATCCCTTTTGCAACATTATACACCGTATAACCAAAACTGAAAAAAAAAGGTTCTAAATTTTGTTCTATCCGTCAACCGGCTGCACCCTTATGGGCAATCCTCAGAAGTCTAGAGACTAGTGCGAGCTGAGAAGAGGAGGCCCTTACCTTTGAGTGGTAATGCCATGCAATAGTAGCTGTTGTTATACCTCGTATGGGCCGTCGTGGCCGTGATTATAGGGCGTTCCCTCCTCAACCAAAAGGTCATGGATTCAAATCCCACAACAGTCACCGGTTCCGTATCGTATCTTTGTTCACATAAGCTTTCAGGAGCTCATAAGCGGTTTCTTTGAAAACCTGTAAAATTTGTTACAGATAATTGACAATTTCTAGTATTACATACAATAGGTTCACCTCGATTACAAAATAACAATGTTTTTAGCTCTACTTTCGAGGGGTTTTGTCTAAAAACCTGGATGATTCTTGAAAAAAAATCACCACAATAAGCCTACGATATAGATATACCTACGAGCTGACTCGATATGTTTATGGGAAACTACTGGGAGTATTACAACATGATAAAGCACCACCACATTTTAGAACAAAACCTGTATTCATCGATGACAAATATTTTCAAAGAAACACAAAAAAAAATCATCCAGTAAAATTCAACAAGAATTTTTCAACTGGTAAGGATATTGAAGATTATCGATTCCAGCATTAATTAGCACAGTAATTGTAACCTACTCATAGTTGCGAACCAAGGAAATGATTTTCACAATGTCACCATTCCGTTTTGCGTAGAATTGGGAATGTTTATCCATTTTAGCATCTAAAAATTTAAAATGTCAACTGACGCCATAGCGTAATGTGCAAAGAAAATCAATGAATGATTGTCTTTTGAAGTACCTACCTAACCCCACCTGATTTAAATTCGGTACCGTTCACTTGAGTTGTAACTCTATTTTTATATTTTTCAGCACTGCAGACAGTTTATCCAATAGGGATAGGTGTCGAGTAGGTCAAATTTCCCTATACGATGGACCACTAGCACAGTTTGGAGAAACCGGAAAGTATGGAGATTTATTCGTTGCGGCTCTAAAGCAGTTCGGAATGCTTTGTATTGGACTTTATAGATTTAGGGACACAAGTTCATCGTGTGATGCTAGTAGTAAAAGATACGTGATCACAAACCCCCCAGATGATTTCCAGCTACTACCGACAGACCAGGTGAGATCCTCCATACATAATCATGTGGTCCAATGTTACGATACTGGGATTCGTGGCTACAGGGCCTGATTAGGATCACTTGGCGCCCAGAGCACAATATTTTTTTCCCCCACACACAACAAAAATATTAACAAAAATAGACATAACTTCATAATTACGTTTTTTTATTCGAAAAGCAACAGTGAACAAAAATTATAGATACAAATAAAATTCCTACAAACAGGGGAGAATCAACGACAATATTTGAATACAGGGTGGAGCGAGTGGAGCGGTCGCTCCAGGACTCGCGCTGAGGAAGGCCACGCGCTGCGAGGCCCAACTCGCCCTAAGAAATAAGTAAAAAGTTTTGGTTGAATGAAAATAATATAATAATGTAGATATATACGTGCCTATTTGTTTTATTACCAGCGACCAAAACCTACTGCGCAGCAACCACATCTAGCTGAGACCAGACACCATACATGAGAACAAGTGAGATAGAACTACCTGAGACAGAATGACGCTCAGATGACCCCTCTTTTTCCGCTTCATGACAGCAAAAAAAAATCTCAACTCGATACAAGATTTCCACTTAAGAATACTAAACAAATAAATATATGCAGATATTAATTTTTTTTTTTCAAAAGCAACAAAAAAATTATAGACCGTCAGATAGTGACAAATTCTTTTCGATGTTTCAGTTATTTTCCAATCAACTCATGAATTTAAGAATTCATTAAAAATTATGGCTCGAGTGTAAAGCGTGGCCTTCAAATTTAAAGAACAAAAGTTGCAGGAAAATTGGATGAAAATTGACACCATTCTCTCACGCAAGTCGTTTGGCATATGCTTAGAAAAAGTGATTACAAGACTAAAAACAAAAGGCTTTAGTGTCGGACATGGTCAACATATTGATTATACATAATAAAGCATGTTCCAAACAGCTATCGTGAGAAAATAGTCTCAAATTCCTTACAACTTTTCTGCAACTTTCCCACGCAAGCCGTCATTCTGGTCACATCCGATAGTTATACCAATTTTATTGTAACGTCAAACACATCAAGAACTTTCTATATTTTCAAAGTCTTGCATAAAAAAATAACTTAAAATCCAAAAGAATTTCCGTTAAATTTTCCGACCAGAAATCTACTTATCCATTCGGGCACTCTGTTGAAAGGTCTATTATTTCTTATCCGAATTTATTTATATCCTGATAAATTGGCTAAAACTTTTGCTGCCGAAATTTTCACCATTACTATTTTGGTTCAGGTTTAAAGGCTGTCGTGATTTGGAATAGTTTCCTAACGTTTATTCGCTAGCGCGAGTTGCTCGAACCAAAAAGTGATAGTATTTTATTTCCTGTCAGACCTAAATTAGTATGATTTTCCTAATGATTCATTGATTAGCAAATTAACATATTGTATTCATCAAAAATAAAAATAGAATCAATCCTGGCAAATGAATAAAAAATAACGATAATCGGCGAATAATTGGTGTGTTTTCAGATATGACTTCATCAAAATTGCTCAAAACATATTTTTTGCGCGGAAATAAAAAAAACTCCGGGGGAGACCCTCCAGACCCCCTTTTGTACTGGGAGCATTCCTTACAGCCCATACCCCTCGGCAGGTCAGCGCAGCGACATAATCACTTTCTTAAAAGAGGCCTCGCGGAAATGATTTGCTCCGGGCCTCGCATATGCTAAGGACGGCTCTGTTTGAATACATACGGACATATGGTAAAGTCAGTTGAATAAATAAATAGGTGAATAAACAACACTAGATCTACAAAATATTCAAAGAGATTATCAAAATTCTTCATTAATATGTTCAACAAAAAACAAAATAAGAAAACGAAAAATCCATACGTGAAGAATTAAAGTAGAAACGTAACAAATATTAATATTCCAATACATAATAAACAGCTAGTCAGGCAGGAAAAAATAAATAATAATAATACTCCCTTATAAACACTCATAGAGTGTACCCAAAGGCATAGCCTGTATGGGTAGAGGACGGCTATTATTATTATTTGCCGTGCACTCCGGGGCGATTTACTGATTTTTGGTGGCGTATTCACTTTTCAGCTGTGGGAAACCCCGGAAAACCTACAGCACAAAACCCGGAAAACTTAAGTGGAGGTAAGAATCACAAGCAAGAGATATATATCTGGAAGTTAGTACAAATACATAATATATGAACGATATGAATTCTCTCAATAATGCGTCGTACATCAAGAGTACTCAGCAAATCATGTTCGATGTTAAATAGGGAAAAATCGCCTAATTTGTCGTTGCCAATCTAGTTCCTCAAATAACTATCCTCTTCAGGGTTGTGAATGAGTTCTCACCCGAAGCATACATAAATATACTCTTAGAATGGTATCTAGTTTTGGGAATGTTGGAATAATTTTTTCGGTTAGTTTAATTTTGAAAATTGTATTCAAATTTCTATTTCCCCGTTTAGGTTCCTCACCACCCTGAATGTTGTTTTCCTCGTCGATCACTTCTATATATTCTGACTTTTTCTGAGTGCCCTGGATAAAATATCCGAATGCATTCTACTGGAAAATCAGAACTCATACCATTCTCATATGTACTGATCGATCAGAACCTGTATTTTTTATCTATTTCAGCATTCAATTACTGACTTTGTGATGATACTCATTCGACAAATTTTTCCCCCCAATTCTGTATTCGCCGGAGGCAGTTCCCCCTCTTTTCCTGTGATTAATCCGACAGTTATAACTAGTTTATTTATAGCTCTAAAATCAACAAATTCAAAAAATGTTGAATGTCCTTTGATTGATTGGGTCGGATTTTTAATCCTATCTCATGTGAACGATAGTCCATTCGTTTCTAGGAGACAGTCTTGTTCGTCTGCTAATCAGCCAGTCCTTATGTAAAGCAAAGATTAGTGGTCTGGGAAAGGTGTTTATTTTCAAGTCTTAGTGGGTGAGGAATCGCGCCCTCCAGATGGCAAAAAACTCCAGTTGAGCTGGTGATGTTCCGTTTAGTCCCCACTTATTCCATCGGTTGTCCCCAGCTGGCACCATTCCTCTTACTCTTTTACCTTCTATAGTATTTCAAATGGATGTTGAGTGCTGTTCGACGCGATTTCAAGACCAGTCCATGAAGCGCAACAATCAGTACAGTTTCAGAGGCAGCAGCGACTCTGAAGGAAAAGATATACAGTGTGTAGGACTTACAACATGTGCCATAAGCCAAGAGAGATCGACCTTTAGACCGGATAGACCCCAAATCTTGATTTAAAATACATTCATAGAATTAACGGGTCTATTATTTTCTGTACTATTTGAACTACCTTCAGTTTACTTGCTACAGCACTGTTCATCTCTGGCTCCTGACTTCCACTTTCCAAAGCGTAGTAAGAATCTTGAAGATCATTCACCTAAAGCTTATGTTCATATTTTTATTGATTTTGAAGAAACCTATAGAACCGGTCTTCTCTGAATATTCCTACAACCGGACCTGTTTTATTTGTCTATCTTCAAATGTTTTGTTTGTTTTTTCGAAATGTCCACGAGCCGGCCCTGTGTCTCTTGGGGTAACTCCAACTATTTTGATTACCTTTTCCTCTCCTTCTGATTTTGCTTCATGTCCTTCATCTTTCTGTTCCAGAATCGGTCCTGTCATTTTCCTATTCCTGTGAAACTCGCTAAAGCCGGTATTGCTTTTGTCGTTTCCGTTTTTTTTTTCTTCTTTTTTAAGAAAATTTTAGACGCTGCAGGTCTTCATAAAATTGTTCCTGGCTTTCCCATTGTTCCTTCAACTTTCGTTGCCAACGTTCCTCCTCAATTTGTCTTTTCTCGAATCTTTTTTTCAATCCTCTCGTCTTTCCTTAGCTTTTTTTTCTATTCCATTTTGAGTTTCCTTTGATCTTTTTTCCATTTCCTTTTTCCAACGTTCATCCTCAGTTCATCTCTATCTAGTTTTTTCTTCCATTTCCTTATGGAAATAATTCGAGCCAGTTCCATTTTCTTCATTCAAACCTAATCCTGTATCTGCGGACACTTCTCAGCTAACGACCAATTTTGACAACAACTGTTGGGAATCTCCTTGGATTCTCCCAAATACTTTTTCAATACCGCCTGTATCTACTGACTATACTGCCTTCGACACCAATTGTCATAAATCTCCTTAGGTCCACGTAAAAATTCTCTGGAAGTAGCCTGTAGCCAATGATTACTTGCTCCGAAAGCAATTATATCGTAAATCTCCTTGGGTCCTTCCAACCATTCCTTGGAAACCCTCTGTAGCCACATGAAGAGCTGGAATCCTGCACTACACGTCTTCCAGTTGTATTTCATTATGAAGAAAGCGTCAATTGAATTTCATAATAGTTACTTATATTTCGGAAAGTAACAATTGTATTTCAGAGTAGTGACTTGAATTTCAGATAGCGTCAATTGATTTTCAGAATAGTGAGTTGAATTTCAGAAAGTGTAAGTTGAATTTCAGAATGCATCAATTGTATTTGAGAATAATCAATTTGATTTCAGACACCATCATTTGAATTTCAGAATAGTCAATTGTATTTCAGAAAGTATCAAATATATTTCGGAATTCATCAATATCTAAGAAATAATTCTTACTTTTTCTGAAATTGAAAATTAATTTTTGTGGATACTATCATCAACTGAAGTGTTATTAGGTAATAACAACAAAACAATATATCAATAAGAAATTGAATATCATCTGTTCGTAGGTTTTTACTGTACCGATGATTCTAATATCCCAAATGATTTGTGGCATATCGAGCAAATTGAACGCCCTACTGGCATATCTTCAATACCTATTGCAGCCTCATGGCGTCTGGTTGAATGTTGTGCTGCACGTTCACAATCACCTCCAATCGAACCACACAAATTCAACTTTATGACTTCTGTATTTTAGAATCATGCTTTCTGAAATTATTTTCACGTTCTCTGAAATACAAAGGACACTTTCCGAAATTCATAATACTTTCTGAAATGCAATTGACTATTCTGAAATTTAAATGATGGTTTCTGAAATCAAGTTGATTATTATTCTGAAATACAATTATTTATTTATTTATTTATTTATTGAAAGAATAGCTTCCAGACAGAACAAGTTCTGGTATAGGAAGTTGTACAAATGTACAAAAAAAAATAAAAAATAATAATTAACAATTGCAATTAAAAATAAAAATCATAAATCATAATCACTGATGAACAATTAACAACAATAATAATTGTAAAGTCATAATAACATTTAAAAAAAAATCATAGATCATTCCCCAAAGATCAAATCTTAACAGCATTCTGAAATAATCTGAAATAATATAGACGTTTTGCACTTCCGGGAATGAAGTGCCAACTTTAGTCCCGTATAACAGGGACTAAAATGTATCTTTCAGTCCATAGGGAGATAAAGTTGCATTTAAAATTTTGTTGACACTGTTACTATAACGTTACCTACTGAGTAATCCAAGTAGGTACCGTGTTTATATAACTCAAAATTATCAATTGAATCAATATTGAAAGTTATTATAAGTACTGGGATGTTCAAAAAATAGCTTATATGCCTCAGGAGTAAAGAGATATTTTATCCCTCACGTGATTATTGGCCCTCGGGCTCTACTAGCCCTCAGGCAAAAAACATATCGTGCGGGATTAAAACATTCACTTTAGTCCCTTGTAATATAATATACTATTCCTGAAATTCAAGTGATGCTATCTGAAATCCAACTTACTATTCTTTAATTCAAATGGCGCTTTCTGAAATACTAGTTCATGACATGATTTTAACAGACCGTCGAATTGGGCTAAAGCGGATATCGTCAATTTGGACATGAGAAAAATTGCTGCAAAATAGATCCCCAAATGTTTGAATGTTGACCAAAAGAATGCAAGGGTAGTAGCATCGCGTTAGATCTGTGCTCGATTTGAAAACGATGTAGACTTCTTAAACCGAATTGTTACTATGGATGAGACTTGGGTACATTTCTACGATCCAGAAACAAAGCAACAATCGATGGAATGGCGACACTCGCGGATCTTCAAGACCTAAGAAGTTTCGTGTCCAAAAATCTGCTGGAAAAGTTCTTGCTTCAGTTTTTTGGGATTGCCATGGAGTAATCATTATTGATTTTTTGTATAAGGGTTGAACAATAGCTGGAGATTACTATTCGACATTACTAACCACTCTACGGGAAAAAATTGAAGAGAAAAGACGTGGAAAGCTATCCAAAGATGTTTTGTTTTCGCAGGACAACGCCACTGCACACAAATCTCATGTTGCCATGCAAAAAATACGTGATTTAGGGTTTGAATTACTAGAACACCCCCCCTTATTCATCAGATTTGGCTCCGTCCGACTATCATCTCTTTCCTCAACTGAAAAAATGTGTAAGAGGTAAATTTTCTCCCAGCGAGGAGGTAATAAAAGCTGTGGAGGTCTGGTTTGCAGAGCAAGAAGAAACATTTTTTTTGAAAGGTCTAGAGACGTTGCAGGTTCGCTGTAATAAATGTATCCAATTAAGAGGAGAATATGTTGAGTAATAAAATATGTTTACATTGAAATTTTGTTTGGTTCTATAGTAGGCTAAGAATTTTTCAATATATTCTCGTATAATTGATCAAAGATATGAGTGGAATTTCCATATTATATATTCCACTTTCCCAGGATTTTACAAAAACTAATTTTCTCAGAGTAATAATTAACATTTTACTTCTCTTCAGGTATTTGTTCTGATGCAATTTGATCCTGGTCTGGAGTACAAGCAAGTAAGAGGAAAAACAGCAACAGGCCAAGGTAGCGGAACGGGAGGTGGAGGAACCAACAAGGACGAGAACTCTTGACTGCTGTTATGTAGCGCTCTTACAGATGGACCCTACTCTTATATATAAACTATATAACGAATCAAGTCCAGAGAAGTTATACCCACCATTCCATATCCCCTTTCCAATTTTTGATATGTTTAGTTTTATTGTTGTTCTATTGATTGTACGGCAGATATAGTTGGCATATAATGCGTATTTATAGACTTTGTTGTTTCTTAGAAGATAACTTTGGTTATTTTGAATTATATTGTTATGTAGTTATAGATTGATTGAATGCCCTGATCAGCCGAATGTGTGATGTGGTCAAGCAGAGGTAGGTATGACTTGAGTTCCACCAACGAACTGATAGAAACATCAAGACATTCGAAGTTAACGAAGGTGAAATCAGAACTTACTCTCCCTCTTGGGGCCAATTTTGAGCCTAAATATTAATTTTAAACCTGAGGAATAGAAAAAGAAATGTTGGCAAACTATCTCAGATTTTGCGCTCTGGGGCTACAAAATGAAATGAATTTGACCGGTTCGATTCGATTATTTCACAGAAAACATGTGAAATATTCAAAAATATAAAACACAATGTATGAAAAAAAGTATTCGAAAGCTACGAGTTACATTTTACATAATCAACGATCACAACAATTCGACAAGAACTGCGTGAAAATAAAATAGATGCCGGCATTCTTTATCCTATCCTATACATTTCTTTAAATCGTATTCCGGTTGATACTTGTTTTTTTTTCCAGTAAACTCCAATATATGTAGATAAATAGCAGAGAGGATACTTAAAATGCTTTGAATGAAGGTGCGAAAACAAGAGATTTGGAAAAGGGTTAAAGACGGCAAATTATTACATAGTGAGTTCTGATATTCAATGTTAAACATATTTCATCTTCCTTACCTGGGGATATGACCCTTTCCTAATACACAAATATCAAAATAGATATCATCAAATATCGTCACTTCCATAAGCTTAATACCCACTTCAACTTGACCACATTGACTAACGTTGGCTACTGATTAACATTTGTACCAATTTCTTGCTCAATATTTCATTTTATAGTCACATCTTATCGAACTATATATCCTCAGTGTTATAAATTAAATTGTGGGTGTGTACTGAAAAATCTGTGAAAGCGCTACATTTCTCTCAATGAATTGAAAAACTTCCCAGTGCTTTATTTTCATTACGAGAATACAGTAAATAAAAATTTTACCATATTGAAACATCGATAAAAAAGACAATTTCGATAAATTTTGTAATATAGCCCTTATATAACAATCGTAAATTTTTTAAATGGGTGAATGTTAATAAAAAGTGTTGTGCTTTTTTGTAAATAAGTGAAATATGAGCTTTTTATATATGACCTAGATGCTGTAGAAAGAAATCAGAGGTGGGTATTTGGGGAACTAAATGTCATTTTAATTCTGTTCTATACTATTGGGTTTATTTTTGTTATCAGCATGTCCAGTCAAGAAAGTTCATTATTTTTGACCTAGCAAGAATATTAAAAGAAGATAAGTTATTTTGAGGAGTATTCTTGGATGGACATCTAGTTTACTCAAAAATAAATTGTATATATTTGTTATATGCAAATCGGGACCTTAGAAACTGATTGTACACAATAAGAAATTTGGAAATTGATGAAACGTTTCAACTAGATAATGTTATAATAAACAAAAAGAAACAAAATTATGACTACGACTTCAAATATTGAAGCAAATGTATTGAACGCTGCTTCATTATTGAAAAATAAGACACATGTCATGTTTTGTCCAGAGTTCAATTCTGAAACATTGCATGGAAATTATTAAACATTCATGTTAGTCATAGTACGAAATATTCAGATACATTTTAGAAAATCCAAGAGTTGGCTTACTATTGATTAACTTACACCCGGACAAGAAATTGGGATATTACCAAGTCAATTATGTTTTTGATCAATTAATGGAACTGTATGGCGACTACAATTGAAGATATCAGCTAGGGCTTTCAAGTATCATTGAACGCCTTTATTTGAATCTCAATATGAAAAATCTTTCCATTTCGCCAGTGGTTACAATTTTCCCCAAATTTTGATTTTTTTTTTTTAAATATTACTAATCGAAATTCTCACTTTTAAGGAATGATGCGGATCCCATAATTACTCTACTTTGTTCCAGTTCCGTAAATCGTTAAGGTTCTCTTGCCTGGATCCCAACGATGATAATATAAGTCAAATTTCCATTAATACAGATCACTCAAACTCCAAAGAAATCCTTAACCATATGGCCATTATCAGTTCCTCAAATAAATACAATTTTATCAACTTCGTGCAATGAATTAGTGTTGACAATCCAAACTAGTATCCAAAACATTGTTATCCATCAGTTTCCATACGTCCGAATCCTTAAAATATTTCAATTGCGAATTGTGATATGTAAATATCTAGTTGTAGTTCAAATAAATTTCCATCACTTCAGATACAAAACACACAATTATGAGAATCGAACTGTGACTCTTATGTGTCTAGTATAATCAATTCATCACTATTATGTAAATCAGGATTAACTTTTCGAATTGTAAGAATAAAATAGTTCACATATTCAGTTCAAATATTTGAAACTGGATAAACTACAGGTCACCGGAACTTTTATATGTACCATCATTGAAATACGATATCACATGCGTTCTATAATGAGTCCCTCCAGCAAATACTACACTTTGTTCTTTCTTCTTGCCGTACAAAACAAGAATTTTATCATAGGAATACAAGACCTCACCGAAAAATGTCATCGAAAACACAGTCCAATCACAACCTTGTTTCTTCCTGGTAGATCTCAGTCAATATTTATTCCTATTTCTTTTTTAAAAATGAATCATTTTTATCAGCTACATAAAATGTTATTAGTTCTCTATCCAAATGAGTTTTCCTAATATCTTGTATTATTTCTTGGGTTTTGAGATGAAATTGTAAAATCACCATAAATAATATTACTCCCTCTTGAATTTGTGTTAATTTTTTAATATTTCTTGAATACAAGCATTCACTTAAAGTAATTTTCACAAGTATCTTCACCCACCCTTTAACATTTCAACCAGAAACGGCTTCAAATGAGATGAGATTGGAATGGAATAGGTTTAAAAAATTTTTTCGTTATAATGGATTGTTCAAACAAAAGGTGGCCAGGTGGGCACTCAAAAATAACAAATTCAAAGGGTGTTTTACACTATCGAGAATATTTTGAAAAAGATAAAATCAAATAATACCTTTTCAAATTATTGACTATTCATCGAATACATTTTTTTAATATATCAGAAATTATCTGTATTCAATGCATCTCATTAAATGATGCATGAAAATAACACATTTTGAATTTTATTGATAAAATGTTTTCCCTATTAACGTCACTAACGCCCCTTAGGCCACCTCTGGATATTGATTTTTTCCCCTGTTTGTTCAAATGTTAAAGGGGACACACTATTGACAAGCACTGCACTCATCTGCCATTCAAAATAATGAACCTGAAGTATATTTAGTTTAAATGACTGTTAGACTGTGACAATCTGTCGATTTCAACTCAATATGGTAGTCACAGTCTCACAGCTAATCAAACTAAATACTACTTCAAGCTCATTATGAAATCAGGCTTGAATCAAGTTAATTTCAGCATTTCAAAGAAATAGTACCCACTTGATCTACCAGCTTTATCCACCGCGACAAAAATGTTTTCAGCTGGAGGGAACAGTTGCTTTAAAATACGCTCTTCGTTGTAAGCAGTTAGTAGTCAAAACTTGATATAAGAATCACTTTTGTATTACTCAACGTTACTGTCAAAAATGCACTGAAAGCTTGAGAATGTGAAACCCATCTCTGGCGGAAGCGAATTTAAATTTGTAATTACCAAACACTACAATCTCACATGTGTCTTGTTCGTGTTTTTAGAATAAGACTAAGCTTAACTCCACTCAGAATTTATATGTTGACATCAAGCCAGTTCATTCTCATGCAAAACTGCGTAGTTTTGGTTGAGCTCGTCCAAGAGGCCAATTAGTAGCTGCCCAGGTAGGAAACATAATGATAAATAGAGTTCTGAACATCTCTATATAAATACTAATCTAACCAAAAAAAAATCTATCCATATTCGAAAGGAAGAAAATCTCATCAAATTCAAGGAAAGCCAGCACAATATTGTATACAATGTCTATGGATTCCTATATATAATATACATATATAGAATTCTGTTATAATTATTAATAACGTTACAAGGCCAACATGTAGCAAATAACGAATGCGGTTGAATATTGTAAAACAACCGAATCCGTTATTTGCGTATCGATCGTGTGTCGTTCAAGACTTTTCGTAATCCCGCTGAATGATTACATTTTCATTCCGAGGAAAGACCAAACCACGTACCTCGTAATTCTACAGAATAATCTCAACATCGTGTTGTCATGGAACAGCTCAACAATATTATAAACAGTCAGTTTATTGTGTTCGCTTTAACAACGACCATGGATGAAATTGAGGAACAAAATCAAATTTCTTTAGAAATATTGGGAGTTAAAAAATCTTAACAGGCGGAGGCTGTTAACATTAACTTTTCAATTGTCATCTGAATACCGTTAAATCAAAATAACAGTATGGAATTACGAAAAATTCAAAACTTTCATACCAGTTTCGAGATTGTTACCCTTATCAGTACAGGATAACAAACCCATCTTTTCATGATTTCAATGTTTTTCAACAACCACAAATAAAACTCAACTTACATTATTTTTCCTGGCTAGGAGATGGCATACAGAGCGATAAGAACGATGGTCTCTTGTTCGTTGTGTTAGTTCGATGTACATAGATTATATGTTTGTACTTGAGAAATGTAGATTTTTGTCGAAGAAAACATATTTTCAACTAAGTTATAACCTCACATTTCACCTTTTTTTGTATCCACATCATGCGCTATTTTCCCATTATACAGAGTGATAAATAAATGAATTATTGATAAAAACATGTTTTTCTACTACCCCACCAGCAAGTTATCAAACCCAATAATCTGCAATCGATATAATTTCACGGTCAAAATTGAAAGCTAAGGAAACTACACAAACACCAAAAATACATCAATTTCACTAGACGCGTTCCTGATAATGCACACTTTGGTCGAAACGCACATAAAATAAAATTGACGTAGCTTCGATATTTGCGTAGTTTTCAATGTTTTCCATTCACACCAAAGATTCCAAATGCTCATTTACTTATACAGTGTTATTCTACCTAAAACTTAGGGAGCGATAGCTTATGATATAGCTTGAAAATTGTTGAACAAATAAAGCAAACTAACACTATGTGATGCATTAGTGCTTTCACATGCTCATTATGCAGATGTAGTTTATAGCTCTGGATTACTGAAATCAGACAAAATGAGTCTTCAAAAATTGCAAAATGCATGTGTCAGACCTATAACAGGCACAAAAAGACGGGACATTGTGTCACATCGTTTAAAAAATCTTGGTTGGCTAATCACGGAGGCTACGTGTACACTCCATTCCGCTGCAATTTTTCATAAAATTATTTTAACTAAAAAACCCTCTTACATATTCAGAAAGTTATCTTTCAGAACCGATATTCACATTCTTGAGTTTTCGAGATCATTTGTCGTCACCTAAACACAGAACTTATTTTTTCCGTGGCTCTCTCTTCTATCAGATCGTTCGCTAATACAACTGGTTATCGACTAATTTCAAGTAAGTTTCACTTGAAACATTCAAGAAAAAACTATAACAATATTTAATCGAAAACAAAATCTCGAATATTGAAGTATGAAATGAACTTGAAATGACATTATATACTCTTGCATTTTAGATCATATGTATTTGTACAAGTTTCGAGAGTAATACAAAAATGTTTATGGGTGTAAAATGTCTTGTATTATACTCATCTATTATTTGTACTCGAAATATCATAACTTCTCCAGCTCTATTTGGATATGAAATGATTTATTTTTATTTTTTCATTGGATTATTTTTTTTAATCGGGAATTATCGTCGGGAGTTATTTTCAATAGTTGGATGTCAGGTTGGGTATCTGTATTTTTTCGTCAGGAATTGACCAGTCAGGCCCTTTCTCCGGAGCCCCGATACATCCGGAGGGCGCGCTGATGTGTCATTAACCCCAGTAAACACTCCCCACGTCCGCGGGGTGAGTGATTGAACCGTAGAAAAGTTTGTCAACGTCGTCGTTTATTGAAGTAATGGACTTTCTTCCTTTTCTCTTCACCAAGTCAGAGAAAGAAACTGTGGATTCTAGTGCTCCAAGTATAGAGCCCTGGTGGATTCCTCGGGTGATTAAAAGGTGATTATATTATAAAAGAATGGACGACACTACTTGACGATAAATATTAACTAATCATCGTGATTAGCCATTTAGTAAAACAGACAAAATAGACACCTAACTCGCTTAACAATAAAAATAAAAGACTGATTTGTATGTCAACTGCAATATATTATACTTCTCAACGAAAAAAATTCCTTTTTGTATCACCGCTCATGGGTGTTTCTAAAAATGTATTCAACGATTTTCTCATTACCTTTTTTCTTTCCAGGAGAATATTTGAATTCACTGATAGGGCTGAAAACGTTTTAGTAGGTTGTCTTGGAGTAGCTGAAATTGACCTAAACTGATTACTGATATTTATAGGAGGTAAAACCAAATGATCCGAATAATTTTTACGAGTAGAAGAAACAGGCTTTCTGTTATTATGAAGCGAGTGTTGTTTGTCAGTAGGTGCCTCATCCACTTCTATGAATGGCAATGAATCAAACTCCAACGAAGAATCAGGGTACTCTTTGGATATCTGTCGATTCAGCAATGATTTTGAAGAGTGTTTCCTATCATTCATGAGACTACTGATTGATGATACTTTCAAATATTTCTCTGCATCCCAACTTTTGGTTTTATTGAATACTGTGAAAACATTTCTGTTTTTGTATCTACTCTCTCCTGGAGATTTTTTCCTGGTAACGTTGGTACCTCTCTGATTTAGCAACCTACTAGGTGAGATTTCCGAAAGCCTCATTGCTATCAGTTTCTTTCTGTTGTTTATATGCGAGGTTTCTATATCACAGTAATTATTTGAAACAATGTTTGAACCAGTAAAAGTGAAAGAATCACTTTTTTCATTTCTTAACTGTTCAGTTATATCTTGTGTAGAATTCACTGGTGTTTCAGAGGAGTCGAATATACTGAAAATGAAAAATATTTCGAGTTCACTCTTAATGAATGATTGTCATAGTACATAGTACACACTACAGAGGGATTTATAGTATTCTCAAAATTTTTATGTCAAAATTCATATTCTCCAAATAATTTTCAAATACCAAACTAATATAGAAAAAGAGAACCAAGCAGAGCGACAATGATTTTCGAAACCCCAAATTCACTTTCATAATCTTTAACCTAGTTCAACCTAGAAATATCTTGAAAGTTTCAGTTCAAGTTGAAAAAACTATATTTATCACTACCAAATCTCCTTTGATGTCCATCAATTTTCATAATACAAAATAAAAATTATTGTTCAGACAATGACGTCGTTACAACGATAAAACAATATTATGTTATCGGGCTTTCTTATGCCCGCTCTAATACCAAAATGAGTCTGCTCATCAGGGTATATTATACTGTAGTAAAACTGCACTAAACTGATTTTTCTAATTTATTTACACACGTCTTAGACAATAATTTATATCACATTTACTATTTATTTATCTTTACTGTCACTCTCTATCCGCGAACTCTGGAACTATATTTCTTACTCTCTGTGACAGTATCTATGACTATCCCGCCATCTGATACCCAGCGGCTTATATACTCGTATTTTCAGTTCTCGACTGATCGGGACAATAGAAAGATTCATCTAGATGGCTCTCTCTCGAAACTTCGGTTTCTTGGAACGTTCGCGCTTCTTCTACGCGGGACTCATGTGTTTGTCAGCGGAGAACTTGTTTACATTTCGAGTGTGCATTATTAATTGGATGATCAGGGCTGGTCTCGAGGCCGGTCTCGAAATCGTTAAAATACTGTCCTAAAAAACAGTGATACGTTTCACTTCACTAAGAATTTAAACTGAAGAGATATTCCTCTCCAAAAAATAAAAATGGCCCACGAAGGCTATCATGATCTCGAAAAAAGTCTGCAAAGTTTTCCATATGAGTGTAATATTCCTAATAAGTACTTACTAGTGGTGTTGTCAGGGGTAAATTTAAAAAATAGTACATTATATACCGCGGGACTGAAGTAGTACATTTAATCCTGAAGGTAAAGTTTATGGCCCGACCGCAGGGAGGGCCATAATTTACCTGAAGGATTAAATGTACTTCAGTCGCAAGGTATATACGATACTTTTCGTACTTCCGGTATGATTTTATTAATTATTCCAATAATTTCAATCAGTTTTTTCTCTCTTCAACTCATTTAATAAACTGTCTTTAAAATAAGTTACCATAGTAACATTGCGTTGTGACAGTTATAATTTAGAAACATTGTCATTACTAGTGTCATTGTAAAGAAACATTGTTATTGATAATTATTGGTATCATGAGTGAAGAAGGTGTATCTGATATTGATAAAAGAGCAGCCGAAGTAGGTGAAGAATTGTTACCACCGAAATCTAGAAAACTATACGAGCAGCAGTACGATGCTTTTAAAAAGTGGTGCCGCTTAAAAAATGTTAGACAACCTACTGAAAATGCGCTGTTAGTCTACTTCGATGATAAATCAAAAGCGGTTTGTGCCTCAACTCTCTGGGCACATTACTCAATGCTGAAATCGGTTATTAACATTAGAGAAGATATTGATATAAGTAAATTTCCAAAATTATTAGCTTTTTTGAAGAGAAGAAATGAGGGATTTAAGCCAAAGAAGTCAAGAATTCTCACGTCTGAGCAGGTAGATCAGTTCTTACGGGAGGCTCCGGATGATAAATATTTAATGCTTAAGGTAAATTTGGAAATTTGTTTATATTCAGAAATTTTAAGAAATCAATTTTTTTGTAGGTTGCACTTATTTTGGGCGTTGCGGGAGCTTGTCGTGAAAAAGAGTTGGTTGATTTAGAAATCGACGATGTGAGAGATTTGGGTGATTCCTTCCTAATTGCGATTAGAAACACCAAAAATAAAATTGACCGAAATTTTGTGATCAAAAATTCAGAAAACAGTGCCATCAGTTTTGTGGCGATATTTCGGAAATATGTGGCATTGCGAAAGACAGGGACAACTCATTCAAAATTTTTTGTTCAATACATCAACAAAGAATGTACTACGCGAGTAGTAGGAAAAAACATGTTTGGTACATTTCCACGGCAAATAGCAGCTTTCTTGAAATTAGAAAATGCGACGTCTTATACGGGACATTGTTTTAGACGCACATCTGCGTCTTTGTTAGCTGATTCGGGAGCAACAATAGACGTGCTGAAGAGACATGGAGGATGGAAATCCTCCAACGTGGCCGAGGGATATATTGAATCGTCTATTAAAAATAAACAAAAAATTTCAGATAAAATATTTGGTCAAGTCGCCGATTCGTCCACTATAGTTATGCCACAGTCCTCATTCTCGCTTCCTGTTTCCGCAGGATCTTCGAAACAAACACCAGTTCAATATGAAAAGGACCTATCTGTTACTCGTCAGTTACCTGCTGCATTAACCCAGGAAAGACTGGTCAATATGACGAACTGTCACAATATTAATTTGAATATTAACGTTAATTACCATTCTTATTAATTATATTTTTCAATAAAATATCCCTTGAATTCGTTTGTTTGTGATTTAATCGTTCCGGGAGTTTCGTCAATATTTAATCCCGGAGGGATTAAATGTGACACTTTAGTACCTGTCACAAGGGAGTGAAGTTGTTACTTTAGGCCCGGAAGTACGAAAAAACTGTTATGTATTAACAATTCCATATCATGGCAGATTATGTAGAGGTCCAACGGGAAGTATGCATCTAGCTTTTCTCCTTCTTTTGGAATTCAAAGCAAAAATTCTCGGACACGTAAAGTTTGCTTTTGAGGACATATTTTATAGACATACTTTTCAACCTGTGCCTTCAACCCCCTTGCTAGGGGGTAATCACAACCCTGAAATTTCTAATGGAAAGTGGGGTCGAGTGATTTAACATTTAAATATTAATACTCTATTTGTTGAAATTTGCTCAAACAGTCAATGCGAAAACGGCTTTAAGAACATTAAACCGATAAGTTTGGTATCAATGAAAAATACTAATAGTAGTTATTAAGAATCAGAATACCCATATTCATTCCTGAATTGCTTCATTTTGCCGAAAGCAGGATTTCAATATTATTTTTTTTTATCACAACTGAATTCCCCATTTATCGTTTGCTTTTTTTATTAAAGCAGTATTCTAGATGTTTCAGATTCCACATATTTATAATTTTCTATATTTATGGCACACATATAATGACTCTTGTGTGTCACCAATTTAATCAACATTACTAGTGGGCAGAGAGGCATAAGTACTTTTATATGAGTCTTGCTCATAGTTATCTTAATTAAACCTTTTATCACTGTTATTATTGACAAACATATATCTTTGTGTTTCAAGAATAGAGCCGTATCATTGCTCTATTATATTTGAATTATAAAATGTTTGAACAAAAAATCCAACAAGTAGACTGGGAAACTGTGTTTTAGGCTCCGTACCCAAACTTTGCAATGGATAAATTGATTTCAATAAAAATGAAGGAATGCCCAGAAACGGAAAAACAAACAAGAAAAAATTGTAAACTCACACCATGGCTCACAAATTCATTACTGACATTAGTAAATTAAAAAAAAAATTTGTTGACCTAAGAAAAAACCCGTATAATATTTTCCTTACAAATCAGTTAAGTTGTACAAAAACAAATTAACTAATCTCATCAAGAAAGTGAAGTCAACTAATGACTAGCGCACCGTTAAATTTTCCGTGCATGCGATTTCGTGCACTTTCGGTGCGCTAAATAAGAATGTAATTATTAAGTAGGTACACGCTTTTATGTAGTTTCACCTGTATGTATGTATTTTTAAACCGACTCCTGTAGACTCGATTTTGACCCACTTTAAACCGACAGATTCAATTGAAACTTTGTAAACTCATCAAGAACCAGTGCCAATACGATAATTTGATGAATTTGTCTCATTGTCCTGATCAGGATCGTCGGAATTGAATAATTTTTCTCTAATATACTCTGTGTGAGAGCCTTCGTCAGAATTTTGAATAATCCGCGTTGTGGATTACTTTCATATCGAAGTCCAAAACTGTTGACATAGCAGTGAATATTAATGACTGAGACAATTACTTCAGTTAATATTAGTTAGCATGGGAAAAGGATGTCAGAGCATCTGTTGAAGAAAGGTACTAAAGCCAGTACTGCAAAGATACAATGATTTAAGTGTCGAGACCAGTGATTTCAGGTTTGATTAGATTAATAATAAATTAAGAACTAAAAATTGAAAAATGAATATAGTGTATAAAATGTACTTAACTAATTTGGCCTGAAAAAAAATAATAAAATTTTTGACAGTCTCAAGTAATTTAAGATATGGGCCTATTTTTGAGTGATGGCATTTTTTAGGACACATTTCTACAGCGAAAAAAAAAAATTCTTCTCTAAACTAGCACCATTTTTACATAATTACAAATATTCGACCTCCTTTTAAAAACATCAAAAACGACAAACTTATGCAAACGTTTAGTGAATTTATTCATGTCAAGTTGGTGACGTTGATTTTTTGCATATTTGCACGGTCAATTTTTTGAGATATTCCACTTCAACATGAATAGGAAATTTTCATTCACGTTTTCTCTTAGTTACCAACTTGTTATTACTTCGTCAGTTGAAAGTCTAAACTTGCCAATAAAAACTATACTTTCGTCTATCAAATTTTATATTGACGTTTTCTTTCTAACAGAAAAATCTTGACTGATACTTAAATACAAGGTATCTAAGTAATAATAAAATCATGAGTAGCTAAACAGGCCGTTTCTTTTATCATGTGGTAACAATGCTATATTCTAAACCGTAATAGATACAAAGACGATTATATGGGAAAAAATGTAAATATTGTGGTGAGCAGTACATTGGTCATAGAAAATCTACGGGAACTCTCGCCCTTCCCGACTTATACAGGGAAAACTAAAAATGCTGTTTTTGTTGGAATGGAATGGTTATTTCAGAAAATATAAAAAATGAAAAAGGAAAGATTTGTTGTATTCAAAATGTACTAGAACTACGTAATGATAAATTTTTAATTAAACGTAATTAAAAATGTCGAGTGTGATATACCACTGAGTTGTGATTTTATCGATCTATCAATATTTGTGATGAAATAGACAGGTCCGTATTTGAAAAATATAGTTGATGATGGCGGTGTTGACACGAAACGTTTTGATTAAAAATTTATCATTACGTAGTTCTAGTAAATTTTGAATACAACAAATCTTTCCTTTTTCACTTTTTATATTTTCTGAAATAACAATTCTATTCGTAAAAAACCGAAAACAGCATTTTCAGTTTTCCCTTTATAAGTTGGGAAGGGCGAGAATCCCCGTAAATTATCTATGACCAATTTACTGCTCACCACAATAGTTACCTTTTTTCCCATTTAATCGTCTTTGTATCTATTACGGTTTAGAATATAGCAATGTTACCACAAGATAAAAGAAACGGCCTGTATACATAAATAATATAAATTCAAAACTCCAAGTATCAACACAACTTGACATGAATAAAATTCACTAACCATCTTGCCTAGGTTTTTTTTTGTGAAAAAGTGTGGAACAGGTCAAATAGAGCGTTTACATTCTGCTAGTGATAAGAAGGAAGAATTTTAGGCTCGATTTTAGGTGTACCAGAAAATGCCAGTTGTCACTTAAAAATAGGGCCATATCCCCGAAATTACTTTTTTACATTTTATTGTGAGTTTTTGTTCAGGATACCAAATTACGTAAGTTAAAAAAAACTGATTACTTGTGGCTATAATTAAACGGAATTTTGCCGATTTTTTTTCAGGTATGAATGAAGTTCTGGTGCGGATATTGAACTCATAGATTCATGCTAATGTAGCCATGATAAGTGGTATAAGAGGTACACAATAAAAAACGTTCTAGTTTCATAAAAAATATAAGAATTACAATTACCAGCTGGTAAAGTGTTGGACACAAGCACAGATTTTTGGCTGCAGTACCATCCGGTGTGATTTGAAAAAGGAGCAAATAAATAAAGATTACTAACCTTACATTTGGAAATTTGTTCATCCACTGTTCATATTCATCTGCATCGTAATGTAGTGGTATGGTTTCTTCACCTTTCAAAACCCTATCCATTCTTTTCAATTCGTCAAATATTTGTCTGGTAGTGGAACCTTCATACTCATCACTCCAACCCAAGGAACTTGATGAACTTGAACCACCTAATAGAACCAACATGCATACATTTATAAAAATACTGACAACTAGCAGGTAGCAGGACTGTTATATTGTAGGTCTCACCTTCCGTCGTCGACAACGTCGTTTGAGAAGATTCCCGCCCCATTTGGTATCTCCAATATTTCGTGTTCGCATCAGGATCATCGATGACTTCCAGTACATTTTCCTTTATCTTATCACCAGAATTTGATAATTCGGTGGAATCATTTTTAAAATAACCCTGATTCTTTGTCATTCTACATTTCCAACATATTCAATTTGTATTTGGACACTGAAAAATTGTCCAAATAAACAGTAGAACCCTTTCTCAAATTTTGAATTCGTATTTGTTGTAGAGGTTGTTAGTAGTTGGGTTGTAGACTATTTTGATTGATGGTTGCTAGGTTACGAATAAGTGGCTATGTTGCCGTACCAATGAAATATACCTCAATCACACCTTTTTTCTCTTCATCCTAAATATTCCTACTTTAACATTATTGTATACCAAATTTTTTCTTACCCTTTCTTCTTTATGTTGATGTAAAAAACAAAACTTTGCCAAAAAAAGGAAAATATCAATGTGACTCCTGATAGAAACTTATATAGTACCTATTTATATTAATATACCTATGTAAAAATAATAATAATGATAATATTAAGGAATGAGCAGAGAGGACAACCACCATCCAAGTCCTTGGTGGGTTACGACACCACTTTCCTGAACAACCGGTGCAAAACCGGACCGGCAGCTAATGCGCATCCTGGAGGGAATGCTCACTTCCTCTGATGTCGGCCGTGGGTATACTAGGTTAACCCCCTGGTATACCCTACCACTCGTTTCAGGACGCACGAGGAAGAGGCCCCAACAACCGACCCCCTCGGAATAGAGGTCACAGGCAAGGCGGTTGGGCCCAAAACGATGGATTGCCACCTAATAACGACTGCAATGAAAACGGACGATTTGAGTGGATGGATGAACTAAGGGGGACGGTTATCTGCATTGCTATGACAGCAGTGAGCCCGCCCGAAGAGGATACATAGCCAGAATCCATGCTATGTGGTGTGATACACCCAGACCATGCTTCCTTTTTCGCATAAAATCTTAAGGACTATGTATCTCATCTTCGGGGTCGAGGCTATGTCAGAGTCCCTCCTCAGCCAATTAACGAAGTGGTAGATATGCCAAGTGTCGGTCTGGATGTAGAGGAGGCCCGCATCATACCCCCAATGGAAGGCATCAAAACCTTCAGGGCACCGCATAACACCAAGCCCCTGGAGCCGCCACAACAACCGGCACGGGTGGATGCGGAAATTCACGATATCCTTTCAGAAGAGGCTGAAATCTGTCAGAGAATGACGCCGTTGAGACTCTGTCCCAATCGGAGAGGAGGGATACCACCCCTCTGATTGGGAGACATGAGCGACGCATTCACAAGATGGAAGCTAAGATCAAGTCGGCGAGACAACACGCGTCTCGTATCCAGTTTATGGCGGACTACGTGACGGCCAATAGGCCCTTCACGGCCGCAGTGCAGCGAATTGCCAACAAATTAAGACGAGCTCACCACAACCTAAATCAAGGCGGCTGATCGGGTGGAAACCTTCTGGAAGGACATCTACGAATTTCCGCAGCCACTTAACGTAGATACTCCAGTCCTAGCGCATTTTGAAGCTTTCTGCAGGAGGCTTCGTCAATCTGAGCTCACAGAACTGCGCAATCCGATAACCCCGGAAGAAGTTCGACGGTGCAGTATAAGCGTAACCTTTCAATGGCCTGGATCGATTATCGCAAGGCTTTTGGTACAACCTTGCTGTACCCGAACGAATAGTAGGATGCATTGAACAGATGAACATCTTGTCAAGTCAAAAAGAGCAGGTCATCTTTAGAAGGGGTGTGTTTCAGGGTAGATTCCCTGAGCCATCTTCTCTTCTGCATCTCTCTATTGACATTGTCCTTTGCACTACGGAAAACCCACGAATACAACTGCGGCACCCCCAGCAACCGGAGGCACAAGGTCACCCATCTGTTTCACATGGATGGACCTCAAACTATACATGCCTCCGGAGAAAAGAATCTTTATTAATCCTTAAGGGTGGTGCAAGAGTACACGCATGCTATCGGAATGGAGTTTGGAATCGACAAATGTGCCAAGGTTCATCTCAAAAGAGGACGGATATGAGGAATACATTCAGCTCGTAGATGAAAGCATCGTACATCATCTATGCCAGAGAGACGTATACCTATCTAGGAGTGGAACAACGCTACACTCATGAGGTAATTATTGTTAAAAACTCTCTCCGCGGCAAGCATCAGCATAAACTCCGACAAATCTGGTCATCAGAACTGTCGGGGAAGAACAAATTTACTGCAACTAATATGCTTGCTGTTTCGATTCTACTTTACTCCTTTGGAGTAATGAAATGGAATCTGGAAAATGATGCATCTTCATAGGATTATAACCCGCCAGACAACGGGGAGGCCATGGACTTTTGAAATTTGAGTGTCTACACAACCGAATGGTACTGAATAGAGCCTGTAAAATCATCAGGAGTTCAGATCCCCTTTCTCTGCTTAGTATGAGATCATAAAATAGCAGCAATTCTTTTCAAGGTAGCAACCCGTGAGCCGATGAACTCGTATTCGACACTGAACGGATGAACCCAAATTCTGTCGCCGAGTTGGAACCAATGCTTGGGGTCGCCTTCATCAACATTGAAGACCTTGGCTCATCCAGAAACCAGACCTTCGCTTTTCTCAGTGAGCAGAAGTCGGAAACCGAGGGATTCATAATGGCCTGCCAAGATATGGTGTCTCAACTTCCTCATCTACCGAAGTCGCGTGATGGGTGACACTAGATACAGAGCATGTCGTGGGGCAGCTGAGACCATAATGCATTTACTGTCAGCTTGTCCAGCTTATGAGGTCTTAGGCTATATCAACAGGCATAACACGGCGTGTTGTACTACCATCTACGACGCTCGTACGGTATTGACAAGACACCGGTATTACCTTATGCCCCGACGGATGTTTAGTCCGTTATGGAGAATGGAAAGTGCCGAATTCATTGGAATTACTAATTTTTCACCCACAGGCTAATACAAGCTAAAGTTTCCTTGACCATCAAAGTAGGGCGATTTTTGTCATAGAGTTTTCGGCTTCTGTCAAAACGAACATCGTCCGAAAAGAGGATAATAAACGAACTGAATATCGAGATCTACTCTTTGAACTCCGCAGGTTTACCCAAACCATTCTGACAAAATGGTGGTTTTGATCATAGGGGTACTCCGTTTACTCAGGGCATGATTCTCGGACCTAGTAATCACTCACCCCACGGATGTGGGGAGTGTTTACTGGGGTTAATGACACACCAGCGCGCCTTCCGGATGTATTGGGGCTTCGGAGACAGGGTCCTGATGGAATAAAAAAAATGAGACATAGCCTGACTGATAAATTCCTGTCGGAAGAAAAATGAGTTTATTCTCAAGTCTTAAATTGAATTATTACATTATTCAGATATATATGACAAAGAAATAGACTATAAACAATCCTACGAAGTTAACTTGTAGTGAGATATATTCATTGGATTGTCTTTGATTTTATTATAATACTCTAAAACATTCTTTGTAGTACTTTAGTTGGTATGGAAACACGAATTTATATTTTCAGTATAATATTAATTAAGAAAAATTAGCCTGCGGAATCAGGACTAAGTACATTCTTTTGACAAAAATTATCGGTGGTGAGAATTTGGCATTGCGGACATAGCAGCAGGACCAGGATGCACAATTTGGTGTGGAGTGTTTGTACCCTAAACATATTACACACCATTTATGTTGTTTAAAAATATCATATATCTCCTTTGGAGTGTATATAGGACACTTGTATATTGTATGATTCATTTTAAAAGGGGACATTTATTTGTATTTTCCAGAGAGTTCACAATAATAGTGGGAGATATTTAAGTATTTTGGGAAGTAAACAATTTATTTGGGTGAGATATAGATTTCGTAGCAGACTTCACCCAGAGACACTGACTTGAAAGCAATGCATTGTTCACAGAAGAACTTATACAGAGCATCATGTGTGGGAACAGCGGACGGAGCATGTTTTAATTCAAACCGTTTGAGGAAGTCGTCATCAATCTTACACTGAGAAGATTGAAAGAAACAAAGTTCCACTGATCCACAGGAAAATTTTAATCATCTAGAGACTGCAGATAATCCAGTCCACATAATTTTTATCAGTTTTAACACTACCAAATTTGGCATGTTAGTAGTGGAAACCATGCCAAACAAGAAAATAAATTGTTTACCAAAAATTCGGGGGTGGAACGCATAACATTTTTTTTGTTGTCATCTTGGAAATAATGAAGTTTATGAAAAAAATGGTTTGAATAGGGTTGAAAGATTGAACACCGACGTCAAATTTCAGGTTCGCGAACCTTCCGCTGCAAGTTCCGATAGAACCGAACTTTAAATGTGTCATAATTTTGCTAAAAATGATCAAAGAAGGAAAAATAAAAGTGCATTCTGGTCCTGAAGACTTCAACTTTTTCATGCAAATACAACATGTGGGTATCTGATGATCACCTACCTAAAATGGTTTTTTTACCACGATTCAAATATGAAGCATTAAACCTCACTGAACCTAACCTAATCTAGCCTATTAAAAGTATTTCAGGACTATTTTGTATTTCATTTATTCTATCGAAGCCGTTGTTCGATAGCCTTCCTACTTTTCAAGAAAATAACGTTTTTTTTACTGAAGTAAAAAATTTTTGTGTTCCAACCCTGATTTTTGGGCAAACAATGTTTTTTCCAACTAAAAATTAAGTCAAGAAGTCACGTGCCAAGTTTCATAGTGTTACAATTCATCCTTCAGTTTTGGCACATATTTGTTTATGGTTACTGGAATAAGATTTTTGTGGAAAGTATCTAACAAACTTCGTAACTACCAAATGATTCTCTAGAGACCCTTAGTGTGGTATTAATTTCTTCCCAACAAAAGGTTGCCAGAGCTTGCTTATCTTGATAGCGACCCTCCAAAATTTTATAAGCAATTTCATGATTGTCCTTTTCAATAGGGATGAACGCTAATACGCTTAAAATAGATTTTTTTGGTGGATCGACGAATCATATACATACGAATGAAAGTTGGCCTTGCTTTCAATAAACCATCAAAATTGGGAATATTCAATTTTTGGTAGTCTTTTATACCGGAATAAATGTTTGAGGAAGACGGTAGATCTTTTTCAAAAAGATCTCAAAAAATACCTATACTTCATATTGAATATAGTAAGCTCTTCGGGGAATTTTTCAGCATCTGTTGCGCATTTTTCAATATCATACTTATATCCTCGTCATTGCAATATCTCGCCAAGCGCGATATTGTTTCAATTGTTTAACATACATAACTGAATTGTAAAAATTCGAATGAGTTCGAATATATTGTGCCAGAGTCGCCAGAGAGGTATCGACAATGTGAAAGAATACGGGGTACCCTTCTCTCTAAGCGTTTCCACCAAGTGGAAAATAAAAGGCAAACATCTGTCAGAAAAAAAACTACTTCCCTGGCTGATACCACAACGGACATTGAACTACATCTGACAGATATTTGTGCAACGTTCTTCCAAGAAGACCCAATTGTTTAATTACAAGACAAGCACTTGCAATTGGGTCTTCTTGGCAGAACGTTGCACAAAAATCTGTCAGATGTAGTTCAATGTCCGTCGTGGTATTAGCCAAGGCAGTAGTTGTTTTCTGACAAATGTTTGCCTATCATTTTCCACTTGGTGGAAACGCTTAGAGAGAAGGGTACCCCGTATTATTTCACACACCTGAATTGTTTTGAATGGCGTATAAATAAATTCAGAGGGTTTTCCGAAGAGTTTCCGTCAAAAAACGAATGAATCACCAGCTTATAAATGGAGAGGCAGTTTTATTTCATATTTCTGATCGTAAGAACTGTGAGTGTGGCAAAAAAAAGGGATTCCACTTTGCGATTGAAGTTCGAATATCGAAAACTAGAAATAAATTGAAGGTCATTTACTCGTATTGAAAAAAAGAGTATTCGGTATTTAAATTCAGTGCCTAATCCATCAAATTCACTAATAGCCAGATCGATCTGTCCAAAAAATGTTATATTTATTTATTATTTATATGGTAAAGGACGTATGCAATTTAAAATATGACTAAAATCCACTCTCAAAGAAAGGTCGGAAAAAGAGTGCTTACCGGTGATATTTTCTTGAAGTGGATTCTTCTGGGGTTGCAACCACCTTATCCAGGAGTTGAGTGAAATGGACTGCATGCAGGGCTGGTTCTTAGCTGTTATTAGTTTGAATTGTGAATTTGCACTAAATCACTAATAAATATGCGGGATATCACGGTAGAAAATCGAGGGTTTCAGAGCGCAAACCTCTCTTCTATAACGTTTTTAATTCTCGACTGTCGTTTTTTCTCGAGCCAGTCCGTCTAGCGACTAGCTTTGACGGTGATGAGCAAAAAACAAATCATGAATGGTATACGACGAACCACATCGAGAGAATATGAAAGGGAGGAATTGAATATTATTTGTAAATATAAAAAAATATGTGTTCGGAAAGGTTTACGCGGTCAGATGTTTGTACATAACTGAGTTCATAGGTTGAGCCGCGTTGAGAGTTTATAACTCGACATTTCGGCTCCTATGCTTTGGAGCCATTTTCAAGAGATTGACTGCGAGGCCTGTATCTGCCTACTCCTCGAGTTGTGGTCTGATGAGGTAACAAGGTCTTTACCTGTCTACTCCTTGATCTCAGAAGATTTGATTTTATTTGGACACGCTGCTCTCGAATCTGAAAGTGATACCGACTTTCCGTGATGCGGCAGAAAACTTAGCCGGAAGAATGCAAAGGCGGTAATTCTTGGTTCACTCCGTTTACTCAGGGCACATGATTCTCGGACCCAGTAATCACTCACCCCACGGACGTGGGGAGTGTTTGCTAGGGTTAATGACACACCAGCGCGCCCTCTGGTAGTATCGAAGCTCCGGAGACAGGGCCCAACTGGGATATTCCTTATGAAAATAATAATAATAATAATAATAAATGTCGAAGTTTAGCTTTCGCGATTCTTCCACTCAAACCTATAAAAGATTGGTTTCTCGTGACCAGGTGTGATCATTGTTTTGTATTTGAACGCTGAAAAGAGCTTTGAGTTCACTCGGATGGGAGTTGTATTCAGCTACAGCATTACAAGAGAAGAATCGTTCATATATAGTGCTGAGGAGTGTCATGGAATAGTTAGAAGTTATACGAGTCGGAGGTTCCTAGCATGAAAATAATGACGTATTTTGATTTTCGAAGAGAGGTAGATATTCAGGGCATTGGTTTCTCAAATAGTTTATGTATATGTAACACACGAGATGATATTTCCAGCGATTCATAATTTTGAGCCATTTTAGTTCATTTAGATATAATTAGATACATGATCTACATATTTCAACACAAAGATGAAACGTATACAGGCATTTTGAATCTTCTGAATTCTAGTAGCAGTAACCAGAGGTCAAGACAAGGGCCGTATACTATATCGCAATAGTTAAACAGAGAGTGTGTCGCAAAGAAATTAAAGTTTTCACATGATTGGAGACTTTCAGATTATGATCAATCGTTGAACCAAGGCACTTTATTTAGTCACAAAATTTAAGTTTTATATCATTCACGAAAATCGATAAATTCTTTACAGCTTCGAAACGATCTCTGCTATTTCTGAATATCATAACTGTTTTTGAATTTATATTCAAGCAGTGGTTTCCTGATATTTTCAGAATTTCTAGCGAGTTTTCTGCACTTATGACATTATCGAGTTTGGCTGAGAAATATAAATTTGTGCCATCTGCATAGCTGTGATATCTCAAAGTGTGGAGTGTTTCAGGAAAATCAAAGGTATAAATGATGAAGAGCAGAGGAGCAAGAATAGAGCCTTGTAGTGCTCCATATATGTATTATATTCAGCTCGTTGGATATAACATTTTTCACAGACACACACACTGTGTTCGATTTCTTAAGAATGGCTGAAAGAAAGATAAAGCTAACTTGATCAAATCCATAACAGGTATTGCAGTTAAGAATGTATATCAGGGTGTAATTCATTGTGTCGCCATTTCGAATAGTACGGAACAGTCCATTATTTAATCTAGAAGTTTCTTTCATGGTTCTAATTCCTTTTTTGGTGTGATGAATCATGCATGCATCGTTAACGAGTAGAGATGACGTGTATTATAAACAAACCGAGTTAGATTATTGAAAACACATGAGGTCAGAACCGGTTCCAGAATCGTTACATTTGGTTAGAGATTCATTTCGAATGCAGTAATACCAAGATTGATGGTATTCTGTCAAACGGCATCGGAGATATGGACAAAAAACTTCATTTTTGTCTAATAATGAGTTTAACCGAAAGTACCCGCCATGGGCGTATAATATCTTATAAATACAGATACCATACCTACAACACAGACTGCACCTGGTAATGGATAAATTTGCGTATTGGATGGGTAAACCCAAACCAATTCGTGGCAGATATAGGTACGTTTCAGAGATTTTTCGGAAAGCAGCAGCGAAGACGAACAGTGTCAGAAGTCTGCCTGACCTAATGAAGGAGGCATCGTGCCGACGGGTGCGTGATACATAGGATGATGTGTCGCTAATGATCCCTCCAGAAAACCAGGCGACTTTCTGTATTTAGCCTTTTACTAGCAAGCGGCTCTACTCTGATGTATGTAGATCATAGTTCCTGGAAGTAGCTTTCCCCGTCTATATGCTGTTGATTGCGCAGGTATCTGTTCAGCCACGCATGCGCATCAGTAACCCCCTCTGATCAGTGCGACAACATGAGGCGTGTTTCAGTTGTCTTATAAAGTATTCAAATTTCCAATATAGTAATTGTTTAATTAGGGTAACAGTGTTTTATTACTTTTCAAACACCACAAACTGTCCTTCCAATATAACTTTGGGGAACAATATGGAAAGTCACAACGTAAAAGCAATCAATCAAACTCGGAGACAGAGAGCCAAGGAGCCATGAAGATGGCGACTGTGCTGCAGATAAACAGACGACATCGGAATAGGGGTCATAGGTAACGATATCGGACGCTTTGAGTGGACGGATGAACTAAGGGACGTTCTTTTGCATTGCTATGAGAGCAGTAAGCCCGCCCAGAGAGAATACATGGAGAGAATGCATGCTCTGTGCTCCGAGATACCAGAGCATGCTGCCTTTTCTGCCCAAGATCTAAGGAATTTTGTATCTCATCTTCGATGTCGTGGCTATGTCAGAGCACCTCCTCAGCCGGTTAACAAAGTGGCAGACAAGCCAGTTGTAGGATCGGCTGTAGAGGAGGCCCGCATCATACCGCCAACGGAAAGCATCAGAACCCGCAGGGCGCTTCATAACACAAAGCCACCCCTCTGTGAATTGGGAGGCATGAGTGATGCTTTCACAAGATCGAAGCTAAGATCGAGTAGGCGAGATAACTTGCGTCTCGTATCCAATGTGTGCCGGACTACGTGGCTGCCGCTAGGCCTTGCCCGCAGTGCGGCAACTTGCCGCATAATTAAGACGAGCTCATCACACACTAAATCAAGACGTGCTATTAGGTGCTAAGAAGTTACTAATGAACCAGGCGAAAAGCATCGCAGAAAACTTGAAGTTCCGCGAAAAACCTTATTCCAAGAGCTTCCACGTGTTTTGGATAACCCGCCGGCAGCTGATTGGGTGGAAACCTTCTGAAATAACAAATATGAGATTCCGCAACCAGTTCTGGATGTAGCATGTAAAATCACCAGGAGTTTACATCCCCTTGTCTGCATGGTCAGCGACCTGCGACTATGAAAAACCAAGAATTGTAGCATTTCTTTCAATGCAGCAACCCCGTGCGGCCGATTAATTCAATATCCATAGACAAATTTGTGCCAAAACCGAAGGACGAATTGCAACACTATGAAACTTGGAACGTGACTTCTCAACATTTTGTTTAGTTGAAAAAAAATTGTTTACCAAAAAATCAGGGGTGGAACACAAAAAAAATTTGACTTCAATATAAAAGCTATCGTAAAACGGCTTCGATAGAATAAATGAAATTACAAAGTAGTCTAGGGATACTTTTAGGAGGCCGGGTTAGGTTAGGTTCGGTGAGGTTAATGCTTCATATTTGAAGCAAATCCGTCTTTACGAGTTCTGAAAACAGTGTCAATCGTCCTAAAATTGCAATTAGGAATAGCCGCCATTGTAGACAAAACGTCATTTATGAATAAATATTATGAGAATTATGAGATTGGCCAGTCTCGCTACAAATATACATGGGCTCTTCATAACTGCTTTCGAAATTTCATCATAACAAGTAGTTGCCACTTTTTTAATAGTTTCGTTTGGTGCTTTAGAAACTGTCCTGAGCAGTCGATTCATTCTTGTACACATTTTTGGACACAGATCAAACAGCAATGCGAGGAATCGAAGCTTTCTGAACTGTTCCTGAGTTTGGATTCCATTGGATAATATGAACCAATTCGAGGGTCAGAGCTATGAAATTTTTCAATGCTATACTTGAACTTCTTAGAGCTTGAGGCCCTGAGTGTGTATATCTGTCGAAATTTTTCATTTACGTCCGCCAGTTCATCAAGATTTCTGTATGAGAACCCAGAGAACCCCTTTTCTTTGCTCACAGAAATCAATGTTTCCAGCCCTGCTGAAGTGAAAAGACTCCAATCCCGACAAAATCTATCTGTATTGCAAATAAAACAAATCCCTCTCTTTCGTGACATCTTACAATTGCATTTTTTAAGATTCAACCATTTAAATCTACCCCTATGTTCCCTCTTATCCGACCGACATTTATTTCTACAGTGTCACCGTTAAAGTCCGCATCATATGGGATTTTTTTTTACTATTCACTTATTGCAAATTTAGAGTTCGTGAACAGTTTTTGCTTTGAAAATAATGCAAAATGACGTTTATGATTGTTTTCTCTCTATAGGCTACACCTGTCAAATTTGACTTTTTTTTTTAGTTCAGAATGTTAGGTTATTTCTCAATATTTCGAAAAATATTATATGAAAAAGTTGTATATTTTTCGGTTTCCTACCCACCTACCAAATTTGAACAACTTTAATTTTTTTCGTATTTTCTTAACCTTACACTTTTTTGGATAATTAAAATTTTATGAAATCTGGAAAAAAACAGTTGAGATGTAATACACCCATCTGCTGAAAGATTTTTTTCTGGTCATAAATATTTCCAACTGGATATTTTCAAATAAAATACAAATATGCTAAGAAAATAACATCATACTTGATGCAAAGTGGCTCTAGTTTCAAAATTCCATAGCAAAATTTGCTTCAATTATTTTTATCACAATACATCAGTGAAGTAGAAAATACTTTAGGTCTATTGGTTTGGAAAAAATTCGATTATTCGAAACTAAAGCCACTTTGCATCAACTATAACATAATTTTTTTAGCATATTTGTATTTTTTTGAAAATATCCAAGTAGAAACATTTTTAAACAGAAAAAATCCTTTCAGCAGATGGGATTATTACATCTCAACTGGTTATTTCAGATTTTACCAAATTTAAATTATCCGAAAAAGTGTAAGGTTAAGAAAACGCAAAAAAAATCTAAGTTTTTCAAACTGTTTCAGATTTAGTAGGTGGAATCGAAAAATGAACAACTTTTTCATATCATATTTTTCGAAAAATTGAGATATAATCTAACATTTTGAAATTTTTTTGAAAAAATGTAAAATTTTACAGGTGTAGCCAATCGATGGAAAACAATCGTAAACGTCATTTTGCATTATTTTCAAAGCAAAAACTGTTCACGCACTCTAAATTTGCAATAATTGAATAATAAAAGAGTATGATATGATATGATGCGGACTTTAACGGTGACAGTGTATATCCTGAAAACAGATTTGTTGGCACACAGCTAATATAATTACGTTTACTTCAGAAAAGATCAGTGCATGATCAGTGCGAAGATTCCATTATTTTTACTTCAAATACCCCTGGGGAGAGAATATTCTTATAACTTAGTTATCAACTCAGATAATTCCTTTAGGAAAAACTTCTACATAACAAATTCAAATGGATCACTTTTTTGTGAGAGGAAATCATGGTATAATGCACTTGACAACACTCTTGTTCTTTGCCAGAATAATTCAATACCCAGACACATTTCCACCCTACTTTTTGTAAAAGATAAGCAATAATAATTTCATAGGTACCACAGCATTCAATACAACTCCAATCCACTCTAAGAATTTTTGATGTCTTGTCTGCTCTGAAATGAATTTCTACACACTTTCAGACGGACAATCGCAGCTGGATCTATTATAATCTCAATTAGTGTCTTTTACCATGAAATTTCTCAATAATAAACTCAAATTTCACAGCAAGAACAAACAACTTCGCATGACAGTAGGGTTTGACATGTCTATAATAAGCCGGAAACCGGACTCGAGATACTACGCTCGCAGCTCATGATCTGAATATCCAGTAATGTAGATATTCTTTGACAAAAGTGTGGCTAATTATAACGCATTCGACTGAAATGCTCGCATTCGGTGTAGGAGCGTATTTAGTGCTGCTCTGATTTGGTACAGAATTCTTGATTATATACATTCAAAAAATGCGAATATATGTAGCACAACTACACTGGCACAAGGCACATGTAAAGTGACAAGCGCATTCGACTGGACCGATCAAATTATCAAAAAGCAGAACCCGTGTTTGCATCGTCCACAAAGTTCAGTGTAGAAAGATTCGAATTCGTAGCGAGCACTATTGCCAGTCGAACCACAGAATATTATTCTGTGGCCGAACATAGATTTTGCTCTAACCTCGAGTAATACATGCCAAGTCGAATAAGAATATTATTGGTGCCGTAGCAGTCTATATTTAGCCGAACACACAAGCTCTATAAAGATTGGAATAAATGCACATTAGTGCAGCCAGTCAAATACACTATAAGATGTATGGCTCGATGATCCTGAACTATGCATTTTCTCAAATTTTGAGAAACTTTGACAGCTTGTATCGAAAAGATCAATGAGTTTCAAAGGAAATTTAATGCTCTTTCACGTAGTTTTTCCGGATTTTCGTTAAACAGCATAGTTTAGAAGATATAGGCAAATAACCAAAAAAAGTCCGGCAAAATCACGTTTCCCCTCCTCCAGTGAAGAGCACAGGGTCCTCGTGTTCGAAAACTCAGCAAACCCACCCTCTTTCATCCCTAAACAAACCTACGAATTTTCGTTTATTTCGGAATTCAGTCCAGGTAGAATGTACATGGCTCTAGGAGTATACAGCTACTAGACCAGGGACTATAAATTAAATGATTCATTTTATAAGTCCATGTACTAGACTAGTAGATGCGGCCCTAAATCTGACCAAGTGGTATTAGGGATATATAGTTTGTGTAATACATATTCATATTCGTACAAAGCAGTTTTATTCAACAGAGAAATTTTTTAAAAACAATGACCAACATTATCTACAAATTAAAAATATCTCAAGTGGTTCCTACTAAAAACTTTTCAATTTTTAGTCTAATTCCATGATTGGCTTGATTTGCACACAAAATAATAAATATATTTCCAAACTCACATTTTACCAATATCAATTTTTCAAAGACGTACAAAATTATATTCCAAGTATTGATAAATTGGCAAAATCTCTCACGAACGTTACGAGTTTCCTCTGGAGTTGGAAAGAAATGTTCTGTGACGTATCTTTCAGAGATACTTCCTTGAGACATTACATTTACGAATGAGGTTCTACGAAATGATGATTGTAATAGGAAAATAAAAAACCAACAGTTTTTTCACAAAACCGATAAAAAAACAAGTAATAAATAATGAATAAAACTGTTAGCAATACTTACATCCAAAAGTTCATAAATCAGGGAATTTTCAAAATAATTCTTGATCTATTGTTTATTGATATAGGGATTTTGAAATAGACTCAAGTCAATTAACTAGACTGAATGAGGCCAAAAGTGTTCTGCTTTGTTCATATGATGTAAAACTTCGTGAATCAAATCATATTCTGACTTTTTAAGGAACATGAGAAAAGTAGGCTATTTGTTTATTTGAAACATGAGAAATCCTCCGATTTTTGTTCGAATCTGATTATGACTTGGATTTAATTCAATCAAAAGGAAATTATTTCGAAGATACATATTACATTTCAATATTGGAAAATTTATATTTATCAATGATTTTTTAAATAATTTTGATTGAATAGATAGATTGAAAACAAATAATTACATTTATATTCACCATATTTTATTTTGAGCAAATGTACGTTCATTTGCGTTAGTTAAAGATTTTCCAAAAAAATTGATAACTAACGTATCTCCGAAATTGCAATAGTGAACACTCAAAACAAATTGGCCTATTAAGCTGAAGCAGCCAAAATATATAATTCAATTATTTAGAATTAATTTTTCTTTAAATATAAACTACACAATAAAAAAATCAAGATACCCAAAATGGTTACATCTGAATTAAATTATGAAAACCTTGTTTATGAAACAGTCCTGTGCACACCCTAACTCTCCCATTTATACAAGCTTCAATCGATGTACTGAGCTAACCAACGGAAACCCTCTCCGTAACCCTGCCTCTTCAGAATGGAACACATGAAAAGTTCTAGGGGACGTCCGGGCAAATCAGATCTTGATACCTTTCCCTGAAAAGATTGAATGATTTCATTATACACATTATCGTGGTACATATGTAGATTTATGACAGTTGGAAAAATAACCCTTTTTATGTGACATTTTCGTTGAGTAACAGGATTAATTGACAATATTCCACAGGCTATCGGTGATCGTTCTTTTGCTGTCAGGTTGGTAATGAATTTTGGTTTTTATTATTTGAAACCTGTATTTTGATACACTGACATGTGCCATGTGTCAGCAAAGACAAATGTCAAATTATTATTGGCTGAGGATTGGTTATAATCATTTGTCATTTGTTATTGCTGACACAGCTTTTTTTCCGAAATTAATGTTTTTTCGCATATCAGCTATTCTTTTCTGTGTAATATCAATCTCAATTAAAAAAAAAAGGAGATTTTCTCAAATGAAAATTGAAACTTATTTGATTCAAAACAAAATTTAATTATAAAAATAATCCAACCTTTCGCAAATTTTCCTATACAATAGGATTGTCGGCAAACGTCGAACAGAAATAATTCAACAGACCCATACGACCGCCGAATCACGTCTATCCATGAGAAATATTTAAATATTTTTCATGGTGAAAATTTTGATATATTCGGCTCAAACGAAGTCGTGGTACTGGTCGGAATCTTTCTGTGGTTTCTATAGATGGCTCTTAGTGGATGCCGGAGTTATCGTAGTGCCTGTTAACAAAACCGATTGGAAATCAATTACATATTGTGGCCCAGTCTGTACTGATGAGCGAGTTGAATCACGAAACCGGTCTGCAGATGTCACATGTTTTCGATTGCCAGTTGGTGGTTGTTACAGGAAGATTGCAAAGTATATCCTTGTAGGAAAACTTTGCCAGGCGTTGGATAGACGTGATTCGGCGGTCGTATGGGGCTGTTGAATTATTTCTGTTCGACGTTTGAATAAGAAAGTTATTCAAAACTATCACTTCCAGAGACCGTTCAAACCATTGATGCGAGAATTGCATCACTTTTGCTAGGCCTTCAATGAATTTTTGTCAACGAAAATCTATCTTACTCTTCAAAGATTATCAGGGAGGTCGGAAGAATTGAGATTCATACTCTTCAAAAGCAATATTACTCAACAACAATGGAAAAGATGGGAATATACTTGATAGTTGAAAAATCAACGATCTGAATAAAAATGGAAATTTTCAGATTCAGATTATCTCTTTCTAGTTAGGGTCTTTTCACAATATCTATCAGATATAGTTCAATGTCCAGCGTGGCTTTAGCCGGGAAGTAGTTGTTTTCATTGGAAAAATAGTATATTTTTCGACAAGAGATGAAAATACTGTTTTTTTTTCGTGATGTGAGAGTTTGTCCACGAGCGAAGAGGAGCGGAGAGAGGTGGCAATCTCACGAACGAAAAAAACGTATTTCATCTCGAGTATTTAATTTTTTCTACGATAGATGTTGTTTATAAAATACTGAAATTTCGCTATCAGAGTCCATATTAATTATAGTTATAGAGAGAAGTTCAAATATAATCGTGACAATGTTTATAAACTGTCACATGACGTTCGTTTGCTGATTCAAATGCCAAGTAGTAAGATTAACTGCCATTTGTGTCAAAAATCCATTAAATTGTTTTTAGTGTATTCCCATCGGGTCTATTCGTTTGCTTCATTTTCACCTCTAGAATGGAAAACTATCACTTTCATGTAGTGTATCCGATTGAAAAATTAATAATTTCATATACATGAGTAGAAAAAACAATTTTCAACGTTCATTTTAGAATATCCCCTTTTTTCAACAAGAATAACTTTCAAAAGGTCATCTTGAACAGCGGAAAATGTCAACTAAAGTTTATCTTTCAGTAGCAGATGATTCCACATCTGACTTTAAGAACATCATGGTTTCAATAAAATCAAAATCGTTCTTAAATTTGTCTGGTGGTTTATTGTAAACTTTCATTCCCATAGACGTTTGTCCCCTTGATACCAGATCGAGTTTGATATGTCTAGGATATATCATGATATTGGATCTAGTTTCATATGGATGGATGTTATGGTATTTGGGAAGAGTATTCCTTTTCCTGTAAATATGGCAGTCTGCTTCTGATAGATACAGACAGATAAGTGGAAGGATATTCAACTCTGCATAGAGTAGTTTGCAAGAGAAACTCCGCTTTTTATTTGTTATAACTCTGAATGCCTTTTTTACTAAAAATACAGGAGTAGCACCCTATTATTGTAAGTCATATAATATGTTAAACTGGATTTCCGCCAAGTAACGCCCGATTTCACCAACCTTATTTTAAGAACTTCGTATCTAAGTAATTCCTAGGCTAGGAAATGCCTAAATCAGGTAGTTTTTTCATATTGGTCGGAGTGAAAGAAAAAAAGGAATAGAAATACTAATTTTACGGAAGAAGAAAAACTGAAATTTAAGCATTACCTAACACGTGGTAAAACGCAAATTGCACTTAGAAATTCCTGAATCCGATTTAAGTATTTCCTAACTTTAAAGTTTCTTAAACAGTGTCCATCCATATGCATATGGATTTTCTATATACAACGAATTTGATATATTTTGAAAAGCATTCAATGCAGTTTCTGTGCTCTAACCGACAGAAAAACCATGTAATGGGAGAAGACATTTCATTTCTATAAGTGATTCAAGAAATAATTTACTTTTTTCCTCAAGGTGCAGTGAGTATTTGAAATATTGGTTGTAGTTTCACAAAACCTTGCGATATTCCTTCATCTATCCCCAAGTTTAGAAGTTGACAGTGTTGTCACCACACCAACAAACTGAAATGTCCCTCCCCAATAAAAAAGGCCTCATAGATAATGATTCATTGATTTGAAGAACGGGGTTGGACTTACCTTTCCAGTTGTTTGTCCATATAAGGCAAAGAAATTTCTTAATTCATCTTCAGAAGCTGCTCCTGGCAAATCAATTTTGTTACCTAATATTAGAACGGGACAATTTGAAAGAGTCTCATCTGTTAAAAGAGAATCTAACTCTCGTTTACTTTCTACAAATCTTGAACGATCATTGGCATCTACTAAAAAGACAATGGCGTCCACTGCAGGGAAATAGTCTTTCCAAACTCTCCTTGCTAAAATAGACAAAATTATAATTCCAACAATCTTTTCTCGAATTGAATGATACAGTTTTTCAAAAAACTTCATTTCACATTTTTGTTGAGGCACTATTGGCACGATTATATTATAAATTATTAACTTCAGAATAAACACCTACTGTCAATTATCATACATAAAAAAAATCTTGTGTTTTATTTTCCCCAGTCCTGAACTTTGTTGATAAAACTGACAAATTTTGTAACCATTCTTCTACAAATTGAATCATATAATCTTAAAATTTTATTAGAGAATGGAATGTTAATGTGAAAGTGCAAACTGTCAAATTATATATGAAAAAAATAAGAATTTTGATTCTGGTCAATCCAAACATTATTTCACAGAATAAAAAGATCTCCCAAAACAATTTCTATTGATGAGATGATGATTTAAAAATATTTGTAGTGTCACTTGATAAAATATTTGCAAAGTCATAAACATAATTAAATAGTAAAAAAAGTAAAGAAACACTTTTTTCCGACCTCAGCCATTATCTCATTTATTCATTCCCAGAACTCATTCATTTTATAATTGATGAGCCAATCTCCCATGCAGAAGTTCACTTTGCACAACATAGCGGTCCATGATGTTAGAACTCTTACATTAGGATCCTTTCAAATAGTTGGCTAATAATGAGCTCTAGTGAATTCATCAAATATTACCGGTACCTATAGTCCTTTATCCCAATGTTTCAAATAATTATGTTAAATAAACATTGTTTATTATTCCAATATTTTGAATAGTTATGTTAAACAAACATTGTTCTTTATTTTGTATAATTTTCTTAATACTGCCGAGATCAAATAAAAGTCTACCTGCCTTGTCATCTGAATTTCTGTCATCTGAGGGACAGTGAAGTTTTAATGATTATTTTACTAGAGCTCATATGAGAGTTCTAACATCATGTACCGCCATTTTCTTTTGAATGAATAATTTCTTTGAAATTTTGCTGTGACAAAAGAGAAGTATAAAAACAACTACAATCTGTTCAAAAGTCAACAGGTGGAATGGGTTACTTTATGGTCAATTAGTCAGACTTATATTTATCTACAGTGAACTTGAACAAAAAATTTGATTTTATTTTATTTGGAAATCAGTTTACACCATTTGATTATTATTCGTGAATAATGGAAACAACAATTTCAAGAGAGTGCCATCATCATTATCAATAAAGTACTAATTACCACAAAATACCCTCATGTTCTGAGGCGGTAAATAAATTCATGAAACGTCAGCGATAATGTTCATTTGTCGTCAAAGATATTATCTTGAATGAATTGGTTTAATTTGTCTCTGAACACACTCCAAAAAATTATAGAATGCATAATTAACACAATCATGTAGATAAAAACTCTTTGGACGATCAAACAATTTATAGAATTACTTATCCACATAGAGGCTAACTCAAATATATTTATATATATATATATATTCGAAGTATAGGTTAATTCATATAGATTTACTTTTTCCATTTGATTGTGATATAGCTATTTATGATATAAGTATTAAAAGTAATATTTTATTTTATGAATGCAGCAATTTCACGAACAGAATTAAACTTACTTTTAACATAAATATTATACAAAGTTTTTTTTAAATTAGTCTTATTTTGATAATAAAATGGAGAAATTTAATGTTTAATAAGAATACATTTCAAAAACAAAAATGAAAAATTTGATATTTTTATGGAAAAAAACCTACGACAAAATGGAAAATAGCGACATAAGTTTGTCTTTCCTCCGCAGATAGTTCCACATCTGACTTAATGAACATCATGTTCATATTCTCAATAAAATAAATTTAATATTTCAATAAAATCACATTTGACGTTTTTTGTCAGTTAATAATTTTTTCACTTTCCAATTATTATTGCATTTACAGTGAAGTGATTGTTAGGTGATGCCGAATGGACTCAGTTACCAACCATATTAAAAATATTTATCATTTTTTAACACTCTTGACAGCCATTGAAAATGTAATTTCCAATGACAGTTATACAAAAAAGTATTTAAGGCAGTATTTTAGTGAGACATGCCAAAGTAAACAAATAAACTGATTTCCAGCGCAGTAAAAGCTGATTTTTAAATATATTCCTGTGTATTCTAAATAGTTCCCCAATTCAAAAATTCAACTAACGATTTTTTGAACTATTTCAATGGTGGTATTTGAATTAGTGTAATCAAATTCATTTTCAATTCTTATTCAAGTTCAGTGTACAAATTCAAGAGAGATTTATTGCTCAATCCAAACATGACTTTGCAAAACTGATAAGACTATTACTAGCTACTACAAGATATGTTATCTACTATAAGATATCCTATGAAAATAAAACAATTTAATTAATTAAAACGGAAAGTTAAGTTCTTTCTTCCACTTAGTTTTCTTTTTTAGACTTTCAATAAACACTTGAATTTCTTTTCATTTAATTTTTTTTAAGATTTATAATGTTTTTACCTTGAGAATGACCACCTAAATCGAATGTTGTAAACCTCATACTGCCAATTGATAATTCTTCGGAAGCTGAAATTGAAATAATGTGTTAATATACAGAATGTTTCTTGGGTAATTGGTGACTGACTAGTTCATTTTACGGAATAACTTTTATGAAATGAATAGAAAAACATTAAATCTTTATACTTGATAATGATATAAAATCCGAAACCGGTTGTAATAATTAAATACGTAGTGGAAATTAGACATAAGTGTTTTTATATTCATTTCATGAAAATTATGTAGATTGTTTGGGAGTTTGATTTTGTGGAGGAAATTCACTTCTTGACTCGGTATTTTTGGGAATTCAACTTTCCACGGTTTTTTGAAAAAGAGGGGTGTCATTTAGTCAGTTTGAGCTCATTTTTTCAAACAGATAAATTCAGAACATAATAAGTATTATATCGATTTTTCTAGGTAATAGTCTCGTAAACTCTTAACTTATCTGGGCAAATTCATTTATTTACCCTTCTACACTTGAACAGAATGTTATTTATTTATTTGATATGACCTGCTTTTAAATGGATTACCACAGATGAAAATGTGGCTACTTCTTCTTAATTCCTTAGGTGAACTGCTTTATGATGTATTCTGGAAACTAATTTCAGATGAAGAAGGCAGCAACCTTTCTAGCACTACGTTTTAATCTTAAAGATTTTGTACGATTTTTAATGCATTTTACAAAGATTATGATGCAGACATAATAACAAATATTTTTTCTGTTCATCACCTGAGACGACCTGGATTTGAATTTTTTTATTAATTTTCCGCAACGTTACTGCCTTTTTACCTTGACTGCTATACCAATTACCACTCTCAACTCGACAGATGTTTAGTTTTTCTCAACTTAGTTTAAATTTTAAGATTTTCCAGTGCATAGGGTTGAATTTTTCATAGGAGAGAACTTTTATAATGGGGAATTCTCCATCTGACGATAATCAAGTATTTTCTATTAAAGATCTGTGAAACAATGCATTTAAAACAGACCATTTTAACATTATTCTTTCAAAAAATTATTCAAGTACTTAAAAATGAAAAATTGAATTGGGCATTTGAAATTTAAAGGGATTTGTTTCTATTTCACCATCTGGCAACATCGGCTACAAATTTCACAGATAAGGAAGGACAACAAATTTGTTACGTTGATAAGTTAAACAGAGATGACAATGTTCCGAGCACCGACCTATAATAAAATATAGGTCGGTGGTTCCGAGTCATTCTGTTACATTCTGTGTACTGTGTGCCTAACCCCTAACAAAGACAGATATACTGACTGTGGTACTTCTTCTTCTAGCATATTACCATCCCCTACGTTTTGTAGGCGCTGTTGCCAATATGTTAATTAGAAACAAAACCCTTTAAAATTTAAAACCCAACATTTGAAAAATTAATTTGAATACTTTTCAGTGAAATTGAAAAACTCATGAATGAAACTCAACTTTATAACCCAAATTGAGAATTCCCCATTGACAACAAATCTCGTAAATTTTTTTTATGAATTAATTCACAAAATTAAACATTTAAAAAAATTCTAGAATAAAATATACCCATATATACGAGTCTATGTAAACTCCAGATTTGATGAAAAAAATTTAACCTCAATTTCGGTTATGTCATGGAGGAGGTGATAACTCTTATGAAGTTGGACTAAGAATTGTTTTTATGTAAAGGACTGGCTCATCATAATTATTTACAATGAGAAATCTGCTGAATTTTTGCATGGATTTGAAGATAGCCTTCAGAAGTAGTCAAATAAATAATTTATCTATCATCACACCCACAATAATATCCCTGGCAAATCTTAAAAATATTGATGTTGATTGAAGAAAAAAATGCATAATATCGAACCTTATACAGGCACAATAAAACTGGAATTTTTTTTCAAGAATTGCTTGTGTTAAAATTTGATTTCTTACTAGGATGTAATGTGGGAAGATGCTGTGCAAGCCTGTCATCCTTTAGCATGTGCAGTAAAGTTGTTTTTCCAGCATTGTCCAGCCCTAGGAAAAGCAGCTTGCCTGATTTTTTCCATAATCCTGTACGAACATGCAAAACAAATATTAATGAAATACTAGAAACTTACCGGTGCATTCATGAACAGGTGAAAAAGATTGTTCTACTGATGTATCATCAAAAAAATATGGGAAAGTATCTAACTGACCCTCTTCTATCAAATGTTCAGCTAAAGTGGTCCTCCCACTTCCTGGCAGACCAAGAAAAATATATTTTCTTTTTCTTCTAACCAAACCTAGTTGCAAGAACTGATGATAGAGTAATCATGTTCCAAAATAATTCTACCCTAGAGTTATGAATTAATGGGTTAATATTGGTTTTGGGAGAAATAATAATTATCAATTTCTACTGAAATCTGTGTTGGTTTCACATATAAGCGCTGTTAGATTCCTTAGTAAAGCTAATACCAGAGACCTGTGGAAACAATTGTTTATTGCTCAAAAGATTGACATTGCCCTGTCCTTATATTTATTATACTAGAAAGTGTGTTTTGTTCCAAAAAAATATTACAATAATATTCAATCTCCGCCAACATACAACAAAATAAATGATCATGACACCCTACCAATTCCCAGATGCTCTTCAATGAATAAATAATTAATAATGCTAAAAAGTGTTCAACTACCTGTCTGATTTATTAAGTGAGTTTTTATTTTCTATTTTAAATCAACTGTTACTGAATTTTTTAAATTCTTTATTTCGTCTATTTTTAAAACCATAAATACCATAAATACTTAATATTTTGATTGATTTCATAACCAATTTGTGTTGAAACTAACACTGAAAATTACACAGCCTGAACTTTCCAAGTAACTTTTTAAAACCTAATCCAACACTGTTTCATGAAAAATTATCAAACATTTTCCATAATACCTATACCTCATGATAAAAATACAATAAATATCAAATGAAAAAATTCTATGAGCAAGACTCAGAAAAAATGATTCAGTCCTCTTTGCTCACAAGATAATTCAATAGGGTGATAATGTGAGACACAGGAGAGTCATTGTATATGTGACATAAGTCTATGTAGGGATGTCTACAGATACTCCTGTGTCCAATGTGAATACATAAAATATTTTAGCCGCAATGGACTGCATTATCAGCTGCATACAGTTCGATTATTGTATCTTCACCCATGCGTCATCAATTTATGATCAAAGAATCACACATCCTCTATCGAACATCTCTTTCTAACAACCGCTATGAGCGATTCAAAATTCGTTTACATTTGTCTGCTAAGCTAAGAATTATGGTATTGTGATGATGACGCACGGGTAAAGATATAATAATCGAACTGTACTTGCTCATATCTTCATATCTAAACCTTCTAAAGAAATATTAACAGCATCACTCAGTTTTCCTTTGAATTTATCTGCCGAAGAACAATAATTTTAATAGATGACTAGAATTTTGGGATATTTTTGATTTGCTATGGATTTTGTGCCCTTTTCTCTTTCTTTACTATTTAAACTTGTTTCCTTACTAGAAAAATAATTCAAACAATGTAGCAGACTTAGTTTAGTTTTTCTATGTGGAATCGGCACAGAAAGGTCCAAGAATGAAGCAAAAAGAATTTCTCAGAACCAATGAACATAGGTAACAAACATGAATTTTTCCATAGCATAGGAGAAGAAAAAATTAATAAAATTATGCAAAAAAAATCACTAGTGCACATGATAGTAACTCATATCCAATATTTTGTTTCTCTTGAATTATCAGCACTTTTCATTTCTAACCCAACACTGCATAATGGTGTGAAGGAGAAAAGTTGTGATAATCACAAGTACTATTAATTCAACATCTTAGCAAAAAATAAAAGTTCGCAAAACAGGAAAATTAAAAACTAGACCATAGACAGGGGTTTAGCATTGTTTTATGGAAGATCATTATGAAACTTTGTCAATGCAAGAGTTTAATTACTGTAAAATAATGGTTAATCGTTAAATAATCCAGATTTCCTCATTAACCTATACAATAGGTGTCTTTTCGTTGGCAAGACTTCCAACATTCAACTACTGCCTCTTGCAACTGTCAAGTCATATCTGTTAGATTCTTCAAATGAAAAATTATATAAAACACACCTACTATTGAGCAGCCTTGAAAGGTAATCTGGATATAAATATAAACAATCTGAAAACATCAAAGAGAACAGAGAAGGAAACCAAAAATAGTATCAAGTTTTTCATCCAATTGCCCTTGCAATTACCAATTCTCTTTATGAGGTTTCATTGAGTCCTCAGAATACTTTCATATGGTAATATCGATTGAAAATGGGAGAAATTCCCGATGAAGATATTTTTCACAAGAGCAGAATGAACACTTGGATCAAATAGCAACAACCAACTAGGAATGGTTTGTTAAATTATCAGCTGCAAAAGTCAGATATAATTACTATAATGTGCTTTGCAAACCAACCTTTGCCCACTATTATGCTTTCAAGTACCTTTGTTTAAAAAGTTGTATGCTCTATCCATATTATACCACTATTGGTATCTTTATTGTTGGAAAAAATTTAAAAGGTAGCCTGTATTATTAAGGACTTACCCAAGTATCCCAGTACACCTGTGAACCAATCCCAAATGAACATAATTCTGAAAATAAAAACCGAACTTCAAATAAAGATTTTAAAAAATGATACAGCACAATATAAAATCATGTCCTTCTGGAGAAATCACGTCAACAAGATCTACTAAAAAAAACGCTTTATCATTGAACAAATTAAAAATCTACTCACGTAATTTGAACTATTGTTGCAATCCAACACTTATTTCACAAAAAATATGTAGTAGTATGTTAATATTTACAACTAAAATCTAAAAAATTGCTTTATATTTCCCTAATCTAAAATTCTTCAATCTTGAATCATCGGTTGACAAGGACAAATTGACAAGTTGGCGGAATGACGGATAGATGCGACGTGTAAATTGCGACGTTGCATATAAAAACTTATTTACGGGTACTGGATGTTCCAATCAGGGACCCGGACCGGAACAGTTTTGAACCAAAAACGTAACGAAACCGATATTTTTTCTTAGACTGGAACCGAACCCGAACCTATATTTAAAATTTTATTATTTCGTGATACCGAACCGAAACCCTCAAAAATATAACAGTTTTTTTGGTTGATTTCGGTTCTATCTGAATCATTGATGGAATGAGAAATATAACTCAAGGTACGTTTCCTTCAATATCAACAGAATGATGAGTGACAGGCAGAATCACAGCAAAACAACGCAGAATGAAACCGTAGACACAATGAAAGATTTTATGTAATAAGTTTTTAGTTTTGGGATTTTGGATATCAATTTTTAAAATGAAACAAAATGCAAAATTGAAAAATGAAGCTTGAATTTTACCAACAAGATTGTTTGTGAGGCGTGATCAGAATAATAATGGCAATGATGGTTTCACGTTAAAAAAATATGAAAAATTATAAAAATTAAAACTAAAAACTTATTACATTTTATGTTTTAAGTTTTAATTTTCATAACTTTGGATATTTTTTAACGCGAAACTATCATTATTATTCTGATCACGCCTCATAAACAATCTTGTAGATAAATTTCAAGCTTCATATGTTTCAATTCTGTTTTACAATTTGTTTCACTTGTAAAATTGATATCCAAAATCCCAAAACTTGAAACTTATTACATAAAACTTCCATTGTGTCTTCGGCCTTAACTGACTTTTGTTTTGTGGAAAGACTTTATTTTGTTATATTTTGGGCGTTTATTTGGCGCGTTAATTGAGGTCATTGCCACACACTAACTAAAAAAAAAACTGTTAAATATTATTTTCCGTCTATATAACTGAATTTCATACATATATAGGAAACGGACCGAAAAAAACCGTTTGGACCGAAAAAATCGTTAGAACCGAACCGAAATAAATTCTGAGAAACGTAATGAATCGGAACCGGCATTTTCAATTTCCCTTGGACTCGAACCCGAACCGGAACCAATAATATTTCATTTGGATCCGGGTCCCTGGTTCCAATGTAAATTTTTTATTATTATTTTATATGCTCATTATTCATGCCTCAAAATATCTAATATAGTTAGAATCATCAAAATTCCACAGTGTTTTTTGATACGATCAGTTTATGGTTCAGATTTTTTTCAAGATGTGTTGGGATCATACATCGTAGAGGTAAATCGCCGAAATGTCAATAGTTATATATTATATACTGAAAGAATTTTGAGATTTTTTTTATACTATTGTATACGCGCTAGAACCTAGAGAAAATATAGAGAGAATATACACAGTGAGCATCCGTTCATCAGGTATATCTAGAGGTATATACCCTGTTAACATATAATGCTATGATATCGATGTATACGAGATGTAACCGTGAGTACGTACTACAGATGTACTCATTTCACATATATGCGATGTACCTAGGATATAAAGTTGAAAACAAACTTCTTATGGTCATTGTCATGTACTCAATGTTCATATGCGACGTAACATTGAGTATACATGCTGTGTATGTACCAATACAAATCTATGGATATGCTCCACAGATAACAATGTACCTATAGGATATGAACATACGGATACGTTATACTCTCCAAGATACATAAAATAATTTTTTTTTGTGTTCTTTGCGGGTCATTGAATTTGCAATAAAATGTGAACCGACAAAAAATTACTTTCTTTTTAAATCTGCGTTGAACCTTACCTTCACATTGAAAAAGTCCGTGGGAAAATATTAGTTAAACGGTTGATTATTATTCATTTGGCAGGGACAGGACAATTATAATGTCCGACTTACCCTCTCTGTCACTGATGAAAGGCAATAAACCTCGAAATAACAAGCATGTCTGCAGGAGGTCATTCCCAGCCAAATAACGTATAAAAGCACTTGAAATTGGGTCTTCTTGGAAGAACGTTGCACAAATATCTGTCAGATGTAGTTCAATGTCCGTCGTGATACTAGCCAGGGAAGTAGATGTTTTCTGACAGATGTTTGCCGAGAGAAAGGGTGTACCCCGTATTCTTTCACATTGTTGATACCTCTCTGCCTTATATTCGAACTTCGTTCGAAATATTATTTAAGTAATTTTTAGTTTTCATACAGTGTTTTTTTTGGAATGTACAATATTCGTTTTTCGATCATTGTGTTAGTTCTTATGGCTAGATTATATATTTATTCCAAACAAGATTCGTTTTTTATTTTTTCAGAATATTTCATTGGTGAGACAAGTGCTCATTTATTTTATGTATCTATTGGAAATCTTCTTTTAGTAATGATACAAAAAATGGGCGCTAGTTTCACCAATGAAAGAAAGCATTAAATGAAAAAGTATGCATAGAACGCATATTCTTCTGGTACTTCCCATCAGCATGTGACCGGTATATTGGTTTTTGACCTCTATGGAAAATCTTTCTAGGATGTACCGTACTAAAAAAAAATCTATTTGTGTGACATTACTGCAATGATTGCCTCCCTTTGATAAGCAAGAAGCAACGAGCAAATAAACGGAATCACCACAGACTCATAGAACACATAAGTCACACAGCCCATACACATGTCTAGCAGATTGTTTATTTTTTTTGGAAAGAGAGAGAGTGTTTTAAAATATTGTGATTATTTGTTTGAACGGTGGGTTTATACAGTAGATAAGATAACATAAGAAATAAGATAAGAATGTTCAACATACATAAATCAATGGGAACGGTTATACACCAAATAGGATTAAGAAATAACAGATAACATAAGAGATGGCCAACTTTTAACTTCTTATCTTATTCTTATCTGAAAATACAAATGCGCATGTGCTGCTGAAATTTTTGACAGAATTGACAGCAAATATGAATAGAGATTTCTAATAATGGCTTTGGACACCATAATAAAAAGAGACGAAAGTTCTTAATTTTTCCGTCCTTGTTGCCAGGGAATATACTCTGTGATTGGTTACTATAAGGTCAGGGAGTGTAAATGTCATTTTCAACTGTAGCTGTCATGTCATCCATACTAACCGCCATTATGGAAACCAATCACAGAGCGCGCCCCTGGCAACAAGGATGGAAAAAATTAAGAACTTTCGTCTCTTTTTATTTGGGTTTCCAAATCCATTAGAAATCTCTATTCTATGTCAAGAAAGCTGTGATTTTATTGGTTGATTCTTATTTCTTATTTAATCTGTATAAATGGATCTATTTGTGGCTTGTTTCTTATCCTATTCCTAACAGTTATTGTTGTTATGATTTTTATGAATTATAAATTGTTGCAGTCAACGTCTACGCTTCAAATTTACAAGTCGATTATTTTTCATGGTGGGTTTTTCTTTTAATATGACAAAAATATTTTTTAAACAATAGGGGAGACCCCTATTTCAAAATATTGTTTGAAACCCAACATTAGAACACAAGATTTGTGATGATTTTTCACTTGGAGACTTGGAGATTCGACTACAGATATCAAGACTATCTGGTGGCTTAGTAATCTATAGAAACGTAAATCTAATTCAGAATAATTCATGATGCATCTAGCATCCAATCCGATAAGTGATAGAAACTTGTGATTAGTGTAAAAGGTACCTCTGCTGAAAGAAGGAACATAGGTAATTAATACCAAGTTATGTCATCTGGCAATTGGCTCGTGATAAAATCTTTTACCGAAATATTGCCTTGTCTCTATGTTTACATGCCGGCAGTAAACGTGTCAATTATGATTTTCAATGAAATTTGGTAGCAATCTAGAAGCAGGTTCTTAGAAACGTACTCTGGAGCTCCAAAACTGAGGCCTGTTAGATCAACACTCGAACAGTTCTTATTTTAATATTTCCTGTTACTGTTCAAGGAAAAAACAATTACTTGATCAGAGTCTAGGTCAAGTTGACTGTAAACATAATGAGAGCAATTTATTGATACTAGCGAGAGTACAGACTAGTTTTATAAAATCTCTGATCAATTAACAGAATATAAGTAGGTATGATTTTAGACAGATTAATATGATTCCAATAATAGACTGGTTCAATTTTTCGCATAATTTTTTAGTGTTATTAAATATGGAATCAAAAATAGCATTCGTTTCAGGCATCAGAAGGGAATCAAATATCTTGAGAGTAATGGACATCACCAATCCTGTAGAACAATCTATAAGAACTAAGCTTAAGAGTCAACTGGGAGTACATCACTTGGAAGTTATTAATGAATCTTACATGCACAATGTTCCTAAAGGTTCAGAGACACACTTCAAAGTTGTAGTAGTTTCGGAAAAATTTAATAATTTACCTTTACTCAAGGTGAGTATGTATGGAATTCAATATTTAAAAATGGTGCATGTTGTCATTTCAGAGGCATAGAATGGTGAATGAAATTCTGAAAGATGATCTTCAAAATGGTGTACATGCCTTATCTATTGAAGCAAAAACACCTTCCCAATGGCAAGACAGTGAGAAAATTATAGAACCTAGTCCAAACTGCAGAGGAGGTTTTGGGAAATGATGTATGTTATTAATTTGTTGAAATTTTTTGTTTTAAAAAAAGAAAAGAATTAATAAGTTCTTCTTGAATTTTTTCCATAAACTTTCCAAATTATCGTTTTTCAATAGGTTTAAGACCATTTAAGGATTATTTCACGCACATTTACTGTATTGAAATAGTTACAAGCATCTAAAATGGTCCACCAATGTTGCTTGAGATCAGTAGCCATTACATGGTTATTACCTTTTTGCACAATTCATCCAATAATCAAGTTGAATTATTTTATTTGGTTCAATGTACTAAACTGATTAGTAAATCCTACTGATAAAAATAACATAGTTATCGAACTGCGCATCTAGGAATTAAATTACTTGTATGATGAAAGGGAATAATAGTTTTTTCACATTTTGACTGATAATGTGTTGCTTGTGTTCGTTTGAGTGTGAGCAATTGAATAATGTTGCTACTGGATCATAAAAATCAAATCAGTAAGGTCACAAATACGTGATCTTCATGATTTTTTGAGCAGACTGAGCATTACAAACGAACAGACCTACTATTAGTAAATACAAAATCGTTTATCAAAGTGACACTTTACTACATAAAACTGTCATTTTTCTATATAGTAGTGTCACTGTCAATAAAACATAGTTAACAAGTACAGAAAGAGTACATTTCCGCATGCGACAGCCGTTACCCAAACGACACAAAGCGGAGTTCGGGTAAACAGTCGAGTGCGGGAGAGTACCTTTCCGTATGAGTTGGCGTAACTTTTTATTCTACAAGCGCATAAGAAAATATGTTACGCTCTTGAACAAACTTTCGCGTGTGGGAAAACTCATAATTCAATTTATTTTTTTTTATTGTACCAAATTCAAATCAAGATCAATGAAATGTTCTACGAGGCGAAGAATCTGCTGGTAAAACTCGTCCCAAGCCTTCTCAATGTAGCAACGTGCGTACCGCGGGGGCAGATGAGGTGGTAAATAAAAGGAAAATACTTTTGAATAGGAAACTGGTTTATTCAGGAAATATGGTGGAAAAAATAAATAAAACCTCATGTTATTCCAATGTATATATTCATAGCTATCTTTTAGAATCCAATTTCAATTCCTTCTTACAGCAAATGTATAAAGTGCTATCTTTGATTCTTTGATTTGCAAATAAGTCATAATGGTTCAAAGAATTTAAATCTTGAACATGGAATATACTCAAGTTGAAGTGGACATCGACTGTTTATCATGAGGATATAATAAATAACATTAAAACGGATACAATTCAACACTAGAAGAATTTTTCATTCTGTACAGGGTGTAATCTAACTTGTTGCACTCCCGGTAACCATTGATAGTCAAAATTATTGTCTCCCTTATTTACAATGTAAACAACGGACATACCGACATACACTGGCCATTAACTGAGTCACTTGAGTACTGTACCAGGTAGCGTGCCTATACCTTGGTCGGTCAATTAGAACAACAAATTGTATATATTATTCTGTGGTAATCCCATTCGTTTGTTTTCATACATGCCGAAAATTGACGTTTTTGCAGAGGACAACAGCAATGTGTAGAAAAATAAGACCACATCCATAGACAATTCCCCAAATTGAACTTCTTTCGCCGATAGCTTACAAACGAATATTAAATATTTTTCACCAGCAGATTTCGTTGAAAAATCGAATTAAACACCTTTTATTCACGGAAGTACAAGTTGAAATACACCCTATACACATATGTGAAATTGCAATTTCACTGCTTAAGAGAAACCTCTACTGTATTTTTACCAAGGATGTTTTCATTCTTGAAAATATCACTACTACAACGATTAAAATAAGCAATACCTAAAAAATATTGCTTGAATAAACATTTTTGCAATTCAAATTATTGCCTTGTATACTAACTGAAGTTGTGCCATTTCTCCATTTCACCCAATCAGAATTTAGTATATAAGAAGCCACACAGATTCGGATTTCAGACACTTTGAAATGATACATAATATGATAGTGGAAAAAAGACCTACTCAGTAGATAAAGATATAGCAATCATTTTCAATCGCGGTATTTGCCGTCTACTTCAAATGACGTCGATTTCGTAGGAGCCCGATAAGTCTTGCTCACTTGAATTCAGTTTTTTATGTTCTGTCCAAGAGTGTCTGATTCTGCAGATATTAATAGCTCAAAAGTGTAAACATTCAGCCCTATGCTGTGTCACTTCCGTCAAAAATAACGTCAACGTTATTCACCATTTCCGTTATTTTGCTATTACCAGCAATAACAAAATAACGGAAATGGCGAATAACGGTGACGTTATTTTTAACGGAAGTGATACAGCATAGGGCTGATTATTTGAATCTTCTACCTGCAAATTCTCATTTTTGTACATATGGAACATTGTCAATGACCTCAATTGGACCAATTTCATTGAATATTACTTACATTCAAATAATAACAAAAGTAGTAAATAAAATAAAAATGTTAATGTCAGAGAACGAAGCTGTCCAGCCGTAACTTCCCCTCATTTTCAGTTAAATAGATGACATCTGCTAAAGTTTGGTCACAAATTGCTTCTTCACCTCGCTCTGACATCTGAGAAAAAAATATTACAATTCAGTTTTCAATGTAATAATTCTCAACCATCAAGTATTCATGTGAAGACACAATAAAGGCAATAACGATCTTATTTTTATAGTTAAGTTCTGAATTTGAACATCCCTCTTTAGCAGTGGTGTAGCCAGGTATTTTCTTTGGGGGGGAATGTAAAAAATCTAATAAATAAAAACATTTTTTTTACTTTCTGAGAACTTAATTCTCCTTGAAGGTTTAGCAAAACTGTCGATAACAGCATTAATGTCTATTTTTATGTCTCTTTGTATGGACATTAATGCCAAACCGTTGTCTATTTTCCTCGATGTGCTTTCCGAGGCAACTTTTCAATATGTTCAAACTGGCACGGCTAGACTTGTTGGAGCATTTTCAATGAAAACCCCTTATTCTCTCCCTAATTTAGGCAGATATCTGACAGAAAACAATTACTTCCCTGGCTAATACCACGACGGACGTTGAATTAAATCTGACAGATATCTGTGCAGCGTTCTCCCTAGAATCTGGGAGACAGCTACAAATGCTTTCTGTATCAAGTAGCAGAATCCTAGTTTCGAGGTGTATTGCCTCTCTTCAGTGCAAGGTTAACCTCAGAAAGCACTCCAAAGCAACTCGGGGTAGAGTTCATTTGAGAATATCAGACAAAGTCTCATGGCTTCAGGAGAGACAGAATTTCAATGGAAACCCCTGCTTCTCTCCTTAATTTAGGCAGATATCTGACAGAAAACAACAGTTGTTTTCATTAAAAATTTATAAGGAATTATGAAATGGAACGACGTCAAATATATGTTTATTTTCAAGAATATATATTTGTCACGATTCAGTTCGATATGTACGTAATTTGACGTGTATGTAATGAGAACTCTCAAATAAAGATCATGAATTGCCGAATGATCGTTGAACTTTCGGGGGGGGGGGGGGGGGGGCTCCAGCCCCCTTTCTGGCTACGCCATTGCATTTTAGGTAATTATCAATGATTATCCCTAGGAATTTTGTACTGGTTTGAGTATTCTATGTATTGTTTTTGAAAGGCATACGTATAATTGTACATTGTTCGGAAGACTATTTTTATAATTTGAAAAAAGGAAATATATAATGTTATCCATGTTAACGGTAAGAAGATTATCATCAAACCATCAATCTTTATTTCTGAATAGTTTCTCAGCTTAGTTTCTATTTCGTCATTCCCGTTCACGCTAGCAGTTCATTCAAATAAATAAAAATAAAATGGGGCCCAATACTGTTCCTTGTGGTATTAATCATTGTGTTTTTGATCTTAACTAGCATAATTGAATTAACACTTGTAGAAAAGCATTATTTTTTCAATGCGCTTTTTACCTAGAACTTGATGTTTTTTTATATATTATGTCTATTGACTGTCGAAAGTATACTCACCGCTTTATAATTATATTTTTCTGTAGAAGGGGCACATTTAAAATTAGGACCAAAATTTACTGATAGTGTGACATTTTTATATGATGAAATTGTAGGGTAGTAAGAACCCTGGTATATTCCCTGAAAAGCTACGCCCTGGCTAACACCATTCTTGAAAAAAATTATTTGGCTATGCTCAAGTGGTACAAGGGACTTCAATCTCTCCTGGACATTATCTTTGTCTTCATAGTAGAGGTGACTTTTGAATTTGACCAACGGCTGAAAAATTAAATTTATTACTATATAATTTTCAAGGTTTCGAATTTATGATTATTTCGATAACACTCACCCGATCTTTGTAAGTATTGGGCGTCAATATGGTTTTAGTATTTTGAGGTAAAACAATCATAAAACCAAGTGTGTCACCCTCGCTGTAACCTGAGCTATAATGTTTTCCTGCAGATTCATGAAACTTGGTGCCCTTTCTCGATCTCCATGAATATCCAAATTTATCATATCCTAAAGGTGCTTGTAAGTTCGCGTAATCTTGTCCCCAGCCCATTCTTGTAGCTGCTCCTTCGGGCATTTCATCAATAGTAACCTCCCAGTACCATGTACCTTTTGTTACAGCTAAAATTAGGAAACCCCATAGAGAAATGGTTACTGCTTCATCCCCTCAACAGGTTGCATCCTTAAGAGCAAGTCTCAGAAATCTTATTCAAATGGTTCATATTTATCATATGTGGGTTTATATGCAGGACATTTGTAAAATTTTGAATTACATAAAAAACGATCAGAAACTGTGAGATTATGTGCTTTTCATGAGTCAGATTACAAAGAAAACAACCATTATTTTTATTCAGAAAGGTAATGCATGACAAACAGGAAAAACATCACAATGGAAAATCCAAAAAGCAGAGGAAAATGCTTCTGAGCAAATTTGAACGGAATTACTGGAGTCATGGTTTTCATTATCAAAAATTCTTTTCAATGGGAAATGTTTATTACTCACAGTGGGTTGCTCGTACCGTAGAATACCCCTTTTCCCCGGTCACAGCTAAACGATCTTCAGATATTTTCAACTGAGGAGCTCTGTCATGTAATGCTAATAGCACTGTGCTAGGAATAGAAGTTCTGTACAACCATCCAGGAATAGGTTTACCAGCCCAATCTGAACTTTCATCAAACTCCTGAAAAGTCGGATTAGCGTAAAAGCATAACATTCATTCACACAGAAAAAACCTTTATACCATTTTCACATAATTTATCTAATTTAGGTGGGATATTCAGACAGTGCAAGTAATTTTCCTTGTTGGTTACTGAATGAAAGCTTCATATGAATATGAACCAATTCATTCCCAACACCGGTGAAAATATGATACAACAATAGATATTCGATACACTCAACAGATCATTAACCGGAAAGCAATCTTACAACGTCAGGACCAGAAAATGAGGCGGAATATAAAGTCAGACAGGAATAGCTAAATATCTTGATAGACTCAGCTTGCAAAGAACACTAGTAAACTGAGTTCCCAGATCAACGTTCACAATTTGATTGAATACAACGGTTGTCAAATTGTAATGGCTAGACCCGAATCACTGTTCACCACAGCTTTCAACGTACTAGAACTGGTGATATAGGTTTTACCCACTTCGGACTTCCATTTATGGTACGGTTTGAGAGAGAATACCAAACTGATTTCAGAGAGAAGTGAAAGACGTTTCCTTTGGAGTAATCGAAATCCCGACCTTCCAGTAGTAAAGTCCGTATCTTTAAGGATGATAAGCGCTGTACGGTTTTGATGGTAGTACCGGAGTGTTGGTACGCGTTTCCGGCTGTCTGAAAGACAATAATTGTTGAACAAACTCCCGCAATACAGTGAAGTCGTTGAGCTCAGCTCGTTCCGGTCAGTAGTGAAAGCCACCTTTCGGAACATAGGCACTTCAACACCCGAATTTTTGGGCCTCTATTAAAGTGAAGTAGTACCTTGGAGTCATCCGACTCCAAGCTAAACTGTAACAAATATATTGAACATAAAGGTCAGAAAACCACAGCTGCTGTCTGTGCTTGCAGAAGAACATTTGGCAGTAAGTTGGGACTCGGCCGTAAGATTCTATATTGGATCAAAGCGACTCTCATACTCCCAATTATTACGTACAGCATTTGGCAAATCAAAAACCCAATTAAATTGGAACAAAGACCTGCTTGTCATGATTGCCTTCCTTGCAACTCTTCATAAACATGAGGCACGTAAAGCCATTGCTCGTTTACGAAGCTCCAACCAATGGCAGAATAAGAGAATGTATAGACATTCTCGATTATGGAATCTGACAGTAAAGATGAGAGGCCAGGTGACAATTCATCTGCCATAAGATACAGGAAAAGGCCTCATTCAGTCATTTCCAAAAGGGAGGACTTAGAGCAGATCAGGCAACGCCTGATCCTCACCAATGAGATCGACTGGTAATCTCTGAAAGCAGAACTGTGTTACACCCTGGGAAATTATGAAACTGTAGTTCAGGCAGAAGTGTAAAAGAAAATCTCAGAGGATGCAACAACCAAGCGGCGATCAAGGCTCTGCTCTCACATCATAGTCAGTTTGCTGCTGGTGTCTGAATACATTAACGATCTGTAAAGGCTATCCTCCCCCAATAAAGTAACACGACTTTGGTTTCCTAGTCAAACGAGTACCGCGAATCGAACAGGCCGATTATTTGACCAGAAAAGGTGCGAAAGGCTTAATGATTGGACCAGAACCAATCCTGGGAGTTTCTAGATCATGAAGCATCTCAACCGTGAAGGAAGTAAAATTCCGTGATGCATGGAAAAGTGCTCCAGGTATAAGACAATAATAATATTGTGCAGATTGTGCTTGGAGGATCAGGAGTCAGCAACCCACATCCTCACGGAATACTCAGAAGTCGCAGCAATACGGGAAGCGAAGCTCGGGAGCAATGTTCTGAACCCGGAGAGTGTGAAAAAGGTATCGGTTAGATAGCTTTCCACTTCCACTCACAAAGCCTAGTTTCAAAATTGAACATTGAACCAATTCCCAGCAGCGGTGGGACAACGGGACCGATTTAGAGGCCTTCATGCTTATGGTTCCGTCCGCCCACATACCTTTATTTTATCTATCTCATGTTTCTATGCAAATAATTTGGCCTTTTTGAACTAAATATATTTTCATAAGTGTTTACACTGTGCGTAATATATCGTTATATCGTTAACAGAATTTGACCCCCTCTGTACTGACTGGTACTGACAAATAGGAGGATGGGTGTAGAAAGAATGTTCAGAGGGAAGCATAATATATTTTCTTAGCAGTACTATTGTGTAAGTGAGAAGTGGTATTAACGAATTTTTTTTGTCATGCAGTCAATAAGTTATAGAAATTCATAAACCAACCTGCCTAAACGGTGCATGGGGATCTGGCTCAGCCAACAAATACCTATACCCATCTTTATTGAATGGGTGGTCCAAAGGGTATCCATGAGCTGGGAGTTTTTGAGCACTGAGATCTACTCCTCTACCCTTCTTTCCTTGGGTTCCTAATTCACCGGGAATTTTGCGTTTAGCGTTTCTTGATTTAACACCAGCATTCACTGGAACTGAGGTAATCACATGAATTAATAAAAATGTAAATCTGCTTCACTGCTTCTACATAAGTATTGAAATTTTTGGGTATTATTTTAAACGAAGAAAGTCCTAATATGAAGACCCAATAGATGCATAAGAACTTTGACGGATGAAAAACAAAACGTAAATTCAATTATACAGGGTGGGGCACCGAAAACGATACAGATCGATTATCTTCAAAACACATGTGTTGTGAAGAAAATGCAAAAACTCGTCGATTTTTAATCCAAGGGGGACATCGTCGATTTTTAATCCAAGGGGGACATCTTCCTATCATAATCTCAATTGTCATACCTCTATCCCCACCCCTTGGTCACTATCAACCAAACAATTTGAATAGGGAAAGTAGTAAGTGTGACACATCATTGAAAAGGTAATTTCATAAGGAATTCAGCCATGTCAATTTTCGCTTCCCAACTTTCTATTTTGGCGCCCTCTTGCGGGAAAAACAACTGATCCGTATTCCAAATTATGATACTTCATTTGTAAGCTAATTTGACATAAATTCGGTGACGATGCAATATGGAATTTTTCTCACCCACCATCTTGTTTTTTGTATCGACAAAAAATCATAATTTCTGACCCTGAAAATCCCCACATACTAATTTTGATTCGAATCGGACCATAATTACATATTTCGTCCGCCATCTTGGAGCCACCATCTTGTTTTTTTGCACTGACAAACAATTTTTAATTTCCGACTGGGCTGAAGTCGGAAACCGAGGGATTCATAATGGCCTGCCACAACCTCGTCTACCGTAGTTGCATGATGGATATAGAGATCAGTAGCCAAGACTATAATGCATTTGCTGTTAGCCTGACCACCTAATGCGGTCTCAGCCTATATCCACAGGCACAATGCGGCCCTACGAGTGTTGTACTACCATCTAAGATACTCGTACGGTATAGACGAGACACCGGTGTTGCCTTATGCTCCGGGGGATATGGAGTCCGTTGTGGGGCATGAGAAGTGCCGAATCTATTGGAACTACTCATTCCCCACTTTCAGGCAAATACAAGCCAATAAGCCTAATGTAGACCTCTCCCACCATCAAAGTAGGACGATTTTCGTCATAGCGTTTTCGGCTCCTGGCGGCACGAACATCGTCCGAAGACAGGAGAAAAAACGGACAAAATATCGAGAACTCCGCAGGCCTTATCCAAACTATTCTGTTACAATGGTGGTTCTGAACATTGGGGTACTTGGTGGAATGATGGACAGGCTGCTCTCAAATTTGAAAATTATACCGGCTTGCCGTGATGCAGCAGAAATCTTGGCCGGACGAATGCAGAAGGCCGTTATTCTTGGTTCACTCCGCCTACTCAGAGCACATGATTATCGAACCAAGTAATCACCCAGTAACTTACCAAACGGTCGTGGAGAGTGTTCACTGGGGTTAATGATACACCAGCGTGACCTTCGGATGTATCAGCGGAGACAGGGCCTGACTGGTAAATTCCTGACGGAAAAAAAATTAAAAAAACATACGCCCTCATAAACACTCATGGAGTGTACCTAAATGCATATCCTGTGCGGGTAAAGAACGGCTATTATTATTATTTGCTGTGGCGCTCTGGGGCGTCTTACTGATTTTTGGTGGCTTATGTAATTGCAGCAACCATATTTTCCAACAATTATCAAACATTTCCTCAAAACGGAGTAGTACCCATAAAGAAATGCTCACAACTGCCATTTCTCAAATGGCAACATGCTCTTTTCACATTGTCGTATTGAAAAATGATGAATTATCAGATTACTCGAATGAAAAGAATTGATTTTTTGCTTATCTTTCGTAGGTTCAAGCCGCCTCTGTTTAAGAATATTCAATTTTGAGAACACTCATAATGAAACATCCCGTATCTTTGATTCCTTCCCTTGAATCCTTTTATCTGTATTACTTTTGTATTGTTTGTTTTAGTTTTATAATTGCTTTGTACACAAGATGAATCAATCTTTGACAATTAAGTATATTTGATTTGACTTTCAGAATTATACGAAAATTTTAACACGATTATTTGGATAATTGATTACTTTTCAGTACGACAATATGAAAAGAGTATGTTGCCATTTGAGAAATGGCAGTTGTGAGCATTTCTTTATGGGTACTACTCCGTTTTGAGGAAATTGTTGATAATTGTTGGAAAATATGGTTGCTGCAATTACATAAGAAGCTCAATTTTCAGCTATATTTCACCTCGGACCTTCCCCTCGTAAATGTTGTCGCCGATCGTTAGTTGTGGTGATTTGAGTTTGATGTTCATGGCCAACTTTGTTCGATTGAACAATCCAATGTATCTCCGCCACTTTTAAACCGATTTTCAATTTTGAAGAACAGTGTTATCACAAATTAAGTGTTCTTCCGGATAATTAAAAAAATTGTACAGGGTGTCATTTGAAAAAAAAAGTTTGGCGTCAAAATATGCGTATTCGAGTAATATATCGACGTACCAAATTTGAAACCTGTATATTCATAACTATAGAAAAATTGGTGGGAGTACCTCACCTCGTGGTCACCCGGTATATGTTGATACTCATTAAAAAAGTATCATCACATTTTTATCATAGTATTCACATCGAGACTTCACTACTCATTTCCAAAATATACCTAGTCTAAGACCTCTAGGCTCTTTAAAAATCCATGCTTAATATCTCTGTTCACACTCTTTATATTACCAGTAGGATTATGTCAGTTAGAAATTAAATATCTTCACTGATGAAAGACACAAATATATCATGAAAAAATTATGGCCAATCTCACTTACGATGCTGAATACCCATATCAGTAACCTTCAACGTCCCACCTTTGATCATGGCTCCATAATTTGGCTTTATTTGGGACAAATCTGAATTCAATAGTCCATACATATGACCATTTGTTGCATTATCTTCAAAAATAAAAAGTATATGAATATCTTTAATGAGGGCTTTGGTGACGGTTATATGCCACGACTGGGTTACTCTTCTGGAGGTTGTTGTTAAAGCCTCCCAGTGGTACTCAATATAAGGTATAATCTCTTTGTCTTTGCTAAACATGGTACGGTTCGAACCATCCTTGCAACTGCTTTGTTGAAGATTTGCTATAGCTGTGACACACATCTGTTGAGTTTCTAAAATAAAGTGTATTTATATACCAGGAGAAATATTGGTAATAGAGTATGCTAACGTGCTTGGCTCTTTTTAAAGTTTTCTAATCCAGTGGCTGAACAGTTTTTGCAAAGGAAGATGTAGTTTGACATAAAAGGAACCAGTTTTCCCAGCTGGTAGCCTATACAGGATTCATGGTACCATCGAGAACAATTGGCACAAAGCAGTTCCACAATATTTGGATTCCTTTCTTTACCACTGAAAATTGTCAATAATTACATTTTAGAAATGCTTGATTTCTTCCTATTATACCAATAACAATTAGAGGGATAATCAGTTTTCTTTTCATTTTTTTCTATTTCGAATTTCTTGATTCCAATTTCGATTTCAGAGCTTTCATCATTCAGTTGTTTTTCAGAGTTTTCCGTATCGTCTAAGCATGTTTGATTTGAATTCGAAGACTCATTTTTGCTGAAAATAGTTTTACTTAGAATGAATGGAAAAAAATATTCTTTATTTACCTAAAATCTGTATCTTCAGCCATATCAAAATTCTTTTCCAATTTTCTATTAAAAATATTACAATTTAAAAACAAAAACTTTATGTTTATATCTTTCAAATGATTTCAATTTTTTAAAGGTTGGAGGTGACAGGTGACTGGTGAAGGTTGTAAGTTTTTGTTTAATGAAGTCTGTACTCTGTTGTACCCTCTGCCCTGTGGTTGTCTGTTCTGTGGTGGCAAGAATTCCTTTCCACAACACTTCCCAATAGGCAATCCGCATGAACCAATCAGAACTATCCTGGCCAAGGCGGTATATTTAAATCGATGCTAAGGCGGTTTAGTAGTCCTAATTATTCAACTTGGATAGTAAGGTTAGTTTGGTTAGGTTAGATCATGTTCCCTTCTTTTTTCATTTTTAAGCCATAAAAGAAGGGAACATGATCCAATCTAACCAAACTGGACCTTGATATCCAAGTTGATCCTCAACGTAACCTAAAATTACATTGCACACCACGCAGGCGCAACTAAAATAGAGTTTTGATTGGACCATGCGGATTGCCTATTGGGAAGTGTTGTGGACAGGAATTCTTGCTCTGTAGTGATGGTAACTTGTAAGGCTTCAGACAGATTTCTAATGGCTTTGGACACCCAAATAAAAAGAGACGTTCTTAATTTTTACATCCTTGTTGCCAGGGGCGCGCTCTGTAATTGGTTACCATAATGGCGGGGAGTTTGAATGACATGACAGCTACAGTTGAAAATGACATTTATACTCCCTGGCCTTATAGTAACCAATCACAGAGTACATTCCCAGGCAACAAGGACGGAAAAATTAAGAACTTTCGTCTCTTTTTATTAGGGTGTCCAAAGCCATTAGAAATCTCTATAGCCGGTGGGCACGCATGCAGGGTCCTGCGTGAGATAAAAGAAGCAGTGAAAAATACATCGGGATTATTTGAAAACCTTGAATACCATTACTCCAGCACAGACAAAATTATTACAGATTCAAATAGAATATGTCCTTGTTATAAAAACGTAAGTAAAAGGCGTTTAAACCTCACGTGCTTCAAAAAATCCTGCGTAGGCATGCATGTATTTGAATCGGACTAAATAAAATTGTCCTCATTCCTAATTCACGTTGCGCCTGCGTGTATTTTAAAATAACAACTTTATTACTGCCTGACGTTAATGTGAACTGAATTTCTCTCTAATTATAGAGGAAATGAAATATAAAATTTTAAAACTTATTGCTAAAAACATGAGTATATTTTTATTTTAAGTTGTTCATGAACATCCATGAATATTATTGTTTGGGCAATCTTGCGTGAATTTTTGCTTATTGTTCACTCACACGATATCCGACGATTACGATGATCCGAAAGTGTTTCTATTGGTTAATTATTTGAAATTAACCAATACCCAGATGGCACCCAATATTCCTGGAATATGCCTACAACATCGCCTATTTTCCAACAGATATTGCAATATTCCTGGAATATTCCATGAATATTTATTTGATCTTACACACATTGAGAATATTCCTGGAATATATTTTCACGCATATTCATGAGATGATATTCTTCTTGAATATTGCTGGTATATTCAAAAGGCATATCAAGCAGAAACGTAAGTTTTTGAATATTCTGGGAATATTCAAAAGGCATGTCAATTAGAAGGAACGTTTTATTAGAAAAATATCCAAAGTTTCTCGAATATGTCTTTAATAAAATCTGAAAAACCACATGCATTTATTAAATCTTCATTTAATTAGTTAGTTTATGAAGTAGTACGTTTGAAGTGAAATTTCAACCAATCAAATGTTTCGGTTATCTACGCTCGACGCGGAGACTGACATATCAAATGCTGATTGGCACTGCGACACAGCATAACAAACAGCACTGACACTCTCATTGGCGGGAAAAGTTTGCGCATATCTTACGCGTCGACGACTCCACCATTTTGGGAGGTGCCATAACTGCCAAACTTTCTGTCTTTGCCGGTATTAAGACGTTTTCTCTGTGCTCTGTGACGATTAGTATCACGTTACCAGTGTGTGTTTATGTTTATATTCTGAACTCGTATCGTAGATTTGGAAATACAGAAAAATTATCTCTGATATAAATATAGAAAGTACCATGGAGTTGAACATACACTCTTATGCGTTTTGGAAGTTAGTTATATTTTAAAAAAGCTTGATGAAATACGGAGTTCATTGTTTTACAGTAATTTAGTTCTTGCACTATATAAATCCCCATTGTTCCTAGTAAGGAATAATGTTACATATTCTCCAAAGTGGGTTGAACAAAAATTATGTATTATTTTCTGATATATCATTGCAAAATAGAACAGCCTGTTTTTTTTATTAAAAAACATCCTCACTCAGGTAGATTGTTAGCACAAGGATTAGTATTATTGATTTTGGATCCATAATTATATTCAGTCAGATTTATTGAAATTTCAGACTATTTTTCATTTCGGATCTATAAAATTTCGAGTACGAATCTGTTCAATTGGTTGCGTTATTGGTGTAGGAATAATTAGCATAATTTTTGTATCAGCCAATGGGCTGCGTTATTTGCGTAGGAAAAATCTGATTAACTTTGCATAAATTTGCATTATTTAGGGGCCACTTTGGTTTGTGTACTTCTCCCTCTATTCATAAGAACTCGTTGGGTCTGACCAAGATGCATAGAAACCCTGGTGTGATCACTTATACCTGTGATACCGACATACAAAAGTGCTGATGTACGGCCTACTTGATTCATGTTATTTTTATTGCATTGGTACCGTTTCACTTCTTTAGCACAGATGGCGGCAAAATTACAGATTAATGTTATCATTGACTATTGACGGTAGGACAAGCTACAAGTGTCATGTCAACATTCAAAAACAATCAAATGACAAATCAAGGCACCATGGAATGTTGGAAACTTGGCTATTTTCGACTTCTGGGCCATCCATCGACGAATGAAGCCAACGGTATCAATGCAATTACAGTATCAACAACTTTAGTAGAAACAAAATCGAATCTGTGATTGCACCAGGGTTTCTAGTTTCTATGCATCTTGGGTCTGACTTCTGACTGAGTTACTAGTGTTGTTAATAGGTTTGTTTTGGTTCTGAAAATTATCAGTCCTGGGACGTCAGGATCATGCGCAGTTGACGAGAAGTGTGCTCTTTAGGTTCATATTCGCTCACTTTTCCTCAACTGCGCATGATCCTGACGTCCCAGGACTAATAATTTTCAGAACCAGAACAAAGCTAATAAATGGTTATTGGTTATTCGGTTATTAGTTAAATGTTTATACTGTTTATACGAATACCACTGACGGCACTGACCTAAAATAAATTATTTTTAATGAATTATTATAGGTCATATGAACTTTGAATATTTTTAATTTTATTTACATTATTTTACCATAGCGATATCACTAGTTTCAATTTATCTGTTGTAATGTGAGGTTGGGAAACTGATAGATTTCTTTATTCTCTCATTTCTATCTAAAATAGATAAAATATTATCATAATTTACATATTTTACGAACATGGTAGGTAGTTTGAACAATTATTAACACCGGACATACGTATACCAAATATTTAAATAATTTCGTGACTTTGCCCTTTCAGTTTCAGGTGACGAAAAACCTCACGCTGAGCTGTAGAAAAGACTTTAAGATAATTATTTCTAGTTTTATAAGGAAAATGTCATCTGAACCTGATGTTATATTTCAAGATGTAGAAGATAAAGGTGTCATCATATTGAACAGGCCAAAGGCATTGAATGCCTTAAATTTGTCTATGGTAAAAAAAATCAATCCCTGTTTGAGAGATTGGGAATCTAAAAAAAAACTTGTCATAGTAAAAGGAGCTGGGGAAAAGGCATTCTGTGCAGGTGGTGATGTGAGAGCTGTTATAGAAGCTCGGTTGAGAGGAGATACATTAGGTAAAGATTTTTTCAAATTGGAATATGAAACCAATGGATTGATTGGATCATATAAAATTCCATACATTGCGTTTATTGATGGAATAGTTATGGGTGGAGGTGTTGGGCTTTCTGTTCATGGTCAGTATCGAATTGCCACCGAAAAAACCTTGTTTGCAATGCCAGAGACACAAATAGGTTTTTTCCCCGATGTTGGAGGTTCATATTTTTTACCACGATTGAAAGGAAAACTTGGATGGTACTTGGCATTGACTGGACAAAGATTAAGAGGATCTGATGTACTCAATGCTGGTATTGCAACTCATTTATGTGAAAGTAAACACTTAGATGACTTAGAAAAGGCATTGCTAAAATGCACTAATCATGGTGATATAGAAACAGCCTTGAATAAATTTGGAAAGAAGAATGTGCCTGAATTTTCTTTAAAACCAGTTTTGGAAAAAATTGACAATTATTTTTCGGCAGCAACTGTAGAGGAAATAGTATCAAATTTAAAGAAAGACAGATCAAGTTGGGCTGAAGAAACCATTGGACTTTTGAATAAAATGTCTCCGACTAGTTTGAAAGTAACCCTAAGCCAGCTCGAAAGAGGAAAAAATATGGAATTGGATGATTGTTTGAACCTTGAATTTACAATGTGTTTGAATTTCCTGAAGTATAAAGATTTTTCTGAAGGTAAGCTTACATTGCCAGTTCTCAACAGTTACGACAATATTTTAACATTAATAAATGAAAATAGTCAAAGTCAAAATATACTTTATTGTCGGAAGTTATAAAAACTTATAGACAAAGCTTTTTGGTTTTGGATTGATATTAAAATTGAATTCAATTAATTATGATAAAGTATAATGGTGATACTTCCCACTATCTGCATATCATCCCAGATGAAGGAACACCACCACTATATGCGCTCCGGGGTGACTTGAAAATTTGATGGCACATTTGCTATTTCAACTGCAGGAAAAACCCGGAAAAACCTACAGTACCACCATTTGGTCCTTAGCGAATGAGGGAATGAAATAATTACTGCTTTGTAATTGATGTTGATCAAAATAGTTTATTTTGTCTGGGCACCAAATTTGAACTGTCGTAATGTTACTCCTTTTGCTGTAGCAAGTCTTGTAGTGGATTCATGCCCAATTAATTTGTTCTTTAAAATTTAAATTTGAAGTCTTCAAGAATTCTTCGAATAAAATTAATGATTGACTATTAACAGTGTTAGTTTTCGATTTGAATTGTTATAAGTTAAACTTGTCGTTTTGGTGAAATTATTAAGTAAGTATATCATATCAAATATATTAGAAATTATCAAGAAATAAGTACCAAGTATGTTTAGTTGATATTTGATTTTTTTGGGAATATTTTGCTTAGAAAATCTAACAAAAATTTGGATATTTTCTTGAAAACTTACACTTTAATGAAATTCTCAAGTTTTTAAGAAAATTATTGAATTTTCAAAAGTTCATACACTATACAAGGTATTTCGTAACTACGGTTCCTATAACTGCAGGGGGTGATTTGTCAGATCATTTAAAAAAAAGTTCCTATGAACATACGTCCGGAGTTGCTTCATTTCTGAGATAAAGGGCATTGAAATAAAAACAAAAACGGTAAATATAAAGTATCATGAATATCCTAGAAACGATTTGGTTGAAATTTGGTACATTTATTTGAATTAATGAGGCGCCTATTTAGCCCTAACTACTAACTAATAATATTAGGGCCAATGGCGTCTCAGTGGGAACCACCGCCAACAATATTGTAAAAAAAGTACGCCACTGACTTTTTTTCGCAGATTTTTAGGTTGAGCAATTGAAAAGTGAAAATACAACTTTTTGGTCTCTAGTTCATATGTATCTTCGTTTTCGACCAAAAAAACTAAAGCCACTTTATTGCAGTCATGAACACCTGCCTGCATTGGAGACCTGCTGACATTGGTATGAGGGTTTCTCCTATACATATTTAATTTCAAATTGAAAAAGTTCATTTTTGTTTTGGATTTGGGGAATGCCACGTTTGATAAAAGTTTTTTGGAAATTGAATATATTGGAAGGAAACATTAAAATAATGACACCACTGATTTATTTTCCTCGGGCGATGCTTCATTATACGCATTTACTGCATGTGACGTCATTTGATCACAAAGTCAATATGGCAACGGTGCCTACTGAATTTGCGGGTCGGGTTCGTTCGCGCTCGCGCATAACATAATTAATCTTTTGATTTGGACAGCATGCGACGTTGCCAAATGTGGTTTGACTACATATGACGTCACAATCAGATTTTTCGTTTTTTTAACAAATATGAAAAAAATTATAAAATACAAAATACTTATCGCTTATTTTTGGAAAAGCTATACATTCATGACGAAATCGAAATATAGTGGCATTGCCCATTGTAATAATTTAGGATATTCATGATATTTTGAAATTATCGTTTTTTTTTAATTTCAACGCCTTGTATCTCAGAAATGAAGCAACTTCTTTCATTTGTTCATAGAAACTTTTATTCTTAAAATGATCTAACGAATCACCTCCTGCAGTTAGGAACCGTAGTCAGGAAACACCCTGTATATAATTTTTCACTTTTCAGTTCAATATTTTATAAATAAAAGGGGGCGTGGAGATAATATTTTATGTAATCTTGTGCCTGAAAAATGGATTACAAATTTTTAACCGGAAATACAGACATACGTACAGATAAACCTACAAATGGCTTGGACATTTTGTTACTATTGTACATAATATTTCTGTTCCTCACTGTTCGTGTTCGACAGTCAAATATAGTGTGTGCATCATTCCCTCAAGGACTCCTATCATCAGAACTACCATATTGATATGACGGAAATTCGAAAAAGAAGAGTGCTGAGAGAGTCTTCTTGAAATCCTGTTTTTTTTTTGGATCAGTCCAAAACTTAATGATACTGATGCTGATGATGTTTGCAAGGGAGATAGACATATATGCGCATTGAATATTATGAAAAGTAAATTCAGTGTTCTATTTTTTAACATTTCTTTTATGGTTGATAATCATTTATGTTCCTAGTATCTTCCAATATCTACGAGACTGCTCAATTTCTGTCGCATATGGAAAACAAAACGGAGGTAGTTCAGCTATTTTGTAACATATTTCTATTGGAAATATGTATTGGATAGGGAATTACAATACTTTTTGACATTGATGGAAAATTGTATAGAAGGTTCTATCAAACATATTTTTTTCGAGATTCAGTCAAAATATTCTTCATCGACCGATCTTATTCATAAGGCTTATAAAATATATATATAATATATACTTAGATAAAATTGACATTTACATTTGCACATACCTTTTCAATAAATATATAAGCATATATACTTGAAAATCATCTTCCAAAAGTTGCTTGATATATGTTACTGTCATTATAAATAAAATATAACAAAAATAATTCAACGGTTACCTATTTCCGGTTGATCCGAAGTGAAAATAATGTGACACCTGTAATATTTTTGATCATTACATAGTCTGTGAGAATGAATCGATATTATTGAAACAAAAAATATTTTCAGGAGTAAGAGCCCTTTTGATTGACAAAGATCAAAAGCCAAAATGGGATCCACCAACCTTGTCCGAGGTATCCAATGATTTTGTAAATAGTCATTTCACGAAGGACGTAAAAGATAATATCAAAAACAGGCTGTGATTGAAAATTAATGTACGAATATAAATGATGTTACCATAATATCAATTTTCATTTCGTAATCTCCTGATAATTAAAATTTTTCTGCTTTTTGGTGTTTCACGTGTAGGTTTAAAACTGCAGTTATTACTAGCTATGAACTCGTAAGATTTTCTACTGGATCTTGTGGTTAGGCCGCACACCAGTCAAACTACTGGCCATCAGTTTTCAGCACCGTTGAATTTTGGAGGCAGTTTAATGAATGTATTGTTGTGTCTGTCTCGTAAACGGTAACATAGAGTTGACATTACTAAAACAGGCCCATCAGTACAAGATACTTCTTCAACCATCATCATAGCAGTAACAACTTTGACGTATGAGCAGGACCTTTAATCAGCGAACTACAACCTACAACTACTATAACGTACGAGCTGCTACTTAAAACATAAGTCTCACGTTGGGCACCAATTTTTTTTTAAAGCAGTATCACTATCAACCAGGGAAAGAGTTTGGATGAAATCTGTTCAATTCTGGAGTGCACCATGCTGCGTTGTTGAGATAATTCAATGTTATGATTTGAATGTGTCTCTCGAAACACTCGAGATGAAAACCAAATGTATGATGCAACTGAAATTTTGATCGCATGGACAACGGTTACTCGGTAGGTAGGTATTAACTGTAATCATAAAATATCTTACTGGGACTACACTTTCTTGTATGGGAACCTAGCTCTGTGGCCCTAATTCGGTTGTTTCGAAGTTTCACATAGCGAAGAGTGGTCCTCTGCAATTCAACAAACTAGTGTGCAATCCAGCCACTAAACGAATCGAGAAATCTGCAGATGCTTGCACATTTACCTTGGAATTGTGGCTCTCATGTGACAGTTGTAGCTCGTACGTTATAATTAGCTTTTGAAACCTTTAAGAAAATTAAAAACAATTTTTGATTTGAATGACGTTGATTTTGTTGTCATTTTATAAAATTCTCATGTGTTGTCTCATAGGAGTACTAAATATCGATCGTTGTTTATAGGAATTGTTTATTGTTATACCATTTTCTTATTGATCCTCTGTATTTTGCATTTATTTATTTTAATAGTAAATGATAATGTATTCAAGCTCATGTAATCGTTGTGTATGGTTATTAAGTGTTAGACAACTTTCATTGCGGTCCACGTTGTATTTGGGTTGCATACCCGAAAGGTCAGTAATTTCGTTTGTCCTGGATGGAGCACATTCTACCGTTTGTGGTACACAGAGTTGTAGAAATAACAGAATCTGCTGACGAAAAATTCTGGAATTGGTTACCAACTAAATAGAATGTGCCTGATGGCAACGAGAGATTGTAATTCTCTTGATTGGAAATCTCGAAGCAGGTGGTTGAATGGTCCACAGTTTTTGAAAACAGAAATGGAGAATTGACCTCATTTTGATGCCGTAGTAACTGATAATTCTGAAATGAAAAAAAAGTTTGTTGAAGCCACCATCAAAGTATGTGTTAATCTTAGACAATCCCTGCCAGGAATCAGAAAATTGTCATCCTGGTTGAAATTAATACGTACAACATCAGATTTAAAAAAGAAATGAATAAAACGCTGAAATCAACAGAACTGATGCCAAATGAAGTTGATACCGATGAAAAATTATGGATAAAGTGTGTATAATCAGAAGATTCTGCAGAAGTTCAGTGTTTACAAAATGGCCATGCTATTGAACCGTCTAGCAGATTACATAAATTGTCACTAGTTTTGGATTCTGATGGAATAATTCGGCTAAGAAGTAGACTGATCTATTCGAATGATTTGGGTCGCAGTGGTCATGATGGTAGAGCGCTAGTCTATCAATCAGAGGGACGTGGGTTCGATTCCCAGCATGGTCACTGGTCTCGTGCTAGAAATCGCACCTTAAAAGGTAAGACCTCGTTAATCCTTAGCTGGCACAAGTTTAGATTTCTGAGGACTGTCGTTCGTAGGGGGATGACAGCTGGTTAACGGAAAAAACAATTTTAATTAACAAAACAACAACAATACGAAATATCCTATCATCGTTCATCCGAAAAACCGCTTGACAAAATTATTGATATCACCTGATGAAAGCAAAACATAATGGTTGCAAGCATATATGTTGTTACGGAACTTCGGCAACACGTTATTGGGTACTGAATATAAGGTCTGTAGTGAGTTCTTGGTTTAATTATTGTCAATGGTGCAAAAATAATCAAGCAAAAACTCAAGTAAATAGGTACCAGAAATGAGCCCACTACCATCTTGCCGATTAACTTCATTTGTAAGACCATTCACATATGGATTACTTTGGTCCGAGATTGATGGTAAGCGAAAAGAGAAGCTGTATGGTGTTTTTATTTACCTGCATGAGCACCCGGCGTGCAGTTCATCTGGAGATAGCATATGTAGCCTGAGTACTGACTCCACCATTATGGCCATTAGACGATTGACTGACCGTTTAACGATTCTCTAAGAAAAAATTTTCAGATATTAGGACAAATTTGAGAGGAGCCGAAAAAGAATTGAAGAAAGGTCTGCAAGAACTTGATCAGAACCGAATTACGTCAGATCTAACAGCTAACAATATTGAATGGCATTTTATGTCCATTAGCGCCACACATGGGAGGGAGCTGGGAAAGGCTGGCCAGATCTGTAAAAACCTCACTCTCCGTTATCTTAAAAGAAAAAGCCCCGAAAGAAGAGGTTCTACACATCCTGTTGATAGAAGCTGAGAACATTGTCAATCGTCGTCCCCTGGTTCACGTTTCCCTAGATCATTCAGATGAAGCATTGACACCCAACCATTTATTATTAGGCTCTTATTCTAGTTCTGCTCAAGTTCAGGGAACCGTGATCTAGGTCGGAAGCAATAGAAAATTTCTCAGTTACTTGCAGAGACAACTTTTGGCACCGTTGAATACGACAGTATTTGCCCGTTTTGACTAAACGAACTAAATGGCTCCTTCCATCTAAAAGGGAAATTGAAGTCGGTGATGTCGCCATCTTGGTAGATGATTTGTATAGAAATTCATGGCAAAAAGGAGTTGTCACAGCTGTTCACCCAGGTTCGGATGGTCATGTACGAGTGGTAGATATCAAAACAACCGTTGGTGAATACAGAAGACCTGTAACAAAACTTTGCATTCTCGATGTCGAAAAACCACGAGAAGAGTAATGAACGAAAGTTCATCTCTGGGATGGAGTGTTCCTGCGGTAGATGTTTTCTTATTTTGCAATTTAGTTGTTATTAATATTCATTCATGCTGTAGAAAACGTGAATGAATAGACGTGTGTCAGTCAGAAAATTGGTGTCTTGTCACTGACGAATTTTATCAAACATATATTTAAAGGCCAGTTATTTGAAAACTAAAATATAAAATGAAAAAATCAAAATAAAAATTGAAGTTACACAGAGAAATTTGTCATTGAATTGTTTCGCCAGAACATTTTTCTGAAGGATTAAAGCATTGAGCCAAATGAAAGAACCGAACTACATGTCGATTAGTGAGAGTATTCATCATTCATACTCTCACTAATCGACTTATATACTCTATCAAACAACAGCAATACTGTATAAATCATGTTTTCTGTAGTACTAAGCAAATCTGACCATAAGTAGTTCCTAGTGTATTCCAAAAACGATTGTTTTTATTCACGGTAAATGCTCTTTGATTCACCAAACGATAATACAGCTTTTTTTTAAATTCATCATAGGTACCTATATTTCACACTTTCGCAGATGTTTCGGTGTTTTCGACTAATGCAATCCTCAAATTCTCAACTGACGTCTCACTTCTATTTAAACAATGACTGAGGCGACGCCACGTTTGTTATAATGGTCATCCAACCTTGGTAATAGTGCGATGGAGAAGCCTTGTTGAAATCGAAGCTATTGATATACATTTCTCCATTTAGGCTGCCATCGACAAATAAGGGACATATAACTTAATCTCTATAAATTCCAGTCCACAAATTTAATTTTTGAACACAGTTTTGCATATATTATAATGATAAATCCACAAAAATTTAAGGCTACAGATTGTGGATAAAATAATAGCACGATAGCTGCTTGTTTGTGGATACGTGGATATAAAACGTATGTAGGCTACTAGGTATAAGGTAATGTAACAATCCTGAAGCCGGACCTGACCGCGTCTGTTTGGATAATCTCGCTCAGAATGCCCGGCGGATCTCATCTCGTCAACGGTACACCTATGACTCATCACATCGAAGAAGGAACGAGAAACGGCACAGAAAGATCCAGAGAAGTCGCTAAATGACGGCGACACCTCCCGGCGTTTTGAGAATGTTCAAACAGCAATTCCGATATAAGTGAAGGAATCTCGAGCAGGTGAAATGGTCAGTTGCAGATATAGTTAGTTCGGGAGTTTGTGAATAGACAGCGACAGTGAATTAAATGTTTTAAATGAATTATAGTTTTGAGTAGAAATAAATTAGCGAAATATAGTGTATTTTCATTACAGCAATATAAACAATCAGGGCTAGATTTATGCACATAAAATCATTTAGTATGAAACTGTTGAAAAAAGAACTCAATTAGAGATAAAAACTGGACAAACATGGCTGTGTTAAATTAAAAAGAATTAATGTTATCTTATTTATAATTGATATTCAACTGTTGTTCTACTGAGCGTTACTAAGATTCATGAATAATTTTTCTGTATTTTTTTTGTGAATTTGTAAAACTTCGTTACGAATCACCCAGGTTTTCCGAAAAAACCCCTCAAAAACAGAGCTTGTGCGAGCAAAGGGAAATACGGGACCTACAACTTAAATAAAAGTGGATTACGAACCTCTTTAGTTCAGTGTTATACAAAAACTGTTTTTCTAGAGAGTGCTTAGCTTACAATATTCTCTATTTTCAGGTAAGGAATTTGCCTTTGAAACTGAGGAAATTGAATTTTAGTTTTCATAGAACATATCATCATTTAGCTGCAAGCTTATTTCCATGTTTTCCTGAATATTGTGTCACGACTCATCTATTGTGTGTATGGGACTTGAATAAACTTTCTGTTTTAATTCTCCCCAAACATAAAAATCTAGTGGATTTAAGTCTGGACTTCGGGGAGGCCAACTCTGCCGCGACCAATCCACCTGTAATTGAAATGAAGATTTATCCATTCTCTCACTGGCAGTGTGTAATGGATAGGTGCACCATCATGCAGAAACCATAATTGTCATCGGTCTTGTATATTTATGTCTTCCAAGAAAAGTTCTTTCGTTGGAGTATGAAATGGTACTGGTAACGGTAATGTTAAGTATGGATGGTGACTGATGCACTGCGACCTATAGTCTAGTTCCTAAATTGTAGATAGTGACTCATCGGTTGTACGGTTCATAATTCATATAAAGCAGGTCAAAAAATTGAACAGAAATAAGCTAGGTACTTTGGCTTCAAATAAAGCTTCACTTTGCCACTTTCGTACATCCCCTCCGCTATTTCAAATCCCGTAAAAACCAGAAAATGTAAGATGAGTCACTATCTACAATTTAGGAACTAGACTATAATTAGATCTATTATTGTGCCCCATCTTCTTCTGCTATTTCAAGGTGTTCTCGTTTACAGCAGCCCCTAAAGCCCCAATTCCTTGAGAAATTTAAGGATTTTGAGGGGGTCTATTCGTGGTATTTCTCCCTGTCAGCTGGTGTGATCCCAGTAAATTAAATCTCTTGAGGTGTACAGCATTACTCTCCATCAATATATGGTGTGGTGTTTCTCGATGTTCTCCACAGAATCTGCAGGTGCTGTCTTCCTCTAAGCATAGCTTCCTTATAGTCTAGTTCCTAAATTGTAGATAGTGACTCATCGTACATTTTCTGGTTTTTACGGGATTTAAAAGTGCGGAGGGGATGTACGAAAGTGGCAAAATAAAATTTAATTTGAAGCCAAAGTACCTAGCTTATTACTGTTCTATTTTCTAACCTGCTTTATATGAATCTTTGAGTCTGCAGTGTCCCGTCAGAAAGCCCGTGATTGTCTTTAGAATAGTATTGCTGAGGTTAATCAGTGTCTTCGATCTTGCTCGGTTGAAGTTGCCGAGGAGATCTTTGGCCTGCCTTAGCCCTGGAAGTCTCTGCCAGTCCGCAGAATGGTTCTGGCCCGATCAGCGGCGTTGATGCTCCTTTTCGTGCCCCCTTTTTGCCTCTCATCAGTGCAAGGTTATATAGGTCAAAACAGACAACTTGTAGGCCATCTGATTCCCGTCCGAATCATCACATCACCTGGCTATTTGGCTACTCTGATCTCGTACGATGAAATGGGGTTCTAAGCCGCTCCACCTTGCAACGTGTGTTTTGAAGAGATATTGATGATGAGAATGAAAACAAATGAATACGTTTAAACAGAAAATATTCATATTTCTACACGTTCCCACAATATGGTAAATGTAAGACAAACTTTTGCGTCTGATACATAATAACTAGGTACTTCTCTCATAGGGACATTCAACTAAATCTGGCGTCAGTCTGCGCTTCATTCCTTAAGGAAACAATTGCAAGAGCTGATTGTAATGAAGCAAAATGTACAAGCAACATTTCCTTGGGAACTAGAGCTTCTGTGTTATCCCGTTTATTTACTGTAGGTACGCACCTTAACCGAAATTTTGTAATTTTTTCTAGGTGATTTTTTTTTTATTTTAATTTTTTTCCCATCAGGCCCTGTCTCCGGAGCTCCGATACAACAGGATGGCGTACTGGTGTGTCATTAACCCCAGTAACCACTCCCCACGTCCGTGGGGTGAGTGATTATACTGGGTCCGAGAATCATGTGTCCTGAGTAGCCGGAGTGAACCAAGAATTACGGCCTTCTGCATTCGTGCGGCTAAGATTTCTGCCATATTATGGCAAGTCGGTATGATTTTGAAGTTTGAGAGCAGTGTATCCATCATTCCACCAAAGACCGCTGTTATATTAGAACCACCATTTTTACCGAATGGTTTGGGTAAAGTCTGAGGAGTTCAAAGAGTAGATCTCGATATTTAGTCCGTTTTTCCTTCTCTTTTCGAACGATGTTCGTTTCGCTAGAAGCCGAAAACTCTACGACAAAAATCGTCCTACTTTCATGGTCGAGGAAGACTACATCAGGCTTATCGGCTTGTATTTGCCTGATGGTGGGGAATGAGTAGTTCTAATAGATTCGTCACTTCTCAATCTCCACAACGGACTCAATATCCTCCGGAGCATAAGGCAACACCGGTGTCTCGTCAATACCGTACGAGTGTCGTAGAGGTGGTAGTACAACACTCGTCGTGCCGCGTTATGACTGTGGATATAGGCTGAGACCGCATAAGCTTGACAAAGCTGACAGTAAATGCATCATGGTGTCTCAGCTGCCCCATGACACGCTCTGTATTTAGTTTCAGGGACCTCTATACCCATCACGCGACCACGGTTGACCAGGGTGTTAAAGACACCATGTTGGCAGTCCATTATGAATCCCTCGGTTTCTGACTTCAGCCCACTCCCATCATGGATTTCTCGGAGCACTTCCTGTCTTCTGCTCTTGGGAACTTCTACCTGACGTCTTTCTTCTCCACCATCCTCCGACTCCAACACACGCTTCAAGACTCCATTGTCTAGGGTGAAAGAGTTCCATTGGGCCCAGTAAGTTTCAACAACTGGAGAACAACTGGCTATTTCCTACCACGACGGTCTTCGATTACTCTTCATCCAGCCGATGACTAAACCAAGATCTGGATCTTTCTCTTGGTCTTTCTGGATCTTGTGGTCATTCCAGTTATCATCGACCGCCGTGGTTCTGCAGAGTCTCGACTCCTTCTCCTCTGCTCGTTGGCAGTGCGAGTAGTCGTCTGGGCATGATCTTCGCGATAGTGCATCTGCATTCTTATGGCTGGTCCCCTCTCGATGTTCAATCTTGAAGTCGAATTCTTGGAGCCTCTCGATAAAACGTGCCACTTGACCCTCGGGATTCTTGAACTGTAGGAGCCATTTGAGAGCTGCATGGTCAGTTCTCAGCAAGAATCTTCGTTCATACACGTACTTGTAGAAGTGCTCTACTCTCTTAACCACGGCCAACAGCTGCCGCCTGGTGACACAGTAATCACGCTCCGGTTTACTCAAGGTCTTACTGAAATAACCGATGACCTTCTCCTGTCCTTCTTGGATCTGAGACAGGACAGCTCCATGTCACACATTACTTGCGTCTGTGTCCAAAATAAATTTTTCATTTGGAAGAGGGTAGCTCAGGATTTGTGCGTTAATCAAAGCTCCTTTCAGCTTCCTGAACGAATCTTGGCATTCCTCTGACCACTGGAACTTTGTTTGTCCTTCTGTAAGCCTGGTCAGTGGTTGAGCGATATTAGCAAACCCCAGCACATTTCGGCGATAATAAGTGCACAAGCCAAGAAAACTTCGAAGCTGGTGCATGTCTTTCGGAACGGGCCATTCCTTAACAGCTTTGATATTCTGCTCATCAACTGCTACTTCTTCCCCAAAGACAACGTGGCCGAGGTATCGTACTTTCTTCTGGAACAAATGGCATTTCTTGGGGCTCAGCTTCAATCCGGAAGTTTTTAATCGTTGGAATACCTCTTCCAAGTTTTTCACATGGCCCTCGAACGATCTGTCGTCGAGATACACCAGATACGTCTTCCATGAAAGTTCCTTCAGAACCGTCTCCATCAATCTTTCAAATGTGGCTGGAGCGTTGCAATGCAATGCTCTAATTGACCTGTTTTTTTATAATTCATTCATTTTTCTCTTTGGTTTCCCTTTCTCGATAGTTACGACACTGGTAGCTTCAAATGATTGTTCTGTCAAATATCAAATGCAGCGTTGTCGTACTGACAAAACTATATCGACAACGAAGAATCTCCGTTCGGCGATGGAAATACTATCGTTTTTACATGCTCCCAACAAGCTGCAATGAACGTTTTAATTGCCTTCTTATTGTTATATATTTCACCCGAGACAGTATTTTTGGGTTTTCGCTACCATGAATCTACCCGACAGATATCAAAATCTAGCTGACGTGCTTATTGTATCCTTAAAAAATTGCGACATGGCAATAATGTCATGATTTGAGGAATAACATTATGAAAAGATGTTACCTTCAGTTCTATTTGAGTATGACCCATCTAGGTTGTGTTACTTGATCGGAGATAGCAACTAACTTCTCCAATTCTGCTGGCATGTTACTGGCTTGGCTAACAGTGCCGCGTACACTCCTAATCACAGAAGAAATTGACGAGCAGTGCCCCAAAATCGTTCCCTTCTTCAAGGTCACCGGGTAATAATTGACATTCATTACCCTTACTGGCACAAATTTATCAGCACGCAACAAGGTTTTTCCTAGTGCAATTCCTCGTCCAATTTTCTCATCATGGAGCTTGGGCTCGAACATTACCACGTTTCCATTGCTCGCACCACCATCCAGGCGAGCCTCCAAAATGGTTTCAGCCCTCTCCGGTACGCTCACATCTTCAGCCAGCAGGACATGTACCATTTCTTCACTTCTCCCATGAAGTACCAGTTCTTCTCCGTTCACACGAAGGACGCCGCTGGAATTCATTATGTCCATTCGAATTATTGCCTCGTCCTCGATATCTGCTACTAGGGCCCGGTGTTTCACTCTAGTGCTGCCCAAAGTCAGTTCAATTGGAAGTTCGCCATATACAGTTGCTGGCTCTCCTGTTGCTGTGCGTAGCTTCCAGTTCGATGTTTCAATTCTTGCCGGTGTTTTGGCAAATGTAGGCCCAAGAATCGTCCTAGTTGCACCCGTATCTAGGAGCATAGTGTGAGGCTCGTTGTTAATGAGACCGTCTACGAAGACACCTTTGTTCTGTCGTTGAAGGACAGCAACATATGCGTTTTTATTTGGGGCTTGCTGGATACGGGCTGACGATTGCTCCTTCTTGTCCTTCGTTGTTGTCGATTTTTTTAATGTTGGACATTTTTGCTGCACACATGCCCAAGTTTTCGACGATTTCGGCATCGTATCAGTCTTCTCTCGCATAACTTCCTTCATCACCTTTCGCAGGACAGCCTCGATATTAGCGGGCTCCTGTGGATATTCCTCGATCATCCAGACTCTACTCTGGCTTTTGCAGGATTACTTTGCTGCTTCGAATTCTAGAACGCGTACCAATACATCCACGAGATGTGCGGGGCGAGCTAGTGTTAGGGCTTGCCGGGTTTCCTGGTCACGAAGTCCATCCAAAAATGCCTGAACCGCCAGTCATTCCATAACATTTTCTGGTGTAGCTGGGTACGCAAGACGAACCAAGCGTGCAATATCGGCTTCAAATTCTTGCAAGTATTCGCTTGATTTCTGGCATCGATTCTTCAGCTGTGAATGGAACACGTGTTCTAGTTGGGCCTGACCATACCGTAGTTCTAGATGTTTAATCAGCTGTTCATAGTCCTCCTGTTGTTTTGCGGTGAGGGTCTGTAAAATATTTGTGGCATCGCCACGCAATGCCAGTGTCAATGCTAAAGCTTTTTCCCCAGTATTCCACCTATTTGCTTTGACAGCAGCTTCGAATTGTCGGCGGTAGTATTTCCGTCGAACTGAGGCGGTTTCAATGAGAGCTTTCCAGATTCAGCACTGATCTTGAAATTTTTGATGTCGTTCTGAACTTCCTCCAGGTTCATACTCACGTCCAGCATTGAGATTTTGTTGGAAGTTTCCGGGATGTGCGCAGAATCCATTCGCTTTTCTAATTAACTGAATTTTTCCTTTATTCTGCCGATTTTGGCTTGATTCCGCCTTTTATTTCATCGTGGAGCGTTTTCTTGATATTTTTCAGTTCTTCCTCCATGTCATCTTTGACTTGGTCACTTATTGTTTCTTTCAATTTTTCCATTTCTGTCTCGACAGTTCCCATTCTTTCTTCCAACCGACAAGTTTTTTGAATTTTCCAGAAGTTCCTTCCTCAGGCCAATCGAATTTTCCAGAAGTTCGTCTCTCTCAAATTCTTTGAGTTTTCTAGAAGTTCCTCTTTCAGAGTATTCGAATTTTCTAGAATTTATCTTGGAGTTCCTCTTTCAGACTATTCGAATTTTCTAGAAAGTTCTCTTGGAGTTCCTCTTTCATACTATTTGAATTTTCGAGAAGTTCTTCTTTTAAGCTGACTAGAAACTTTTCTTTCAGGCTCTTCGAATTTTGTTGGAGTTCGTCTTTCAGGGACTTAGTTGTTTCTTCGAGTTTATTCATAATCGAGCTCAAGTCGATTCCTGAAACTTCGAATAAAAACGTTTCCGGATCTTCTCAATCTGAAAGTCTTTTCTTGGGTACGGCCTTCTTTCCAGTTGTTTCAAGCTCGCGCTCCTCTAACTCTTGCTTTAATTCACTAACTTTAAGGTCAACTAGGTGAACTCTTCTCGGAAACATTTTGTATCTTATTGTCTTTACCGACATATCAGTCTATTATTTATTTCACACACAGTTTTTAGTTTATTTTCCCGCGTCGCGCAAAACGCAGACACAATAATGTTCAACGGGTCACTAGTCTATTAGGCGCGATAAACGTCTATCAGTTTTTCAACACGGCGAACACTTTAACACTTATTTATTTTAAACATCCGATTCTGACACCAAATGTAGTAAAACTGCACTAAGCTAATTTTGTTAATTTATTTTAAAACTCGTCATAAACAATAATTTATATCACAGTCACTATTTTTATTTATCTTTACTGTATAAATTGTAACTCTCTGTGACTATATCTGATTACTCTGCCAGCTGATATCCAGCTGCTTTATATAGTCGCATATACAGTTCTCGATAAATCGAGTCTATCCGGCGACTTCTTAGATGTTCTTCGAACCTTCGCGTTCGTTCCTTGGGAAGTTCGCGTCTTTTCTACGCGTGACTCATGTGTTTGCGAGAGGAGAACTTGTTTACTTGTCGAGTGTGCATTAATTAGATGATCAGGGCCGATCTCGAGGCCGGTCTCGAAATCGTTACAATATTTCCAAAATTCTTGGTGTATTGAAAAAAAATCCTTTCAGCTTTTGTCGGGAATGTTCAAGATGATTATATAAATACTGAAGTATTTAGTCAACGCCATCTCTCTAAGTTCCATAAAAAGCCTCAGACTATTGAATCGACATCAATATGCAGCCAAAATCTTTTCATGAATAATGGACGACATTGCTTGACCGAAGACCCACTAAACGAATTTGATAACATAATCTAATCTAATCTCTGGAAGAAGTCCATTTCAGCTCAAAGTGGAGTGGTATTATAGATGAAACGAGAAGAAATATTATAAAGTCATGTACAGCGCAATCTCTACCCGTTGTGCAGTTGATAGTGGATCAGGAACATGTGTGTTCATAGTCAATGGTCACGCTCCGATCGTTATACTTACAGTTCGATTATTTTATCTTTACCCATGTATCATCAATTTGATTGATTGAAGAAATCACACACCCTCTATCGAACATCTCTTTCTAACAACCGCTATGAGTGAATCAAAATTCGTTAACATTTGTCTTCTAAGCTAAGAATTATGATAATGTGTTGATGTGATGATGACGCACGGGTAGAGAAAAAATAATCGAACTGTACTTTTCCAAGACATGTTCGCTAGAGATGAAAATGAATACCCATGAACCTATGTATTCGAAAATCATCTTTTCACCCATCCATTCACCTGACATCTTAACAATTTCTTTCAATTTGTTGAGTATGATTCCCAGTGCCGGCTCTAGGGTAATGTAACGATTTCGAGACCGGCCTCGAGTTTATTCATAATCGAACTTAAGTCGATTCCTGAAACTTCGAATAAAAACGTTTCTGGGTATTCTCCTTCTTCAATGAGTCCATCTGAAAGTCTTTTCTGGAGTACGGCCTTCTTTCCAGTTGTTTCTAATTCACGCTCCTCTAACTCTTGCTTTAATTCACTAACTTTAAGGTCAACTAGGTGAACTCTCCTCGGAAACATTTTGTCTTTTATTGTCTCTACCAAAATATCAGTCTATTATTTATTTCACACGCAGTTTTCAGTTTATTTTTCCGCGACGCGCAAAACTGTCCTGCAAACACTAAAATGTTCAACGGGTCACTAGTCTATTAGGCGAGATAAATGTCTATCAGTTTTTCAACGCGGCGAACACTTAAACACTTTATTTATTTTTAAACATCCCCCTTCTGACACCAGGTGTAATAAAACTGCACTTAACTAATTTTTCTAATTTATTCAAAACACTACTTAAAACAATTATTCACTAAAACATTTACTTCACTTATTTATTTAATACTGTGTCAGTCTCCATCCACGAACTCTGGAACTATATTGGTTACTCTCTATGACTGTCTCTCACTACGACTATCTTGCCATCTAATACCTTGTGGCTTATATACTAGTATTTACAGTTCTCGGCCATTCGAGCCTTTCGGGCGAGTTCTAAGATGTCCCCAGAACCTTCGTTAGAAGGTTCGCGATTCTTCCACGTGATTTATTTGTTCATCAGCGGATAACTTGTTTACATTTCGAGTTAACGATGATCAGGGCCGGACTCGAGGCCGGTCTCGAAATCGTTACAGTACTAAGCGCCCTCATGCAAAATTTTATTTGCGCCCTTGTTACTCATTATATACGATGAACATAATATTTATCACGTTAATGAACAGAAAGTATATGAGATTATGCACTTTCAAGTAAATATCGAATATTTTTTTTTCATACAATTTCATACATTATCCATTATCTGAAAATGAAGCAGCTTAACTTGATGACTTTTTTAACATAACTATTCACTTAGTTTTTAATAAATAAAACAATATTCTCAAAATAAAAAATGACTACCATTGGTCTCATAGATTGGAAGACCCAAGTTTTTATCACATACATTCTAAAAAATATTGAACAAAACAACAGAATCACAATATCCAGAAAAAAATTTTGCTCTTTCCCAACGGGACTTTACGACCCTTGACTCTAGCGAATTCTGAAATCAAATCTTCTAAGGGAAGATATTGGCACAAATCATGTTCGATAGATATCATGGCAAGTCCATTCAGTCTGTCCTGAGAAATTGTAGATCGTAAATAATTTTTTATTAATTTTAATTTGGAGAAACTCCGTTCTCCACTGGCAACGGTCACTGGTATTGTTAACAATATTATCAGTGCTACCAATAAATTCGGAAAAGAACACTGGAGATCTTTGGAGACCAAAAAACTTAATACTTCTTCGGGTTTGTGAGAAGTGGTATTTCACTAATGAAGATAGATTTGAAAACAGTCATTTCATTGAAAAGTTCCTTAGCTTCAATATCCTTATCGTTTTCATTAAAGATATGTATTTCTAAATCTAAGCATTCTCGTAATAAATCAGATTTGTTCAATTTATCAACTTGCTGAAAATTGTACAGGAATCCAAAGTATGAGGAATGGGTGTTTGTTTGATTATATCTATCTTCCAATGAATTGATTGCTGTACTTATCTATAATTTGTCTTTTGGATGTTGCGAGGATTGGTATTGTTATTCAGTCTCATAATCAAAGAGCCTTTTTTTCTTCCTTTGTCGAATCATATTTGATTGTTCGAAATCAGGTATTAATTACATTGAGAGATTCTGCTAGTTCCCGTGCATCCACCATCATTTGAGAGAAACCCAAGTCTGAGAATTGCCGATCGGTGATTGTTGAATGTTGCCTCAGCAGTGGTGTGTTGGAGTTGCAATTTGTCTAGCTGCAGGCTACAGGGCAGGATTCAGGAACGTAACTAAGCGGCGAGGGCGCTTCGCAAGTTTCGAAATGAGTATATTATATTATTCAAATACTTGAACTCATTTTGGCGCCCCTTAGCAGGTGCGCCCTCATGCTGTGCATTAGCTGCATGATGCGTTCGGCCGGCCCTGAGGATTCCAAATGAATAGTTTCTATTGCGGCGCATCCGCCATTTTCTTCGGTGGCTATTATGACCATGAAATATGTTCAGTAAGTTGCGTAGAATCTAAAAATGTGATAGTATATAGGGTGTTTCATAATTGAATGCTGATCCTGAAGAGTGATAATCCCTGGATGATTTCAAAGAAAATTCTTCATATGAAAATAGGTCCTCACTCCTCAATCGCTTCATTTCTGAGATATGAGGTGTTGAAATTCAACAAAAAAATCAGTTTTTCCCCAAAATCTCTTGAACCGCTCTGTACTTATTCTTCAATTTTGGTACATGCAAGTAAGCATAAAAATAATTTGTTTCCAGGATAAAAGTTTCTTCAGCTTTCATCAGTGGCGTCTCTGTTAACAGGCCCCGGAATATTTTTAATCAAAATATTGATACGCTACTGTTTTTTATCGAGTGAATATTATTTTTATACTTTTCCTCTATATTCTCATATACATGTTCTCTTGACTTTTTTCTGTTACATCTATGTCTATTGGGGTTATTGATGACCTTCACGGGAGTGTGCCATAGTACTCAACGATGAAGAGTAACAATTGTGTACTCAACAATGTGTAGTCACAAACGGAAATTTGAATTTAACGTGATGGCGGGGACACTTTGAACACCCCATAATCGTCGTTCAGATACCTTTCAAAATACCTCCAAGGAGTGAGAACTTCAGTGTTTGGCTCCAAACTTTCCTATAAAACTGCCTTTTTTCAGTGCAGTTTCTGAAAAGTTAATAAATGAACATTTTCTTTCTCATTTTCCGATTCTTCTGAATTTTCATCGGGATTTTCATTCAGAGTGTCAAGTCAGACAAGTTTTAATTTAATGTTTTCGAATGTTTTATTGCCAGTCTTGTGAAGCTGTTGTTTCATCTATGCCATCTTCCCAAGTCTGGTCCTATTTTATCCAATGAGTCGAATATTGCATCTGGATTTCTATGCAGATGATCCAAATCTAATAAATTTCCTGAAAATAATTTCGACATTGTGTCGGTGTTGAGTAGAGTAGAGAAGAGCTATGGCTCATATCGTCGCAGACAACAAATTTACATTTCGGCAGTCGTCTACTGAACGTTGTAAAAACATCCGCATTCGAGACCTACGAGCGTGTGGTAAAGTTCGACGTGGCACGCGTCCATATACCGATTAAAGATATAGTAAAGATAAGATATTATAGTAAAGATATATTCAAGGTCATAGCTTGTGGAAGACTAATTTGTTTCTATTCTATGAATCCACGTTTCTAAAATATATTATTTTTTCTACTGAAAAACTCGATAATTCATCAATAGATTCCATGAATTAAATGTCACGACACACCTTTACCTTTTGCCATACAAAACACCACTGAGACGAATATTTCATTTCATACAAACGCTTTTTTTATACAGGGTGGCTAACCGAAAACGAAACAGGCCATTTTCAGGAGCATCGTCAAAATTTTAGAAAAACGCTTAAACACGTCGATTTTTGATTAAAGGGGGACACGCTTTTCCGGTATTTTTGATTCCACTACTTTCAATCTCAAGCGAGGGGAAGAATTACCCCAAAATTTTCAGATAGCATTGGGAAAGATGTCTTTTGAAAGATCTTACAATCATCTCTACCATAATCCTTAAATTTTACATTTCTTCCAAATTCTTTGAAAAAAATTATATGTTGAAATTCAAATTATATCCGTTGCTTACTGCTACATCTCTGGCTCTGTTGGATAAGGGAAGGCTCAGATCTTACCACAATAATAATACCACTAAGTGCCTTTGTGCTACCTCCTTCCCCGGAACCGTCAGTGCCCAGAGCCAGATCTGCAACGTACCTCAGCCAGTTCAGCCTCTCAGGGTCAAGGTTACCTATGGAAAGAAAAACAATAAATATCTTCCCACTAATATTTATTTAACTGCCAATTAACTTTGTTGTGGAACACGATATCTTTTATCATCACTGGTATAACAAGATCTCCACTTGAAAATGACTACGGATCTACGTGATTAGTTACCGTAGTGCAATTGCAGAAAGGTTCACACAATCGATTAACTTATTTCGATAAAATCACAAATGTCAAAAATTACCTTAATGTTAGTAATATGTAAAAATAGAGAATTATTTACATGACAAATAACTACCAAGGTGATTTAAACTTGTAAAGCACACGAAATAGCCAACACTGTACTACAATAGTTCAACACTCAACAAATTGATAAACGTATAATCCGTAATAAACGGTAATGTAGCAGTATACATGAACCTTAATTATTAAAAAAAAGTAATACTCATCTCCTGAGCCGATGCACTTTCCGAAGTGGTCTCAGAATCTCCCTCTCAGGAATTAACCATTCTCAGCAAGGTGATAGCACACACCAGATGATTTAGAAATAAGGAAAGTGAAGGTTTTCAAGCGCTCACACCAGTCATCCACGAAGAAGAAAAACAGCTAGAGGTTCTTCACAGGAACCTTTTCCACGAGAAGAGTGGATCCGAGTCCTAACCTGCTTGGGTAGGCCAATCCTCAAGTGTACTGAAGGCTCTAGAGTACTAGGCGGAATTTAACCAATCCCCGTAGTGAAGTGATAATTGGTCGTCGATGTTAACCAAGGTAAGAGGCGCTTAACAGGTATCAGCAATAATCAAACTCATCCAATTTTTTTCTTACAAGAAACCAAGAATTAAACCTGTAGGAACGAAATAATTGTTACCTACCAATATTATGAAATAAACAAGTGAAATACTTTACCTTCGAGTCCACGAAGGTTTATGAAAAGATGTCTGCCAAAAAGCCGGTCCACGCCGTGAAGAAATTTAACATTTCCTACCAAATTATTATTCTATTTATAAATTCCCATATCAGGGTAGTTATCCAGTACGTCGGAAACTAATCCAGAATAGAAAGAATAAAATGAAAACACTTTTCAATACAAAAATTTGATGAGTGAGATTATTTAGAACACGTCAATCTAAATTGGAGATACTTGGCAGAAGAAAAAGCGAAGTACGTAGATGACTTCCGATACCTGCGTGATGGTTTTCACCTAGCCAATTAGAACATTCAATTCGCCTGGGACACACGATCAAAAAAAATAGAACGAGAACCGTAGATTACTTCAAGAACGATCAGATACCAGTGAAGTACATTCTCAGATTCACGGTCATAAATATAATAATGCGTAAACCACTAGTTATGAACTCCAAAATCACTCTGCATCTGAAGGAAAATTATTATAATGATTAGGCAATAACATTGGGAGCATTACAATTTATATTAACATGATAAATTGAATTTTAATCAATATCAATTTCAATGCCTGTTATAAAACTCTATGAGACGACCATTTTAGCTGGCCCGTTCGGTACTACTTGTATTTTGACCATGCTAATTCGAGATGTTTCCGAGAAAGTCCGAACTCTGTGTAGTGGTATTTGAATATGAAATTTGATATCATTACCATGTATGACAAAATCATTAAACATGAGTAGTGTAATCTTCCAGTGACATATCTTTATTAAATTAATACATTTATGACTGCATCTTCCGAATGACTTCGGTCTAGATTCGGAAAGTCGTATCGTTGTCTGTGGCCTGCAACTAACGTCTGGTTGATCTTGGCAACAGAGCCGTAGGTACCCAATGAATAAACACTATCCGATTCTCACGAAATAGATAGACTACAACCATTTGGAACTCTTAGACCAATTGAGAAGATATTTCCCAGTTTTCTCCCACAACTATTTACATCAAGGCTTAGTTACAGACATTATAATGAGGACCACATTACAGGACATATTTCCTATACGGGGTATTCCAAAACTAATGAAAATTTAAATCGAAATTCATAGCTGTAACATTACTTATTACTACTTAATTGATTAAATGTTCAAACTGATGACCGTCTGCTTCTATTCAATAATAAAGATTTTGTTCGTAACCTTCACGCATATTCCAGAGAAATTCAACGGCACTCGTCAACGATTCTTTGACGCAATATTCCAACTGTTATTTGTAATTAAATAGAGACTCGTAGAAATGAAGTCTATTTCAAAATATTGACAAATCTCAATTAACAATATATATCAACAACAACCGCCCACACTACTTGATACCTATTAAATGAATAGTAATGAATATACAGAATGGTATCACTATAACTAACCACTATAATACCAACGACGCCGGTTGTGTTTCATAGATTCTACTTTTCAGATGTCCCCACAAAATGAAATTGAGCGTCGATAAATTTGGCGATCGTGGAGGCCATTCAATGCTGCCTCTTCTCCCAATCCAATGCCTTGGAAAACGTTGGTCTAAATACTGACGAACACGTCTAAATACGGAGGAACACCGTCATCTTGAAAATAAAAATGATCTTTATCACTCTGTGGATTATTCTCAAATATATCAGTCAAGACGAGTCAATCGCGTCTTCTAATTTCAAATACATTTCGCCAGTCAAATTGCCTGGTAGAAAAAAAGAACCCACTTGTCGGTCACCGCAAATGCCAGCCCATATATTCAATTCCTCCGGTTGTTGTGTATGCACCAAGAAAAAACTGCATTCATCGGAAAAATATATATTGTTACGAGATTGATAAAAGCCCCCTAGCTGCGCCGCTGAGTCCATTCCTCGATACATCAATTCCAAGAAGTGTTTATTTGGATGGATTGTTTTCTAACGGAGCTGCCGCGTCATCGCTCAATTCCTGGAAATGTGTAGAAGTTCTCCGTTTTGAGTATTCTCGAATCTTCGCGTTTAATCCATTCCACATGATGAGCGCCTATATAAACAGAGACGTTTGACTGGGAGAAGAGTTTTTATGAAGAGAATTTATTAAGAAGATTAGAAAGTGATAATAAGCAGAAGTGTTTGGAATATTTAGCTAGTTGTATTGTTGTATAGATAGATCTAAGTGTTTTATTAGTCAGTGAAGTGTTGAATGTTTATTTATAGTGAAGTTGGAAAATAAACAGTTTAGTAGTGTGCTCGGCCTGTTATTCAGCAAAACGTAACAATATTAAAAAGGAACTGTGGATCGAACCCTGCTCGCTCACTCATTATTTAGCAAAACTGCAAACGGCGGTCATAATAATCCTCATTAAGTTCATGTACTGAACGTATTTTATATGGATGGAATTTATTCTTCTTCAAAATGGTTTATATGCAAGTTCGATTAATTTCAGCAGGCACAGATATGCCCGCTGCCTCGTACTCAACGTAGGATCAAGATAAACATGTCCCAAAACTGGCAACTTCACTAACTTCATTAACTACAGGCTTTTCTATTTCTCGTTTTTTATTAGCTACATTTCCTATATCTTGAAATATTTTTACTAACTCTAGTAGGTACATACTTTCTACTAACATGTTGATCTTGACGTGCACATATTGAAATGAGGGAAACTATGCTTAATTTTATCGACGGAAAACGTATTAAAATAATCGAAAAAAAAATTGTATTTTATATGGAATTTAAAAAATGTTGTTCGCTACCGTGACCACCGTGTGAATAAAACGCTATATCTTTTGAACTTATTGACCTATCACGATGAAACAAACTCCATAATGATGGGAAGTAATTGGGCGTCCTCGCAAAATGAAAATTGTGGAGAAAAAATACCCCCAATTGAAAATAAACATATTTCTTTAGCAAAAATCTGTTTGTTTTTCATCATTGCCCACATTACGTAAATTTTTTATTGCTTTGAGTTATACTTCATCGTATTATCTACCTGAAGGTAAAAATTGCATGTTTATAACTTAATTGTAACATTTTCTAAGGGCATCTACCTGGTAAACAATAATCGGTAGATAATACGATGAAGAATAACTTAATGCAATAAAAAATTTAGGTAACATGAGCGTTTTATTGAAAAAATTTACGATTATTGTAAAAATTGATGAAAAACAAACAGATCTTTGCTAGAAAAATATGTTTATTTCCAATTGGGGATAGTTTTTTTTCCACAATTTATATTTTGCAAGGACGTCCAATTACTTCCAATCATTATGGAGTTTGTTTCATTGTGATAGGTCAATTAGTTCAAAAGATATAATATTTTATTCACACAGGGGTCACGGTGGCACAACAATATTTTTTAAATTCCCTTTTTGAAAAATTTGGATAATTTTTGTAACGGATATTTGGAGAAGCCATATTTTTAGTTATTTTCGAATAAGTTCAGGTTGGATATCATTTGTATTTTACTTGGAATATTTTTGTGAATTATTGGGCCGAGGTTAGTAACGAACCTTTGATATTTTGATGTTTCAGCTTTGGGTATCCTAGTTGTTTGGTTTGGTATTGGTGTTCGATTTGTTGAAATTTATTTTTATGTTTATGGTGGTAAGAGGCAAGATTCGAAAATATAAGTGAAGAGTCTTTCTGTAGGATATCTGTAAGTTTTCCTAAAAATAATTCTGAGCAGCCATTTTTGTGTCACTTCCAGGTTCTTCAGATAATTGTTCGTTATTCCTCCACATACTATAATGCCATAAATTATGAGTTTGTACCAAATAATTATAAAGGGTTATTATTTGAGGTGTGTCGAAAAGTTTCCGATATAACTTGAATTTTGCTATGAGATATCTCAATTTTTCTGTAACATAGTCAGCTTGTTTTTTTCATCTGAGATTTTGATCTATCACCAACCCCAAATATTTAATATTTTGTTTCCTTTCTATTTCAATAATATTTTTGTTAATACCAAGTCTATCATAGGAAGGCAAGTTGTTATAAATTGTAAACGGGATGAAGAAAGTTTTATAAAAATTTATTGTAAGTAGTCTGCTGCTGAACCAATTGACTAAAGTGGCCAGATAGCTGTAGCTTTCAGGTTGTCCGCGGTAAAGTAGTGCGGTGTCGTCAGCAAAATTGATAAATACTAGCTTTCACATTATTCATAAATGAATCGTTGATGTAAATGTTGAATAAACTGGTCCTAGGACTTTTCCTTGAGGTACACCATATTCATCTAGTCGATCTGTGTGAGTTTTAGACTTTTACCCGTTTTTCCTGTTTGTTAAGTAACTAGTCATCAGATCCAGTGTTGTTCCCATAAAACCTATATTCTCCAATATTTCGATTAATTTATGGTGACACACTGTGTCAAACGCTTTCACCAGGTCAACGATTTGTATATATCTTTTGTTAAATGGATCATTGCATCTTGTGTTGACTTGGATTGGCGAAATCCATATTGATTACATGATAGTATTTCCTATATTGTCAGATATTTTTCCATTCGTATTTTCAGTATTTTTTCCAATATTTTTTCTATATGGCTGATAAGAGAGATGGGCCTGTAGTTGGCTTGATTTATTTCATCACCTGATTTGTACAGGGGTTTGATTCAGCAATGGAATAAACCATAGTATTCAATTTTCAAAACTGCGTTAAATAAATTACCAACCAACACTTCGAAGTACGTTACAGACATTCATTTGACATCCACTGATTTGACGAGTACTGTATTCAGGCCCGGATTAGCAAGTTCCTGATTGTATATGGGGTGGCCGGTGGCTCAGCGGTCTAATGCACAGGCCGTTCGAAACTCCAGCATAGCGATAGTCGGTTCGAGCCCGATGTAGGTATAAGAGAATTTTTCTCAACTACTTTATATCGGATCGATAGGCGACCGCATGCCTTGTTGAAAAGCAAGTGTATTGGGAGTTGTCTAGATGCCAATCTCGTCTGGTGTCGCCCCAGAGCGCCACGGCAAATAATAATAATAACCGTCCTCTACCCGCACAGGCTGTGCCTTTGGGTACACTCAACTAGTGTTTATGAGGGAGTATTATTATTATTATTATTATATCCATTTGTGTGTTTTCATAGAAGTGATAACAAATAGCAACAAATCCCATGCAATGTAAGAAATAAGTACTCAACTCGAAAGAATGACATTTTTACATTAGTGATTGTTTGCAGATAGGTTTCAAATTTAAAATCTAATTCCTCAATAAGTAGATATGTACTGGGCGGAATTTTTAAATTTCATGACTTATGTATAGAGAATTGAGAGCTTTTGAAAGGAATCTTAAAACTTTTGGGGTGATTCCTATCCTCGCTTGAAGGTGACAGTGGCGCCTTTTAATTAATCAAAAATCTGTTTCGTTTTCAGTTGGCCACCCTGTATATTTCACAATCGCGTACCCTGAACCTTGATGATACTTTGATAAAGGGTGATGGTGCTCTGAGGGATCTATGCGATTTTATTTTGGTCTCAATAAATGCATTTCGTTTTACAAATCAAAAGCTATCTGTTAGAATAAAAGTCAAGAGACCATTTCTAAAAGATGATAAAGGATAATAATTATAAAAATATTAACCTGAAAAAAAAAACAGTACCGTATCTTTATTATTTTTGTTAAATTTCAACATCCTGTATATAAGAAATGAAGAGGTTTTAGAACTTTGTTCATATAAATTTTTTTTCTTGAAATCATTCAAGGATTATCGCCCTTCAGGATCAGGAATCAATACTGAAACAACCTATATATAGGAGGGGGTCACTTCCGGTAAGTAAAACTGGAACTGTCTCATTCTTGAAAATATAGCCCCCGTCCACAACTGTAAACAACCAAATTTTCAAATTCGATCCACTTTTTTTCATATATCGTGTGATGCAGTTTCCGGAGGGATCCCCTGTATAGCGTGAATATATTCTTGTATTCTAGCCGATGTAAAAGAACCTATGTGGGCATCGATTTTATCAATTCAATTCAATTTGGATTCAATACTCACAAAATAGTGCGAATCAAGTGCCTCCCTCACTGTATCCCGGTGACTACAACTAGCAGCAAGAGCTGCTAGAGGGTTAATTTGCTGTCACTTTACGATGCCCACCCCCTGCAGAAGGGTGCGAATATTGCTTTTGGCCACACGCTGTGTTTCACAATTCAGAACATAGTTTCAGTCAGTTTGAATCTGGTGTCGGCTTTAAACAGATCATTCTTGATGTGCTCGAAGAGCATCTACGCACGCGGTCGTAATTTGTTTATTTTCGGTCGGGACTCGGACGAGGGAATCAGGAAATCGAGAAGTAAGTACCTACTTTATTGTTCTATTCATTGGGTCATCATGTTTCATTATCAACTATTGTCGGGAATATAATAGATACTAGAGCGACTGAAACGTGCAGTGGATCATGGACGTTGCCATGGAAATTAATCTGGGTACGGCATATAGGAACTGGTTGAAACAGTGGTTGTCTTTGAAAAAAAGAATTCGGCTGGACATGTCAGTACCGTAACATACATTTTCGATGCCGGTTGTAGGTAGGTAGTATGCTAGTTTTATCTCCCTCCAATTTTCCATGAAAATGTACCTACAGGGTAAATTTTTTTCTGCCATATTACGGCAAGCCGGTTTGATTCTTATGTTTGAGAGTAGTGTGTCCATCATTCCAGCAAGGACCCCTATTATCAGAACCATTATTTTAACAGAGTGGTTTGGGTAAAGCCTGCAGAGTTCAAAGAGTAGATCTCGCTATCTAGTTCGTTTTCCTCCTCCGAAAACTCTATGACAAAAATTGTCTCAGTCTGTTGGTCGAGAAGGACTACATGAGACTTCGTCTGCTCCATTCCAAAACCCAGTATGTGAAAAAAAACAAAATTGGGAGTAAAAGGAGTTTTAGTGTTTTTGTTTGGCATTGAAGGGGTTGCACATACTAGGTTAGGTGTATGTCATATCTCTGAAATTAGTACACTTATCAACAGGTCGGGTTGAACGATGGGCCTAAACACAGTATATCCAGAAATATTGAAACTTCATTTTCTGAAAAAATGTTAGATACCTACTGTGTTTTGGAACGGAGCAGCCGACTATTGATGGCTTGTATTAGCCTGAGGGTGAAGAAAGAGAAGTTCCAATAGATTTGACACTTCTCATTCTCCACAATGGACTCAGTATCCTTCGAGGCATAAAGCAACACCGGTGTCTTGTCTATACCGTACGAGTGTCGTAGAAGGTAGTAAAACACTCTTAGCGCCGTGTTATGACTGTGGCATAAGCTGGACACGCTGACAACAAATGCATTATGGTCCCAGCTGCCTCACGACACGCTCTGCATCTAGTGTCAGGGACCTCTATACCCATCACGCGTCAACGGCAGGCTAGTATGAATCCCTCGGTTTTCGACCTCAGCTCACTTGACCTGAGAAATGAAGAGGTCAGGTTTCTAGATAAGCCAAGGTCTTCAAAGTTCTTGAAGAAGACCCCATGCTTTGGCTTATCCTTATGTAGTTATGTAGTTTTATCAGACTCTCACTCTCCGCAGCTTTGACGTAGGCTTTTTCCTGAAGTGGGTTCCAACCCGGTGACAGATATCGAATTCATCGGCTTCACGGGTTGCTGCCTTGAAAAGAAATGCTCCAATCCCTGATCGCATACTCAGCAGAGAAGAGGATCTGAGCCCCTGATGACTTTACAGATTCCATCCAGCACGGACTCCTGCGTGATAAATCTGTCAATCAGCAGGTTCTCCCTGCAGCCAGCGACCCCCTTTTTCAATTTTCTTTTTTATTATTATTGATGTGCGTTTCTTCATTACTTTTCTTTATTTTATATTTTTTTCTTTTATATTTTCATATTCCGTTTTTGTGTGGACAATCCCGAGAGATGAATGAAATAATACAGGGTGAGTCAGGCTAAATCCATTGCAGAAGTTATCAAGAACATTGCTAATGCATTATTCTTCGACCAGGTTTCTGCAACCCTTGATCGATTCTCAGTTGCATTAAACACTGCTATATTTATGATTGAATTCCCTTTGAAATGATATATCACAATCCTGAAGCTGAACCTGATCGCGAAGTAGACTGCGAAATAGACTAGTATCCAATTGAAAAGAGTGTTCGCAAAGTGGACAGTTTTGCGCATTATGGGACAATAAACTAAAACTTTTTGTGTGAAATAGACTGATATCTCGGCCAAATACGCTAAAAGACAAAATGTTTTGGATAAGAGTTTGCCTGGGAAATTTGAAGATCAGTGAACTGAAGCAACAGCTAGATGAAAGAGAGTACGAAATAACAGGAAAGAAGCCCATACTTTAGAACACTTCACTCATTTACTGCTACTCCTTCACCAGAAACGACGTGGCCAATATATCGTTTTTTTTTGGAACAGATGGCATTCATTGGGACTCAGTTTCAATCCAGAGCTTCTTAGATGCACAGAAACGTGGTTCTCGAATGATCTAACAACCACAATTATGTCGTCGAGATACACCAGACACGTCCTCCATAAAAGTCCCTTTAGAATAACTGTGAACTGTCATTGTCCTGAATCGACAGTTAACGCTGTCTTTTCTCGACCCTTGATTTGAAGAGCGGATATTGGCAGATTGAACTAGCTCCAGAAGATCGAGAAAAAACAGCGTTAACTATCGCTTCAGGACTGTGGCAGTTCACAGTTATGCCATTCAGGCTCTGGAATGTTCCAGCCAAATTTCAAAGACTGATGGAGACGGTTCTAACGGGACTTTCATGGAAGACGTGTCTGGTGTATCTTGATGACATAATTGTGGCTGGCATGTCGTTCGAAAAAACCTGTAGGAGGTTTATTTGCATCTAAGAAGCCCTGGATTGAAACTGAGCCCCGAAAAAAGCCACCTGTTTCAAAAAAAGTACGATATCTCGGCCATCTCGTTTTTGGTGAAGAAGTAGCAGTAGATGAGCAAAAGATCAAACCTGTGAAGGGGTGGACCATTCCAGAAGACACATCAGCTGCTAAGTTTTCTTGACTTGGGCACTTACTATCGCCGATATGTGCTGGGGTTCAGGAAGCTGAGAGGAGCATTAATGAATGCACTAATTCTGAGCTATATTCTTCCAAATGGAAAATTCATTTTGGATACGGATACGAGCAATGTGGTATTTGGAGCTGTCTTGTTTCGGATCCAAGGACAGGAGGTCATTGGATACTTCAGCAAGCCCCTTAGTAAACCGAAGCGTATTTGTTCTGTAGAGCACTTCTACAAGTACTTACAAGGAAGAAGATTCCTGTTAAGAACTGACCATGTAGCCCTTAAATGGCTTCTACAGCTCAAAAGTCCCGAGGGTCAAGTGGCACGTTAGATTACCAAAAGAATGCAGATGCTTTCCCGCGGAGACCATGCTCAGACGACTGCTCACATTGTCGACAAGCTGAGGAGAAAGAGTCGTCCATTTGTACAATCACCGCAGCAGATGATAACTGGAATAACAACAAGATCCAGAAGGACCAAAGGAAATATCAAGATGTTAGTTTAGTCATCGGCTGGACGAACAGCAACCGGATACCATCATGGCAAGATATAACATGTTATTCGCTCGCTGTCAAATCCTACTGAGCCCGATGGAACTCCCTTACCCTGGACAATGGTGTATTGAAGCGTGTGTTAGAATTCGAGAATGGTGGGGAAGAAAGGCGTCAGACACAGGTAAATAAGAGCAGAAGAGAGGAATTTCTCCATGATGGGGTCACTGATGGACATCTAGGAGTGACAAAGACTCTCAAAAAAGTGGGGCAACGGTTTTACTAGGCCAATTGTTATGATGATGTCAATGACTGGTGCAGAAAGTGTGCCGTATGTCGAATACTCACTAGCCGAAGACCTTCAAATGTCCAGAAGCATCGCCGTGGTATTCTCCAAGAAGTTTGGCCGACTTCAGAAACTACAGGAACAGAACCGAGAAGTTGAAGGGGTGCTGCAATTGAAGAAGGGCCAGAGACACATCTACTATCTGGTTACCAAGAAGCATTCTCGAAATGAACCGTCCTATGAAGATGTCCGGAAGAGCCTCACCAGATCAAAAACACGATGCTGGAATTTATGGGCTGGATTTGATCGATATAAGAATTATATTGGAGACGATATTCGGATCCATTTTGGTATGCATTTTCCATCGAACTTCGAAGTGCAGATATGGAGAATGTTGCAGGTATCGACACACTCCAAGAATGACAAGTCTCAAAGAAGGCGGTCATGACCGCGTCTGTTTGGATAATAACGCTCAGCTCGCCCGCATGACCTCATTTTTGCTAGTTAACGACACATCTATGACTTATCACATCCAAGAAAGAATGAGAACCAGGTTAGAAAGATCTAGCTGAGTCGTCTAGCGGCAGTAACATCTCTCGGCAACTCTGGATTGTTTTTGATATAAATAAAGGAATCTCGAACGGGTTAGTTGCAGATATAATTAATTCCAGAGTTTGTAAATAGACAGCGACAGTGAAATGAATGAAACAAATCAAGAGTTACTGTTTACGATTTGAAAAAAAAAATAGCGAATTATAGTTAAGTGAATTTTCATTACACGATTTTCAATTTGACAGTTTTAGCTGGGACACATTGTATATAATTACCGATTCAATCACACATGTCTTAGCCATCCCTGCTGAATTAATGTATTAAGTACGGGTTTTTCTATTGGTCTGCCAAACGTCTGAATACAGCCCTCATTTTTTTGAAACTAGATTACGTCAAGTGACAGGATAATTGTTGTAACTTCAAAGTATTATTCCTGTTTTGCGGGGTAAAATAACAGAATTTCTCATAATATTTCTTAATTGTAATTATTGTAATAAACTTCCAGAATCGAAAGTGACAAAAAGTATTGTCTAAATGACTCTCACTGAGCAGCACAAAGGGCTTTATAAATAGAACTACACAATACCAATATTTCAGCATGCCAAGGCAATTGCTACTATCAGATAAATGGATGCGTATTCGTTGAAACCGGTTTGGTAACCCAGATTTGTTTAGCTCAAATTATATGAATTATCAAAAAGTGTCGATATTTATAATCTAAATTAGCTATTTTGTTATTGTTTGATAGGTATTTGTTTTTGATGTATTTTTACTGTTTAGTCTAATGCCAGCTTGTTAAGTAATATAGGGAAAACTATAGCTTCATTAAATTTTCACATTTCTGAGTGATTGAATGTATAGTTATGGGCAATCACCCCTATTGGACCATTTCCCAGACTAACACTTGGGATTACAAATTACAGATACCTCTGCCGAATAATGTATACTAACAGTAACATACTGACCACATCTACTTCAATTAACATCACATAATTAACAACTATACACACATATAAGCTACCCTAAATTCGAGATATGCTTCGATTGTATACAGGGCTTTATAATACTCGGAGAAGTCAGAAAATTTTAAATTATAACCGTAGCCGATACATTCCAGAATATCAGAATATCGTTCTTTTTGAATTCCACTTCGTAACAATACAATAACTTCGAGTTACTCGAGGTTTTGACAGCATTTTAAAAACCCTCAATATGAAGGTGGTATACAAAATCTTATATATATAGACTACAACAGATCCTGGTTACCCCCAAAGATAAAACAGAAGAAGAGGTAAAAGAAAAGTGTGGTCTCTATTAAATCAGCTGTGAGGACTGCGAGAATGAGTATGTTGGTCAATATAGAAGGGCCATGAAAGTAAGGTTTAAAGAGCACTTGGCTCATATCCGATTTTTGAGACCAGATAAATCAAGTATGGCGCAACATGCTTTAAATCACTACCACCGATTAGATGATAGAGGTTTGAAACAGACTTGTCAAAAACCGTTCCTGCAGAACTGGAAGGCCGAGTGAAAGGGCTGTAAGGGCTACGTCTTCCCTAGCTTACACAAGTCTCTCGGAGAAGGGTGCAGCCGGTTAACTATAACAATTTGAACAATTTTATTTTATGACCAATAACTGAAACTGGCAACAACACACAAGATAGGAATGACAACCTTTCAGATAAAGTGGAGAAAAAAATAAAAAACAGGAAACAAATATGAGAAAAAGGGTCACCCCCGAAGAAAAGCTTGCAATATGTCTAAGGTGAGAATAAAACACATTACTATAATTATTATATTTATCAAGGTAATAGGGTGTGTTTGTGTGTGCGTTGTATGTATGTAACTACATCATAGAGAAGTCCGTACAATCAGAGCAAGTCTATTCAGCTGGTGATAGTTGAAAGTGGTCAAAATGCGAGGAACTTTGAGTTGACGGGCTTGGCGAAAATTGAACGTACTGTGATGTGAAATATCATTGTTGTGATTGATACGAGTATAGTCTAGTTCCTAAATTGTAGATAGTGACTCATCGGTTGTACGGGTTCATAATTCATATGAAGCAGGTCAAGAAATAGATCAGATTCAAATTAAGTTTTACTTTGCCACTTTCGTACATCCCCTCCGCACTTTCAAATCCCGTAAAAACCAGAAAATGTACGATGAGTAACTATCTACAATTTAGGAACTAGACTTATACTTGGAAGTGGATGGTTGTGGGTTACTACTGTGGCTCTTTATGTTTTGCAGTAAACTTATAACACCTGCTTGAAATTCTAGTATTTGATCATCGTTAAGTGAGGCAACTGTTGGAAGTGAGCTTTTGAAGAAGGACAAGTTACGATCTTCATTTTGCGAATTGTTTTGAATTTTCATCTGGTGATCAATTTATGACATAATTTTTTGATCCATTACATTAAGCTTTTGCCTTGGTACATCACTTTTGTTGAATCGTTTAGCGCCACTTGTGGGAGTTTCTTGTCTAGGTCTTTCATTTACAACAGAAGGTTCATGTTCAATTCCTTCATTTTGGTTGATAAAATTTTCCGGCTTAGCATTCTCAATATCTGTATCATCCTGATTTTTTTCTGTATTAATTGCACTGTCGTATGCTTTAGCTGGTTCTATGATTCTTTTCAAAAATAACAACTGGTTGTGATAACAATATTTTTTTACATTCACCGGAGCGGATCCAGATTTCTTGGTCTTCTTATTCGCATTTAAACTTCTCGACCAGCTGTCTCTTTTTTGATTCCATTTCTCAACGACCTGTTTTGCTGAAAATTAAAACATGATACATTCAAAAATATTTGCAGGTACTTGGCATCTGGGAATTCATTTATGGATTTACATTATACGTATCGAGTGGGAGTTTCAACATTCCATGAGATCATAATAGAAGTAACAAATATAATCTGGAACAACTTGTGTGAATAGTATGTGAAACTGATAAACACGAAATCTGAATGGGAGGAAATTGCTGACGGATTTTACACTAGAGCAAATTTCCCTCACTGTATTGGTGCGGAAAACACATTAGATTGGAGAATAAAAGGATTTTTTCACCATTGTATTATTTTTTCATTAGCAGCAGTGGATTCGAATTAACATTCACTTAGGCTCATATGGCAAAGAATGTGATTCCTCTATATTCAAAGAATCGAATTTCTAGAAAAAGCAAACTGAGGGCAGCTTAGATTTGCCGGAAGCTGGTCTTCTTTCTGCAGGTTTGATATCAAGAGTTTCTTTTGTGATTATAGTCGATGAAGGATTTAGTTTACATTATAATTTATTGAGAACCTACGTAGGAAAGAATATTTAATCATCGATTGACGAGGGCCAGACGCTACGTAGAATGTGCATTCGGAATATTGGAAAACAAATGGCAAATATTTCATCGCCCATTGGACGTAAGCATTGGTAGGTACAGCTATCTCGATAGTAAAAGCTTGCACTGTACTCCATAAGTATATATTAAATAAGGAAAGTTATTAATAATAATAAATCGACTTATCAGTCTTGGTCTTGGTCTCGAAAAATAAATGTAGTCTTGGTCTTGGTATTGGTCTTGATGATTCAAGACCAAGACGAGACTGGCTCAGTCTTGGACTTGGTCTCGATAGTCTTGGTCTTGATAGTCTTGGTCTTGGATCGAAATGCGTCTAGAAATTTGAATCATTCAATTCTATTGTCCAACAATGCATGTATTAGGTATTTCGTATTAGGAATATAATTTTCAAGAAATCTCAAATAAAGATTTCATTGACCATGGATTATTGTGTGATGAGCAGTAAGATGCGGTTGCGGCAGATTGGTGGAATCGGAACCCCGAGGAAATTGCACTACTTAATAACTACTGCGACCTTACAACATGCACCTATTAGTTGTAAACTGTTAAATTGCAATACTAAATTTGAAACATGTATTTTCGATTTTGAATGAACATAAATTAAAATCCTACCATATAAAAAATTATTTGTAATTGAAACAAAATGCCACAACATTTTCCATCAGTTTTTTTCTTAATATTGAGTAGACTTAAGTAGATTATTTTTCTTTCGAGACCAAGACCAAGACTCTTGAGAAGTCAAGTCTTGGTCTTGAGGAAATTCATTAAGTCTTGGCTTTGGTCTTGGTATTAATCTTGTATCAAGACCAAGACTAGTCTCTTGGTCTCGCGCTAGTGTAGACAGTATGCCACTATTTGGGTAGCCCTGAAAATATCATCTGCAAACACTGAAAGAGCAGTGGTAGTACTGTGTGGTATTCGGAAGCCTGATTGAACAGAAGTTATAATATTATGATCATACACATATGAAGAAATTTGATCTTTGATTGCCATTTCAACAACCTTGGATAAAGATGGGAGAATGCTGATGGGCCTTTAGGTCAGAAAAGAAATATCAGAAGGGATGTTGCATTTTGGAAGAGAAATAACCCAAGCATATTTCCAGAGTTCGGGAAATATACCCTGAACCAAAATCGTATTGACGATGTCGGTGATATGGTTTGATAGTTGATCAAATATCAGCTGATGAATCATTCGAATTGAGAAGATGTCAGACCTAGTGGAATTAGTTTTGATCTTGTAAAAATATTCTCCGACCAAATCACTGGTAATGTTAGAGAATTTGAAGCTATCTGCGTCTTGTTCGCTATCGTAAGTTTCAAGTAGCGACAACTGTGCTTCTGAAGATTCATGCTGGGAGATGTTGTCGAAATGTTGTTCATTGATACTATCGTTATCTTCCAAATTGATTGATATTCCTATACAGTTTTTGTTTCTCAAGTTAATATGCGAACATTGAAAGCAACGAATCAACGATATTGTTACGAAATTGATAATAATCTTTTAGCTACGCTGCTGTCAAGGCTGAACCATAAAAACGTAACTCATTTGCTTAACAAATGAGCCGATGACGACTTCTCAGAATTGCTTATTTGGATGGATCGTTTTCTGTACTGGAAGTAGAGAACAATTCATTAAATTTTTATTACAATTTATTACACCAAGTCCAAATTTTATTACAATTGCCGTTTTTGAGATATGCTTGGATGGTGTGACTTCTATTCAAAGAGTACCCCACCAACTTGTACTTTTCAACTAATTGTGATAGCGGGATGAGATTCGGACCAGAATTTATTACAAATGAATTACAACTGGTTAGTTGAGTTCAAACTGCAATTCTGACCCCTCCCCAAAGGCCAAAAAAAACATCCATAAACAAAAAAATGTATGTAAATTATTACAATAGATGATAATCACCGATGAATTACAATTCGTTGAACTGGACTGGGACTTGACCGATTTTGTGATATTTCGATTATTTGGGCGATATTCAACATTAATCGTGAACTGGACGTTTTTCACCCCTAGAGATAAAAATTCCCAGTTCAGTTCAGTACAGAAAAAACTTGTTAGATAGCCAACAACTTTTTTGGTTTTTGGGGTGTTTTTCGCCCTTTGGGGAGTCAGAATTGCGGTTTGAACTCAACTAGCTGTTATTTATCTGCAATAAATTCTGGTCCAAATCTCATCCCGCTATCACAATTGATTAAAAAGTTACAAGTTGGTGGTGTAGCTTTAAATGGAACTCACACCACCCAAGCATATCTCATAATGGCAAGTGTAATGAAATTTGGACCTGGTGTAATTGTAATAAAAATATATTAAATTGTTTCCTACTTCCGGATTTGGCAGAGTGATTTGGCTGGTGTAGCTTCATGTCACTCTGGTCTGGACAAATTGAGTATATAAGATGACACATTTCACTCGGGAGAAAAGTTTTATGAAGAAGTGATAAGGAAGTTGAGAAGTTTTTGAAGAAGTTAATAAGTGTTTGGAATATTTAGCTAGTTGAAGAGATCTAAGTGTTTTATTAGTCAGTGAAGTAGTTATATGTTTATAGCGAAGGTAATAAAAACAGTTTAGTAGTGTATTCGGCGTATTATTTAGCAAATATCGTAACAATATCGTTGTTACCTAAATGTACGTAACGAGCTAAGTACGAGAGGTGGGCGTTATGCGAATACAGTACGAACATCAGAGATCTCAAATTATTTTGTTTCCGAAGAGGGAGCTGTACCGTAGCAAAATGAAGCAATACAGATATAAATTGATACTATTTCAATGAAGATTCAAAGTTAAGACTTACCATAATTTTGTCTTTCTTTTCCTTCCATCCCCTCAAATTCTTCTTTCAAAATAATGCAATTTTTTATCCTTATAGTTCTCTGAAGTTTTATCCCATATTATAAGTCTATTTTCTAAAAGAGAAATGAGTAGTTCTGGTTCTATTGTGATTTGCGTAATCTCGCGGCAAAATCACAACCGTCCCTATTTAATTGCGGCGTAGATTGGTGAGCCGGCGCGGTTCACCTCTCCCCGCACCTCATCCAGCAAAAAACGGTATGCAGGAAGCTAGTCGGAATACTTTCATTAAACTATGCGTGTAGTTGAACCGGATGTTTTTTACTGGACACGTTTTAATGGCAAAACCGAATGCCGAATTCGAACGGATCGGTTTTTTTCTGGATACTGTAACAGGATACTCGTGTGAATGCTAGTATTGAAGCATGTATACTATAGTAAATAGGATCCTGTAAAAAACTGTACCTGCAAAAAACGGGATGCTGCCGTGTGAAAGAGTTGTTACCTTTTTAAACGCGTGATGCCATGCATGAGACCATAGTGAAAAAACTACGGTCTTCTCCATCAGAGCAAGTCTCCATTCTCAGATTCGTACAGATATCTCACCAATTTCTCGTTTGTTAGGAAATCAGGATATCTAACTGGTGCTTTTCTGGACCGTTTTATTCCTGAAGGACCAGGCTGAACATTGTCCTAATCCCCCATTTCGAAACAAATTCTTTAACAAAAATAAATTGAAAAATGCGCGAAAGAAACGTATTTTTTCGCAAACGCAAACCTCTTGATTTGTGCGGCCGAAAATTTAACATCCCACCGTGCTTGCGAAAACCGTACGGCCACTTCTAAACTCACGACAAAAGACGCACAAGCGCGGCATCCACAAGTAGTGGAGGCAACCTTGGACGCACCTGTGCGTTTTCCGCAGCGAAAGATAAGAAGCGAGTGCCTAACTCGCACGCCACCACGCCCAGCTAGATTCATTTCTGGGCGATTTTGGTTTTTGTGATACAAGCGATGGAAAAATCAACGTAATCATTGGTCGATGAATATAAATTAACCGATAACAAAATTGAATGATTCATCGCATGTATCGCTAAAGCCAAAATCGCCTGATACAAAATTTCGCTTTGTTCAATTCATGGGCATTTCGTTCTCTGTTATTATCCGCAAGTCTTTCAGTTACCGACGAAATATATCTATAATAATCACCTAGGGAAGTGTCCCCAGTAGGATGAATGAAGGCGATTAAAGTGACCTACTTTATTTTGAACAATGATATTGATATATCTTCAGTGCGCTGGAAGTCAGTCTAGGTGACATTCAATTTGGACCTCTTAAATATGTGGCAGAACTCCCGGAATTTTACAACTGTTACATATCAAAGTCTTGATAATGTCATAAATAAGTAGAGGAAAGTTAGTTATACGCATGCTGAAAAGATGTTTATACCTGCATCAAATGTCAAAAGAATTAAAAAACTTGCGAAATCTCAAGATCAAAACTTTAAGATTGCTAGGTAATAACAGTTTATTCTTGACCAGAGCATTATTTTCTTCATACTCTATAAAGCGAATTGTCATAATATTTTTATTTGGCATCTAATTTGATTTAGCTTTCTCGAATGACTTCAAAATTTTGGATGGTTCTCCTTAATTTGTAACAATTTTTCAGTTTTTAATCTAATAAACTGTCAAAAGCGTGTAAAAACATTTGCTACTTCCTTGTTAACAATTCGTAACATCCAGATGTCCATTACTTTATTGCTGAAATTCTATTATTTTGTCATGATTCTGAGGCCAGACCTGACCGCCTAATTATTCGACCTTGATTTGTAGACGGCGAAGGAATGATCTCTGCTCGTTAATGGTACACCTATGACTCATTGTTCTATCCTCATCGAGAATGTACGGGAGCCATCTGAACGAGTCATCGTATAGTCTCAATGGTTCGAGAAGTGTGAGAGGAATCTGCTTGAAATGCGGAATGAGCACTCAGAAGAAGAAGGCGTGCTATAGATGTGAAAATTGGGACATATTATAAAATAGTGCAGAATAAGAATGCCACCACGTTCGCAATCACCTATGAGGACAAGGTCTTCCAGCGAGTCCTCAAGTGGGCGACAGGAAAACTAGAATTAGTCAGCATATCGGGCTATGCTGGCTAGCAATAATAGGGTCATCCCTATTAACAGGCTAAGAAGAACAACCGATAGCCTTACAATTTCAGGAAAATTGAACGAAATAGACGTCATATGCACCAAAGACACCGGCGCTGCAGTTTCGTTGGTACGCAGTGAAATTTATCGGCCAGAAAGCGTGAAATCTTGTTCTTCGAATAGTCACTGGAGAAAATGCACCTATGCTACGAAGAAGAATAGCTACCATTTACCAATGATATACACATTAACAACTTGAGCAGGTTCACGATGGTTCTCAACCCCAGATCTGAAGCGCGGGTATTGGCAAGTGGGCATACATGAAGACGATAAGAAGTAGACAGCATTTTCGACTGGAAGCGGACTTTATCAGTTTACTGTTATTCCTTTTGGATTGTGCAATGCACCAGCAACATTTGAAAGACTCATGGAGCTGGTCCTGCGTGGACTCACTTGGAAGACTTGCCTAGTATACCTCGACGACGTTTTAGCCATGGGGAAGATATTTGAAGAACATCTGCAAAACTTACGAGAAGGACTCCAAAGATTCAGGAATGCCAATATTGAACTGAATCCTCAGAAATGCTCATTGTTCCAGAAGGAAGTGAATTTTCTGGGCCACACAGTGTCATCAGAGGGCATCCGAATAGACGAAAGGAAGATACAGGCGATCCGAGACTGGCCGAGACCTAAAGACAAACATGAAGTGAGGAGCTTCCTAGGTCTCTGCACCTACTACCGTCGCTTTGTAAAATGATTTACTGATATTGCGAAACCCCTACATAAGTTAACAGAAGACCAAGTCAAATTCGTCTGGTCCAAGGAAAGTAAACGGGCATTTGGAAAACTGAAAGTTGCTCTATGTTCCAGTCCGATTTTAAGTTTTCCACGTCAAAGATGCCTATTCGTTTTGGACACAGATACCAGTAATAATGGGATTGGAGCCGTACTATCACGAAAGCAAGATGGTCAGGAAAAAGTAATACAGTTTTGCTGTAAGGCACTGACCAAACCAGAAAGAAATTATTGCGTAACAAGGAAGGAACTAAGGCTGTAGACCACTTCCACAAATATCTTTATGGAAGAGAGTTCCTCATTAGAACAAATCATGCAGCTTTGAAGTGGCTACTCGAGATGGAGACCCCTGAACGACAAGTAGCTAGGTGGATTGAGAAGTTGATCCGATATCACTTCAAGATAAAACATCGACCAGGACAATTACAAAACAACGCATATGCCTTGTCCAGAAGACCTTGTTCGGATACCTATGAGCATTGTGAGCAAATTGAACGTCGCCAAGGAATCAACCAAGTGAGATTCATGGTTGACGACAATTGGACCACAGCGAAAATGAGACGGGACCAAGAAAGTGATCCAAGCGTTGCAGATATTCTATATCTCCGTACGATCACCAGCTTTTGTTGATACAATGGTATTCCCTGATTGTTGAGAATGGTTTATTGAAGAGAGCTTGGGAATCTGGGAATCGGCCGACGGCAGAAAAGTGATTTTTCAATTGGTTGTGCCTAGGTCGAGAATAAGTGATGTCTTGGAGGAGATTCATGACTGCAAATCAGGTGGACATTTTGGAGTGAACAAGACCTTGGATAACATACGGCAGAGATTTTACTGGGTCCAATGTCGTGAAGATGTAAAGAGATGGTGCCGTTTCCGATGACGAATGATGGCAACAAATACATCCTCGTTGCCACAGATTACTTCAGCAAATGGGTTGAAGCTTATGCCTTGCCTAATCAAGAAGCATCCACAGTTGCAAGAGCTCTGATGGATAATATGTTTCCAAGGTTTGGAGTGCCAATGGAGCTACATTCCGATCAAGGAAGGAATTTTGAATCCAACTTATTCAAGGAAGTTTGTGAATCGATGAGAATTAGCAAGACTACAACAACTGCCCTCCACCCATAGTCTGATGGCATGGTTTAAAGGTTCAACAGGACTATGGAATAACATCTTTCCAAAGTAGTAGAAGAGCATCAAAAGAATTGGGATCAACATCTTCCGCTATTCTTGATGGCTTATAGGGCCTCTGAGCGCAATTCCATAAAGCTCACCCCAGCCAGCATTATCTTCGGGAGAGAACTTCGGTTGCCCTGTGACTTGGTGTTCGGATCACCAAGTGCTGAAGAAAAAAAGATACAGGATTATGCAGACTCAAACATTATAATGGAGACAATGACAAATTGTTTGAACGGGACGATCAAAATTGAGAGGGAGATAATGTTACGGGATTGGTGAGGATCCCCTAGCTACGTCGCTGAGCCGACTTTTAGTTCCTGGAAGTGTGTAGATGATTTTCAGTATTCAGTAGTCTCGAAATCATCGCGAAAAGTCTGGCCTAGACGAATTGAGTATATGAGGCGACACATTTCACTCGGAAGGATGTTTATGAAGAAGTGATAAGGAAGTTAAAAAGTTTTTGAAGAAGTTAATAAGTGTTTGGAATATTTAGCTAGTTGAATAGATTTAGAAGTGTTTTATTAGTCAGTGAAGTAGTTAGTACTTGGTAGTATGTTTATAGTGAAGGTAATAAAAATAGTTCAATTTAGTGTGCTCGGTGTATCATTTAGCAAATATTGTAACAAAATTATTATTTGGATTTATCAAATTACAGCTTCATTTTTGTAAAATAATAATAATAATACTCCCTCATACACACTATACCCCTGTATTCAACCAGCCCCCGTCTGCCGTACTCAACCCACTTCTGCAGTAATAGTATATAAACTAATTTTCCAAATAGTTTTTTGTCCTTGTAAAAAAAGTTGTTGCACACACCTTGTAACTAGAAAGCGAACTGCTGTTTACAACAAATCCCGAGATTAATAAAATGGAACATTATGCCGGTGATTAATGCGTTTAAATTAGTATTTAATTGCCGAAAGGTCTTCTGATGTTTTGGATGAGTTGGTATTAATGATCTGTATTATTATAAATTTAATATTTTCCAGGGAACAATTAAACAAACAGAGGATGCATCTGCTGCCATGTCTTCGATCAGTGATCTTTGTTCTTCCAACGGATAAACATTGCTGATAATGTATGTGGTCAAATAAACAGTCAATGAGGATTCATCACTGCCACTCTCTCAACTCCAATGAAAAAAGCATGTGAGAGCGATTTTTATTATTTTCGACAAATTTCTGTGATAAATAGCCATAACTAAGTGATAAAGATAGCGGCTGGACGAATTCTGTGAACATGTGTAAAATTCTAGTTCTTTGTTTTTTTACGAGTGCCATAGTGTCTAGTTCGGTCATCGATAAAACTAATAGGGAGAAATATAGGACTAAACCTACCTCATTGCCGCATTTCAAATATACCGTTGATGAACTTTTGACGTCAGTTTTTCCCACAAAAACTTCAGAGGACATTGACTGGGATCCATGTAAAGCGGGTAAGACCCTTTGATATAAGTACTCAACGATTAATTCTGAGAAACAATGTCAGCCGTTTTGCTCGAGTTCAAAGTTGAACCGTTAGTTCAAACATTTACTATAACAATGCGTCAATTGCATTCAAAACAATTCATTTAAATGACGAAGAAAATATTTTTTTATTAAATTTGTTTGAGATTGAACGGTTTTTGTGGCCGCGGTGGACAAACAATCAAAGAGAATCTGTAATAATCATGTTGTCCAAGGCTCTCTCCCGAGATAATTCTAAACTATTATAGGAGACACATTTGACACTAAACAATAATTTCCTGGCAAATTTTGCGAAGGCTTCTGCACAGAATAGACTATTGTGGATATAATTTTGATTCCTTCAAAAAGTGATCGCCTTCGCCTACAACTAGATTATGTTTTGGAATTCTTGGTGGTCAATGGCGTACGCAGGAGTCTGAATGTCTGGAGTGTTATCGACTCTTATCGCTGCCTGTTTGCTAGTTCGGTCTCGCGGCTGTGGCTGAGAAGCTCTTTCTCGGTGCTCGCAGCCATGGTAGAGGGTTGGGACCTTTCTAAACGACACTTGTTCTCAGCACCTGTCACTGCTCACTGGTTTCGGAGTTCTTTTACTCGCACCCAGACATGAGGAGCTTTTGAGGGATTTAACCTGTAGAAAGGAAATGCAAATAACGTGTTTATGCAACCTTTGTTGTCAATTATTCGATTTGGGACAATTGTTTCATAACAGCATGCCTGATAGTTCAGTCGAGGAACGGTTTCTAGACATACTTTTGTGCGGACTTATATTGATTTCACTGCTGCTTTCCGACTTGTTTGAAGAAGAATTTAGTAAATCCTCAATTTCAGTACACCGATGTATTTGGGATTGAATTTCCTTCAAAATGATGTATCACAAGTATAGTAGTCCCATTGAAAATTCTGAAGTAGGGGGTGCTGGGGTTGAGGGGGTTGACAACACAATGATGGTGTATTTGGTGAAAGTGTTCCCCCTTGAAATACAAATCGACGGGTCTGAGCGATTTAAATTTTTTTTCATGAGTTCGGATATTAGGGGGGTGACAAGTTTTAGCTGGGACACACTGTATATTGTAGCTGGAGCCATCCTGAATAAAAGTCTCTATTAGCCCAACTTGATCATATGATCAGAATCGGCGGTAGATAAACGAGAAATTCGGCGGAATAAACAATATCAATATTTCAATTATAATCAATATTGTATGCGACTGGGCATTCTTGAAATTCCGAAGAAGTATTTTTCCATAATAAAGAAAAAAATGTGGCTGTTTTTCTACAGAGAAGTCACCAATATACTCAATTCTTTAGTGAATGCCCACGAGGTTATAAGTTGAATGAATTTATCAATGAGGATCAATCTGAAAGGTTTGTTGAGCGGCCAAAATACAGGGTGACCTAGGGTTAAATCGCCAAACGGTTAGGATCGTTTTTTTTGTGTCTTAACTTGTTTCGTTTCCGAAATTTAGGGTGTCAAATTTTTGTAGTAAAAATACTAATTGTGCTAATTTATTTGAAACTCGTCTTAAACAATAATTTATATCACAATCACTATTTAGATTTATCTTCACTGTCACTCTCTATCTGCGGACCTTCGAACTATATCTGCGATTCTCTGTATCACTGTCCCGCCCTCTCATGTCGAGCGACTTATATACCCACAAGCAGATTATATTTACAGTTATCGATCTATAGAGTCTATACAGTGACTCCTTAGATGTCTCTCGAATATTCAATTTCGTTCTTAGTAAGTTCGCGTTTCTTCTACGCGTGACTAATGGTGTTTGCTAGCGGAGACCTTGTCTACTTATTAGTCGAGGGTTCATAAATAATTAGGCGATCAAGTCCGGTCTCGAAATCGTTACAGTGTCTCCTTCTTAAAGACGTTTCGTCCCGAAATGTCTTTCATGGAGTGTGGAGATATCTGCAAGATTCTCCATATCTGCAGCTTGACGTTCGATGGAAATAACACTCCACAGTCTTCATGTTGGGTCGAGAAAGATGGTTGCAGACATCAAAATTTTGACGCCGCTTGATCTGAATATTGTCTCCAACATGCTTTTCATAACTCCCCAGTCCAGCCCATCAGTCCCACAGGCCAATTTTGGGGTTGCCAGGTCCACAAGATTCTGGTCTAGCATCGTGTCTCTCAATCTGGTAAGGCTCTTCCAGACATCTTCATATGACGGCTTATTTCGAGAAAGCTTCTTGGTAACCAAATAGTTGATATTTCTCTGGGCCTCCAACTTCCGGGTTCTGTTCCCGCAGTCCCTGGAGTCGACCGAACTTCGTAGAGAATACTACGGCAATGCCTCTGGACATTTGGAGATCTTCTGCCACACAGTGAGCTAACGCGTAATCGGCAGGTACCTTGAAAAGGTCTCGTGGCTCCTCTCGGGTTATCCCTTGTTGAACTTTCTGACCGTTTGAGTACAGGAACATGAACCTCTGGAACGTCATTTCATCCTCCGGTGGTCTAACGGTGCGGACTTGGTCGTGATTTCTGGCATAAGAGGACAACCTATTGAAGTGGAATATCCTAGGTTTTCATCGTAGTGGCTTATACCGGGTGACCACGAGGTGAGGTACGCCCCCCAATTTTTCTATAGTTTTGAAGATACAGGTTTCAAATTTGGCACGTCGATATATTACTCAAATACGCATATTTTGACTCCATAACCGAAAATTCACCACTTCCGGTTTAACCGGAAGTGACCCCAAACTTTTTTTTTCAAATGACACCCTGTACAATTTTTTTCATTATCAGGAAGAACACGCAATTTGTGATAACACTGTTCTCCAAAATTGAAAATCGGTTGAAAAATGGCGGAGATACAGTTGATTGTTCAATCGAACAAAGTTGGCCGTGATCATCAAACTCAAATCATCACAACTGACGAACGGCGTCAGCATTTACGAGAGGAAGGTTCGAGGTAAGATACAGCTGAAAATTGAGCTTCCCATGTAATTGCAGCAACCATATTTCCCATCAATTATCAAACATTTCCTCAAAACGGATTAGTACCCATAAAGAAAGGCTCACAACTGCCATTTCTCAAATAGCAACATACTCTTTTCACATTGTTATGTTGAAAGATGATGAATTATCAGATTACTCGAATGAAAAGATTTGAAGAATTCCGAAAGGAATCGAAGATACGGGATGTTTCATTATGAGTGTTCTCAAAATTGACTATTCTCAAACATAGGCGGCTTGAACCTACGAAAGCTAAACAAAAATTCATATTTAAAAAAAAATAGTGAAAATTTGCGGTACATTCTGAATAATGGAACATTGCGAGTTGTCGAAAAACATTCTACGGCGATGGAGCGAACTTTTTTCTCATTACTCGTATGCTAATCGTAATTGATGGTGGATTCATACAGCAGTTTTAAGATCGTTGTTGGAATAAATATTCCATTAACGAACATTCTTATGACTTCTTACTAGTGACTAAAAACTCATGAATTGGAACTGCTGTATAAATCCACCATAAGAATATACCTGCAGAGTAAAAAAAATGTATTAGATATTTATTCCAATTTCTAACATTTGATACAACTAATTTCTGAACGAAAAAAAAGGTATGAAGTAAATTGTTTATTGGTTCTGGTCACTTACTACACTAACAGAAATCAAAGTAATGAAAAAATGATTTACAAGTACTGTTCAAAATGTTCTCCATTATGTTCTCTGCACAAAATTGCACGTCTCACTATTGCTTCCATAACTCCATTTAACTGAGCTTGAGTAATACTTGCAATTGCTTCTCTAAGGCGATGTTCCAAATCCTCCCTTGATGTAGGACTAGAAGAGTAAACCTTGTTCTTCAGGTAACCCCATATGAAAAAATCCAGTGGCGTGAGGTCCGGTGACCTCGGAGGCCATCTTGTAGGACCATTCGTGCCAATCCATCGATTTGGGAATGTTTCATCTAGGTAACTGGTTACTATTCGGGAATTATGGGGAGGTGCACCATCCTGTTGAAAAGACATATTTTGGTAGACGTCGAGAGGTAAATTCTCCATGAATCCTTCTATTTCGTTTCGTAGAAATCCCAAATAGCGTTGCCCATTCAACATACCATCAAATATTATGGGCCCAATGATTCGAGTTCCTATCAGACCTATCCACACGTTGAATCCAAAGCGTTCCTGAAAATTCCCTTGTCTTATGAGCCTGGGGTTTTCAGTTGCCCAGTATCTGGTGTTGTTTCTATTGAACATACCAAGATTCGTAAATCTTGATTCGTCGGAAAATATAATGTTTCTCGTCATATTCGGGTTCCTTATGTGGTTCTCAAGTAGCCAATTGCAATATTGGACCCTTCTTTGATGATCATTTTCGTAAAGGCGCTGATGTATTTGATATTTATACGGCTTAAACTCATGTTTTTTTAGAATTTTTCGAGCTGATTCTCGTCCAACTGGTAATTCATGTTCGATTTGTCGAAGTGATATGGTGGGATCTACATAAACAACAGCCAAAACATTAGTTTCCGTCTCTGCATCAATAATAAAACTATCCTGATCATGTACATTGTCATCTGGTTCTATCCTGAATTGCCTTTCCAAACGTGCGAAATAGTTTCTACTTGGTTGGCGTTGTCTGAGAGGGAATCGTTCACTTTAAAGAATGCAAGCCGCAGTTGCATTTTTTCTACACTCGCCATAAATTAGCAGTAAATCTACTTTTTCATTTCTAGTAAATTTTCGCTCCATCGGAATGTTTTTCAACAAGTTACAATTCTCTTGTATTGAATGAGTAGAACAAATTGTCACTTTGTTGACAAAATATGCTTTTTTGTTTAGCTTTCTTATGTTCAAAGCCGCCTTCGTTGAAGAACATTCAATTTTGGGAACACTTATATTGTATTTCTGGTTCCTTTCGGAATTCTTCAAATCTTTTCATTCGAGTAATCTGATAATTTATCATCTTTCAACATAACAATGTGAAAAGAGTATGTTGCTATTTGAGAAATGGCAGTTGTGAGCCTTTCTTTATGGGTACTAATCCGTTTTGAGGAAATGTTTGATAATTGATGGGAAATATGGTTGCTGCAATTACATGGGAAGCTCGATTTTCAGCTGTATCTTACCTCGAACCTTCCTCTCGTAAATGCTGACGCCGTTCGTCAGTTGTGATGATTTGAGTTTGATGTTCACGGCCAACTTTGTTCGATTGAACAATCAACTGTATCTCCGCCATTTTTCAACCGATTTTCAATTTTGGAGAACAGTGTTATCACAAATTGCGTGTTCTTCCTGATAATGAAAAAAATTGTACAGGGTGTCATTTGAAAAAAAAAGTTTGGGGTCACTTCCGGTTAAACCGGAAGTGGTGAATTTTCGGTTATGGAGTCAAAATATGCGTATTTGAGTAATATATCGACGTGCCAAATTTGAAACCTGTATCTTCAAAACTATAGAAAAATTGGGGGGCGTACCTCACCTCGTGGTCACCCGGTATATTCGGTAGACGGTGTCGTCTTTCTTTGGGAGTGGGTAGCTGTCGTTTTTCGTCACGTTGTTCAGTTAATGATAGTCAACGCAAAAGCATGTTGATCCATCTTTCTTCTTCACCAACACGACTGGAGAAGACTAAGAACTGTCAAATGGTTCGATAACCCCTTCTTGTTCCATGTCGCAGACTATTTCGTCAGCCTCTTTCTTCTCTGCAAGGGGAAGTCTTCCAGCTGATTGTCGGATCGGTCGAGCATTTTCAGTGTCGATCTTATGCTGAACCACCTTTCTTCTACCGCCTCTGCCTACTCCGGTATCGAAGATGACCTGATACTGCCTGACTAATTCTCTCAGTTTGGGCTGCTGTGCTGGTCCCATGTCCTTGGAGGAGATGGCAATCAATTTCTGTAATACTGCTGGTAAGCTTTTGACTAACGGTCCCACGTACAATCCTAATCACAGAAGAAATTGACGAACAGTGCCCCAAAATTGTTCCTTTCTTCAAGGTCACCGGGTAATAATTGACATTCATTACCCTCACCGTACAAATTTATCAACACTCAACAAGGTCTTCCCTAGTGCGATACCTCGTAAAATTTTCTCATCATGGAGCTGGGCTCGAACATCACCACGTTTCCGGTGCTCTCACCTCCATCCAAGTGTGCCACCAAAATGATTTCAGCCCTCTCCGGTACGCTCACATCTTCAGTCAGCACGAATCATTTCTTCACTTCTCCCGTGAAGCACCAATTCTTCTCCATTCACGCGTAGAACGCCGTCTCTGAAATTCAACTCAAACCCTCTGGAGCTCATGATGTTCATGATGTCCATCCCTATGATTGCATCAATTACATTCAAAACTTATTCATTTCAGTAACATAGGAAAGAATTTTTTATTGAATTTGCTTGAGATTGAACAGTTTTTGTGGCTGCAGTGGACAAACAATCAAAGAGTAACTGTAATAATCATGTTTTCCAAAGCTCTCACTCGAGATGATTATAAATTATGATAGAATAATAGGAAACCAGCATTTCATACTAAACAATAATTTCCTGGCAAATTTTGCGAAGGCTACTGCACAAAATTTCATAGACTATTGTGGATATAATTTTGATTCCTTCAAAAAGTGATCGCCTTCGCCTACAACTAGATTATGTTTTGGAGTTCTTGGTGGTCAATGGTCTAGCGTAAGCAGGGGCTCTTATTGTTGTTTGCTGAGAAGCTCTTTCTCGGTGCTCAACGCCGTGGTAGAGGGTTGGGAGTTGGGACCTTTCTCAAATGACACTTGTTCACAGCATCTGTCACTGCTCTCGGAGTTCCACTGCTCGCAACAAGATATGACCTGTAAAAAGTTAGTGTATATAACGTGTTTATGAAACCTTTGTTATCAATTAATTATTCCATTTGGAACAATTGTTTTATAACAGCATGCCTGATAGTTCAGTCAAGGAACGGTTTCTATAGACATACTTCTGTGCGGACTTTTGATTTCACTGCTATTTTCTGAGTTGTTTGGAGAAGAATATACTAAAAATCCTGGACAGGACCACGCACACATGATTTGGGAATAAGGGCATCGGTGAAAATGGCTATGTTTTTGATGTGTTTTAGCTGGAGCAATTCTGTCTCTATCAGCCCAACTCGATCATATGACCAGGTTCGGCGGTAGAGGGCACCAAACGAGAAATTCGGCAGAATAAAAAAATATCAATATCTTAATTATATTTAATATGGTGTGCGGCTATTTTTCTACAGAGTAGTCAACAATATACTCAATTATTCAGTGAATGAATTCGCCCACGAGGTTATAGGTTGAATGACTTTATCACTGAGGATGAATCAGAATGGTTCATTGATCGACAAAAATGTTTGGCCATATTATTTTTTTGTTATTACTCCAAATTACAAATTTCATTACTTTTGGGCGGAACATTGGCATCTTACTTGTAATCGATATTCAACTGTTGCTCAACTGAGCGGTAGTAAGATTTGGGGTTGATTTTCATATAAAACAAAATAAGTTCACAGAAAGCTTCATCTCATCTCATCTATTTTTTCTCATTTTTTGTCAAGAGTCACATTTTCTCGTATCTTCAACACGGTTATACTTGGAGCAAAGCGGAGACAAAGCGGAGACAAAGTTATGAAACAGAAAATAATATTCAACTCGTTTGTGGAAGTTGTATATACCTATTCACCTATTATATCAAAATCAGTCTGTATGTTCTGACGATGTTATTTTCTTTAGGTGTTCATAGTGGCATCGATTGCTAAGATCATTAGCCACTATGTGTTCTGGGTAGGCTGTGTTACTAACTCCATTCGACACCTTAGAAGCAGCACTGTTAATTTGAACGCAACTGTGAATCGTGCAGGACTCACCCGAGTCAAGCCATGAGATTTTTAATAATTTTTTCGGTGAAATTAAATTGAAAAAATACCAGCTATGACTGCGGATCGAACCCGGGACATTCAGCCCCGAAGCCGGACGCGTTACCACTTGCGCCACGCCCCGACGGCAATGTTATTATGTGTAAGTTGTGAGTTAAATATCAGTTGTCACAATGGTTGAAAAATGTGTTAAATGTGATAAAAATATTGGGGATTCTGGTGATGTATTGCGAGGATCTAAAAAATATCGTCACATTTAAAAGGCAGCAAGAATGGAAGGACAATAGGAACCACTGGAACCAGCAAGAATGGAAGGACCACTGTTTATTGGCCAAAAGTTACTGAAAGTTCATTATTATGCAACTCGGTCTCCAGCACATGGGGTATGACTCAACGTCAGCAGCGTTACAGAAGGACCAGCTCAATTTTATAAATTTGTTTTGAAAAACCGCACATAGTCAGAATTCTGTTGAGGTATTCACGTCTTCTTCAAGTGACATTGAAAAAGCTGACTGTGGGTGTTTTCTCAGACGGTATGAAAAATAACAGACTTTTGTCGTTTTTTTTTCGGTACTACTCCTTCGTGAAGTCTGTCACCAGCATTAAACCAGGTAACTATTACTTTCCGTGCTCCAAAGGGCCCAAAGCAGCATATTATAGCATTCAGGTTTTCCTTCAAGTTCATACAATGTTTGAGTAACAAGCTTTTTCCAGTAGTCTGAGGGAAGAAACTTAAACACGATGTTGAAGATAGATTTCATGTTCTACAACTTTTTTCCATCCATTTCTGCTCTTATATCGAAAAACGTCAATTTGGAATGGAGGTGAACCGACCACGGCCCCAAAGCCGGAAACCATACTCCTTGATTTCGACAATTTGATTACGAATAGGCCTTTTCATCATGTTACAAGCGCATGCGCAGCCGCCATGTTGAATGTGCGAGAATTCAAAAGTTTCGTACTGTTTTGTGCAATAATGGCTGGATAAGCAGTATTATATTCGCACAAAAATCTATTACTGAAAAAATTATTCATGGTGTTTTACACAATTCAATAGCAGCACATAATTGTGGAAAGTTAAAAAGGTGGCTAAACTGTCATGAGCGTTCGCAAAAAGATGAAAAAATTGAGCTGATTGAGAGGTTAGCCATCAGTACAACCCTTTCAAGTTAATAAAAAATTAAATAAATAATAATTGAATTGTATTCCAATTAAGTATGACAATGACTTGTAAGCACTTGCAGAAACATTTAAATTAACATAAAATTTCATCACGATTTTCATTAATTATATAAATAATTGAAAAGGAGCTATAAATTCGAAATTTTCAATTGTATGATCGTGTATAATATAGAGGGCTCAGAATACAAGTAGACCAAGTCCACTTTTTGTAACTTTTGAGTTAGCAACGCTATAACATGCGCAAAGTATGTAAAATTTCAGTGTAACAATGAACCAAGTCCTATCTCTGATAATATCCGCTAGGCAGCAGCAAGTTCTGTGGCTTAGTGACAGATTGTTATTTTCTGTCAGAATACTACTGAACCAAGTCAAGTCAAGTTTGTTTACTGTTAAAAGTTCTGTGTTGACGTGCTTTGAACCGATTATTTAGAGCTTTTGGCAGTTTATTACACATTATTTTTGTTGGCTTGTTGTATTCTGCAATGGATATTTCATCTGGATCAGGTAAAGATTGGTCGCCTTACGAAAGTACAGGTAAATAAAATGTTATTACAATATTCTACGTTGGGATTGCTATTAGGATTGTAAGATTGTTACGAACAGAAAGTTATATCTGTTTGTCTGCCTTTTTTGTCGTATTGAAATGATTTGTATGGGAAAAAAAAATATAATTGTATTTGTTTCAAGTTGATGGAGCTTCCGGTGACATCATCGTACCTGCCTCAGACACTGATGACAGCAATATCATTCCTCGCTCTGTCCATTCAGATAGGGAAAATGAAGAGATTTTCCGAGGAAGAAAGCGCCCGAGGAACTTTGAAAACTGGAAAATTAACAAGAGTAAGTTGAATCGTAACAGCGGTAAAGAGTACACATCACTCAGTAATAAGATAATGGATGCAAAGATAATTTTCTCTGGATATGACTGTAAATGCCCCAGAAAGTGCCCTGAAAAGTTCCCTTCTGAAGATACATTGAAATATTTTTTTAATTCATTTTGGAAACTGGCAGATTACTCAAAACAAAACTGTTTTTTGCGGGGCTTAGTTAAGGCCATAGCTATCAGTAGGCGTCGGACGAGAAACGGATCAGGAGAAGGCCAGATAAGTGTATCAGTACGTTATTCCAGATGAACATAATAATCAGCTGAGGGTTTATAAGACCTACTTTCTTGCCATTTTACAAATAAGTTGGGGAAGATTATACAGATGTTTGAATAAAACTGAAGTTGCTGCTGTTATTGACGCAAGGGGAAAAGCATCGTTGCGTAAAATTGACGACTCAGATGTTATTGAGCACATAAAGTCATTTCCATGCTACCAAATCCATTACACAAAAAAGGACAATGATAAAAAAAGATACCTAAGTCCAGATTTGAATATAAACGAAATGTATGATTTATACAAACAGAAATGTGAAAGTGAGAACAAAACTCCTGTGAAAGAAAAATGTTATTACCAAGTCTTCAGCCATAAATTGCACTTTAAACCTCCTTCAAATGACACTTGCAGGAACTGTGACAAGTTATTTCACATAATCAGTGCTGAAACTGATGAGAAAAAGACAGCCGACTTAAAGGCAGAAAGAGAACAGAAAAAGATGCCGCGGCAGCCTCGCAGGATAAATATGTTTGCACATTTGATCTTCAAAAGGCATTGCTTTTTCCCAAACTCACAACTTCAGCCTTCTCTAAGCAAAATCTTTATGTCTACAACTTTGGTATTCATTGTTTTGATAACAACTAACAACACTGCCTATATGCACGTCTGGGATGAGACTACTGGTGGAAGGGGTTCTGAAAATCTAGTTTCATGCCTTAGGAAACATTTGCATGAACATGCCAGGACATTCAAACACGTTGTTATGATTTCTGACTCATGCACGGGGCAAAACAGGAATATAAAAACTAGCCTTACTCTGCTGAAACTTGTTCAAGATCCTCTATTGGATGTGGAAACAATCGACATGAAATTTATGATACCAGGCCCCTCATTCCTTCCCAACGATACTGACTTCGGTATAATAGAGAGAGCAAGCAAGAAACATGGGACCATCAAAAGTGAAAAAGCCTCAGTTTGAAGTTGTAAAAATACGAGAAGAGTTTTTGTGCACAAAACCCTTCGAAGATTTAATCACAAACAGAAAAAAGGACACTGAAGGTAGAAAAATCAATTGGCTTAAGATACGGTGGTTGAGGTTTGAAAAAGGAGCACCCTTCTAAGTAAAAATAAATTAATCCTTCAGTGAAATTTCGAAGTTCCGAACTTTGGATATCTCGAAAAAGACCAGTAAACCATGTAGGCCAGGAAGACCCGTGGAAGTGCAAACCTTGTTGACTGTACAGCAGGGTCAGCTTTACCCAACCAGAAGACCAATGACTTTCAAAAAAGATACGTTGTCTTACATACCCCCTATTGATCATGGATACTTCAGAAACCTTCCAGCTCGTCAAACCCAGGACAACGAAGCAACTGAAGGAAATGACACCGATGATGAGTTTTTTTATGTCAATTAACTTTTCTTCTCAACCAAGAAGTGATATTTTCTGTTAATACTTCTTATTTGATCTCTAAGCAGATGTAAAAATAAAGTGTATTAACAACAGTTGGAGTTGGTTCATTATATTCCTAAAATTCTTCAGAATACATTTGAACCAAGTCCACTATTTTGAATTTTTTGGGGTTGTAACATGAAATTTGGCCAATAAACCTATTTAAACGTTTAAGTTACTCCTTAAACATCTTAAATTGAATATATACTTTTGAAACATATCAACAGATAATTTTGTTCTGAAGCTTCAACATTCAACTTCTGTTTGTAGCTCAAAAGTAGCTACAGTGAACTTGGTTCACTTGTATTCTGAACCCTCCATATAGATACTAGTGTAAATAGTATTGAAGAGATATTACTAGTACTATAATACCAAATGATATAATATTCAAGGGTTGAGAATGCTATGCGAAATAATATGTACCTACCTGTGTTGACCCAGCTTTTGTAAGATGAAAATTGAATGGACATTTTGAAGAAAGGAAGTGTTATACAAAACTCTTTTCATTCTGAAGTAACTGATTCTCCATCCAATTTGCAACCATTTCCCCCAAATGATTTGCCAAAATTTGGAAATATAAAATAATATGTACTGGCTTTAAATAACACTCCATAACAAAACCGTTTTGTTGTTCTTTTTCGTACGGGAATCACTATAAATAAGTAATAACTCAATTTTATTATCATTTAACTAGGACACTTTTTATTTTATTTATTTCTTACTTATTTAATATCAGGTAATTTCAATTATTTGTACTCGGATATTTTAATACGTTTGTGTACAAAACATTCCGAAAAAGATGGCTGACACTGACGCATGCGCAAAAAAATAAACTGAGATGAAAAGGCCTATTATGAATAATTAGCTGAAACTACATAAATAAGGCTCTTTGAATACATTTCTCTGAGATCAACCGTTAACAAGATATTCCGCTTCAAATCTAATACGTACTGCATGATGAGAATCTCAAACTGGTGAAGGTCTGAAATGATATCGCTGAAAATCATAGAAATTAACGTGAAAAGGGATGTTGGCACCTTTACGTTTCGCACACCTATGATTAAAATTGGTTTTGACTGATTTATCAGAAAATGATAACCCCTACTGATATTGAATCATATACGGACATTCATTGATTTATATCTGAGAAACTGAATGGAAATCAGTTGAATGTCCTTGTAGATTGTAAAGAGGTCGTACGGCTGTACAGCCCCACAAGCAATTCGACCTATAAGTTCTTTTGTGCGTGATCCTTGATATATTCGAGGCTAAGTTAAGGCATTCGCACAGCAAATGTTCTGCAGTTTCCGCGAAGTACTCGCAGTAGCGGCAAGCGGCAACTACCACTCTCTGATTTACCCTTTTTTTTAAGGTGGTACCCTAGAGGGCAGTGTCCAGTGAGAAGTCCCGTTGCCATCTTCAAGTCTTTCTTGTCCAACTTGAGAAGCTGTTTAGCTTTCTTTGGCGATAGACACACTAGTTTTTTCGCTTGTATTTGTCCTGGCACTTTATTTCAGTGATAAATGTCATTCTATTACTGTCTTCAAATATGGAGTGCAGCATCTAAATACACAATGGAGCTTTCAGATTATGTTAAAAAAGGAGCGTTCACTTCGTCGAAAATTTCTCACTACTCGCTTCTCTGGAACACCGCAGATAAGTTGGAGATATTTCTCTATCGTATAGAATTTCTCATGGCCGATGCTTTTTTCTTTGATATCATTCACTCCACCGTAAGCAGTTTCATTGATGAACTTGCCGAGTTCAGTGATCAGTATTTACATCTCTTTATGACCACTTTGGAATTGAGATGAAGGTGTATCATTTAACAACTGAAGAATAACTTTCTCGTTTCGATGATTCTTTCTATGAATATTTAATCATTTTGGCCTCTATAACTTGTTTCATTTCAAGTAGTTTCAACTTATATGGAAGAGAAAATTTTAAGGTGGATAAGATAGGTACAGAAATATACACGTGAAATTAGAACATTTGAAGGGTAAAACCGGTGGTTGAAAAAAAAATTCGCTGGGTTCAAAGAAAGCCTCAATCATTAATTACGTACGATTGGTGAATTTCAAATCTCCTCAAATGAAAAACTACAGGCTGTTACTATCTGAAAACTTTTGATACTGCCCACGTACAAGCTCGCGCTTTTCTTAGGATCACCGCAGAAAGAATGACGATCGGTCTCTGTTCCACAGATAATTTTGAAATATCGTCCATCGTCAGCGGTCCCATCGAGAATGACTCGTCAAGCTCAGTACTTTGGGGACATGTCGAACAGATTTTTCAAAGGGCTTGTTCTTCCAATGAACGGTAAAGTCATGGAACTCACTGCCTCAGTAGGTGTTCCCTGAGGCATACAGCATTAAAACTTTCAAGAACACAAATTGTTACCCACTTTCCTCAGTTTTCACGATGTTTTCTCAACATTACAGGTCAAAAAATGGAAAATCTTTCTTCATTAGACAACATCGTGTGCATATTTTTCAGTTGTTATTGGAATTAATAAATATCAAGACAGTTCCTAGAGATTCAGATGATATTTTTATATCGTACTTCTATTGAATTTGTTGACCGTCATAATCACATGTTTTTCAGTGATTTTGTTGGGAAATTCCTACAGTGTTATCTGGCATATGTTGTTCACCCATTCCATGATAAATGATCTTCCTAGCGAGAAATGAGATGGAAGTATGTCAGTTTGAGATTTTGTTACGGTAATATCTGAAGAATAACTGCTTCGTCTTGGTGATTATTTCTTTGCATTTTCAGTAATTTCCGCCACCAGATTGTCGTTTCATTTCAAGTAGTTTCAATTTATTTTACGTTTCCTTTTCAATAATGCTTGTTTTTAAGGTAGTTTTGTTTGTTTTCGCCGATGAATATATTCAGACCGATGGGAGCGATAAATTATCTTTCGATGACCCTGTAATATATCGCTAGGATGTTAGGCGACGATATCTCTGGTACATACACCAAAGCAAACAACCACTTCTCAGTCGCCCACTTTGGGGAGTATTTTTTCATGTCAAAATTAAATTCATGATATTATTCATAATTTTGATGCCACCAGACCCAGAGTATAGTTTTATATCCGCTCTGATTCACCGTGATTTGGGCTCAGGGTGTAACAGTTTTTTTTAATGATTCGATTATTCCCATTTTCATGCCCATCAGTTGTTTACTATACTAATTTTCTTATTGAAATAATCTTTTTATATTCTCCAATTTTGTTTTCTATAGTGAGCCCGTATCGCCCTCTCGACAGGAGCGACTGAACGGCTGAACGCTACACAAATTTATTCATTAGAATCGGCAGTATCGATGTCAGGAGCATTTTATGTTTCCTGCTATTACTTTTGCGCTACATCTAGGTATTGGAGGGCGTACTTGCTGTAGGTGGTACAGCAGGAATGGTAGTTGGATCGCGCTGACTTCACTTAGTTCTTTCCGTATCGCCATCTCGACAGGAGTGACTGAATGGCTGAACGATATACAAATTCATTCATTAGAATCGGCAGTATCGATGTCAGGAGCATTTTAGGTGTCCTGCTGTTACTTTGACGCTATATCTAGGTGTTGGAGAGTGTACTTGCTGAAAGTGGTACAGCAGGAATCGTAGTTGGATAGCGCTGACTTCACTAGTTTTTTTGAGTTTTGGAATGGACGAAATCGCTGGTCATTTGGTGGGTGTGTCTTGATACTAGCAGGAACGTAGGTCTAACGTTTCCAGGAGTGCGACGATAATTTTCATTGTTGCCCACATATGGGGATTCGACTTCTGGTAAACTAATTGTGATACGGGTTCCTCTTTGATATTTTTATTGATTAGTCGTTGTGGAGGCAGATCACAAACCTTTTAGGGATTTGAATGACCTATAAGACTGGTAAGTCACACCAAAGTGTTTTTACACAAGACCGGCATTCATTTTTGTTCTTTTTTTTATTCAGTTCAGATCAAGAGCTACAAAGATTTTGCGGAAAAATCACTTGGAGTTTCCTTTACTAGTGAAATTTGTTAATTTACCAGCACTTATCAGCCCTTGACCTTCGATACAAAACCGATATACCGAGACGATATTCTTCAGAGTGATTCTTATCTGTAGAGAAAAAGGATTACCGAGAAAAAACCCTTCTATGAAGGTAAGAATAATTTTCGTTTCCTTGTGGTGCATAATTATTTTTGTTTCATTAGCTTGATTATCTCAAGTTCAGTCGTGGGGATTCATGAGGTACTTACCTGATTTCGTGAATCGTTTTTAAAGATCACTAGATGTGAAATTTGCCGCCAATAATTTTCATGAAACCCTTTTCCTTGTGAAATGAAATACACAAATTTCTTGCAGCTTGGGATATGTTATTTGTGTTATGAGGATTCATTTCAAAGTTATTTGGTTTTATATACGAAATACCACAATTATGAATATATATTTTCCATCGTTTTCTGTTTACTGGGTATGTCAAAATCTTCTCTGAGTATATACATCCTCAGGACTTCTCTTAAGGGTCGTCCCTGACATGCCCCGGAAGGTTTTAAATCGCAATTGATTAGTTTCAAATCTCCTGTTTCTTTTGTGTGCTCAACTTTCAGACGATTTATACCTTAAAGTTTTGAATGTGGAAAATCTCAATATTGACACAAAAGTTGTATCCTTTCGAAAAACATTTTCTGGTCAAATTGTTATTATGATCCTGACTGAAATGTGAAGTTGAAACGTTGAGATTTTATAGGTTTCAATCAAAACAAATACAGAAATAAGAATTTTCGTCAATTCCTTAGTTCTTTTTTATAATTATGTTTGTTAGCAGGATCAGTATTTTTCGAAAATGACCATAATCATATTACGAATGTTCCTGAACAGACATGCAACTCAAATGTTTCCCACAATGACACTGGGACTCAAATTAAATTTAGTTCTTTATTTTTTTTTTATTCTATCGGGGGTACTTTTTCAAATTGTATATATAAAAAGCATTATTATGCGATTCGCTCAAGCTATACAAGGTAATACAGATATTCACCTACAATAGTATTGTTATCATCATGTTACTTTGATTTCACTTACATGGTGGATTTACAGTAATTTTTCAGGTGGAGGGTTATTTTTATTAAATTATTTTTATCTGAACATATAACGTATAGATTTCACTATTTCCTTTGAGAACACATTCTTATTAGAATTTATACAGGGTGATCAAGTGAATATTTGATAGTAACCAGAGTTTATATTGGGTGATCAAGCGAACATTTGTTAACAAACCGATTTTATACAAGGTGGGTCCGCGATAATTTTTCAAATAGGATATTATTTTCATTGAATTATTTTCATTTGTACTTTTAACGTATAGATATCTTTCTTTATTTCGAGACTACATTCTATTCGAGTTTATATTGGGTGATCAAGTGAACCTTTGATAACAAATCCCAATTTTATACAGAGTGATCGAGCGAACATTTGATAGCAACCCGAATTTATACAGGGTGATCAAGTGAACATTCGATAACAACCCGATGTTATACAGAGTGATCACGTGTTATTATTCGATCTGAAGATATTAATATCAAGTTCGGATTACTATTTACCAGGCTTACTAGGGGTTCATTTCACATGAGACTTTGTGGTTTTATTTCTTCCCTGAACGATTGTGAGATTACAGTACCTGATATTCTCTTTTCTTTTAAAGGGGTTTTTTTGTACTATCGGAACTTGACCAAGATCAATCCAAACGATATTTGAGGGATATTACTTGGAGCCATATCTACTTGGAGAGGGGGCAACCCAAATGATCCCGTCACGCAAGTACCTGAATGAAGGGTTGAAAATATACTATATTTCGCGGCATATTTCATAAGATTTACATAGAAAATACAAATTATCGTGATATTGTGGAAATTACATCGCGGGGTTAGCAACTTTTATCGACCTGCGCCTGAGTTTAAGCTTAATCTCTGGGTTATAGTGGGGTTCTAATTTATTTGGGAATTTCCACTATTTATGTGAATGATTTTTTTTTTCTGCATACTCGCCAATCTTCCTACATTCTTATATATTATTTATTTACTATACTGGTTACCTACTATACCGATTAATTATTACTGCTGCGTTAGTTCAATGAAATTACGAGTTTATCAGATATACGGATCTACATGCACCTTTAGTGTCGATTGTTGTTATCTGTGTATTTGTTATTTACATGATTAATATATAGTGAAAATTCTCTACAGTGTTATCCGTTCTACTTTTATACCTCAGGCTTTACATTTCATGGTTTGGTGTAGGACTTGAAAACCATCTTTTATTCTGGGCAGCTCGAATCATGTGGCGCCCTTGAACACCTTTTGATGAACCACCCCGTCTTCGCTGTGCTAGTGGCATTGTCCGGAATAAATAGTTATTGAAGTACTGATAGAGGAATTTCAATTAATTTTTTTATTTTTGTTTAAATTCAGTAACTGGGAATTAGGAGTGCCACAAGGGGATAGCCTCCCCAAAAGCCAGAATACTCAACATTCAACTTCATAGCTCTACTGGTTCTCGTTAATAATAGCCAACTTAGTTCTACGAATCAGCTATATTTACCACAGCAAAATGGTGGAAAATAATAACTTGACGAAAATATCATTAACGCCCAAATATGTGAGAATTTGTATAGAAAAACCAACCGTAATAAATATGCGAAAATAATATCAAGTGAGTTGAATAAAATAGCCACTCTCTCATAAAAATGAAAGATCTCCTACTGTTAAAAATGCATGTTTCGAGAAGCCAACAAGTCACCAAAATGTGAATCTTTAATTGTTTTGTACCTACACCACATCTCTTCCCAAATTGGAATCATCATATTTGCAGGTATCATTCCCAAAAGCCCTAGGTTCACTTTCAATACTCACCCGGTGATAAAACAACAGCCAAATTCAAAATTAAATCACTACTATTATTATAACAATGAAAAAAATATGGCCAATTTTATATTTAAATGATTATAATCATCCACTCATATTCGCCATCTAGATTATAATGAAACTACTGTCCCTTTGAAATAACAAAACGTTAATTATCATTACCTGTAACTTCGTTAATTACCTGAAGCGTATATCGAATAACACGGTGATACAGAAAAAGATATATATTTCAATCCAAACAAGCATTCCTTTGAAACGGAATAAGCACGCCCTAAGTTTATAACGAAACTGGTATTATTAATTGTCTTGGAAATATGTTGAAAATATATAGTGAAGCTATTTACTTGATACACAACTTAACACATCGACCCTACGCAAATTTACACATGTTTTAATTCCACCAGCATACCCTCACGGGAGTCGTTAACCAACCCTAATTATCACTAAGGCTGTTCAACACTGAATGAAATATAAAAATATCAATCCTTGTTTCTTCCCACGACATTATGAAAAATCCCTCGACTGTCCTGTGTCAGATCGTATTGTCAAAAACCAATAAATTTATCAACACACACAGATCGACGTTTTATATTTTAAAAATAATTTTGTGCACCGAAACCGTTAACAGAAAACGTGTTACGGAAAGTATTTATTTATGGGCCGCGGTGGTGTGCTGGTTGAATCCTCGCCTCATAAGCCAGAGAACGTGAGTTCGAATCTCAGCATTGCCATTGGTCTCGTGCATGGCATCACACGTATTAAAAGGTAAGGACTACGTCTTCCCCTAGCTCGCACAAGTCTCTGACTTTTGAGGGTTGCACGTAGGGGTGCAACCGGTTGACGGATATAACAATTTTAACAAAAAAAAATAATAAAAAATCTACAAGAAATGTGTATTCAATTTAAATTTTTTTGGGTCATTTTCTGTATAGTGTTACCGTTACAATCCGTATTCTATAAATTTTTTGTATTATTTAGTTATTGTTAATTTAGAGTTCACGAACAGTTTGTGTTTTGGAAATAATACAAAATGACCATCACTATTTTTTTCTATTGATCGGCTACATTCCTCAAATTGTAACAACCTTACATTTCTGTATTTCGAAAAATACTATGTAATTTTTCGGTTTCCTACCCACCTACCAAATTTGGTAAAATCTGAAAAAACCAGTTGCGATATAATACACCCATATGCTGAAGAAATGTTTCCTATTTAAAAATGTTTCAAACTCGATATTAAAAAAATACAAATATTAAAAAAAAAAAAATGTCATAGCTTGGTGCAAAGTGGCTCTAGTTCTCAAATTTCAAATCGATAGAGCCAAATGTTTTGCTAATGCACTTTTGTATTGCGATAAAAATTATTGCAAGTATAATTTTGCTATGGAATATTGAAACAAGAACAACTTTGCATCAGGTATGATGTAACATTTTCAGAATATTTGTATATTTTTGAAAATATTCAAGCACAAACTGTTTCTTTGGTATAGGTAGCAAGGAAACTGAAAAATAAATATCTGCTTCATATAATATATATATATCCAACTCATATTCTGTAATTTTTCCGAGAAATGTAAGAAATTTGATAGGTGTAACACAAAATAATGCTCATATTCGGAAAATATTTTTTTAGAATTTTTGATGATCCGTTTCAAAGTAGGTGAATAAACTTTTCGAAAATTTTTTTGAATAACTTTGTTATCACTCAAAGACAATAATAGGTTAGATTAACTAAAAAGAGCATATGAAATTGCGCCTATCTAGTTTAGTATTTAACTAGCAAATAATGGTTATGCATATTCAGTCATCATACTATTTCTATCATCGTTTCAAACAAGAATACTAGTTCGTTATATAAGTAACCATTTTTAGGTACCAAAACAAATGTATCCGATTATGGAAACAAATAGTAGTTTGTAGTTATTATCATATTGTTGCATAACAAAATTAGAAGTACATCAACAATTTTTTTGTTTAGCGATCATAATATTTAGAACAACAACAGAATGAGTAGTTTATTGACAATTTTTTGTTAGTTCAACAACTTAATCAAGTATAATAACTATTTGTTTGTTACCTGACCGTATTTTGTTTGGCATACCTGTTACTTTTTTTACTGTTTTGTATGTAACGAGTGTGTAGAGTCTGCCACGAAAGAAAAATTAATATCACAAATTGACAAATAAAAGCTTACATCAGTTATGAGTGGAACTCAGTAAATAAAAAAGTCATCCTGATAACACAGGTTTATATTGAAAGTACATTTAATTGTTTCTGAGATATCCACATTCAATTTAATATCAAAAATTCATCTGAGTCACAGTCAGAGAGACTCTACAACTTTGTGTCAAAATATGTGTGCAATGAAATTAAAACACAGGCTAATTGAAAATGATTATTATTATATAATCTAATAGAAATATAACATAAATAAATGTATGATACTTATACAGGAACAGGAAGTAATATCAACTTACATTTCAGTGGATCAAATAAATGACCAAATCCCCCAACTATTCAGCAACTTTTTTAAAGCCAAGTCTTCATCACTTAACACTGTTTCCACACATCCCGAAACATAATAAGGATTAATAATCGCATTCACAAACTCTGTATATTCACAATTATTGAAATAATTACTCACCAGAGTAAACTAAATTGAATGAAAAACACGAATGGAAATTGAGTGAAACTCAGAGCGACTTGCACCAACATGAACCATACACTTGCGCAGAATGTTAGAATCAATTCATCAAAGTGGATAGAGTGAAACATGTTCAATTTTTATTCATACTGAAAGGCAGGTTGATCATACAATTATGTTTGTTTGTTTGACAAATATGATAGTACAGCAAATTATAATTCTGTTATGATTTATATATGAACAAAAGTGTAGGTCAGTTATACAATTATATTTGTTTACCTGCCAATTACAATAGCACATCAAACTATAATACTATTAGAATTCATCTATAAACATAATGTAGGTTAGTTAAACGATTATATTTGTTCGTCTACTAATTATAACAGTACAGCAAACTATCATAATGTTGGAATTACAAATTGATAGTTGAAAACTTGGGAAATACAATTTTCAGTTAAATTTGACCTAAGTTCAAAAATTATTAGTTGGAAGACAAAATAATTGATTATATTGCACCTATGATTCAAGTTGATGTTAATTTTGTTCTGCAACAATGTTCCATTAGTCATTATGGCGACCACTTTTTCTTTGAATGTACCATTAACATTGTTTCATTCAACAAAATTAACGATATTGTTGCCGGAACATTCTTTTTCATTGAATTGACCTATCCTATTTCTTTGAGTGTAGGAGATATGGCACCTTCATCTAAATTTTTCCGTTTTTTCAATGAAACTTATGTCACGACCATGCTGGCGTGTCGTAGATTTTCATTCCATGTGTTGAATACTTAATAAGAAATCGACCTGCACAGGTCCCATTTTGATAAACCAAAAATATGGACTGGTCTTTAAAACGAGCGATTTCGTTGCTGTCACAACGTCCCCCTTTTTCTCCAGTCTAATGAAATTATCGTATGTATATTATTATTTATTCAAACAAAATATACAGCTTCCGTGTATGATTTCATATCGTGCACATGGTCTACCTGGTTCCTTACCCCTACCTGGTATTCCTCTCTCATATTTCGATCCAAGAAAGATATTTAAAATTTCATAAACTGGGTGTTTCAAAATTCAATGTCAAGCTTTTGGTGGCGGAATTTTCAGGTCAGAATAAGACTTTTTTTACACGCTTTTATTCAGCTTCTACTGTTTGTAACCGACTTCTTCAGACTCGATTATGATCCACTTTAAACGGACGGATTTAATGGAAACTTTGTACACTTATCAAGAACCGGTGACAATACAATAATTTGATGAGTTTGTCTCATTATCCTGATCAGGATCGCCAGAATTGAATAATTTGTCTCTGTTATACACTGTGTGAGAGCCTTCGCCATAATTATAAGTTTTTTCAAACTTTATTTCCTATAATCATGTATCTGGAAACGCTTCGTTACCGATTTACAAAGTGTTGGTTTCAATATTTTATTTTTTTTTCCTTCATAGCTACTCAGTTTTTGAGAAATTAAGATAAAATAGGTTACGTAGGGCTTACATCAACCAGCATGCCAAGTGATTGTGAGAATCTACAGGGAGATCTTTTTTCAGGGATCAAGACCTTTTTTTAACATTAAAATGAAAAACGAAGAATATTCATTTGAACATTTGGCTGACATCCATTTTGTTTATGGTCTGGCTAATGGTAACGGACTTGAAGCTTTAGATTTCCTAATCGCTAGCTTCCCAAATAAAACTTCAAAAAATTCCTATCAGCACCTCCGGGAATACGGCAGATTTCAAACTTCAAGGCACGATGCTGACATACCCTGACAAGCAAGCAATCCAGTGTAGATGAAGAGATTTAAATTGATATCGGTTGAAAATTTGTTATGAGTACTCGACAAAAAGCACGGGATTCAGATGTTTCCCATTCAACTGTCTAGAGGGTTTTACACGAAAATATGCTATGCCACAGCCGTCTTAATTTTCCGAGCCATGGTGGAGAAATTTGAAAACACGGTAATTGCGACCGACTATGCAACGAAATTATTCATTGTATTGTCGAATGGTGGAAGTTACCGTTAGTTAAGTAGATATTCTAGGGTGAATTATTTGTGTTACAATTGATGAATTAACGTACGATTCATGTAAAATAGTTGGCGAAATATTGGTAAAATCAAGTGTTCGATTTCCTACTGTCTTGTCTAATAGCTTTAAAAAGCTCATATATGGATTAATAATCACAATAATCTGCGGTTTTTCCTCTACAAATTCATTCAATGATATGTTTTTCCTGGTTTTCCAAATAAGCCGAGAAATTGACATCAATGAATAAATTAGTAGACATTCTCCTTATAGACCTTAATCGGAGAGGAGTATATCCCAGGGCTACGCTGACGATATCATCATAATGGTGAAGGGGAAATATTGGGGTTTGTGTGGATCTGATGATACGAGGTGTATGAGGGAGAACCTCAAGGTCTACTCCCAATAAACCAAAATTGTCCCTGTCACCAGAAAAAACTTTTGAGCCTAACGAATCTTTGGTGCAAGCTGACAGATGTCAGGAGAGTCCAAATATTTGGGTCTGAACGACTCGTAGTTCACCTGAAAAAAGTGCTGACAATGGCAAGGATATCATTAATGATGGCCAGGCGGCCCTTCGACAAAACATGGGGACTACGACCCAAACAATCGCTTTGGCTATACACAGCGATAGTGAGATCCTTGATAACGTATGGTGCCCTGCTGTGGTAGCCAAAGGCAGAACAAGTTACAACCAGAAGAAAGACTGAGCCTGCTCGAAGTCATTGGTGCAATGTCCAGCAAGCACATCGACAACTAGCCTGGAGGTGATACTGAACCTCCCTTCTGTGCATCTGCACATTATAGCGAAGGAGAGGATAGAAGCCTCAAGACCTATGTGGGCCATTCCAACATAATGGAGGTCATAAGAATCGACGCATCTGAGATGTCGTCGGACAAAATGATGCCAACCTACTCCTTTGATGGAACATTCACCACTATCATTCAAGATGGGGGAATCACATCAAAGGTCCTATCAGTGCTGTCAAAGGAGGAAATGTGGTACATAGATGGATGTAAGACCAACAATGGGGTAGGGTTGGCATATACAGGCAGAGACCGAGGCAAGACATTAGTCTGAGTCTCGGTACTCAAGCCTCCATATTCCAAGCTGAGGTTAGACCTTTTTCCGTCTGTACAAGGAGGGGTCCTAGAAACCAACCCATTCTCTCCGAAGGCGGCAATAAAGGCTCTGCAATCATGCAGACGTACTTCCAATGTGGATTGGGAGACTCATAAAAACCTCAACTATCTAGGAGCACAGAACAGTTTAAAACTTACAAGTCACAAGAGCATCCAAGGGAATGAGGACGCTGATGCCCTAGCAAGAGCGGGTACAGCAACAACTTTCATCTGACTAGAACCAGCCTGTAGTTATCCCATTTGGGGACATTAAGCAGGACACGAAGAAATTGGTCAAGAATCATCATCAACCTTTCTGGGAAGACGCTACAGGCAATACTCACTGGAAAATTATGGTGATGGGGCCTACTGACATATTTTCGAACTGAGCCGTAACTCCCTCAGGAAGGTGGTAGGACTAATAACAAATCACTGCACATGTTGGGTTTACACCAAGATTCCACACCATGCAGGTTCTGTGATGATGAGGACGAAACAGTCTCACACATATTGATTGATATTTTTGGACACTGTACTGCAGAAGATATTATTCCACAGGATAACCTCATATGAAATCTCCAGGAGTTCATCAGAAGATCCAGAGCACTCACGAGATAAAACTGACCGCGGAGAGCACAAAGATTCTACGCAAAACTACCTGTATGCCAGCCTCGCCGCATAATAATAATAATAATATACAGCGCGTCCAAGGTCCAAGGTTTGCTTCCTCGAGATTTTCCACGGCGCTTGCAGTTCTTCAGATTGATACTGCGCAAGTGTGCTGGGGATCCTGATATTTTATCTCGTATCCTTTTTACCTACGAAGATCAATTTACACGCGACATACCACACATAAATCAATCCACACATAATCAGGCAATCTTGACACCTGAAACAGTTCAGCGTAAGCAAATGGGCAGGAGTAGTAGATGATACTTCAATTATGAAACCAAACCGTAAGAAACACTTCACGAATTTTAGAACGCATACGGCAGTTTATGAGAATAATAGTGGAGGGTTCTATCGCAGAAGGAGGGGGGCATAGGTTATGTTCAAGAAAACTTGTAATTTAGAAGTTGTTTCTCCCCTTTTGTTAAAAATTTCAATTAAATAACAATTAATAACAAAAAATTCACCAGTGGCGCACCACAAAAAAGTTTATGGAGCGAAGAAGGAATGGACCTCTGAAAAAATACCTCCCTGTACATTCTTACAATCACTCGGAATGCTGGATAATGTAAGCCCTAAAACGTAACCAATATTTCCAGTTTGATCTTGAAATGTTGAAACTTCAACGCTCTCTAGATCGGTAACGTAGCGTTTGCGTACATGTGTTTATGGAAAGAAAAAGTCTTATTTTGACCTAAAAACTACACACCTTAATTCCTGATACTGAGTTTTGAAACACTCTGTATTCAACTGTTTTAGTTTTATGCACTTTGTTATTATGAAGGTTTGAAATGAAATTCATGTCAACTCTTCCATTATGGAATATTCCATTATTATTATATGGCGCAGTTTATTGACACCTTGTTGCAAAATATCATTTATAATTCAATAATTTATTAAAAATATGAAACAATTAATCTGTTTTCATTCATAACACTCTTTCTTTTGTACCTATTTCGAGTCCCCAAATACATATTTTCATGAAAAATGCCCAAATCTATCAGTCTGCCTGACCTCGTCAGAATGTGTATACATTAAATAATCAATTGGAGATTGTTATGAGTATGGTTTATATCTATAAATAGAGGTAAATTTGAAAAATGTTATCTGAAAGAGCATGTGTATCAAACAGCTGTGAGGGTCAAGGAAAAAGAAGAGTGGTACTATCATTTGAAAATGTGAGGTGATCTATAATATTTCATATCCACATAAATATCAAGACTGATCGTTGTTTCCGGCGTAAGGACACAACCTATTGAAGTGGACTACCCTGGGTTTTCCTTGTGGTGGTTTATAGATTCAGTGGACGAGGTCGTTTATCTTCTTCCTAATCTTGTACGGACCTTCCCACGAGTTACGCAATTTCGGTCATAGTCCACGGCGACGTTTGGGGTTGTACAGCCAGACTAGGTCACCTCTCTGATATCCACCACCATCGGACTTCATTCTGTCGCTCGCTGGCTCTAATCTATATAAGTTAAATTACCAAAATTGACAAACATAATTGCAGAAACACTATTAATAGCGGCCTTGCTAAAATTCACGATGTATTAAACTAAAATTATTATTGCAAAGTAATCAATAGGTTTTCAGGGGAGATAAGCCGCGAGGTAGGTGCTCCCCTCTCGATGGGTTATGACCCTATTATTTCTCGCTTCATTTTCTTATTATCATATGGCCATCAGCCTTCTCTTGTATTCACAAACATTCTCCAAGAAGCCTGCTCATTTCAGGAGCCGGGGTGGTGGTGTGTCCTCTTAACACCTCCTTTTTTTGTCTCTGGCTCTATGGATGTTCAAATGGAGTCTTTCGTTGATGTCGTCCATTCTCTGTCATAGTTTGTTGACGTAGTTCTTTCTTGCAGGGTTTTGTCCTGGTGGTGTTCCAAACTTCAGATCACAGGGAAGACGCAGCGGAGATACTGGTCCCAATCTTTCTGGTGGTCAGAGACTACCTTAGACAGGTGGCAATTTATCGTCTTATTCATCTGCTCCACCATTCCATCTAATTGCGAATGTAGAGCTGTGGTTCTCGTCTTCCAGATGTTCAGCATCTGACACATTTCATGAAACAGGTTTGACTCTCGAAATTTCTGCCCTGGAGCCGTATGTTTGAATTTTAACGCGTGCGATATCAATGTTATATCTCTTTCCAATACGCGGTGTGTGTATCGCTCTATGTCACTTCAAACGCATGAAAACGATTTCGCATGAACTCAAACGTATGGTCCCTGGTCCGAATGCAACTCCAGCGAAATAACGAATCGACATATCGACTCCTTCACCAAGACGTCGGCGAAGCTGATGGCTTCTCGGTTGGGCCAGGCATAGGCTTCTGCCCACTTATCGAAGTAATCCATCGCCACAAGGATGTACTTATTCCCGTGGTCAGATTGTGAAAACGGACCAGCGATGTCAATGGAGATTCTTTCAAATGGGCTGCCTACATTGTACTGACGCATTTGGGCTTTGATTTTGTTCGAGGACCATTGCTGGGAACGCATACAGCACACTTTCTTCATCAGTCCTGGACGTCATCTTGACAGCTAAAATTTGATAAAAATTGTTAAAAATTGTTAAAAAAAAAATTTTTTTGTTAAAATTGTTATATCCGTCAACCGGTTGCACCCCTACGTGCAACCCTCAAAAGTCAGAGACTTGTGCGAGCTAGGGGAAGACGTAGCCCTTACCTTTTAATACGTGTGATGTCATGCACGAGACCGGTGGCAATGCTGAGATTCGAACTCACGCTCTCTGGCTTATGAGGCGAGGACTCAACCCGCACACCACCGCGGCCCAGTTAAACCGTTGTCGCAGTTTCTGGAGGGTCTTCGTCGATCTCAGATGTCCTCTGCTGACCCCATCATAAATATCTCGGAGCACTTCCCGTCTCCTGCTCCCGGGTACTACTGTCTGACGCTTTTCTTCCCCGTCATCCTCGGACTTCACCATACCGTTCAGGACTCCATTTATCAGGGTAAGAAAGTTCTATTGGGCCCAGTAGGATTTAACGGCTGGCGAATAAGTCGCTTTTTCCTGCCGTATTGGTCTTCGATTACTCTTCTTCTAGCCAGTAACTACACCAAGATCTGGATCTTTCTCTTGGTCTTCCTGGATCTTGTTGTCATTCCAGTTATCATCTACTGCGGTGGTTCTAAAAATTGTCGACTCCTTCTCTGCTCGTCGGCAATGTGAACAGTCATCTGGGCATGGACTCCGCGATAGAGCATCTGCATTTTTATGGTTTGTCCCCGCTCGATATTAAATCTCGAAGTCAAATTCAGAAAAATAAACAAACAGATGGACAAGATAAAAATAGTAATATCTACCCCTCCACAATGGTATGTAATCTCCAAAATTTGAACCTCAATGATAATTCTCCAGAATATTTTCGCATGAATTCAGAAGCATACTGTATATACCGCTCGCAAACAAAAACTCGTTCTAACTAATTTTGTATGTACCCGGCGGGATTAGTCCTTGAGTTATTCACCCCTCTCGTTTCTTCATGTAGTTTATATCATGAAACCCGTAAATATCCCCAGTTAATCCGAATGATAAATAACTTGTACAAGCCTAATCAATCTTCCTCTTCAGGGATGCTTATCTGGCCTAGAGGAATGATTCTTAAATGCTCAAGTTTAATGCTTTCATATACCAGCTAATCTTGCTGTGAATTTCAGTGTGCGTTATTCGAAAGTTCTCTCGTTAATCAAAAGAGTGGAGGATTAGCCTTTGTTTCCAAGTTTGAGTAATATGCTAGTGACAGCTAGAAGTGAGGGTTGCTTTCCCCTCGTATCTGCTGACTGAAATATAGTGGTAGTGATTATTTCAATGTAAAAACTTGTTGCAAAGGACCAGGGACCGTATGTTTGAGTTCATGCAAAATCATTTTAATGCGTTTGAAGTGAGATAGAGCGATACAAACACCGCGCATTGAATAGAGATATAACATTGATATCGCACGCGTTAAAATTCAAACATACGGCCCCTGGTACGGAAGCGTAGAAGGGCCATGTGAATTTTTTATTTTATTTTACCGATCGATAATAACGCTTAACAAAGGCGTATTACGAGATCAAAGTCGTAATTGTCAAAAGTACGACTTGACTAACTGGTAATTCCGACTTACTAAATTGTAATTCCGAACTACTGAAACATAATTACGAGATCAAAGTCAGGATGGATATCTTCAATGCAGACGAAATTACTTATATCATATTCCGGGTGTCCCAGTATACATGCTCCAATGAATTATCTCAGCCATTTTAAAAGATAAAAATTTGAAAATTTTATGATCTTCATCAATTCGTTCAAGGAACCTTTAACTGAGAAACACAAAAATTGAAAGTCACTTCCGGTTTGATCGAACGATTATGATAATCACATCAACACTACCATTAGAGCAATGTATGAAATGTTGATTCAGTTAAAGATGTTCTGTCGTGGAACATGAAAGTTATTTATGCCACAAGAAGTGCAAAAAGTTGGGGTTTATTGCACTCGACGTGAAATTGTCCGACGAGGCCGTCAGGTCTTCCGGTAGGTTTTCCTATAGCTGAAAAGTGAATACACCACCGAAAACATCAGTAAGTCGCCCCGGAGCGCAACGGCAAATAATAATAATAGCCGTCCTCTACCCGCACAGGCTATGCCTTTGGGTACACTTTATGAGTGTTTATGAGGGAGTATTATTATATTATTATCATTGACAAGGAAATGTTTGACCACGCAGCATCGGCGAAAACCTCTACTAGCCGATGAACAAGGCAGTGCACATGAGCACGAGAGAGCAAAAAAGGCAGTACCGATTATTATTGATGAGTTATGAAAACTACACCTTTTTCAAATGTAATTTAGAAAGTGTAACTTGAAATTCAGATTAGTAAAATGTTATTCAGAAAATATGACATGTAATTCAGAATTGTTAATTGGATTTCAGAAACCGTAACATGTAATAATTTAGAAAGTGTAACTTGAAATTCAGATTAGTAAAATGTTATTCAGAAAATATGACATGTAATTCAGAATTGTTAATTGGATTTCAGAAACCGTAACATGTAATTCAGATTAGTAAATTGTATTTCAGAAAGTGTAACTTCAATTTCGGATTAGTGAATTGTTATTTAGAAAGCGTCAGTTATAATTCAGAAACCATCACTTGTAATTCAGAAACCGCCAAGGACTCAATCAAGGAGTATGGTTTCCGGGCTTTGGGGCCGTGTTCGGTTCACCTCCGTGAAAGCGGTTTCTATGGACGTTTCGCTCACAACTGCGGTGAGCATCAGCGTGAATTTTGTCTTCTCGACGAGCGACATAATACTCATCAGTATAGGACAAAATCCACGCTGAAGATGCTCACTTCAGTTGTGATAGAGAAACGTCCATGGAAACCGCCTCCACGGAGGTGAACCAAAGCTCGGAAACCATACTCCTTGATTATACTTCCAGCCGTGAAAGCCTTCATTCTATGCTCGTCAAGGACTTGATAAGTAAGAATTGGAAATGGGAGAACAATAAACTACAGCTGGTACTCTCTGGATAACAATTTACGCTTTCTGAATTACAAGTTACACTATCTGATTATCAATTCACTAATCTGAATTACAAATTACATATTCTGAAATACAATTCACTAATCTGAATTACAAGTTACAGTTTCTGAATTTCATTTCACCAATCTGATTGTCAATTAATGTTTTCTGAATTACAATTTATTATTCTGGATTACAAATTATACTTTCTGAAATACATATTACACTTTCTGAAAAAGGTGTAGTGTTTATTAGACAAAATTTTTCGATGGAGTCATGACCATCTCAGATGAAGTTGTTTTCTTTTAATATCTGTGGTTTCAGAAGAGCAAATCATAACAAATTATACATCAATGAAATCAGAATGAGAATCACAATTTTTCTGTATAAAAAACCAATATGGCGCCCATAACGGAAAAAAATTTTGATGATGATTGCCAGATGACGAAACGTCGGATAGTGAATCTGAACATGAAAACGTGTAGCTGAAATAAAGTATCAATGAAAATATATGTTGGGTTTTGAGCTATATTATCAAATAACGCTAGAAAAAAATAAAAACGAAAATTCCGATTTTCAGTTTTTTCCGGATATTTTCGGTAATACTCGGAATTTTACAAGTTTCAAAACAGGATTTTGTTAAGCAGAAAAAAACGCAAATTGGCCCAATCAAGCTTCGGCGTATCTCCTGTAGTCTAGGAGATCCCAATGGTGGGGGTCGAATTTGAATTACGTTGTATAGTTCAATAAAGTTTTGTTTTTTGCATGAACGTTTAAAAGGAAATATTTCTCACTTTTAATCGTCAATCGTCAATAAAAAAACCTTCCTCTAGTTGAAATCAACTATGTAATTTACCAAACGTCAAACAAAGAATGAATAGTAAAAGAATCAAAGAATTTCAAGGAAAGGGGGCACAAGAATATAATAGCTAAAGCATATGTTCGAAATGTTTACCAACTGCTTCTACACATCTTTCAGCTCGGTGGAGTAGTTCACGCGAATTAACACTTCTCAACGTCAGCATTAAGGGCTCTACATTTATTCCTTTTTTGTTTTTTAGATCTTTCAAATCAATAGGAGAAGTGTGGTACACATGATTTTTCAAATATACCCAAAGGAAGAAATCTAGCGGTGTTAAATCTGGAGATCTTGAAGGCCATCTTATCGGTCCGTGTGTGCCGATAATACCATCTTCACGTGCCGTAGCTATCCAAGCAAGAATCACAAGTCTCCCCTCGTAATCTGTGGGTAGTAGGTAATCCTTGATATAGATATATGGGGATCAACAACTACCCTTCATAAAATTGCAACAGTATGCTCTTCGTCCGTAGCATTTTTTCTTTTGAAGACAGTACGCTTTCTATGAAATGATCCACTTGTTGCCAAATTCGAAGCCAAGCCTGTGAAATACATACCGCTTGCCATTCGTCTATCAAGGTATTTCTCTCTGTAGGCACGTAGGGCATCCCGACGATTATTTTCGCATTTTCCATCAATCAGTATCGTATCCATTTTTTTTTAATTAGTGAAGTTATCATCTTTTTCAGATATTCATTGTTGTTGGTTAGTTTCTCTGACACGCACAACTATTCAGAGTTATCAACTGTCAAAGTTACAAACAAATGTATTCAAATATTTTCCATGGCAAATTAAGGTTTTTATTTAAGAATTATTAATTCTTCCAGTTCTACTACAATCATAATAATTTGAAATTTGACGTCATCTTCATCATCTCGAATGAAAAATTGTTCATGAATTATCAATTATTATTGAAGTCAATATCAAGATTACACAAAATATCGTAGCCTACTGCAATTTATTCAATTTGAAATTTCAGTTGTCGTTTTCTTCATGAAATCAAATGTAAAATACAAAGTGTGAAACATCGTTGGAAAGATAATTTTGTGTAGAAATCAAAAATTACAAAAAATATACAGAGTGCTATTTGAAATAAAAAAGCCAGAGTCACTTACGGTCAAACCGGAAGTGACTTTCAATTTTCGTTTTTCTCATTTGAAGGTTCCTTGAACGAATTGGAGAGCATAATATTTTAAAATTTTTATCTTCCGAAATGGCTGAGATAATCCATTGGAACAGGTATACTGAGACACTCACCAAGGAAATACAGCAGTGGTATCAAACATAGAATACTACCGAAAAACCAAACGAAAACGATCGTGTAGAAGAACAATCAACTAATGAAACCGTTTATTACACCACCGAGATAATTTTAAATCACCAAGGCGTTTTGGAATATGAGATTTATAATGGAGTGGTTCTGAAAACTTCGTCAGTATACTTCTTTTCTGAAGAATTAGGTCTTATATCTCGCTATTACGTTTAAGTTAGTAGGAATTACGAGATAGCAAGTCGTACTTTGATAATTAATAATAATAATACTCCCTCATATATAAAGACTCATAGAGTTATGAGTCAGTAAGTCGTAATTTGACTGTTACGACTTTTATCTCGTAATTACGTCTTAAGTAAGTAGTAATTATTTTTAAAATCATATATGAAAATCACGTGGCGCTTATACGCTTCCGTAACCATCAGGCAACAGCCATTTTGAAAAATTGTCACCGGCATATTTTTCTGAAATTTCAGTATTTTGTAGAGTTAGTTTGACCTCCTCAAAGACGTGTCCATAGGCATAGCTCAATTCTATGACTAGTTTCAAAAATACAGAGTGTTAAGAAAACACCTTAAATGTAAATGTTCTTGCGACTGATATTGCTTGTCATTGATTTCTGACTAGTGTTAAAAAGAGGTGTTTGGTCACCTGAAATGTTTATCATTTGTTTGTGTCAAAATTAAATTTTGATGACAAGTCATCCATTATTATCAAGGATGAATTTTTAAATGGAATGCAGAAATTTCTTAATCCGATAATAGAGCATGTTTCAATTTGCCAATTGAACTGTATTCTATTCGACTTTATTATTATATTTACAATCTAATGAATTTTATAGCATGTACTTCTTATCTCACTAGTATTAGTATTTTATTCGATGTTGTACTAGAATTATTTTATTATTTACATTTTGTCTTCTTTTTATACAATGTATATCATCTGAAAAAAATTAAAACCCATTGAACTTGGGATGGCTTGAAAGCTTTCTGTATTGACCTTACCTTAGGACTGATGAAAAGAAAGGGTGGATTTGTTTCTTCCTTCAATATATTGAAAATGGTTTCAACTATCCGGCAAACACTATATCTGAAAATAAATGGTTGGCATTGAATCTCAGTCCGGTAGTAGGTATTTTATGTGAATTATTTTTGGAAAATATATTCTTCGTCTCATTTCATAACGCATCAATCAACTTTTTCTGTTGCAGATCAATTCTTAGGAGACATAGCATTACCGCTATTCGACCAGACTCCAAAACGGAAGTATAAAGACATCCAACAAGAAATTGAAAAATACAAGCAAGATATTCTAGATGGCCTCCAAATAGAAGAAGAAGGGCTTCCGGATTTTTTACGAAAGAAAACGAAGCAATCCTCGTCGTTACCTTCTGAAAATTACAATGACCCCTTCGATAATTTATCGATAGATACAGAGCATAAAAATGGACAAGTTTTGAGGACTTATTCAAATATCAATACTAATGCAAAATCAGAAGAAACTTTTTCTGCGAAAGGCAATGGATTCAATCGCTCCGAAGATTATTTTGAGAGTAAATCCGAAATTACAACAGAGAAAACACCAAAGAAAATTGAGAAAACTACGCTAGAAAGAAAGAAGAGACATGGAAGTATGTGGCGAGAACGGGTTGGGTAAGAATAAATAGAAATCATATCCATAACAAACTGTGCCCCACTTTGAGCAGCACCGTATTTTTCCATATCTAGTAATTAATGACATCTACAATTCTGATTATTCGTTTATTTCATTGCACTAAAACAGTGATTTTTTTGCGGAAAACTAATGTTCTCAACACGTCAAGAACGCTCTTATTTTGTGATTGTTTCTGTTGAGATTAAACGTTCCATGAATAAAATTAATAAAAAAATAATACTCTGATATTAATAATATTTTCGCGTCTGTTGTATACACTAGGAATGAATTGTTTTTCAAGTCTAATTATTCTGAAAATGGATACTTGGAATCAAATTTTAACGTTTTCTGCTCTTCCTATACAATTTGGTAGTTCCTATAATTAGGTATATTTTGATTATTGAAAAGAAATGATAAAATATTCTGAATCAAAAATGAATTTGTTTAAAAAATAATTTTTCAGATCACAAACAAATATAATCTCCTCAACACTAAGTGATATTCATTTGTCATATTTTAGTATTATTCAGTAATCCTCCATTATTTTCCATTCATTTAAGAATTCTTAGATACTTCAGAATGTTTACGTTTTCTGCTTTCTGTTTAAAATATTTGTCGATGAGGCAAGTTACTTTTGCACGAATAAAGAATAATGTAATTGTAAACATTTTTAGCAATACGCATAATTACTGTAAACGTCATATCTGTCATTTTGTTGAGAAATGTCATAGCCCTGAATCCAAACAAAGAAGTCGTATATGGCGTTTTGCATTGGTATTATTTTGGAGTGGTGTTTTTTCTATTCCCCTTAGTTCTTGATACCCTGTTGGTCAGGATATTATTATTTTCATCTCTAGCAGTGGATTGTGCACAAAGGGAATTATATATTGGTTGAATACAGGTACATATCAATAAAAAAGGCATATAACCTACAAACATTCATTATTTCTGAAGCATATATGAGTTTGCTATTCGAGTTACGATATTTCCAGAATGGCTGACCACCAAAACTCACTCGGCACAGTGCAAAACTACATAAGAAACAAATGTTTGGATTCAGTTTCGTGACCTACCCCCCAACTCTGACGTCACAATAATGCAGCGTATAAGTTTGAGTTTAGGATGGCAATAAATATCGTGATATCAAGTTTTACTAAAACTTTGTCAAAGAAAGGTACCCTTGTAACTATTTTTCCACTTCTGCTGAAAGCCCAGAGAGTTCACAAAGTAATGATCAAACCTGCCGTGAAAAAACAACCCTTCATATCTCTACTCTCTAACTCTCTATCACTCAGGTCTCCTAACTAAAAGCTGATAGCCCTTGGGAAATACCATCATGATGGCTATGGAAGTAACACGACATTCACATTTTCAAATAACCTGACAGATAATGATTGTTCTTTAATATGTTTTTGGAGCAATGTCTATGTAACGAAATCTCATTCTCTCGGAGATAACAGAGATTATAAAAATCATTGGTGATGATACAAGGTTATCAAGAGAAGCAGACATTGAATTCAATAGGAGGTATCTACAACAGTGACGACTAAGGTTCAAATGAATTCAATAGGAGGTATCTACAACAGTGACGACTAAGGTTCAAAAAGGTATTTTTCAATTTGGAGGCTGCTTTTGACTTTGCGAAAACAGTGTCCATATACGCAGCACTAATGACCAGAGGAACACCTCACTCCTCACTCAATGGTCAGCTGAGTTGTATAGTCGCTAACGCGAAAAAAGGTCGCGTTGTCACGGGAAAACATCAGATGGGGTGCCATTGTGCAGGGGGATCTGCCCCCAGGGAAGCTAGGCACTACATCGATAGTGCCAATCTAGGCACTACATCGGTAGGGCCTAGTCATGGATCAATGCTTTGGTGAACTCACAGATGAAGTTTTTGAGGCACAAGCATACGCGAACGATGGAGTGGTCTTAGTTAGCGGACGAAGTCGTTTGGAACCGTACGCAGTTCCCCTCTAGAATAATTGAAATGTGATGCGGTGGAAAAGAGTTGTATGTAAGTCTGACAATAACAGAGATGATACTACTCACCAAATGGAGGAAAACTGAGCTGAGGCCACCCACCTTGTTTGGTTAAAAGCTGGAGTAAGTCCAACGGGTCAAATACTTGGGGGGTGCTGGAGTCAAAACTTTCACAGACGGTTGTACAAAGTTCGGTAGCAATCCTATTAAGTTGAGGCTATGGTGGACTATTTGAGGATGTGAGACTCGGGAGTCTGGGTGAACGAATAAGTGATCACAGGTCATGTGAAAAAACGCACAAATTAGACTGCGATGTGATAGAAAGTTCACTCTCACTATTCCAAAGTGAGAACAATGGGAAGGAAATACGGTATAGTTTCGACACTTTTATAAGAATGGGGATATGCTCTTGAGGAACCAGCCGAAACGAAGAAGTTGTAAGAGTCGATGTCATCGACCAAGAACTAACTTCTTTGATAGAACTTACATCACCATCAAAAAATATTGGGAAGTCACATCAAAGGCCATACCAATGCTGTCTAGAGGGCAAGCAATGAGGTAGGGGCTGAAATACAAAGGGAGAGACCAAGCTCCGATACTCAAGCCTTTATATTCCATGCCGAGGAAATGACTATTTTCGTTTGCACGAGAGAGATTTTAAAAAAGGGTTCTAGAAACGCTTCGACAGGAATGCGGCAATAAAGGCCCAACTATCATGGAGTTTTCTTACAGATTAGTTCAGTAGACACAAAAAACTCAATAACCTAGGAGTACAAAACATATTTAAACTTGTGAAAGAATACGGGGTACCCTTCTCTCTAAGCGTTTCCATCAAGTGGAAAATAAAAGGCAAAACTCAGTCAGAAAACAACTACTTCCCTGGCTAATACCACGACGGACATTGAACTACATCTGACAGATATTTGTGCAACTTTCTTCCCACATTTGGCTGGGAATGACCACCTGCAGACATGCATGTTTCGAGGTTTATTTTCTCTCATCAGTGACAGGGTAGGTCAGACAACATTATTATTGTCCTGTCCCTGCGAAATGAATAATGAATAATGTTGTCCGATCTACCCTGTCACTGATGAGAGGCAATAACCCTCGAAACATGCATGTATGCAGGTGGTCATTCCCAGCCAAATGAAGGATAATCTCCTGTTTAATTACAAGACAAGCACTTTGCAATTGGGTCTTCTTGGAAGAACGTTGCACAAACATCTGTCAGATGTAATTCAATGTTCGTCGTGGTATTAGCCAGGGAGGTAGTAGTTTTCTGACAGATTTTTGCCTTTTATTTTCCACTTGGTGGAAACGCTTAGAGAGAAGGATGCCCCGTATTCTTTCACATTGTTGATACCTCTCTGGCACAATATATTCGAACTCGTTCGAATTTTTACAGTTTTAAACTTGTCTAGGCACCAGGTCATAGAGGCATTCAGGGAAATGAAAGAGTAAATGCTGTAGCAAGAGCGGAGCAGCAACAGCTCTTATTGAATCAGAACTAGTCTGTAAATAATCATTATCATTCTTCCTGAGAGAATGCCTGAGGCGATACGGAAAAAATATGATGGGGTCAACAGATCGACTATCAAGATACCTCGAACTGAGCTAGAACTCTTTCAGGATGGTGGGGGACTCTTGACAGGGCACTGTCACCTGAAAAAACATCTGCATCTGCTGAGGATACACCAAAACTCCACACTATGCAGGTTTTCTGATAGGAACCTCCCACATATTGTTCGAATGTTTTACATGAGGATGGATATTTTCAAACACTGCAGAAACTATCATTCCACAGCGAATCCTCGTGAGAAATCACATGAGGTTCAACAACAGATTCGAAGTACTCACAAGATGTATCTAACGGCGGGGTGCAGCACTACCTGCATTTCGGCCGATGGCCAGCCCCGCTCAATTATGAAAATAATGAACAAATTAGGTAGACACCTATCACTAACAGGCATAGAAGACCGCCCAGCTTGCCGCAAATGTGAATGCGGCAAAGAACTTCATTCCAATTTATCGATGAGTGTCAGGGATATGGGAGGCTAAGATTTGAGATATTTAGAGTTGAAACCTTAATTAGAAGGTCATGAAGGTTCGGAAAGGATTCGGTGAAGTAATGTGCAGAGCAGAGGAAGGCGAAAGGAGCCTGTGGGGGTCTATTCGCCTGGCTGCAGTAGCAGCCTATCTAAAATTACTACTACTACTACTACTAAATGCCGAAAGGTGAAGTGAAGAGGTCTCTGAACGAATAGGTCCATAAATATCAACAAAACATCTGGAAGAACATACCGAGACAATAGACCATTCATCAAAAAATTAGTTGCCAAGTCTTTCTGAAGACGTGTTCTGACAGGCACAAAGTTTTATTGATCAGCAATTTTCATCGGATTGACAAGTCTCAAAAATAATATTACCATTGAAAAGTCGCATTACAACAGTATAGGCATATATTATTTCCACAATCTAGCGTGCACAATTTGAATCGAGCGATTAAACATGGAAACTAACATTCTAATGGATTTTAAAAAATATTAAAAAAGCACATTCAGATAGTTTTCAACTAATTGAGTAAAATTACAAGACAACATAGATACATAAGCTGAATTCGCCTTCATATACCTAAACAAAAGCATTTTCATTTGGCATGAACTTTGATCTCAACTCACATAGGTACAAAAATATATCGAATATGAATCACTGCTACAATAAAACGGCGTATATTTTGAAAAATCACATCAATTCACATGTGTATATCACTTTGAAATCATCGAAAACATTAGTTGCCTTGAACTAATTTCTGAAGAGAAATGTAAAACAAAGTTCTTATCTGTGAATAAACATAATTTGTATTCGTATGATAAATTAATCAAATATTGATTAACTCATCTATAATATGCCTATTTGAAAAAATAATAATACAAATAACCGCAAAATATTGGAATATTTTTTCTTCATTGTAAAATTGCGACACAGTGTTGATCACCCCGTAGGGAATATTTCCCTTTAAAGAATATGGGTAATATTTTACCTTTTAAAATAATGAAAAGCCCAATTACTTCTCGAATAAACACTGTTTATTTTGACACTGATGTCATCACATGTCATAAACAAACCATTGTTTTTATACAGCGTGACTCACTGTCGATGGTGGGTTAGACGTTTATGGAAAACGCAACGCAGGATTTAACAAGTAATTTAAGTTTTTTTAATTAATCAAATTTTTAAAATCGCTCTTTATTGTTAATTCTTAAACCACTTTTCATTTCACTTGTGTAGAAAGCGTGAAATGACAAAGAGTTATGGTCGCAAGTTTACAAACCCAAATGCGAGCAAATGAATTTTTTCTTATTTTTTTTTAATTATTGGGTGAAACTTTGTTGAGTGTATTTTATACAGTGTCAACGTTGAAGTACGCATCATATGTTATTTTTCTCAATATTCAGTTATTGCAAATTTAGAGTCCATGAACAGTTTGTGCTTCGAAAATAATGCAAAATAACGCTTACGATTCCTTCGTATCGATCGGCTACACTTGTCAAATTTGACATTTTTTCAAAAATATTACAAAAATGTTGAGTTATTTCTCAATATTTCGAAAAATAAATGAAAAGGTATATTATTTTTTTGTTTCCTACCCACCTACCAAATTTTAACCAGTTTGAATAATCTCGGTAAACTCTAAAAAAGAAACTGTTGATATGTAATACACTCATCTGCTGGAGGGATTTTCTAATTGGATATTTTCAAAAAACTACAAAAAAAATGCTAAAAAAAATTGACATGGCCTGATGATAAGTGGCTTTAGTTCTCAAATTTCGGATCCATTTCCAAATCAATAGACCTGAAGTTGATAATTCATTCTTTAGAAATTATTTTTCGAAGTTATCCAAATAAATTAATCAGGTTGCTCTGGTGTGCTTTGAAAAGAATGTAATAATAGAAAAAGCAACAATTATTTCATGATAAACATTTATTAATTATAAGGCGATTCAAATGATAAGAACTTGATGTACAAATGTGGGTTGGATATATCTAGGAATGTTTCAGGGTGGCCAAACGAGGCATCACCGAAGGTCTTATGTACAAGGCGGACAAAATTTGAGTTTAAATCGTCCCAGGCCGGGTGCAAAATAGTATGTTTTCAACGAGACATGAAAATACAGATTTTTTTGTGAGGCGACAGTTTGTCCACGAGCGAAGCCGAGCGGAACGAGTGTGGCAATCTCACGAAGAAAAAAAAACGTAATTCATCTCGAGTATGAAATGCTATTTTTTCTACGATAGATGTTGTTTATAAAATTAGAGTCCATATCAATTTTAGTCATCGTTTAGAAGTGACGTTCGTTTGCTGATTCAAATGCCAAGTAGTGAGATTAACTGTCATTATTGTCAAAAATCCATCAAATTGTTTGAAGTATATTCCCATCGGGTCGCTTGATAATTTGCTTCATTTGCTTCATTTCCATCTCTAGAGTGAAAAACTATCACTTTCATGTAGGGTATCCGGTTGAAAAATGATCATTTTCATATACATCAGAAGAAAAAAAAATGTTTCTTACAAAAGAATTCTTCTTAGCTCAAGAGCACCTAGATTAATGATTGATTTTTGAGTATAAATTCAGCAAATGATTGTGAAATTGAATCAACAAGAATTTGATAGAAAATTGTTTTCAAAAGAATGTTGCTATGTAGAATATTGAAATTAGAGCCACTTTGCATCATGTATGACATAGGTAATTATTTTAGCTTATTTGTATTTTTTGAAAGTATCCAATTAGAAATATTTTTTAACAGAAAAAATCCCTAAGCAGATGAGTGTGTATTAGGTACTTCTCAACTGGTTTTTTCAGATTTTACCGAATTTGAATTTGCCGAAATATTAATTAAGAATACGCGAAAAAAATCAAAGTTGTTCAAACTGCTTCAAATGTGGTAGGTGAGTAGGGAAACGAAAAATAAATATTTTTTTTCATATTATATTTTTCGAAATAACGAGAAATAACCTGTAAATTTGTAATTTCATAGAAAAAATATCAAATTTGACAAGTGTAAACGATTGACAGGAAGAAATCGTAAAAGTCATTTTCAATTACTGAATAATAAAAAACATATGATGCGGACTTTAACGGTGATAGTGTATATTATTTTTATCGTAAGAATTATTAGTTGCATTTCATTTCATTTCATTTCATTCAGTTATAATTTTTGATCGTAGAGAAAGTAATCGTTACTCGATTAAAATGATAATTTGTAATTCTTGTGGTTCCCAATCGAATCGAATTGTCATTTTAACATTGTTAGAAAATATACTCTTCTGCATCATCTTCGTGGGATAATTTTTCACTTTGGGTGACGTGACCTAAAACAAACAAGAATTATAAAATACATACATCTTCTATCAGGTACCTTCGAAAAATGTGAATGTCTATTCAATGAATATTCATATTTTGCCATTTTCTCTTCTATAACATTTTTTTTTTCAGTAATCAAATTGCTGATGGAACACCAGAGCTGAACTTGGATGGGGAAAGAAAAAATTACATACCATACGATAAAAATCAAAACCTCATCAGATCCACCAGAGCAGCCACAGCCCGGAAGGAGAGAGTTTGGGACTATGGAGTAATCCCGTACGAAATAGATGGAAATTTCAGTGGGATGCACAAGGCCCTTTTCAAGCAAGCGATGAAACATTGGGAGAATTTTACTTGCATCAAGTTTGTAGAGAGAAATCGAGATGAACATCAGAACTATATTCTTTTCACTGAGAGACCTTGTGGGTTGGTAAATTGCCAATTTTTATATATATAAAGAAAGAAAACTCTGTCGTCTGATTGTCCAAAATTTGTGAGGGTGTAAGAACATGTCGTTTCCGTCTTTACGCATTATTGCAGATATACCGTTTTTCCTAAAAGTTTATAATAATACTACATTTCATTATTCACCATAGGCAACACAGGAACTAGTTTACGTTGAATGAAGAAATATCTGTTATACGACAAATTCTACCACAGATCCATATGGATCATTAAATGCTACACCTCTAAACTATTCAATAATCAATTTTAATTACTCTCAATCTCAAGTTGATGATTTATCACTCCTGGTATTTCAAGTTCTCAATGAATGGACTTTTAGTGAAAATTAGATCCAGCCAAGTCACTGTGGAAAGTCCTATTTTCCCGTACGCTATAGTTTATCACAAGAAGGAAAATTACTGTCGCACAAAAAATGATGTATACTGTTTTTCGTACTACCACGCGATAATTTTTACTACTAATATTGCTGTTATTGATATGTGTGCAAGGAAATCGAAGAAAAAAGATGACTAAGAATTATTTCAACTAATTTAAGCCAGATAAAAGTTCGTATAATTGAAGAAGATCCACAGGAGCCTGCTACTATATCTCTCACAATAAAAACGATGAAAGAAATGTTAGAATTTCGGGAAAATTGGGCATAAGCCTAGCAGGAAAACTCAAGAAGGTCGGTAGAGGGCAATCGTCGGCCTGCTAGGTGCGACTAAGACAATCCTTGGGCCTACTTCTACTGAAACACCAGCAATAATTGAACCGTCAGATTAAAACAGGACACTATAGCTTCTGATTTCATATGGATGCCGCTAAACGTACTCAGGGGGCTATAATTTCTATTCAGCCTCCCCTTATCTGTCACAGCCGTGACAATCGATCCGAAATGCATCGTTTTTGGCGTCAAGGAAATCGTCACGTCGAAATGAAGGTGGGTGATGTTCGGGCTGTTGAAGAACTGCGATGGGCTGAAGGAAAGCTACTTTTGGGCGACGGCCCATTCTTGAGCATACTGAATATCGCCGTCTAGGAAATAATCATAATCTTCGACGACTCTACTGGTGCTGGGGGTGGCATCAATCAAGTCTCCCGGAACCTACTCACCACGCTTTCTTCGCCTCCTTGACTTTGCCCCTCCGGAGGATGGAGGAACGAGAGATGCTGAGGGTATTCGTGACAGGTACTAGTTTATTTTTGAAGTAGCTTGGAGGGACGACACGTTCAATAAACTGCCTATTATTCGCTTTCAGTGGACTAACGCCAGGAGCGTGATAGAATACCATATCAAAGTCAGCTATAGCGTCATCGTTCATAGATGGTGAGAGCTGGCCAGAGATGATGTGATTGTATGCAGCCTGGTTGTTCTTATTGTGGAAGGTGGTTATCTGGGGAGAATGTGTAGTTCCGGTAACGGTTTGTTGTGGATAATTGGCCAAAGGGGTAGGACTAGGCATCGGAGCCTCCTTAGTAGTAGTACTTCATTATTCTCTCAAAAACAATTTTGTTCATAATAGGGATATATAAAAAAATTATTACCAAATAATGATCCAAACTTATTCGACAGTAATACATAAAATTAATAAAAGTATAATTCATAACTAATAAAAATAAAAATAATGCTACCTAACCTTCAGATTTTTTCAGAATAGTTAAAATTCAGTATATGATTCAGTACAGGACTGACAGCTAAGAGACATTAGTGAATGGAAAAAGCTAATGTTGAAATCAATATAATGAAATTCTCTGGTTATGAAGATCAATGAATTGAATTGAAATTCAACGAATAAAATATTTTTTGATTTTAATCTTGAAAATCGTCAACTTTTGTATATTTTTTATTTCATTTGGAATTGAATTATATTGATTTTTTTCCAAAGTTACTTCTGAATCATCCTGTGTTGCATTGACTTCTGGCTTGGTCGTAACATTCAGAGCTTTGGCACATCACTTCTATCCACGTGCGTGCCATAAGTCCTCTGATGCAGAAAGTGTACTGACACGTCGAGCTCCAGTGGTTTTTGATGGCGTGGCTGTTCTGTCTGTCTGTCAGACTCTAACTCACCGGTTGCCTAATAGTTAGTGCGCTTGATAGATGATTTCGTCCTCCTGTTTCGTCCAGGCGCTTTTTTTATTTTGAGGTCGACTGAGGGTGAGACGATGTTCCAGAAATTCATATCCCGGCAGAAAGTTTTACAAGGGGTAACTCGAGAAGAGCCACGAGACCTTTTCGAGGTGCCTGCCGATTACGCAATAGTTCACTGTGTGGCAACATCCATAGTCAATAAAGGGTGGCATTTACGAACTATCCAAAAACAAGTTGTAAAGCTTTAACGAAGTCCCAGGAAACACTTGGAGCGCGTGGAAACCGGCAGTTTTGTTGTTATATTAACCTTTTCTAGTATATCTGCATCAATCAAACGTCTGGTGCTAACTTGAAGGGCGCACCAACCACCCGGAGTGGTTCTGTAGTTTTTTTGGGTTTTCCTACAGCTGAAAAGTGAATACACCACCGGAAACATCAGTAAGTCGCCCCGGAGCGCCACGCCAAATAATAATAATAATAGCCGTCCTCTACCCGCACAGGCTATGCCTTTGGATACACTCTATGAGTGTATATAGATCCTTTATTCAGTCAATGACTAATACACATGGTTTACAATAAAGTGTTGAAAAAATTAATTAAGTACGATACCACGTACAGTCAATACATAACAATAACACTCATAAGTATATAAAACATTACAGTTAAAACCTATGGTAAATTGAAATTGTAGGCTTAGCAGACTAATAATAAAAGTCTTCAATATTTTTCAAATATTTTTTCAACTTACTCTTGAAAGACACAAGTGTAGAACATTTCTTCATAACTATGGAAGCTGATTATACATTTTCAATCCTTTACAAAAAACAGATGTTTCAGTTCCTTTTTTTGATGCCCTCTGAGTTGAAAAATCATTTCTCGATCGTGTATTATGATTATGAACATCATACTTCTTGTAATTTATAATATCTTGTAAGTATCGAGGAGCATCACCAGATTTTATTTTGAAAATAAATATAAATGTTTGATATTGCCAAAATTGTTTAACTGGTAACCATTCCAATGTACTCAACATATTTTTTATTGGAGTCCGTTTGGGACATTTCAATATTATGCGCATTGCACGATTTTGCAATTTTTGAAATCGGTTGATTTCATTTAGATTCAGTAGAAATAAAATGGTTGAACAATAATTAAAATGCAGAAGAATGAGAGTATTGTGTATCACCATCAACGACCACTGGGTTAGAAATTTTGCACATCTATATAGATAATTGATTTTGAATGATACAATTCTGATAATATTACTTGCATGTTCTTTGAATTTCAGATTCCGGTCAACTATCACACCTAAATATTCGAATTGCACAACTCTCTCAATAATGTCATTGCCAATTTTTATTTCTTTCTTGTTATCACAGATTTCCCAGCATTCTTTGTAATCTCGTAAACCACTGAAGATCATGTATTTTGCTTTTTTTATATTGACTTTAAGAAAATTTGAGCAACACCACCGATAGAAACCTATCTCATCAGATATAATGTTTATGAGGGAGTATTATTATTATTAATCATGGTCTGCTGTTCAACAGACACTTCGTCTTTTCTCGGATTTGGAAATGGAAATTTAGAGGGGGTAGCCTAACGCCATTTAATGTAGCACGAAAATAATGGTATACATAATGCAACCATTTATAACTTTCCGACATGCGACAGTCCGAAACAAAGAACTTACTGGTGACCTCCTTGAGGAACATAGCAGAACATCTGTCAGATCCAGCTCTAATATTCTTCTTAGTACTGGGTCATTACAATTACTTATTATTAATCTACCACGAACTTATTAAAAAATATGAGGATCAAAAACCAATTGAATTTCAGTTTTATGGGCGAAATTATATGTCAAAAGATGGAAAATTTTATTTTGGTTGAAGTATTTTTTCTTCGAATCGAATATATTTCAAAATTTATTGCATATGTTCTTTACACTACGCATTGTATATGGATTGAATACTTTGAACCATGAGATACATTTACCGAACCTCCTTCTTCCTCCTCTGCATACCAGAAAAGTAACCTTCTTTTCTTCCAGGTGCTGTTCATTCGTCGGAAAGAGAGGAAATGGTGGTCAAGCAATCAGTATAGGCAAAAACTGTGATAAATTTGGAATAATTGTTCATGAACTGGGCCATGTGGTAGGGTTCTGGCATGAACATACCCGGCCAGATAGAGATAAGAATGTGAATATCATCAGAGGAAACATAATGAGCGGTGAGTACTTTCAATATTTCCTATTGCGTTGTTGATTTATCGAAGGTTATAGAAAAATAAACTGCAATGAAAATCTGGATCGACCAGGCCAAATCCACGATATAGTTTCTGTCGTCTAATGTCGACCCCTATCATTATGGACATGCCGCAGAATATGTGGCAAAACATGGGGAATGTCACCAAAACAAGTATACTGGCTGTACGTGATCGTCATACGACCAATAATCACTTATGCCTCTGTAGTCTGGTGGAGCAAGGGCCAACAAAAAATGGCACAGGCTTAACTGAACGGACTACAGAGACAAGCGTGTCTGGCGATTACTGGGGCAATTCGCTCCACGCCAACGGCAGCAATGGAAGCCCTTCTCGGATTACTTCCTCTTCACGAATTTCTGAAGAGAAAGGCAAGATGGGAACATTCAGACTCCACCAGGCGGCCATTAGTCTACAGAAGGCAGTGGTCATGAGAAGCAGCAGCATGCTGGAGGGCATAATAGCTCACAACATTCTAATAATGCCCAAAACTATCAACCTAACCTTCACACGCCCTACACTGTGGTCTTTCCTGAAACCTTAAACCGACTGGCGCAACGCAACAATGTTAAACTAGTCTGGATACCAGGTCACACGGGCCTAGAAGGGAACGAAATAGCGGACGCCCTAGTAAAAGGGGGGGCCGAAATATCGTTCACTGGGTCAGAACTGGTAATCGGTATAGCACATAGCACTGCCAAAAATGTTATAACATCCTGGGCAAACAATAAAAGACTCGAGTATTGGCGTAGTCTACTGGGCCTAGCCTATCTATCTCCCGTTATTTTTTTTGGTTGCAAATAGTATTTTAGCAGAGTCTGTTTAATGTTTTTTTCAGAGTGCTGTATCACTTCCGTTAAAAATAACTTCACCGTTATTCGCCATTTCCGTTGTTTTGCTATTACCAAACAATAGCAAAATATCGGAAATGGCGAATAACGGTGACGTTATTTTTAACGGAAGGGATACAGCATAGGGCTGATTGTCTACGCGCTAATTCTTGGTTCCGCAAGTAAATTCACATGTAGCTTATGAATATAGGTAAAAAGTTCTGGCAGTTGTGAAATACTCTCGTTGTATGGTTGAAAGTAGGTGGAAACTGCGATCAAATCAAGATCTGTTTTGCTGCACCTTCTCTGTTTCCTCCAAGCAGCGTCACAACACCCAATTCCCTGGGAAATTTGAGCATTTTGGGGTACCGTTCTCCTGTGAGCGTAGCTTCCCGCGATGATCTCATAGTCTAGATTACCCATTAAGTAATTCTGTTGATGTTTTGAGACTTCTCTTGCTATGGCTAGTGGAACAGTCTCAAAACCGAAAGCCCTGGGAATTTGAGCATTTTGAGAAGATTTACATAAGAAACTTTCTCCAATATCAACTGGTATGATACTAGATTTCACAATATTTTGTAATAGGTTTATTACTATGAATTGAGACTAATTCGGATATGAAAATTATTTTTATTTCGATTTTCATAAATCGTTGTCAAACCTGAAAACGTCCATCACTTATCACAGAGTGATATAGCAATATACAACATAATACATGTGTCACTACAATTTCATGATGTACAGTGTCACATACCATTAGGATATGGTGTTGTGTTTCTGTATTTTTCACTAAACTTACGGGTCCTCTTCCTCTCTAAGCTTTGCTTCTTGGGATGATTTAAGTACCCCATAAAAAATCTTGTTGAGGTTTCAAGACTTCTCCTGCTGAAAATAGTCAAGCAGTCTCTCAAAACCCAAATGAATTTGAGAAGATTCATATTAGGAACTTTCCATTAGGATATAGTGCAGTATTTGTCTATTTTTTCCACTGAGCCTAGCTTTCTGGGATGACCTCAGAGTCTAGAGTACTCCGTAAGTTATTCTGTTGAGGTTTTGAGACTTCTCCTGCCAAGGCTAGTCGAACAAGGCTAGTCAATGTCAACTGGTATGATACTAGATTATCCATTTTTTCATGATGAACAGTGTCACAAACCATCAGGATATGTTCGAGTGTTTCTGTATTTTTCACTAAACTTACAGGTTCTCCTCTAAGCATAGCTTCCTGGGATAATTTAGGTACTAAGTTAGTAATCTTGTTGAGGTTTTGAGACTTCTCCTGCTAATGGTAGTCGAGCAAAATTTTCTGTGGAATTTGAGCACTTCGAGGATTTATATGAGCAAAATCATCTAATATCAATTGGTATTTCAATTTCAATATTTTATGATATACAGCGTCACATACCATTAGGATATGGTGGAGTGTTTCCGTATTTTTCCCACTGAACTTACAGTTGCTCTTCTCCTCTGAGCCTAGCTTCCTGAGATGAATCCAGAGTCATGAGAAATACGAAAAAAATTCTGTGAGACTTCCACAAAGGCTAGTCAGTGTTTCAGACCCTTTTTGGTTGACGCTACCGAAGACCTGTAAGTATCTGCGAATGCACTCTTTATACTACTTAAAAGTCTTCTTCATCGCGTTTCTTCTGGAAGTGGTAGCTTCCAAGCTCCCAGAATGGTTTTGGCCTAGTCAAACAACTCACTTTTCTGGATGAACCCATGCAGTCCACCCAAAATTTGCAGTGCAACGTTTGGTTGTAATCTGAATCGTTATAAACGGCTCGATAACTTTGAATAAAGGATTGTGTGATATTCGGAAAAGTGCTTCATTAACGCCATGGATAGATCGACCATTTCTTAGAGGAATCGTATGTAAGATATTGTCTTTCATCTAGTTTTACACAAATGGTGGTAGCAAGAGTAACTGGTTCGGCATATTTTCTTACCTTCGGAATCCTCAAAAACTCAAAAAGAGTTGTGTCCATTTTGGCTGAAGTAGCAATACGCAATATATCATCATCTTTCATTATAGAAGTACTTTGGCAATTGAAGTCGTTAGGTGTATCCCACCAATTACCCAATTTCATTGAATTCAACTCAAAAACAATTACCTAGAATAGTATATACCTACTTAAATTTCTAAAATTTGTCAAAAAGCCAGAGTTCCATAAATTGGTGTCATGTTCTTTGAACTGCTACTTTGTCGCTATTAGATGTGATACGAATTCATTCCAACAGAATATCACTCAACAAATGGCCATGCACCAGAAGATAAATCAGATTTTGGTTTTTAGGTCAAGAGTATAATTTCAACAAACTAAGCGAGGAGGAGGTGAATTCTCTGGGTCTGACGTACGATTACGATTCTATAATGCATTATGCTAGAAATACATTTTCGAAAGGAACCTATTTGGATACAATTCAACCAATCGATGTACCTGGTAGGAAGAGACCTGAAATCGGACAGAGAGTGAGGCTTAGCGAGGGAGACATAGCTCAAACCAACCTCCTGTACAAGTGTCCAAGTAAGTACTAAAATTAAGTTTGTGATCCCAAAAATCGTAATATTATTGAACATCCTCAGGATATTTCCGCAAAAGATTCAGACGAAACATAATTTCGCCTGGATTATTGTCTAAGCCCTTCTCATTCTATAACGAACTACTCACAGAAGGCATCCAATGGAAAAATAGTTTCAGATCTTTGATGGACGATGTAAAGATTTGCCTACGTTCATCTACAGTAGCAAGAGAATATAGAGAAGAGGTAATAATTAAGCTCCTGAAATGTATGAGGAGCGAGACCATGTCAGCAGTTGTAGGGATGCTCATCAGTTCACGAAATTTACATCAGGTGATAAAGACATTGAAGATCAGTTTTGGCAAACCCGAACAAATGATCGAAACATTATTAATGAGAGTGAAATCCATTTCTTCTGTTAAAGAAGAGGACATGGAAATAGTGAAATCAATAAAATTCTTGAATTATGAAGTCCATCTCCATAATTTTGCAGGAAATCGATCAAAAACTGCTAGATATGCTCGAGCTCAGGGAGTTCATGTGAAGAATAGTAAAGTTAATCGGGAAGATTTCAGCAGGTGGCTCATGAAAATAGCAAATGTTGCTTATTATGTATTACCATCTAAAAGAGTTATTATCAATTCAAAATCCTTTTCAAAAAGGATCGTTACGAAAATAATCGAATATTCGGAAAATCTTCCATGGTATCTTCGTCAGCTACAACCAAAGAATAATACCTGCTGTAATCAAAAGGGGCATATGATAGATAATAGTACAGCATTCGAAACGATGTAGATACAACGATGTAGATGCAAAATGGAAAGGCATAAATGAAATTTTACTTTTCATACATAAAAAACAACTATCAATTACAAAAATGCAGATTTCGGAAAAGTAGTGGGATCAATAATTGTACCATGCCACATAACAGTGTAGGTTGTTAACGATTTCTCAAAAAAACTATGTGCTTAGATATCGAAACTGTACTATATTTATTTTTAGAGAAAGGAATCCATAGTTCATTTTAATTTGAAATAACCAGTGTTTTGGTGAAATATGTCACCACAACGTGAAATCATTGAACAAGTTTTGCTCCTTTGTTTATTCATTAATTTCGTCATTTATTGGCCAACTTAATTTGATCCCCCTTATGTCAAAATTATCGGGATCTATGACTCAAATATTTTGGGTATAAAACAGTGGATTCAAATAATAACCAAGTAATTTTTTTCTTTCAGAATGTGGCCGTACCTATCAAACTAACTCTGCAACTTTTTCTCCTCCCGCATTATCAGGCACCTTACCAGAAGAAGGTATCAGATGTGAATGGAGAATAACAGCAACACACGGGGAAAGGATTGTACTGAATATATCGAACTTGGACATTGAGAAATCTCCCGACTGCAAAATTGATTACATAGAAATACGAGACGGTTACTGGCATAAATCACCACGACTGGGCTTGTTTTGCGGAACAGGGCAGTTTCAACACATTACCTCCACTGGTAGTCGAATGCTTGTATCTTATGTGGCCAAAAATCCGAAAGGCCGCAAAGGGTTCACTGCCAGTTATGAAGGTGAGAGAAGCTATTTTACGTGAAGATGCTTTCAAGCGATAAAGTGTACTTGATTCAACGATAAATAGTTACTATCCTAACAAGTACGGAAAGAGTATCTTTCCCGCATGCGACTGCCGTTATCCGAATGACGCAAAGCTGAGTTTGGGTTAGCAGTCGTATGAGTTAGGATCAAGTTTTTTTCTACAAGCGCATTGAAACATCTTATGTAGCGCTCTTGAACAAACTTTCGCGTGTGGAAAAAATTCATCCCGCATTAGTGCGGGAAAAAGTCACTTGAACTGACTTCAGCGTGCAGAAAAATTTATCCCGCACTAGTGCAGGGAAATGACACCTCTCAAACTAAATTGCATGCGGAAATAGGGTGAATCACGGACGTTTGTAGAAAATGAAATTATACGTGACAGGTACGCAAAACGACTCTTTGGCAGACGAATTTGAACTCCAGGTAAGTCCGTCAAAGGTTTTGCGTAAGGTGGATACGACATTTTTTAGTGTAATCTCTACAAAATGGTAAACCTTTTTTCCTTTCTACAAGAAACAAATTTTAGGGGAAAAATATTTTGCTGACCAGAGCTTTTCTTCCAAACTGTCAGATTTACTCCAAGTTCTTACAGTCTCTTCAAATTTTCTTGAAGTTCTTCTTTCAAGTCTTTGTAATAAATCGCTAGGGGGGTTAGGCAACGATATCTTTGGTTCAGTTTCAGACTGACTCCAAAGAAAACAACCACTCCTTATTAGTCGCCCACTCTAGGAAGTATTTTTTTATATTAAAATGAAATTGAAGTATAGATGTTGAATACTTTTGCTGCCACCAGACTCAGAGTATAGGTTTTGAATCCGCTCTGAGCCACCCGGATTTAGAGGCTCAGGGGATAGCCTCCCCAAAAGCCAATGCTCAATCTTATATGCTCCACAGCTCTATAGTTCAGTCGACAGGTAGATTCAGATAGAAAAAGGTCGGAAGTTGATGAAACTTTGAGGTGTTGTTCAGGGATGGTTGATTAACATTTTCTCAAGTTTTGGACCTCGAGGATCCTGTACTAAAAAAGTAGGGGGGGAAAAACTGCAAATTTTTCGACCTTGGTGTGGTTTTTCATCAATAACTTTTTGCCTTACGTTCTACAGCAAAAATGTCATACTACTTTTTTGTAGATCGTCAAATTCCCTACGAATTTGTTGCCTCAAACATGTTTGTGTGTCGTTTTGTTACCGAGATATGGCGCTTCGAAGAATAGTTAATTTTTCAAATTTCGCCACAAAATGCAGAATTCCACCCTTTTTCTTCTGTTATACAAGAATTATGATGAATTGTAGTTGCTACTATAATTCCTACTTGAAATCACCAACTTTAGATAACCCCAACCCCTGCTTGCCCACCAGGTGTCGAGTCGTTCCTCTCAAGGACAAGAGAGTGTCGGGCCGAGGGGAGTGTGTGATCAGCTACAGCAGTAAAAAGCTGGAAAACAATAGATGTTAGAACACTGCTCCTGTCGAAATGCGGAATGCAAACGATGAGCCAATATTCAACATAGTAGGCTGAAATTTGTCTATTCTACCTGCGCTACCTAGACCTATTTGTTTTCGATTTTTGAGATCATATTAGATCACTTTTCATTTTATTCTTTCAACATTACTCTATTATTCATTAATTCTAAGAAGAAATCGAAAAATAGTAATTATAGAAGGGTATAAGTACCACAGGTAGAATAGTCAAATTAGGTAATAAGAAAATTAAAATTAGGGATTGGTAAAAATGGGACAGAGAGTGTTTAACCACTCAGAGTATATATAAGATTAAGTTAGATAAGTAACATTAGAAACCTTCAGCTCGTGAAGTGAATATCTTTGTTAGCGAAAGGAGCATCGAGTGTTAGTGACAGTTTTGGTTTTTGGGTAATTTTCTGAGATGGCGTCTACATCTCGTGGATCAGACTTGTGTTTTATTTGTAAAGGAGGAGTTGAAGCAGGTGAACTAACTGTAGTGAAAGCCAGAGGAGTTGCGAGACTGTTGGAGTCCAGTGTAAAAAGGAAACTTTCGGCAGATGAACAGTTTCTGCGTGAGTTGAGTGAAGTAAGAGTGCACAGTGCTTGCCAAACAAGGTACAACAATGAGAAATTAGTTGCTGCATTTACACGTCGTGGATGTGACACATCCAAAGCTCCTTCTCCTGCACCTACCCGACGGTCACAAGTTGCGAAATTCGACTTCACCAATGCGTGTTTTCTTTGTGAGGAAGCTATCACTGATGATTTCAGAGCTAAACAGGCAAAGTTGCCCTTGGAAAGGCGCAATGCTACAGTCAAAGTGACTCTACCCGAAATTTCCAATAGAATCATCGAAAAGGCGAGGATGCGTGAAGACGACTGGGGGAAGAAAATAGAAGAGCGCATTAGCCAGTTGCAGAATTTGAACACTGATTCAGTCGCCGTCAATGCTGAGTATCATCAAAAGTGCCTCGCAAGCTTTTATCATCCAACTAAGTCATCGCATAAAAGAGGATTCCGCCCATCGCCGAGTGTTGACGAAACCATGCAGGTGATATTTTCATATATCGACGAGAATAGTGATGAATGCTAGTTTTCCATTCAGCAGCTGATTGAGCTGATTAAGGATGACCGTCGACCACATAGCAAAACTGTCAAAAATCGTCTTCAGATGAAATATGGGATCCAAATCATTAAGTATTTCAGAATCAAGGAGATGGCCTATTGTCAGTCTGAAGAGGGTTGGTGACAAAATTCTGTACGATAACTGGTACTCCACCGAAAGGAAAGTAGACGCACAGGAAGAAAGACGTCGAATTGTGGAGGCAGCTGGAAAAATAATTTTGGAAGACATCCGCTCCAGAGTTTTCAACACAGTTAAGTATCCTCCGATTGACATCTTCTTGGATAGTGCGCGAACTGAGGTTCCGGAGACACTGCTCCTTCTACTCCGTGTCTTGATTTTGACCAATAAACGACGAACCTTGGACTCTTGGAAAAATAAATGCCTCGCTCTGGCTCATGCAATCATGATAGCAGTGCGCCCCAAATCTTTTCTATCCTCCGTCATGACTTCTGTTTCCGTGTTTGTTTACAAGAAGTGTGGCTCTAAACATCTCCTGAATTTTTTATCTTCAATGGGCTTTTCATCGTCTTACGAAGAAGCCAACAGGCTAGAAGGGTCTTACGTGCTGCAAGCAGAAAGTACCCAAATTGCGGAGTCTGCCAATCCATTCAGTCAGTTCATATTTGACAATGCGGACTTTAATGTTAATACTTTGGATGGTCATGACACATTCCACACCATGAGAGGAATCATGGCTGTAACTCCCCGGGAAGCTGTAGCCACCAAATCTAAAGTAGCCCGCCTGAAGGCGGGCCAGCAGCCAAAGTCATTGCTGATGCTGTTACAGTAGAGGTGATGTCATACCACCGACCACCCAATGCAGGTCTGAAATCAATTAAAATAGCGGATATAGACATAAGCTATTCACAAGGTGTTGTACCTTCGTCCGATGACATTGCTTGGCTATATGGAAAAAACTCTGCATATTCATCATCCGTACTTGGGTGGAATGGTTTTATGGAGCTTGGAACCAGTAGTGAGAAGTACGAATGCTCGAAAATAGTTTGCCTCCCGTTTGTCAACGCTCCACCCAGCGAATATAATACAGTATATACATATATTGTATCTGCCCTTGAACAGTGTACATTGGTTAAACAGAAGACTTGCATTGTGACTTTTGACCAGCCATTGTACTGGAAGGCACGTGGTGTAGTGGCAAACGACACTGAACCCGAGCTGAAAAATGTGGTTGTTAGGTTAGGCGGATTTCACCTATTAATGTCATTTATGGAGGCAATGGGCAAAAAAATGTAAAAATATAAAAATCCGTGTAAAGTATAAAAATTTGTAAATGAAACCAGCAGTAAGAATTCATACACTCATACATATAAAAAACAATTATATTAAATAAAAAGAAAATGATCACCCTCTCATACACATAAAAGATCGCTCTAGTGTTAAAATGCCTGTTTCTAACCAACTCACCGAAATATGAATCTTCAATTATCTTGTCCATCAAATCTCTCTCCAAATTGAAATCATCATAGTCGCATTTATCATTTTTATTTGCCCTAGTTCACTTTTAAAATGCACCCGATAATAAGTCAATAGCCATATTTTTAAATCAAGTCACTGCTATTATTATTACAAGAAAAACTATGGCCAAGTTTATATTTAAACTTTTCTTATTTTTATCTCATGTTCGCCCTCCTAACACCCTCATGATTATAATGAAATTCCTTTACTTTACAAAAACAAAACACCCAGTTTCAAGTTATAATTATTATTATTTACCTGGAACTTGTTTAAATGCCTCAAGCTTATATTGAATAGCTTGGCGATACAGTAAACACCCCATATTTCTATTAAAACTAGCATTTCTTTAAAACTAATAGTCCAAACACGCCCAGCTTTTAACGAAACTACTATTACTATTATTATTTGTCTTGGAAAAATTATACTCAATTAACAAACACACATGTTGGCCTACGAAAAATTCATACCTGACTTCCCATCTTAGAGAGTGGCCTGCTCGGCCTACCTCTCAGGAGAGGTCGGCCCAAAAACCCACAACTGTTCACTCACACTCTCAAATTCCGAATGCTAATAAACTATTTCGTCCAAGTTTCTTCACACGACACTTCCAACCCTCGACATGCCTATCTTTATTTTCCAGGCCAAACCTTTGAGTATTTTAAACACAATTTTGTTCACCGGTAATATTTGGAAAGTATGGATCCTTATATAATAGTGAAAATAACCCAAATAGAAATACAAATATTTCCCTCAAACAAAAGGAGCGATTTATACAGGGCACACTATTAATAAACATAACAGTGCTCACTGTTACATCTTTGGTATTCTCATTGAGATCGTTCATTATCAAACTCAAATGAGTTTTGAGGTCTTCTCATTCCTGAATTCTTTCGAGATTATTATTAGGAGTTTATACTGGTGATTTCAAGTTCATCTTTTTTTACTTCATGCTTCGAATTGGTGACTTTCTAGAACATTTTTGTCTTTTAGTGTATCTGTACCAAAAGCAGTTATTTTTTCCCGAAATGTCATCAGTTACATAAAAGGTCATCAGTTTATTTTTCCACAATAACGAGACTGTCTACTTTGCCAACACTCATCTCTTTTTAAAATCATACTTCCGACACCTATTGTTATAAAAAACTCTCAACTCTATATAACTAATATATTTTTATTGGTAAAATACAACAATCCGACTAATTTATTTCCGTGAACTTAATTTGACTGATTTTCTCGCACCGATACCGCTTGGTATACAACACTATAATCAGAAAAAATTCAAGTCGGAATTACACTCCATCTCCTTTGCTACGAGGTTCGCATTTATATCCAGCAGAGTTTTTTCCAATGGGTAGGGAGGCTTCTAGAACCAACAAGAAAGGCTGCTCGATTGCTTGTTTGTTCGCGGTTCGCATCTAAAGGGGGACAATCTTGAATATACTATAAGCTCCTGTGATGACGTAACATATTTCCTCAATCAGCGTAACAATTTTACTAGCTGAAATTAACTAATATTATTATTATTGTATTCCTGTACTGAAGTTGCCTTTTTTTCAGCCATTTGTGGTGGAGATCTATTCATAGACACTGAAGGCCACCTAGAATCCCCCAATTATCCAGAAGAGTACCAACCCAACAAAGAATGCATCTGGAGATTAACCGTTCCGAAAAATCATCAAGTTGCCTTACGTTTCCAATCTTTCGACGTGGAGAATCATGACAGCTGCGTTTACGACTACGTGGAAATCCGTGATGGGTTAACCCTCGACAGTTCAATAATAAAAGTCCATTGTGGCCACAAAGTACCTCCAGATGCCATATCGACTTCGAACAATATGTTGGTGAAATTCGTATCTGACGGTTCAGTCCAGAAAGGAGGATTCTCTGCTACTATAATGAAAGAATATGACGAGTGTTCCATGATTGACCATGGATGCAAACAGCAGTGTATGAATACGTTAGGGAGTTATGTATGTACTTGCAAGATTGGGTATGAACTACATTCTGATGGTAAAAACTGCGAAGGTACGAACTTGTCACCAATTATCACCAAAAATTCGATTCGAGAGAACATTGCCACAATTTGTTATTATGAGGAAATTAATTTCACCACTATTTGTGATACTTTAAGGCACAAAGAAAGTTTTCTATGGACCCAATTCTTGGTGAGAATGGAACTTTGATATAAAATATAATTTCCCATTATTTCCAATGACTGAAATCAAACATATGAACAACGTATTTATTTTGGGACTTTTCACCTTTATGAACCGGTTGAACTCTTTTCTTGAAAAAAATTGAATGTTGAGCCTTTGTCAGGAGTAAAATTTATATTCTGCTATTATGGGTGATTCACGGTGGATTGGAAATTGGTCATTTGTAGAGAACCAATGAAGGATTCATTTTGAAATTTTAGATTTTTATTTCAAATTCCGATCTCGTATTCAATTTCCAAAAAGTATCCCTCCCAAATTAATTTGTCCACCAGATATCTTCTTAACTCGTTTACTAGCTTAGCAAATTCCATTAATAATAACCCAAAATTTACATCAAATCGCATGCATATCGATACAAGCAAAAAATATCCAAATTTGTTCTCAAACAAAAATACCCCAAAGGACCCCCCACGAAATTGGCTCCCGGTCAAATTAGCTGAAATTGCATTATGTTATAATAGCATGGAAAAATGTGTAAGTTTGGATGATTTTGTATGTGTCGTTTCTGAGATAATCTGTTTCATACCTGTTACCAACTCTTTTGGATGTCTTTTCCATGATTTTCATTGCTCTGTCATCTTCAGCACTCATCGTTTTCTTGAATGGAAGAACGCCAAATCACTCAGTTGTGAATGTCTCCTTGACTGAAGTGAAGTTGTTGGTTATCGGTTTTGTTGCAGATGTGAAGTGTATGAGCTAGTGCAAGACTCGTTTCATCACTATGGCTGGGCCCATGGATTGTCCATCCCAACTTACACTTTGTTGCTATTGGAAGTTTACTGTGAAGGCTTCTTGTCTGTCTTGGAACAATAATTGCAGCATTATTTTGCCCTATGAGAATTAAAGGTTTTTCATTACTGAAACTATCAATCGGTAAACTATTCAAATGGGGTTGATTTTGCCATTTGTCTATATCTACTGTTTGAGAAGGTAAGTCTAAATTATCTATTGTTCTTGCACCTATAATTTGGAAAGTTTTTGCTTCCTTATCTATTCTGAGATACCAAAATCGACCTTTTGAGAACTGTTCAAATTCGAAACAGATTATACAGAGTGATTCCTGGGTTCCTTGTAGTCTTAGCAGTTCCGCAATGGATTGATCCACTAATGTTACTGTGGAACCTTCGTCGTATTCGGTCCGTAGAGCATCATAGGAATCATGCGAAGAAGAACATTTTTCATCTGACTTTTTGTTTTCATCTTCGATGATAGGCTCATCCTTCCCTTCCCTGTTGAAATTCTTATGTAAAAGCTTGTGATATTTCAATTTGCATCCTCCAACACCACAATCTTTCTTTTTATTACATCTGAACTTCGAATGTCCAGATAAAAGGCATATAAAACAAAGTTTTTTACTTACTACTGTACTCCAGCGGCTATCAAAATCATCATTTTTCAATTTGAGACAACTGTCGAGCTTGTGGTCGTCAACTTCACAATAATCACATGATTTGCCCATTTCTCGAGTAGTCAAGATTCTTTCAGGTTTCCTGTATGTAGAATTGGAATTTTTCGAATACCTATCATATGCCGATTCCGCTTTTGTCTTCATTTGAAACTGCCCTTGCCATTTGGAGAAGCCATGTAGAAAATTTTTCAAGACTTATATTACCTCTTTCACCGTATACTAGCTCTCCCCATTTCAGCTTCAAGATATCCGGAAGTTTATCCACTAGTTCCTTCAGTAGCTGTGGATTCTGCATATTTCAGTGTTTTCATTGTAGCGACTAAATTTTGTACTTCATTGGAAAGAGTAATGATTTTTTCGATATTTATTTAATGGAAGGAACAGTTCAACTTAGAGATAATTACTTCATGGTATTAAAAACAGAATTGCTGTAAATTTTATCTCAAATGCTATTCAAAATGATTTTTTTTCCTTTGAATCATGGGTATATTATTGAACATCAAAATTCTATATTATAAAATTGATTCTTTTCCAAAGGTTGCCTTTTGAATGTATGAATATTCAAACCAGAGTTTTCTAACTGAGGACCGTGTTTTATAGGGTATACAATAAGTGCCCTTACACTTGTGAGAATTGCCCTATTTGACTCATCTTCCTCGACAAATATCTCTATATGATTTCTTGTTGAGAAGGAATCACAACTGATTCATGAGATGAAGGACCTATGCGAGTGTACGATTGTCGAATCAAAATAATGATTATTTGATTTTTTTCAGATGCTTGTGGCGGAGCCTTCGATGTAGCTAATGGCACAATTACGTCCCCTTCGTTTCCAGATTACTACCCGTTAAACAAAAATTGTGTTTGGGAAATAATAGCTCAACCTCAATATAGAATCACCATCAACTTCACGCATTTTGATTTGGAAGGTAATCTCAACACTCAGCAACAGCAATGCGAGTACGATAAAGTGGAAATTTACAGTAAACTCAAGGAAGGGAGACTGAAGAAGCATGGGTCTTATTGCGGACCAAAGGCTCCCGGACTGATTACTTCAGAAGGAAATGTGATGAGGATCGTGTTTTATTCTGATACCAGTGTACAAAAAACTGGATTTGCTGCAATATTCTTTTCAGGTGAACAAATTTGCATTCTATTCCTCTGAAGCAGTGCTTTTCAAGGTGTGGGTGGCGACCCTTCAGGGGTCGCGTGTCGTTTTTAAGGAGATTGCAGTTATCCGAAATATGAAAACCATAGTAGTTCCAAATATGTTTTCTTGAAGAAAATACAAAGTACCTAGCATCCAAAAATACAAAATAACACCAATACAAATGATATAGATACTAGTCCACATCAATGCGATGGCTGTGCCTTTTTCTCATTCATTAATTTTTCAAATCGTGGATTCGTATCCGCCACGCATATGATAACGTCATCTGCTGAATCTAGACGGTTTCTCTGTTTGCTTTTCATATGTGCCATCGTCGAAAATGTTAACTAGCATAAATCGCCAGGGTGTTGGGCGATGATATCTTCGGTTCCATTTCAAACTAACACCAAAGCAAAAAACCACTTCCCAGTCGCCCACCCTGGGGAGATTTTTTTTTAATAAGGTTAAATTATTTGGGCGACGATATCTATGGTTCAATTTGAAACGTACACCAAAGGAAACACCCACTTCTCATTCGCCCACCCTGGAGAGTAATTTTTTTATATCAAAATGTTATCTTGATGTTATTTATAATTTTGCTGCCACCAGACCCAGAGTATAGTTTCAAATCCGCTCTGAACCACCCGGATTTAGGCTCAGGGGATAACCTCCTCAAAAGCCTCCTCAATAAGGCCGATTCAGATACATGCAGAGTTTTTGAAGCACTGATACCTTTTACTCACGTTTATATCACAAGAACATATTTGGTTTTATAATAATTTTGTCAATGGTGGAGTATTGCTATTTGAGTTTTTCAAATAATCCCGATGTATATTTCACTGTATCTTTTATCTTATGCAGAGTGGGCACGCAATCGGAATTATTCGAAAAACTCAAATAACATTACTCCATCATTGACAAAATTATTTCAGAACCAAATAAAATAGGTTCTTGTTATAGAATCGTGAGGAAATGCGATTAAACCGGACGTACTTCGACTTTATACTTTACAATTCCACTGGTTTTCGTTATTTCACCATCATCTCGAAGGCAAAGATGTGGATTTGTAGGTTCAGTCACAGCTTGACAAATGCGTGGACTCCGTATGAGGAGTAAAAAGGATAAATATTAGTCAGATAAGTTCCACGAACCAGTTTTATTTTCCAAAGCAAAATGTTGGAAAATATTAACGCGAATATAAAAGTACCAAATGTCAAAAATATGAACATTTTTAAAGAAAAAAAACAACTCTAATGTACAATTAATCGTGAGGATTCATACCCCACACAGCACATGTACGTACAATGGATGACCAAAATGGACGTTGGATATGGAAGTGCAAGACATCCAGCGGATGTCCAGATTTAATCCAAGGTACATTCAAAAAAACGTCCAATGGATGTACAATGTGAGTATTTTGGACGTCTATATTTGGTACAAAGGACGTCCAGAATATATCCAAAGACTGTGGATATTTCCTAAACGTCCAAAGGACATCCATTGTATGTCCGAAATGAATCCAGAGAATAGGGATTATACCAGATGTCCTTGATAACTCCTGATAGTGTGATGGAGCAAATTTTTAATGCAATGAACCCATATCTTCACAAATATTTCGAAATAATCGTGCCTGTAATGCTTTCCTTTCAATGGAATTTACTATTTTCACAACTGTTTTGAGTACCTCAGAATAGTCCGGTACAACGTTTTGGGTGCAAGCGTTAGGCGTACGTGTCTTTTGTCTGTTCCGTCACTGTAAATAGCTATGCATTTCGTCCAATCAATACCGAATCCTTGTATAGCTTCCAAGAACAGATCACATAAGTACTCACCTTTTGTATTTGTTGGTACAGCTTTACGAAACACAACTTCTTCCATCAATCTTTCATTGGATTCAAAATGCACGAAGACTACAAACTGCACCCAACTCGAAATGTCCACGGATTCATCAAACTGCGAGGATATGATACCCCTTTTTTAACTTTTCTTTGACTAGATCGCGAACATCAGTCGCCATGTCGCTTATCCTGCGTTGGATTGTATTGTCAGAAAGACTTTATTTTGAGGATGTTCATCTCTTGTTCATTTATTTTTTATTTATTGAAAGAATAGCTTCCAGACAGAACAAGTTCTGGTATGAGGAAGTTGTACATATGTTAAAAAACAAAAATAAAATAATAAATTAACAATTGCAATTAAAAAAAATCAAATCACTGATGAACAATTAACAACAATAATAATTGTCATGATAACTTAAAAAAAATCATACATCAGTCAACAAAGATCAAATCTCAACAGCAATTTCAATAATACAGTTTTATTTACTCGGTAAGATAATAATGTGCTTTTTCACACATAATCTCTCGATGGTAAAATTGAATTTATGGTATTTGTTTGAGGTTTTTCATTAACGCTTGACATCTGTTTTTTGATAGTTGAGAGTCTTCTCGAAAAATTCCGTAGGTTTGTTTTTTTCATTGGGTTGTTTAGTATTGAGGTGACGGACTAGCTTGGGCCGTGTCACGCCCTGTAAATGCACTAGGCATTTACGCCAATAGTTTTAAGAAATTGTAAATGTCATATCATCATGAATCTGAGTGAGACCTAAATGAATAATTTACTGAAAATAATTAATGAAACACCTTGTTTTCAATCATAAGTTTGATCGGAAGAAAATAATCATGTCTTATAAATTCGTCCATTTATCCTTCTGTTATATGGTTGGTGAAATGATGATAATAATTTGATTACTAATTTCATTATTTACTTCTTCATCTCAGGATTTTATTTATGACCCGGTATTTCTTCTATATCAGAAGTCATCGTCATATAGAGCATTTTTTGCCCTCGCATCCAGTCGAAAGCGTGAGAACAAGATGGAAGTATTCCCGGAGTCTGTACTTATCGAATTCACACTAACGTGCTATTAACATCGCTATTCATGCAAAGTTATTTGAAATAGTTTTTTCCTACATTCGTGCAAAAAGCAAAACTTTATTGAACTATATTCAGAGGAAAAAGAAGCTCTTTATTGCACTAGTGCAATAAAGTTTTTATTGCACTCATCTGTCATTCTACTTCAACGTGCTGTCATCATGATAAACATAAACGTTCAAACCCACTACACATTTAGCAGATATTCTGTGAGATTGGCCATTTAAACAGCTACATATTTTATATTATTTGGTATTAATGTTAGCAGTCAGAGTTGATCAAACAATGCCTTCCCGAGAATAACTCCATAATCAAAACCGATCCGCTATATTCTAAACCGTCTACCTGCATAGAGCAAACTGTCAGTACTATAACCACACCTCGTGATACCATACGCGCTCATGGCTACTATGATTTTGATTTTTATAGTGCAACTTTGATTATATAAACGGCAGTCAAAATTTAATTCTGACAATTACAGAACTGAAAGTTTTAAAATGAGTATTATTGATGGAAAACTAGATGACGGTGATGAAATCGCTAAAGTAATAATTATTTATTTAAATTGCGTATTTCATTTTCCTTCACCTAGTGCAGCACCTAAATAAATAATTTTTTGCTTTTTGCATGAACGTAGAAAAAATGTTGTATGCAACTCGTGCAAAAAATGTTTATTGCACTCGACTTGTTGTCCAACTCGGCCTAGCGGCCTCGTAGGACAATTTCACGTCGAGTGCAATAAACACTCACTTTTTGCACTTGTTGCATAAATATCTATTTTCTACTCATTCATATGACAATGATCATTTTTCAACCGGATACCTTACATGAAAATTATAGTTTTTTTCTCTAGAGATGAAAATTAAACAAATGAATATTATCATGCGACCCGATATATATACTAAAAACAATTTGATGGATTTTTGACACTAATGACAGTTGATCTCACTACTTGGCACTTGAATCAGCAAACGGACGTCACTTCGTTTGACAGTTTGTAAACATTTTCACGATCATATTTGAACTTCTCTCTTTAACTACAACATCTGTCGTAGAAAAAATAGCATTTCATACTGAAGCGGATGGGTTTTTTTCAACCACCCGTATTTTATGAAGTCGTTGGGTTCAAGACAATGAACAATACAGCTATGGGCTTTATTCTTCCAGTTTGATAAGTAATACGAAAATAACCATAAGTACAAGGAATCATTTTAACAATCATACAAGTCCTCACCTAATACCAGGCATCGCTTTACATAAATCAAAGAAATATTTTTAGCATCTCACCACAATGGCTATCAGCAATCAGAAAGAAACAAAGTTCGCAATTGTCGAGTGATATATTTAAAATGTTATTTGCGTTTTTACCTAGTTAACGTAAAAAGTTATTCTACACCAGCGGACACCTGGAGACATCGGTCGGCGAGAGAACGTAGGATATTAATAAATATTAAAAGAACAACGGTAGAATTCTAGAGCGATTGACTGAATAAAGAGTACTAACGGATCTGTTACAATACTCGAGAGACTTCGTTCGTGAGATTGCCTTATTCGCTCCGCTCCGCTTCGCTCTTGGACAAACTCTCACCTCACCAAAAAAAAAACAGTATTTTCATCTCTTGTTAAAAAATTACTATTTTAATAATTTTGGAAACATTATCTCATGTAACGAAAATTACTCATTGCGTCACTGAGTTAGTGAATCTCATATAGCTTTATCTGGTATTCGTTGAACTGATTCTATTTCAAGATCATATAATATATAATATAATTATTATTATTATTATTATTACCGGTCTATAATATTGTTGCTCTCATTCTTAGGGACTCATTAAATATATTAATAATAACTGATTTTTGATTGCTTTTTGTCTTCCCGTTTTAATAGTGGTTTCCTCTAGCTCACTGCCGGCACAGAGGTTTAATTGAAACGAGTGGCGCCCTCATTTTATTTTATTCTAAACTCGCTCCCAACCTACTGAGCAAACCGGCAGCCTCTGGCCAGGAAGCTTGGCAATCATTATTAGTTATTTTGGTTAGTTGAATCTACTACCGTTGCACCCGTTACAGCCGTTTCATACTTTCGCGTGACAATGTTTCAAAACAAATAAGACACTGCGGTCTTTGTTAACAACAGTAAATCCAAATTATCCATTTTAATGAAAAAAATGTTTTTCCGTCGTCCTTGTAATAACATGTATCTTTAATGTGCAACGAAATCGACCATTAATGATCTTTATTAATAGTCGATTTGTAATTAATGCATGTCTTTTCGTAATCAACTATTAATGGCACCTATTAATGTTGATTTTGTAGCATGCACCAAGGTCACCCCTGAAGGTCACTACAAGGTCACTGATGACGTCATAGTGGTGGGGTGAGGCCGAGAACCGGCTGTATGTCTCTACTGCTAGTTGATAAGTACCACTATGTTTTGAACAATAACTTTACTGTGCAGTTTCGTCCTATATGCACAAACGAATAAGAATACGAAAAAGAGATATTGCAATTCATAATAACGTCAGGCAGTACTAAAGTCGTCGTTATTTTGACATGTAGGTACGTAAGCGCAATGTGAATCTGTGAAATGAACAACTTCATTAAAATAGTGCCATCATTAGTGGACGTTTAAGACCAGTATCAACAGAGTTGATGAAATTTTCAATTATCCTTTCCATTTCTTCTTATATTTCTCTTTCTTCATCGAGTGAGGGGTTTCCTGGAATATTTTTCACTCTAAAGGGGTTACGCTATAAAAAAATGTTGAAAAACACTGCTCTAGAAGAATAAACTAGGTATCTACGTTTTTAAAGTATTCTGCCGATACTCAACTTCCTTTCAATCTTTTTTTTGTTTTACTGTTTCTACCTTTTTACTGGTTATATGAATTGACTATTCTTTCTCCAGATATGGACGAATGTGCTATAAATCATGGTGGTTGTCAGCATGACTGTATGAACACCCTTGGTTCATATGTTTGCACCTGCCACAACGGATATACCCTCCATGAAAATGGGCGCGACTGTAAAGAAGGAGGCTGCAAGTACGAGCTTTCCACCCCTTATGGCACCATCGGAAGTCCAAATTACCCCGACTACTACCCAGCAAGGAAAGATTGCGTTTGGCATTTCACAACTACTCCTGGTCATCGAATCAGAGTATCTTTTCAGTTCTTTGAGTTGGAGCCCCACCAAGAATGTTCCTACGACCACGTCGATTTTTACGATGGATCTTCTCCGGAATCCCCATCTCTAGGGAGATTCTGCGGATCAAAACTGCCCCATCTCATAATAGCTTCTGGGAATCAATTATATATGACCTTCAGATCAGACGCATCAGTTCAAAGGAATGGTTTCTGGGCGACACATTCGACTGTATGTGGTGGTATGTTGGAAGCTACTTTTCAGAAACAACATATTTATTCCCACGCTAAATTTGGAAGCGCAAGTTATGACAACAGAGCCGACTGCGAGTGGACTATAGAGGCATCAGAAGGATATAACGTGAAATTGTCGTTTTTAACTTTCGATATTGAAGATGAAAAAGATTGTGGATATGATTACGTAGAAATTTTCGATGGATTAGATTCTAGTGGACCTGCGTATCCAAAGAATTGTGGATCTAAGGTAAATATGCTCGTTAATTTTAGTTGAAGTAAATAGGCTGAAGTTGAATGTTTGAGATGAAGTAAAAGATCAATGACATGGTCTGCAGAATCCGAAGCAGTCCTAGGTTAGAATAAGTACAAACTAGTAACCAGTGAGGTAGGTAGATTATTTTTACAGTATTGAATGGCCGCACAGTGGGGTATTTGGCCAATCTAGCCGGTCAAAATTATTTCTTTGGATTTTATGATTTATATATAATGGCTTTATAATTGACTAAAAAGAAATTTGGAATAGATGATGTTTCATAGAAACAACTACATTTGAAATTTGAATGATTTTTTTTATTAAACTCAAAATTTATTATCTAAGATGATCTTCGATTTCTTCGTGGGTAATATCTACAGTTTCTTTAACGAATTTGATTTGAATGGGACGACAATATAGCGTTGATGATGGGTTTTGGTTTTGCCACAATAGTTTTTGTTAATTGGTACCATATTCAAGAATTGAAGAGGCACAAGGCTACTTCGAACTCGCATTAAACTTTTTACTGTCACTTCTAATAATCTCAAATTTTCGCCGAGATAAATCAGCTTCCATGAGTCTTCGCTAACAGCGTAAGTTGTTTTTCTTTGTCTTCTTGCGCCTTTTTGGTTTCGTCAACTTCGTTGCTCTCGTTGGGAAAGTAATAATTTATTTAAATATATTTGAAGCATCTCTTTTTTCAGATGTTCATAATTTTGTTCGTGCAACTTGTATCAACTCGTCATCATCTGCCGCAATACAAATAACTACATTTTTCTTCTTCTACTTAATAATGTCTTTATTATGTGGAAATGTAATTTGAACAAAACTTCGCTCAATTCGGTGAACGATTTTGATGGCCGACTCCAGATTTACTGCTGCATTCTTGGTATTATGAATGTTGTTTTCAGCCATTCATCATGGTTTTGAAGGAATGTTGTTTCTATTTCACCTGCTTTCTTCCACCTTTGTTTGAGTACCGACTCATTAATTAACCCTTACTTGAAAAAGTGCGATTATGTGCGGCTGATCTGATGATGATTATATTGTACAAACTATCATCCCACAATACCAATTGAAAAAGTAACCGGGACGTACCCGGAAACACAACAAAATCCTTTTTATACGTAAAAATTTGGAGGAAAATTTGATTATCCTGAAGTTATTTTTCGAAAGACGGTAAAACAATATTTTATTAGAAATAGAAGAGCAAATAATTTCACAAGTATGTGTTCTTACCTTCTTGATTTAAATCCATAACAATATTCTCACAAAAATCAGTGTTCTCAAAAATTTTCACTTTTTAACTGAGATGATCACATTTCGAAAGACGAAAGAGATACGTACCCTCGCAGAGATGGTAATGTTCCGACCGATACTAGAGCGTCGAAGCAGTTGATGAGAAACGGGGATGGGTTGCCTATTATTCTCTAGTCATTTAGCAATAATATTAACCAGTTTTTATCCTCCTTCGTTAATATCTTGGAATTTGATTTATAACCGGCTAGATTGGCGAAATACCCCACTGTGGGCCGGTTTATTATCAAAATGAATCCAACTTTGTTTTTCTAGTTTTGTTTGGCTGATTGGCGCAGTTCCTACACTTGTTCAAGTCTCAGATAGAATAAAATGAAATATATCGTTTAAAGCAGCTTATGTGTTAATGGTTTTTGCCTTTCCACGCAAGCTAGATACGAATTCATCTTTGCAATGAACCTTTCTCATCTGCGGTTTTGTCATTTGCAACCTGTCGCCCTTCTATCTGAACTAGTCAAGTCAACTCCATGTCATATTTGGTTCAATAGTCAACTGATTTATATCAACTATTGATCAATCATTAGTCGTTGAACCTTATCTATACCCTAACCGAAGAAATCTGACCAGCCTATCTGCAAGAATAGTGATCACTTCCAGTAATTTTTAATTATAACTTTCAATTTGCATATTCAAAGTGTGAAACGTTATACAATTGGCGCCCAACGCGTGGGTCATGCAGACATTATACACCCACCAAACACCGTCGACCTTGCTTCATCAACGCATCATTTCGATGTTTTTTGACATCTGTATAAAAATATTGATTGTGGCACTATCCGGAAGCATTAAATTCGCGGAATTTAGAAATTGTAGCGATTGATCTGTTTGGGGTGTAACTAAATGAATAGAACGAAAAATTCGTTACAATAGATCTATTACTATTTGTCAAGTACGTTTAGCATAATTCAGCTTGCACGAGAATCACCGCTACCATACTTCCCACTGCATGGGATCAAACATCCCTGACGCTCTTAGAACATATTGAGTTTCAGTGGTGTTTGTGACCGAGTTTAACTCATTCATTTGGCTTAGATGGAAATTCAATTCTTCTGCCTAATAAATTCTGTTTCAAGTTGAATTCTATCTGTTAGGTTACCAGCAAAGCTTCTACAAGAACTACTTTGCAGTGCTCCAAAAATCTCAGCCTAATGCATGTTTCGATTGAAACATTGACGGAGTTCCAAGTCGCCTAATGTTATTATCGAACAATCAAAAATGTATTTTAATAATTTAGAAGATCCAGACTTCGCAAGTAAATCAGGGTTTACTGAACTTTGGATGTTTGTTCAAAGCTACTCTAATTCTGTTTCAAATTGAGATCGTTCTCATTTTCATTTTTTCTTCATTTCATCTCTGAAGTACCACCAATGTAGTATCCTGAGTTAGCAAAAGTTGTTAGAGTTGAGAATAGGAACTTTTCCTTTATATCACCCCGTTGTTTAGTTGTGTATCTTTTTTCTTTCGATGTGGAATAACAAAAATAACTTTGCTATAATTTTATGTTTCTCGTTTAATAAAACGTTTTTCGGGTATTTTTCTTTCCTGTTTCTTCTATATCGACGTTTGTACGCACCAGGTAGGTGCTATAAATGCTACATTTGGCGACCGTGACAGGACGGGAAGTGATCAGCGAAAGAAGCATGGAAAAAGTTATCAAGGTACTAGACATTTATCGAACATCATTTACGAGAATACACGATGCTACATCAAAAGTACTTCAATCTCCAAACGCCGATATGTTCGAGGTACAAAGTAATTTTAAACTTCTTCAACAAAAAATGGATTCCATTGTGGAACTTGATAAGAAGTTATTCCATATGTTACTAGAAGCCGATGATTCTGCAAGTGAAAATATTGATGATGAAGTAGAGAAAGCCGACCAATTCATATGCCAATTCAATGATTTGAAGCTGAGAATCGAACATCGACTGAGTTCTACCAATGTGATAAATCAAGACAGACAAAGCCAAGTAGGTCATCCTCAAACGTCTCAAACTAAACTGAAATTACCCAAGATCGAATTTAAAAAGTTTGGAGGAGATATTCGTGACTGGTTACCTTTTTGGAGTCAGTTCAAGCGGATTCACGAAGATGATCAAATAGAAAGGGAAGATAAATTTCAATATTTAATACAAGCTACCGTTCCCAAATCACGAGCCAGATTGATTGTTGACAATAGCTATTATTGATACGGGTTCGCAGAGATCCTATATCAACAAATACACCGCAATTGAAATGGAACTGGATAAAATTAGAACCGAGGACATGGTCCATGCTCTTTTTGGAGGCTTTCAATCAGAGATAACTTCACACGACTGCTACAAAGTTTGTTTGGAAAGTCTTGATCACAGTTATACGTGTAATTTAGAAGTCGTAGATCAACCTATCATATGTAGCAATGTTGTCTCAATTTGCAAAGACCCTTGGATCGAAGAGCTGAAGATTTTGAATGTTACCGTCACCGATACGAAGGATGGTCCTATAGAAATTCTAATTGGTGCCGATGTGGCGGGAAAATTACTTTCTGGCCCCCGACATATTCTGAAATGTGGTCTTGTAACACTGAAAACTTCATTCAACAGACTCGCACACAACTTAAATGATGACAACATCCTTGTTAACTAGATCATTCTCCATACCTGACATATGGAATTTGGACATACTGGGCATCGCAGATCCAGAAGAGAAAAAATCGCTAAAGGAACACGAACTAGCAGTAATGAAATATTTTTCCTATACACTAGAGATGATGGAGGGCGGTATCAAGTCAGCATGCCATGGATAGAAAATCATGATCCACTACCTAGCAATCTTGAATTGTCGATGAACAGATTAGAAAAACTCATGGTAAAATTGAAGAATGATGGATACTATCAAGAATACAACAGAGTTTTAGAAGAATGGTTATCAGAGGGCATTATAGAGAAGTTACCTATTACAGAGTTAGAAGATGTAGGTCACTATCTACCACATCGACATGCTGTGAAGACCAGCAGTGTAACTTCAAAATTAAGACCTGTCTTTGATGCATCGGCAAAGCAGAAAAACCATCCTTCATTAAACGAATGCCTCGAAAAAGGAATAAATTTGTTAACATTGATACCCACTATTTTCATTGGTTTCCGAACGTGCAAATTTGGTGTCATTTCTGATATTAAGAAAGCCTTTTTACAAATCGGACTCCATGAACATGAAAGAAACTCCCTACGATTCCTATGGTACGATAAAAGTGGTAACCTCATACTCTATAAACATGTACGTGTGGTTTTTGGCATGACATGCAGCCCTTTCCTGTTGGGGGCAGTGATCAACCATCATCTTCAGAAGAATATTCAACAAGACACTCGATTTTCAAAAGATATCAACCTGAAACTTCTGAATAGCTTCTACGTTGATAATTGTGTCACAAGCCAAGACTGTAAAGAAGATCTAAATGCGTTTATTCAACAATCTCAGGAAATGATGAATGATGCCAAGTTCGAACTTCGAGGCTGGGAGTATACATGTCCTAAAAACGATTGTCCTGAAACAAGCATTTCACTGGTTCTTGGAATGAATTTGGAGAAACACTCAGATACTTTAAGAATAAATTTTGATTCATTCAAAGACTTCCAACCAGATCAAATTACAAAAAAGGTGATGCTCTCTGCGACAAATAGAATATTTGATCCTCTTGGATTTCTGTCTCCTGTACTTCTATTCCCAAAAATACAACTACAAAAAGCATGGATATCCAAACTGGGATGGAATGAAGAAGTACCAGACGAAATGAAAAACAGTTTCTTGCGCTGGCTTAGTGAGCTGAATATTCTGTCAAATCTGAAAATTCCCAGATCATGCACGAATCCAGTACGGGAACATCAAGGGATATAAGTCTTAATGTCTTTATGGACGCAAGTCAGCTTGCTTATGCTGTAGTGATTTTTCTAAGAACAAAATCAAGTGATAGGATCACTGTACAGTTGATTCAAGAAAAATCGAGGGCCTCCCCTGTAAAGAAGATATCTATACCCCGTCTTGAACTACTCGCCGCATCAATAGGAGCCAGACTGCTGCAGTCCATCAGCGAATCTTTCAAGGAAGATATTCCAATTTTTTATTGGTCAGATTCAACCACTCTATTGTCTTGGATCAAAAGAGGAGACAGATGGAAACCTTTCGTATGGAATCGTATCCAAGAAATACGAACTTTTTCAAGACAAGAACGTTGGTTCCATGTCCCTGGATCGATGAACCCCGCAGATTTACCATCTCGAGGATGTAAAGCAAGACAATTATTAGAATCTAGATGGTGGGAAGGACCAGCATGGCTATATCTAAATGAGAGTCAATGGCCCCAGCAAGAATATGAGATAAATGAAGATTTGGTTTCAGAAGAGAATCGAATCCTTGTTCACGCATCAGAAAAGAGATTTTTCTTGGATTCATCAGTATTTTTCGAAATATCGGAGGATTATCAGTCTCATTGGATGGATTCGAAGATTCATTTTCAATTGTACCCACTCTACGACTAGAAGAAAAGGTCAATTATCTGTTGAAGAGCAACAAGAGGCAGAAATCTTTTTAGTCAAATGTATTCAACAAGATGTTTTTCATACAAGTCGAGATAAGATTTCGACACTGCTACCTTTTGAAGATGAGGATGGTATCTTACGCATCAAGACGAAAATATCTGAGAGAAGATTCAAGAGAATTTCGCTATCCAGCAGTGTTACCTGCAAAACATCCTATAGTAGTTCGCTTGATACTTAACAGTCATATTGATTTATGCCATGTTGGCGTACAGGGACTACTTTCAGTTTTGAGGGAAAAATTTTGGATACTGGGTGGTAGAAAATCCATCAAGTCGGTCATCTCAAAAAGTACGGTATGTCAAAGATTTGATTCGAAGAACTGCGAATCAACTCCTGTGGCCTTACCGAAAAATCGTGTCAAGGATGCCGCTGTTTTCGAAATAGTTGGGGTTGATTTATTTGGCCATCTATTCTTCCGCAATAAAGAAAAAGTCTGGGTATGCATTTTTACATGTGCAGTATACAGGGCTGTGCATTTGGAACTGGTTTCTTCTTTGACAACCGAGAGATTCCTGCAGGCTTTCCGCAGATTCATTGCTAGGCGAGGACGTCCTTCTGTGGTCTACTCGGACAATGGTGGAAGTTTTATTGGAGCAAAAAATGCCTTTGAGTCTTTGGACTGGAGTGAAATTGAAAACATCCACAAAGTTGAAAAAATTGTTTGGAAATTGAACATTCCTACAGCCGCATGGTGGGGCGGTTGGTGGGAGCGATTGATTCGTCTCATAAAACAATTGCTCAGAAAGGTATGTGGCAGAGCATGTCTGAAATATGAAGAGATGTCATCTATTTTATGCGACTGTGAAGCTGTGGTGAACTCTCGACCTCTCACATATCTATCGGAAGATTAATCCGATTTAATGTCTCTCACTCCAGCCATGTTTTTTCAAGACATAAAGGAAATCGGTGTACCAGATATCGATAGAATTGAATCAAACGATATCAGAAGAAGATTTCCATACAAGAACAAACTCAAAGAGGACCTGAGAAGACGATTTCGAAGAGAGTATCTTGGACAACTAGTTCTACGAAGAACGAAATGTCGTAGTCGAAACTTGAAAATTGGAGACGTCGTGATAGTGGAAATCGAAGTGTAATAAATCGCTAGGGTGTTTAGCCGACGATATCTTTGATTCAGTTTCAAACTGACCAAAGCAAACAACCACTCCTCAGTCGCCCACCCTAGGAAGTATTTTTTTATTGAAATTAAATTAAAGTATAGATGTTAAATACTTTTGCTGCCACCAGACCCAGAGTATAGTTTTGTTTCCGCTCTGGATCACCCGGATTTAGGCTAAGGGGATAGCCTCCCCAAAAGCTAGAATGCTCAACCTTACAATTCACAGCTCTACTGTTTTTCGTAAGTTCATCATCGTCCTCGAAGGCAAAGATGTAGATTTGTAGGTTCGGCCAAGGCTTCTCAAATGCGTGGACTTTGAGGGGTTGAAGGGGTAAGTAATATTAAGAAGCAAAGTTCCACCAACCAGCTTTATTCACCAAAGCAAAAAAATGGTGGAAAATAGTAACGAAAATATAAAAGAAAATGTGTAAAATATAAAAATAAAAATGTATATAATTTGTAAAAATTTGTAAAATAAACCAACTGTAAGAATTCATACACTCCGTATATGCAAATAAGCGCAAGAAAAATAAAGTATATAGTTTAAAAAAAATAGGTCACCCTCTCAAAACATGAAAGATCGCTCTACAGTTAAAAATGCATTTGTCTACCCTTTCAACAACATTCCCGATAATAAATCAACAGCCATACTTTTCAAATTAACTCACTACTATTATAATTACAACAAAAATTATGGCAAAATTTTAACTATTATTATTATTCTCTCGTATTCGCCCTCATAACTACCGTCAATTTAAAATGACAAAACACCCAATTTTAGTTAGCAATTATTATTATTAGTCACATGAAACTAAGTGGAATGAGGCCTGAAGCTTATACTGATATCGTGAAACACCCCATATTCATCGTCAACAGCCCAAACACGCCCCAAGTTCAAAACGAAACTAAGTATGTAATTATTATTATTACGAGACATGGAAAAATGTAAAAAATATATATATATTAAATCACTTACTTTGTTCACTTATACACATACATCGGCCTACGAGACATTACACATTCGAGAGCGGCATCAGCCACTCTCACGGTTGGACCCAACCCAAATTCACCCCCGAATGCCCTTTATGAAATCTTAACATTTTGTTTCTAGGCACGACGTCTCAGACTACCCTATCTAATGTCATAAGCCATTAAATTCATCAACCCAGAGCGACCTTTCTATATGTAAAAACAATTTTTCCCCGGTTCGAGCGTAGGTATAAATTCTTATCTCACACTCACACTGAATCCAGACACGCACATACGATTCCTTAAATTTTAAAAGACCGATTTATAATACAGGGTGCACTATTAATTAAAATAACAGTGCTCACTGTTACAGAAGCAAAAAATCGTATTGATTGGCCACTAGCAAGAATAGAAGAATTATTCGCAGGTAAAGATGGCGAATATAGGGTTGTTAAACTCAAAACAGCGAATGGATTCAAAGATTACATTTATTGGAAATGGCGTCAGAACAAGAAAATATTGGCCCGTTGAGGAAGAAATTCGAGGATGCAGGCAATGGAAGTCACGAAAAAGGCACGTTACCACAAGAAGTGGTAGGAAAATTAAACCACCCGACAGATTGAATCTGTAACGTATGAGAAGATTGATTTTTACCAAGAATATGACTGGCGGTGGGGAAAATGTTAGAGTTGACAATAGGAACGTTTTCTTTATATCACCCCGTTGTTTAGTTGTGTATCTTTTTTCTTTCGATGTGGAATTATTATTATTGATTGTCAGTGTCAAAAATAACAGAAATAACTTTGCTATAATTTTATATTTCTCGTTTAATAAAACGTTTTTCGGGTATTTTTCCTTCCTGTTTCTTCTATGTCGACGTTTGTGCGCACCAGGTAGGTGCTATAAATGCTACAAAAGTAAGATTCAAAATATACATATGGGGTTTCACTGTAGGTGTGTGTGTGTGTTCATTACTATTAAAAAAATCATTTAGTGTTCATAGTAGCTACTATATGTTCTGGGTAGGCTTTGTCAACTAAATCCATACGTCACCTTAGAAGCAGCACCATTAATTTAAACGCAACAGTGAATCGTGCAGGACTCACCCCAGTCAAGCCAAGAGATTTTAACAATTAAATCGGTGAAATTGATTGGAAAAAAATCCCAGCGAACCCGGACCTTTAGCACCGAAGGAAAACGCTTTTACCACTGTGCCATGCTCCGGAATCTACTCCATTATTATTATTATTTTCAAAACAGCCAGGATATTGTGAAATATAATAAAATCCTGATCAAAATTCTCATACGATATTATTCCTATTTGTCATGGTTCTAAATCATTTTATCAATATCGTATTTAGATGAAAAATAAAATGTTTCAGCAAAAGAAACGCATTACTTAATTAGTTACCTCTAATATATAGATCACACGTGACTTATGAGCTAATTAAGTTTTCTGGATAATCATATATTTATATAGGAGTTATGACTATATATTGCTCTTCAAACTGGGATTGTGTACAAAATTATCCATTCATTAGAATTCTGTTATTTTCAGAAACCTGGGGACGTCTTTTCAACTCACGGAGCACTACTAGTAAGATTCAGAAGTGATGATACTATTGTAAATAAGGGTTTCAGTCTTGTTTATGAAATGGTAGAGATGTCCTTAAGTGAAGAAGAAGTGTGAAGATTCCATGACCAATTTACCAAGACCTCAGTTTCGCCCATTTGTTTCCGTCGTCATTCTTTATAGATAAAAAGTCATATAAATTATTCTCACATCTGTAAAGTTATCAATCATGTCATCATTTTATCAGTGTAAGATGTAATTTGAAAGTAGTGGTAGTTATTCTCAACTAGGAAAGTAATAACAGGTTATAATTATAATAATAACGGACAAAAGCAATAGACTGTTATCAACGAAACTTCTTATTAAACATCAAAACTTATACGTATTTCTGATTATCACCTACCCATGCTGATAAACTTCTTAAAACGCTGCTTTTTTAAAAAATTATTTAGGTTCCTGGAGAGAAACTCCGCAGTAGCTTCTGAAAGCTTGTGCGAGTAAAGAAGATCCAAGACCGGTGGTAGGTTCTGGTAATAATACCCACATCATTGGAGAGATAATATATATCAATTGATTCACATTCATGTCAAAGCTGAAAATATAGGGATTATCACGTAACCCGTTCATTAGAAGTTTTCAATGTTCAGAACTTTTTGGTGTGGAACGAAGGATGTACGCGAGAAGTATTATAGGGTTTTTACCTTCTTCAATACCGTATAACAAACCGTGTTTAAAAAACTGTAATAAATCGCTAGGCGACGATATTTGGTTCAATTTAAACTTATACCAAAGCAAACAACCACTTCTAATAGTCGTCCTCCCTAGGAAGTATTTTGTTATTAGAATTAAATTGAAGTATATGACGTTACATATTTCTGCTGCCACCAGATCCAGAGTCTAGTAAAAGCCAGAATGCTCGACCTTATAATTCATAGCTCAACTGGTTTTCGTAATTCCACCATCAATTTCGAAGGCGGAGATGTAGATTTGTAGATGTTTGGCCACGGCTTCACGAATGCCTTGACTTCGTATGAGGGATTGATGGGGTGAGTTCCACCAACTTTATTAATCAAAGCAAAATGGTGAAAAATAACAACGAAAAATTAAAAGTACTATGACGATTTCTCCTCAAGCCGGTTCTGACGGAGCTCGTAAACAGCACAGAAAACAGCGCTATTTATAGCCGATGATGTCACCATTAACTTCGCCGCTGGCGATTGACACAAGATCATTCGAGAAGCGACATCTAGACGACAGTAGAAATTCGAGAAAGAACTGGAGTCCTTTCACCACGCTATATAAAAGGAATCTCCGCGATATTTGAATAATAGAGAGTGTCAGTAAAGATAAATTAAAATAGTGACTTGTGATATAAATTATTGATTAAGACGTGTGTAAATAAATTACCAAAATAAGTTAGTGCAGTTTTATTACAATGGTGTACAGAAGTGGATGTGAAGATAAAATAAGTGCTTTGCAGAGGAAAATTGAACTTCTTTCGCGCGAAACAGACCTGTGATCGGGACGAAAGTGATTTGTTGCGCGGTGAACTCTAGATTGGCGGAAAATTTCTGTGTCGAGGAGTGAGACGTTTTGAGCGCGAAATAAACTGGTGGCCCGTATAAGTGTGCAAAGTGGACAGTTTTGCGTACCACGGGAGAATAAACTGATAAACTGTTTGTGTGAAATAGACTAATATTCCGTTCAAAGGTATTGAAATACAAAATGTTTTCAAGGAGTTCTTTTAGCCGATTTAAAGGTGTCGGAGTTGAAAGAACAGCTGGAAGAAAGAGAGTTGGATACAACGGGCAGAAAGGCAACGCTTCAAAAAAGACTTGCAGTAGGACTGATTGAAGAAGGTGAAGACCCCGAAACATTTTTGTTCGAAGTTTCTGGAATACATTTGAGCTCTATAATGAACAAACTCGACGAAACACGAAATCATTGGAGCAGAAACGCCAACAAAATTCGGTGAGTCTAGAGGATAAATTTCTACAAAATTCAAAGAGTCTGGAGGAAAAGCTTCTAGAAAAACTCGGTCAGCTTGAAAAATATGGAAGATAAACTTCTGGAAAATTCGACTAGTCTGAAAGAAGAACTTCAAGGAAATGTGAAGAGCCTGGAAGAAAAACTTCACGAAAATTCGAAAAATCTAGAAGTACAGCTTCTGGAAAATTTTGAGAATTTGAAAAAATCAAGTTTTGATATTTGAAGTTTGTCAAGTTAATGGCTCTGTAATAAAATCTCCTGTTAGAGAATGTAACTTT